>JAKLTH010000273.1:1269166-2538333 GCA_025175895.1 Wurfbainia villosa | reverse complement strand
GAGGCAGTTCAGTCGTGTTTTGTTGGGTTAGTAGGGTAAGAAGATCTCTTAGGTTACTGTCGCTTCATCATAAACCATACTTGACTTCCTCCTCTTTTCCCTTCCATTCCCTTGCAGTGATGCCCAAATTGTGACATGGAGCCACCGGTAATCAGCAGTACTTCCTTCCCCTTCCAGCAGCTTGTAACCTCTTCCCTCTCCTGTACTTCCTCTTCTGATAAACAGCTCTCCGTCTTCCCAATCCCTCTTCTCCTATCTCCTGCGCCTTGCTCACCATGCACCATTTCAGAGCTGGACTATGAGTCACATGATCATGCTGTCGGTGAATGGTGGAGCTTATCACCCCTCCAGCAGCTTTTCATTGTTAACATGAAGAGGATAACCCCTATTCACTCATGTACAGTTTCTTTTATTGACTCTTTTTTGGATGATTGAATTTTAAGTTTTGTCCTTCCCTGGTTAGCTGATGCAGAATTTTTACTCTTTTGCTAGATTTTGCATGAAATTTATCTTGTGGTTATGGTTAAGAGTGTTTTGGTTATGATTGTGGTTGAGATGAATCCAACTGTCAATCATCCAGTATAAATACCAAAAGCTTATGAGCAGTATTTACTTTAGATGATGAAAGATTACAGGGTTGATCACCCAAACGGAATGCTTCATCAAATGTAAGACTTAAGCAGAGACATTATGTTATAAGTTCAGATTTTTTGTACCTTGTGAATCTTTTCAATGAAAGTTAATGCAATTGACAATGTTTCAATTCTACTCTAATCTTTGGAAGTAAACAGATCAAGTGAGGAGATTGGAGGGGTGGAGCTAGTAAAAAACCATGTTGACACAGTCTATCAGTGCCAAGTGTCAGCACAGCCCAGCACAGTGAGGTACCATTCTTGATTGATACCATTACTGCCAAATCAAAATTTTAAACATTAAACAAAAAACAATATTGTCATGAAAATAGATGTATTTCAGAGGCCTGCAAACACATTAGGATGCACAAAATCAAACCTGAAGCTGCAATTTAGTGACATCAGAAATTCCAACAGATGCTCCAGGAGGTAGACTATTCAACACCACTGCTTGTGCTAGTGCTGGCAAGATGGTTTTCATCATTGCTCCAATACGCAAATTCCGAACCTTTACAAGCAATCATAAGCAGAAATCGTTAAGCAAGAAAAACAGAGAACAAGTTTAAGTTTTATAGTATACATGGTGTAAAATGCTTGAGGTTTTGCATACTGATTAGATGTTAACTAAAATCTGGATAGTTTGAGGACAAACTAATGAATCCAACTTGGAGAGCAAGGACAAAAAACCATGTCCATGCCAGAGTTTCTTGGTTTCCTTCAATATGAATAACATTAATCCTATCCACGATCAGTTTTTTAAGAACTTGTTAATTGTTATCTCATTGCCAGGATAAAAAGGTAACACAAGTGCACAACATCGAAGTAACGGGAATGTACAAAATCTTCACAGACAGTTGTCTCTTGTAAGATTCAGAACTTCCACCATAACTGGAAAGCCTTTTTGAAGGAGGGGAAATGAAAGAGGAAAGGACAAGGATTTATAGGAGCTTCAATTCAGAGTACAAATGAGTGCCAGATCATCCACTCCACAAGTTGCTGATCCACATCATTAACTACAGCATGTCTGATCATGAAGAGAAGTGAAGAGAAAAAACAACACAACATATAAGTAAACAGCGCAGTGATAGTCAAGAGGCAAACAAACAGGAGCAATGACTAAGGAACAGGGATCGTGTTTCAACTGGACATTCTAATAATTACACAATAATATTCTCAAATAGCGATCTCAAATTCGTTCAGGCATAATAAGTTCTGTCAAATCAGGGAAATTAAGAAGAGAATGAACTTTTTAGATCTAGAATTTTGATATGGATTGGATGGAGAATTACTAGTGTATCTGACAGAATTCAAATGCAATAATTTATTATTGAATGGATAAATTAAACTGTGAAATCTTGTTATTTCTCTACCATCAAGGGGATGTTAGAAGGGAGCCTTGGTACAACGGTAAGGTTGCTGCCTTGTGAACAAGATGTCACGGGTTCAAATCCTGGAAACAGTCTCTTGCAAAAAAAACAAGGTAAGGCTGCGTACAATGGATTTCTTCTCCAGTACCCTGTGTGGCGGGAGCTTCGTGCACCGGATTGTAGTTATCAAGGGGATGTTACCATTGTGGGTAATGGAATTTCCACAATGATGGCAAAACCTTCTAGTATAATATGCTGATGGAAATGGATATAAAAATAATTACAGTGGCCAACTTGACTTTTTTTGGCAAGAACCATGAACTGAATAAAGCTAAGATTTTGACAATATCTTTTTGTTGTGCGCCAGAGGATCAATGTGTGCCATTTCATGTACTCATATGCTAGCAACAAAAACAAAGACCAACATTCTCTTTGAAATGGTTTGATTACTCTGAAGATTAGGAGCCACAAAACCCAGATAATGAAGTCTTACCAAGGTTCTGACAAGAAATTTCATTTCCATTTCCCTACAGGAACGCATCAGATTCACAATGAGATTTTTCCTGCGAAGGGCACTCCCACTTCCTGTGATCATACTACATAAAGGAAAGGACAGCATAAAAGTGCAAGTCGGTATAGCACTGCTGTAGGAATAGCAAACTCAATAAATGTGGAAGAAAGTATAATAAATAAACGCAAGCATTCAGACATCAGAAAAAGATGAGGTTTCTAGTTTCAGCAGATCTTGCAGCCTTGAAGTAAGAGCAATTTGAAAAGACCGATTGAAATCCAATAGACCAGTCAATTTTAACCCAAAATTTTGCAAGGCCTTGAAGGCTTAAAAATTTATCAGAAAGGTCACAGCTTCAGAGTCATACAATTTAGATTAGGATAAGGTAAAATTAGCCAAAAAGGTTAACAGACGCTCACATTTGCAATGTTTGTGATAAGTGTTGAATACATACTCATATAGCTATTATTGGAAGATAGATTCTGGGATACGAGCTGGTTGATTAGGGTAGCACTTCAGTTAGTAGGAATTGTCAAGATTGGCAATACAAATGTTGAATGATTTAAGATGGACTACGATAATAAGGATGATAAAATTATTTTCCAATTTTTAGATGGAGGATTAGGGTATTAAGAACCATAGAATTCTTTTCAATTCCATCAAGATGGAAACATTGCTGATAGAAGTAAAGGAAGTTTTCCGATCTTCTCTTTCTCTTATCCTATATTAAAAATACATAGGAAACAGTATGATATCAACTAAAATCTGCCTAGAATTGAAGAATTGATCGATTGGTCTCAAAATTAGATGACTACACAAACTTCAGAAGCAAGGCTGACAGACAAAGGAGTCAATATTGATTCCAAGCACCAATCTTGCAATCTAAAGCATTTTTTGCACACTAAAAGTAGTATAGTTCTTCTCTTCTTCACAAATTTAGTCATAATCATATGCCAATATTAACTGTTCTGGTACTTTCAATTCACATTTATGATCATGGTAACGGCTAGCAATACTAAATTTATAAATGCATATACAATACTAGTTTTATGGAAGAGAGACATGCTTGGCATGTAAACATTTACATTAAAAAAAAACTAAATATAGAGTATAGACATCAAAAGAATTAGGCCTTGGCAACCAACATTTTTGTTACTCTAAAATAACATGATGAACAAATAAACTAGACATTCTCGAGCTGAATTTGATAAGGGTCATACCTGATCTCTCTAAGAATACAGAATAAATGGTGAATTAAAATGGGACTAGGAGGAGCAAGTAAAGCCTGAGTTTGTCGGATTTCTTGTGCAACATCACCTTAAATTATTCCATCGATCAGAAAAATGGCTGAAAGTGATACTTACCAAGAGACAATGATGATCCTTACCAAGATCACCTAGTTTATTGTACATTTCCTTGATTTTTGATCTGGTTGTTCCACAGGCCTCTTCCAATGCCGTGGCTACTAAACTTCCGCCAACGTTCAGTTCCTATGTTCATAACTTCAAAAATGTGTTACCCGTTAAAAAAAAATCTACAAAAGCACAACAAAAAATTGAAACATACAGGGCATTGTTAATGTAATGTGAACAAAGCATAGACTAGGACACAAATGCTCAACTAGTTTAATAGTCACATATGGCTAAGAAGCACACAGGCCAATTGAAAGAAGCATGAATGCCAAAATTGGCTGAGTTGGACAGAAATAGGCAAATGCTGATGTGATCTTTCCCAATCAATTGTCCTTCATCTAGTAAACATCGATGGAGAAGTTTAAAATATTAATGAATAATGATCAAGAAAAATTACCTAGAAAATGAGACTGTACTAGCAAATAGATGTAATCAGTTCAAATTTGGTCAAATTATGTTGAATTTTGGGAACCCAATCAATCTAGTTAACTCTTCATCAACCTTAACTTGAATTCTACCAAACGTACATGAGAACGGAGGAGAGTATATGTTAACTTGATTTCCAACATAAATTGCTCAACTTCGTCAATGTTTGGTCATTGTTTCAAGTTCGATCATTTAACCTTGCCTTGGCTTGCAATACCAATAGAAACACCCAACACCTCATCTACCTAACTCTCTCTGTGTCAAGGATTGTTTCAGAGCTTTTTTCCTGTACATCGAATTCAAACGTCAGCAGTCATAATTGAATATTAAAAATAATAGAATTTTGGAAACTATATACTAAAATCAATATTATTTAATATTTAATGAATAACAAAAATAAAATCCAATGAATAATAAGGACCATATTTATATAATTTATTTTCATCAAATGTTCTTTCATACTTTTACAACAAGATTTTGTCAATAGTAACAATAATTCAACATTATTGAAATTATGATAACATATATGTAATGTGTTATTAAAGATAGATTTAATAAGACACAATATATATACATCATTGTTATGCCTGAATTCTCCCAATTTGATGTATTATTTGATATATGGTATATGATATTCTCATGTATGAAATAATTTTATTTTTCACTTTACAAATTTTTTTCTCAAGCATGTCAATTTCACAATTTGGTTGATTCAACATTCAAATGATATTCGTCCAATCTTGGCATCATATGGATTTGGCAACTATGGAAATTCAAAAGAAGACAAAAAAGAATCATACTATAGGATAAGTTTACAAGCAACCAGATTGTATCTTTACTAAAGAAAAGAATGTTTTAACACTCTCACAAAAAAAAACAAGAATTAGCAAACAGAGTTAATGTTTAGCACAAAAGAAAAAACAGCTAGTTAATGGTTAACACGCACAAAAGAAGCTCATATACAAACTACTCTTTGCCAACTCCTGTTTATCCCCACTATTTGGGGTAGTCACTTTTAGAACTAGAAAACAAGTTATGATGTCACATAGTCATTTACAAGTTAAAAATCTCAAACCTTTATACATCTTTTGTGCTAGTGTTGAACGCCAAGAGAATGTTTACTCAAAATTAATATTATCACTTGGCATATCTATCTGAAGTGAAGTGGCATTTAAAACATGATCATTCCCCAATATTTTCTTTCCCAAGAAATATAAAGGCACAGAGAAAGTACGATGGAATCTGTAAGAAGTCTATCACTCAGGTAAAAGTAAACCATTCTTGATTCTTTGACCATGCAAGGCCACAACATTTTTCAGTTTGTTAATCCAATTTACCAATGGAGAAGGCAAGCCTTTGGTTTCCTTGTATAACTTCAAAAGTTTACGAACAAGATATATCATATTCTTGATTAATAATAATTTTATCATGGTTCCCATACAAAAAAAGGCAACTCGAGCATACTAGCATAGTGTTTAGCTTAAAATAGTATATGTGGAGTTAGTCATGTCGAAGCTAGGTACCACACATTGGTTTTGCATGGACAAGTGCAGTGGTCCATTATATAAATACAAATCAATCTCTTTTCTATCTCGAGCATTTTGAGATAAGTGGTTAGCTAATCAACCTCAACATGGAAACAAAGGAGCAAGAGGTATCAAAAAATAAATTCATCCCTCTAAGTTGTGATGAGCAAAAGGGGATGTGTTCAAGGTAGGAACATGTCCGCTCATTGGTCCCACATGAACAAATATAGTGATCCACTACATAAATACAAATATACCTTGTTCACTATCTGAAATAGATTGAGTTTCTGGGATAAATGGTTAGTCAATCAATTTTACCAAGTTTCAATATGAAAATGATGAGAAAAAGCTGTTCATCTAGTTGCAAGATATGTATCATGTACTATGCAATGAAGATAACCACTTAATATAGAAAAAAGCATGGATCCAACTATTGTCGATGGCAGCTCTGACATGTACAACTTAGGATTTTACTTTGTAAAAACAATGATCAACAATAATAACGAGTCAAACCAAAGGTTAACACTTTGGCACAAGGACATTAATTAGTTCTCACAATCTTAAAGAGCTTTTTTACGTGCACTCAAAGTTCATTGAGAGAGCAACCATAAGCTTCCACATAGGTTGACAAGTTGACAACTTCTAGAAGAATTAGAGAGAAAATCAGTCACACCTCCTTAAATATCTGCTCAATAAGCCAAGCACAAACTCAACTAAGCTACATCACATTGGACAAGCTCAAGCTTGACATGACCATAACACCTGCCTTGAGCAATGCAAGTCCACCTTAGGCAAGTCATCTTTAAAACCACCTCGAGCAAGCCCAACCTTGACATTACCTCAACAGCCACTTAGGTGAGTAATCCTTGTTCCCAAAAGCCATATCTGCCTCAGTCGAAGTATATCCCACCTTGGTTAAGCTTCATAGCTTTATAAGACATCTCGACCGAACTGCAATCATCCTAGTTGAGCTGCTTAAGCCCCCATTTGATCTCGACTAGACTCAACTTGGACTCATCTAACTGTGTGCCCACATTGTGGTCCTCACCTAATTAATATCTTTGGTACACTGCTTTCAATTTGTTATGGTCTGACCATATCAACAACAAAAAAAAACTTTAATTCACCCAATGAAAAAGGCACTGTTCGATAATTTCTCAAATGCCCTTAAAATGTCCTAGGATCATCAACCAGAAAAGTAGCATTGTTACAACTACTAAAGAAAAAAAAACACAAATTCAAATTATTTCTGAACAGAAAATGCTGTTTCAAGTTGCTGAAAACATTTAGATCCTAACAACAAGCTCACCATATTTTCATGGTCAGAAGCAATTTTATTTGTGCACAGATAAAGAGCAGGCAGAACATCAGCAGGAGACAGGGCAAGCAAGCTGCAAGAAAACAGACAATACCACCATTTGCTCATAATTCCGACCAAGACTGGCTTGGAGTAAAATTATCATGAAAGCCAATATAAGCAAGAAAAAGAACATCTAAGACAAACCTTCTGAACATATTGCAAAGCATAGTTGTGGTCTTTATCTTTCCTTTTTCTTGTTCCACTAAGTGAAAAGTTCGTGCTAGGTGCAAGTAGGGAGAAGGTTCTCCAGCTTTCCAGCATGCTGTAATAAATTGTCCTACTTATCATTTAGTTCTTAAGTGAATAACGCAATGCAAAGATGGCTCCCAACTGATTGGGATAAGAAAAATGCAATACGAACCATACTCAATAGGGCAATATTTATCAATTGGTAATGATACATTAGTCGCAGTTTTGTCTTCTCTCAAATTTCCCTTTAAGTACAATGACGGTAAGCTTATTCTGTCTGAGGATGAATTGTACAGCTTTTCCCTATTCTTATCAAAATGAATAATTGGCACATCAACTGCAGGGAGTAAATTCCCCTCAGTTTTCAAAACATTATTTGCAATCAAATTCTCATCATCATCCAAAACATTATGGCAAGCACCGTAATACATGTCCACTGCTACAGCAATATTTCCTTTAGCCTTCTCCATCAGTGTTGCAGCAGACTTCCGCGGCATTCCATCATTTATGACCTGAAGAAATTTATCCAAATCTTCTTTACAGATTTTTATAGCAACTGGGTTCTCATCTATTGAACTACTTATTTGTTGACTGGAAGTATTCACATTGGAAAAACTGGAAGATGCATCTGCTGAAGCTTTTTTGAAAAAATTCGTGATGATAGATTGCTTTCCACCACTTTTATCCAAAGTTGGGCAACCTTTCACCTTCTTTTTTTTCTTGTTCTTTCCGCCATCTGATCTCCTCTTTTTTTTTAGTGGTGGATTTTTGGTATTTTTCAAAATTTGTTTGACCGATTGCTTCACTGGGCTCGGGAAATTCTTCATACCAGATTCAGGTATCTCTCCAGGAAACTTAAGAGGAAGCGAGAGATCAAGATTAGTCTCAATCTTTTCACAAGGGCTAACTATAGAATTGTTAGTGGCATTTGCTTGTTTATAGAACTCTGTTTCATGTTCAAAAAATTCAGTAACTGCAGCAATGATATCTCCATTAAACTTTTTGAGCAATTCTAATGATTGATTCTGTGTTACCCAAGATGGCAAGCAATCTTGAAGGTCCTTAAGTGTGCCTTCCATGTCCTCAACATTTAGCTTGCTGACATTTTGCAAGCCAGGTTGCTGAATGGACCACACTGAGGTTACAGGTGGAATATTTTCTGAATCCACATCCTCATGCAGGTTAAGATCAACAGTTATGTCATTCCCAGATATTAAATCAGTAGAGTCTGACTTCCTGTGTAAAGCCAACAGAAAATCGTGCTTGTTTGCCATCTCATCAACTAGTCCTCTGAAATGCTTCTTCATAGCTAAAGCATGCTTGCTATCAGGAGTCTCAATATCCACTCCAACAGTTGGTATAACCCGCTTTGGTCTCAAGAACTTTACATATTCTCTCAACTCATCATAGTTCGAATGCTCACTGTACGGAACCAGATGAATCTCAAGTGAACCCTTAACCCTTACTCCAAATCCATCTTTCTTCGTTTCATACATCCACCCTGTTGAAACGAAACCCACTACTTTAGAGTATCCTCTCTCCAGCATAATCTCTTCCATCTTACCAAAATTAGGCCTGAAGTAAGGCCAAGTCTCACCCAATACGTTCCATCCAATAACGTGAATATTGCTGACTGCAGTATCCTGAGTAAAAGCACCAGAATGGGCATGGCCCAGAACAGATAAAATCTGCATTTTTCGGCTATCCACTTGCAGTAGGCAACCACACTGACGAGAAATCTCAAGCAAAATCTTCTCTTTGCCAATTACATAGGTTGCGATCAGAAAAAGAACCGATTCCCCCGTTTCCTTATTTTCCTCCTTAATTCTTTTGATAGTTCTCACGATGTATTCGACTGATTCCTCTTGCGATGGGAAAACGAACTTAGGGTTGCAATATGTCGTGTCCAAGAAAACAGCATCCGCTCCAACGAACTCACACAGAATAGGATCCAGTTTCATCGATTCATGAAAACGAAAGTCGCCGGTGTGAATATACCTTTCCGCTCGCCTCCCTTCGGACCCACGCGACCTAAAAAGGAACTGCACGGCACCGGGGCAGTGGTTGGCGTCTACGGCAGCAACCTCCCATCCGTCAATCTCTAAGACTTCACCCAACGAGAGTGAAACGACGAAGAAAGGAGGGACCTTGAGGATCTCGACAAGGAGACGAGCGGTGATCGCCGAGCAAAAGATGACTCCTTTACACCAACCGCTGCTGAGGCCAGCGTAATGATCAGCGTGGAAATGGGAAAGAAAGTAGGAGACGGAGAAGTCTCCGGCTGAGCGGAAACCGTCGATTACGAAGCGCGTCCTCGGAATAAGCTTGGAATGGGGGAAGCCGGAGGGCACCGAGGGGAGAGGAGAGCCAGCGGATAGGAGACGGAAAGTAAGGGGAGATAAGGAGGGATTAGAAGGAAGAGAGGCGGAGAAGGAGCTGTACGAGGAGAGGAAAAGGAGGGAGGAGGAGGAGGAGGAGGAGGAGGAGGAGGAGGAGCAGGAAGGGGAAGGAGGGCCGGTCATAGGGTCATCTCAGGGGTCGGAGAAGAGAATGCTCTGCAAATTTGCCAAAAGAGCTACAAAGTCGTTATAAAAAAGGCTTTACTCGTGCCATTTTTTATTAAAAAAAAAAAAGAAAAAGAGAAAAATTCACCATCGACTCAATTAATTAAGTAAATAAATGAGATGTTTTTTATATATACACGTACATCTCCACTCGGGGATGAGTTTTCGAAGGAAATTTAATTTTTTTTTTAAATTTAAATGATCTTCATGTGTCCATGTGTCTTGATCATCACATCAAAGTTCATATGATTCTCTATAATTTATATCCCTCATAATAATCGTGAGACATTCCAGTGAAAGTCACTAAGTTGTCGGTTCCAATCTTTTGTAGACGTACAGACTTGGACGACGACCTCATTAGTTGTAAAGGAAAAGATGAAGAGATTGAATTTCCGTGGGGATGACGTAGTGACTAAGATACGACGGTGCTTACAGAAGTGACATGGATCGATTTCGAAGGAGGTCTAAAATTCTTTTCTAGATTCATACGAGTCTCATATCAAAATTCATAGGATCCTCCGTGATTTTTCTCCCTCGCCATAATTGTGAAACAGATCAATGAAAACCGCTAGATTGACAATTTTAATTTTTTATAGAAAGATTTAAAGATTGAGGTGGAGAAAGACTGGAATTTATAGATACAAATACAGACTATCGATTCATTTGGAGGATAAAATTCCAATAAAAATGAATTTATTAGATTCGGCTGGTGGTATGGACTATGGATATGGTTACGTCTATCAGAAAAATGGCAGGTTTTAACTACCAGATCTATTGACTTATACATCGCGAAAACATGCCCCTTTTTTTGTCCAAATTTGGGCGAAGGATTTCCCAACAAGATATTGCTAACTTATCCTATCAATTTTAAAACACCCTTTTTTTAAAAGAAAAAGTTTCTCACTGCTAGGAAGTATTGTAAGTTCACCAGAAGAATGTGTACGTTAATTCTGTAGATTTATATACGATTTAATGCATCGATTTTATATTTGAAGCACTCGTACCTTAGTAGATGGGAGAAAAAAAAAAAAAGAGGAGGTCAACTGGGACGAACTAAGAGTCTAAGATTGTGGAAACACATTGCAATGACTAAATGCAATAAATATTTTCTCTTGAAAATTGGATGATTTCAAGAGAAGAGGCGCATTGACACCCCCACTACGAATCAAAAAGTTGAATCGATCACTTTCAGAATTAATTGGATCACAACTTGAATACCGAATGTCAATTAAAAAAAACCACTTCGGATGTGACTAAATGATCAGTGAAAGTGAAGAAAGAGAACATGCTAAGGAAACAGAGTATCATAAAAAGAACTCTGAGGCAACATAATAAACTTCAAAGCACAAGCTAAGAACAGAACGTATAAAAGAACTCTGAACCAACATAATTCAAGCTGGAGCTAAGTAACAAACGCATGCTTTTAACTAATGTCTTATAGGAAGATATAACCATGTAAACATATTGCTCATTCAGATTCTACTCCAATAGGACTTGCACAATATAATCTATTTCCAAGACTTATTCCCACAAAACCCAAATAAAAGGAAATAATTTGTGATAATCCTAACTTCCACAAGGTATAAACCAAAAGGCAGACAACTTAAAGTCACACAGCACTATTGCACCCATATTGCATAGACGTGAGCAAAAAAACCATATTCCCCAAACTAACCATATTAACTAAACTATGTTTCACATAGTTAATAATTATTTCTTCCCTTTTTAACTTTCATGTTTTTTGATTCGTCTTTGTCATCCAATCTTGTCTTTATCATCTTCCCCCATCTCTGCTGTTCCTGTTCCTTCTGCCACCATGCCTAACATCCCTTCCGGCATCTATTTTATGTTCCACAATATCACAAGATCATTGTTTGCATTCGACCCACATATGTTATCTCTTCTTCCACATTGGCAACACAAATCTAGTCGGCATCACTTCCATGTCCAGAATCTATAATAAATATATTAGTCATTTAGAATGGTCAGGATCTATAGATATCTATTTGGGAAACTTGCTATTTGAGAAAAATTATTATGGCTTACAATTGAAGCATGAAAATAAATATTGTTGTACTTGCTTTATAATCTACAATTCATATTATAGTAGAATTTAGGTGGATGGCTTATCTTACATTTAATTACATGCTCCTTGTAAAATTCACATAATTACAGGTTCCTTGTATAGTAGAATTCAGGTGGACAGCTGATCTTACATTCAATAACATAGTTCTTGAAAATTTCATATAATTACTGGTCTGATACAATTTTTATATTTTTATTGCTATAGCAGTGTGGTGTGTTTTCCTATGAATTACACTATCTATTTTTATTTCTGTGAATCTGTAATCGAGCTAGTATAAAAAAAAACTGAACTCTCCAACCAAAACCCAAATTGAATCAAACTGAAAATTTTGGATTAATTTTTTTTTTATTTTCTGGTATGAGACCATTTTTATAACCTGAACTAAACAGAGCTGGGCCAATTTTTTGTAAAAATTAATTCAACCTAACTGGCCCAGGCCACCCCTAATTATTGTGGTTATTTAGCTTTATAAAATATAGGTACCTCTGATCTTGTCCATGCAACCAAAGTGTAAACCGCCTAAAAATTGCATAGTGCTGTCATTGATTGCATAGACAATGTTTCATCACCACATCTGTAGCAATTGATACCAATACAGTGGCATGATGTTTTGTGGGTGGGGTGTTGATTGGAAGGACCAGCTTCATGGAGGATGTTAATTTCTTTGTGGTGCCACCATCTGGGGCATACGAGTAGTCACTCCCCCGCCTACAATGAGGACAACAGACAGTTCACAGGAAGTAGAAAATGAAGACAAGAAGGTTCTATTGATTTGAGCTAGTCTACAAGTTATTGGTCATTATTGCAATATAGCTGACCAGATGATCCATTATGTGCTACCTGATACAAAAATTCCTCAGGACTCGTAAGCTCAATTTCATTGTTAATTGCAAGTACAAATCCAGCTTACATTCATGTGGTGCAAAGAGTTGTATGTGTTTGTGGTCAATATTTGACTCTAGTTCTTGTACTATCCCAGAACAACTTTCAGCGCCTCACTTTTGCTACATTTTGTTAAAAAAAGAAAAACAATCAACTGAATGTACAAGAATCCAATGCAAACCTAGCCATAAGGAGGGTATAAACATATTGCTATGGATATAAGTTTTGCGTAATATGAAGGCAAGCTCGAGAATATTCTAGCAAGACTGCAAGATGATGTCCCTATGTTCAATTTAATATTGGAACTTGAAATTGCATACAGCTTTCACCCATCCATAACTCTGCATTAATTGATTGGACAACTTGGTTTAAGGTCTAAACTAGTTGAAGCAAAGCAGAGTTGGTCTACACATATGACCTCGAATGCACTAAAAACCTAGGTATTCTGCATGCTTTACAGTTATAAACTGATAGTCAATTTTTTTTCTGCATAGTAATAGTCCGATTTCAATTTTATGCAACAATCGTTTCCATAAAAAAGATGTTTCTTACATTTAGGGAATTGCTAGATTGAAAAGGCTTTAGTCACTGGAAAATGTTTTCAAACAAAACTACAAGAGATGACAACACTTGAAAAGGAAGTCGGTTTCCCTAAGTAGCACAATTCTTCATCCAGATCCTCTAAACTGATATGTGAATTATTGGGCCCTTTGGGAATTTGTTTTTCCAATTTGATTTACTTGGTTCAGCCACAGTAAGCTAACAATATATCGTATTAGAAATCAATGCATGAAAAATTAAAACTAATAATAATAATATAAAATAAAAAATATAAAAATTTAATGGGAAACAATGACTAAATATAAGAAAATAAACCATAAATATATACCAGAAAATGTACAAAATATGAGCCCCATCTTAAGTTGTGCTAGGCTCAAAATAAAATGTATATAATTAAAACCAGAAATATGAAATTAGAGAATATTTAAAGTAAAAACATATTAGGAAACAAATGAAAAATATTAAATGTATAATGTTAAGAAATATTTCGTTACAAAACATAAACATTATTTTGAAATATAGATATCTTAAAAAATAAAAAGGTTTTAAATAATAGGGCTTGATGTTAGACCAAATGTTCGGTCAAGATTGATTTATATATTGCTGTGATTATACATCAACAACTAAACACCAACTTATAATTTTCAAATAAATTTTATATGCAAAACTAATCATGTAGGAATAAGCTACTTTCTTTGCAAACAACGGTGAAGAGATCAGTAATACATTTTACATGTAAAGAAGTTTACATGAAGCATCAGCATAGGAAAAAGAAACTTGGACATGAGGATGGCAACATGTAAGATACTCGCAAAATTTTAGCTACTTGAATCCAAACCTGTCATCATATCTGATACCCATACCCATCTAATAATCAACATGGTTATCTATTTCTCTACACAAATCTGTCCCATAATGTTAAGATAGGTTACCCTTGACAACCTGTAGTTTAGTAGGTCTAATGGATTTAAGCCCAATAAGTTCTCAATGTATCTTGTGTACATGTACCTGCACTTTACATCTTCAATTGAACATGCCCAAATATGTGTCAACATCTTGAGAGTTTGCTAGGGTTTATGAATATTAGGCCAACCCACAGAAACAAGCCAACATCTGAAAATTTTACACTAACAAAGAGATGTCTCGTGACAATAGAAGAAAGAAAGAGAGAACGAAAAAATTGCTATAAATCAAAACTGTGGAAAGGAAACAAATAGCAAACATACAAATTAAAACTGCTCAATATTGTAATTCAATATTTAATGATCATAAAATAGATACCATTAAAATTGCTCAATATTGTAATTCAAAATAGATAGAATAAGTACCTGAACAAGAATGCAGACAAAAAGGAGCATATCCACATTCGTCTCAACCTCCCCTTCTTTTTTCATGTCAAGGCTTAGCACGTATTGATACCATCCTTACAATCCATGGTTAGATTATTGAATGTCTCCACGCGATTCTTTGCTCTATAAAGCACCTCTGTGTCCACTGCCACTCTCATATACCCATCAAACTCCACCGAAAGCCCATTACTTAGAGCCATGGTCTCATTGTACCATTCGCTTGTGTTGCCCCACATCTCCTTGTATTCGTCAAGCAAATGCACCTTGTAGTGAGATCTTAGTTTATCGAAATAATTGTAGAATGGCTCATTAGTGGCAATGTATAGATTCCTCCGTTTCTCGATCAACTTAGTTAGCTTCTTCACTAAGGCTTCTGGAGATGTGTCTGCATCGAGATTGGGCCACAGCTCCTTGTTCATCGCCTTGTCTCCCCGGACCACATGTATGGCATCATAGTCCCAATCCATCTTCCCTGCAATCTCGGACACAATGTTCATCAGCCGCTTGGATTTCCAAATGGCTTGCCATGGCCTCTGAATGAATTTAGCTGACCGGCCCTCGCACACGCGGTACCAGTAGTTTTCAGGCTCTGGCCCATCGAACTGCCTCCAAATGATGGTGCTCTTGTCCTCCTTGAGCTGCATCGGAGTGACCTTATATGTTGGCACCTTGCGGAGGGTGATCTTGCGGGAAGCACGCTCCCATCGGCGCCAGTCTCTTAAGAACTTACTCTCCTCCACCAACGATATAGACTCCTTAAGATGCTCGAAATCGAAATAGTACCTGAAATCCTTGCCCTCCTCATCCCGGCCACTGGGATTGTAAGTGGCAGCCAGGCAGATGTTTAGATCCATCACGAACGTCCGGTTCAAAAACTGGGCTTCTCCGAGGGCGCAGAGAAAACTCCAAAGATACTGATTCATTCCCTTGCAGTAATCCCCGCCTCGAGTGTAGTAGATGTATTTTCTTCTCCGGAAATCCGATCCGAGCTCTGGGATCGCGTCGTTGATATCAGCATCAGGGATCTGCGCAGGAGGGGCACGCGACGACGGGGACCAGCGCCGTGGCGAGGACTTGGGGGCAGCATTGACGCCGGAGCGGAACTTGCCCGCAGAAGCGACATCGTAACTGCAGTTGTCCGCGGAGACGAGATGGAAACGGCGGTAATCCCTGTAGCGCCGCCAAGACTTCTCGTGGCGGTTGCGGAATCGCCAGGCGGCGTCGCATTCTCCGGAGGTGGATCCGGCGACGGGCGTGTCGTAGCTGAGGAACACGATGGACCGGCCAAAGATCCGAGAGTTGAAGCGGCGGATCGCGTCGAGAGCGCGGGGGTCGGAGCAATTGAGAGGGGAATCGGAGTCGCAACCGGAAGTGGAGGCCACCGTGTCTGGAGGTGGGACAGTGGCGATGTCGGAGGAGGAGTTGTCAACGGCGATGGCGAAGGCGAGGTCCTCGCCGGTGCGGAGGATGGACTCATCGGTGCGGAAGGTAGCGTTGGGGAGGACGGCGTCGAGAGACTTGGCGATGAGGGCTTTAGGGGAATCGAGCCAGGGGTCGGGGGGCTGGTAGGTGATCGCGACGATGGTGAAGACGAGGACGGCGAGGACGAAGGAGGAGAAGCACACATTAGCGACGACTTTAACGGCCTTCTGGCTCAGAGGCGCCTCCTTCTCCACCGGGCCTCCGGCAGTGGCTCCGTTTCCGTTGGAATTCTTCATCGGAAAGTTCTGGAAACGGCAAGGAACTAGAGAAGGGAACAGAAGCCGGCGGAGTGGCTTAGGGGGAGAGCCCTTGACGGGACGGAGAAGCCAACGCAACGCGGTCATGCGCTATGCAGAGTACCGCCGTTTCTCCAGTAGGGCCCTCTCTAGTTAAAGCCAATGGAATGCTTACACTGTGGTTGGTCGGAACGACGGCGTTCAAGCTCCGTCGGGATTGGGCTGCAGGATTGGCTGAATTTAAATATTGAGAAAATTATTTTCATTAACGAGTCAACTATTGGCTCGTAGTTTTTAGTTAATTATATTATTGCAGTTATACTTATTTAAACTTAAATATTAATTTTAATACTTATTTAAACTTAAATATTAATTTTAATACTTATTTAAACTTAAATATTAATTTTAATACTTATTTAAACTTGCAAATTTGTTTAAATATTTAATACTTAAATTAAAAAATATGTTAATTTATTGGGTGGTTTTTTTTATTAGCACAGGATGTCCGAAATTTCAATCTGGTCGATTAATCTAGGAGAATGATATTAATCTAGTCTCACGGTCCTTGTGGACATCTCTTTGATAATTAAGTCAGAAGAAGTTGAAGTCTCTATGGATCTTCATTAATCACCTAGGATATATTATGAAAGCGCTCACAATTTGATGGTCCAACTCGAACTTCACAGTCGCGTCATTCTTGAAAGATTGTCAAATATCAAAATCTTACTTCATTCTCTAGATAAACTCATGCACAAAGAGCTACTCTTATGAATTTCTTTAAAATTCATCGTCAAAATGTTGTTTCAACATAAGATTGAACTACGTGTTAGTGCCTATAAGATTCATGATACTACCAAATGACCTAAACTCTCATGGTTTTATTTTTGGACTTTATCCGAAGATCTTATATTAATGAAGATATCTTTTTATTTTATAAGCACATGATTTTTTTCATGTATTATTAATGTAGGACTTTGATTGTATTTCACATACTCTCAACAATCTCCCCCTTAAACCGTCTTCAAAGGACTTTCTCTGTTTTATCCGATCTTCAACTCATCAGGACTTCCTACTAACTGTTTGGTCCTTTTAATCTAGCTTGACTTCCTTTCAGTTGTCTGATTCTCTTGATCCGGATATAAAAGTTTCACTTCCTTCGTTCGAGGTTCATGGCTTGACATGGACTTATGACTCTGATGTCAATTGCCTATAAGATTTACATATCTCCACAATGATATGATATTGTCCACTTTGGGTCTAAGTCCTCGTGATCTTATTTTTGATTTTTACCCAAAATGTCTCGTACCAATGGAGATATTTTTTATCTTATAAGCACATGATCTTTTCCATATTTTACCAATGTGGGACTTTAATTGTATTCTCCATACTCCCAATAATCCCTCTTTCAAATTGTCCTCAAAGGACTCCCTTGCTTGATGTCTGATTTTCAATTCATCAGGACTTCCTACCAACTGTTTGGTTCTCTTGATCTAATTGGACTTTCTACTAGTTGTCCAATCCTTTTGGCCCAACTGAACTTCTTGTCAGCTGTTCGGTCCGCCCGACCCAATTGAAATTCTTACATAGTGTCTGGTTCTCTTGATTCGGATATGGGAGTTTCATTTCCTTCGTTCGAAGTTCATGGCTCAAATATCAATTATTAGTGTCTATCAAATTTATATATCTCCATAATAATATAATATTGTATAGTTTGAATCTAAATCTTTATGATTTTATCTTTGAACTTTATTTTAAAAAAATTCATATAACATACGTTTTTTTTTATATTTTATCAGTATAAAATTATGTCATTTTGCTTTTGCTGCACCGTACCTAGAAGCAAATTTAAGTATTGGGTGGCTTTCTCAGATCACTCTTGCTGGGAGCATTTCTAGATATTTTTTTCCCATTAAAAAGTACCAATTCCTAACCAAAATGCTCCACCTAAAGAACCGAAACAAAGTCAAACTCAGATTGCTCGACAACCAAAATATTATTTTTAAATTTCTCAAGAACCAAATAGAATTGAAAATGATCCAATTGCAGAAGAGGCAAATCAAGAAACCTGACGCACACAGACTGAGTACCCCCTGATATGGTTCACAAACAATGCAGCAGGTTTATTCAAGTAAGATTCAGGGTTGAAAGAAATCTCAATACATTATTATGTCGAGCGAACAGATTGGTTGATTCCATCATACTGACTGTTGAAGATTTCTATACAATAAACTCTGAAAATTAATAGTCGTAGGTCTTAAAAATACATCTAATTAAAATGATATTGGAACCGACGACAGTTCCCTCCAGATTTAAACTGCAGGCTTCAAAATCAGAACAAGGGAATAGGCAGGCATCCTATCGAAATGTCGCAGCCTTAGAAGTGCCCTTATCCATCAATATACCACAAAAGAATTTAGGAACTTTGATTATCAAGCCGCCATAAACCTGCAAGAGAAAAGTCGGTTATCAGAAATGATTAAAGCAACAACAAGATGGAATAAAAGCAATAGTAATCTGGAAAAGGATAATTGTGGATGTCGAGGCTTACAGAAATCACATTATTAGAAGATTAAGACGGTCTAAAGAGTTGAGAATTTGTAGGACGAGATTAAACTTAGTTCCAATCTTGTGGATACAGTAGTTTATGGCAGAAGTACCACAGCTAATTGCAGCTGCACCTACAGGTGCAGTTGGTGGATTCAACTAACTAATGCCCGAAACGAACTCTCATTTTGGACACTCAACGCCAGAAACATTGGATTCAAGAAGATAATAATAATAATCAGATCTGGAATTGGATCAGTTCAGTGCAGAGCACATTAGTTTCTGGCCAGCATTTCAGATTGAATCGAATTTCACAGCCTAGATTGAAACACTAAACTCAAAGAACTCAACCGAGACATAGGTCAAAACTGACCACAGTACTGACAAAAAGGGACCATCATTTATTTAGCAGAGTCAACCAAACGACCCCATTGACCAAAAACATCCTTTCCACGCATTAAAAAATTATAACTTAAAATTGCATTCAGATGTCAGGCAGGAGTATTTTAAAAATAAGTGAACAAAAGCAGGGGAAAAAAATGACAATACCACATCAGACAGGGGTAAGATAGTACAAAATTTTATTGAGGTTTTGAATGCCATATGGGTTTTATGCTGGGGAAAAAAGGGAATCAACAAAATCATACTGAATACAAAGAAAAAAGCTTCTTTGGTAGACATAAACACTGAATTCTTAAAAGGTGCAAATGAAGTGGCTTGCATTTGGATCATGAACTAGGGGTATCTTTTACATCGCAAAATGAGATGATGAAACAAAAAATGATGTAGTGTTTTTTTTTTAGTTGGCACAAGTATCTAGACCTTAGGTCCGACAAAAAATGATGTAACATTAGATCATAACACTGATGTTAATTGCTAAATGATGTGGATCAGTTCATAGCTGTGTGGGTAAACAAGCATTACTCGAACCCAATAATTTGGTTGACTGGAGTAGACAACACAGAATTTTAAAAATAGAAACAATACATGACTAGCGTATAAAAGACAACAAACGTTGGTCAAAATTACCAAGTGAGCCCTTTTGAGATAAAATAGGAAGGAGCATTGGCAAACTTATGTTTTGGCTTGAAATAAGATAGAAGATTTAAACAATAATGTCAGTCAAAATCATGATTTTAAATCTCGACCCGTACCAAGCGATACGAGCGAAATTTATCATTTTGCTCGTTGCCCGACACTAGTATAGACGGTAATGGAGGCTTCGTGTGGCCGCGGCGGCCTTGTGTAGCCTCCGTGGGGCGGCGAGGGCCTCGTCCGGAGCCACAAGAGCCTTGCACATGGTCGCGGCTGCTATAAGAGGCCTCACACGGGATTGCGGTGGCCTCGCACAGGGTCGTAATTGTCGTGGGCAGTCATGCACGGGTCCTAGGCAGCTGCGCGCGACGTCTCAAGAGGCCTCCGCGAGGGCGCAGGAGCTGAGGAGGGCCACGGTAGCTGTGCAATTGCTGGTGCCGGATTGGCGAAATGTCGAGCAGGCATAGTGATGAAATTTAATGAAAATATAGGCTTTGATAATTTAAATCAACTCCTCAAACTATAGTTCAGATAAATAGTCCCCACGGGATGGTGCGTTGGCAAGTGCGGTGCAGAATTTGCATAAGGAACAAGGTTCAATCTCTCGCGTCAGCCAGTTGTTTAATGCCCGCGCCGGACCATGTCCTCCACCACACTTGTCATCGCACCAAGATCGGTGACCACCCGTGATTTACTCCCTCTCATACTTGTGGGGCCAACGTGCGAGGGCCACTAGGCTGGCGGTTCCAACCTTTTGCACAAGGATAAATAAATAAAATCAATTAAAATTTAATAAATTTATCTCATTGATCCAAAAATATTTCATAAATTACTTTAATATTTATTTTATTAATTTATATATTATGAATAATAATTTTATTATTATTATATTTTATTTTATTTTTAATCCCATTTAATCGAAATTAATTAAATTAATTTTACTATTATAATTATATTTTGATATTTTTTCTTTTTGTAATTATTTTTTTAATATTTAAGTTAAAAAATTTCATTTTTAATTTATATATTTTATATTTAAAAATTACCGAAATTTATCGGTACGTCATGATACAATATCGAAACCGTATCATTCTGATCGTGAACCGAAACTTCAATACGGGTCAAGATTTTAAAACTTGGTCAAAATTATCATTACAAGTCAACATTTTTTTTTACTGAAACAAAAGACCCATGCTTATGCACATTAAATGGCTTATTCTTGAATTCACCATTAGCATTTTCTAAATAAAGTAATGCATACACTTAGAGCAAATTCGAATTTACACTAAAGGAAGAAGACAAAATTGCAACCCCCTGGGTAATAGAATTGATTTGTGGTGGAAAGATGTACATGAATCCCATTGTTCTAGAGAAAATGATTATATGGATCTTAATGTCATTGAGATTAATGCAAGTATATACATTTAGAAATAATGTCACGTGTGCATGTATCTTTTAATTGTATCTAATAATCTCTAGTGTCCTCTATTGGCACCATTTATCCTGATTGTCACTGTTAAAGTAATATAATGTATTTGGATATGCTGATAACATCATAACTAATTTTCTCATTTATCATCTCTTTGGACAAGATTGCTTGCAAATGAAGACACTATTTAATCCCTCTGTTCTAGTGTAACCCAAATACCCATCTTATTCTCGTCTTGGATGTTTTGGCACTGACAACTGACATGAGAGATGAAATATATGCTACGTCTTGATATAAATGGTTAAAAGGTGATGAACCTATTAAATGGGGAATCTACAATACAGTTAATAATATGATGTCCTTGTCAAAGTCTTGAAAAATTACAAAATTTAAAAGAAATAAAAAACAAATAATTACCAAGATGAACTATTACCACATTCCATGGAAGCATAATCTTCCGACAACATTCACAGACAAGTTATATAGTAAAGCAAGATGCCGTACAATAAACTTAAATAATTACCAAGATGAACTATCATTCCATGGAGCATAATCTTCTGACAACATTCACAGACAAGTTATATGGTAAAGCAAGATGCCGTACAATAGTCAAAAGTGTAAAAAAATGTTAAATTTTGTAGGTTATATAGCAAGCATGACAGAGATGTATGGTTGGTTTACTTCCACATCATGGAAGCACTTCAGTGCCCCATTCATTGATTCCAATTGACAAAAGAGGGGACGAAGTAGGACAAAATCCATGGATTAAAAGACATACCAAAATGCTTGTCTGAAATTGAAAGTGAACACCATAGTACTGAAAAGACCAAAAGTACCCTCTTGTTAGCATTGTATTTTCTACACTCAGCTCACCATCTCAACGCCATCATCATTCCTACCCTCTCCCTCTCCGCCTTCATTGCACTGCATCTTCCCCCTTTCCCCCTCTCCGACTGCTTGATGTAAATCTTTGCTGTTGTCCTTTCCTTTCGTGACCTCGAGGGCAGTTCTAAGGTAGGCACAAAAGCAATATAGGCCCTAGGGAAGCTTTCATCTAGTGAACACCTCGCTCTTTCCAGATTCATAGAGAGCATGGGGAAGTAGAGGTCTGCTAGAGCAAGTGGCAGAAGTGACCTTGGAGATCTAGTTGTGGGCTTTTATAATCTCACTTGATGGTAATTTGGCTATTTTGATTTTTCTTCCCAGAATTGCTCCCTTCCTCATCAAAGGTAGGTACCAAGTAAATAACTGTTCTCCCTAGAGGCCGAGGTTCTTTGATCATGTCTGATTCATATTGACTTTGACAACCATGCCTTAAAAATCAGCTGTTGATCTAGGAAGTACAACGATTATGTCCAATATGTGTAAGCAAAAAAATAATGATGGAGAGCCGTGCTTCTTATGCATTATTGAATCCACCATAAACAATACAATAAATGATGAATTATGTAACAAAATATAGGACAAATGTCTTCCTTATTTGGCATTGATCTAATGCAAAAGCTGAAATAGTGGAATAAAAAATGTGAACAAAGAATTCAGCGATTATGTGAGTGATGAAAAAAAGATGTGACAAATATTCTGCCAAAGGATACACCTATCAAGTCAACACTCGACATGTATTGATAAATGACAAGTTAGTTTTTGGTTATGACTCAGTTTGGACAAGGTAAGTTTGTTAGAAAGCAGAATTTTTTAGATGGCATGTTTAACTTAATCAAAAACTTAATAGGAGTGCCTACGGAAATGTGGATACCAAATATGCCATGTAGCTCAAATATCAAGACTTGTTCCAACCATAAACACTTAAACATGGAACATATATATACACACACATTGACAAAACATAAATACTGAATAGATATTTTGTCAAAATATAAAATAAAAATGATTGTTGAAGTTCATAAAAGACAAATCCACATGCAATCAATCAGCAGCCTTCTCGTGAAACCTTAAGACAACATGCACAGTTAATCAGCAGTCTCGCCACTAAACTATGATGGCACGATCAATACAATGGCCAAGGCAACTTGATTTATTATCACACAAAACCAATGAAGGTATAAGTAACCACAATCTAGTAGCAACATGTTAAATTTTAACCACGATTGCCAGTTTTCTAGGGATAGACAGCCTTCTCATAAAATGAATCGCCCAAAACAGCATGCATAAAATTGTCTCTCCAAGAAACTATGACGGCGATATCAGTACAAAACCCAAGGAAAATTGATCTAGAATCACATAAAATCTAAGAGAGAACAAAAAGTAATCACAACCTAATATCTGCCAAATTTAAACCAAAATTGCCAGTTTTCTAGAAGCATAATTATTCTAAAATTACTAGTTCAAATTCATCCACAACATGTTAGTTAAAATTCATCCAAACTAGTTAATGAGGGGAGATGGAGGCATTGATGATGGCCAGGTTGTGGAGCAGATCACAAAGAAAGCAAGGAGAAGCTGGTTGCGCAGCTGGTGCTACTCATAGTGGTATGCCTCTTGGATGAAAGTCGGTTTACGTCAATTACAATGGAGACAAAGAGAAAGTATGGCACACAAATGAGAGAAAGGGAGAAGAGAGAGGCTCAAATAACTCATTTGCAACCCTAATCGTAATAAGGAGACTATGATACCAAGTAAAATCTGGGAAAAGAGAATATTGGATTGTTAAGATTACATTTGGAATATGTCAAATAAGACATAAACCTAAAGTATCAATGTGAGATTAAACCTTAACACCAATAACCTTATTAATCTAATATTCCTCATAAACATATATGTGGTGTCATATCACAGTATTATCTTCAACATTCATCATAAAAATATATGCGGTGTCATATCACAGTATTATCTTCAACATTCATCATAAACATATATGCGGTGTCATATCACAGTATTATCTTCAACATTCAACTTAGCATTTGTATCTCTACTATATTTTTTCTGTTGTTTCCTTATTCTCCAACTAGGGTTCACATATGTAGATACCTGAAATTTTACCGAATAACAAAACGAAAAAAATATATTGAGAAAGATATTAGAGTAGATAACTAACAAATGCAAAATCTAATGTTGCAAAGTTAAATGAATTATGGTTGCAAAAATTGCAAACCTAATTGTGTAACTACCTTGAGTTAATGGCATCAAGCTATTGTCTGAAACTTCTGAAGCATGTCACAATGTGGTGTCTGATACGATAGGCCCCATTGTCGTCTCTGTAATTCAACACGGCAGTTCTGTGTAAGAATCCCCACATAGTCTCTCTCTACCCGTTCTTCCAAAATGGTACGTTTTTGACTCTGGTAAGGATATTCTTCTTCAAAATTCACAGATTTGACAAAGTACTTCACCCCACTAGATGTCTCGAACTTATGCTCATAGGGATAATTTCGGTTAAGTGTGTAAATGGGCTCATTCGATGGAAGGAAGTTCAGCAGAAGCAAAAGAAGGATAGGCAAAATTTGTATTAACATTCGAAGGTTAGGATTGAAAGAACCGTGCGCCTCATGAGCGCTTGGCCTACCCATACCACCGGTCCTAAATTGGAAAGTGCCAAAAGGAGTGGCGACCGGAGGCCCTCCCCCATAGAAGAAATTCCTAAAGATCTCATCAGCATCGAAGTCATCATCATAGAAACCATTAAATCCATGACTCCGACGCTGTGCAGCAGGCCGTGCTAATGCAGGCTCATCTGAACCAGACAGATCATACCTTTTCCTACTCTCTTCGTTGCTAAGGCACTGGAAGGCCCTAGAGACTGCCTTGAAGGCTTCTTCCGCACCAGGCGCCTGATTCTTGTCGGGATGGACCTTCAACGATAGCTTCCGGTAGGCTTTCTTAACGTCTTCCACCGTGCAACCCCTTTCAAGCCCCAGTATCTGATAGTAATCCTTTTGCTTCTTGACCTGCCGGATAATCGTAACTTGTTCCTCTGTGTACTCTCGGGATGAACCAGATCCATCGGAGCAATTCTTATCTTTAGACGAAGCAGCCGTGGCACGAGCACGAAATGAAGAACCACCGGAGGGCCTGTCTTGCTGGGGGGCGGCGTTCGACGATGCAGCAGAATCATCGGGACCTCCAGACTTGCCATCGCCAGGTGCTTCAGCGGCCGACAGAAGGTCCTCGATTGGCAACGTGGGATCAAGGCGGCGAGCTTTGGAGAGGAATTTGAGAGCGCGAGCTCGATCTCCTGCCTCCAAGGCATCCCTCCCGATCCGGAGGCACTTGAGAGCCTCATCTTTGTTCCCTTCCATCGCCAGATTCGATCAGATATTGGACCTTCAAAACGATCGAGAAAAAGACAAAATTGAGATGGGAAATTTCGCATGCAATAGATTTACCTTCACATACAGTTGGGATCGAGAAGGCCTTCCGCTCCTGGGAACGGGAGGGCTCGAGCGGCAGAGATCCGCCTGAATCAGCGGAAAGGGGGAAAAGGAAAAGACCGAACGGGGAAGGGACGACGGGGCGGGGAGCGATGCGCACTATGCGATGAAACCCTGCACCGATTCAACGCGAGCGAGCTTCACCAGATAATTTCTCAAAAAAATAAAAACAAAAGATTAAAGGGTTGTTTAGTTCGTAAAGAATTTTTTATTTTTTATTTTTATTTTTATTTTTATTTTTATTTTTTTTAGAAAATAATTTTTTTTTAGTTTTTCAGAAAATTCTCTTTTATTTTTTAAAAAACGAAAATAGAAAATATCAATCAAATATATTTTCTCATAAAATAAAAATGAAAAATGAAAAATTTTCTTCTTATCAAACACTCTCTAATTTTTCAAGGGGAAATTTTGATTAATTCTTTAGAGAAATTTGCATTTTATCATCGTAATTTTATTATCTTGCCAAACTTCCTCTCGTAGTTTTTTAAATATCCATACAGACCGCAAGCAACTCATAGGCTAGCGGCTCACCGATGAACAAAAAGTAAGAGCTTATCAACCCAATCATTGACGAAGAAAATTGGAGTTTGTTAGAAATAAATTATCAAAGCATGTATAAACTTGAAAATTTATCATTCTTCGATCGTCTTGCTTTATGCCTCCGAAGGAAAATTTCGGATTTTATTTACCATCTAAAAAACAATCATTGTACACAGCAAAGAAAGCTTCTCTTTGTTCGCCCACTAAAATTCACTATTTCTCTTTAGATGATCACCTCTTTTTCTCTTTCTTTTATAGCTTGGATGGAAACTTTACATTTCCAAGCATTAATACATCGGCTGCATAACTTATGCCAATGTTTAATGCTTTGGCTGCTATAGTTGTGCAACTCATGCGCAGTCATAACTGATATCATCATCTCCCACTCATCTAAATTATACCACAAAAGCAAATGGTTGCAAATATCATAAAGAATAAAGTTTAAGAGTCACATAGACTAATAAGAATAGAGATTCATAGTCACAACGAATATATCATAACATCCAATTCATACTTAGGAAAAATGGTCTGTGCGACAATAAGCATACTTAGCATTTATTGCTAAGAAAATTGTTATATCTTACATAGCTGCTCATTAAATGGTACATAAATATTCTCTGAATGACACATAGTCATTCTCCATGTGGCACACAACCTTTTTCTAAGTGGTACATAACCATTCTCCTGGATACATCAATGTTTTACTATTTACCCAGATTAAATTATTTAATTAATATGAACATTTCTAATCCCTCATAATGATCATTATGTCAAGAGCATGTTATATATATCTTATTCACATACATTTCCATATAAAATAGAAATGGATCGACTAGTGAATAAATCACAAAAAGATGTAAATCTATTTAATCTTTCTTTTTAGCTCGAATCCATTCATTTTAATCAGTCGCTTTCTTAGTCATGTTTCATAGATCGAATCATTCGTAGTTAATAGGTTTACATGCTAAAATAACAAACACTGATTAAAAGACAATTAACGAAAACTAAATTCCGTCGAATCTCAGGAGCATACAGGACATCATGTAAAAACGGGGTTCGTCCACTACGAAAGTTGAGTTTGCTAGTGTCAACTCCTTTGACTTCAACTCTTGCATTGTTTCCCGCATATATTCATTGGTTGTCAGTTGGTATCCGACAGTACTCCATGAATGTAGCTCGCTCCTCAGCTACATGGTTGGTTGCTCCTGAATCTATAATCCATAAAGGATAAGAATCAATTAACAACATAATACTCATGAAAAGAATTTAGACTTAGATTTACCTTTTTTGGCTCAGTATATTCTCGAGCGAAGTGACCCTTCTTGCTACAGTTATAGCAAGACAACTTGTTTTTCAATTTCTTTTCGGTCTTCTTTCCTTCCTTCTTGTTTGGGCCTTGCCCAGCAGTAATAGCTTTCTTTCCCTTTCCCTTTCCCTTTTCTTTCTTGTACCATTTCTTTTTCTTGGATCCGAATGATCCAGCAGCACCATTAGCTACATAAGCTTTCTAGAAATCCTTGTGGATTCAACTCTCTCCGCCTCTAATTCCACATAGCGTGAGTTATCAGTGAAAAGTCTTGATACTCTCACTGTGAGTCAGGTTCTTCTTGAACCTATTGTTTGTCGGTCAACTCATGATCAACAGTTTTATGCTCCCGAATCATGTTCAACATCTTTCTGAGATGTTGAACCATAGTGACATTCGAGCATTTTTTTATAGCTATCAAATTTGATTGTTAGCTGTCGAAGCATGTTCGGACTAACTCTATTGTATCTCTCTCTAAGGACTACCCAGACTGCATGAGTCATTGGATACGACTCATACTCAAAAATCAGGTCATCCACCATTAAACTAATCAATATGCCCTTAGTAGTAGAGTTCTTTTTCTTCCATATCTTATAGGTATCAAGATCTAATCTATGTTGCGCAGTTGTAACATCAACAAGTTCCATCATAATCTGATGAACAACCTCAAGAACATCTTATTATTCAAGAATATATTGTATCTTGAGGTGCCAGATTTTGTAGTTTTCCCTATTTAATTTCTTATCCTTGTTGAGTTTTGTTATGATGTTTTTAGTTGTCATAATCTATATAAATAAAATATTATTTAGTTATTCAGTGTAAATTCAATGTATGTAATTTCTGATTAACTCAATATAAGTTTGAATTAGTTTACAAAATCAAGTGACAATTTTGTTTACACTCATCACGTATGTTCCAATCAAATCGACATTGGTCAACTATATCACATGCATCCAATGCAATAAACTAATCATTAATTTATCATATGAACTAATCATAATTCAAAAGAAAATGAACTTAGCATTTCTTATTCATACTTTCAGAAATAAAAAACTATTAACATATAACATTTCTTATCTCTAACCTAAACAAATCTACTTGATAAGATAGTTTATTATGACTTCTACTAGGACAAACCCTAGTACAGTTGTAATTATTTCAAGTCCTATCTTCCATGGTTCCGATAGAATAGACTCAGATTGACCAACAAGTTGAACATTTACAGAACTCTCTTCAATCTCTTCGGGATCAGTCTCCACAGGATTCTCTTGAACCTTGTGCTCCAACAGTTCCCAGCACAACTCAACATATGTTATTCGCCCTTTATAGCGGGCTCATATGTGATGTGCAACTACCATGAGATTATTTGGCAGAGAGTGTACCAAGGCACATATCTGATAGTTGTCCAGTAACGGAAACTCCTGCTGTTCAAGTCTCCTGAAAAGACCATCGAGCCTTCTTATGTGTTCGATGACCCCACAATCACGATTATAAACTATCTCTTCGATAGTTTCTCTCAGTTGGTTTTGTAACACATTACGACGGGTCATTGTAGTGATCGTTTGTGCCATTTAAAATTGAAATAAATCAAGTCAGTACAAAATCGACCAACCAGTACGAAATCAGCTTAATTCAATTTATACGGGCATAAACCTTACACAAATAATTACAAAAATCAATCTTCATAATTTCATAAGTTTTTGATTGATGAGTCCAACTGAACAATCGACTCTCCTAATTTGAGTTGTTTTATTCTGAGTTCAAGTTATTCTAATAACTACTCGATATACTTGAGTTATGATATGAATTGACCTTTGTCAATTTTTATTTCCTGATCAACTTTTTGACCTAGCTTTTCAATGTACCATAAAAAATAAATAAATTTCTCACAACATCCCTTTTTTTTCATGGCTTCGTAAAGAAAGAGAGAGAAAAACTCATGGTCGTCCAAAATTTTTTTTAGCTTCACAAAGAAGAAAAAAAACACAGTTGTCCAATTTTTTTCTTGGCTTCACGAAGAAGAAAAAAAACCAACTGTCCAATTTTTTTCGTGGCTTCACAAAGAAGGAAAAAAAAAACACAGTTATCCATTTTTTTTGGTCGCTTCATAAAAGAGAGAAAAAAACTCACAAAGAAAAAACCTTTCAGAGCATCGTGCTTCTTCAACCCATATACTAAAAATAACTTTGCATTTGCTCTTGCCCGAGTACCATGAGACAGCAAAACTTGTTTCGTGTCGAGCACAACGTGCTGTGTCCAAGCTCCGTGGTCAGGTGATTTTTCTATTTCAAGCATCTAAAATACTCGGTCAAGATTTTTCTTCTATTATTCATCTTCTTCAGTTATGAAGAATTCGTGAACAACAAAGTAAGATTTAAAGGTAATTTTATCTAACGCGCTCTGATACCAATGTTAGAAATAGATTACCAAAGCATGTATAAACTTGAAAACTTATAGTTCTTCGATCGCCTTGCTTTATGCCTTCGAAGGAAAATTTCGAATTTTGTTTACTGTCTGTAAAACAATCATTGTGCATAGTAAGGAAAGCTTCTCTTTATTCACCCACCAAAATCCACTCTTTCTCCTTAGATGATCACCTATTCTTCCTCTTTTTTTGTATAACTTGAATAGAGACTTTTCATTTCCAAGCATTAATACATCAGCTACATAACTTATGCCAATGTTTAATGCTTTAGCTGCTTGGCTGCTTGGCTGCTATGGCTGCGCAACTCATGCGCAGCCATAACTGATGTCATCATCTCTCACTCATCCGAGTTATACCACAAAGATAAATGGTTGCAAAGACCATAAAGAATAAAGTTTAAGAGTCACATAGATTAATAAGAATAGAGATTCGTAGTCACAACGACTAGATCATAACATCCAATTCATACTTAGGGAAAATGGTTCGTGCGACAACAAGCATACTGAGCATTCATTGCTAAGAAAGTTGTTATATCTTATATAGTTGTTCATTAAATAATACATAACTATTCTCTGAATGACACATAGTCATTCTCCAAGTGACACATAACCTTTCTTTAGGTGGTACATAACCATTCTCCTGGATACATTAATGTTTTACTATTTACCCAGATTAAATTATTTACATTAATATGAACATCTCTAATCCCTCATAATGATCATTATGTCAAGAACATGTTACATATATCTTATTCACATATATTTCTATGCAGAATAGAAATGGGTCGATCTGTGAATAAATCGCAAAAAAATATAAATCTATTTAATCTTTTTTTTTTAGTTCGAATCCATTCATTTTAATCAGTCACTTTTCTAATCATGTTCTATAGACCGAATCATCCTTAGTTAATAGATTTACATGTTAAAGTAACAAACTTTGATTAAAACTTTAAGTAAACAATTAAATAGTCACTTAAGGCAAATATCGAGATTAATATATAATTTCAAGGGCTCACATAGTAGAGAAGTAGATATTCATTCTTCTACTATCTTTATTATCGTCAAAGTACATATGGTATGAATCACTTTAAGTACATGCATGTTTAAACTTATATATATTCCCGATAGAAAATTAATTAATAAATACATCAAATTATGAAAGACAATACATTTGTATTTGTATATAGCATGTCAAAGGATATGGAATATATACTCATTAATATAATTGACATAATAATTTATGAAAATAATTACTTATCGTAGCATAAGCGCCAAACACAAAGTATTTATCACTCTTTCATTAAACTTAACATATCGTTACGAGATATTACTACAAACAAAAAAAAGGTATAATATCTTCATTTTATACATCATTTAATATTTGATATTGATATGTAAAATAATAGACTTGCATTTATATGCATTAACTTTATCATGACTAATTAAAAAGTCTAAATGTGGTCAAAGATATATCAACAAAATCAAACATACTATCCTTAAAATAAAAATAAAAAATAAAAAAATCCTGAAGCATAGCCGAGAGTCAAAATATCTCTTAATTTAAAAAAAAAAACTATACCTAATAAATCTCATATGAATAAAATTATCCAAAAACAAATTCTCAACAAATTTTTTCTTCCTAGCTATAAGAGCATTCACAATGACATCAAATATTTCATCCAAATATTTGTGGACTCTGTGTCCACGTCATCATTTAAATATTCTACTTTTTAAATATCCCAACTTTTACAATCAAATAGCCCATAATCAAATATTTATGGGTCCCACTTATCAAATATTTTAAAAATCTACAATCAAATATTTATGGATCCACTACCATTTTATATCATTTTATTAATTTACATCAAATTTTTATTTTATTTTTTAATTCTTCAATTTAATATATTTCATTTATAATATGATCTTCAATATTTTTTACTTAATAATTATTTATCTTTTTTTATAATTATAAAATATTATTAATTAAATATTAATATTTTATCTATATAAAACAATACAATATAGAACATATAATTTTAAAAGAGAAATTATATTGAACATGATGACAGAAATTTAAAAATAACATTAATAATCGAAAAGTGGATTACATGGATACTATAACATATGACATAAAAATATAAATTACAAATCTAAATTAATAAAATACCAAATGACAAATCATAGAAATTATAAATTACATTGAGTTAAAAAAAAAATCCACTACATATTCAATTTTTTCTTCAGTTGTTCACATATTGCTAGATGGTTCTGAAGTTGTTTATCTGACATACCTCGTGTGTCCATTACGAGGAGTTGATGTATTTGGATAAGTTGATTTACTTTCTTACTATTATTATACTCTTCTAAATGTGCTACTGATTTATTGCACGACTCAATTCATCAATTAAGCCTACTCTTTCTTTGTATTTCCTCTTTGCTGTCTTTTGTCATATCGGATGAGATCAGACTTCTTTATCCTCCACATCAATAGTTGTGTTAGGATTAAAAGAGTCAGTATGTGCACCTAATGATTCTGATATCCTTGATTTCTCTGTAGCTCGTCGCCCTGAGGATTGAGAAGCGTACATCAGACTATCTTTCACAATCCTTCACACATGTTCATATTGGAATGTAGACTTAAAGACACTCTTGTATTCTTCATGAGCCTGCACCATTAAATCTTCATCGATCACTCCATTCGCTTGGTCGATCGTTGTACCATTTATTGTAAATTTCATTGTACCTATTCATGATCTTTTTCACCGTAGCCCAATGTGATTTTGCTTTATTATTCACAGTTCTCTTTTTAGCTCCCTTATCTCAATTGGTATTATAGTATACCACCATCCGTTTTCAAAAAGACTCACTCTTTTGGGTATTGTCAATTTCTGGTGTAGGTTGCTGCAAGGAGCTTATCATCTGCTACTACCTATACTGTTCGCTTGTGAAGATCTCCATCCGATTCATTGCCCATCTCAGTTGGTTGATCAGGAATAATATTGTGAAGTCCTATTTCTGATGAGAAAGAAGAAATTTGTGAATCAGAAACTACATGAGGTGTTTCTATACCTTTATCGTTGTCACTTACATCAATACTAGCCATTCTCGATTCATTTGATTGAATTCTAGATGATTGAAACGGATGAATTCCATGAGATGAAGCTTGCATATAATATTGGCTATTATGCTAATATTCTAGGGGACATGTATAAAATGGAGTTCGAGGATCACCACTCAAAAATTTGGATAATTTTAAAAATTATAATAATATGGTGGCGGGTATGAAAAAGGTTGAAAATTATGTGGATGTTGTATGTGAAAAGGAACTTGAGAATCGAGGATTATGCATTTAATGCGCAGAATTTTCTCCACTCAATATATCTATCTCTCTCGGTATATTGGTATGTGGTGGTTTTTTGTGTAAAAGATGGAAAAATGATGTATATATAGAAAAAAATGGACGTTGTCCAACGTTTCAAAAATTAAACGTTCGCAATGTTCGATTAAATGTTTTCGTCCGTTGTCAATTTTTGTATTATTTAAAAAAATAATAAATCAAAAATAAATAAAATTAGCAGTGGCGTGATTTTGCTCGCATCAACATGTTTTCACCGCATGCACTTTTTTATTTTTATTAAAATTCACCGAGCAAAACTTTTTGTCCGTTAATTTTTAATCACTCAATTTATAGAAAATATTGGAATCGTCAATCTAACGGCCCCTACCAATCCGTTTTCGGACCATCGTAAGGGAGGTAAATCACGGTGGATCTTTGACCCTTTGAGACTAGTAACTAGCGCATGGAGGGATGGAACCTCGCTTTTATGAGGGATTGACCCGTTGTCCATTTGTACAACTTTCTGTATGCACTAGCTACTAGCTCTTTCCCGTGCAAAGGCTAATTAGAAATATCCATGCATGGAGATATATCCCCAAATAATATCTATAATTGTGAATGCTCTAAGAGATTTTCAGATATCAAATTATAGACCATCATTTTTCTTTAATAGTTTAGATGTTTAAATTTTATTGATGCATTCTTAAAAATAGACTATCTTTCCTCTTTAATAGTTTAGATGTTTAAATTTTTTTCCATTACCATCTAATTCCTCAATCGAATAACAATGGGAATGAACTCACATATTTGCAATGTGGTTGTGCAGTGAATCACTCTTATTTATGAAAGTGTCACAGTATTTTGATCCGGTTCAAGATCAATGAATGAGATGACTCGATAGACTAATGTATTCTTGGTTGAATATTTAATTTGAATCGACTGAGTACGAATTAGATCGATTTTCAATGTATCGATCTAGTTGAATCGATCTTCTTCTACAGAGCTTCGACAACTCGAGCTATAATTGAGTTTCAGGAGATCGATCATCACTCAGGCTTCGAGAGGTCGAGCATATATGGAACCCTCGAGAGATCGGACGTCAACAATACTTTGGGAGGTCAAGCGTCTATAAGTCAGTCTTATTTGGGGATTGATTCTCCAAACTCAAATCAGAAAATGAATAAAATATGAAAAAAATAGAGTGAGTAAAATTTGAAATGATTCCTTGATTCTTCCCTCCTGATTTTTTCCCCCTTATCTTTATATACATAGAGAAGAGGTGTATGAAGGGAGATCAAAAGACGTATTTTTATAATTGTCGAATCATTTTGTTGACTTGTCCACTTGTATAACTGTCGAGCCAAATCAAGCTGACTTGATCAGAATAAACTTGGGTATGCCTTAGATGAATTTGATGTTGACTCGAATTCAATTTGATTTTGAATTTCACATAACTTGAATATTGACAATTAGTTGGATAATGAAACATGCTAGTACACCTAGCCAAGCATCAAAAAAGTCCATGTAAGAGACCCGGGGCCATAGTAAAATGATAAAGAGATTTTACAGCCACCTATCTATTTAGAATTCGATCATTAAAGTCCCTACCGGGATGGCGCGATGGTAACGACAGGATGTTGCTTGTAGATGTAGGGATGTATACTGAAAAATCTATCTTTTGTATGAACATCTTTATTTTGAAATAAGAATCACATGATCATTGTTTGTATTTTTATGGTTATGCAATATTGTCTAATACATTACATTGTAGATAACATGGTGTGTGGTGTCACACGAGAGATCATGTTATCGGCTCATTGTAAAGTATAAGTAAAGACTCACAATCGAGATGACTTTGGACAAACCATTGGTATGATTGTAGTGTGATTTGGTATTGGTTTGTCTTGACCATAAAATCACACTAGTACACTTTGTGTGTATTGAGCAGGACCGACTTAGAGGTGATTCGATTTATTGCTGACTACATAATCGAATCGGACCTCAGATATTATTTAGTACATGCTCTTAATTCCGATATAATAACGGACACATATACTTAGTATTCATTTCTTTGATTTACCAATGAGCGAGATTTATAGATTAAATCGATAAGCTCGGTAAGTTGAGAAATGGTATTATTTATATGGTGTGTCGTTGATTATAGGAGGAAACCGTGTCCTATATATTAGGATGATGATGTCCCCTTGAGGAGCTCATAAGGTTCATCATGTAAACCCTGCAGGTGGACTTGGTCCGGCATGATGAAAAGGTTGAGTGGTACTACTCATGGAGTTAGATGTTGATTAATTAATCGACGGACATTCGAGATCTTAAACACGGGGAGAAATTGTACAAATAATATATGGAGCCCATATTAACATATGGGGGTTGGTGAGGTAGATCAATGATAATCCTTTAATGGATTGGATCATCATTTATGGATCGGACTTTATGTGGGTTTGATCCATGGGTGGCCAAGATCCAACTCCTCCTCTTGATCCCTAATGTAGCCTATTAACACCTCATGAAGATTAGATCCAATGGATAGAAACAAAACTCTAGATCCATATGTAGAGATAAAATCTCTAAGATCCGACGGTTGAGATTAAATCTTTAGATCCGACGGTTGAGATTAAATCCCTAGAATCAATGGTAGAGATTAAAAGGAGACTTATCCCTAACTCTATAAAAGGAGTTTGAGGGGTTGGCGTGGAAAAATCATCAAGAGAGGCTAAGGTTTTGGAGTTGGCGGCAAAGCTAGGGTTAGGGTTTTGGAGGCTTGGGCGGCACCAAATAAGGAAGGTAATTCCTTTCTTCTTCTTCCTTCAAGGTGGTCGACGTCCAGCTTGTTTTCCCAGCCTTTTCTAGCCATTGTCCGGCGTCCAAACCTCTCTTCTCCTTCTCCTTGAGTGGTGGAAACAAGACTTAGGGGGTTCCCTTGGTGTCTTGGTTGGTTTCCATCATTATTCCCTTCTCCTTGTTGGCCGGCGGCAAGGATTCTCTTTGTTCCTTGTTGGTTGGTTTTAGGAAGGAGAAGAACCTTGTTTCTATTCTTCCTCTTGCTTTGGAAGAGCAAAGAAGGAAGATTTGCAATCTTAGAGCTTCGACTTTTGGTAGATCGTCGCCCACACGACGTCCGAAAGGAGGAAGGTCATACATTAGAAGATCGAGAGGTATATTTATTCTCTTTTGTTACTTGCTTGTTTTTGTTTTTCAACTATAAGCATGATATAAATCTGTATATGGCTAAATAATACTTGGATCCCGATCATAAATACAAAAACCGACGATCCGTACATCGTCTATTCTGCGGCTACTCGTAGAATAGAGGATGGTCGCTTAAACAACGAGTTTGTTCAAGTGACCTCTCCAAACGAATAGCACGACGATGACTTGGTTATTTTGGCAATCCCTTTTGTCTAGGATTACATTTTTTAATCCGGAGACATAGAAGGGATCACCATGATCAAGCAACCGAGGTGAAGTGGGAAGCGAAGTTTCCCCTCACGAACTCGATAAGCAAAACCCTTCAGTAGAATGAACTGGATTCGATGCCGGATGAGAGGTCTAAATTAAAATTCCTTTTGTTTCAGATGGATCCCTCCCTGTCATGCCACCGTGTCAAAGGACTTTGCCCCCCCCCCTCGTCAGTGCCCTGGGACAGGTGATAGGGGACTGTTAGTTAGATAGATTCTCAACTTTTGCAGAATTAGATCATTAAATTGTAATGCATTGTAGAAAAAAATTTCTAATAAAATGATAAATCGTAGAATGTTAGATTACAATTTTTTGTTGCACACGTTTCTCTATTTATTCCGATAGACAATGAACATTTTCAAATTAAAGGAAAACAACAACAACAAAGAAAAAAAAAAAAAAACCCCCGGTAAGGGCAGTCCAAGGACCATTCTCATGGCCATAGTAATATAAAAGGACAGTCTGCAAAATATTTTGCCAATGTTTGAGAATTAATTTCCTGCACCTATTAAATATTGATTTCGTTTGAAACAATTTTAACATGAGATCTCTTGAAACACACGAACTTTATTTGAGTAAGCCAACGTATCGGGTGTATGTGAGAATTCTAATTAATTCCTACGTACTCGTATACAGGGAGAGGGAGGGATACAAAGATCTGTGCATACATATGAACGTCGCAATTCAGTTCCATATTTTTATTAGTATTGCTATTCCCTCTTTTCTCCCCCCTTTATAGCTCATCACATGCCCCTGGAAGCTCAGTGCCACAGTTAACACAGTAAAATGGGAATCACGTACACAATTATCATTTTTGAAATTTCGAGTTGTGAGCCCCGATGGGTTTTTGAATTGTCAATCTTATTGGATCATTCGTTAATTTCGTTGCATTCTCTTAATTTATTTTTAAGAATCAAAATCAATATGTTTTTAGAATTAGTTGAGTCGAAAGTCCCGTCTCTCAATGACGGACTAATCATCTGGTTATTTATTTTATCCAGATCAAATCCAGACTAAATGAAAAAAAAAAAAAAATTATACTGTACTGTAGTGTAATTTTCTTTTTCTCGAGCTGAAGGCCGAGTAAACTTTAATGTGGCTCCACTCGATCGTTCATCACCTTTAGCTTCCAAGGTGCTTAGAGTCCTAAACACCTCTCAGGGTGCGTTTGATTCAAATTAATAATCATATCTAATCTTGATTATATGATTATTAAGAAATAAAATATAATTTTAGAATAAAATATAACCTTTGATAAAAATTTTGTTTGATTGAAAGTTTTAATATATAATTTAGTTTAACATTTTACTAAATTATCCTGTCTTTAATTTGCTTAATCAATAAATATTAATGAGACGGCGGCGACGATCGACCGGCCGACGGCGACTGATCGATCGACGGCGGCGGCGACGATCGACCGGCCGATCGGCGACGGCGGATCGATCGACGGGCGGCGATGCCGATCGGCTTCAGAATGGCGATGATCGATCGTCGACGGCGACGACGATGGCGGCTGACCGATCAGCAGCGGCAATGACAATCGATCGACCATCGGCAACAACAATGGGCGACCAATCAGCGACAACGGCGACTAGCCGGGCGATGGCCGACGGCGACCGTCAGTCGGCGATGGGCAACGACGGCAGTGGCGGAGGGCGACGGGCGACGACGAGCGGTGATTGGCGACGGACAGCGGCGACGACGGGCGGTGGCGGCAACGACGATGGATGACGACGACGATCGTAGTAGCGTCGACCGACGACTGACAGCGACGACGGGCGACAATTGGCGATGGGTGACAAATCGATTGAGTTTTGATAAATTGACATTTAATATATTGCTAGGGGTAATATTGAAAAAAAATTTCTTTAATCCCGGGAATCAACATCGATTCCCTCTAAAATGATTTTTATTTATAACCAAATAATGAACAATTATCATGTAATTATTTATAACCTAATCCAAACAAGGTTTTTGTTGATAACCTAACAAGGTTATCAACAAAAACCCCCAACCAAACGCACCCTTAAATTTTACAAAATGCTCGAGCTCACAGGAGAGGATGGGTTCTCGTAACCACAACAGTAAATTTTGTCAGAATTAATACATGTCAGATGGTGTTGTTGGTAATCTAATGATTACCCTCCAATACTTAAATTGAACGTGACATAAAAAAAAAGAAAATATATTTAATGCAATAAAATGGATGGAAAGGAAGGAGAAGAGCCTCTCTCTTTATCTCAATTTGTTCTTTACAAGAGCTTCCACTCATCTTGCTACACATATCATCTATTAGTTATGTTCTTTGATGGACTATTAGGGGACAAATATTGTCGGAGATCTTATAAGTTATGATATATTTTCTCTTTGACATATATAAATGAGACCATAATATATTCGACGATTTGTCACGTATGTTATATAGGTCGAGTAGATAATAGCACTTGGGAGGATCGAGAGGCGCTCGAAAAGTCGATGCATTACTCAAGATACTCGAAAAAACCCTCAGTAAAATTGCTATGCTCGAGCAGTCAATTTTCGAGAATGCTGATGGAGTCATAGTGCTCAGGCAAAGGGGTGCTCATAAGAGTCAAAAATACTCGAGAAGAGTCGTAAATTCTTTTTCATAAATCCAAGATATCGTTAATTAACCTTTGGACAAATTCTAACAATATCAATATGATCCTAAAGTACAATACCCGATGTCTTGAACACCGCCACTAGCTTTTGGAGTGCTAAGTGGATCTCTAGCTTTCGGAGCGCTCAGACTCCCAAGCACCACTCACCAAAGTTCGTCGGAACGGTTACGGTAATCGTCTCTGATTTCGTTTCGGAATAGCCATAATATCATCTCTTTCTTTTTTTCATAGTCTTCGTCAATTTGTCTTCTCTCTCAGTCAGTCAATATCGTCGTCATCAAACGTACTGAGCTAGAAATTAGAAATGGCATAAAGCGTTCAAGTTTCGGAACATCCGTTCCGAACGTTCTATGTCCGTTCCAACGAACCATGCCTCTTACAGTTGGCAAAATGCTCGAGCCCCCGCCTATACGGCTCACTCCGAATGCCTCAAATTAAACCTCTTCTGTTTCAGTATAAATCCCCCTTAGTTTTTGCAGCAATATGTCCCAGGCATCTCGTCAGAAACACCCTTCATAAATTATAATCCAGATAAAAAAAAAATTATAATCGGAGGAGGGAGCCCCGATATATAAGCGATAGGGCGATGCCGCCACAACGAGATGTGGTTCGCATTGGCTCAGACCATTCTTAAACATGCCTTGTCAATGTCCCATATCTCGTACCCTATGAAATACTCACTCGTACAATCCAAAATAACTCTCTCAGTTCGCGGTGTTCAAGCGATCGATGACAGACAACAAAATAAAAAATAAAAAAAAAAAAAAAAAAAGAGAGAGAGAGAGAGAAAAAGATAGATAAACATAAGCATGGAAGAAGATGGCCAAGATGTATCTATCCTTGTCTAATATCAAGGAGCATGGGGCTGAGCGAGGAAGTCCCACACTCTATTTAAAATGTCGTTGGCGATTTGAAGGGAATAGCGCAGCTGGAGCGATGTTTGCATGTGGGTAGGGCATTCAATGTGCCAATCTGATCGACGCCTTCTTTGTCCTCCCAAGCAAGAGGTGGAGCCTGCTCCCATTCTTTTTCGCCCACCCCAATCATCCAAATATGGATGCCGTCTCATTCGTGCCTTTCATTTATTGCCGGTCGGATCCCTGTGTTTATTTATTTATTTATTTATTTTAAATTTATTTATTGGATAAATAAAAAACATAACTTATACCTAGCTACTTACTTTTAAACCATTTGTTTTGCTAAATAAAAAGGTTAGAAAAAGAATGTTAAACGACTCCTCACAAGTAATTTTTTTTACTAGCAATGAAAATTTTCTATCATCCATTAAAATAAATCGGAAGACGCTCATATTTGAAGAAAATTCTTATAAATTCATTATAATTGAAAATCGAATCGTAAATATATGAGAGCTGAATTGGACGCCCTACTATTACATTGTATCTCCTCTGGAGCATTTTGTGATATCGCATTGCATTAATTCTTGAATAGTCTAATAACATGTTGGGTAATTAGTGGTAGAATACTAAAGTTTAGGGGTATTAAAGGGTTTTTTTGTTTAATTATAGGATATTAGAGTATTTTCCTTAGATAAACTTTAATGATCTTTGAATGATCAAATTCAAATTATAAAGAGCATGATAAATTAGATTAATTTAGATTATGATCACGGTGGTCCCGCTCTTCCAGTTTAGGATTTAGGTGGACTTATTAATTTCAATATTTGTTTTAAGAGCTTATTTATTTATTTATTTATAATTTTGATAATAATAAATATTGTCCATAAATTAGATTCATAACTATTATTTATGAATAATTAAACATATTGAATATATATGTACAAACTTGTTTTTTTTAAAACCTAATGCACTATGTAAAATGTATTTACTTAATAAATTTTATAGAAAAAAAATCAAATCAAAAGACTCATTTAATTATCGAAATCATAAAAAATACACTTTTTTTTTATATGTCAAAAGGTACTCTACTATATTTTTCATACTAAACATATTCTTATTCTAATGTCATTGAAACAATAGTATATTACAGTGTTTTAAAATAAATTATTTTTTAAAATTCAACTTGATTAATAATAGGCGGTTGCTTTAATATCAATTTTTTAAAAACAGTTTATTTAAAATTGTTCAAATATGATCATTTTAGTTTGGGTACAAATATTTTAAAATTATTGTAACAATTATTAATGGTTTAATAACTATTTGATAGTTATTATAATATTAGACCAACTATTCAGTAGCTGTTACAATAATTTTAAAACGATTTTGATTAAGTTGTAAGGATTTCAATCAAAATTAAATAATTTTAACATAATAACAAATATATATATATATATATAATTTTGATAAATTGAACTATTTTATTTGAGTACATAATAGCTATTAATAAGTTATGAAAAATAATGTTAGAATAAAAATATTTTTTTTCCAGAAGTATGGTTGGCCTCTTTTGATTTATTTTTTTTAATTCTAATTCTGAGAATTATAGGTATCCTTATCAATTTTCATTTTGACCTATGAATATAAATAAATATTTCATTATAGTGCAAGTAATATAAATATTTTATCTCCTCATGTTGATTAAAACAATACAAATACGATTAAAAAAGGATAAAGATTGATTATCAATGTAAAATTTAAAATTTTTATTCGAATTTATAAATTCTTTACTATTATAATCAACGGATAAAAAGTATATATAATCCTTATAATTTATCTTTTTTCATCGTAATCATACCGAAATAACATAAGCATTTTACCCCTCTTTATTCAAAAGTTATATATATATATATATATATATATATTTTTTTTTTTTTTTCTCATGGGCACGCCACGGTTCCCCAAAGAGAATGGACACACAAACTCCATCATATCTATTTTCATTAGATGCGCAAATATTACTACTGGCATCCACTGGCCTATCCCTTTCAGCGTGCAGCCAATCGGATCCGTCCATTTTGGTGGCCCCCAATCTTATCCGTCAAGTCCTTCCCGACACCCCCCATCTGGTCCCTGACAACGACACGTCACCCCATCATCGACAGCAGCACGTGTCCATCAGGTCCGGCCCCTTGTCCATTTAAGGCCTACACTTCCACAAATTTTCCACCCAATTTACGCCACCCATTATCATCCCCCACCCCTTTCTTCATTCGCCTTCCTCGTGGGGCCCGTACTGAACCACCTCTCCTCTCATCCCCACACCGGTGAGCCGTCGCGGGCACAGCCTCCCGAGTCCTTTTTGCGCTTCACACTTATGTCATTAATCTTTTTCACACCCGAGTTCGTACCGCACCGGCCGAGCATCATTCACGCACAGACGCGGATGGTGGAACGGGTATACTTGGGACAGGTTCCCAAGCTTTGCTGTTAAAAAAGTTTCCAATTCCGTTATTTTTTTTTATTTTGACTGTTTGACTTCTTTTGACGTCACGCTAACTCATCCGTTCAGATTGAACCCGCCATTTCCAACGGCCGAGATGGCGTGTTGGCACTCGATCAGTCACAGACTAAAATGCCATCGCGCTCGCGCCGCACGTGCAATAGAGCGCCAAGGGTAGTTTAGTCATATGGCTTTGCAGCTCTTCGTGCGCAATGGGGGGGGGGGGGGCGGGGCCTCCGCCCTGCCCAATCTGGTGGGGCTGGCTGTCCAACGACGACGCTGGTAAGTCGGTGGGCGTCGAAGTTTTATTTTCGTGAGTACAGATATGCCATCGCCTTCCTCGCTAATTTTCCTGGTTCGGCTCTGGGGCTCCGCCTTCCCCTGTGCTCCCCTGCAAAACCCTTCGACCCTTTCAATGGAAAGGTAAACCACAGGCGATGCCATGGAAGGAGAGCGCCGACGCCTCCCCTCCTTCTTCTCCTCCTCCTCCTCCTTATTCTGCCTAGCCTTCCTTGTCTGCCTCGTCCTCGCCGTAGGGGCGAGCGCTGCCGGCGACGTGGAGCTGCTGTTGTCGTTCAAGGACGCAATTGGGAACCCACAGTCGCTCCAGAGCTGGGACCGTATCCGCAGCCCGTGCTCCTTCGCCGGAGTGACCTGTGACTCCGGCGGCCGCGTCGCTGCCCTCGAGCTGCAGGGAGTGCCCCTCGCCGTCGACTTCCGCAGTGTCACGTCTTCGATCCTTTCCCTTGAGGGACTCGAGCGCCTTTCCCTCCAAGCTGTCAACCTCACTGGAACCTTATCTGGAGACATCTGCGGTGGTCAGTTGGTCGAGCTCGATCTCTCCGGAAACGGTCTCCGGGGATCTCTTGCTGACGTTTTCTCTTTTGCCGCTGTTTGCGCTGGGCTGAAGTCGCTCAATCTCTCGCGCAACTCTTTTGGGATTTCACCAGCCGCCGCTGGAAATGCTCCTGTCTTTTCTGCGCTCGAGGTCGAGACGCTCGATCTCTCCTTCAACAAGCTCTCCGAAGAGTCTGAACTCTGGCTGTTGCTCTCCAACCTTGGCGCCCTCCGCCGCCTCGATCTGGTCGGAAACCGCTTTTCTGGTGGCCTTCCCTCCGTCGTCAACTGTTCCTACCTTCAGCACCTGGACCTTTCTTCCAATGGCCTCTCCGGCGAGGTTGGCGCTGATGTCTTCACCGATTGCCGGAGCTTGATATTCTTAAACCTGTCTGCCAACCACTTCATCGGCCGTCTCCCTTCCAGCCTCTCCTCGTGTGATTCCTTGACCTCACTCAGCCTGTCGAGCAACAACTTCTCCGGCGAGATCCCTGACGACATCCTTACCTCGCTACCCAACCTCCGTATTCTTGAGCTGGCGTTCAACAACCTCAGTGGCAGTCTGGGGAACTCCATCACCACGATGCCCAGTCTCGAAGTGTTCGATCTCAGCTCTAACATGCTGACGGGAGCCATTCCCCCGGAGCTTTGTCCTCACGGGTTCGCGTTAAGAGTGCTCTATCTTCAGAACAACCAGCTGACCGGCGGCATCCCGGAGTCTCTGTGCAACTGCACAAAGCTAGTGTCCCTTGATCTCAGCCTCAATTACATCACCGGAACAATTCCCCCTGGACTCGGTACGCTCTCTTTCCTACGAGACCTCATCATGTGGCAGAATTTGCTCGAGGGCGAAATTCCGGCGCAGTTATCCAACCTCCGAAGTCTCAAGAACCTCATTCTCGACAATAATGGGCTCACGGGACCGATCCCTGCGGTGCTGGCGAATTGCAAAGGTCTGAATTGGCTTTCTTTATCCAGTAACCACCTCAACGGAACTATCCCCTCCTGGATCGGCCAGCTTCACAATCTTGCAATACTTAAGCTCGCGAACAACTCCTTCTCTGGCCCAATTCCTCAGGAGCTTGGAGACTGCAAGAGTTTGATTTGGTTGGATGTGAACAACAACCAGCTCACCGGATCGATCCCGCCTAGCCTGGCGAAGCAATCAGGCAAAGTTGCGGTGGGCTTCTTGAGTACCGGCGAGCCATACGTGTACCTGAAGAACGAAGGCCACAGTGGGTGCCGAGGCACAGGCGACCTCCTCGAGTTTGGTGGAGTTCGGCCCGAGGATCTCGACCGTTTACCCAGCCGGCACTTCTGCAACTTCACCAGGTTTTACAAAGGGATAACACAGTATACCTTCAGCAACAATGGATCTATGCTCTTTCTCGATCTCTCTTTCAATCAGCTGGATGGGGAGATCCCAAAGGAGCTTGGAAATATGTACTACCTTCTTATATTGAACCTTGGTCACAACAAGCTCTCCGGCTTCATTCCACCGGAACTGGGGAACCTGAGGTATGTTGGAGGGCTCGACCTCTCGCACAATGCTCTCGAAGGGCCTATTCCTCAGTCCTTCTCAGGCCTTGCCTGGTTAGCTGACATTGACCTCTCCAATAACAAGCTAAATGGGTCTATTCCTGAGCTGGGTCAGCTGGCAACCTTTCCACGGTATGGATATGAGAACAACTCTGGTCTTTGCGGGTTCCCTCTCCCGCCTTGTAAGGATGTTGCGGGGGCAAATTTGGAGACACAACACAAGAAGACTCATCGCCGGCTGGCTTCTCTTGCAGGGAGTCTCGCATTGGGATTGCTTTTCTTCTTCTTCTGCATTGTTGGCCTCATCATTATTGCAGTAGAGAGCAAGAGGAGGAAGAATGAAAATAAGGACAAGAGCAACCGTGCAGGGGACATCTACACAGATAGCCGATCTCACTCCGGCACTTCCAATTCAAACTGGAGGCTAACCGCCACCAGAGATGCATTAGTCATCAGCCTTGCCACCTTTGATATGCCTCTCAAGAAGCTCTCTTTTGCGGACCTGGTCGAGGCAACTAACGGTTTCCACAATGATAGCTGGATAGGTTCAGGTGGATTTGGTCACGTTTATAAAGCCCAGCTGAAAGATGGAAGCATTGTTGCCATCAAGAAGCTTATCCATGTTAGCGGACAGGCGGACAGAGAGTTCACAGCTGAAATGGAGACCATTGGAAAGATCAAGCACCGCAACCTGGTTCCCCTGTTGGGCTACTGCAAAGTAGGAGAAGAACGTCTGTTGGTTTATCAGTATATGAAGTACGGGAGCTTAGATGATGTCTTGCATGACCGTAACAATGTTGGAATCAAACTGAATTGGGCAGCCCGAAGGAAAATTGCAATGGGAGCTGCCAGAGGTTTGGCATTCTTGCACCACAACTGCACACCTCGTATAATTCACAGAGATATGAAGTCCAGCAATGTTCTTCTCGATGAGAATTTGGAAGCAAGGGTCTCAGACTTTGGGATGGCAAGACAGATGAGTGCAGTGGACACCCATTTGAGTGTTTCTGCATTGGCTGGCACCCCTGGCTATGTACCACCTGAGTACTTCCAGAGCTTTCGGTGCACCATCAGGGGTGATGTTTACAGCTATGGTGTTGTCTTGCTCGAGCTGCTCACCGGGAGACGGCCTACAGATTCTACAGACTTTGGCGATGACAATTTGGTCGGGTGGGTGAGGCAGCATTCTAAAGTCAGAATAAGCAATGTCTTCGATCCTGTGCTGTTGAAAAATGACCCTTCTCTGGAGCTGGAGCTATTAGAGCATCTTAAGATTGCTTGTGCCTGCCTTGACGAGAGGCCATTCAGGCGACCAACAATGTTAAAGGTGATGTCCATGTTTAAGGAGATACAAACAGTTTCGTCTTTAAGCACTAATGTTTCTGCCACCATGGCTTCAATGGATGGGGGCCTCTGTGAGGGAGATATGAGCTTGAAGGAAGAAGACAAAGAAGATAGAGTTTGAAGGAGACATGCCGGAGGAAGTGGTATCTTCTCACAAGATGGTTCCACTCACCATAGCAGGTCTGAGAGGACAGAAAATTTCACTATTCACCTTCCAATGGTATGAACAAAAGTTTTCCCACGTAGAATGATATCATACAGCCCCTAAAACAATGTTCTACCCCTTACTCTCTCTCTTTTCCTTTTATTCTCTTTCCTATACCTTAATCTTGCCTTATCACAAGTTCTCTGTACATAGCTTGTGAATTGTGTGATTCATCTTTCACTCTAGAAACCCTTATCTATAATTTAATTGCTTAACCTTTTGCTTTGTATTCAGTATTCTAGTTATCTGCATGTTTCTTCTGGTTCCACTCGTTTGTATTTCCTCGTTGAAAAGCAGTTAGAAACTACAAATAGAATTCTTCTGAACAGAGCAAGTCACATTCATGCATTTTAATTGTTGTTCACATCACATAACAGGATAACAGTATAACACTCCTGGTAGATCTTCATTATAGGCATGGTTGGAACTGTTCCATGTGACTCCCACTGTTCTATTTGGTGCACCTTCCACGAGAAAAGTGGTATCCAGCTTTTTTTTTTTTTTTCTCTTTTTTCTTTTTGTCTCTAGATCGATCCTAAGAATCCTCAAGTAGCTAAAGTGACCAGTTACACTTAGCTTTTGGCCAGTTCTCTTTATGTGGGTAATGGCTGTTTAAGGATGTTTCTTTCCAAATATCTAGCAGCTAGCTAGCAGACCAACATAATTTATTGTAACCCACAAGATAAACAAGCTTAAACCAACCTCTTTTGAATGGTGATGTTCCGTAACTAAGCCTAGTAATTTTTCTACCTCCTCTCTTCCCAGATTGTCATCGTAGAGATTTAAGATATTGTTTCCAATAAAAGTTTTGGTCTGTTGTATTGTCACTGACGTTTTGGCACCGCCAGGAGTGTTTGTTGAGCAAGTTAAATGACTTATGTTTATCCTAATTCTTCATGTTTCGATTGGTTGCAGATAAATGGTAGTCTAGCTAGAGAGATCTATTGAATAAAAATTGTGACAAAATGAGCAGTATAGGGGGGATACTTGAAATCATGGGTATCTTTCACTAACCAGTAACCTCCAGCTGGTCTTACAGTAGTCACCATAGAATAGATAGATCATAGACAAGTTTTATTCAATTTATGAGTTTCATCATAGATCCAAAGTGCTAAAACTTTGTCTTCCACTAGGGTTTTAGTTGGCCATATGGTTTGTCTTATCTGCTATGGGATGGGGTAGATCAATCAGCAAGTGACAAGAAATGCTTAAAGTATTGTGTCAAAACAAGAGAAGAAGAGAATTATTGAGGAATCCAGCAAAGTCAGTCTGCTGCGCTGTTTCCCCATCGACCGACATTTGATGTGGCCTAGTGTTGTGTCATCTCAAAAAGGCTAAAGAGATAGGCAAATATCAAGCGATGGGGGAAAGATAGAAAAAGACAGAAGATGCCCTTCTTGTGCATGGAACATGAGTGCCTCGTGAGTGCCCTGCAGGGTTACGGTACGACGGCGGTATATTCGATTTTCAATTATTTACCATCTATTTATTTACGTATATTTTTTTTTTAAAACATATTAGATCATTCATGTGAAATAATAAATTTTAAAACATTAAATTATTAGATCATTCATGTGAATATTTTTTGATTTATTTATAGTTTAAGATTAGTCGACTTGAAAATACCGAAAAAAAAAACAAAAGAAAGAAAGATTGCCTTCGTGAGGCAGCCTAAAGTATCTCTTACTGTCGCAGCTCGTCCACAGTAAAATAAAATGATTAATCAAACAGTATAAGCCTCTTTTATATATATATATATATATATATTATATATAATTTATTCGTGAGCATCTTTATTATTCATCGTTCGATTCTTTTAAAATTCAAAGATTGAATTATAATGTACAAGCGATTGGACAATAGATAATAGATATATTCATAGGTGTTCACGGATTAATTGTGTATTATAACATTTCTCTCTCTCTATATATAAAGCTTGCACGATTTACCCATGCACGACAAGTCTATCTGCCTGTGTCTCCCTACTGCATCGTACCTTGCCATCGATTGTTTATGGTCGATCACCATATGACAATACAACTTAACCTCTAAATCCATCGGGACTGCATGTGTCATCTCTCTCGTCGCGATTTGACTGTGAATGTGTCATCTTTTGCCGCGTCTTCACTCTCGCGAACGCGTCGAAATTCGACTGGATCCTCTAAATCCATCGGGATTGCCTGCGTCTTCCCTCTCGCTGCGATCTGACTGTGAATGTGTTGTCTCTTGCTATGTCTTCACTCCCACGAATGCGTCGGAATCCGACCGCAAACACGTCATAATCCGATGGGATTCTGATTCGATCGCAACCTCGATTGGATTAGAATTCGATTGGATTCCGATGGATCACGACTATGCCGATGATTAATCACATGATATATATATATATATATATATATATATATATATATATATATATATATATATATATATATATATATATATATATATATATATATATGATCAATCTCCGAAGGTTATAAATTTTTCGAGATGTCTATTTTTCTGTCGTACTAATTCTGGATTGGATAATATATTTTCTATAATTTATCTCTTTTGCCAATAAAAAGTATAGTCCTTTCGATTTTTGCTCTTATAAATATAGGATTAAGATCCTCAAGATCAGGGATGAAAACGTGATACGCAAAATTTATTTTCTTTCCTCGTGTGAGATAAAAATAGGATGATTCACCTTTTTTTAAGGTTCAACGGGTCTTCCGATGTGGGGATGGTAATTAAATTGATTAATTAATCCAAACATTCTGACCCCCGATTTTGAAATTAATTCTGATCCAAAATATTTTATTGGATTTTTAATTTTTTTTTTCTATGTAAAGAGGTTACTATATTAGAGTAAAATTATCTATGATTTATTACATTTTATTAAATCGAAAGATCAATCACGGAAAACGTTTGATATGAATTTCATCATCAACGCTGAAGAAAAATAAATTAAGAAAGGATTATGCTCTTTTATTTGTTGATGAGAATAATAGATTTTTGAATTTAAATGGAATTTTAAATTCTATATTGAAAATCGACTCCTATTCTAGCCAACGAATGGACGGTCCAAAAGGAAGATACGAATGTTATCACGTTTTATCACGTATGACTAGGCATGTTTATCGGTTCATTGGTTTCGATTCAGGTTTAATTTTAATCGGTTTCGGATCTTAATCGGTTTCGGATCTGTCGACATTGGAACCGATCCGAACCGGTTTAAAACCGATTCCGAACTAGTTCAAAATTGGTTCTAAATCGTTTCCAATTTCAAAATTTTAACTTTAGAACTAATTTAATTCGGACAGATTCCGAATCGGTTCCGAACCGATTTCGAAACGGTTTCGGATCGGTTTCGAAATTGTTCCGGACTAGTTCCGAAAGAGTTCTGGATCGATTTCGAAATGATTCTGAACTATCTTTCTCGAACTTGAGCTTCCAAATTTATCTAATGTATTGGTGATCATATTCTTTTTTTCTATCGCAAAATAATCTTATAAATATATTAATATACTAAGAATTTCCACCTTTAAATTAACAAGCGGAATCATATCCATGTCGAAACTAGAATCGGTTCCGAAACGATTTCGAATCGATTCCGAATTGATTTCAAAATCGACTGAAACCGAATCAGAATCGAAATGATTCCAATTTAGTTCCAGAATCGATTCATTTCGATTTTAAATTTAAACAGATTGATTTCGATTCAATTCCGGATAGAATAGATCCGTTGCGCATGCTTACTTATGAACACACACAACGATAAATAATTGAATGGTCGGAGTTTCCGTGCTGACTGCATCAATCACAGAGAGGGGCTGCATGGCCGGTTATGGAATGTATGAGGTGGAACGAGCTGCATTATATTATTGAAGCAGCTGTAGCCTAGCTCTAGCTATGGTTCCAGTACCAATTCAACTGATTATTATTGTTTATTAATTAATTAATTAGGTTCTTAATTGTCGATGCAAACGTACAGTAGCATTGTTTGTAAAAGTTTTCTGAAACGGGGGACATCATTCTCGTGTCACTGACGAGACCATCGTACGTACGTAGCTGTGACTGTGAATTCTGATACTTGTTTAATTATGATTTATTCATTTTTATTATGAAAAAGATAAAATATAAAAAATTAATCTATTCATTTTCATTATGAAAAAAAATAAATTACGAAAGATTTTTATGAATTTTGATATGGTGATCAAGACACGTGAAGATCATATGAATTTAATAAAAAACTTTAAATTTTATAATTCAAAATCGATCTATATTTTATCCGTAAATACTGTCGTATCTTAGTCATTACATCATCTCCGTAGAGACTTCATTAAAGGATGCTCTTGTTTTTGATTTCAGGAACTCGAAGGAGAGGGATCTATAGTAATGCCCTTATATGCACCAGCCTGAGAGAAGGGGAGGGCAAGGGCAGATTGCCTTTGGTTCCCAATGAAAATTAGAGGGGAAGGACGTTGAGGTAGCTCCTTCTCATCTTGGTGGGTGAGTTTTGACTGAGATTGCATCTGCTGCCGCTGTGAAAGTTTTTTTTTTTTTTTAACTCAAACATCTAAATTTTTAATCGATAGACAGTCCAGTCTCACGGAATCGATTATCAGAATGAATCCGAATAATATAGACAAGATCGACGTCGAGTGATTCAATGGCGCAAATAGTTCAATCTTTTTCAGAGTTCAAATTCGAAAAATTCCAAAGAAAGATTTTCGAAAGAAATCGAATTTTTATTATATGAAAAATCATTCAAAGGCTGGACTATCGTCGCCGCATTGTGTCCCGAGGAGTTGTGGATGGAGCATGTTGGGTCATGGACGATATTCAAAGGCTTTAGCAAAGTAGAGGTTATGACAAGGTTCAAATTTGAGGATAGAATGGAGTGGGCACTGTCGTACCGGGTTCGTCGGAACGGTCGCGACATTCATTGCGGACTCCTCCGTTTCCATTCCGAAACATCTTTGATTATTTCGTTCTAGAACGACTGTAACATCGGCTCTTCCTTTCTTCCGCAGCCTTCGTCAACTCATCTTCTTCCTCAGTCAATGTTTTCATCGTGGAACGTTCTAGGCTAGAAGTTTGGAACGACACAAAGTATTCAAGTTTCAAAACATCCGTGTTCGGAACGAATGTTTCGCGTCTGTTCCGACGAACCATAAGTAGGCATGCTTAATGGGTGGGTCGATTCGATCCGGAATCAAGTTGAAACTGACTCATAAAATTCAAAATCGGAATCGATTCTGGAACCATCCCAAACCCATTAAGTAATGGATTGAAGCGATTTTTTGTTGGACAAACTAGAATTGGCCCGTTCCGATTTGGATATCCGAACCGGATCTTATTTTTGAAAAAAAAAAATTATCGTTGACTATCAACGACTGTCATTGGTAGAGCCGTTGTCAATCTCGTATTCGTTATTATTTTAATTTTTAATAGCTACACTATTCAAACATTATCTATAGTACAATGTATCGAATTTCGGAATTGATCCATAATCGATTTGAATTGGTTCGGAACCGATCCACTCACTGCCAGTTCAGATAGTGAATTAAATTAGTTCTAAGATTTTTAACATTGAAATCAGTTCTATTCATTTCTGAAGCTAGGGCTATAAACAAGTTAAGCTAAACTAAGTCAAACTTTACACTGTTTAGACTTATTTGATAAGATAACCAAGCAGAGTCAAATCGAGTCTAAAATTAATCAAGCTATTGAAAAACACATTCAAACTTAGCTTGGTTTCTTTTTTTAGAGCTTGAGCTTGGTTTGAGTTTGAATTGAGCTTGGTTTGTTTAATGGATATCAAGCTCGATTCAAGCTTGAATCAAACTTGTTTAAATTTAGTTTATTTAAACGTTATCAAGCTCTTAAATTAAGTTTGTTTGTTTATTTAAAATTTAAATATTTTAATTCTTATTTATAAATAAGTATAAATATACACATAAATAATTTTTAAATGAATTTGTTCACGAACACGGTTCACGAATACTGTTCATGAATATTGTTCACGAATATTAATAAGCTGAACATATATGTGTTCAAACTTGTTTATTTAATTTATCAAGTTATTCAAGTTTGTTTATTAATTGACTTTGATGTATATTGAAGGAACATAAACGAGTTTTTATCGAGCCGAACATCAAATTTGTTCATGAACACTTGATTCATTTATAACCCTATCTGAAGCCAATAAATTTGGAACCGTTAAGAATTGAATCTAAATCGAATTCGAAGATCCAAGCAAGTGTTAAGTGTCCATAATTTTTCTTCCTCTCTTCTTTCCATATTCCTTTTGATTCTTTTTCCATATTCCTTTGATTCTTTTTCCCTCTCTCCTACTTTCTTAATTAGAATACTTCAAAATCATAAATAATTTATTTGTGATTTAATGGAAGTTCAGATAATCAGCATATTCAATCAGAGAATAATAATTTTTAAAAACTCAATTAATTCATTTTTAATCGAATTATCATCTTATCATTATTACTTTTTAAAAAAAAGAATTTGAAATATAATATATTTTAGTGTCAACATTTATATTCAAAAATAATTTAAGAAACAAAAATCATCATATTGTAAACTACTCGCAAAATCTTTATAAACCTTTAGTTATTCAAAGAAAAATTCAACGACAAGTAGATATTCAGATAAATTGAATTATTTAGTTTGATTTCATTTAAATCATCCCTATCAAAATCAATTAAAGATTTATTATAACTCAAGCCACAAATTAAATCGATCGAGCAAAACAAAATAAATCAAATTCTTAGATTGATTCAACAGGATTTTTTTTCCCTCAAATTGAGCAATACATTCCTGCGTAATCATACATATAATAAAGAAATTTTACCTGATTAAACATATAATAAAGAAATATTTTTAAACAATTTTTATTATGATCATTTAGTTTATATTTAAATCTATTTCTTGCTTTGTGTATGAATTCAAAATTTTATATTTCAAAAAACTACATACTCAAATATAATCACATTAATTTAAATAATAATAATAATCTGTAATAAAAAATGATTACATTCGTTTACTATTGATCCTTCACTCTTCAATAAAAAAGATAAATCATACTCCTGTGCTCATGTATAACGACATCGCATCATAACCCCCAAATTCAAAAGTAAATCCGCCCTTGATTATTTAGTTGCCAATAACAATTTAACAATGAAAACAGGAAATAAGCCTTTTGACAAAAAGTTAGACTAAACTTTTGTGGGACTAATACACAACATTTCTAAACATCCGACAAAATGGCTAAGGTATAAAAATCACGAGAAAGAAGGAAATAAAATGAAATAATATTTATCCACTAAATGCTGCCATAAAGGTTTGCATCCCATTAATTTGAATGCGAGAGCAAAGCATCCACGAGTTACAATCACACATTTAAAAATCATAACCTGGACTAATCATCTGGGATTAGGATTTTTGCATGTTCTAACCCAAGAAAAGCCCAGACTCAAGTAAGCACAAGGGAGAGTGTCTCAAACAGATCATTACTTAAATTCAACCAACTTTCGGCGATTAGTATTCTTTGCGAGGAAATATAATTGTATGCGATACGCCAATCCAACAAAAGACTAAAAGAAAAATCAAATATAATCAAACATATGCAAGCAATGACAGATTGTGCTTCCTGGGACAGAAATGGGTATGAACTGAGGAGAATCACGCTCCTTCATGCTTCATCTCTCCAAATACAACCAGATGCGCAGTGAAACATCTTCTGAAATCAACAACAGCAGTAGAACCATCGACTGCCATTGCCCAGAGCTCGAAGAAAAGATGGCGGCCTCCCCGACTACTAAAACTCTTTCTACAACATGTCTCTATTGGACAAGCTTGTGGAAGATGAGCAGTGCTGGTGAGAATTATCAACATCACAAGAAGTAGTCAGGAGTTTTCCGAGTAGTTTCAGGCTCAATTTGCCGTGGGGCTGGATCAAACTGAAGGAAATTTTGTTCCATGTTCTCCCCAATCTCCATTATAGCTGCTGTATTACCGCAGCGGTAACAGTAGTTTGGTGCACTAAATACTGTGACAACATTATTACCCTGCATCAAAACCAAATTAAAAACAAAAGAATCGTAAGCTTAATGAAACTTTGGACGTAGATAATGTGGTAGGAGAGGGATTATGTTCGACTGTACATTTAACGATGGCATAACCTCTTCCATGACACGCCTAGACAACTTGCCAAACGGTATGAGCATCTAATAATAGTGTGGATTTAATTATCAACATGGTTAATAGGAGTGTCAATTGTCAACTTGAAGTCTCCATGACGACGTGATCGTATACAACATGGTTACATGGCTTAGCTGAAGAGTTGAAGAATCAAATCTTATTGGCAATAGGGACCTAGAGCTACTAAGAGGGTAACAAACGATTTGTAGATGAGAGTGTAGACAGATTAAATTCAGAACTTGAATAGTGGAAAAAAGCTTCAGAAACTAAGGGGGCGTTTGGTTCGGAGAAAATTTTTCATTTTCTGTTTTCCAGAAAACAGAAAACGATTTTTTTTGCGTTTTCCAATTTTCCAAAAAACGCTCCTTTATTTTCAGGAAAATGAAGATGGAAAACGCCAACCAAATATCATTTCCCACATTTTCTCATTTTCTCATAAAATGAAAACGGAAATTGAAAAATTTTCTACGAACCAAACGCTACCTAAGGATTTTAAGTTAAAAAATGATTAAATGTTGAATATAAAAAATGTATTCAGATAGAAACTCAGAGCTAGATAATAATGACTAAAATATTCTTATCAACTGCAGTAATACTTTTTAGTCCAAACAAAGTTTTCCATAAACAAGGATTTTATCCCATATTTGTCCCAAGCAGTGAAAATTTTGTTAATTTCAAATATAATCCATTTCAGTGTCCACTTGAGAGCCTAGAAATAAATCCAATTAGGAAATTTTGAATTTACATTTCTGAGTGATGTGGAAGCCTTGTTTTGATCTCTAAGTGATTTTTAATGCTTATTTACAAGGTTGCACGTACTTAGAAATATTGATTGAATTTGGAATTAGATAGACAATATTTATCCAAAAAACAATCAAGCTAAGTCACATAAGTTCCTCTCCTGAGAAGTGCAAGCAAGCAATTTAAACAAGTTTTATTAGCTTCTTAAAGCAATAAGCACATTTTGTTAATTGCAGAAGCTAATAAACTGCCTCTATTATATACTTTTTTCCTTTTGCAGCATTTTTGTTTTTTTTTAATTGTAGAAGTTGTATTTCTTATGTCGTATCCTTCCAAGGTTTAAAATTTCAAACAGTGTCAAAGTTTCAATTCGCGATCGGAACGATACGATTTCAGTACCGTATCATGCCATGCCCATAAGGTTTCAATGTTTTTATATATTAAAATTATATTAGTTAATTAACAATTTATTTAATTAAATGATTAATTATATATATTCACGATTCCGCCACAGATCGCAATCGCCCCGCTGCGTGCAAATGCAGGTCCACGTCGGAACGGTAAAAATCGTCCGTTTCGAATGGTGCAACTCAATATTTCAAACCCTATATGCTTCTGTCAAGTTATCTTCAGAAAAAAAAAAGAATTTATCACCCTTTACTATATACTGAGTGAACTATTTTTATTGTGTGATATGTTTCTATGACAAGTTCTATTATTGCTATGAAAATTATTCCAGAACTAAGAAAAACATTTGTCACAATTTACAGAAGCTGATTGTTTCTGTGATATCATATGCTTATGAGAATTACTTTTCCAAGTTGCTTTGTTATCAGCAAAACCAACATGTAATAATATATCCATGAAAATAACCTGCACAAGGCTTTTCAGTTAAGTGACCAACATGTCTCTAAAAAATTGCTACAGTATCCTATGAATTATTATATCCATAATTTCCGAAGGTTTTGGCAAATCTTACCATTTTCCAATCTATGCTAAAAAAACAATGATCATGATTCATAATTCCAGAATCAATCAGCACTCACATAGATAGAGATCGGTAGTTACTTGGTTGATTACTGGTTGAGAAACAAAGAATAAATGTGTTGCCATCTAGAAAACCAGGTTTCCATGATTTTGAAGTTATAATTATGTTATATGATAAGCCTATAAGTTTCAATTTCCTGATAGGTAGATAACTTTCTTAGAAGTCATTACTAAGTTGCCATTGATGTAGTAAGTACTGTTCCGAGTAAAAACATAGGCAAGAGAAGAATTTTTACCCACCTGGCACCAATTATAGCCTTCCATGACAAGTTGGTGGGCTCTGGCTACCATTGTGAGTCCATTTGTATTGTTAAATTGTTGGGCAATGTCCTGCCCAAATGTGTATCCTGCTCCCCTTGGTGATATGCCCCAACCACATCTATCGTCTGGATCAGACCAGAGAAGATCACACATAGGACCTTCATGTGGAACCTATAGAGCAGACAAAAGGTACAATATGTAAACAAATTTAATGATTACAGACAATAACAATACTATTCGAGAGATCATCAAAAGAAAAAATAACGAGAATTATGGACCATAACAAGTTTTTATAGCAATATTCTAGTTGGTTTTCAATAAATAAGAAAACAAAAAAAAATCATAATGTAAAAAATTTCAAAAACATGAACAATTCTGACCACTGCAAAACAAATACAAGACCCAGACTCCTATTCCAAAGCAATGACAAGAATTGCATCCCACATTTGGAAGTAAAGTCTTTAATGAATAAAATGCATCATTCTTAAGTTTTTTTAATAGCTTTTCTTATCTCATTCATTGAACAAACTTATTTTGTTCCTTTCATACGTTGATCATGCTTTTTTATTTTGGTCTCAGTAATTTGAAGCCCACCTATCATCATCCAATCAGGTCAATACCTATATTTTTGGGACATGGATATTGATACCGATATTAAAAATCATGATTAAAAAAAGCATCTTTGCTAATGTGTTTTTACTAGAGTCTAATGATACCAGAATAAGTGTCTTAACATAGATGAGAGCGAGATCAGCTTCATATTTTCCATTATTGAAATGGTTAATCCTTATGTATATCAAATTGACAAGGACAACTGATACTGGAACAAACATGGTTACACAATACCAATACTATTAGGTCTGAAAGCTTTGATGTGATTGATTATCGTATGATGTATGAGCAGGAAGACCATGAGTTGATAACTTTGACAAGTTTTAGATGAGCATTTATAACTTAGGAGGTCATTGATTACGTGGAATAAGATTTATATATGTAATTGCATACTTAAATTGTATGGTTATACTATATAATTATATAGTTATTGTGATATCTAAGTCTGTAGTGAACCCAAATTGCATATTTTGAGAAATTATTTGAAAATGGACCTTAATTAGCTATAATTTGGGTTTATAATGCATAAAGTGGGTTGCATAAGGTTTAAATGTGTCTCGCTTGATATGGGTTGAACCCAAGCAATGTATTGTCTGATAGGAGCAATACATGAGGTCATGTCAACCGGTTCTGTTTTCAGCATATGGATAGAATGGTACTTTCCCCTCATGTCGATCGAAATGGGTTGGAGTATTAAACTATGGTATTACTGGAATGGCTATTTTTTAAATAGATCCTATAGAAGAGCCCTCAAATTAATACCATGGGAATAACAATTGATATGAATAATTACTAGAAATATAGCTTAGCATAGAATTCAATAGAGGATGCGAACCATGAAACTGACCCCAAATAGGATAGACTTACAAAGCTTGATGTAAATGACAATGGCAATGATGACTATGTACTACGGATTGGGGAAATGCTATTCAAATTTAACCTCAGTCTACAAACCAAGCCAACCTTTTGGCAGAAGATTGTAATTTCCTTTAATTATTTTAATTTTGACAGCAGTAACACAATTGAAAAAACCATAGTGCTGCTAATGGCTGATGTATGCTTACCTCCTGAATGCGATTGAGAGCGCGGATATTATCTAATGTGTCCAGCGATGGGGAGAGACCACCATGCAAACAGAATATCTAAAACAGATAGTAACTTGTCATAAACTGAACATCAACAAGTTGGAGCCAAAAAGGATTTAGAGCATACTAGAGAAGGAATCAAACCTGATTCTCTATAAGAGCTGTAAGGGGTAAGTAATCAAATAGATCAGTAAAGTACTTCCACACATTTGCATTTCCATACTTTCTTAAGCATTCATCATAAAATCCATACCTGAAACCAAAGCTGATAGTCATAATGAAAGTCATTTGCAGTAGCTGCATGGATGCTACAAACTCAAATAACAGCAAGCCAGGTCTCCCAACTATTTTGGAATTGGTTCAATGGATTGGTCCTGTCATTATTCTAAAAACAGAGATATTCTTGAGTTAAGTTCAAGAAAAATTACAGTCACTAAAGATCCATGTGTTTGCTAAACAATTTAACCTAGTTGGACTAGTGTTTCGTATGTATTTATTGCATTAGAGAAGAAAGGAGAAGATATTGTCGAAATTAAACTAAACAAAGAATAACAACTCTAGAAGACAAAGGATAAAATAAAGATGAGTGAAGCTAAGATAAGAGCATTGAGAATAAAGGCTAAAGCTGACATACAGAATGAAGTTAAGATAATAATGTTGCGGGTAAAGGATGAGGTTAAGGCATAAAATTGAAGATAAATGAGGTAGTATGTTGAGGATAAGGAATAAGATGGAGATAGAGAGTAGCATTGGATGGGATAAGGGTGTGTTGAGGATAAAGGATAAGCTTGAGGTGAAGAGTGAAGTTAGTTGAGACAAGAGTGAAGTTAATCTAGACAAAAGAAAAAGTCTCATTAAGATAGTGTAAAAAATAGAAAGGACAATTCACTGCACAAAACTCCCACTAATGTGGGATCTTAGATAGAGGCAAACCACATTGAGCCTATTGTACACGGTCTTACCCTGCATTACAAAAGGTTGTTTCTACGACTCAAATCCATGACCACAAGATCACATGGCAACAACTTTACCGTTATGTCAAGGCTCCTCTTCTTTCGTATAAAGAGAACTTTTCCCAGAGGCTTGATTTTGTTAGTATTAAGTGATATGAGACCTTCATCTTAAAGTTATGGGAAATAGACCTTCATCTTATTTGTTTAACAGAAATTTTTCACTTTTATATGAGTTTATCAGCAAACAGCCAGACAATATACATAGTAGACTGGGTTTATCTGGTGGTAAAAAGCCGGATGAGAAGATTTCATGTGATTAAGGTACTATGAACAAAGGAACACCATTATCAACCTCAAATCATTTCTGACATGTTTCATACAGTTGATAGATAATCATTTTTCAGTTCCCACAATGGGCATTCAATTAGTCATCTCATCAAAATGTAGTCAATCTTTATTTTATTCTCTGAAACAAACCTTACCACACCACAGTATTTACATATCAATCCAACAAAGTAGTATGACTTGAAAACCGTTTTGCTTAATCTAAAACAATTGGATCATGTCATCAAATAAACATGTGGATTACAAGGTTCAGTTGTACCGAATTTATGTAGATAACATGCTTAGCAGAAAATGGATGTACAAAAGTACAACAAATGTAAAGTGAAACTGAATCAACCATAAGCCTGTCATGATCTTAATAATCAGTGTGAGCAAAAATCCTGCTATAATTAAGCATTTAGCTGATAGTAATAGTAATCTCATGTTTGTGAAATAGTTATAACTCAAAATATGTTAAAATTAGTTAACGTACACAATCTTATACCAAAGCATTAATGAAGTTCAGAAAACACAAACAGTGTAAAACAATCAACTCAGAATGGTTCTACTTAATGTAATACTATGAGAATAGATAATTTGCTTCTTTGATAGAATTAAACACTATCAATTCTTCCAAACAATTGGACATTATGGCAAACATCAAGATCACAAGTTGTTAATTACATCAAGTTGGAAGGAACTGCCCTTCAAGTCATGTCCGTGAGCCTGACAAACCTTGAATTAACTACAACCATCAGCATGTGAGAGCAAACATTTTACATATTAAAATAGCTAAATGAAATTTATCATTATTTCTAACATTGAAGCTAGCATCTCCTTGAGCCTAAAAACCTTGAATTTACTATTTCCTAAACCGATGCAGAAGCAAATAAATGAGGTAAGCAAAACCCTGTCATATGCTTTAACAAATCATGAAACCTCTACTAAAAATATTCATCCTGTATAGAAAACCAATCAAAGTCAAAAATAGCTAACTTGAGAAAACACTATCTATACCATATGTTCCTAAACAACATGATTTTGGTAAAAATCAAAGATGAAGCGGGCAAGTTTTGTTAACATGAACTTCTATTTATTTTCTACTTATATCATTCAGCATGTGAGTGCAAATATTTTACATATTTAGATAGTTAATGATTTACATATTAAAATAATTAAATAAATTTGACATTTATAGCCAGGAAACTTTAGAAGGATAGAATTATTTTTACAAAATTATATATAGCGAAAATGAAAAAAAAAAAACGCAACAGGGAGTAACAATAAACTGATTAAAAATTCTTATGTTCATGCTTTGCTGTTAACATCGGTACATGCCCTCACATGTATGTTTATGCATCATAAACATCTGTGCCAAAAATTTGGGATCAGGCAACTTCACTTGCATATACAGCTACAGATGCAAGATCAATTAGACAAAAAAAATTATAGATCAAAAAGACCAATTTCCTATTAGAAATGTCAAGATTCTGACAAACCAACCATTTTTTCATCTAATCCAAGGGGTAAAACAAATCTTCTATGGCAATAACTAAGAAATGCAAACCAGTCATTTGACTTAAGTAAAAATCCAATTCGATAAAATAGGATAGGGTCAGGATAAAGAGATTTCTTTATCGATGATCAATTATATTTGTTCAAGTATGAATAGAATGGAGACAAAATGAATAAAATAACTAGCAAATCAAATAAAGATTTGTGTTGGATTAACACAAACAAAAATAAATAAATAAATCAGAAATTGTGATAAAATAAGAGATAAAGATAGACAGGTTTATTCAATCAATAAAGGATAAACAAGATTAATCTCTTGTTTGCTGCTGGATTTCTATAACGATAAAATGTAAATTTTAGTATGAATATAGCACGAAAAGAACAAAATATAGATAATAAAATTGTGGGTAAATAATTGGCAATGTTCCACTAACTAATCCATCGTTCTTCATATCTTTCTTGTACACGTGATAAGCAGTGGTAGCTGCTACTTTGAAGTAATAACCATGGTTTACAATATCCTTTACTCTAGGGTTTCAATGCCTGAGAATGAGATGTTCCATTACCGACCAACATAGCATGTGTCAGTACAAGACTACAAGGTGACTAGTTGGTACCAATCAAAAGGAAGGGAATGACGTGAAAGATGCAAACACGGAAGGAGGGAGAGAACTGAAAAAGATGAGGAAGGAGACTTATTATTGTTTCATTGGTGCGTAAGAGGAAGAATGAGAAGAATTCAGTCCTCTCTCTTGAATTGTCTTGGTGGTGCTATCGTTCTGAAGACGAAGAAAAAGAGCTCCAAAGATGATATCTCAGTCAAGGTTTAAAATTTCGATCCATGCCGGAGTTTTGATCTATAACTGGAACGATACAATTTCAGTATCATATCATGCAATGTCGATAGAGTTTCGAAACTTTTTTAAATATAAAATATATTAATTAAAAAAAATATTACTATCAATATTTTGATTGTTATAAATGCTTATTATTAGGTTAAATTAATATTTTAAAATTAAAGATTGAGTAAAAGTCAAATTATGGAAAATTAAAGTATTATTTAGCATCAAGTAAATTTAAATTAAATTGAATTTTAATTTATTTTAATGAGTTTAAATTAAACTAAATTTACATATATTATATTTTAATTTAAATAGAAGAGAGTCTTGACACAACGGTAAGGTTGTTGTCTTGTGACCAAGAGGTCACGGGTTCAAATTCTGAAAACAGCCTCTTGTAAAAAAAAGCAAGGTAAGGCTACGTACAATGAATTCCTTCTCCTCCGGTACTCCGCGTGGCGGGAGCTTCGTGCACCGGATTGTAATTTTTTTTAATATATTTTAATTTAAATCATAATAGTATTTAGGAATTATATTATATTTAATTCTTGTTATCTTTTTTTAGTATTTTCTAAAAGGAAATTTTTATTTTAAGAGTTTTTTAAACTTTTATAATTGTTCATGTGAAAGATGAAAGAGAGAGAAATTAACAAAGAAAAAAAATATTTTATTATTTTATTTTATTTTCCATGTGTTTAAGGAAAAAAAGGAATAACAAAAAAAATCAATTAAAAGACAAAGAGAATGAATTAAGGAGGGAAAAAAGAAAGAAATAATAAAAGAATAAAGTGAAAAATATATATATAAAAAAAAGAAAAATAACAAAAGAAATTGATAAAGAGAGAAAGAGAAAGAATTAAGCAAAAAAAGAAAGGAATAATAAAAAAATTAATAATGGGAAAAAGAGAAAGCATGAAGGTGGAAAATTTTAGGATTTAGAGTTTTAGAATTTATTAAAAAAAATGCACGAGCACAAGGCCCCGCTGTCGTAGAGTCTCGCGCGAGGTCACCCGCACTCATAAGGTTTGTACCAAAGTTCATGTCGTACCAATCAAAGAACGAAATGAAATTTTTTCCCATGCCAACCGGTACGATATGGTATTTTAAACCATGATCTTAGTAATTCCACTATTTAAAGTTGTCTCAATTAGGTAGCGAGTCAGAACAATTCCAAACATTATAAACCATGGTAATAACTTGGCACTTGGTTAACCCTCCTTACAATGTCAAAAAGGTTCATTTGTATCCAATAATCATTATATTGTCACTCTCTTTTATCGATTGTTTTTTAAAAATAATACAAAAGCCATTCATGTGACTACATATGCCGCAAGGAATCACAGTGTTCATTTATGGTTTAACAAAGATTATGAAAATTCAATTAATCTCTATTTTGTTAAATTATAAGAAATGTTCAAGTTAACATAAGATTTGACTAAATAAGTTCTTAACATAAGATTTGACTAAATAAGTTTCTCCAAATAAACAAACCAGAAATATACTCGATGCATTGGTTAGGTCAAAGTGCAAACTTTTATCTATTTGGAATACATTCATTGGATAACATACATCATTAAGTGTTATGTGCTTTGGTAATATCAATTGCTTAAATTCATTAAAAAAATCATGCAGAAATATAACTAAGATGACTAATTTAATTATAAAATGAAAATGTTTGTTTCGGTTAGATTTATTGATTGGATTGTTCAATTTGATATAACCACTGTAATTGCAAATTCATTTTTCTCAGGTACGAAGTTATACATTATTCTCAACATAATTAATGTTATTTTTGATAAAAAAATATAGAGCGCAAATGCATCGCAATGTGTTAGACAGCGGCCTAAGCATGTTTTGCATACATATGCTTTAAACATTGCTTTCATCCGTAGAAATCTTAAATCAACATGAATTAACAACATGCAAGATGTTCAAGACAGAATTATATAATTGTATACCTTTCTGGTATTAGTGAATCAAGTTCCTTGGTGGAAGAACCTATGGAAAATTCTGGGCAAGCATCACATAGACCCACAGAATCATGAGAAACAAGTAAATAATCAAATAATGTGAAAAATTAATTCACCAATTGTCTACATACATATTTAACACTTGAAGATAGCATCAAGATCACAGTTAACTAAAACAATGGATTAATTTTCCGGTCAACAAACAAATTTCAAACATTTAAGATAGACTATGCAAACTAAAATATAATCAACTTAAATATCAGTAGAGACAGATGAACTTTCAAGACAGATACTTACACTTGTGTTATTTGCCTGCTCTCATGATTTCCTCGAAGAATCGTGATCCTATCTCTGTAACGAACTTTCAAGGCAACTAAAAGTGAAACAGTTTCCACGGAGTAGTAACCACGATCTGTAACAAAATTTATAGGTTGAAGGAAATGAAAGTTAAAAACAGTTTCGAACTGATCCTTAAAATCTGTCATCAATAATTCAATAACCAGGAAGGACAAAAATGCCTCTTTTTCCAAGTAGACGGTCTCCGGTCCAAACAAAACTGACCTACATAGTCCCCCATGAATAGGTAATTCGTATCGGGTGCCTCGCCACCAATTCGGAACAGCTCGATGAGATCATAAAACTGCCCGTGGATGTCCCCGCACACAGTGACAGGGCACTTCACCGACTGCACATTCCACTCCTCCACGAGGACCGCCCGCGCCTGCTCGCAGAGAGCCTTCACCTCCGCCTCCGGCAAGAACTTGCATTGCCTCAGATGCTCGATCTGACGGTCAAGATCCCCGTAGGACGGCATAGCAGTTGGCGAAAAAGCTCTCTTCGCGACCCTCCGATCTGCAAACGGTGATCGATCGGGCGGAGAGAATCGAGGCAAGGGCGGGAGAGGAGGCAACTAGGCGGATCGAAGCATCAAAATCGGAGATCGGGGAGTCGCGACCAGGGGTAGGGTTAGGGTCGGAAAGAGAGACAACAAGGAAGCGGAGTTGATCTGGTCGCATGTCAACGGATCGTGGCTGTGAACAGCTCGGCCCTTTTGTATTCCATGCATATTCGGCCATGAACGCCTCCAAATGGGTTTTCACCCATCGGTCTGAGCCCGGCCTGGTTTATACTCGATGGTCCAAATTGACAAGGAAATATTAAAAATTTATGCAAGTAATCACAAATTTGATTTAGTTATTTTTTTTAATTTATATTAAATATTTAAATTTTCGATCTGATTAATCGACTGATTTGATCTGTAGTAGTTTCTCATCGATCGCTAAAATACATCGAAAAGTACTCACGAATGACCTCTCCACAAAGTTGAAATCAGCCAATCTAGTGGGCTCCATCGATCTGTCCACGGTCATTATGAGGAAGATAAATCATGAAGGATCGTATGAGTCTTGACGTGAGAGTCAAGATACGTGGGGGTCATCTGAATCTAAAAAAGAGATTTGGACCTTCTCCGAAATCGATCATTATTTTATCCGTAAGTTTCGTCGTCTCTTAACTGTTGGATCGAAAGTGTCGCTAGAGGGGGGGGGTGAATAGCGATACGGTGTCGTTAAAAACTTTTGCAATAAGTAAAAAGCAAGTAGAGAATGCACAGCGGAAATATAAAGTAGACAAGATATTTTTACGTGGTTCACAATCTTTCGATTGCTAATCCACGGCCCTAGTGATCCTTGATCACGTACGGAGGGCAATTCACTAAAACCACTCCTCTTCGTTGGAAGTAGGAGCAACGATTACAAAAAGAAATCAAGGCAAAGGGACACTCCCCCTTTCCTTGTTACGATTAAAGCACAAAGACAATTTAAAGAAGTAGAACTTAAATAAATATACCGACAACTCTTATAAGTAGAAGATGTAGCTTTCGTTGTCGGCGGCACTTCGTCGTAGCAAATGTGAGTAGTAGTAGCGGCGTTACGACGGCGTGTTGAGAGCTCTTGAATTCTTGTAATTTGCTTGGCTTGAACATGTCTATTTATGGATATTGATCTATGAATTTAGACATAGGTAGTGTCCAAGGTGAGGTTCTTATCCCAACTCAAGGATGAGGTGTTTCATCCAACCACCTTGTGCCACCTCCAACCTCCTTGGGCGCCAACTTGAGGATGAGGTGTTTCATCCAACCACCTTGTGCCACCTCCAACCTCCTTGGGCGCCAACTTGAGGATGAGGTGTTTCATCCAACCACCTTGTGCCACCTCCAACCTCCTTGGGCGCCAACTTGAGGATGAGGTGTTTCATCCAACCACCTTGTGCCCCCTCCAACCTCCTTGTGCGCCAACTCAAGGATGAGGTGTTTCATCCAACCACCTTGTGCCACCTCCAACCTCCTTGGGCGCCAACTTGAGGATGAGGTGTTTCATCCAACCACCTTGTGCCACCTCCAACCTCCTTGGGCGCCCAACTTGTTGGAGCCATTCAACTTGTGCCACATCATGGGAGCCAACCATCTTGTGCCAACTCACCTTATTTTGGGCCCACCACAAGGAAGCTTGGTGATGGTTTGGATGTCCACCTTGATGCCACATCACCCTTTGTACCAAAACACGAGTCAAGTCCAAATTCACCCCTTGAAATTCGAGCTCTTCTCGAGGTCGAACTGACTAGCAGCTGATGTAGTCAAAGGGTTTTGACCGCAGCATGTTAGCTTAAAATATAAAGTACGATGGTTCTAACCATCCGATCTCGACCTAGACCTTCCATTGGAGGTATTGGGTCGGATCTACGCTAACGACCTTGCTTCGCTTTCACACGAGCTTACCTTGTAGCCTCGCTCGGTCTTCACCCGAGTACCTCGGCTTCCTCCGTCCTCTGGCGTTGCCCGACCACCTCGGTTCCCACCGGTGTCGCAGACCTTCCGCTTCAACTTTAGCATTTCGCACACTTAATTGAGCTCGTAAGATAACAAATATACCCTTAACTATTGAGCCTTTTGCCATAATCAAAATCTGGGTTCGACTTTGGTGCCCATCGCACTAACAATCTCCCCTTTTGATTCATGGCAAACCGACACAAAAGTTAAGGAAAAATTAAGCATAACGAAGCTAGCATAATGATTAAGCATGAATGAGCTAGCATAAAGATTAAATATGAACGAGCTAGCATAATGATTAAGCATGAGAGAAATATTATTGTTTCAAGTTCTCCCTTTGAGGTAACCTCCTTGACCGAAGGTGAGTTCTTGAAAATAATTTTTACTCCCTTAATAGTTGCTTAAGTAAACGGAATTACTTAATATAAAAGGTAATAATTTTGTTTACTTTCTTCCTTACTTTTGTGACTTTCTCCCCTTTTGCCTTAACTCAAAAAGTTTGTAAATATATTTTAGGGTTTGTAAGTCCAAGCAAGTTCCCAATATAAATATATATATATATTTTTTTAAAATAATAATAAGCTTGAAAATATGTTCATCTAAAATGTACAACTCGGTTGGACTTGATTGATATAGAATGATCAATAAGTCTTGAAGGAGTTGATTAATTTTAAATAATTATACTCCATGGTTCATGTCGATGCAATCAATCTACGTCTGAACCAGGGAGTAAGGTCCTAACATCTCACGCCTGCTCATTGGCTAAGTACACAAACACATTAGTCCTATGTGTTGTGAGATGTGTTGGCTCCTTAAATCTATAGGTATATGATTTCTAAGGTAAGACTTAGGCTAATTTCATAAAAAGAAGCAAAAAGTAGAGTACATATATAGAAAAATTTAAATCCTACTCTATTACGCACATACCTAACTTTCGTCTTAATAAACTAAATTCGGCTTCGGGTAGTGGTTTGGTGAAGATGTCCGCTAGGTTTGATTTGGACTCAACATACTCTAGTTGTATAGTTCCATTAGTTACATGTTCCCTAATGAAGTGGTGTTTAACTTCTATATGTTTTGTCCTAGAATGACATATTGGATTTTTAGTTAAGTTAATTGAACTAATGTTATCTATGTAGGTTTTAATGTTGTTAAAGATTAAGCTAAAGTCTTGGAGAGTGTGCTTCATCCACAGTGAGCCGAGAGACACACTCACCCATCGCAACGTATTCTGGTAGATAAGGCAACGCAATGTCGCTCATCGCACTAACTTACTAGACTCGAGGGATTTGACAACAACCACTCGTGCTCTTTCTATCGAGTTTACTACCGCATAGTCGGAGTCGAGTAGCCGATTAGATTAAACTCGGTAGATCTAGGGTACCAAATACCTACGCTTAGCGTGCCCTTTAGATATCTAAGGATACGCTTGACTAGGTTAGGTGAGACTCGCACAGTTTGTAACGCACATACTTACCGCGAATAAAATGTCGGGTCGGCTGCGGTTAAGTATAGGAGACTTCCTATTGCGCTCTATAGTATTTTAGGTCAACGGGTTTTCCTTCTACATCTTCGCTTTATATTAACATTAGTTGCCATAGGTGTATTGATTATTTTAGCATCTTGCATTACAAATAGATTTATTAAGTCCTTAGTATATTTTTGTTGATGTAAATATATTCCATCTTTAGTTTGTTTAATTTGTAAACCTAAGAAGAAACTTAACTCTCCTACTAAATTCATTTCAAATTCACTTTCCATAAGTGAGATGAATTCGCTTAGCAGATCGAGTTGGTAGTTCCAAAAATTATATCATCTACATAGATTTGGGCTATAAAGATTTCTTTTCCTACGGTTTTAACGAATAAGGTTGGGTCGACTAAACCTTGGTTGAATCCTTTGGACTTAAGATAGATCGAAAGCCTTTCGCATCAAGCTCTTGGGGCTTGTTTGAGTCCATATAGGGCTTTCTTAAGTCTAAGGACATGGTCGTTTATCTAGATTTTCAATCCGGAGGTTGAGACGTAAACTTCTTCCTTAATGTATCCATTCAAAAATGCTGACTTGACATCCATTTGAAACAATTTAAAACCTCGATGTGCAAAGATATGCTAACAACATTCGGATGGACTCTAGTCCGCTACGAGGCGTAGGTCTCATCGTAATCTAAACCTTCGACTTGACTAAACCCTTTGCGACTAACCTAGCTTTATTTCTAACTACTTCACCTTTATCATCAAGTTTATTTCAAATACCCACCTTGTTCCAATAATTGATTTTTCTTTAGGTGGTGGTACTAATTCCCGGACTTCATTTCTAGTGAATTGAGCTAGCTCTTCTTGCATAGCAATAATCCAATCGGGATCAAGAAGTGCTTGTTCAATAGTTTTGGGTTCGATTTTGGAAATTAACGAGATTTGACTAAGGTTTCGATATGAAGCTCTAGTTCGAACCCTAAATTTGGATCACCTATAACTTGATTGATAGGATGATTTGTTTGAGTCTTAGTGTGACTGGGTTAGGGTCATCTATCACTTGGTCGATAGGATGACTTGGGTGAGTTCTAGTTTGACTTGGGTTAGAGTCATCTATCACTTGGTCGATAGGATGACTTGGGTTAGGACGAGATTCAAGTTCAAGATCGAGTCGGGTTCGCTATAAGTTGATTTGCTAGTTGGTTTTGTTAAGGATTGAACGGTTCGTGTCCTTCGCCGTCAAAACTATATTAATGGTTTCTTCGACTCTAAGAGTGTCGTGATTGTATACCTATAAGCTCTACGGTGGTTGAGTATCCTAGAAAGGTTCCAGAGAGGTTTTGGATTTGAATTTCCTAGGTAATCCTTAGTGTTTAAGATATGTACCTTGCATCCAAATACCCTAAAGTACTTGATGTTCGGTATTTTATCGTGATAAATCTCGCACTGAGGTCTTTTGGTGCCTCTTTACCATAAGGATCCTATTTTGGACATAGCAAGTCGTACTAACGGCCTCCCGCCAAAATCTATCGGGTAGGTTATACTGCTTAACATTGTCCTAGCGGCTTTTTGTAGGGTTCTATTTTTCCGCTCGACTAACCCATTTTGTTGTGGGGTTCTAGGACATGAAAACTCATGGTGGTATCCGCTAGGTTACGTAAATCAGAACCTGTGGTTTTCGAATTCACCACCATTATCGCTTCTAAGTCTTTTAATCTTAAGGTTCTTTTGATTTTCGATTAACCTACAAAGATTGATTAGTTGGTCTAGGGTATCATTTTTATGTTTGATAAACCTAACCCAAGTAAATCTAGAATAGTCGCCAATTATGACTAAGCAAAATTGACTACCATTGAGTGACTTAGCTCCATGTGAATCAAATAGATCCATGTGTAGGAGCTCAAGAACACTTTTGGTTCGTTCTTGATTAGTTAATTGATGTTGTGTCCTAGATTGTTTACCTTGTTGACAAGCATTACATATTTTATTATCCAAGTTGTTTAGTTTAGGCAAACCTATAACCAAGCCACTCGACTCATCTTGTGGACGAGTCTTAAAAGTGCAGTGTCCAGTCTTGGTGCCATAACCAAGATTCCTCTTCTTTGTGTCATAAGACACTTGGTTGAGGAGTTGGGTAAATTTATTGTGTAGATGTTGCTACTCCTAGTTCCTTTAAGTATTATTTTAGATGTTGCATTTATTTTGATTACGATTCATTTTCTAGAAATATGACCTTATAATTGTTATCACACAATTGGCTTACACTAAGTAAATTATATTGAAAGTTTTCTACTAATAAGACATTTTGAATTGTAAAGTTAGAGTTGAGCTCAATATCACCCGATCCGATGATTTTGAGCTTGCCGCTATTTCCAAGGCTACCGATCCTTGTCGCTTGAATCGTAACTTCAAAATTTGAGTTGATCCCGGTCATGTGTCGAGTAACCACATCGCCCAACATCCATTGATCCTACACATAAGGTAGTTGGATCGGATATTGGAATTACTAAAGGGTTGTTTGTAAGTTTTAAACCTAAATCATCTCACCAATATCTACATGATCAAAACATGTTATTCCTATGTGTTATTGTGAGATGACTTTCAATTTTACTTGATTAATTTTAATGAATTTAAATTAACCAACATTAGGTTAGATTCGATTTAGTCTAAGCTCATCAAGTAATCTTTTCAAGAGATTAGCTTCAGTCGTGGCGAGGCACAGAGGCCTTCTTTGATCGGAACAACGACCACTTCCTTAGACAAAGCTAATTTCAAGAAATTGATAACTCGACTTACTTGAGACTACGCCTTGGTCTAACTAGTTATTTTTGAAAAGAGGCTCCCGAGGCTCAATCTTTCGTAGGATTTTAGTTGGTTTATTTTTGAAAAGAGGCTGAGGCTCAATCTTTTCAGGATTTTAGTTGGTTATGAGTCCTATCTAACCATTCTAAAAATAAAGGAAAAACTAAGCATGCAATTTCTAAGACTTAACAAAAATACATTTTGTATTGGCTCTCGACCATTGAATCGAGTGGGTCTATTCACATAGTGAATTTGGTCCTGGGAACCCAATACATGTTAGATCCTAAAGTTGAAATCAAAGTGGTCTTAGGGACCCATGCTTGGACATTTTTCTTATGTTGGTTTACTATAGACATATATGACTTATTGGTTGTATTTGAGTTAAACCTAGTCCGCCTTGTTGTACACGGCCCTTTGTGATCCAAGTAAGAGGTCAAGTCCCTTGATCCCAAAGTGAATCCTTCCAACGTGTTCCTAAGGTCTTCGACTTGTGTTTTCAAAAGCGAGTTCTCAACTTCAAGCTTTTCAACTTGAGTTGAGTCCTCCTCTTGAATACGAGTAGTCGAAGAGGTTAGGAGACCTCATGTTTGAGAAGGTTAACCTCCTCAATTAGGGTCTCGACCTTGGACTCGGACTTAGCTAGTTTCTTATTTAAAAATTTAATTGCACCATACAAAGTATTAAGTAACGCACCGACTTACCCTTAATGATTCTTTTGAACCGGATACGGATCCGTGGCTTGTCTTGAATGGAAGCTCATCATCGGATTCGACTGACTTTCTTCGGTTTCGAGTCGCGGCTCGGTCGGCTTGGCCATTAGAGCTTGGATATCGCCTTCTTCCTCCGACAACCTCCTCCCAAGTAGCGCTTAGCGCTTTCTTGGTCTTTGATGCGTTATTCTTTAGCTTTGGGCACTCGGACTTGATGTGACCGAACTCGCTTGCACTCATAGCATCTAAAATTAGAAGTATTTGAATTAGGTTTAGGCTTACCTTGAGTTGTTGGTCGTTTCGTCTCTTGATCATCTTCCAACTAGATTGACTAGTTCGGATTCTATTTCGAGTCTACTTCCGATTCGACTCGCCTTCTTCCTTCTGGGGTGGCTTGCTTGCGCTTCTTCTTCTTGGAACTCGCAACTAACGCAATACTCTTCTACCGACCACGTTAGTTTGCTCATGTAATTCAAGTTCAAAACAATTCGCCTAACCTAATTTTAGAAAGGTCTGGAGACCTTGTAGGCATCGACCATGGATGCCCACAAGGTGGTCCTAGGAAACGAGTTAAGAGAATACCGATAAGGTCGCGATTCTCGACCTTTGTCCGATGGCATGGAGTTGGTTGACGATGTCTTGGATACGAGCATGTAGTTGAGTCGGTCGCTTTCCTGCATTTTCAAGTTATACAATTTATTTAAAAGTAAATCTCTTTTACATACCTTCGTGTCGTCGGTGCCTTCGTGTAGTTCCACTAGCTTGGTCCATAAGTCCTTTGCACTAATGAAGGGGCCGACGCGGTTGAGCTCTTCCTTCGACAACCCACATTGCAAGATTTGAGTTGCCTTGGCATCGGCTTCTACTTGTTTTTTCATGGAATTTGACCATTGATCGTAACCCAAAGATTCACCATCTTCATTAATAGGAAGTGTGAAACCGGTTTGGATTACGATCCACATCTCGATTTGGGTTTTAAGAAAGCATTCCATCCGACCCTTCCAATAACGAAAGTCATTACCGTTGTAAAACGGGGGTCGGGCGGTGCTAAACCCTTCGAGATGGGCCATTTAAAAACAAGAAGAAGAACGACGAAAAGAATCTTGCAAAACACACACGAAAGAATATTCCAAGACTTTCGCCTTGGATTAGTAGGGAAGTAAAAAGATATATAAAATGTAACTTGCAAAAAGAAATAAACAATCAAATGCGAATGTCGTTGAAGTTCCGGAGGACAACCTTACTCGGGATCTAACCCGAAGGACAACCTTATCCGTATCCTAAAGCCTCTAATGCAATTCTATATGTAGGAGAAGATAAGCAAGTGAAATAATTATACTAAAACAGAAATAAATAAATAAAAAATCTGTAAAAAAAAGAAAAACAAAGCTAGATTGGTGGTTTCACCGAATCTTAGCGCCTACTCGATACCAATTGTTGGATCGAAAGTGTCGCTAGAGGGGGGGGGGTGAATAGCGATACGATGTCGTTAAAAACTTTTGCAATAAGTAAAAAGCAAGTAGAGAATGCACAGCGGAAATATAAAGTAGACAAGATATTTTTACGTGGTTCACAATCTTTCGATTGCTAATCCACGGCCCTAGTGATCCTTGATCACGTACGGAGGGCAATTCACTAAAACCACTCCTCTTCTGGAAGTAGGAGCAACGACAAAAAGAAATCAAGGCAAAGGGACACTCCCCCTTTCCTTGTTACGATTAAAGCACAAAGACAATTTAAAGAAGTAGAACTTAAATAAATATACCGACAACTCTTATAAGTAGAAGATGTAGCTTTCGTTGTCGGCGGCACTTCGTCGTAGCAAATGTGAGTAGTAGTAGCGGCGTTACGACGGCGTGTTGAGAGCTCTTGAATTCTTGTAATTTGCTTGGCTTGAACATGTCTATTTATGGATATTGATCTATGAATTTAGACATAGGTAGTGTCCAAGGTGAGGTTCTTATCCCAACTCAAGGATGAGGTGTTTCATCCAACCACCTTGTGCCACCTCCAACCTTCTTGGCGCCTAACTCAAGGATGAGGTGTTTCATCCAACCACCAGGCCACAACTCACGCCCAACCACCTCAAGGCCAACTGAGGTGTTTCATCCAACCACCTTGTGCCACCTCCAACCTCCTTGGCGCCAACTTGAGGATGAGGTGTTTCATCCAACCACCTTGTGCCACCTCCAACCTCCTTGGGCGCCAACTTGAGGATGAGGTGTTTCATCCAACCACCTTGTGCCACCTCCAACCTCCTTGGGCGCCAACTTGTTGGAGCCATTCAACTTGTGCCACATCATGGGAGCCAACCATCTTGTGCCAACTCACCTCATTTTGGGCGTCCACCACAAGGAAGCTTGGTGATGGTTTGGATGTCCACCTTGATGCCACATCACCCTTTGTACCAAAACACGAGTCAAGTCCAAATTCACCCCTTGAAATTCGAGCCTTCTCGAGGTCGAACTTGACTAGCAGCTGATCTGTAGTCAAAGGGTTTTGGACTGCAGTACAAGTTAGCTTAAAATATAAAGTACGATGGTTCTAACCATCTGATCTCGACCTAGACCTTCCATTGGAGGTATTGGGTCGGATCTACGCTTAACGACCTTGCTTCGCTTTCACACGAGCTTACCTTGTAGCCTCGCTTCCGGTCTTCACCCGAGTACCTCGGCTTCCTCCGAAGTCCCTCTGGCGTTGCCCGACCACCTCGGTTCCCACCGGGTGTCGCAGACCTTCCGCTCAACTTTAGCATTTCTGCACACTTAATTGAGCTCGTAAGATAACAAATATACCCTTAACTATTGAGCCTTTTGCCATAATCAAAATACCGGTTCGACTTTGGTGCCCACTGCACCAACATTAACCACTATGCCATCTTCGTGGGGATAAAAATGAAATAAACTCACGAATGACCTCTCCAAAAAGTTGGGAATCTGCCCAACTAGCAGCCCCCTGCCACCCATCCCAGGGCTGCGGCGAGAGGGAGGTAAATCGCGGGGGGACTATGTCCCTTGACACGGTGGTAAGGCAGTGGGGGGGCCATCTGAGCCCAGGAGAGATTTTAGACCCCCTCCGGAATCGACCCCACTCCGTATCCAAAGCAACCACACTACCTTACCACCGCACCATCCCCGTGGGGACTACACGAATGACCTCTCAATCTAACTTTCTAAGGTCAATTGAAATTTAAATTATAGATATTTAAAAAATTATATGGGCATGACAATTTTTATTTAGTTATTAGTTTTTTGACAGGAAATGAACCGCTAATTAACTCGGCAAATTATACGAGAGATTAAAATGGAATACGAAATAGTAAACGAAAATTTCGAGATATTTTTGGAAATAAACCGAGATAATATAATAAAACCTTTCCTTTTATTTTTTTAATAAATCTATAATTAAAAAATAAAAACCAGACATTTTTTTAATGGATTTTTTATTAGCACAAAATTTCATTTCAAAGCATTCAACCCAATTAATTTTGGAGATGATCGATTCCATAAAAAATTTCATTGAGTATCATGGATAAATTCGATAAATGTTCACGATCTGATAGTGAAATCTAACTTTCCACAGTCGCGTCATCCCTATAAAATCATTCATTGAAGTCGTACTTTATTTGTAAAGATAAACTTTCAATCTAGACCACTTAGTTCAAGACTATATATATACAGTTTAATCCTTGAACTTTAGGAGATCGAATGATAGATAATGAAAGTATTCATAAGTGCTGAAGATGAGTCGTGTATCATAATATATATATAGAGAGGGGTTTTTGATATGTTTAGCGATGATTCGTACATAACTCGTGTGCGACTCGTTCTCCACTACCCGATCGAACAAAGATGCACAATAATGAAAAATGCACAGTAGTTTCGTCGTCGTCTTCTTCCTCAAGTATGTGCTATAGCCAACGCCTCAAACCTAGTCGAGTTGTTACTGTCGTCATCATCGACGATCAGTCAATCGACTGACCGAACTATGGTCGAAATTCAGCCAAATTACGGTCGTTGGTAGCTGCAATTGCGACCGCCAACGCTGTGGCCGGTGGTAGCCGCAATTGCGGCCGCCAACGCTATGACCGCTAGTAGCCGCAATTGCAGCCACTAGCGCTGCGACCGTTGGTAGCTGCAATTGCGGCATTTTCCTGTTGGAATCCGATCGCGATTCGATTGAGACCAAAGTCCAGTCAGATTTTGGCCGAAAAAAGGTCACGATCCTACCGGGACTGAAGTCTGATCAGATTACGATCGGAATCCGATCGAGATTGGAGCCTGATCGAATTGCGACCGGAATCTGACCGAGACTGGAGTCCAATCGAATTGCGATTGGAATCCAATCGAATTGCAGTCGCCAGTAATGTGACCGCAATCGAGGTCATTTTTGGGCGAATCCGATAGTGATCTAGCCAGAATCTTACCATGATTCGGCCCTAATCCGGTCGGAATTTGACCGTGATCCGATTGGACTCCGATGCCAATCGGAAACGACCTAGATTGTGGTCGCAGCACTGGCAACCGTAATTTGATTGGAATTCGATTGGACTTCGACGTCGGTCGATCCGCGGCCGGATCACGATCGAAATTCGATCGCTCGATTGAAATGCTGAGCCGCGGTGCTCGAGCGATCGCTCCGTATGGAAAATATACTGTGATGGAAATACTATTTCTCATTGTCGCACACGAAACACACAGTGAGCATCACGCAGGATATATATACATATATAGGAAATGTACAGTAATCACGCTCGATGTCCGCTCGAACTCATCGACAGGATTCCGACCATGATCCGATCGGAATCTGACGGTGGTCCGATCGGAACCCGATCAGGATCCAGCCGACATCAGAGTTTGGCCGGATCGAGGCTGGATTCCGTCCGAAAACGACCACGATTGTCGCCGCCAATGGCCACAATGCTGGAGGTCGCGATTTGACTGAAATTCGACTACGATCCGACTAGACTCCGATGCTGACCTGATCGCAATCGGATTCCAATCGGATTCTGGTTGGCCATCGACGAATGCGAGCTGTGGGCGGAAGAAATACTGTGCATTTTTTATTCACTGTGCAATTTGCGATCAATTGAACGGTGAAGAAATCGTCGCGTATGAGTTGTACAACAGACGATGCTTAGGATATCAAACTCATGTATATATATATATATAAAGAGAGAGAGAGAGAGGGTTGTTGCGCTGGACGCTCAAAATGAACGCCCAGCATGAGCAACCCTTACATGAACAGTGAAATCACTATTCACATGAACAGTGGTTCACTGTTCACATGAACCGTGATTTCACTATTCATGTGAGAGTTGCTGTGTGCACCTCTTCTCTTGCATGCCTGTGTGCACCCCTTCTCTTGCACAGTGATTTCACTGTGTTGTGCATAGTGAAATCACTGTGCACAACATCTCATGCGCGCACATCGACGTTGATCTGGTGTCGTAGGAGAACATACCACTATATGGAAGCTTCGTCATCTTTTTTCTCAGCGCGAGTTTCATTTCCTCCTAAATTTTCTTTCTCAGTGCGCGACACCCACAACTCTCCTCTCCGTCTCTGTGTCCCCTATGTTTTCACTTCTCCTCCGTGCAACCCACAGCGTGGTCTCTCCTCCACATTTTCTATTCTCTCCGTCGCCATGACCCTTATCCTCGCCACGACCCAACCCTTGTTGCCCCTTGTTTGTGTCCCTCACCATCACTGCAGCCCCATCGTTGCTTGCTGCTCGCGATCCGCCCTTGCCAACGACCCCTCGTCTGTGCCCCTCGCTGCTCGCGATCTGTCCTCGCCGACGACCCTCCGCGATCCAGGCCCTCACTGCTCACAATCATCCCTCATTGACGACCCTCCGCGATCTAGCCCCTCGACCCTCGCTGCTTGCGATCCACCCTCGCCGACAACCCTCCGCAATCCGCCCTCGCTGTTTGTTGATCTCATCGATCTCGGTCAGTCCTTCCTCTCTAATCCAAATTCTTCTTCCGATCCTTTCATTTTCTAGATTTTATTTTGATAAATCTAGTTGGAGATGTACGTTAGTGTGTATGAGTTTGTTGTATCAACAACAAAAAAAAAAGATAAATGAAGATTGCATGGTTAGATTTTTTTTCGAGAAATGATATATGAAACAAGGAAAGGGATGGAAAAGGAAGTTTAGGTTTATGTAATTGGTCAGCTGCATACTCGTAGAAGCTCTAAATAACTCAACAGAATCAATCATCTAATCTTCCCCATCTCCTAAAGTTAGAGCTCTTGATTTTATTGTGGATGGATTAGACGTTTATTTTTTATAATTGGATATTTGTTTGAAAATAATTAGTTATCACAGTCAGAACTTTAACATTATTCATCACATATTATTGTTTATTTTCTCAAATGTTTTGGCTTAATTATCATTTTTTATTTCACCCAATTTGATTGATTGTATCCAATTGAAACTTGTTACAACTTATCATTATTTATTTCCTTAATAGGCTTACATGCACCCCTCTCGCCACCCTTCCCTCACCATCAATGGAAAGAAATGACGATGATTATCAACTATACATTCTCAAAGTTGCAAATGATCGAAAGCCAAAAATTGGTATGAAATTCTCATCATTAGAGGAGACATTTATGTTCTATAACCAATATGCACGAGAAGCTGGATTTAGTGCAAGGATAAACAATAGCAAGAAAAATAAGATGACAAATGAAGTTATTTGGAAAAAATTTATATGCTTTAAAGAAAGACATACAGATAATTGCAATGGAATAAAGATGGAAAAGGAGATCAACAGACCAGCCAAAGAACATGGGGCAAGGTTAGAACTGGTTGTAAGTCAAATATATCACTTGTCAAAATACAAACTGGACCTAATTGAGTTGTCAAAAACATCATGGAAAGTCATAATCATCCACTCTTAACTCTTCAAAGGTGCATTTGTTACACTCACATCGTCATATTTCAATTGCAAAGAAAGCATTGACTCAATAATTTTCAAAAGCTAGTGTGACAACTTACCAACAAATGCGATTATTTGAGATAGATTATAGAGGACCTGAGCAAGTAGGTTGTACAAAAAGAGATATTAGAAATTTTGAGAGAGATCTAAGGGATGAACAAAAGGGTATTGATGTCAAAACACTTATTGATTTTTTTGCATCTAAGAAAGAAAAGAATTTAGGTTTTTTCTTCGATTATGAAACTGATTCAGATAACAAATTTAGTGAGTATTTTTTAACAGATCATGTATCAAGGACGACAAACATTGTATTTGGTGATGTTGTATTTGATACGACATATAACACCAACAAATATAGGTTGATTTTTGCACCATTTGTAGGAGTTAATCATCATCATCAAACAATTATTTTTTGGTTGCTGACCATATTGATGTGAATGAGCATCCTAGGATTCATACAAACTAACCAATGAAACTCCAAATGGTTAAGTTGTTTACCAAAAAGAAATGGATGGAGTTTCAAAGTGAAATGAGTAAGAGTCATGCTTATTAAATGCAACCAGCATCTATTGGAGTTGAGTTAGTAGTTTATCAGGTGATGAATTTTCAAAGTTCTTCTTCCTCCAAACTAAGGGTACTCACACAAGACAAACAGAATGACTACATATCCTATAGTTGTAGGAAATTTGAGTTTGAGGGCATTCCGTGCAGGCATATGTTAGCTTTTTTCCGTATCAACCAAGTGTTTCATTTGCTTGATAAGTATATACTAAAATGATGGACACGAGATGCAAAAGTTGGAGCGATATATGCTTTGGGGGAGCAAAATTCCATCGATGATTCAGAAAGATTTTTTATGTCAAGACATTCGAAGTTATCCTGAGCTTCATTATTAGTTGATGGTGCATCTTTGACTGATGAGGGGACAAACTTGGATGAACAATTCAATAGTATCTATAGCAAAATTCAAGAGATGAACATTAGTAGAACATGCAACAATGAAATTCAAAGAAAGAAATCTATGGATGAGCACCTTGGTATAATTGATCCTTCTTCTGTAAGAACAAAGGGTTGTGGGAAGAGATTGAAATCATCAAAGGAAAAGTCAACCTCGAAGTCTAGGTTATGTCGTTGATGCGGGCATTGAGGTGTATCACGTGACAAGCACAACTGTCCAATTTTACAACAAGGGTATGTGTTGATAAATTTTGTATTTGTATGATTATTTTATTTACAATTCAAATAATTTAATTAAATTTTGTACATATGACGATGTGTTGATTGCCAGATCAACTGTAGATATTCATTCTAACAGCAATGACGATACATATGAGGAAAATTTGACATCTATAGTTGGTACTATAAAAGTTTCATTGTATTAAATTATAGTGGTTGGTTGATTGATTTAGAAATTGATGCTAATAATTATTTTTATTGTTGTAAGTTCTACCAATATGCGCTAGGTTGATTTTTATCGATGGCACTGCAGTTTGTTTCTGTTGATGGCACTACATGAACATACTATAATATATTCCTATTATAATTTTTAGAATTAATTTTTGTTTTTCATAATCTGTTGTAGAGGAATAAAGTAGATATCTTTGTACCTTTAAGCAATATGATTGTGATATCATTTCTATTTTCCTCTTTTTTTAAAAAAAAATGCATATTCTATATATATCTGGGATATTCCTTAATAATTAAGGTAAATTGTGAAAAAAAAATTGGAAAACTTCTGTAGTTATATGTTGTACATATTCCTTTTCTGATTCAATTAACATGATTGGGTTATTATTGATCTCTTCAATATCAAAAAATTTGGTTTGGAAACTGCTTTCTCTACTTGAAACCCAGATCGGTAATCAGAATAGATCACCTTTCATATTGTTGGTGTTGATGATCTTTTTTTTTTGAGTAAACAATAAACCTCCCATGAGTTGAAGTGCATGTGATGCTAATAGGCTTTGGATGCATAATGTTACCATAGATCATTGGCCTCTCAAACCTTAATAATTAGAGTGACCTATAAAATTGTGGTCTCAAGCAGGTAAGTCAAGTTTCCTTTTGCACTTCAGGGAAGTTCACAAGGAGTGGGCCCAATATATTTTCCTAAGCTTATTTTTGCTAGTTTAGTATACATAGGCTCTGCTTTCTGCTTTTATTTTTATTGATGTCTTCCTCGTGAATCTAAAATCAGTAACCCAACCCACATTACTAATGACATTAATGTCGTATTGTCATTTTCTTGGTTCTTCAACTTCAAGATTATGCAAAGGATCCTTCTTTAAAGTTTAAGAAGTTGCAACAATATCTCATTCAAAGTTGCATGGTAACGTTTTTGCTTCTTCTGACTTAATGTGACATCGACATGCTTTATCATCCATTGTATCATTACTATTTTTATTCTTAATATTGCAATATATGAATCTGATGGTCTTAATGTTTGGATACCAAACATCACATTTTCTGATTGGCATATCAGTGAATTGGTCAATCCTTGATCCATCTCTTTAGCTAGGAAAGCATGCAATTCTTTATCTACAGTGTTGCAAAATAGTAATCATTCTTGAACTATACTTTGATCTTTGAATTAATATTGCTTAATTGTGTTATAGGAACATGTAGGTATTTTAACCAAAAATTATACTGTTGTTCTATGCTTTGAATTTGTTAATTATGTAATTAGTTATTCTTATCTTTAATTGTGTTGGCATCTATGTAGAATATCATCTTGGACAACTAAAGGAAAAACTAGCAAAATTAAGGACCCAATTTTGTTTCACCTCAGTGGCTTCTTGTGCGGTGCTTGATGTCTTGGCTCCACCATATTTTGAGGAAGTTGACTTACAATATCTTTTTGTTTATTGTATTTGTATAAATCGCACTGGACACACTACTTATTGTTGATTATTGTACTTTTTGTTTCACCTATGAGGGAAGATTGTTATTTATTGTATTATCCGACCTCTATATTTCAGTTGTTTCTATTTGGTTTATAAAAGATCTTTTCTCCCTTTCTTTGATGTTTATGACTGAAGTCAATACCATCAGATTTCCTGTTCCAAAGGTTTCACTCTGGATGGTGTTGTTGGTGTGATTGAATATTAATGATTTGATGTTGCTTATGCTGTTAACGAATCCTTCAAATTGAGTAAAAAAAATCTAATGTTTCAAAAATTTATAAGGAATATTTCAAAAAGAAATAGGATGCCACCAACATGTGGCTCTTGAGATACTCAAACTAACATATATTGTTGTTAATCAAACTAACATTCCTTTTGTTAACCAAAGGAATAGGATGTCCTTCAAGAATTGATACTAGATTTCACTTATCCACAAGTCTTTGTACGTGTTGTTTAAGAAGCAAAATGGATGAACGAGATGGAAATTAGCATCTATGAATCATGGTTTGATCATGTTGTATCATGCCTACTAGGGCTAATTCCTGATGTGTTCATTTATCTTAGAGCGAGCCCTGATACCTGCCACAAGAGAATGAAGATGCGTAAGAGAGCAGAGGAACTTGGTGTTAGCTTGGACTACTTGAGGGATCTGCATGAGAAACATGAAAGTTGGGCGTTCCCTCCACAACATGATAATCATGGTATATTATTGTCAGTCAACCAGCTGCCTTTGCAAATGGACAAATTCCTACATCCTGAAATAAGAGATCGTGTTTTTCTCTTGGAAGGCGATCAAATGCACCAATTATTCGGAAGGTGACTTTCACACTATCTTTTCCTACAAAGAAAATGACTTGGCATATTTAACAGTTTTATCAATCATCAGGTTCCAACTATGATTTTGGATTGTGAACCTGACATCGACTTTAACAGGGATGTTGAAGCCAAACAACAGTAAGTTAGAAACATTTGGTTGGCAGAACAAATAGAATATAAGATGAAAATTGTGTGACCCAAATGTTTAGGGATTGAAGTATTAAACAACTAGAATCAATCCTTGAAGCACGTACAACTCGAGGTCACCAGATATATTAAACAAGCAATCAACAAATAGTAATACTATTAGACTCATTTTAAAAAATATATTAGATTCAAGTTCCACACATATGTAATACAAAATATAGATTCAAGTTCGGCACTATTCATTGTTGCAAATTCAATACACCACTTACAACACTTAAAAAAAATAATTGAGATAAGATTAGTATTTAGACTTTGACACAACACTTATAATAACTTAGATAAAATTAGTGTATGAGATTCAACTCAGATAACAACTTGAAACATGTCTAATCATCATTACTAATTTGTAGAGACTCCATCTGTTGCTTTATTTCTTCCCATGCATCTTTTAACTTAGTTAATTTTTCGGATTTCGAAAGTTTTTTTCCTAAATTTGAACTTGATAATGAACTTGAACTTGCACATAAACTTTCATTTTCACTCGATGTAAAGGAAGTGAGGGAAGATTTTTTATCTAGATGTGTATGAAAAGCTCTTTCTGCTTCCTCTCTACTCTTGAAAGATTGGTGTATAGCGTCCTTAAAACCATTAACGTTATTAGATGCTTCTATCCAAGTGTCATAAATACCGAGTACACGTCCAACAAAAACAACATATGTTTTCCCCGGTAATAAAAATAACAATTAGAATCTTGTATAGATAAAATTTAAAGTATAAAATGAAATAACTTACCATTTTAGCAACGCTAGTGAGGGGCATCTGCGTCGAGGAACAATGGTGGTGCGACACCGATTAGCTTTCATCTCCTTCAAAGAAAAACAATGATGATCTCTATAATTATAATAATAGTCTATGCATTAGCTCAATGAGCATCCTAATTTAGCAGTCAATCATCAAAATGATAAGAGGAGTAAATAAGTAAAAAATTAATCGGTAGGAGTATTAGTCTCAACTGCATTAGCTCAATGAATGATACATGTATGCATATAAATGATCCATGTATGTATATAAATGCAAATCAGAGAAATGATAAACTTGTTACGACTATATATTCATTCTTCTTTGCTCATCCACATGTAATTAATGTATCAATGAGTATGGAAAAGTTTCTAAATACTCACAACTCCATATGAACCCTCACTACTCCACTAATAACTTCTCCTAATAACTTCTTATACGTACTAATATAACAATAAACTTCTGACCTAATAACATAATATAAAAAATCAACTGTCTAATAAAACCCTTCGAAAATAACATGCTTTAGGATATTATGCATAATAACAATTCCTACTAAAGCACTATAATTATCCGTACTCTCTTCTTTAGTTCTAATGCATCCATTTATTTTCTTAGACATTAGCTAGAGTAATTGGCCAACACGAGCTCCCTAATTTATTGAAAATTGAAATATTTTATTTAGGATCATATTCCTACATATACAATCTCTCTATCCATATTACTTTGCACATCAATTAAGAATATCTATAATAGTAACGCTAAGAATGGAAAAGCTCCTTATTGCCCCTATCCATTGTTCAATTACTCTAACTGCACATCAAAGCGAAATCAGTTAAGGCTACCAAAGGAATCTCTTTTTCCACCCATTTCCTTATTTCATATATCATTTTTCGGAAAAAAAAATTTAACCATGTAATTTTCAATTATCTTTTTTTTTTTTATACAGCAAACTCATACATACTAACATACATCTCCAACTAGATTTAGCAAAACAAAATATGGAAAACGAAAGGATTGGAAGAAGAATTTGGATTAGAGAGGAAGGACCAATCGAGATCAATGAGATCAACAAGCAGCGAGGGTGGATCGCGGAGGGTTGTCGGCGAGGGCGGATCGCAAGCAACGAGGGTCGAGGGGTTGGATCGCGAAGGGTCATCCGTGAGGGTTGATCGCGAGTAGTGAGGGCCTGGATCGCGGAGGGTCGTCGACGAGGACGGATCGCGAGCAGCGAGGGGCACAGATGAGGGGACGTTGACAAGGGCGGATCGCGAGCAGCGAGGGGGTTGCGGCGATGGCGAGGGGCACAGACGAGGGGTTGTTGGCAAAGGCGGATCACGAGCAGCGAGGGGGTTGCGGCAATGGCGAGGGGCACAAACGAGGGGCAGCAAGGGTTGGGTTGTGGCAAGGATGAGGGCCACGGCGACAGAGAGAACAGAAAATGTGGAGGAGAGACCACGCTGTGGGTTGCGCGGAGGAGAAGCGAAAACCTAGGAGACGTGGAGACGGAGAGGAGAGTTGTGGGTGTCGTGTACGGAGTAAGAAAATTTAAGAGGAAATGAAATTCACACTGAGAAAAAAGATAACAAAGCTTCCACAGTGACAGTCGCACAACGTCACTCAACAGAAGTAATATATATATATATATATATAGGCCAATCGTGCATTTATACGCCGTAGCTTGATGTAATAAAGAAATTCAGTCATGTGAGAAGACATGCACAGACGCATAAGTAATCGGCACATAGATAAATTTTCTATATATATATACCCTTTTTAATCATTGCTGACCAAACTTAGTCCGAACGTTTGACCGCTTAACAATTTAAATCGGGTTTTAAGTAATTCTGACGGGTTGACCTGCTGTCGAACCGGGCGGTTTATGGATTAAAGCTGATGGTTACTCTCCACCGCGGGTGACCGTAACTGGCAATATTTCTATTTTTGATGGTGGGATTCCGACAATATAATTCTCTGAGTATCGGAAGAGCATCTTTATCAATTGAAGATTGCAGCACACCGTATCATCGTCTCTGCTCTACCTTGCAAGGAAAGGACGCCGGAAAAGGGAAGAAAACTTCCGACGAGAATATTACGAAATTTAGTAGCGAGACATCTCGAATGATCGCCATTTACCTCTTCTTCTCTCTCGTTACTGGAGAAACGGACGCCGATGCTACGGGAACCTACTTCTGGCAAGGGAAACCAGTACGGCGGCGGCGGCGACTGCTGCAACGCTCGATTCCTTCGCGAGATCGAGGCCCTTAGAAAAGTCCTCTCGATCGATGCGAAGCGACTAAAGCGCCACCGACTCCTCCCCTCTTCCTCCACGGCCGGCCGATCCGCCCTCAATCGCCCTTCCTCCTCAAACAAGGACAAGAAGAAGGCTCAATCGACTTCGTCTCGTTGGGGCTGGAGCCCTATCAAGAGAGCGCTCTCCCACATTGGTGGTCGCCGCCGCCGCTTCGACTGCTGGTTCACCCTCCGCGTGCACTCCATTGATGGGCTCCCGCCCGCCTTCGCCGGCGCAGCAATCATCGTACACTGGCGCCGGACCACTGACCCCGTTGCTGCCGCCGTGGCCAGCCGCCCCGCCCGCGTTGTACATTGTGGCGCCCGGTTCGAGGAGACGCTCACCTACCGCTGCTCTGTGTCCGCTTCCAGTAGCGGGCCGGGTGGCGCGGCTAAGTACGAACCGCGGCACTTCCTGATCTACCCTATCCTGGTGGGTGGCGCTGCCCCTGATATGGACCTCGGGCGCCACCTCGTCGACCTCACCCGTGTGCTGCCGTCCACCCTCGAGGAGCTTGTCGATGAGAAGACGTTTGGGAAGTGGAGCACGAGCTTTCGGCTGCCAGGGAAGGCCATGGGCGCTTTTCTCAGCGTGAGCTTTGGGTTCTCCCTGGCCGAGAGTAACTACCTGGATCCTGGCTGGCCAGAGGAGAAGGTCTCGGAGATGTTGAATTCGAAAGAGGTTGAGTTGGATTCGCTAAATCAAATGGATCATGTGACTCGTGTAGGGAAGCCTCGACATGGCGATCGGACGGGGTCTATGGTGGACGTGAAGGTCCTTCGTGAAGTATTAAAGAGATCGAATTCTGAGACCTCCCTCTTGGATGAGAGGGAGGCAGAGACAGAGAAGAACAACGCAAAGTATTCTAGTCTGGAACAGAAACAATTGACTGTGCTCATGGTTGGTGAGTCATCGAAGCCATCTGTAGGAACAATAGAGGAACCACAATTGCAGAAACCTCCAATGTCTCCTGAGTATGCTAGAGAGAATGATGTTCAGCAGAAAGTTGGACCTGAATTCACAGTGATTGATCCCGGGACAGAGATTGTTGTGAAAGATGAAACTCATGAGCCCAGCACCGAAACTGAGATGATCAGTGTAAAGGATAGACATGGCGTCCAAGAAATTGAGGCTGATAAGTTAGAAAGATTGAATATGAAGCTGGATCAAACATTTGCTGAGGCAGCTGAAAATGACAGACATAATCCAGAAGAGGCTACATTATTGAGTGCGGATCAAGAGACAGAAGACTTGGAATGTATCTCCCGTAGCCTCTCTATTTTTGGGGCTGAGGAATTTGAATCTCCAAATACCTCGATGAGTACTTTCCCTAGCTTAGATGCTGTCACTGAATCTGTTGCCAGTGAGTTCTTAACCATGCTAAGGCTCGAGCATAGTCCTTTTGGATTGGGTTCGGACAGTGATCCAGAATCACCAAGGGAGCAGCTGTGGAAGCAATTTGAGAAGGAATCATCGGCATCAGGTGATGACCTTTTTGGTGTTGATGCTGAGTTGTGGTCTGCTTCCCACTGGGATGAATTTTCGGATGATTTTGATCTCTCATTTGTTGCTAATGAAGTTGGGACTGAATTTCAGAATGCAAAGCTAGCTATGAACCACAGATCCAGAGCTAAAGTGCTGGAAAATGCAGAAACAGAAGCCTTGATGCAAGATTGGGGTTTCAATGAGCAAGACTTCTATTCCTCTCCACCAAGTAGCAGGGCTGGATTTGGTAGTCCTATACATTTACTGCCAGATGATCCGCTCGAGTTACCCCCTCTTGGTGAGGGATTGGATTCCATTCTCCAGACAAAGGATGGTGGCTTCTTGAGATCCATGAACCCCTCACTTTTTAGAAATGCAAAAAACAATGAGAGCTTAATCATGCAGGTATCCAGTCCCATTGTGATCCCTGCAGAAATGGGTTCTGGGGTCATGGAAATATTACAGAAATTAGCTTCGATGGGCATTGAAAATTTATCAAGGCAAGCAAGCAAACTAATGCCTCTGAATGATATAACTGGAAAGATAATGGAGCAGATAGCCTGGGACTCAGCAACTGCTCTAGGCTCTTGTGAAAGGTTTGTGAGTATTCCATTTTGCTTATATTTCAGCTTAGTTATTGTTGAAACCTCAGCCCTACTTGAAAAGTTCTTCTTTTTGTTTGTGCAGGCATGAAAATCATTACCCAGAAGTAGAGACTGATGCTTCTCAGAATACCTCTGGGAGGAGGAAGAAATCCAAAGGGGGGGTTCAAGCTTCCTCCGCCAAGGGCGAAACTATCTCAGAATATGTATCGCTTCAGGATCTTGCTCCAATGACCATGGATAAGATTGAAGCCCTGTCAATTGAGGGGCTAAGAATACAATCAGGCATGTTGGATGGAGAAGCACCCTCAAACATTAGTTCCCAATCGATTGGAGAATTTTCAGATTTGGCAGGAAAAGGATCTGGTAACAGATGTTCTCTAGGCTTGGAGGGCTCAGCTGGATTACAACTTTTGAACATTAAAGACAATGGGGATAAAATTGGTGGCTTGATGGATTTATCTCTTACACTCGATGAATGGACGAGGCTTGATGCAGGTATAATTAATGAAGATGAAGTCAGTGATCGAACGTCAAGGATTCTTGCAGCTCATCATGCCAATTCCATGAACTTGATTTCTGGTGGATGGGAAGGTGACAAAAGAGGAGGAAAAGGATCAGGCAGGAGGTGGGGACTGCTAGGGAATAACTTCACTGTCGCTCTGATGGTCCAGCTTAGGAATCCTTTGCGGGATTGTGAGCCAGTGGGCACACCAATGCTTGCTTTAATTCAAGTTGAGAGGGTGTTCATTCCTCCAAAACAAAAACATACGCAGCATTGTTTCATTACTAGGAAATAGTGAACAAGAAGATGAGCCAAAGACCGAAAACAAACCATTCCCCGCCGAGGAGAAGCATGTAGACGATGACATCCCTCAGTTTAAAATCACTGAGGTGCATGTTGCTGGTCTAAAAGCTGAACCTGGAGTGACTAAGAAAAATCTATGGGGTAATCCCAAGCAACAGCAATCTGGTTCCAGGTGGTTGCTTGCTTCTGGCATGGGCAAGAACAATAAGCATCCGTTTATGAAGTCAAAGATGGTTGCAAAACCATCATTGCAGCAAGGAGATGTTCTTTGGAGCATCGCTTCAAATGTTCATGGCATTGGGGGTAAATGGAAAGATGCAGCTTCTCTAAATCCTTGCAGAAGGAACCCTAATATCGTTTTACCTAGTTAAACTATCCAGCTGTGTTGAAGGATATTGATAATGTGTTGGAACAGAAGATAAGCCAATCGCACAGATGACTCAGTTGAGCTGCAATTAAGCATTGTGTTTATCATGGAAGACGGGATCTTTGGACGCCATCATGTATGGATGCTAAATGGCGCCGTTTCACTATTTTATCTCCATCAATTTCTTCAATCAAATCTCACTGCTCAGTGAATGCAAGTTAATGAAAATAAATTTAAACAATATAGTGCATAGGTAGCTTTGGCATTTTAGCTCAAGTGTCGAGGTGAATCAGTGATTGTCCATATTTCTATACATTTGTTTGTGTCCATATGGTTTTGTTAGAGATCAAAATTTCAATATCCAAAAGTGGTTCAGATTTAGTGTGATGCATCCAACAGTTGCATAACTTCGCTTTATACGTGCTGGTTGAACTCTGATCATCACATCGTGTAAATGACTTGCGTCTGTTTTATATGAAATATCCTTTCTCATCTCCTGTTCTTTGCAAATTTGACCCCCCCTAAAAAAACCAACTAATTAGATTGTAGCGGTCGATGAAAAATGATAATGGAGATCAATCAAGTTATTCAGCGTTTGAAATCCACCAAGAGCTGGTCCTGGTTGCCATTAAGATTATTTCTCAACATTGCAAACACTTTCGTCATTTATGTGCTAGTTCTATTTTATTAATTAAACTTTAACTAAAAAGTTATTAAATATTAAACACATTTTTTTAAAAGAAAAAAAATTGTAGGAACTCAATTAACAACCTTTTGCAACCAAATCACAATCCCATGAAAACCAAAATCCCAACTTTATTTTTACAATGGAAAATAGAAATACCTCTTCAATTCATCGGCAGCAATGAAAAAGAAAATCATTATTCGTATAAAATAAAGGCATCGTCATAGACAACGAAATGCCATTTATAATTTGAACGAGAACCGTTTTTATTTTATTGACATATATGCCACATCTACATCGCACACTGCTCTTATTTAAATTGAGATCATAACACGAGAAAGCATGTACTAGTTCAAGCAATACGGTAGAGAATCAAGAAATGATAAAGATCACCAACATTAGATCCGTACCAGACAAAACACTCAGCGCTCGACCAATTCTTCCATAAGTTTGGCAAGTGCACTAACGTAAAATGATCAGTTAGATACCTGGGATTCAATGAACAAGCTTAAAATACAATATTATCAGAATGGCGAAGACCAAAGCTGCAATGATTCCGCCGATTATCCACTTGTTCCTGTCCATCCTCCTCGACATGGCCGTGAGGATTTTTCTGCTCTTCCCGATGTTATCGTCGACTCCATGCAGCTACATACAATCAAAGCAAAATGTGATTGGTGAAAAAGTTTACCCATCTCCATATAATGCTTCCGCCCGAATCAGGCGGACGCTTTGCTGTTGTTGACAAAATTGACTCGAAATTTTGACCAATTTGAGACTCAATTTTCTTCTACATAATTATTATTATTATTTATTTTATAGACGATAAATTTTAAATTAAACTCTCTCTATCTCCTTTTTTCTGTCCAAGGATGATAAACTATGGAAAGCTTTCCTTATCCATTTCCACCAACCTTTGTCACTAGCTAATTCCCTTCCTCGCAGGAAACCCCATTTTCACCTCATTGAGTCTCGTGAGCATTGGAGGCTAACACAATAAATATTTATTTCTTTATTTATTATTTATCATACAATCTTCAACTTGATCAATGTGATGGCGAATCGTTCAGTGATTCTAATGATAGTTTTCTATCAGTCGAGCACTTCTTGTCATGTGCCAATACAAGGTAATGAACCAAATTATTATTTGATGTTCAGGAATAATTTCACTCTGAACCTTCTTTTCCCCATTCCCTCTATCGCAGTTCGACATAAAGTGTACATTGGACGCAGCTAACCTAGAAGGATGGGTATAAATTATATACTCTTGAGTTATCAGGACTAAAATCAGGTCACATCTGATTATTCTTGCGTTATTTTGTGCTAGAAGGTTCGTGTAAATCCAACAAACTGAACGAAGGTTTTAAAAAGCCATGTAGAGGTGAAACATGAAGAATTGTGAACCTAATTCTGTGATGTAAAACAATAAGTGGCCATTATATTTAACAATCTGTATAATATATAAAGCGAATAACTAATCAATTGCCTATACAGAAGAGAAGGGAAGCAATTGAATATAAAACTAAACATAAATTACATAGCAATACTTGTGATTGCATAATGAAAAATTTACAAAGAAAAAAGAAAAACTCTCTACAAGATTATCAATCAATTAAATATACTTACAAAATATTATAATATTTATGTGAAGTGTTCGATTAGATAAAATTATATATATTTTTTCCATTTTCTTGATAAATTCAGTCATATTTCCCTAATGCTCTTTTGTTATTACTTTAAAAAAAAATTATGTAGCTCATTCTGATTAAGCCAATCATACATAACCAGTACGATTGGTGGTAGATTTTTTAGATTGGCTGATGCTAATACCGATTCTAATTTTGCAAACTATGTGCAGAACCAGATGTCAGAAAGCTCTAGCGGTACTTTAGTGATGACTTGCCCGTGTTCCACTAGGTTTATATAAAGGGGCCTACTCATTCTGCACCTTGTTAGTGATTTCAGAAAGGGTATCTAGTTGCAGTAGTAGCTTTTTTCACAGAAAAATCATAATTCTTACTCCCCTGGCCTAGTAAGTAGTGGTCCCGCATGAACTGAAGAATTTCATAATTTGTGTCCTAAGTCTAATTGAGGCAGTAATCTAAAAAATGAAATGATTGCTAACCATGAAAATGAATAGGCTTAGACAAAGATGTTGGCTGAATTGCACCATCAACTTGCGAGGTATGTTAGTCAGATTTTTTTACCCTTTTTTTTTTTTTGATGAAAATGAATGCATCAACTTTTCAGATCCAATAATCTACAAGTATCATAAGTGCAACAGAATTTTTGTTACCGGAACTTTGCATCTGATAAAACCTAATGAAGGCAATGTATGTATATGATCTGGATATTGTTCCTTTTGCAATAAATAAAACTTGAGCCCTATAAGATCCATATATCTCCACAATAGTATGATATTATCCACTTTGGGCTCAAGCCCTCATGGTTTTATTTTTGAGCTTTATCCAAAAGGCCTCATACCAATGGAGATATTTTTTCATCTTATAAGCACATGATCTTTTCCATGTCTTACCAATGTAGGACTTTGATTGTATTCCCAATACTCTAACAATTTTGATATATAAGCAAATTCCTCGTCTGTTTAAAATTGCATTATGTAAATGCACGCATGTCAAAAAAATCATACTTGTAATTAGGCCAGATCAAAATAACCAACTCACTTGAACCCAACTCTCAAGAAAAAAAGGAGACAATTAACTGGGAGAAAATGGAATCGTGCCGGATTGGGACAGGTTTCTGGGTTGTACGAGCACCCATGGCGTGGAGTAGTGTCTTTGTTTAGCAATTCTAGATGTATAAAAATCAATTCCAGACCTAGATTAAGCACATTATCTAGTTAATATGTATCTTGAAAAAGTATAATGTCAATCTAAATGCTAAAAGAACCAATGCACCCATCTGATGCATGACAATTATTTTAGTATTTACAAGGTATTGTTATATTTCTGATAATTTGATGCTCAAAACTTTTGATTCAATCAAGTTTATAATGTTTATAAGCGTAAACAAGTGGAAAGAAGTGGAAAGCGATTACAAGATTGAAAATTTGATCTCAGAAAACTTTGAAATCTACCAAAGGATGCTGAGTGTCAATACCATATGATACCATAACTATTGTTGTGACCAGAGACCAAAACTCAGGTGCAGAATGATGTGCATTGATTAATTGTTTTCATAAAATGCATAAAATATGCATAACAAAATATATTGTAATCTCCTATAAAACAAAATGCATAAAAGGCAAGAACATAACAAACACAACCCGATTGGACTTTTAATTAATTTGATTCCAACTCGTGTTTTACTGTATACATTATGCACTGAATAGAGGTAAGTTTGCATGTAATCTGACAGAACATTAGAAACCTTCAAGGCATATCCATATGCAGGGTCAGTTGTAAAACATATTTGAAATAATGGTTCAATGCAGAACCATACGCTAGAATCTTATGTAGTAATGGACATAGGCAACATAAGAAGTGGCATAAGCAAAAACAAACATATTCTGGGGCACATGCATTATAATGCCAATAATTATTAAAAGCATTTAAAATTAATTGTATTGCTAAAATGTATAAAATATGAGTGAAAAAATATGTGAAGCATATGGTAAATGGCATAAAACAAATTGTGTATAATACAATTGAATAGAGGACAGAATCCTTCTAAAATCAATACCAAGCTCACAGCACGATAGGATTCTAATTTGTGTCTTTACTATATATACAGCCTACATATTGGCCACTGAATAAGGGCCAGATTTGAATGTGGTGCGACAGCATATTAGAAAACTTCAAAGCATATGCACATGCAGAGCCATAAAACACAATTGAAACAATATGTACAATGCAAGACCATATGCTGGAAGCTTTAGTAGTACTGCAAATGCCTACTCATTTCTCCAATTGATAGGATTTAGAAAGGGTAACATCAGGCAATTATCTAATAGGGCATAGTTGTTTTTTTTTTACTTAAAAAAATAAGCACAATGAATTTGAGCAGAAAAATTAAATATAATTTTACAACAATAACTTCAGGTAATATATATATATATATATATATATATATATATATATATATATATATATATATATATATACAAGGATGTAGAAATGATCAATGAATTTATGATGTAGGCAGCAATAAGAATTAAATTTGTTGAATAACCTGACTATTAGTGGTTAAATTACATACAAAGACAAACAAAGTTAACATGAGGAAAGATAATTATTATAGAAACATACCGTTCCATGTGCATGTAAGAGAGACTGTCGCTGTTGATGTAAATCTTGAAGAATTGAAACACCAAGCTCTTCTGTCTCCAACATTGTCCTTCTACTCTCCTTTATTCTATCAGTAGAATGATTGAGTCTCTCTGTTGACATCAATAGCCTTCCCCTTTGATCAGCAGAAGCCTGTAGTGTAACAGAAAAGATGGCAGAGGTATAAACATCCATATATCATTGCACTCTGACAACCCATAAGCAAAGTAAGCCATTGAAAAAAATATACTAGTAAACATGTTTGTTAATCTACAATCTAGGACATAAAACCATGTTTCATGCAGAAATCCTACTCTGATATGAATTTAAGTGATTTAAATAATAGTAAACGTTTTCAAAATTCCCAAGAATCAGTGCAACTTTTTCTTAAATAATAATAATAAATATATTGTCTATGCATGTAAGAGTCAGTAAATTTTGTGATATCAAACCTGCACATAGCTGTCAAATTCAATTTAACACACTCCAACAAATTATGTTTCACGTTCACATTTTCCTTAAAAGTGGACTGCCACAGCTTAGTGCTTCTACCAAAAAAAATCAGTTTCTATTTAAATGTTTCTAAGCCTACACATAGCTCAAAAAATATGATTACGTATACCTCTCCCCTCTTTTTGCCTAATTTCCCTACCCTGCCCCATTGTCCCTACAAGAATGTCGAACCCAATACAAATCAGCTGAGTTAGATCAGAACTGGCAAGTGCCAGCCCAATTCTGGTCGATATCTCAAATATCTGTCTGAAAGTTGCCAAAGTGATGAAAACAATAGCAAGTAATAACTGGTATCTCAATAGAAATTGGTAGAAATGTGAAAGAACAGGACGAGATTTACTGAAGTTCTTCAAAAATTGGTAGGGGCTGAAGGAGAAGAACCTAGTCTTGAGAAGATCTGTAGATTGTCGAAGCCTTCGGTGACTATGATATTGTCCGATTTGGGAGAAAGAGGAAATTCATCGATTTAGATGTCGTTCATCCATGAAAGGAGGAGCATTGTGGCTTATGCTTGAAGAACTTGAAGCATGACGGTAAGGAATGAATTGAGTGTTATTATAATAGTATGTAATGTGGTAAAAATTCCAAGTGTAACATATTATAAAGTTAAGGATTGGGTTAATCTGCGTGGTAAAAATTTTAAAAACTATTGAGTGTAATATACACAAGGTAAGTTTGACATGCTGAATCAAATGTTATTGCTATATTAGGTAATACCCAATTCCATAACAACTACAAACTAATACATAACAAATTATTATTGTTGTTGTTACCAATAGACAATAACAAAAAAAATAACTATTATTATTATATAAAAATTTTATTTAATTAATATTAAAATAACAATATAATACTACAACAACAATTAAGTCTTATCCCACTGGATGGGATCGATTATATGAATCCTTCTACGTTATTGGGCTCTATCCCCTACTATATTATTATCTATACTTTGAAATATAGATTAGTCCTATCAACAATTAATTAGTATTGATATTTACTTATGTATGAAATAATGGTATTATCCCCAATATTTAACTTTAGGCAATTATAAATGATAACAAGATTAATAGCAACGATTAAATGATATGATATCTAATAATTACAAATGCTTATATCATTAGTTACTAATAATATCTAGTTATATCCTAAATAATGGTATCATCCAAATATTAACATTAGAATATTGTAAATAACTATTAAATTAATTAATGTATTTACTTAATACTAAAATAATAAACGCATTACTTTCAAAAATATTAAAATATTAAACTAATATACATTAAAATTGACTTTACATATACTTTTAAATTTTTACCACTTTTTTTTTTTTTAAATCTTACACATTTTGATCCGACCAATACTACCAATCCAATACGGACAATACCCAAGTTTTTAGAATGACTATTACCGACATTGACAACCTTGCCTAGTATGCTCACATATATTGCGCCATTAATCATATTTCCAACAGTGAAAATGTTAATTAGTTTTTTTTTTAAATGTGCCTTGTAAAGATAAAATGCACATTCTTAGAACATAAAGACATCAAATAATCATGAAAAAACCATAAAATATCTTAAGGGCATAGATAATTCCATCTTGGAATAAACCAGATTTGCCAAACATGTGAATCAAGCTATTGCTAAGCCCAGCCCATTCAGTACAATTTTCTCGTTGCCCTCTTGAGATTCAGTGTTCCATTCTTTTTTAGGGCAAGAGAATAACAGCTGGCAGGTGTGAGAAAGGATAGAGAAGGAAGGAGAAGGAGAAGAAAAGAGGAGCAAATAAAGAAGCGGCCATGAACTGTGAAAATAAAAAAATTAGGTCTTCAACTCCTAATCTTCAAGCATAAGCTACATCTCATTGCCTAGGTCTTCAAACTATTATCTCATTTTCCTAGCAAGACCCACTTCTCATTTGCTTCTCTTTTTATTTTTATTAACATTTGACCTAATCTTTTCCCTTCTCTTTATGGTATATTTTATTGAGAATCAAATCCTAATACATAAGATATATGAAAAATGGCTCCAATATCTAGTAATTTAATCTCATTGCAGTTGTGATCAATAATTGTCAAAGTTTTATATTATTAGTTTTCTGAAGATTCAACAAACATGGTTACAACTTTAGAGAGGTACTGTATTGATTTGTCATGCTCAACCCAAGTGAATGAGTAGTTCAGACACTTACTGGGTAAATATAATCATTATGTAGCTTTAAAACTTTTCAAATGTAACAGACTGACTGTAATATTATGGATGTCTCATGATAAAGTACAAGCATTGTTCATGATTATCAGTTATATATACGTAATATAATTGTGCTTGATCAATTTGTTATGTTGATTTCTTGCAGGTTTTCCTTATAGGTTGACAAGCATTGCCACATTGGAATAATAAGCTCAACACTCATCTACTCAATGCAAGACAGTAGACTAAATTAAAAAAGGCTATTGCCTTATTTCATTCAAACCTTTTCAATTGATGACATAATTAACTCACTGATTTAGAGAGAACACGCAACATCACTCATTTGACATTGGGGTGAACATTGCATACAAAGTGTTAAAGGTCAAGCAAATGATACATGCTAGTCCAAGTATAAAATTGGTATGCATTGGACCAAATTTAGGCCTTGTTTCCGACTCCAAAAGTAACAGATCTACAAAAAAAGGTAGTAGAAACTTATTTTCCCCTTTTTCTCTATTTTAGTGTTCTGAATATAACAAGAAGCTAGGAAAATGATGTACAAATCTTGAGTTTTATGAAGCTGTGGAAAAACATTGTAGAAATTAGTGGTTTTTTACTTACAGCTAGTGTGTCGGCCATCCCTGATTCCAGCAACTCTTCTCTGGCAGCCTGGTTAGGATTGAGATTCGTAATTCTTTTAAGTTCGCTCTTTAAATTGTTAAGGTCCGATTTATATTCCCTAAGCTTGGCTAGCAGTCCGGTTTTTATGCTCGGCTGCAAGCTCCTAGCTTCAAGATCCATCTTCCGAATCTAAAGCAACCAAACAATCAAGGTTTCAGAACATGATCTCTATAATAACCAACTACGGAGAGATGATCAAGCAGCATACGAGATTCTCAGCATCATCTATTCCAGATTTAATTTCTGAGGCTTTCTGCTTCTTTTTCTCTGCCAATAGGACCGAATACTTATATTACCTATTCATGGGGTCGAGGCAATAACAAAAAAACATAATAAAAAGTCGAGAGATAAAATTGCACCTCCATCGAGTTGTAAAGCTGACGTGCATTTCCGGGAGAGAGTCGCAGAGATCTCACAGTACTGGCGCTCGTAGCCATCGAATACCTCACTCATCGTGATCGCTAGCTACAGATCCCAGAACCTGGAACTTCGTAGAAGGGGAAACCAAATTAGCACATATGAATCAAATGATCTATCAATTGGAGAACCAATTGATTCCCGAATCCACTAACCCTCGGAATAGTAAATCTTCGCACAATAACACCAATTGACTAAGAGAAACCAAATAATCGAAATCTAACAAAATAAGGCAACAAAACCCTATGCAATAGACACTATTGCGATCGAAAAATAGACAGGTGGAATCGCAGACCGAAAGCACGGCGAAAAAAACGCCAATCCTTCGCGAGGGTCGAGACAGAGAACAGAGGATCGTTCAAACTTACATTGGAGAGGAGATCAAGACGAGCGCGATGGAATCGAACCCCGACAACGAGATCTATAGGCCGCAGCAAAAGGGGGCAAGATAGTCCGCGAGTTGATTGCCTTCGCCTCGCTCTGCTCTCGTGTAATCTCTAGAATGAACCTTTATTATTTTTTAAGAAAATATGCCAAAAATCGTATTTCAAATTAATTAACTGGTTTAATCCTGAAATACATCATTAAGAAATCTCCCACGCAAAATATTTTATCGCTAAGAAAATCTTAATTTTATTACTTTTTAGATATTATGCCAAAGATTTAAAAAAATGTGTTTTTTTTAAATTATATTTTATTAGAATATAAATATGATTAACATATGATATATTTATTGAGATAATCATTTTAGTATGTTAACTCATCGTTATTATTTTTTCAAATGAAAAATGACTATGCAATTTGCGTTTCCCAGTAACATAGAGTAGATTTATTAATTTCGAAAAAAAAAACATTTAGAATAATTATTAAAATGCATTTATATATAGCCATTAACTTATAATTTACACCGTCTTAAAACTACAAATAGATCTGTATAATTATCTAATTTAAAATAGTGGCATTCAAATTTGCATTTAAATCGGCACAATAAAAGATGAACCAGTCTCTAATAAGGGAATAACGCTTGACTGAGACAATATAATAATTACATAATAAATACAGATCAATTTCGAAAGAATATCTAAAGAGTTATTTAATAGACAGAATTTTTTTTTTTTAAAAAAATAAAAAAAGTGTATTTAATTGATATTTTTTATCTCCGTTTTTTAAAAAGTAAAAAAATATTTTTTAGAAAATTAAAAAATATAAAAAAATTATTTTCTATTTTCATTTTTGTTTTTTTAAATAAAATAATATTTTCTAAAAAATTAAAAAATACAAAAAAAATTATTTTTTATTTTTAAAAAAAATAAAAAATAAAAAATTCTCTACGAATCAAACACTCTTAGGCTACGTTTGGTACGGGGTAATCAAGCTTGTAATGTAATCGGATTACATTACAAGATGATTTACTTTGTTTGTTAACATTTCAAAGATATAATGTAATGTAATCGCATTACAAAATAAGAGTCAAGATCCGTAATCTCGATTACGAAGGAAAAGCGATGTAATCCGATTACATTACAGACTCAATATTTGTCTTTACAAATATACCCTTCTTTTATTTTTTTCTAATTGCTTCTCGAGATTCGTGGCCGTGGTGACGGCGATCGGCCAAACAGCGAACACACCGCCAGTTGCCCTTCGTGATCGGCGACAACCTTATAAGGCTATTTTTGTCATTTTATAATAATATGAATTACATTCCTTATAATAAATATGGATACCAAACAAACGAATGTAATCACTTTTGTAATCAAAGATTACACACCAATCGCTAACCAAACACAGTAATGTAATACACATTACATTACATTACATTACAATATTGATTATATTACAAGGTTGATTACATTACCCCGTACCAAACGTAGCCTTAATTTCTACCTAAACTCAAATGACTCTTCACTATTTTTACCAATGTATTAAAATTTAAAAAATCTTTTATAATTTATCTCTTTATCATAGAATAGATTGATAGATCATTAAATTGACGATTCTAATTTTTTTTAAAAAAAATATATTTTATTAGCGAAGGTATCCATTATAAAAATAACCATTTAACAAATAATGTCCAGAGCATTAAAGAGCCATAGGGTGTTCAGAGGGTGCTAGCCGCACGGAAGCAAAAGCAATTGAGTCGAAAACAACAACGAGATAAAAGTGATGAAGAAAATGCTAATGAGTAATATACATGCTCTTGTACACACGTAGAAAAATGACTCAAACGTCGTTATTTTTTATACCAAATGACCAATCCACAAATACTGGAAGTTTAATTATATAAAACCGATTGCGCTGGATAAATATATTAAACTTTATTTTTACCGAAACAAAAATAAAAAGGAAAATTTGAGAGAGTAGGATAGTTATCTATCAAATTGGTCAGCTCCGGCAAATTATTTAACGAATTGAGTTAAAATTTATTTTATCAATCCATAGTTTTGACAGATTTAAAAAGATCAAGCCGTACAAATTACATAGATCAATCAATCGTGGGCTTGGATTAGAAATATCAAAAAACAAGTTGAAACATATAAAAATAAAATTATATAATTTTTTTTTTACTAATATTCAAATAATAACAAGATAAAATTTTCATAATCACAATCTTCTTATACAATATATACACCTCAACAAATGATCGAAAAAATTAGGACAAAAAAATTCTTTAATATAAATACTCTATTTTTTTTTTCTTATATACTCTAATTATTTTAGAGTATCATATCACTACTGTTCTAATTATATAAAAAATAATAATATATCAAAATCAAACAATTATAAGAATTAAAAAAACTCTCAATTGCCTCTAGAAGCACGGTGGACAGACAAAAGCAAAAAGACATCCTACAAGAGAACACAATTCGATCCTTCAATATTTGACTATTGTTCTGAAATGACGCGATTACAAAGTCCAAACTAAACCATTAAAAAACTACGATTGTTTTCCTGATTTACCTTTGATAGTCGATAGAGATCACTTAGACTCCGACCTTACCCGACTCAACTGTTAACAAAACACCTCAAAAATTCATAGGACAAAGCCGATGACTCCCAAGAATTAATCGAGTCAAATGTTAGAATACCCTAATGTCAATCGGAAAAAAAATCTCAATTAGAACGCTATTTAGAGGAGCCAAATTTTAAATTTGCATATTATTAAAATTTAAATATTTTAGAGTATTGAAAGAATAAAAAACATTGTTTACGATCATCGTCTCAAACACTCAATTTATTTTTTTTTTACCCATAGATCGATCCATTTAATCCACAAACCCACCTTGAATTAGATTGAAGATTTCTCGACCCATCAAGATGCAGACAGATATGCTCCTACCCATTAAATGTTAGATTTATAACGGATTGACCCGTCCCATCATGGATCAATCTATTTGATAGCCCTGTAATTAAGCCTGGTCCATTTTTGCAAAAGTAGATTGGAGCACGTATTATAAGCTCCAAGCACTGTGACAGAATTCTTGCCGAAACGATGAAACAAAAAAGTTCCCACACCAATAAAGAATTCTTGAAAAATCAGCTTAGTCACATTAATATTGTCATGCTCGTAGAGAACTTTAAAACAACTTCAAATGAAAAAGAAACACAAGTGCACAATAACAAGTTCAAGGAGTGACAAAACTCAAGTAACTAGCAACGAGAAGCTATTTTTAATAAGGACAAAGTTGCAGCTCTAGTGCCAAAATATATCTCAAATATAACCCCAAACTGCACCTCAGCTATCACAACAAATTGCAAGTTTCACCTGATTAAGAAAAAAAATATAACAGAAATCTCTTAGGAGCAATTCAAAACACTTTCTGGATGCTGACATTTTAATGAATAAGATAACTTATGAAATATCATGATGGTGATATTATATAACATGGACTTGATAAGTAGCATATAAGTGAACTGTTGCATCAGAATTGTGGTTCCTTAAGCTGCTTCCCTTATTCCTCATCAAACAAATATAAAATAAAAGAAAAAACAAATATAAGAAAAAATAATAGACTAAGCATTTCACTTGATCAAAGATAACAGTAACAAAAATCACAGAAGTGACAGCATTGAGAACTAGCTATGACAAACTAGCATCATGATCACAAATATAATCTCACAGATAAATTGTCAACGCAAGGATTCGAATCTCACCTCAAATATTGCTGGGATACATGAAGACTCTGACCTTTTGACCCTGAAAACAGATAAACGAGGTAAATTAACAAATAAATTGAGGGATAAAAAGGAATCACAGAAAAATACTGATATTTAGGATAGGATGGATAACTAGGAAGTCGAAAGTTGACATGAGTAATTCATAAGCACCCTCACCATGGACTTAGGTGGAAGATTGGTCTTGAACTTGGCGCGGACAACACCACTGTTTCCATGGGGCCGCGTAACCTTGCCCCAGATGCACCGGACGTTCGAGTCATTCTTCTTTGTCTTACACTTGTAGATGTAAGCCAACCTCTTCCCCAAGTACCAACCCACCTCCTCCTTGGTGTTCACCCCCTCGATCTGCACCAGAGAGGTATTCTCGTATTGGTTCGACTTCGATCTGATCCATCAAAAACACAATGTATCAACTCAAAATGAGAAGAAAAAAAAGGTTAAATGTCAAAACAATTACAAATCGAATAGTTAAACCAATGCCTATGGGGCTCCCGACTAACCTCTTGTAACCGAGGACCCTCCCACGGACGTATAACCTGGGGCAAAACCAACACGCGAATGAAAGGAACAATTTATGAGATTACAAAACGAAAAAACAATGAGATCTGCAGAGAGAAGAAGACTGGGACGAACCTAACGCGATCGTGCTTTCGCTCCTTCACCATTTCAGCCGACGGAGAAACACCGCTGAACACCGCTCGACTCGCCTCTACAAAAAAACCCTAAATCGACCAAGGAAGAGGGTAGGTTTAAATAGAATAAGCAAGGGACGAGTTGAGTGGATCGGACGGTGGCAGTTGCATCTCCGAATCTTAAAGGTTACTGTGATGGGCTTTTAACGTGACGTCGTTTGTTGGGCCTTTGCTGGATCTGACGATTTAAATAGGAGACTGGGAGAGCCTCCGTAAGAGTGATCTGGCTATGGAGTTGACGGCCGGTTCAGTTGGGCATGGTCAAAATGTACCACCGTAGCTAAAAATCCATTTTCACAATTAAAAAGATTTTTTTATGTCCCATTTGAATTTAGTTGTTTTCATTTTTTTTATATTACAATGGCTAGTAAAAAATCAATAAAATAATAAATGAAACTAAGAATACAATTTTTAAATGTTTATATCAACAATTTGATAAAGAAAAAAGATATTTATAAAATAAATAAAGCTAAAAAATAAATATTATAGAATTTATCCAAATAAATGAATAAAATACTATTAGATGATAAGAAAATAAAAAAATAATGGAAGAGGTATTTTTATTAAATTTTTAATAAAAAATTTAGACGATCAATTTGACTTAGTTAATTTGAGTAAATTAGAGGAATTATAGAAATTGCATTTTTATTGAATAATTCAACGTTCGAAGTAAAAAAAGTTTTAAATTGGATGAAAAATAAAAAAATAATTCAACCAAATGATATTCCGATAGAAATATAAAAATATTTAAGCAATACAAATATTGAATGACTTACAAAGTTATTCAATTTAATATTGAAAAAAAATATATTCCATCAATGGAGAATAAGTGTTATAGTTCCTTTATATAAAAACAAATAAAAATAAAGACCACATACAAAATTATATAAATTATAAAAATATTACATTTATAGAAAAATAATAATTAAAATTAACTAAGGAAAAAAACTATAATAATTAAAAGTTAATTTGAATTTTTTTATACAATTAATTGAAAAATAATTGGAATAAAAGCAAGACATGCATGTGATATTTATTAATCTTGGGGAAAAAAATTATGATACAATTTCAAGTAAAATTATGTGAAAAATTCTAGAAAAGAAATATGTTAAAGTAGTATTTATTGAAATAATTAAGAATATATATGAAGATGTAATGACAAAAGTGAAAATGTGAGAGGAATAATCGAAATATTTTTCATAAATAAAGAGTTACATCAAAGATCAATTTTAAAATAGTTATCTTTTTACATTAATCATAAATTAACTCACTAGACACACATAAGATACGATATTATGATATATGTTATTTGCAAATAACATTTGTTTCCGTAGACGAAATAAGTGAAAAAATAAATACTAAACTTAAATATTAGAGGGAAATACTAAAGTAAGAGACTTTAGACTTAGTAAAAGTATACTATATGAAATTTAAATTTATCAATATTAGATATAATGAGACAATTAATAAGTCATAAGATAATGAATTGTTTGTAATTAAAAATTTTAAATGTATAGAATCATTTTTGTAAAAGGATGAAAAAAATCGAAAAAGATGTCTTACATATGTTACAAGCAAAATGATTGGAATAAATGAAAGAATCGAATGTTTTTATAATTGTAAAGTACTTTTAAAATTAAAAAAAAATACAAAATAATAGTTAAATCTGTTATACTATATGAAACTGAATATTAGATTATATTCAAGTACACGAGCGGAATATGAGAGTTGCAGAGATTAAAATATTAATATAGATGTGTGTATATGAGAGGATGGTAAAATAAAAAATGATAATATTAAAATGAAAGTTATGATTCTCCCTATTGAAAATAAACTTAGAGCATCCACATCAGATTCTCTATCCAACATTTAAAATTTAAGGTAAAAAATCTACTTTATTTAAATTTGGATATCCACTGTCACTGCACAATATATCAGCTTCCCTATAATTTATCATATCTTTATTTATTTATTATTATTTCTCTCTCCTCTATTATTTTTTATTATTATCTATATTAATGGTTTTGCACGAACTATTCCAACAGCTATATTTCTTCAACGGTCATATTTTTTTAATATAAAATCATATTAAGACCTATTCATATCAGCAATCTCATACAAATATAATTTTCCAAAAAAATTCTATTAATGTCTCATTTCATTAGTAATTATGATTCTCTCTTTTCTTCCGATGATGAGTTGGAAACCATTGTAATTGCCTTTTCAATTGAAGATTCATTGGATGATGAAGAAGGTTCGCGATCACAAATCATTCCAGGCAAGCGACCACGTGCGTTTATTAGGAGAAATCCTTTAGAGGGTCACATACGTCTCTTCAATGACTACTTTTCTGATGCACCGGTATATCCTCCTAATATATTCAGGAGGAGGTTTCGGATGAATCATGATCTCTTTCTTCGAATTTTTAACAATGTGGAGAATCATGAACCATACTTCGTTCAAAGAAGAAATGCTGCTGGACTGCTTGGGCTTTCTTCTTTACAAAAGGTGACTGCCGCCTTGAGGATCCTTGCTTATGGAGTTGGAGCTGATCTCATGGATGAGTACGTAAGAATTGGAGAAACCACCGCAATAAAGAGCATGAAATTTTTTGTCAAAGCAGTAATCTCGATCTTTGGAGATGAGTACTTGCGGTCTCCAAATAGCAATGACATTGCTAGATTGCTAGCAGTTGGTGAGAAAAGGGAATTTCCAGGCATGTTGGGGAGTATTGACTGCATGCACTAGAAATGGAAGAATTGTCCGACTGCATGGACATGTATGTATATTGGCCATGCACATGAGCCAACAATTATTTTGGAAGCAGTGGCATCCTATGATCTTTGGATATGGCATGCATTTTTTGGTTTACCTGGGTCACATAATGATATCAATGTGTTGGAAAGATCGAATCTATTTACAGAACTTGTTGAAGGTAGTGCTCCTAAAGTTAACTACTCAATCAATGGCCACGATTATACTATGGGATACTATCTTGCAGATGGAATATATCCTTCATGGTCTACATTTGTCAAAACCATTCCAGCACCACAAGGTCGTAAAAGACAATTGTTTGCATCAGCTCAAGAATCTGCGAGGAAGGATGTCGAGCGAGCATTTGGAGTTCTACAAGCACGCTTTGCAATTGTTCGTGGACCGGCACGATATTTTTGTCAATATGTACTAAAAGATATTATGATGGCCTGCATAATATTGCACAACATGATAGTTGAGGATGAGAGAGATTCTTACCTTAGAGCATATGACTTTGAATATGACCAAGCAGATGATACAAACCTAGAACCAATTTCTCGTTATCCCACTACTCAATTTGTGGATTTCCTTCAATGTCATCGCGGCATTAGAAACAAAGAAACTCATTCACAGCTACAATCTGATCTTATTGAATATCAATGGATGTTACGAGGTGAAGAGTGAACCAATATCAACCAAATTATGTGTTTTTATGTTACATTTTATTTACAATGTTACTGCATTTGAATTTAAGTTGGTTTTGATGTAATGTTGTACGATGAAGTAGCATATTTACAAACCATAATAAAATTTTGATTGTTGTTCCAAAAAACAGAATACAATAGCATATTTCGACTGATACCAAAAAGTAAAAAATTTGATATATCAATTCTTCATATTTTGAAGGATTTGTAATCGTCGTTTCATAATGTACTCTTTTTGTACTTAATCAAATAAACTAATATCAATAAACATAATCTTTTAATTTTTTCTTCCTCCTCCGCCATGATCAAACGATCTTTACCTTCACCTTTTCTTTTTCAATTTCTGTTTTCAACTTAATCTTCTCCTTTTCAATTTCTACCAACATATCTATTTTGGCCATCTTCTCATCGTGGAGTTGCTTCTTGTCATTGGTTATTCTCTCAACCACTGCTTCTAGTTGTTTCGATTTTTCTTCTTTGTGATTTTTTTTCTTCTCTTGATCTTTTTGAGTCTTCCTGCCCTGTGGTCTCTCCCAATGAGGGGACATTGAAGACAAGTCTTCATCTACCTAATTTGTAGTGTCAGGGTAGAAGGAGAAGCGCAGTGACTTTTCTTTTTCCCTTGATGACTTCTTTCTGCAATATCCATTTTGGTTGATATCTTAATATTTCCCAACAATGACCAAATGTGAAATCATTGTTTTCATTCTCTTTGTAGCTAGCTTTGGCCAGCTTAATCTGTAAGTAGTACAAATTTATCATGATCAAAAGTGTTTGCATATCAAAGAAAATAACTTGAACCAAAAAAATACATACTTTATCATTCTCACTATGACCACTTTGATGCAAGTTTTCAATTTGAGCCAAGCAAGCACAAAACTTATTGACTGAACGTTGGATAGTGCTCCAACGATTCGTTAGTGAGTGAATGGTTCGTTCTTGAAAATTAGGCTTCTTGCATTCATGGTAGTATTGATGTACCCTACTCCAAAATGTAGTGGATTTTTTATCGTTCCCAACAATTGCATCTAAGCTCATACTAAGTCAACCACTAACTAATATTTTGTCTTCTTCATGAGTGAAATTCACACCTCGCTGAGTTTTTTTACTAGTGCCTTCGGTAGTAGTTTGAGGATTTGGAATAACCGTCACAAAATCAGTTAGAAGGTTTGGATCTCTATCTTGTAAAAGTTGAGTGAAGATTCCATCACCACTTTGAGGATCCATAGTGCTAAAAAATTAAATAATTTGTCATATAATCAACATGTACAGATGCATTTACCAGCCAGAGAAAAATAAAATTTCAAGAAAAATACAAAGAAAATAAGATCAGGAGAAAGCCAAACATCGCTGCTGTTGGGGATTTGACGCCGCTAGAGGGGGGGTGAATAGCGATGTGACCGTACGAAGATGGAATTTGATCGTGATCGTGTCTACAATTCGTGTTAGCGCAGCGGAATAATAATAATAAAAGCAATACACGAAATACAATCACACACGAACACGATGATATAACGTGGTTCGGAACCGTAACGGTTCCTACTCCACGGATCGGGCTCAAACGAGCCCTAGCGATGCCAAACACACACCACTATCAAATAACTCCTTCTCGACACAAGTCGGAGGTGGAGAAACCTCTTACAATAAGATTACAACAATAATCTAAATACAACAAGCAAATATAATAGGAAATACAACAAGAGAAGTAAAGAACACTTTACAAAAACTCTTTAGATCGCTTGCTTGTTGATCGCTTGAATCGTGGTTGAAGACCACGATTTGCGGCAAGCAAATCGCCTCAAAACGTCAAGAAATCGCTAAAACCCTCCTTAGCGCCTTTATAACTGCGTCGGGTGGATTTCCGCCTATCGATCATTGCCGTAAGTCACGGTCGGTGATGCCATCGTTGTCGTGAGACAAAGGATCGATCCACGGAAAAACTCAGCGGATCTCTTGGCGGTCGATCGCCAACATTTGCGATCGGATCATTGCGCCGTAGTCGATCGGCCGATCGCTCACGGAGCATTCTAGTGCTCGACACTCATTGGATCGGCAATGTCATCCTTAGCGGTCGACTATCAGCTCATCGATCATTGCTCCCATGAGCGATCGCTGGCAATCCCGGCTCTAACGCGGTCGAACTCAAGTCGACTCACGGATCGAGCCGGCCATAATGCCAGTCGACTGCCAACCTCAAGAATGAGTTTTTAACCCAAGTATGGTGCCCCCATACTTGCTAGACCACCCTTAGCCTAGACCTAAGCCTTCTAGCCACCTCCATCAGCCTCACGCCTCTCGGATCCCTCCAAGTCATCCATGACTTGTTCATCCATCGCGCTAGCTTCAGTGCTTCCATCGGCTATGTCATGCTAGCGGTGTCTACCGCCAAGGCACATTGGACTTACACCGCCAAGACTGCTTGGACTTTAGACCATTGGACTTATGCTGCCAAGACTCCCGCTTGGACTTTACGCTGCCAATATCAAACCCTTGGACTTCTCAAATGCCAAGACTCAAGCTTGGACTTTTCCTTGCCAACCCATGTTGGACTTTTCATGCTAAGACCCATGCTTGGACTTTCCTTGCCAACCAATGTTGGACTTTACATTGCCAAGACCCATGCTTGGACTTTTACATTGTCAAGACCCATGCTTGGACTTTTCCTTGCCAACCCATGTTGGACTTTTCCTTTGCCAACCCATGTTGGACTTTCCATTTGCCAAGACCCATGCTTGGACTTTCCCATAATCACATGGTCAACCCTAGTCAACCATCAAAGTCAATTATAACATGGGTCGATTGTATAAACAATCTTCCCAACATATTAACCGACATCAATGTCCAACATCAATGTCAATCCATTTTGTCAAATCCCTTTGTCAAACATCAAAACATCACTCGAGTCAAACTCGAGTCTGGTCAATCGTGACCTAGGCCGATTGCACCAACAGCTGCTTCCCAAACTCAGAATGTGAAATCTGCTGATAAATGCCAATCAATGATCGAGCGATCCCAAACTCAGAATGTGAAATCTGTTGATAAATGCAAAAAAAAAAAAAACCCTAGAGAGAGAAAACAAAAACTCTGAATGCTCTTTCATGAATGAATGTCGATTTGTAAAAACCAGAGAAAAAAAGTGTGAGAGGTTTTAAAAAACAAGGGTTGAGCAAAGAAGAAGAAACAGTCGTTGAGCAAAGAAGAAGAAACAGTCGTTGAGCAAAGAAGAAGAGGAATGACAAACCGTTGAGCAGAGAAGACGAAACGGCGAACGCGGATGGAAATAATATTTTAATATTTAGGGATTTGATTTCATTCCCTAAATTTAGAGAGTTACTGTTCATAAAATCTAAATTTAAGGAATGGATAGGGTATCTGATGTAAAGATTTTTTTTATGTAAAATGTAAAATTTAAGGTAAAAATTTTATTTAGATAATCTGATGTGGATGCTCTTAGAGAGATATATTTAAGATTGCATGAATATATACTTAGACTTACGGTTGATAAATAATGTTAAACTATTTACAACTATTACAAATTAATTAATCAAATGAAAAAAAAGGACTTAATCTCATCTAATGATACAGGAAAGATAAAGTTCAATAATCTATAATCTCATATAACAATATAAAAATTTGATTATTATTATTGTTATTATATATATATATATATATATATATATAGAGAGAGATCTGCTGCGCGCTTGTGCGCGCAGAGATCTTAGTCGTTCGATCAAAACGTGCGATTGTGAAATGCATAGTGCCTCTGCGCTCGACACCTCGCCGCGTCGTCCGACCACCTCCGAGCGTCGGACCGGGTGCGTTAGAAGCGCACATCTTCGGCGGTCCGACCGAGCTCGGCTTCTGGTCAGATCGCGCCTGAATCATGACCGCACACCGGTCGGGAAAGAATTGCCCAGCGTCGACGATCTTTTCTAGATCGGTTTGCGTCCGATTTGCGCCGGCTTCCGGCCGCAATCTCGCCGGAAGCCGAGCCCGACCTGACCGTCGACGAGGTGCGCTTCCAACGCACCCGGTCCGATGGACAGAGGTGACCGGACGACGCAGCGGCAGCGGCGAGGTGGACGTGGAGGCACTGTGCATTTTACAATTGCGCACAATCGCGACGCTTGATCGAACGATTGAGATCGCTACGCGCACGAGCGCACAACGAAAAATAAATAAATAAATAAATAAATAAATATATATATATATATATATATATATATATATATATATATATATATATAAATATATATATATATATATATATATATATATAAAGGATTTCTCAATTTGCTCCAAGTCGACGAACAAGTTGCAAGTGGGCAAACCTGTGAGTTGCGAGGCTAGTCAAAAACTCATCGCCATTTAGCCAAACATATTTTGAGAGTCCTAGCGAAGAACGGCAGAAATAGACCGGCAAGAGAAGCGCATTAAAATATAAAAAAAAATATAAATAAAAAAGCTGCCAGCATTACTACGCAGCCACTTCACCAAATTCACATAACAATCCTCCATTTCTTCAAAGTGGAATTAAGAAGACGAAGACTAAAAGAAATGTGCACCCGACCGCAGCTCCACGTAACGATTGGCACGAAGACTCATAGCAGGGCACGTGATCCGATGTGACTAACCACTGCCAACTAGTCAACAAGATCGGTCGGATTAGGTGAGCAAGAAGTTGTGCAAATATTGACAACGTTTGGGGGGATTTTGAAGTAGAATTAAATAGTTATCTTTTATAATATATGTTTCTTAAAAAATTTAATATAAGGATAATTCATCATTTATTATTGTCCAAACACATTATTTCAGCTTCTCCTTTTAACGAGTCTTTCTATGTCAATAAAATAAAAGTAAATAAATTATGATAAATAAATTTCCTTTTGTATATAATTTAATCGGTAGGCTTCGTATGAATTCGTGAAATATAAATAAAAGCCTGTACGTGTAATTGCAGCAAAATAAGAGGGTAAATTACAAGACGTGGCCACGAGGATTAATTGCCTTTCACCCTTCTTAATTTTAAGATTACAAATTAAGTGCAGATTTGGGTCAAATCCTTATATGGACATGGAACGGCTGCGGCTCCATCCGCTTGCTTGCTTTCCTTGCTCTCTCTCTCCGACTCCGCTCCTTTCTCTCCTCTCCGCCTCGTCCAACTCGGCCCGATCGGTGGTTGGCTGCTCGTCCAGAGATGGCGTTCGGGAAGATCAAGGTCGCCAACCCCATCGTTGAGATGGACGGTGAGACCTTTTTGGAATTCCACGTCTCTATTTCCCTGTCGTCTTTGCATCTTCGTCAGATCTGATATATTCCCTGCTCGTTTGATTCTTTGGAATGCTTTTCTCGTTCGACCTTTATAGCGACTCGAGATCTTTCATTGTTTTCTCTTCGCTGTCTTTTTCATGGGTTGATAAAAGTTCGTGCATGTTGATGCAAGTTTGAACATTTTAGTTGTGTAGATCTGCTAAAGATTTGCTTAACACAATTTCATTTTGTTTTTCTCTGGAGGTGTTTTGTTGATTGACAGTAACTTTAAACCCGTCGTTTGGATTTGAGTTTTCTGTAATGGTTCCTTGGATCAAGAGGAAAAAAATAGATCCACTTTTACCCCTGTGCTCGTATTACTTTCAGGTGTCAGTTTGATTAGTAAATCAGTGTGTGGGTCTTGGATCAAGAGGGAAAAATAGTACTTCATTTGACCGGCACTTTCTATTGTGCTTGTCTTCTTCTAAGGGTTGTTTGCTTAAGAGATTGGCGTGCAGGTCAAACCAGCGCGCTATTGATTTAAAATGTCCAGTAAAATTGGAGTCTTCATGAAGCAGGAGAATGGATATATATGGTTTAAGAATGAAAATTATATTGCTATCTTCAAACAAAGTAAATTTGCAAAAGAAAAACAAGGGCAGCCAATTATATCTGGCCTCTTACTGAATGCCTCAGGGACAATAATGATTTCTGGAGCGCTTCCGCTCTGTGCCATATAATTGTTTAGGGGGTGTTTGGTAACTGTTTTCGCGTTTGGTTCACGTTTTTCAACTCCATTTTTCAGAAAATAAAGGAGCGTTTCCTGGAAAACTAGAAAACGAGAAATAATCGTTTTCTGTTTTCATTTTCATTTTCCAAAAAATAAAAGAGCATTTTCTAGAAAATTGGAAAACAAAAAAAACTCGTTTTCTGGAAAACGAGAGAATGAAAACAGAAAACAGAAAATTCTCTACGAACCAAACGCCCCCTTATTGTTTCTTGATCTTCATTTTCCAATTACCAAAGAATTCCTGGAGGGAACCGTTAAATCTTTGAATATAATCTCAAAGTCCTCTGAACTGAATTTTGCGATAGGAGTACAGATGTTTTCCCTCCTTTTTTTTGTTTTGTTTTTGTCTGTAATACTTCAGCTGCCAGGCTGACTGCCAAGAGATAGGATATTGTGTTTTAAATTGTTAGAAAAAGAATCATAATAATATTCGGTCGTGTCTATAGTTGGATCATGCTAGTTTCCAGTTCCATATTTTTAATGTAGTCTCCGCAGTGATCTTATGAGGGAGTCAGATAGACAAAGAAGCGGAGAAATTAAGGTGGACTAGTTTTAATTTTTCCTTTTTTTTTTCTTTTAAGTTAACGGATGCACACGGACAACTGTTCTATTACTTAAATAGTATGCCTGACTTTTCGTCCTTATAAAGTTTGAACCACCTTCTATTTTATGGCTAACTAGGAACCCTTGCTGTTAAGTGTAACTATGCCTAACAATGTATATTGCTTCAAATATGTAGCTGACTAAAAATTTCATTTAGGACATCCATTTCTCCTTTATACATTGCAAAATTCGCATGCACATTACAGAGTTGGAGCTCTCACTGACATCTCTAGATGGGTTATCATTTTGATTGAAGATTAGAACCGACATTCGACTTAACATTTATGTCCATTTGGCATTCTGTTCAGTGATTGTGATTTGCTAAGTTTCAGAATCTTATTTAACTTTTTCTCATTCTGTCCTTTACTTCTTTATCCTCAGTTCTCACGGATGTAGTTCCTTTAGTTGGCAATTATTTTTTTGATTCCTTAGGTTATACTATATATATAACTCTTCCCAAGCTGTCAAGAATAACATAGATAATCATGAGAAAGGTTATCTACATCCTTTGAAATTTGCCACCCATACTTTGTTCAGATCATCATAATTGCCCATTTGATACATAAATCATATGGTATTCTCCAATATTGTTCATGTTTTACTTATTTTGCATATTCAGCTATCACCCTCCAAATGAAAATCATTAATCTCATGATCACTAAACATAATATCTTATGAAACATCTAGAACATTAATAATTCATGATGTTCTTTGTTGCCTTGATAGCTTCAAAGAATATTCTACTCAACCCACTTACATGAAACGAATTCTAAAGGACCTAGTTTTTTCCCCCTTTAAATTCTCAGATGGTGTCAAGTTTTCCGCATGAAGTGCACCTGATTAAATATGCAATATATGACCTGAATGTTATCTCAACTACCAAGTTGGCACTGCTTGATAAATGGTGTCAATTTTACTAGTGGCATACCCTAGCATAGAGCAGTTCATGGGCTGAACGCAAAATACTCACTCAGGTGACTTGTGGTAGACATTTGGATTTCTAAAATGTCTTAGATATACCAAAGTAGCAAACCATCCATGTTTCATGCAAACCTTTTGAAGATCAAGGAATATCCTCTAGGAAATTGGTTATTGCAAGCTAATCTTTCCTTGCTACTTGAATCCCTTTCCTCTCTTAATTACATGTTCAGTTACTGAATTTCTTAAGTATAGCATTCTCCTCTAAATCTTGATATTGGCACCTCTCCTGTGGTTCTTTTGTGCATAACAAAGGCAGTTGTTTTCATTGATTAACTCTCTAGAAATTTATCACTCGGTAAAAGTTTGTCAAACTTCTACCAGAGAATGTCATTGCAATTGGTTTATGATTGTCTTTATCGATGCCTGAATATGAAAACTTCTTACTCTGTGGCAGGGGATGAAATGACCCGAGTCTTTTGGAATTCAATTAAAGACAAGGTGATAGATAATTTTCTTGTCTACTTCAGTTGAACTTTTTTCTTAATATCCTTGTCTATCAGTTTGCAAGAGAGCTCATAATGCAGAAGAAAAGTAACTGCTAATCTAGTAATATGTGGAATTTTATACTGCAGCTCATTTTTCCATTCTTGGACCTGGATATCAAGTATTTTGATTTGGGCTTACCTCACCGTGATGCCACAGATGATAAAGTCACAATAGAGAGCGCAGAAGCCACTCTTAAGTAGGCCTCAAACTCTCTTATTTTACTTTCTTTCTACTAATTTAAATATGTGTTAGACTGATAATTCAAGTTGGTTTAGTAAATTTTTAGCATTTGGCTTTCTGTTCCTTCTTCATTTGGCATTATGGCCTATGAGAGGCTACATTTGATACAGTCAAGCATGGATTGATCAAAGTAGTAACTGAATCAAACTGACTAGGCTTGCAAATCCCAGTGATTCTGATAAATTGAGTTGATGTGTTTTAGAAATGACTTAGTGTACTAAATCATTAAAATCTGAAATTAACTTTGGGAATGAGTTAGTTTACTAAATCAGTTTTTTGAAACTCAGTTTCGGCAGACATGATATTAAGATATTGGCCAGTTGCTTGTTTGTCAATTGCTTGCTAAGCAAGACTCCAATGTGTTTTGGACTATTAATTGACAGTATTACATGTTGAATTCCTGTTAAAACTATCTTGATGTGGTTGCAGATACAATGTAGCAATCAAATGTGCAACAATTACTCCAGGTAAAGAAAGCTGCATGGATCTTATACATGAAATCATTAAGTAAAATCTGTGCAACAATTACTTCAAAATAAAATCTGTGATCATAAAGTTTGAACATTTTTAATATTGACAGATGAAGCTCGAGTTAAGGAGTTCAACCTGAAATCAATGTGGAAGAGCCCTAATGGGACAATTAGGAATATTTTGAATGGTGAGATTGCTCAAGCAAATTCATGTATCTAAGCTCTGATAAGAGGTAAGTTTGACTGATTCCTTGTGTTTTTTTGCAGGAACTGTATTTAGAGAGCCAATTATTTGTAAAAATATTCCACGGCTTGTTCCAGGTACTAAAAGAAATCACTTCATGTTCACTGCAGTATCTGTTATCACTGTTTGTATTTCACTTTCTTAGGATGGACAAAGGCAATATGCATTGGAAGGCATGCTTTTGGTGATCAATACAAGGCGACTGATACAGTCATTAAAGGACCTGGCAAGCTCAAATTAGTTTTTGGTATGCTTTTCTTTTCATGTTTATAATCAACATCTGTTGTTGATTTACTTTATTATTTATCATCTAATAGACTTTTATCACCATATTACTTTCAGAAGGTAAAGAAGAGGAGGTTGAACTTGAGGTGTTCAACTTCACTGGGGCAGGTGGGGTTGCCTTGTCGATGTACAACACCGATGAGGTAGTAACCCTTGCTATTTATGATATGGGTTTGCTATAATAATTCTAATTATTTATCTTTGTTTGTATAGTCAATTCACTCATTTGCTGAAGCTTCCATGGCTACTGCTTATCAAAAGAAATGGCCACTTTATCTCAGCACTAAGAATACAATTTTGAAGAAATATGATGGAAGGTATGCATTGTGTTTTATAATGTATTATGCTTTGCAATTTGCTTTTAAAAATTTTATGATACAACTGATGGGAATATCTGACTAGTTACACATTTTGTCGCATCTAATAGGTTCAAAGATATATTCCAAGAGGTTTATGAAACTGAATGGAAATCCAAGTTTGAGGCTGCAGGGATCTGGTTAACTTTCTGAATTTCTTAATCATGTTTGATTCATTCACACTTCTTCTAGTATCTTATGGCATTTTCCTTTGATAGGTATGAACACCGTCTTATTGATGACATGGTTGCATATGCACTCAAGAGCGAAGGTGGTTATGTGTGGGCTTGCAAAAACTATGATGGAGATGTGCAGAGTGATTTCTTAGCTCAAGGTTTGAATTATATGGAGTACTCTTTTCCATTGCCCATTTGTTTTTTCCCTTAAAACCTTTTGCATCTTTATTAAATAGTTTATTTGAGCCAAATCTCTAACTATATAATAATCCTTCTTGTCCAGGTTTTGGGTCTCTTGGTCTGATGACATCAGTGCTGGTATGTGCACGTGTGGTTAATATCATTAAAGTTTGTTTCCATTTGGAAAATAAAATCATTGGTCATTTTTAAATTAATAAAAATTTTGATCGTATTTTTAAATATCTTGGATCTGACCTGTGCTCTGGAGGTAAGTGTGATGGTTTGGCTTGTTCTTTGCTCTAGATAACCTGTTTTTGCACAAGGCCCAAATTCCCTGTGAATAATAGATCAATTATCAAGTTTTGGTTGTTTAAATGTCCTTGATAAGAATAAGCAGTGCTGTTATTGCCTTTGATTAATCGTGAGTTTTGGAGCATTCCTGCTGACCTGCAAAACAATAATCCAAAAATCGGCATGCATTTTAGGTGTGTCCAGATGGGAAGACCATTGAAGCTGAAGCTGCACATGGAACAGTAACACGCCACTACCGTGTTCATCAGAAGGGTGGTGAAACAAGTACAAACAGCATAGCCTCCATCTTTGCCTGGTCAAGAGGGCTTGCTCACAGGTTTTGATTTCTTTTCCCATTGATATGATTGATTACTAATGTCATAAGGCAATCATCAACCTTAAACTTCATGTTTGAGAGCTAGTTGATAATAATGCAGCAATATCAAAGGTGTGTTTATCCTGATTATTTAAGATTCGCTAATGGAAAATGAGTAATTAGATCCATAAATTACCCAAAAATAATATCTAATTACTTGTTATATCATGTGGGATTAAACTATATATTCCAACACTCACTCATTTTTGGGCTGGAACATGAATATTGATCAGTGCCTAGCTTGCTATACACGATTGAAAATCACTCAAAACAGAAAAATGTCAGTAGATCCACATATCGGTCATTTCATTCTTGGTGGATATGTAGCAAGGGCTCAATGGTTGAGTGACTTTGGTGGCGCAATGTTAAAGACTCGAGCTCTTTGGAGGAATGTAATGTACTTGTCCTCAAACTGAAGCAACCCTAAGGTTTCCATTTGCCAAAATTGGAGAGAAAAAATATTGATTGCAAATGAGAGAAAAGTTAGGGTTCATGTATGAGAAAATAGACGATGAAACATCTAGAAAAAGAATCAAATAACTCAAATTACTTTGACGATGAAAATGTTGGAAGAAAGAGAGGGTCAAACATGTACTCTAATGTGGTGTTTGATTCACAGAATTGAATAACTTTTCCTATGGAATGAAATAAACAGGAATGCAATAGGAACATTTATTCTTGGTTTATGGAATGGAATAATTTCTTCATTTTAATTCCTATGTTTGATTTGTAAAATTGTTATAAGGGACAAATGAGGAATAGCTTTCATAATGACAAAATATTCCCACATGAAATATTTTGCTGGCTCGTTCAGCTTGTACAACCCCTACTTTGTCCCAGGAGCATAGACCTCAAGGCATGGCTGAATCACTTTGATACCTTGTGGTGATTTGCTAGGGCAAAGTTAGATGACAACGTCAGACTGCTTGATTTTACTGAAAAGCTGGAAGCTGCTTGTGTTGGAACTGTCGAATCTGGGAAGATGACCAAAGATCTGGCGCTTCTGATTCACGGATCCCGGTATTCTTAGCCTCTTTCTACTACAACTGCTCGAGCAACAACTGTTTTCTTGTTTTCTAATTAAAGTGCCTGTTTGCTCAGCGTCACTCGAGCACACTATCTGAACACCGAAGAATTCATTGATGCGGTGGCATCTGAACTGAGAGCTAGGCTTTCTGCGTAAATCCCTTTGCGCCCAGCACAGTTGTTCGCTCTGCCATGAAGTTGAATTTGCAGGTTCCTGAAGCTGAGAGTTGGGGAAGGTTCGCTACTTGGTTTACTTCCAATAAAATTGTCTTCTTATTGGGAAGAAACATTTTCCATTCTTCATTGCTTCTTCATAGTCTACGGATTGTTTGTCAGCATTTGGTACTGCAACTCACTACTGATGGTTTTGATTATTTAAAGTACGACTCCGGTGCTTCATCCATAGTTACTTCAACATTTGTCTAGATAAAATCTAAAAAAACAATTATTTTGTTGTGTTTCATTATTAGAGAAACTGAAATTATGTTTGTTTTGCTATATAAACTTAAGTTGATCATAATCATAAAATAAAGCTATGGACGGTGCAAGAAATATTGACTTGTTAAGCAGTAGGGTCATTTGAGTTCAGAGAGAGATTTTAAATCTTCCTTCGAAATTGATCATACTGTCCCAATATTATTCCTGTGGAGATTGACAATCCCTTCGTTCGCAAAAAGTTGGAATTGTCAATTTAGCGGTTCCATCGGTCTGTTCCACGATCATTGTGAGGGAGATAAATCGTGAGAGATTTTATGGATTTTGATGTGGTGATTAACATATGTATGAGTCATCTGAATTCAGAAAAAAAAATTAGATTTTCTTCGAAATCAATTTTTATCCGCCCATCACACTGACAATCCCTTTGTGATCCCGGTGCTAGCATGATTTATTGGAAAATAGAATCTAATGGTGCATAGAGAACCAAAAAATTAAGATCAACTACCACTTAGAAAAGAAAAAAAAAAAGTAAGAAAATTTCAAGTTTCCATTGGATCAACACGAACAGAACTGGGTATAAACCAAAGGAGTAGTGGCCGCCATGTTTTTGGAGCTGTCACCGAAGGCAAACTCAAGGAGGTGAAGCTTTTATCCTCCATGCTGTAAACCAAGTTCTCACGGTATCCATTGGAGATATAAATGGAGTTGGACTTCAATTCCGGCACCGAAGAAGTATCGAGGCAAAAAGAACAGACTTGGCACAAAAATAAAGCGTACCTCCCCAAATTATTCACGGCGACCATGCCCCTGTTATTCGTATCCAACTTCCAAACCTTCAATTCCTTAATATGACGTTCTGTTACTTGTGCAATCTTCGTAGTTGTCTGTGCGATCAGTAGATCGCCGGAAGGCGTGCAAAAAAAGTTCAAATCGAAAGTATAACTTAAAATGTCCACCACCGGCGTCTCCGTCGGAGTCAAATCGGACGTCATGAGATTATACGTCTCCACCATCACTGCGCCATCTTCGTCGGATTGTGACACCGCATGGAAGTTGTGTTTGGTGGAGGATCCGTCATGTTCGTCGAACGGCGATACCGTCGACACCGCATAGAGCTTACCTTTGTAGAAGACAATGTCGTCGTAATAGAATTGACCTCTCGGGATCATCGTCCACATCTCGTCTCCGGCCCTGACGATGAACAAGAAGTTTTCCCGTTGAGAATGGGAGAAGAATACGCAGGCGACTCTGTAATCTCCGCCTCTACAGGGATCTGAAGACAGCGTCGCCTTGACGGCCTCCATTTTATAGTCATCCTCGACGTGGGGAATCGAGGGAAGGTCGATCTGCACGCCGCTGATAGGGTTCAGGAGCTTCATACGAACGCCGATTTCGATTATGAGCCAACCATAGGAAGATCCGGCGACTATCCCGGGGATTCTTGAGATATTATACTCGCGGCCCTCCGATAGGCTGAAGAAGTTGTACGTGTTTTGACAGTTACATTCTTCTTGTATTAGCGAACGGCGTTCCGGAACAAGCCATGGGACCTGCGGGCATTGATCAACGGGGCGGTGCCGCCGGACCTCGTCGACCACGGCGGACCAATATGTGCAGACGGCGGCGCAGCGGAGGAGGTCGGGGACCGAGAACTTGGATAGGATTAAGTATAAGAGATCCTTATGAATCTCCGAGAAAAAGGTAGACATCTAGAAGAGACGGCGGCGGCGACGAAGATGGTGGCGGCGGCGGCGGCGGCGGCGGCGGCGGAAAGGACGAAAAGCGAATGCCTACCACCGCTTTTGAAAGGGCATCCTTTAAAATTTTGAAATTTACGACAAAACTATTTTCCATTTTGTTGCTTAGTCGTTTTTTTTTTATTTTCTCGCAAATATTAATATTCATGTGAATAAGTCAAAATCCACATCTATATTATTAATTCGTTACGAATTATTAGTATAGTAATATTTATAATAAAGAAATATCATAAAATAAATTCCTGTTAAATTTATATTCGATATGAACTGTTTCTAATTCCATTTGTTTAATTTTTTTTAGAAAATTAAGATTGCTTGTTTTATTTGGAATATATATATATATATATAGCCAGATTTTTTTACTGGAATTGTAAAAAAAAAAAAGCACCATTTTTCATAAAATAGCATAAATTAAATTTCTGTTTAAATTTATATTTGATATTTAATGCCATATATTTAATTTTTTTCTTCAGAAAATTAAGATTATTTGTTTTAGTTGCGTTAAATTCATTTCCTTTTTAGTTGAAAAACTATATAGCAATATTTTTTTTTTAAAATCATTTTAATTTTTTTTTTCTAATGTTGATATATATATATTTTTTACCCAATCGCAAAGTCAGTTATGACGTAATTATTTGAGAGAGGATTGAACCATCACAGACCACATGCTTATAAAAATTAATAGTGTTTGAGTAATTATTTTTAAAATAATTAAAGAATATCTTTTCTCTTCCAATAGTAAAAACAAAATTCATTGGATTCAAAATCATAATTTATATTATCTACTAGCTCATATGAGTTCATAAATTAACTCAATTCTTAACTTCAATGTGAGATATTATTTTAGTATAAATATATGAATTTTTGGAAGAATAAAGAAAAAAAACAAATTATAGTTCCTGAAGCTGGGAGATGTTCCCTACTTTGTTTATTATTAAGAGATAGTTTTCATCTAGAATTTTAAGACTCAATTTTTAAATGAGAATAGATTTTATGCAAAATGTTCCAATTATCACCTAACATTTCTTTCATTTAGTCTTATAAATATGAGAGAGAGTCATTAATTTTGATACGATAGCAAATACGATAGAGAATATAATCCGATATAAACATTAAATAATTCATTGATGTAAAAACTAAATCTTATTTTTTATATAAATTATGCATCATATTTATCAATGTATTATTCCATGAAAACTAATTTGTTACTTTATTTGCCATTGTTATCGAGACAAATAACTAGATGTACTTTATATTTCTTTTAAAGAACAAACAGTTGATTTTTATTTGTAGGGATATATCCAAAAAGTTAGAAATCTATCCAACTAGCAGTCCCTGTCATTCGTCCCAGAGCTATTGGCGAGAGGGAGAGTAAATCACGGGGGAGACTATGTCCCGGATACGGTGGCAAGACAATGGGGGGTCATCTGAGCCCAGGGGAGATTTTAGACCCTTCATCCGGAATCGACCCCACTCCGTATCCAAAGCAACTATACTGCCTTACCATCGCGTCATCCCCGTGGAGACTATTTGTAAGGATATAATCGACACAGCAAAAGGATATGATCAAATATGATTGACGCAGCTCCTAGGCTAACGGAGCAATCAATTTATTTAATTTCAAATTATTCATTGTCGCTTTCCCTAATAAATCCTTAATAGCTATATATATATTTTTTTTTTCAAAACACGATTCATTCCTTCTTAGTATCTCGTCAATCAATCTCATAATAAATACGAAGGCAAAAAATTATAAAAAAAATATTATCCAATCTAAAATTAATATGACAGAGTATATTGGTGCAATTCTGTTTCTATGCTAGTCATGATGTCCTCCAATGAAGACACAAATAACTTTTTTTTTTTTTTGACGTCAAGGTATTTGAACTTTTGGTCTGATTAATCTCTGAGAGTGATTAGCTCTGTCCCACGGACCTTCGGAATGTCTCGTCAATAACTGAATCGGATAAGATCGGAGTCCAAATGATATTCACCACCCACCAAGGGTAAATCAAGAAAGTGTTCGTAATTTTTTTATAGTTCAGTTTGGACTCCACAGTCGCGTCATCTCTGAATGACGATTCAATGCTCCGTCCATCGAGCAAACTGTTGAGTCAGGGGTTATCCGAATGATTTTTTTTTTAAATTTATCATCGAACGATACCACATTAGACGATCAAATTATGTTTGGTTCAATAAATTCGTGGAGAAATTTCCACTTTTTTGTTCAGAATTTTCACACAGTTATGATTCGATTATAAGTTCGTTGAGTCCCCACGGGGATGGCGCGATGGTAAGATAGTGTGGTTGCTTTGGATACGAAGTGGGGTCGATTCCGGAGGGGGTCTAAAATCCCTCCTGGGCTCAGATGGCCCCCCCACTGCCTTGCTACCGTGTCAAGAGACATAGTCCCCCCGCGATTTACCTCCCTCTCATCGCAGCCCTGGGACGGGTGACAGGGAACTGCTAGTTGGATAGATTCTCAACTTTTTGGATTATAAGTTTGTTTATATTAAAAAAAAGATAAAATTTTTTATTGAAAAAAAAAACAGACCTACTTGTGTTTGATAGGTGTTTTTCTCTCCATTTTTTATTTTAATTTTTTACGAAAATAAAAAAAAGCATTTGGTTTCTATTTTTCATCTTTATTTTTTTAAAAAATAAAACAGTATTTTTTGAAAAATTAGAAAATAAGAAATAATTATTTTCTATTTTTATTTTTGTTTTTTAAAAAATAAAAGAATATTTTTTGAAAAATTAACAAATAAAAAAAAATTATTTTTTATTTTCTGAAAAAAAAAATGAAAATAAATAATAAAAAATTCTTTATAAATCAAACGCCTAAAAGCACCTGCATCGCACCGTTAATAGAGGTGTTATAACACCCCTTTCTATTAACATGGGTTGTAAAGGAGTGTGAACGTGTTCAAGTGGAATGTAGAATTGGTAAGTATTGTATTTTTAATTATTTATAATAGATGTACATTATGGATGCTCTAATGATCTTCTCGATTTAGAGAGCAATCTAATATTATAAAAAAAGAATCAGTTAAACTAGACAAGAACAGATGCGTCTCTATCTCTCTGCTTCTAAATAATTATCACTATTATTACTGCATATACCAGTTCTGGTCCAGAAGCCAAGGATCAATTTCCAAGTCCCAATCAAGCTCCAGTGCGAGCGTACTCGTGCCTACTCCATCGAAGCTGCCAATCTGGTAAGGCGAAGTGGAGAAACAGTAATCATCCATAGGTGCGAGGGATGCAATCTCATCATCCATGGACGAAGAACACAAAGAAGGCACAGTCGGCGGCACAAACTCCTCCGCTTCGAGCCTCAGCGCCATGCTCTGACGTTCTTGGCTGTCGTGCATTGCATGACGGCCACTTCCCTGCTCACTTCGCTGCGGAGGGCAAGTGTGGTGCTCGTGGTAAGTGATGTCGACGACCAGCAGGTCGTCGTCCGGTCGCTGCACCTGCTTCTTGGCGGGGCAGCCGTGGGAGGCGCTGTGGGTGCACCGGAAATAGGCTCTGCGACAAGAAGAGTTCACTGTTCATCGGAATTGTTTTCGTCTGACGGAATAAAATCGCTTCGAGAATAGACTAGCGACTGACCTTGGATATTTGGCTCCGAGGATCTCTTTCTGGCCGTACTTCCTCCAAGTGTAGCCGTCGTCATGCCCAGTGCCTTCGACTCCCCCGGCCACTGAGCTCAGCCTCACTTTGCTCTTCCACGAGTGCAGCGACTTCCTGCAAATCAAACCCCCAGCATTCATCGCCGGTCAGCTTCGTGCCCATGCGGCCAACCCGTGCGCGCTACTGAAGTACGTACCTTCTCTTGGGCGCCTCGCTGCGAGGCCTCTGGAAGTGCGAGGAGCTCGTAGGCCGATCACTAGCAATGCGAATCGAGTTCTCGATGGCGGACATGGTCCTGGGCGCTAAAGCTCTGCAGAGGTCGAGGTCGAGGTCGTGCAGGTGGGAGTTCAGCTGCTTGAACAGCTCGAGTGCCCGATTGAGCTCGGCCACGAGAGCAGCAGCGCCGGCATTGGCCTCCATGGCGAACCGAGCAAGTAGCTAGCTCCGATCGAAGTGAGGAGGCGGAAGATTTACAGAAGGCGGAAGATTTATAGAAGGATGAATCAGCGCGTGCGAATTCAAAGCCGATGGATTCGTCAGCGAGAGGAACGACCGAGTCGTCGTCGTGGTGGTGGAGCATGAATCTGCACGGGGAAAGTACCGAATGAATGCTTGAGAAACGCGGGGGGTTGTTTCTGGGAAATGTACAAGGGCTTGTGGGGGGTTGCCACGGTGCTCTGTTTTTTGTCGAGTTGAAGTGCCCTGAATCACATCGCGTCCTACGGAAATCCCCCGGAGCGTTTTCCACGTTCGCCAAAAGTAAATAGGCAGGCAAAGGATTCAATAAAATATGATATTTTTTTATCTATTTATCTTATCTTTCAATAGGGACTGGAATGGTCAGCTGCCAAGGAAGTGCCCAGTAAAAAGAATAAGACTGCAAGGGAAAAAAGAAAGATAAGGCAGCCCGAAGCTGGCTACGACGTCAAAGGCGAAGGGTTGAGACGACCAAGCCAAATTCCCCGTCCAATCCAAGTGCCCGTGTTGCCTATCGAGACAGGAACGATGAGATGCCCGATGATGAATACAGCAAAGGATCGATGACTCCGATGGAAGGATGGCCGACGTGGAGGGAAAGCCAAGAAGGGAAGCCGGAGTATCGAGCGAGAGCCGAGCCGAGCCGAATGACGTCAGATGATCGAATGACATACCCTTGCAAGGGAAACATAGTTAAGAGCGCTAAGAGAAATCTCGATCAAGCCCCTCCGACGTTTAAGGCAGGAATTAACAAGAAAAGGTGGTGAAAAGTAATAGAATGAGTTGTGAGAATGTTCACCTGCTTTTCTCCTCCTCCAGGAGGATTATATAGAAGCGAGTATTTCTGTTGAGCGGTCCGGTAGGTATGACTTAGTGACGTACTTATGTCTGCTCTTAGAGGTAACAGGAGATCATTACTCTCATAAATGTTGCAGGCGTGTGGGCTGTAATTAATACTCATCGTGTAGTTTATGGAAGACAATTCCTCATTAATGCGGTAGACAGATTTATGAAAACCAGTATGGTCTTTGTTCCTTGGTCGGAGGAAAATACTGATAAGGCTGCTTTGTTGACCATATGAACAGAAATATCCGCCACGTCACCTGACTTAGACTTGGCCACGGTCCCGGTCCGATCCGGGTCTGGGTCGGAACTGCCGGGTCCGGGTTGGCAAAATATCGACCCTTAATCGGCTCGCTCATGGCCGATTACGGTCCGGGTTATGGAACCGTTGGTTCCGGTCCGGTCCGGGTTCGGGTTCGGTCCGGTTAATCGTCGTCTTAGTTAAATAAATAAAAATTTAAAGAATGATGTAAATAATTAAAATAAAAAAAATCACAATTGAACTTATAAAAACTCTATCAAATATTTCATTATCTCAATAAAAAATATTCAATATTTCCTCCCGTCGTCGTAGTTCCGGATATTCCCTCTGTTTCGTCTTGGTCTTCTTCGTCACTTTTAATATGTTGGGTTCGACTTGTAACTTTTGACCAATCATTGAGTAAACATTGCGCTTCCAAATTTTCCAACCTTAAGCTAGAACGTCTCTCGTCCAATGTATTTCCTCCGATACTAAAAGCTTGTTCCACTGCAACCGTTGAAACTGGACAAGCTAGAATTTCTTTTGCCATTATAGATAAGATTGGAAATATTTGAGTTCTTTGCGACCACCATTTTAGATTGTCGAAGCTTTCTTCATCTGCATCACTAAAATCAAAAGAAATTATAAAATAATTCTCAAGTTCCTGACTGGAACTTGAGGATCCTCGTGGACGTTTAGTCCGTTCCCTTAATAATAGTTGTGCTTTAGTGAGTTTAGAAGTAATAATACTAGTTGTAGTGGATTGATGTATTTCATGTACAATAATTTGTTCACCATATTTAATGTTATATTCATTATAAATATCATGTAAATGAGTTTTAATATTAAACAAAATCAAAGAAATATTAGGAGTTTCGGTAATAGAGCTTAAAGATTCATAATATAATGCTAATATATCTTGTAAACCATCTAATTTAAGTCTAGGATTTAAAACAAAAACACATAAAAATATTTTAGGAATATTTAAGAAATATTTTTCCCATTTTTCTTTCATTACATAAATACATTGAGATAAATAATTATCATTTGATTGAATATGTTCATTAAAAATACATACAATATTACAACAATGTGTTAAAACTAAATGTGAAGTTGGATAATAAACACCGGATAATTGGTCACTAGCATTACTAAAAACTTTTAAAATTTCACAAATACTAGTGCATATATTCTATTGATTTGAAAATAAATAAATATCACGTAATTGAACATGTTGATAAAAAAACATACATAATAAATCTTTGTATTCAAAAGTAGATAACAATAATTTGTAAGTAGAATTCCAACGAGTTGGGATGTCGCCTGTAAACCGTTTAGGCTTCATACCATTTATTTTGTAAAATTTTCTCCATTCTTTCATAACTTGAGGATGTGTCCATAAATAATGAATTGCACTCATAATTAGTTGAATATGTGATCCTAAATTTTTAAGTCTATCTTGAACACACAAATTTAAAATGTGACATGTACACCTAATATGAAAAAATCTTTCACCTATTGATGATTTACATATATCAATAAGCTCACTAATACTAGAAGTATTTGCACTAGCATTATCAAAAGAAATTGAAAAAAATTTAGAAGTTAGACCATATTCTTCTAAAATAACAAAAATAAGTTGTGAACTATTTTGTGTCGTGTATGTTTCGTTAAAACATCTATATGCTAGCAATCTTTTTTGAATGTTTCAATTATTATCAATCCAATGACAAGTAATACCCATATATGAACAACTTTGTCAATGATCACTCCAAATATCGGAACACAAAGAAACTTTACTGTTTAAACTAGAAAATTCTTTAATCAATTCTTTTTTTTATTCTAAGACTAATTTTAAAAGTGTGCGTTTTAGAGTATTTCTTGGGATACGTTTAATAGAATGATTTACACTTGTAGAAAGTCAATTTTCAAAAGATAATTTATCACTAAAACTAAAAGAAAGTTGTTCAATCGCTTAAAATTTAGCAGTTTCTTCTCTAAATCTAGATTCGTCAAATTTAAAAAGTTTAGATTCATTACCCCAACCCAATTGAGAAGAGAATGTCGGAATTTGAGTTTGAGAACGATCGATACCAATTTCCACCGAATGATTTCTCTCCACATGTCGAGTAAGAGTTCCGTAACCTCCTCCTTGTTGAAATTTATAACATTTCGAACAATATTTTCATTTTGCTTGCATATCACCGGAAGGGAGCATTACTTTTTTGAAATATTTGGTGAAGATATCGGATGCTAGGCGAGGCACTCGAGTTGGTCTTGTAGCCGTAGAACCCGTGATCGTACTGGATGTATTGCTCCTACTTTCTTGACTTTGATGATGACGACGTATTTGATATTCATCACTAGAAATATCAAGATCATAGTCATCGATATCGAATTGAGGTGAATCGCCGCCTTGCTCGAACTCAGATTTGGGCGGTGGTGGCATTATGTTCTTTCCCTTTCCTTTGGCACCGGGTGCACTCTTACGACTTGATCCAGCTCCAGACATTTGTAAAAATTTGACTTGAGACTTGAGAGCAAATGAGAAAATGAGAATTAGAGAAGAGAAGTTATGATTTGTGAAAAAATGAAAGAGAGTGGAGGAGTATTTATAGGGGAAAAAAATATTAAAATTTTTTTTCCAACGGTCGACCCGTCGAGTCCGGGTCGGACCGACTCGACGGGTCGGTCGTTGCACATTTCGTGGTCGTATAATTTTTTTTTAAAAAATAAAACGATCGACCCGCCGGGTCCGGTTCGGGCCGACCCGACGGGTCGCCCATTGTACAATGGCCACGAAATCATGGTCGTTGATCATCAACGGCCACGAAATCGTGACCGTTCATTTTTTTTTATAAAAAAATCGGCGGTTCGGTTTTTTAAAAAACCGTGACCGGACCGCCTAATAGGTGGTCCGGTCACGGGTCCGGGTCAAACCCGTTGACCCAGTTAACCAGACCATTGACCACGGTCCGGTTCCAGGTCGGGTCCGACCCGGACCTTGGCCGGGTCTACCTGACTAGGTGAGATAAATCATACTTTGGAAGTCATACAACCAATATATTGCGCAGCTGCCGAGATGCGGAGTCGATGTGAAGGATAGTGAGGCTGAGATGCATAATAAGCCGAGACGCGGGGCATCTATCATATAATATAGCCGAGATGGAGAAAAGGCCGAGACGTGGGGCGCCCAACATATAATATAGCCGAGATGGAGAAAAGGTCGAGACGTGGGGCGCCCAACATATAATATAGCCGAGATGGAGAAGAGGCTAAGACACGGGGCATCCATCATATAATATAGCCGAGATGAAGAAGAGGCCGAGATGCGGGGCGTCTAGCATTTAATATAGCCGAGATGATTTCCTTATTCGGCTCAGATGTACCAAACTGATATGTCTGTCGATGAGACCGGGATATGATGACTTGGAAACAACGGTTACTTATATTTGTACGGATAGTGACAAGGTGGTTTCGTCTGGTATCATAGGCATCCCCCTCGAAGTCTAGTCGAAGGATGGACGCAGCCTGACTGACTGGACTGATTTTATTATTTCATGATCTCTCTCTCTCTCTCAACTTAATGAGATAGGGGAGGTGGTGCCCCAGATAGGTCCCTCGAGAACAGAGGAGATCCTACTTTTTATGTGGACCATTAATGCGAGGATATGATATGATTGCCTCATTTTTCTAGGGTTCTCCTTGTCATTCCACATGTCCATAAGATCTGACGAGGGATCCTCGAGAGACGAACCAACGCGGCTCGTCTATAAGTATCTCTCAAAACCTAGGTTTTGTCATTTCGCACACGATGTCTCCTCAACCTTTTCTTCTCCAGTGATTCCTCCTTTCTCCCTTTTCGGCGAGACCCTACCATAAGTTCTCTGTCCTTTGTTCTTTTTTCTCAATGGCCAGTACTTTCGGCCTTTGGTTTCTTAGGACTCGCAGTGCTATTACCCCTGAGGAGCACAACGAGATTAGATCTGCTTTCCATATCCCGTCATCGTATAGGCTTAGAGCCCCTCAACCGGACCAACGTCCACACGAACCTCCTCATGCCTTTACCACCTTCTTTCATGACCAGCTAGCAGCAGGTCTTCGTTTCCCCCTCTATCCCTTTTATACCGAGCTAACTTCTTACTTCCATATTACCTTGCAGCAACTAGCTCCTAATTCCTTCAACCTTATCAATGGTTTCATTATTATTTTTCTCTTTTATCATCTTCCTTTATTTGCCGAGGCCTTTTACTCCTGTTTTATCCCGAAACAAAAAAAGACAGGAGTGTTCTTCTTTACAGCTTGGCCAGAGACTAGGTTTTTAGCAAACCTTATCACTTCCCGCAAGTATTGGAAAACCCGATACTTGTTCCTTAAACCCGAGACACCTTTCTCTTGGCCGAGTAGCTGGCAACTCGAGCTGCCTCCCACCTCGTCCTTGCGCAACTTTAAGAAATCCTCTTCCTATAAAAAAATCATCGAAGTACTCTCTGGTCTGTGCTTCGACGTTAATGTCCTATTGGAGGAAGGACTCTTATATCATTATGGCTTAAGCTCGATAGAGGATGAGTTGAGCGACACATTAGGTAAAATTTTATTTTTTATTCTTTTTCACTTCTAAATTCTAACTTACTTTGTATTTTGTAGCCGAAGTAATGTTCGCACCTCAATCAATAAGAGACTAAAGTGGAAAAGAGCGCAAGTAATTCCTCCAGTGAATGCTCCAGCCGAGACACCAGAGGAGGTCGGTTTGGACGAACCTCCGCCACCTCGGCCTTCCATGGTGGCCGAGGTAATAAGCTCCGAAGGTTCAGAGGAGCAGCGTCAGCAGTGCAATAGGAGTTGGGTTGTGCTTTCGTCCCCCGAAGGAAGCCCTTCCCGACAATCCAGCCCAAGTCTTCACGACTCGGCTGGGCCGAGTGGTGCTGGACAAAGCGACGTTGGTCCCTCCGCCGCCCTGGCACCCCTCACGGAGGAGTACTCGGAGGCTCCCACTCCCCCGACCGAGTCGTCATCCTCACGGCCGCGCAGACCGAGCCCTCTCCCCAGGGTCTCTGGACATTCGATGGCGAGACAGGAGCGGCCTGCTTGAGGCTTTCTTCAAGAAATCCGAGACGCAGTCAGGGAGTCGGCTAAGGGGAAATTCATCCCGGCGTTGAGCGACGAGATGAACACCCACTTGGCAAAGGTAAGCATTTTTTAAGTGTTTTTGTCACGCCCCGAGAGTATGCCGTGCCGAAAAGCAAACGGACAGCATCTCCCCTGTACGTGGCAACATATCGGGTTAATACAAGGCCCGTAGGCCCACAACAACAATATGATATACACAGATATCAACATATCAAACGCAGCGGAAACATACAACAGATAAAACAATATACAATGACCCAACTGTGCACTCCGGAGTGACTTGACACAACAAGAAACATAATAGAAGCCACATCGAAAGCCAAATATATACAACACGTCCGTATATCACAGATACGGAAACAATACGGCTAAAACCACAAAACGACAATCCACAAATACCACAATGCGGATTAAATATCCATCCGTCCGGTGTGAGATGGGATCAGCTGGTGGAGCTCCGAACGTCCAAGGAATCTTCTACCTGTTATCTGGGCGACAGGAAGCCCAGGGTCCCGGGGTGGTGAGTATAAACTCAGGGGTAATATATAGAAAGTGCATGAACAACATATAAGGATAGATCTACAAGTATACATGTGAAGATCTACAGGTATACACCATGAGTCCAATAGACATACAGTCATATTCAAATCTAATAACAAGTAACTACAGTAAAGTCATACTCAATATATATACTAAACTGATCAACTGAACATAAAGTAATGTACCAACGCATTCGACGATGCAATCAGAAGCTATATCATCACGAGCGGATATACAATAACATAACCCATATAACATACTAAGTCAATCCCATACGACGATACTCCAACATATGAGCGGTATACTTGTAATTATGATGCTAATCAAATGCATATAACAGTCTGAATCAACGCATGTATCATGCTCAACACATAGCAGTATATAAAATGCAAATGACATATAACATGATGAACAACCATATGCAGCAATTATAGCTCAATCAAATGCAGCATCTCACAGGCATATGTAAAACATATATCAAATACATGCATACATATATATATCAACAATGCATATGCACGGTCATGCCTGTGCACCCAACTCGCTACCACGACCCCAGGGTGGCCTAGGTGACAGGACATCACAACTATCCCGACTCGGTAGCCACCACTCTCGGTGGCCAGGGTTGGGTAGTATGAAAGAGCTAGCCCGCCGTAGAGCTATATGCTACCCACACGGGTCCTCGCCGCTAGCCGCTCCGTCTCTACCCATGAGTAGACGAGCACCGCACCCAGGACAACTGCACATCACACGACCACTGTCTATAGTGGGTGAGTGCGCTAACTACCACTCCGCACAGTGGCCAAGTGCGCATCTCCAGCTACCACCATCCATAGTGGCCGAGAACGGCACGCACAACAATGCTCTGCCCTCAACCCTACAACCACTACCCCGAGTGGCCGGGGAGGCAGGATGACTGACGACTCGTCTCAACCACAAGGCAAACCCAGTCGTCAGCACGCATGAAATGTAATGATGCATAACTCACACACAAATCCTCGCAACACTCCCTAACTCACGGGGAGACCTAGTCAACCAAAAGTCAACCATGCAAGGACGACTAATCCGTAATCACAACCTATTTACCTATGTACAGATAAATAGATTCGTCAAACTAACGCACCGATATGTATACGATACAACGACCGACCTCATAATTTGGACCCATCACCTAACCTAGTGATGCAACCCAGTAACCCAATCTGAGGTCATAAAAATAACTCTAACCACATGTACTTACTAAACATCTATCAGCTAACACATAATAGGGTTTTATAGTTCCTATCCGTGCTAGATAATCAATGAAGTAACAGAGTATATATCTCAAAGGTCAAAGGCAGTACAAGCATACGATTAAATAAGAGTGGATTTAAGGTAAACAGGTATAAACATAAATTCAAGATCATGCACTGGAATTGATCAAACTACCGGACCAGGTAGATATTACCCACCTGCTATGTAAAAACACCCGCTGTTTTCGTGTCCGAGAATCTATCTCAAATCAAGATCCTGAAATCAACATCCTGCAAGCAAAACATATTTGATCCAATCATGCTGTCAATTCTAATATTAGGATCAAATCCTAATCCTACATTAACTTTATGTATCGATCAACTAGATTGATCCAATTATCCTAATCAAGTATCCACATAAATCCATCAATCGAATCTCTACCAAATAAACAACTTCTTCCAATGACAGTAATCAATAAATCAATGACAAATAATTACAACCATAGTATATCTATCACGATAGATTCAAATTGAAACTTACCTAGTTCTGAACCCATGACACCAGCTCGCAGCTTCCCATTTTGCTGCTTCAGGTATTAGATCTATGATCCAAGCCTAACGCCTCCTTCCTCAAATCATCACCCCAACTGATAGGTTGCCACCAAATCGAAGCCAATTTGAGCTCTGGAGCTCACAACCTATCATACAAAATTCATCAACTCTCGTCCTACAAATCTCAGCCTCTTCAGTAAAAGAAACAAAACGATAACCACAAAGTTACCATAATTCAACTAGATAGACTATAGAAATTGTTGTTGATTAGCCTATCCAGAACCTCGAACCACTGTAGAGCCATCGTGGTTATGCTTCTCCCAATCGCGTCGGCAATGTAACTAGCTAGAGAGATCTGAGTTGCGACAGAGGATGATTAGAAATTGATCGGTGCAACATAGAAGGTGTCGGTGATGACCGACGAATTTCCCCAGCAGCTTGTAAGGGAGGGCGACGACGGAAATGAGGAACGGATGTTGCTAAATCAGCTGCATCAAGGATCAGAACGACGATGGAGATCCAGAAATGGCAGATCATAATCAAAGGGAAGTGAGGTCACCCTCGATCCAACTCTCGGCGAGGATGAGCTCGCTGTGACCGAGCTCACGGCGAGAACTCAAAGACGGCGACAGCAAATGGAGTTCGCGGTGGCGATGACAACCGAAGGGGGTCACAACTTGAAGGTTGATGGGGTCGTCCATCTAGCTTGGAGAAGCGAATGGCCGACGAAGACAAGCTTACAGCAATCCAAAGGAGACTACAGATTGAAATCGGCGTTGGACAATACCTGCTGTGGCGACGAAACAGAACAGAGGAAGCAAGGAATCGGTCGTGGCAACCGCAGGCATTCGACGGAGCTGGCGACTGTTCCGGCAATGCTTGAGGGAAAGGGAAGAAGTGGTGGAGAGCTCTCGGCGAGGAGAAGCTCAGATCGGGAAAATGCAGAAAGAATCGGCGCAGATCGAAGCTAGGGAAACTCGCGTAGGAGAAATGGGAAGAAGAAAACTGCGTCCAAAACGGGCCGGGTCGGTTCGGCCCGATCAGCCCAAGACCAATCAACCCAAGCCCAATTCAGCCCAAGCCCAATATCAGCCCAAAGCCCAATTTCACCATTAACCCCATTAGCCCACTAATTAAATCCAATTAATTAAAGTATTAATCCATATAATAATTTTTTTTCTCCGTATTTTACATTCTCCCCCACTTATAAAAATTTGGTCCCCAAATTTCCGACTCATGTACGAGTACGAGATGTCACAATAATCATCTCAAGTATCCGGAAAAAGTCACACACATCAAATACTAAGTGGGGTACTGAGCTCGAATATTATATTCCAGCTCTCCTACAATCTCAATTAACCTATTACAAGGTAAATAACTGTACCACAGTGGAGCTCTATACCTGTAACCGATGGGAAACTTTGCCAGAATCGTAAGGTGAATCATGAATCACTATCAGAAATGATACTCAAGGTTACTCCATGGATATAATTCCATCAAGCGATCCAACGGAGTCCATCTTATAGCTCGGAAGAAAATAAGCGGACCCAGCTAATCGATCATCGACTAACCAAATCCGATCAAGTCCTTTCCGAATTCTAGATAATCTCCCAACACAGTCTAACGTACTAGGCTCCCACTTCATCATGGTACGTAACCCTACAGGTCACTATATTCCACCTTTGCTTGTTGGCCCAACATCAAACTACGAAATCAACCGTGTCCCATATATCGTTCCACCAACCGGAACGTTTCAATACTCACTATTTTCGGATACACTCCGAATAAATCATCACTCTCGAATGAAGAGTCTCCTGAAACAACTCTTTCTAAATCGAAATACAACTTTGTAACCACTATCCTTCCTAGAGACGGAGATTTATTCTCACAAGAGAAATTAATCTAATGTCCAAACTTCACTCTGTCACCCAGTAACCAGTAACTAGGAGACTATAATGACTGATCTCGCTAGTTTCTCAACTAGCATACACATAATATACGTCTCATTTAACTGCATCGAGATCGCTCCTAATCCCTGCAATATTGCATCTATGTGCAGTACCCTTCCATCCATATCAGATGGATTAACTAACACTGACACAAAAGTCAGCCACCTTCTAGGCCCTGAAACCTAGCTTCACACACTTCCGACCAGGTGATTCCCATCACCTTCTTGGTCCAACAAGTCGACGATATAGTATCGCTAGAACATCCTATTCTCATCTATGGTAAATACCAAATCAATCTAAAGAAATCACAACTTCCTTCAAGATTGGGAATATATCCATAAATATATCCTCCACAGATATGATGACAATCGATCTCAAATACTCCAAGAGTACTTGATTCCTCAAATCCATGAACGATTAAATCGTCAATAAGTCTAACAACATTATCAATCAGCTCTATACACCTGCATCCTTTTACTCTATGCTAATGATAGCTCAATCATCACACCGACAATGATAATTATATGACACTAAGTCACTACAATATCAAACCTCCAATCGTAGATCAACCCTAGGATATACACAGGTGTCATTTAGCTGATCTAAATAAATCACCTATCCCTAACGAAGGATATTCATTCACAACAACTACTGCATTCCAATCGTCGATAATCGATGCATAACCTCAAAGGTCTGGCTCTCTTTTAACAAAGAGTTTCGGATCTTCTCAAGAAGAACCACTAGGACAGATAAATCTCCCATCCAATACCTCATAAAATCGCAACTTACGTTCTTTCAATTTTCACAGTGTTTAGCAACACCGATACCCATAAAATCATCTCCCGGTATGAGGTCCCCAATATCAGGACTATTCCCGAAATCACCTCAATCGCATATTCCACTTGCCCATGCAGTGGCCAGCTCGAGAGTTCATCCGTAACTACATCCGCATAATCTCGGATTATACGTACATCCGAGAGTCCTAGTATACCAACGCTCCAACAATCCAACTATCCGTAAGGATATGTCTATAGTGGAGGTATGTCTAGCAAAGACTAAGGGTATCCCTTGACTTCTTGATTGTTGATCCACATCTCACCTGACGGTAGAGAAAATCACCAACCCACAAGTCGATAGGAACCCTTCGAACCCTATCCAAGAATGTTCTAGACAAAGATACCTGTAAATTACTAGTATCTCTCGATATATTCGCAAATAAGATAATCTAAAGTAATACCCCGAAGGACCGATCCTTCGGTCTTCTATACTTTTTCTCGAGTAATCATGTAAACTTGTCCAACATCTGTTCTGGACGGCCGAGCTCATGTAGATGCAAAGACTATCATGGAGGAACTGAAGTCAACTGCTGAAATTGAGGTACAATCTGAAACAACTGCATTGGAGATGGTAAACACTGTTGTACTGGCAAGGGTACACATCCTACAGATAATATCAAGAATCACAACATAGCACGTTCCATCTCTGTGAAAGGTATATCTGCAACTGGAGAATACTGTGTAGATACGACCATCATCGTAAAATCCCTCCTCTGTATAAAGCATAACCATGTCGGGAAAAGTAATGATTGTAAATCGAAATGCGGAAAGGTAACTTGATTGTTATGCAGATATGCGAATCTTACGAGGCGTCTTGGTAATCTTCTTTGAGTAACTTGCTTCTTGATGAAAGTATTAAAGAACTTCAACTATATCAGGTAGTAGATCGCGTGATGTGATAATCCATTCTTCTGTCATGATCTCCCGAGGTTGTGGATCATCCGCTCGAAAGCATCATCCATAGTCTTCCACTGAGTCTTCAAAGTACATACTCTCCTCGTAGATATCGGCTGCTTATAGTAGAAACAGATACAATGGTCCATCGGATAATCTGACTCTAGTGTCGTCGTGACCCGCACTGCACACACATAATCTCCATTCGGAGTCTTTCCTCTGAGTTCGCTGATAAACATAAGAAGCTGCTGACAATCTGCAATCGGTCTTCTATAATCGAAAAACTCTCCAATAGTCGCTCGTGACTCATGACTTTAATCTTGCTCCTTTTATCCAACATTCGGAGACTTTTAATTCCAATAATTTGACTTGCAATATATGCTTATCAAATCTCCAACTCTTTAAAACACTTGCTACGGAGTCATTTCTATACACATGACTCAGTCTAAGGACTTCCGGTAGGATCTAGTAGGAGATCCAAACATCCTGATCAAGATGTCAACCGATAACCCGTGGGTGGCCAAAACCAACCCAATCACATTCTTGGGCTATTAAATGGTCGTAACTTTTGCAAGTCTAACGACTCTGCATGGTACTTCCATTACCAAACGATCACTTGACCTAAAGCCCAAGAATTCCTTGACAATGAGTCAAAGAAGATGACGTGGGAAAATACTATCTCACAACATCATTTGAGTGACTAAGTGATACGTTATTTCCGTAGGTTATTTCCTATATCTTACACCAATCTGGCTAAATCCGGATAGTGGTATGCAGCTAACTTAGCTTCCTCTGTATAACACGAGTTAAGTACTCAAAAGTACCCTCAACGTTATACAATCTAGAACGACCATCTCAGAGATCAAAATCTCTATGAATATCTCCAAATTAATCCTCTACTATCTGCATCAGCGATAGTGTACTGTCATGTGATTCATTACCCCATGGTAATGATCGACTAACATAATTAGTGAAAATCTTAGGACCGTAATCCAGATCTCCACAAGCGATGTGACTACCTAAGCCTTTTCAGCTTCGAAAAGGTAATTACCTTTTCGATAGCAGGTACATATCTAATAACCTCAACATGTCGTTCCCGTGGCCAACACAAACCACAGTTACAAATACTAACCAATATCCTATAAGTCATCCATGTTATAAGCAACTAAATGCATAACCAATAGAAGGATATGTAATAACAATTAACATACCTTAAACCTTGTAGCTCGGAGATGTCCGCAACAGCCAGATCCCAAAACTCACGAAACCAAAACCGAGTAAAGCAAAACTCGATGTCCGAACGGAATAAAATCCGAAAGTAGACTTCGCAACCTAGGGCTCTGATACCAATAAAATTGTCATGCCCCGAGAGTATGCCGTGCCGAAAAGCAAAAGGATAGCATCTCCCCTGTACGTGACAACATATCGGGTTAATACAAGGCCCGTAGGCCCACAACAACAATATGATATACACAGATATCAACATATCAAACGCAGCAAAAACATACAACAGATAAAACAATATACAATGACCCAACTGTGCACTTCGGAGTGACTTGACACAACAAGAAACATAATAGAAGCTACATCGAAAGCCAAATATATACAACACGTCCGTATATCACAGATACGGAAACAATACGGCTAAAACCACAAAACGACAATCCACAAATACCACAATGCGGATTAAATATCCATCCGTCCGGTGTGAGATGGGATCAGCTGACGGAGCTTCGAACGTCCAAGGAATCTTCTACCTGTTATCTGGGCGACAGGAAGCCCAGGGTCCCGGGGTGGTGAGTATAAACTCAGGGGTAATATATAGAAAGTGCATGAACAACATATAAGGATAGATCTACAAGTATACATGTGAAGATCTACAGGTATACACCATGAGTCCAATAGACATACAGTCATATCCAAATCTAATAACAAGTAACTACAGTAAAGTCATACTCAATATATATACTAAACTGATCAACTGAACATAAAGTAATGTACCAACGTACCTGACGGTCTGCAACATCATAAGCTATATCATCCTGAACAGATATACAATAACATAACCCATATAACATACTAAGTCAATCCCATACGACGATACTCCAACATATGACGATATGATCACACCGTAATAATAACCCGGTGCATACCATGATGACATGATGCTAATCAAATGCATATAACGATCGAATCAGCGCATGTATCATGCTCAACACATGCGATATATAAAATGCAAATGACATGTAACATGATGAACGACCGTATCACGTGAATCATAGCTCAATCAAATGCATCTCACGGGCATATGTAAAACATATATCAAATACATGCATACATATATATATCGAATGCATATGCATGGTCATGTACTGCGCCGCGCAACTCGCTACCACGACCCGGTGTGGCCTAGGTGGTAGGACATGACAACTATCCGACTCGGTCCGCCATCACTCTCGAGTGGTGAGTTGGGTAGTATGAAAGAGCTAGCCCGCCATAGAGCTATATACTACCCACACGGGTCCTCCGCTAGCGCTCGTCTCTACCCATGAGTAGGCGAGCACCGCAAGACAAGCGCACATCACCGACCATCTATATGGTGGGTGAGTCGCGCTAACTACTACTCATGCCGCGGTGGCCAAGTCGCGCGTCTCCATTACCACCATCCATAGTGGCGAGAGCGGCACACACAACAATGATGCTCCGCCCTCGACCACTGCAACCACTACCACGTGGTGGGGGAGCGGGATGGTGACGACTCGTCTCAACCACAAGGCAAACCCAGTCGTCAGCATGCATGAAATGTAATGATGCATAACTCACACACAAATCCTCGCAACACTCCCTAACTCACGGGAAGACCTAGTCAACCATGCAAGGACGACTAATCCGTAATCACAACCTATTTACCTATGTACAGATAAATAGATCCGTCAAACTAACACACTGATATGTATACGATACAACGACCGACCTCATAATTTGGACTCATCACCTAACCTAGTGATGCAACCCAGTAACCCAATCTGAGGTCATAAAAATAACCCTAACCACATGTACTTACTAAACATCTATCAGCTAACACATAATAGGGTTTTATAGTTCCTATCCGTACTAGATAATCAATGAAGTAACAGAGTATATATCTCAAAGGTCAAAGGCAGTATAAGCATATGATTAAATAAGAGTGGATTTAAGGTAAACAGGTATAAACATAAATTCAAGATCATGCACTGGAATTGATCAAACTACCGGACCAGGTAGATATTACCCACCTGCTATGTAAAAACACCCGCTGTTTTCGTGTCCGAGAATCTATCTCAAATCAAGATCCTGAAATCAACATCCTGCAAGCAAAACATATTTGATCCAATCATGCTGTCAATTCTAATATTAGGATCAAATCCTAATCCTACATTAACTTTATGTATCGATCAACTAGATTGATCTAATTATCCTAATCAAGTATCCACATAAATCCATCAATCGAATCTCTACCAAATAAACAACTTCTTCCAATGACAGTAATCAATAAATCAATGACAAATAATTACAACCATAGTATATCTATCACGATAGATTCAAATTGAAACTTACCTAGTTCTGAACCCATGACACCAGCTCGCAACTTCCCATTTTGCTGCTTCAGGTATTAGATCTATGATCCAAGCCTAACGCCTCCTTCCTCAAATCATCACCCCAACTGATAGGTTGCCACCAAATCGAAGCCAATTTGAGCTCTGGAGCTCACAACCTATCATACAAAATTCATCAACTCTCGTCCTACAAATCTCAGCCTCTTCAGTAAAAGAAACAAAACGATAACCACAAAGTTACCATAATTCAACTAGATAGACTGTAGAAATTGTTGTTGATTAGCCTATCCAGAACCTCGAACCACTGTAGAGCCATCGTGGTTATGCTTCTCCCAATCGCGTCGGCAATGTAACTAGCTAGAGAGATCTGAGTTGCGGGAGGATGATTAGAAGTGTCGGTGCAACATAGAAGGTGTCGGTGATGACCGACGAATTTCCCCAGCAGCTTGTAAGGGAGGGCGACGACGGAAATGAGGAACGAATGTTGCTAAATCAGCTGCATCAAGGATCAGAACGGCGATGGAGATCCAGAAATGGCAGATCATAATCAAAGGGAAGTGAGGTCACCCTCGATCCAACTCTCGGCGAGGATGAGCTCGCTGTGACCGAGCTCACGGCGAGAACTCAAAGACGGCGACAGCAAATGGAGTTCGCGGTGGCGATGACAACCGAAGGGGGTCACAACTTGAAGGTTGATGGGGTCGTCCATCTAGCTTGGAGAAGCGAATGGCCGACAAAGACAAGCTTACAGCAATCCAAAGGAGACTACAGATTGAAATCGGCGTTGGACAATACCTGCTGTGGCGACGAAACAGAACAGAGGAAGCAAGGAATCGGTGGTGGTAACCGCAGGCATTCAACGGAGCTGGCGACTGTTCCGGCAATGCTTGAGGGAAAGGGAAGAAGTGGTGGAGAGCTCTCGGCGAGGAGAAGCTCAGATCGGGAAAATGTAGAAAGAATCGGCGCAGATCGAAGCTAGGGAAACTCGCGTAGGAGAAATGGGAAGAAGAAAACTGCGTCCAAAACGGGCCGGGTCGGTTCGGCCCGATCAGCCCAAGCCCAATATCAGCCCAAAGCCCAATTTCAGCCCAACTAGGTCAGCCTAATGGACTTAGCCCAACTAGATAATTAACCCCATTAGCCCACTAATTAAATCCAATTAATTAAAGGATTAATCCATATAATAAATTTTTTTTTCCATATTTTACAGTTTTACTACTTCGGCTACGTTACTAACTCTACTTATTTCTTTGCAGTTTTGGGGCTATCACTTGGAGTTGATGTCATGCCTGCCTCCCTTGACAGCAACCTTTTAGGGGATGCGGGCCCAAGTAACTTCTCTCCACTTGGCTCCGGGACAAGGAAACGGAGCTCGAGCAGGCTCAATCCGAGACGGTCGTGTTTCGATCGAAAGCCCTCCGCTATGAGGACGACCTCTAGACCCAGACACAAGAGATGGAGCGTTTGAGGGTTTAGGCGACTGAAGCGGAGGAGTTGCGGGCTAAAGTTGCCAAGGTAGATGAACTCAGAGCCCGTGTCGAAGAAACTGAGGCCAATCTGCTGCAAGCTAAGCAGATCAGAGCTGCTCAAGCAGAGTTTGAGGCTAAACAACGGAAAAAGCTAGCAACTCGAGTGGAGGAAGGCAGGGTCGAATTGGCTGCATACCGAGCGGGTGAGGAAGGTTGGTGGGAGTTACGCAAGAAAGTGTTCCTCGGCTCGGAGGAGTTCTCCGATATCCTAGGGGGGAGAACTGTCAACTTCCTAGAGATCGGGTATGAGGGAGCTATCCGACATTTCAAGGAGGTCGGATACCTACCTGAAGGGACTTCTACCGAGTTCTTGAACTTGCAGCGTCTCATCGACGAGACCCTCGACTCGGTGCTCAGTGGTCTCCCTAAATAACTTAGTCTTTAGTTTTTAGTTTAGCAATAGAATTTTGTAGTCGTACGCGATATTTCTAAACTTGTAATTTCCTTGAAATTAATACAAGTTTTTCAGCTAAGTGTTGTCTGTTGGCCTCTCAAGAATTTAACACCACTGATTACGGTAATAATGAACAATGATAAGTAACTTTGAAGTACCTTCATAATGGTCGAGGATAGGTGACTAAGCATACTTGGAACCAGTCATGCTAAGCGATATCCAAGAGAGAGCCGAATCATACATACTTGGAACCAGCCGTGATAGGTGATATCCAAAGAAGAGCTGAATCAGATATACTCTTGGAACCAGCTGTGATAAGCGATATCCAAGGAAGAGTCGAATCATATATACTTGGAACCAGCTGTGATAGGCGATATCCAAAGAAGAGCCGAATCATATATACTTGGAATCAGCCGTGATAGGCGACATCCAAGGAAGAGATGAATCATATATACTCGGAACCAGCCGTGATAGGCGATATCCAAGGAAGAGTCGAATCATATATACTTGGAACTAGCCATGATAGGCGATATCCAAGGAAGAGTCGAATCATATGTACTTGGAACCAGCCGTGATAGGCGATATCCAAGGAAGAGCCGAATCATATATACTTGGAACCAGCCGTGATAGGCGATATCCAAGGAAGAGCCGAATCATATATACTCTTGGAACTAGCCGTGATAGGCGATATCCAAGGAAGAGTCGAATAATAAATACTTGGATGTAAGGGGTGATTCTATATGAATTTTATACGTATATGTGACTGGTATAAGAAAGCCTAGTTGTGATCATGAAGGAGAGATTTTATTATGGAGAAGCTTTATTACATACTGTCGGACCCTCTAGACATGATAAGGCCGCAAACGCAAATGAAAAGCAATGGCCGGGTCAGTTCCTTTCCTTTGCTATCTTGCAAATAATAAGTGTCAGAGCTGAGCTTCTTAATGTTTTTGTATGGGCCCTCCCATCGGGGTGCCAATTTGTGAACTTCTCTCATGGGTTGGATTTTCTTCCATACGAAATCACCGGGCTGAAAGGAGCGGGGGATAACCTTTTTGTTATAAGCTTGGGCGATCTTCCTTCGAAAAGCATTCGTTCGGCTAGCCGCCTGGTCCTGAGTCTCAATTACTAAGTCTAACACTGTCAGCCTCCTTTCATCATTGTTTCCACTATCAGCGGCATAAGCAGAAACTCGAGGTGCTCCCATATCAATCTCTACAGGGACGAGGGCTTCAACACCGTATACAAGATGAAAATGGATGAGACCCATGTTGCCTTTAGGAGTAGTCCTATATGCCCATAAAATATTGGATAACTCTTCAATCCAACTTCTCCCAGTGTGATCTAGCTTGATTTTGATTCCCTGTATCAGTTCCCGGTTGGTGACTTTAGCTTGCTCATTGCTCTGAGGATAAGCTACAGAGGTGAAAGCCTGCTGGATCTCTAACTGTTGACACCATTCTTTTATCTTTCGGCCTTGAAATTACCGCCCATTGTCCGAGACCAACTTTCTTGGAATGTCAAATCGGCAAACTATATTCTTTCAAAGGAATTTTAACATAGTCTCTTCAGTTATTTTGGCCAATGGTTTGGCTTCCACCCACTTTGAGAAATAATCCACTACCACCAGTAGAAACTTCTTTTGATTCGATCCGATTGGTAGTGATCCCACTATATTCATTCCCCATTGATCGAAGGGGCATGATATCACTGAGGCCTTCAACAACTCGGCTGGTTGTTGGGAGAAGTTCTAATGTTTTTGACAGCTAAGACATGTACGAACACAGTGAGCGGCGTCTTGCTGGAGAGTTGGCCAAAAATATTCTGCCAATAAAATCTTTCGAGCGAGGGATGTTCCTTCGGAATGATTTCCGCAACAACTCTCATATACTTCTCTCATGACATAATCAGCTTCTTCCGGACCGAGACACTTAAATCAAGGTCGAGCAAAGGCTCGCTTGTATAGGACGTCTCCAATCAAGACAAATCGAGTTCCTCTTTTCTTAATGATTTGTGCCTCGACCCGATCATTCGGCAGTGTCCCTCCTTTTAGATAATCCACGAGGGGGGTCCTCCAGTCTGGCGGATTTTGGGGCGCTATCAAGTCTTCATCTATATTAGTGATGAGTTGCGTCTCAGTCATCGAATCCTCCAGGCTCCAAGTAGTGAGAGCACTGGTCATGCGAGCTAGCTCGTCGACCTTCTAATTATCTGTCCGAGGAATTTTATGAAGGACCACCTCTTGAAATTTTAAGGATAGCTTACGGTAAACTTGTATGTAGCGCTGAAGTCGCTGGTTGTTGGTGTCAAATGATCCTTTGACTTGCTCCATTATCAACTGTGAGTCAGAATATAAAGAGATCTTAGTGGCTCTAACATGCCGAGCTGCTCGCATTCTGGCTAATAACGCTTCATATTCAGCTTCATTATTGGAAGCTCGAAAGTTGAGTTGCACAGCTATCCAGATCGTATCTCCTTGAGGGGAGATTAATAATACTCCTACTCCACTTCCTTGCTTAGTTGCCGAACCATCCACATATATCTTTTATTCCTCATTTCTCTCGACTCCTGGTGTCTCGGCTAAGAAGCCAGTCAATACTTGTGCTTTGAGGGCTAAACGAGGCTGATAGTGAATCTCATATTCGGCCAGCTCAGTGGTCCATTTAATCAAGTGCCTAGATGCTTCGGGGTTGGTTAATATCCTTCTGAGACCACTGTTAGTTAAGACCGTGATTGGATGAGACAAAAAATAAGGACGACACTTCCTAATTGTTATAAGTAGGGTTAGCGCTAGCTTTTTCGGTGTTGTGTACCTGCTCTCAGCAGCTTTTAATAAATGACTGACGAAGTATATAGGTAATTGGTTACCATCCTCTAGCCGAAGTAGGAATGACGCCACGACCTCTTCTGAGGAGGCCAGATATAAATACAAACTTTCTCCTGGCAGTGGCTTGGCAAGTGTAGGCAGTTCAGATATATACCGCTTTAATTTAGTAAAAGCTTGTTCGCACTTCTCATCTCATGAAAATCGAGCCGACTTGCGAAGCACCTTGAAGAAAGGAAAGCTTCGCTCAACTGACTTAGGGATGAAGCGAGAGAGTGTCGTTATCCTACCCAATAGTCTTTGTACTTCTCTGAGATTTCTGGGAGAAACCATGTTCTGTAAAACCTGAGCCTTCTCGGGATTAACTTCAATGTCTCGCTCGGTCACAATGTATCCGAGAAACTTATCTCCTCGGACGCCAAATATGCATTTGGCGGAGCTGAGCCAAATTTTGTACCGACGCAGTGTGCTAAATGTCTCTGTCGTATCTTTAACGATGTCTTCAGCTTTTGTGGACTTGATGAGAATGTCATCCACGTATACTTCGATGTTTCGCCCTATTTGCGACCGAAACACTTTATCCATTATCCTTTGATAAGTGGCATCAGCGTTCTTTAATTTGAATGACATGATCTTGTAGTAGAAAGTGTCATTGGTCGTGACAAAGCTGACTTTCTCTTGATCTTCCCGTGCCAATGGGATCTGATGATACCCCTGATGATCGTCCAACATGCAGATTAATTCACATCCTGTCGTAGAATCTACTAGTTGATCTATCCAAGGTAAGAGGTAACAATATTTAGGGTATGCTTTATTAAGATCTCTAAAGTCTATACATACCCTCCATTTCCCTCCTGGATTTGGTACTAATACAATATTAGATAGCCACTTGGGAAACTGCACTTCTCGAATGTATCCAACCTGCATGAGTTTTTGTACTTCGACTCGAATGACCTGATTTTTCCCTGGGCCGAAGTGTCTTCTTTTTTGTTTGATGGGCCAAGATCTGGGAAGAACATTTAGTTGATACTCTATTATGACCCGAGAGATACTCTGATTCTGTTCCTCAGGCCAAGTAAAGACATCCCGATTGCTTACTAGGCAATTGACTACTTCTTGGTTTAGCTCGGCTGGCAGGTCGACAGTAACTCGAATCACTCTGTTAGCCTAATCTGGCCATATTTTCACAGCTTCTTCATCCAATGGCTCCTCCTGGAGAGTGTAAACTTCTGCCCTCTCGATCCTCTGGTTTTTCCTAGGGCCCGTTCGGACTTCTTCCACATAACATTTCTGAGCTGCCTTTTGATCTCTAGTGACTTCCGCTATCTGATTATTCACAAGGAATTTGACCTTCTGGTGGTATGTTGATACAACAACTTCGAAGGAGTGTAGCGCTGGCCTTCCCAAGATGCCGTTGAAAGCCGAGGCAGCATCTACTACCGTGAAGGTAGTAATTTGGGTCCGGCGGAGGGGCTCCTCTCCTAGAGATAGAGGCAAATCAATTTGACCGAGTGGAGACACCTTGTGACCCGAGAAGCCGAACAGAGCAGTATTCATCGGTTGGAGTTGTGCCAGGTCGAGCAGCATACCACCAAAGACGTCTTTAAAAAAAATATTGACCGAGCTACCTGTGTCCACGAAGATCCTAGCCCTGGCCACGTCATAGTTGACTATGGTCACTCTAATCACCAAGGCATCGTCATGCGGGACAGAAACTCCTTGCAGGTTCTCGGGGCCAAAGTGCATGGAAGGTCCTTCGGCGCGCTTTCGACCGGTGTCTACTTTCATATTTTCTAGGCATCTTCCGTGAGCCTTCCTGGCTCGGTTTGAGTCTCCATCTGTGGCCTCGCCAGTAATCATGTTGATGGTGCCGCGATGTGGAGTGTTAGAGGGTTCCTGCGGCAATTCTGGTTGGGGAGTTGTCTCACTTAGAGAGGCCTCTCGGGCCCTTCGAGGAACTTGAGCTTGTCTGCAATGCTCAGGTAAAGGTCGAGGAGCCCGCCTGCCCGGGTTCGTCAAACTTGATTTCGCGACTCCGATCTTGCTTCTATTTGCAGGAATCGAAGCGGGGCGTTGAAGTTTTGTTGTTGCTCCCTCATAACTTGTCTGATTTCTTCGGCCAAAGTACGACACTCCTGAGTCGAGTGGCCATGCACTTGATGGAAAGCACAAAAAGGGGCACGTTGATCCGCCAACATCAATGGTTGTGAGGCTTCCTATACGGTAAGGATTGTCCTATCTTTGACCATCCACGGAGGGTAGACAGGAGGAACTCTGAGAGGGCGACTCGGTGCCCCGAGAAGGGCCTTTTTACTTTGTTTTTGGGGATGAGGCCGGTTAGATCTTCCCCCTCCTTGTTGCTCATCTGCTGTCTTCTCGGCTTCTTCTAAGTTGATGTACACCTCTTCTCTGGCTAGTAAGATCTCGAAGTGAGGGGGGAGCCTCTTCATTAGGGACTTCAAAAAATCTCCTCTTATTAAACCCTAGGAAAAAACGTTGACTACTGTCCCGGGCGAAGCATCCAAGACGTTGATTGCCACGGTTAAACCGATGTATGTAATCCCTCAAGGATTCATCGCTCTTCTGCTTTATAGTCATGAGATATTGGACAATTCGACGATATCTTTTACTGCTGGCGAAATGCTAAAGAAAGAGGACAGATAACTCCTGGAAGGAACTGATAGATCCCTCAGGAAGCTGATCGAACCACTTTTGAGCGGAGCCTATTAAGTTGAGAGAGAAAACCTTGCATTTTGCTCCGTTATAGTAGTTATGTATCAAGTCAACCTTTTTAAATCTTCCCAAATATTCTTCTAGATCAGCCGAGCCGTTGTATTCTCCTATAAATATTTGCTTAAAGGACTTGGGCATCCTCTCGGCTATAATGCTGGGGGCGAGGGGGGAGTCTGTGTCGACTAGCGGAGCATTGCCCTTCTTGGGATTCCTTTCTGGTGGCGTGTAAGAGAGTGCTTCCTCGGAAGACTCCGGCAGAGATGCTATAGCAGACGACTCGGCTGGCATTGAGACTATAGGAACTGCTCTTGGTGGAGCTGGAGTTGAAGGGATAGATGTTGGTGTTGGACCTTGCACTAGGCTGGGGGATGTCTGCATAGGAGTGGGGCCCCGGGGGAAGAGGTCACGGAGGACGTCCTCCATGATGTTCTTGACGAGGAAGATGATACTTTCCCTAGTCATATTTCCTTCAGTAGAGTTATGATTGTCGGAATTCGCTCCTTGGTCTCCCATCCTTTTCTTAGGCGTGTTTACTGAATGTTTCCCACAGACGACGCCAATTATGTTGCCTGTCGAGACAGGGACGACGAGGTGTTCGGAGATGAATGCGGCAAAGGACTGATGACTCGGATGGAAGGATGGTCGACGCAGAGGGAAAGCCGAGAAGGGAAGCTGGAGTATCGAGCGAGAGTCGAGCCGAGTGATGTGAGATGACCGAATGACGTACCCCTGCAAGGGAAACGTGGTTAAATGCGTCGAGAGAGATCTCGATCAAACCCCTCTGACGCTCAAGGTAGGAATTAGCAAGAAAAGGTGGTGAAAAGCAATGGAATGAGTTGTGAGAATGTCCACCTGCTTTTCTCCTCCTTCAGGAGGGTTATATAAAAGCGAATCTTCCTGTTGAGCGGTACGGTAGGTATAGACGGTATGACTTAGTGACGAACTCACGCCTACTCTTAGAGGTAACAGAGAGTCATTACTCTCATAAATGTCGCAGGCTCGTGAGCTGTTATTAATGCTCATCGTGTGATTGATGGGAGACAACTCCTCATTAATGCGATAAACAGACTTATGAAAATCAGTATGGGTCTTTGTTCCTTGGTCGGAGGAAAATACCGATAAGGCTGCTTTGTTGACCATATGAACAGAAATACTCGCCACGTCACTTGACTAGGTGAAATAAATCATACTTTGGAAAGCTATACAACCAATATATTGTAGATCTAAATATATACCTGTTCTTGGTTGAATTTACCCGGTTGGAGGATTTTGGACTTGCGTCGGAGGAAATGATCACAGCCGGAAGATTCCTCTCGCTTCCACAAACCAAATCGCTGGATGTTTCCTCTCCTTTTTCTTTTCTCCGGGGAACCTCGCCTTGGACGCACTCCTTCCCTTTTAAGGGAAGGAGACGCACGCACGGGCGTGCTCGAGGCGGTTCCACGAACTGCCTGTGCAGTTCGTGGAACTGCCACGAACTAACATCTCCCACTCGTCCAAGGTATGTCACACAGACAAAAATGATCACACAGACCATTTTAGAAGAGAAGTCTAGTCACATAGACTAAATCGAAGCAACATCTATTGTCCCAAAAGACTAATAGAACAGAGATTAATAGTCACAAAGACTAAATGAAACATCAAATTAGAAAATGGTTCGTGCGACAGCAAGCACATTGAGCGTTCAAATGCTAAGAAAGTTGTTACACCTTACATAGCTGCTCATAGAGTGATACATGCTAAGAGAAGTTGTTACGCCTAACTTAGCCACTCTCCATATGATACATAATCATTCTCCCGATGACACAGAGTCATCTCCAGGTGGTACAAAACCATTTATCTTATGACACACAGCCATTTTCCAGGTGACACATAGTCGTTTTCCAGATGATACAAAATCATATTTCTGGTGGTACATAACCGTTTTACCTGAAACATTTATGTCTTGCTTTTTACCCAGATTAAATAATTTTATTTACATCAATATGAACATCTCTAATCCCTTAAATTGACCATCATGTCAAGAGCATGTCTCATATTCCAAATATTCACAAACATTTCTGTACACAACAGAAAAGAGTCGACTAGTGAATAATACTCATTAGATGTAAACTTATTTAATCTTCCTTTTTAGTGTGAATCTATTCATTTTAATCAATAGCTTTCCTAGACATGTTCCATAGACCGAATCATCCATAGTCATAGGTAGACATGCTAAAGTAGCAAACCTTGATTAAAACTTCAAGTAGACACCTAAATAGTCACAAAGGGCAAATTTTGAGATCAACATATAATCTCAAAGGGCTCATAGTAGAAGCGAGGATCCATTCTCCTACTACCCTTATTGTCGTCTTAGCACATGTGATATCATTCACATGCTACGATGTCGTCCTCTTTACCAATAAAGAGCGCTTTTCCTCAAAATAACATAAATGCAGTTTCGATCTAGACATTCCCAATGTCTGATCCAATTCAACACATGAATCCAGAATTCAACATATGAATTCTAATCTGGCTCAAAAACAGGTAGAGTAAATGGTGGGTTCATTTACTTCGATCATTTATCACAAAATGATTTTATCTTGATACAAATATCAAGACGACCATAACTTATAGGAATGTAACAAATTTTCTGACTTTCCAAAGCTAACAACCACATAGGTCGACCTATAAGCATCGGTCTTACCTCTATTCATATGCACAAATAAAGATGATTGTCCGTGAGAGGATCAATCATTACCTGCCAACATGCTTATCGAGATCTTATCACTAGAATGTAACATAACATACACTGAACAGATTATGGCTGACATTTCAAAACAATCAAATCATTATATTCAATTGTCATTACAAGACTATTACATTCTACGAAGTCCCATGGACTTTACATGCTCATTAAATGACTCTCTAGTCATTGGCTTAGTAAAAGGATCTGCAAGCATAGCTCGTGTAGGGATATACTCAAGAATCACCTTCTTTTTAGCAACAATATCCCTTATAAAGTTGTACTTTATAGCTATATGCTTGCCCTTGCTGTGATATTTGGGATCCTTGGAAAAAGCTATCGCATTGATGTCAATAGATAATACCATCGGATTCTCGTTTCTCAAGAATCTTCAAATGCTTTAGAACCTCCTCAACTGCATCGCTTGACACACGAACATGCCACATATTCGCCTTCCATTGTAGATAAGGCCACACAGCTGCTTTTGTCGCTCGAGATGGCGCCACCATTCAACAAGAACGATAGCACGATGTCGATTTTCTATCATCCAGTCCCACCAATCAGATCGAATAGCCCTTAAGGCTTATATATGATCCTTGATAACAGAGACAATAATCTGTCGTCGCCTTCAGATATCTGAAAATCCTTTTCACTGCCTTCCAGTGTCTCGATCCTGGGTTTGACGAACCGCTTACTAAGCCCATCGCATGCGATATATCGGGACGAGTACACAACATAATATACATTAAACTACCTACTAATCGCATATGGTTTTTTATTCATGTCGGCTATTTCATTTGAGTCTTGGGACGCAGTACCTTTTCGTAGATGTGTCTGTTCACTGTTGCATTCAGACATGTTGAAATGTTGTAACATCTTAGTAATATAAGACTCTTGTGACAAACTCAAAAGTCTCTTAGATCGATCCCGGATGATCTTAACCCCTAAGATGTATTCAGCTTCTCCCATATCTATTGTGTCAAATTGTGAAGACAACCACTTTTTGACTTCTACAATAAAACCTATGTCATTTCCTGCTATCAGCATATCATCAACATATAATGATAAAATGACATACTTTCCTTTTTCCTTCTTTAGGAAAACGCAATGATCCTCATTGATCATTTCGAAACCATAAGATAAAATCACTTTGTTAAATCTTATGTTCCATTGTCTTGACGCTTGCTTCAGCCCATATATAGATTTCTTCAATCTACATACTTTATCCTCTTGGCCTAAAGCAACGAAACCTTCTGGCTGAACCATATAGATTTCCTCGTCAAGCTCACCGTTAAGGAAAGCGGTTTTGACATCCATTTGATGTAATTCCAAGTCATAATGTGCCACAAAGGCCAAAATAACTCGGATTGACACAAACTTCACTACGGGAGAAAATGTCTCTTCAAAGTCAATACCCTCTCTTTGGGTAAATCCTTTTGCAACCAAACGAGCCTTGTATCGGTTAATCGATCCATCAGACTTCCTCTTTATTTTGAGAATCCACTTATTCCCAATGGCCCTTCGGCCAGGAGGAAGATCGACTAACTCCCAAACTTGATTCCGAATCATTGACTCCATCTCTTCTTCCATTGCACTTTTCCACTTATCTCTAACTCTACATCCCAACGCTTCCTCAACTGATTGAGGTTCATCTTCGTCAACTGGGAGTGTCATCATTGCCTCATTCTCAATATCAAACCTCCTTTTAGGTATGATCTTACGAACACTTTTCCGTAAGTTGGGCTGTTGAGAAGTCACCCCGTGATCAGGCACATTACTCCCACTCGGTTGACTAGGTTCAGGTATCCCACTGGACATCTGACTTGTTGATAACGACTCATCCTCCTCAAAAAGAGGAACTGTCTTATCAACTTCACCCTTTGTTGGGAACTCAGTTTCTAGGAAAGTGGAATCTCTAGACTCAATCTCAGAGATTGTTCCATCTGACGTCTCACCTATAAAAACATAACCTTTTGAGGTATCAGAATATCTTATAAAGATACACTTCTTACCTCTAGGTCCTAGTTTTCCATATTTGTGAGAACTATTATGAACGTAGGCAGCTGACCCCCAGGGTCTCAGATTGCTCAAATCTGGTTTTCTGCCCGTCCAACGTTCATATGGGGTTGATGGAACTGACTTAAGGCACTTTGTTAAGTATATACGCGCATAGTAATGCATCTCCCCAATAGAGACCGCAAATTAGCTCGCGCCATCATAGACCTAACCATTTCAAAAGAGTCCTATTTCTTCTTTCAAAGAACCCCATTTCCGTGGAGTTCCCGAGATCGTTAGTCGCCTAATAATCCCTTTATCATTACATGTCGCTTGAACAAATCGCATGTATATTCACCCCCACTGGCCAAGGCGCAAGGCCTTAACCTTACGCTCGCTTGATTCTCAACTTCGTTCAAATAACGAATGAAATAATCCAACGCTTCAGATTTTTGAGAAATCAAATACACATGATCATACCTAGTGAAATCATCAATAAATGTAATGAAGTAGGAAGCTCCATGCCTAGCCTTCACACTCATCGACCACAAATATCCGAATGAATCAATTGCAATGGCAAGTCCGCCTAATAGCCTTTCCAAATGGTTTCCTAGTTGCTTTTCCAAAGAAGACAATGCTCACATACAGACAAGCTAATCTTAGCACGAGAGCCCAATAAACCTCTCTAGCTAATCGATTCATGCGATCTTGTCCTATATGTCCCAATCTAGCATGCCAAACCTCATCGATTATATCCGCATTACTAGTAAGAGCAATGTTTGAAAACAACTATGAATCGCACAATTCACCACACATCTAGTACCATAAAACCATTAGATAAAACCATATCCGATTGACACAGAGTCAATCTTAAGTTCTACACAACGATCAAAAAAATTTACAGAGTAACCCAAATCAAGAAGACAAGTAATGATACAAGATTCCTTCAATCTCTCGAGCATACAAGACATCATGCGTAAACAAAGTACTTCCACCACGGGTTAAGTTTACAAGTGTCGACTCCTTTGACTTCGACTCTTGCATTGTTTCCTACATAGATCCATTTGTTGCTGCAGTACCGTGAAGGTACTCCACATATGTAACCCACTCTCGAGCTACATGGTTGGTTGCTCCCGAATCTATAATCCACAAAGGATAAGAATCACCATCAACACAAGATTAGCAACAAAATGCTCAAGAGATTAGAAGTTACCTTCTTTGGCTCAAGACACTCCGCAAAGTGACCCTTCTTGTTACAATTAAAGCAAGATAACTTGCTTTTAGGTTTCTTCTGCCTTCTTCTTCTTGATTTGAGTAACGCGTTCTTATTCTTTCCCTTTCCCTTCTTGTACCATTTTTCTTGGATCCGGATGATCCAGTGAGCCTCTGACCAAATAGGCGGCAGAAATCCTCGCGGATTCTACTCTCTCACCATTTCCACTCAACATGCCGTGAGACATCGTAAAGTCTTAATACTCTCAACGTGAGTTAAAGTCATTTCATGGTCTCCCAAGAATCGGAAGAGAACGAATAACCGCTTTGAACTGTTGTTCATTAACTCATGGCCGTGATTTTGGCTCCGGATCATATTCGACATCTCCCTGAGATGTTGAACCATCGTTGCATTGGCGCTTCTTATAGTTTATCGAACCGATCGTCAGCGCTCGGACTTATTCCACTGTATCTCTCTCTAAGGGCTACCCAGACAGCATGAGCCGAAGGATATGGCTCATACTCTAACACTAGGTCATCCACCATTGAACTTATCAATATTCCCTTAGCAGTGGAATCCTTCCTTTTCCACACCTTATAGGTATCAAGGTCACGCGCATCAGGTCAGACATTACTCTCAACAGTTCCAACAAAACCCGATTATGACCTCTAGAACTTCCTGCTTCCTCAAGAACATATTGAATCTTGAGGTGTCATCTTATAGTTATCCCCATTCAGTTTTTCACCTTTGTTCAGTTCAGCTATGATGTTTTTAGTTGCCATAACCTAACATAAATAAACACATTATTTAGTTACTCAGTGTATGCTTTTATGTATGTAATCTCAAAAAATAAACTCAAGATAAATCTGATTTGGTTTACAAAATCAAGTGACAACTACGTTATCACTCATCATTTGTATGTGCCAATCAGACTTATATTGACATATTTTATTACCTACAGCCCACTGATTTTAATCATTATTACAGCATGATATTACACATGAACATATCATTATATACACATTTGAACTAATCAAGGGCATACTTAGTAATCATGCATCATGTAGAATTAACAGCATCAAATGAACTAATCATTAAATGAACATATCATTAAAATAAACATGCTGTACAATGTTAACAAATAACAAAGTCTACTAAGAATGTAACAGATTACATTCTTCCTACTCATAAACTAAAAATAACTCCTAATAGACTAGATAAGCGATTACTGCTCCCACTAGGATAAGCCCTAGCGCAACAGTAATCATGACATGTCCGTCTGGCGACTCAACCACAAGATTTCTCCTGGGACACTCAGTAACACATGCCGCTTCGATACGACAGTCCTTTAAAGACCCCACAAATCGAGAACCAAAATCCTCCACTGGGTCTTCTTCAGGATCCTCTTCACAGTCAGCATAGTTAATCAGCTCTGTGCACAATCGGGTATATGAAATGCGTCCTTCATGTAACCCCCAAAATTGTCGTGCCGCATCAGCAAGATTATCGGGCAATGAACGAATCAACGCCCAAATCCTGTAGTTGTCTAATACTGGAAACTCCTGCATCTCGAGCTTCGGACTAATCATCGGCCTTCCCTATGTGTCCAACGACTCCATGGTAAGGGTCATAGTCCAAGTCTTCGATAGCCTCCTATACACAAGGCATAACACATCGCGCCGGGTCATAGTGGTATACATCCGCACCATCTGTAAAATTGAAATAAATCATGTCAGTACATAACCGACAAAACCAGTACAAATACCGGTATATTCCAATTTAATCAAGGCACAGAACAAATACACATATTTCAAGAAGAGCTAAACTCCTTGAATTTTAGGCTATAATCAATTGACCCATTGATCAATCAATTTTGACCCACAGACAGTCATTAAACTAGTTCTATCCTTAAGTTATCCACGTCAGATTGCAATTGTTCCAAAACAACTCATCTAACTATAGTTATGAGTTTAGTCAACCAAAGTTAATCTTACACCATTCTTGTGTGAATTTAATTAGACACTAAGTCTTCTATTGGAATCAAATTAATTGAACCCATGTCCAATTAAAATTTGATTCAAGATCCATTTAATTAGGCCCAATTAAGCCGGGCTAAATTAAGTCTAAAGCCCAATTTCAATAATCTGTACGAAACAGATTAATCAATTATTCGGCCCAAATAAAGCCCAATTAATTCGGCCCAAATTGAAGCCCAATTTTCGGTCCAAATTAAACAGCCCAATTAATTCGGCCCAAACAAAACAGCCCAATTAATTCGGCCCAAATTAAACAGCCCAATTAATTTGGCCCAATTAAATCTAAAGCCCAATTAATTCGGTCCAATTAAAGCCCAATTTTACCAATTAAGCCCATCAAATTTGGCCCAATTATTTAATCTGTACGAAACAGATTAATAAAATAAAAAAAATTATTTTTTTTTTATATATCTGTACAAAACAGATAAAATAAAAAAAACTTTTTTTTTTAATTTAATAGGCCTACCGCGAGAACCGGCCGCGCTGCGGTCCAACGGCCCGTCGCCGTCGCCTCCTCGGCCGATGCCAGCCTCCTCCGGCAGCGGTGGCCTTAGCCGCCTCGAAGGCAGCCGCCGCGCGATGGCCGCCGCCTCCGGTGGCCGCCGCCCATGGCCGGCGCCGTGACATCGCCGCTCCGGCGTCGCGGCGTCGGCAGCCTCGCTGCCTCCGGCGCCGTCCGTTGCGTCGCCGGGCCGTCGACGACAGCGCCAACGCCGTCGTCTCCGCGCCTCTGCCGCGTCGCCTCCGACGGCGCCGTGTCGGAAGGGCGTCGGCTCCGCGTCGCTTCCAAGCGACCGGATGCCGGCGACCGCAACCGCGCCATCGAACAGAGAGTTTTCCGGTTGCGGCGTAGAAACAAATTGAACAGGTAATTATCTATGCTCTGATACCAATGTAGATCTAAATATATACCTGTTCTTGGTTGAATTTACCCGGTTGGAGGATTTTGGACTTGCGTCGGAGGAAATGATCACAGCCGGAAGATTCCTCTCGCTTCCACAAACCAAATCGCTGGATGTTTCCTCTCCTTTTTCTCCGGGGAACCTCGCCTTGGACGCACTCCTTCCCTTTTAAGGGAAGGAGACGCACGCACGGGCGTGCTCGAGGCGGTTCCACGAATTGCCTGTGCAGTTCGTGGAACTGCCACGAACTAACATATATTGTGCAACTGTCAAGATGTGGGGCCGAGGTGAAAGATAGTGAGACCAAGATGCATAACAAGCCGAGATGCGAAGCGTCTAGCATATAATATAGTCGAGATGGAGAAGAGGCCAAGACACGGGGTGTCTAACATATAATATAACTGAGATGGAGAAGAGGCCGAGACGCAGGGCATCGAGCATATAATATAGCCGAGATGATTTCCTTATTCGGCTCGGATGTACCGAACTGATATGCCTGTCGACGAGACCGAGATATGGACTTGGAAATAGCGGTTACTTATATTTGTACGGATAGTGACAAAGTAATTTCATCTAGTATCAGCCCGAGTTTCAGATCTCGGGTAGAAGGATCTCCTAACTAAACAGGTTGGCAGCTCCTACTAGTCTCTTGTCGATTCCTAAACTGGTAGCTCCTACTTGTCTCTGGTTGACTCCTATACTGGTTGGCTGCATTGCTCCTACTAGTCCCTACTACTTGTGGCAGCCTTACTTGTGTTATTGGCTTACCTGACTTTCTTGTGTTTTCGAAAGGGCACTCCAACACCTAGAGGAAAGAATTAGTTCTGGAGTTACAGACAAGGAACTCCATTCTCTTGACTCTACCAGATAGAATAGAACCCCTATTTTTTCATAGTCAAAAGAGGAGTTTGATCCTGGCTCAGAAGGAACGCTAGCACAATGCTCAACACAATGGATGCGTATTCCACACAAAATTCAAACCTGTGAATGCACCCCAAAATTCAGCTCTAGTCGATGAGCAAGTACCAGAGCCGACCCTGAGGGAAGGTTGCTCGGGCTCTCGTCTAGGACCCAAAAAAATTTTCGTAGAAAGGATCTAATTTTTAAAATTTTCAATAAAAAATAAGACTCGATTTCTAAATTTCGCTTACTGAATTAAAATTTTAAAATCCGAACCGACTCTGACAAATACCAATCGTGTACATAAACCCAACAACCCAAGCTCCTGTGGAATCTCTACCCAAACTACCAGCTCCTGCTAACCCCACCGAAGACTTGTAGGCACCATCGGAGTTCAGTTTAACTCAATCCGTAGGGGGAGGTTCCCCCCAATGAGCTTTTCGACTCTACTTCGTTTAGTTACTCCCACACCACTTTCCACATATGCACTCTGCATGATCTCTCGTGCCCGGTGAAGAATGCAAAAGGTCACCTTCCACCCGAAACGAATCCTTAAATATCTACAAGTTTCGCTCTTTCATTCATGGGAACAACAGTAAGCGCTCTATGAAAAAGAGGTCCTTCATCATCAATCCACATCTTCCCAAAAGGGGACTCTTTTTCCATCTCTAAGAATCCACAACATGCCCTGAATTCCATATTGCCACGCACTACTAATGCCTCGGAACAACGAAGAAATATTTCAACTCGTACTTACTTCCAACAGACTTAGTCTTCAATACACTAACACTATGTTTGTTACGAAGTAATGTAATTAAGTTTATAATGTAATATAATGTGTATTATATTATTGTATTTGATTAGTGATTGATGTGTAATCTTTGATTACAACAATGATTGCATTCGTTTGTTTGGTATCCATATTTGTTATAAGAAATGTAATTAATATTATTATAAAATGGTAAAAATACCCTTATAATTTCTTCTTAAGGTAATATAATTCTTAGTCGCCGATCGTCGGTCGCTGGCCATCGGTCGATCGTCGGTCGTTGGTCATCGGTCGTCTGTCGTCGGCCGTCGTCGATCGTCGTCGGCCAATCGCCGACCATCACCAGTCGGTCGCCGCCCAATCACCAGCGTGCCATCGACATCCGGTCGATCGTCGATCGATCGTCGATCCCGACCGATCGTCGATCGATTGTCGATCGTCGGCTAATCGCGGCCCAGTCACTGGCCGATCGTCGACCATCAACCGGTCGTCATCCACCGGCCGATCGTCGACGGGCATCGGTCGGTCCTCGGTAGTGACTGGCCAGTCGCCGACCGTCGACCGTCGTACGATCGTTGGTCGATCGTCGGCCGGTTGCCGGTCGGTCGCCGGGCGATCGCCAGCCGACAACCATCACCGGCCTGCAATCGTCGTTGGTGGTCGTCGATGGTCGTCGTCGACGAGCATCGAGAAGCAATGAGAAAGATAAAAGAAGGATATATTTATCATGATAAATATTAAGTCCGTAATGTAATCGGATTACATAGCTTTTTCTTCGTAATCGAGATTACGTATCTTGACTCTTATTTTATAATGCAATTACATTATATTACATCTTTGAAATGTTACCAAACAAAGTAAATCATCTTGTAATATAATCCTGATTACATTATAAGTCTGATTACCTCATACCAAACGTAGCCTAAGACTACGATTGGTATGTCGTAATGTAATCAAGATTATAATGGAATGCAATGTAATCTTGATTATATTATTATATTTGGATAAAAATTATATGTAATCTTAGATTACAAAGATAATTACATTCTTTTGTTTGGATGCATTATAAAGACGGTAAGAATCGATCGACGGTGACGACGACAGTGAGGACGGCGGCGACGACAAAGACGGTGGCTAGGGGGCCGACGGCGACCGACGGTCGACGATGGCGACCGACCGATCAATGGAGATAACAAACGACAATGATCGACTTCGATTGTTGAACATCCAACACTTTTTAAATTACGACTTGTAATGTAATCTGGATCAGATAGATTTTGCTTTGTAATCCAGATTATAAAATTTTAATGTCTTTTGTAATCCAAATTATATTATATTACAATTCACAGTAACAAATAAAGAAATTTACTTTGTAATACAATCTGAATTACATTACAAAACAGATTATGATATATCAAATACAGCCTAAAACTAATTTTGTTGAGTAAGCAAAGCTTTAATGTTCTGCCACATCTTCCTCAAACCTAACCCGCCTCGGGTCCTTCGACCGCAAGAACGATCATTCCTATATTGGATATAACTGTGTTCTGGAATTCGAGTTGATCGAGACCGAACTGTATATTAAGTATTTGCTTCGCGGTGGATTTTGAGATTTCAATCTCCCCGTCTAGAAATACACTTTATAGATTTCAATCTCCCCGTCTAGAAATTAAAGCTTTTCCCAGAATTCAAGCTCATTCGTGAACTCAAGGTAGGGAAAAGATCAGTATCCGCTATATGCTGAACAAATGCATCAACTGAACTTAAATTCAATCAAATGCAATTCAATTCAAACAATCAAACCCAGAATGCGAGGGCTGAGCCTAACGAACTGAACTTACTTGCTCACCCGGGAATACACATCATATAAACCATATGAAAGCATAACAGTAGATGAAAATAGTCAAATAGTCAAAGATTGAAAATCACGAGGGCCGAGAAAAGAGGTAAGAAGAGTGAAGGCAGGAAGTCAGATGACTGATGCAGGAGGCCAGATGACTTAGCTAATTGTGATGTGGATGACTCAGGTTATGCGAATGACTCCCTTAATATGGACTAATGCGAGGGATGGAAAGGGGGCCAGAGGGGACGTATTATAGCAAGTAGATAGAAAGAAGTCCATTCACTCTAGTTCGCCCGTTAGCTTTTAAGGCAAATTCAAATAGTTAGCATAGTCGTATTAAGATTTGAAAGGGTAAAATATCGATTTTTAGAGATAATGACCAGGTAATCAATGATTCCGTATTTCTACGCTAAATATCTGACACCTGATTTATTCCTCTCCGCACGTAGGGATAACGGTAGGAACCGATAATGTGACGATTCCATATTTTTAAGTAAAGTTCGTCCGTTGGTCGAGGCGTCATTATCATTAGCAGCAAGAGTAGTGAGGCCATGAACTCGTCCCTTTGTTTTCGTTTGCTCAGCAGCGGGTAGAGAAGCTGGAGTTGCTCTAGAGACTGATAGGCCGGCGAACGTAGAAGTAATTCCAAGGGTAAGGGGAGAGATCGAACTACTTTTTGCTTTCATTTCTTTTGAAAGGTAAATAGAGTGGAATAAGATATCAATGAGTACTCCTTACTCCTTCGTGAATTTCATTCGACTGTTCAACAGCTCTAGTCTTCAATAAAAGAACTAGATGCAATATGCTAACACATGCAAATGCAACTCGAGCTGTTCAAAACTCAAACTAAATTCTTCCATTCAGTTCAGTCCGGGAGGAAAAAAGTTGGGGAGAGAAAATTGAAACTTGATTTGATCTGTTCAAAATCCTCTTCGAGAAAGATTTATGATTTGCGTGACAAATGCAATCGGCCCTCGAACTCATCGACTCCTCATTTCCTTGTTTTCGACTCTCAACATCACTGTTTTTTTTTTCATGAATTAGATTTCGACTAAACTTCTTAGAAAATGTTCTTTTCTTATTCCGTTCGTGCTTCTATCAAGCTACAAGACACAGTTAAGAGTGAGCAATGCTCAAAGATCAAGCCTAGCGGGAAGGGTTGCAGCTAGATTCTATACCACTAGGGAAGTAGAATCGCAAGGGTACGAAACATAGCTATGAAAAGCAATCCACCCAGGTAAGGAAAAACTACCTGCTTCTTCACGTCGCTATCGATTCATGATATTCATATGTTTGATTCTGCAATTCATGCGAAAATTCAAAATACACTAATTCAAATTTGCTTCATAATTAATACAAAATGAAAAATGAAAAAGTTTCAAATCTTTCTTTCTCTTTCCTCTCGCCGTGGTTGCAGAAGTCCATGGGCTCAACTATCAAAGTTTTGAAGAACTACCCTGAAAGAATGAAACCTTTCCTTGATTTGCCCTAAACTCTGTCCCTCCACTCTTTGCTTGAGGAAGTCCATTCCGGCTCAGTGGTTGATTCTGCTCCCGTTGCTGTTGTAGCTTCAATATCCGTTTTTCCTGTTCAAGAGGTGCCGATTCAGACAAGAAGCAGACTCTTGCGCTTTGTGTGGGAGGAGGGGAGAAGAGTGTAAGTAATGAAAAGGGGAAATGGAAGGGAGGATAAAGGAAGTTTACATTCCAAATTAGGGTGTAAGAAAAGTTAAGTTTTTTGTGAGGAAGAGGAGTACAAGTTTACCTCCATTTCCTCTCTCTTTTTTCTTCCCTCGCTTCTTTCTAAACAAAGATAGTCTTTTTTTTTTCTTTATTTATCTTTACTCTTCCATTATTTATACCTCCCTCATCTCCTCCCAAACAAACCCTTAGAGACGAGTGAAATGACGGGGCAACGTCACGACAGGAAAGAGTACAATAATATATAGTTTGGAATAAAGAGTTTGGGATGATTTAAAGAGAAGCGACGATGACTAGCTGGCCGACAGGAGTGAGTGGGGAAAGGGGATCAGAACTAGCCTGAGCATAAATATATACCAACGAAGATAATGAAAGTGCTGCTTCATCCATTCCATTAGAAGAGCCTCGAACAACTCGTTGTCACCTAAATAAGCAATGCGTAGCTCATCGATAATGCTTTCGCAGAAAGATTTGGGCTTTACACTCTTTCCCACGGAGCGGCTCACCATCCCGATCCTATAAGGATCAACACAACCCTTTTAAGGGAGCGTGAACCACATAGGTTGAGAGGCAGAGGATGTATGCCACTAGGTGAGAGCGCCAGTAACCAGTTTCGTAATCATCGACGACACACACTTTGGTGTCCCGGTGCACACTCGTTCCACCTCTAAGCCTATAGGATGTCTGCAACAACACCCAACGTACTTGGTGTTGTCGGAATAGTATTTGTTGTCGGGAGAATACAAATTGATATGATGAGCTTGTCGAGACTAGTGTTCAACACTATCTCCGTAAAATAATATTGCTCCACTACAGGTGCTTATGAAGAACAACAATTCGTTTCTTAAAATACAACGACGACGTCTCGAAATAGCAGCACTATAAATTCCGAGACTTACGAACCTTCTCATAGGCTTTTTGGACTCTGGATGCAGAAGATGAGATAGATGGATGAGAACTTGAGTTGATTTCAGTGTGTTTTCCATCATCTAGAGGGACTTATTTATACATTGTGACGAGGTGAGATATCCTTTGGTGATTAACTGTATCCTTTGGTCAGGATGCATCTGGGTCGTTCGATCTGGAGGGTTGTAACCTTTCAGATTGCCCCTTGATCTCTGTTGCAGATCTGGATGAAGCAATCCACTCGATCAATGCTCCAGATCAACCTTCATCACCAACGATCAGATCGCAACTCTTCGCGATCAACGCCCCAGATCGCATCACTTGCGATCCATCATCCCTCTTCGATCCAATGACTACCATCTGTTGTCTGCACAGTCAACATTACAATCATCTCTCTTACATCACCCGAGTGTCACATAGACACTGCCATGTCATATGGAGCATAAATTTAAACTCCTCAATGCTCCTCAAAGTGTGCCCATTGCACGCGTGCGCGTGTGCCGGGCTCACAGGTGTGAACATCTGCTCGTCTGTTAGAAGAGAGCATTTGTTGTGTTAACTTCATTAGCACAACAACACATATAAGGAAGCAAATTTCGTTTGGAATTTCCGATGTGGGACTATTCCCCATCTACTTCCTTTTATAACATTAATATGCAATTAATGTTATTTTGGGATGATTTTATATAATTAATTTCTCATTCACCCGTAATAAATTTTGAGCAAATTAATAATCTAAATTCATCTACGCGAAACATAGATTTCGATTTTGAAATAAATTCAGATTTTCATTGATTGATGGCACCTTGATTTTGTAAAACCATATTGGTCATTTAAGATCAAATATCCAACAATCCCCCACATGAATGGAAATTTATGCATGTATACATGCTGACACTTTACAAGAGTCCAATCGATAAGTTAATACATCGGGAGAGGTAGCTTGTGGCTTTGAACCTTCGGCGATTTACCAAACAGCGCATGTGAAATTTAGAATTGCCCAAACAGTACACCATACTTTCATATTTACCAAATAGCGCACTTAATTCCATTTTTACCCCTCCCGCCAAACAAATCTGCACCACTGTGGTGCTGGAATTTACAATTCCACTTTGGTGCAGGTCTGTTTGACGGGAGGAGTAAAAAGGAAATTAAGTGCGTTATTTGGTAAATATGAAAGTATGGGACGTTGTTTAGACAATTCTAAACTTCACGTACGCTGTTTGGTAAATTACCGTTGAACCTTCCGTAGTAGAATGCTATCGAGCATACTAGGATGAATGAACGTGATGTCTTGAATTGCTCAGTTGTTTGTGTATACTAAGTTAATTACACCCACACAGAGACTTATCTCACCTATTTTTGGTTATCATGGTTAGTTCCGTTTCAGCCATGGACACCATCTTGGATTCATGAGTGTTTCATTGAAGCGACCTGTCTTCACACTCACATAGGTGACACTTCTATCAAGAGTATCCTACCATACTCCACCCTATAAAGGTATAGAAATTATTAAAAGCATAAGCTTAACCTTACTACATATGGTAGGACAACACATGTTCATCCTAGGATTGGGATAGAGATAATATATCTCGTATGTTGTAATACAACTTATGTAGCTTCGTTGTTCCATTGAACCAATATCTTAGGATCTCTAGTCAACAAGGTTGGGTTACCGTTACATTCATTTTAGTTGTAGATTTTTAATCTCATTCCTTTTGACGAGCAGTATACTTGATCTTGACTTAGCTCCTTCGTAAAAGGATCTGCCAAATTATCTTTGGACTTGACATAATCGATTGCAATCACTCCATTCGAGATCAACTGTCTAATGATATTGTGTCTACGACGTATATGTTGTGACTTACCATTATATATACTACTCTGTGTCATTCCAATCGTCAATTGACTATCACAGTGCATAAGTACGGTGGACACAGGTTTCGTCCAGCTCGGAATATCTTCCAAGAAATTTCACAGTCATTCAACTTCTTCAGCTGCTTTGCCTAATGCTATAAACTCAGATTCCATTGTTGACCGAGCAATGCACATCTGCTTAATGGATTTCCAAGATACCGTTCTCCCACCAATCGTGAATACATATCCATTAGTGGATTTGAAATCTTTTATATCTGATATCCAATTAGCATCACAATATCCCTCCAAGACAACGGGATATTTTCCGTAATGTAATCCGTAATTCATAATATATTTTAAATATCTAAGAACTCGCATCAATGCTTTTCAATGAGTGTTATTTGGATTACTTATAAAACGACTCAGCTTGTTGACCACACAGGCAATATCCGGACGTGTGCAGTTTGTAAGATACATCAAGCTGCCTATTATCCAAGAATATTCTAATTGCGATACTTTAGTTTTTCACTAAGTGTTGACTTAGATCCATAGATGTTTTCACTGTAGAGAGATCGTACGCATTGAACTTTTTCAACACCGATTCTACGTAATGAGATTGTGTCAAAACTATTCCCTCATATATCATGAGAATTTTAATTCCCAATATAATATCTGTTCGACCCATATCTTTCATATCAAAATCCTTGGTCAATATTTTCTTTGTACTCATGATTATTTCATGATTATTGTCCATTATACATATAGACAACTGATTACATGACCTTCCGGGATGACACGATTGTAGAATCCAAATTTGATTGTCAAATTACTAGCACTTCTCTGATATACTTAGATGGTTAGTAGAAATTTATAGACTCTGATTTCTTGTGGCTCGGTTGTCAAAGAGACGTATCCATATAGAACTATAGAATTTGGCTGACTGTCTCTAAGAATGAATCAAATCAAAAACTTAAACACCTAGTACTAATAAAAAAATAAAATAAAACATTATCGGATGCCCTCGGACTAGTAGATTTTAACGCACACACAAAAAGACAAGCATAACTGACACTGATCTACCTAGATTGATATTTACATAAACAACAAACAAATCATTTCTCAAATCAACAAAACCTAGGATAAATATCACGAAACTATCACTGCAGAATAATGATTTTTAAGAATACTCATAAATATTTTTATAGTATTTTTTTTATTACACTAATATTTAAATTGAAAAATTTCTATAAAATAATATTGTCTTCGACCTTCTTCACATTCTTGATATTTTATAATATCGTGATATAATATCAATATTAATGTCAAAAGTGTCTCAATTTAGAAATATAATGAAACTTTAAAATGTAAAAAAAAAATCATAATTAAAAACACTTATATATGTTTTGTTATTATCTTAATAAGGACAAGGATAAGGACAAAGTTAAATATCACCTAAATTTATTTATTCTGATATTTATAAATATCTTATATTTTATTTATAAGGATAATAAAATTATTAGTAAAAATAATTTATAAGATTATTTTCAAATGTCATTTTAATTGATCTACAATGACATTTAAAGATATTAAAAATGATCACTAATATTTATTTAAAATATATAATTTGAATTCAATATTTACATATCATCAAAATTCATCTATCATTTATAATAGAAAAAATTATAAAATACAATTTAAGTGTTAATAAAAAAATATAAATTCATTCAATAATCATTTGAGTCAAAGTTACAAGTGCAATACTATTGATGAGTTTTTTACATCCAAACTTAACTATGCACTACACACAAAATATTAAGTTTTAGAACAAAAAAGTCTTGTAAAATAAAAACTCAACTAAGCAAACTATTTTCAACCAAAATATTGACACATACAAATTTAAGTACCCGTCACCTACAAATAAATAAATATATTTGTATTAGTGAAATAAAACAAATAAACATGTAAATTAAAGTTAATAGAAATAATGATAAAGATCGAATATCATACTAAATGAAAAAAAATATAAAGTACATAATATTTCAATGAAAGATTAAATTTATACCACATGATAAAGCCAAACTATCATTCTTTCAAATATATCCTCAAGCCTCATATAATCGTAAGATCTAATTAAACTCTCTTATAATTCTAAGACAACTTGTATTTGTACTTCACACTAATTTGATTATAGTATTTGTCTCTATACTATAGTATTTGAATTTATACTATGGAGCACTCTTTTTGTCACAAATTTCGTTGAATCAAATAAAGTTTTGATCAAAATAGAGCATCAAATCTATATAAAAGTACAAAAAAGATACGAATTTGAAGATGTGTGAAATGGATAATAAAAAATAAAATAAACAAATCTTATCTATAAAGATAGATGATGAGGAACAAAAAATTTATGGATTACTATAGCAAGTGGTTGGATCCACTTGGGCAAATTATGTCTCGATCGGTCGTACACTCGACGCGCACAGGTCACGCTTGCACACGAGTCGTCTTGTAGTAGTGCAATCCGGATCCTGGATTCGCACCCCCTGTGCATCCACGCGTGAGAGAGAGTCTTTTCCCTTATATATGTTCACAACTACAATACTTGTGATATATTATAAACCAACCAAATTGTCCCTCAACTTTTAATGTAGGACTAAACTCCTCCACGAGAAAATTTCTCCATTCTTCCATTTCCTTGTTTCCATTCACATTTCCAACGTTAACATGTGTTTTTTTTTTCTGTTCACAAACAAGCTCATGAACAAGCTTCACTCAGGCTGGAGAAAACCTTGTTCAGTCAAACTCATTATTTCTTCATCATCAAATAATTCAGCATGTTCTATATATAGGATATCTAAATGAATTTCTTTATGATTTTAGCATAAGAATCATTAAACAAAAAAATCAAATCACTTATGTCGGTTAATTCTACTATTCGAATGTATTTTCTTATATATCTACCTCTATAAAATTACCAAACTTCACACAGTACAAGAATCCGATCCAAAAAGAAAGAGTAACAAAATCAATAATATAATCAAACAATCGATCAGAGAATTCACTGAGGTTATTTAGCACAGCTAGCAACTCCACAACCTGACAGTAATAAGTGATCGAAAAGCATGGCATGATCTTGAGTGGGGAATAACAACAAATACCTGGAAGGCAAACTACAGACTGCCCCCTCATTTGCTCAACTGTCGCAGATCGATCTGCTTCAGCTTGTTAGCGGCCAATTGATTGAAGAGCCGAAGAAGATAGCAGATCAAAGCGATGAAAGTTGAAGGAAGACCTTATTGAGGACCCAGATGGTGTGGGAGTACGTACGGTACTAGGCACGCTGCAGGAGCTCGTCGAGGGAGGTCGACTCATCCAGGTCACAATAATTGACAAAATATAATAATTCTCATGGGCGTACTTGTAGTAAGTAGTACGGTCGTAAAAATTATTATTAATGACGTATCATAATCGCCATTGATGATGCATTGTCAAAAGTCGAATTTATTATGATGAGGAAGACAATCGAGGATTAAGACACGAACAGGAGAAAAGATGAATGTCGCAGAAAAGGAGAAAGGATGTAGACACTCAATCGCTATTTTCTAGGTGCGGTGTTGTGTCCGGTAAAGATAAGTAATTATGTTTAAAAAGATATATAATATTTATTGATAAATTAATACACAATTATTAAATACTATAAAATAAACGTTATTAAGAAAATATCTCTTAAAGTGTATACTGGTTTAGATTCTTTATAATTGTTTTGTTAATTACTTATGATCAACGTGAATATACTTACACTTTCAAGTACAATGACAAGATAATCAAGATGTACCTAGTTAAACCTAACGAGCTAAAGTCTAAACGTAATTTGTTGCTCACTAAAATAACTGTACTCTTGAGACAATCCAATATTTTTTCCATTAAAAACCCATGACAATAAATTGGACATTTTGAAACTCGAGAACATAATTTGGATGAAGTTATCTTGTAGGCCCCATATATGCAATCACAATAAGAATTTAATTTTAAGATCTCAATTGTCTAGTTTACCATTTATTGACTTCACTCTGAACAACTCAATGAACCAATCTATCGATCTTAGTATATTCAAGATCACATGTGATTCAAAAACTCATCAATCTATTAACTTGATTCTCTTATCTATCACTTTTCCTTTTTTCTTAGTTGGTTAAGAGTTTTATTAAATAAATCACAGAGATTCATGTCGATGTCAAAAGGAAAAGTGCAATGAGACTTATAAATTTCAAGATAATACACATTATATATTTAAGAAATATAATGTAGATGATTATCCGCTTATCCATGTTCATCCCAAGTATGTCCTTAAAAATTCTTTTTGAAAACTTCATAACCCTCCTTTTGGTCCTTTTCAAATTATGAGAAAAATTAGTACTCATACATACATATGTTGTTAATTTATCTACTTATTTAAAAATTGATTCAATTTTCAATGTCAAAGACTTACTACCATATCAATAAACATTTAAGTTTTTCTCTATTGAATTGATTATAGGAAATATATTGACTTTTACACTCCCATCAATGACACAACATCCAAATCCTATGGTCCAAGTTACCGATGAAATTATTTTATACATTAAAAAAAAGATGATCTAAGAGGAAAATTCAATAATCCGCTAGGAGTTGAGTTCTCCTCAATGAAGAAGAATAATGCAAATAGGGAATCATAGTAATAATAAAAAGATAATGATTAAAGAAATAAATCATTAAATATCAAATTCAATTTAAAAAGTATCCTTGCTTCAAAAATTATTCTCTCCCATTTGACAAAAGAAAACATATAAATATCAAAACATAATATTTGCTGAAATAAATCAGCAATCATTCATAATTACTCTCACCTTTTCATACGATGGAGTTAAAATCTCTCTCATTGAGGAGTCAAGTCATGTACCTATAGCGTCAATTCTAACACCCTTATCCAAAGCCATTTTCTTATTTAATTGAGAGTATTATAGACCATGCATCAAATAGTTATCTCTCCATATAAAAATAGTCATCTATACTTAATTTGTTGGAACAAGATTGATGACACATATCGAGAGTGTCGTTTCTCCATGCGCTAGTTATTAGTCTCAAGGGTTAAAGACCTACGTGATTTACCTCCCTTACGATAGTCCGGAGATAGACTGGTAAGAACCGTTAGATTGACGGATTCCAACCTTTTGCACCAGAAGATTGATGACACATATATAATTAAAGATGAACTTCCAAGTCTCTCCCCTAAGTTTATGAAGAAAATGAGCAATAGCTATTTAATTCAATTGAGAGGCTATGCCACCTTACATCAATGTATTGTATTGATAAATTTACTTTGTCAATTCATCTTTTCACTAGACGGAGTCGTATTTCTTTGATTAGGAAGAATGTCACAACCAAACATTTTAATTTATTAAATGTTATTTAAGTTGTTAATTGTTATACTCAGTTAGGACTTTTTTAGCAAAGTTGTTTATCTTTTTAGAAAAGTTTATTAGATTTTTATCATAAAAATTAAGATTTTCTAGTATATTATAAAGAATAGATCATATTCTCAAACTATAAAAAGGGATTGAATCTCATATATTCTTTACATTTTAAGTTAATAATTTTTTTTATTTTTTAATTCTAAATGAGAATTGATAAATTTTTCTTTAAATAAAAATCATATTCTGATTTGTTCTATTATACTTCACACTAGTTTAGTTTAATAGAAAGAGGGACAACGAGCAAAGTAAAACTCATGATATTTCTAACTAATAGAATCATCAAAAGACACTCTTTATTTTTTTAAAAGGAAAAAAAACTGTTAGGGATCGTTTGGAAGCTAGAGGGGGGGAGGGGTGAATAACGTAGAATTCGTTCGTCGATGGAATTCGTTCGCGGTTATCTCTATAATTTCGTTAGCACAGCGGAAATAGAAAGATAATAATGATAACAAAATATACAACACGCAAACACAAATATTTAACGTGGTTCGGAACCGCACGGTTTCTACTCCACGGATCGAGCTCTACGAGCTCTAGTGATGCACACGCACTCACTAATCATAAATACTCCTTCTCGACACAAGTCGGAGATGGAGAAACCTCTTACAAGTAATTTTACAACAATAAGATACAAATACAGGCAATTACAATAATGAAATACAATGCAAGTAAAGAAAATTATTTTACGATTGCCTTTGGATTGCTTGATTGCTTGGTTGCTTGAAATCACCTTGGAGACCCTGATTTGCAACAACAAATCGCTCCAAAACCCTCAAGAAACCGATGCAAATTTCCTCCATTACGAGCTCCTTTTATATCATGGAGACAACGGTGTAATCCACGCTGAAAAAAATCCAACGGCTAGGATATCAGTCGACTGATGAGCCATCACTACCGCCGCCTCAGCAATGAAAGTGAGACTCCATTCGCGTGGCGAAAATCCGAGCATCGACCGATAACATAATCGGGCCGATCGCTCGTCCATCACCGATCGTTAATGGCAAATGATCGCTAGGCTACTTTCCGCATAAACCCTAGTTGACCGGGCCCAGGTCCGACGCCACATGGCACTAGTCGACTGGCACACCTCAAACATGAGGTTTTAACCTAAGTATGGTTCCCCCATACTTGCTAGACCACCCTTAGCCTAGACCTAAGCCTTCTAACCACCTCCATCAGCCTTACGCCTCTCGGATCCCTCCAAGTCATCCATGACTTGTTCATCCATCGCGCTAGCCTTCAGGTGCTTCCATCGGCTATGTCATGCTAACGGTGTCTACACCGCCAAGGCACTTTGGACTTACGCCGCCAAGACTCCGCTTGGACTTTACGCCGTCAACCATTGGACTTATGCTGCCAAGACTCCCGCTTGGACTTTACGCCGCCAATATCAAACCCTTGGACTTCTCAAATGCCAAGACTCAAGCTTGGACTTTCTCTTGCCAACCCATGTTGGACTTTTCATGCCAAGACCCATGCTTGGACTTTTCATGTGCCAAGTGTCTCACTTGGACTTTCCATGCCAAGTACTCAAGACTTGGATTTTATCAAATGACAATTACATTGTCATATGTTTTTGTCGAAACATCAAAACATCACTCGAGTCAAACTCGAATCCTGGTCAATCGTGACCTGGGCCGATTGCACCAACAAAAACATCCTCATATATTTTCGATAAAAAATATTCTCATTTTCATACTGTTCTAACCATTAGAGTAAATGGCAACCTAACAATCAATTAGTGGTTGTTATAGTAAGTTTATAATAATTTTAATATTATTAAATGACGATTATGATTAATTAAAAAAAATTTCATCGATTGATAGAGATTATAGTATTTCTCTTTCACGATTTCCAGTCAAATTCTTCACCATCGACTGTCATCTATATTATAGTCAACCCCTGAATCCATTGAGAATCGTTATCGGTGTCTCTCAGGCCGAATAATAGTTGGAATTGGATCAAAATCAGATCATTCAACGACGACGCTAAACTCCTGCAAGTGACGAAAAATTACTATATATATATATATATATAGTTATAGTTATTTTATCCCGCGCGCCTTTTATTTCCGTGGTTGTGCGCGACCAGTCAGCGTGAATAGTGAATTCACTATTCATGTGAGGAGTTGCGCACAGGCGCAGAAATGAAAGGCACGCAGGAGAGTATTTTTTGTATATATATATATATATATGAATGATCTGTTGCGCATCTGTTTCTTGCGCACCCTGCGTGAATAGGAAATGCACTTTAACATCGCTTACGATTCCTTCTACTCGAGCACTGGCAACTCAGAATCACCGGTGGACGAGCGGATTCCGACCACGATTCGGTCGGAATCCGGCCATGGCCTGATAGGAATCTGACCGCGGTCCAATCGACATGGAATTTCGATCAGATCGTTATCAAGATTCTGTCGAATGACAGTTGGAATTGACCGCGATTGTAGCCATCGGTGGTCGTGGCATCGGCGGCCACAATTCAACCAAATTTCGATCATGATCCGACTGAAATACGATTGCAGTTTGACCGATATCGGAGTCCGACCAGATCGCGGTCTGATTCTGGTCAAATCGCTATCGGAATTGACCGCAATTATGACCTCTAGTGGTCGCGGTATTGGCGACCACAATTAGACCGAATTTTAGCTGCAATCAGATTGAAATTTAGTCATGGTTCAATCGCCCAGACGACGAAGGCAATGGCAATGGTGACCCCGATGGATTTAGGGTTTGGCCTATAATGCTCACCGAGAAGGAAGTTGAGGTAGAGGAAGCACTGTATATTTTCCATTATTGTACAATCGCCATAAATGGACAGTGGAGAAGCTATCACACACGCATCACACAACATATCATTTCTCTCTCTCTATATATATATTTTTGATATCCTGAGTGTCGATTCGTGTGCGACTCATGCACGACACAATCTCCACCGTTGATCTATCACAATTGTAGAGTGAATGAGAAATGCATTGTGCTTTCGCCAGTGACTTCCTTCTCAGGTGAGCGTTATAATCCAATCCTTGAACCCGTCGAGTTCGTTGTTGTCGTTCAGTCAACCAGACCCCCATCGGATTGGGATTGAAATCCGATCAAATTACGACAACTGACGACCACAATCGTGATTGATTTTGCCCGAATTACGGTCGCCAACGGCCAGGGTGATGGTGATCGCAATTCATCGGATTCCAATCGCAATCTGACGAGAATCCTATTATGGTTCGGTCAGACTCCGATACCAATTGAACCGTGTCGGATTCCGACCGAATTTCGATCGGATCGTGGTCAGAATCCTGCAGAACGACAGTAGGCGATTCACATGGAAAAAATTACTATGTATTTCTCATTCATTGTGTATATATATATAGAAAAATTTTCTCCTGCGGGACGAAATTCTCCACGTCGGTCCGCTCCACGTCGACCCCGCGCCCGTCCGCTCAACGTCGCTGTGTCGTCCGGTCATCGTTGACCGTCAGACCGAGCACGATCGACGTGTGACTCATCGGCGGGGCTCGGATTCCGACCGCTTAGCGCTCGGAATCTGGAGCTAATTGGCCGGAAACGACCGAATTGCACGACCGACAGTGGCGCAACCACTGTCCGCCGCGATCGGGCTGGATTCCGACCAAATTGCGGTCGGAATCTAATGATGGACGGAACGACGGTAGGTCCCGACCCATCCGGCAGAGTCCCGTAATTTGGGCGAATCCGCGATCGCTATCAAATTGGTCGCCAAATGAGGGACTACACCGGCAGGCTCCATCGCCCGGATTCCGACTCTAATTCGGCGGAATCCGGCCGATCGCGGTAAAATCAGCCCGATTCTAGCGGCCGATTCGAACGACGCGATTGGCCGACCGAATCTCGGCCGTCAGTATACTACGATCGACGTCGACTATCGGTCCGTCCGACATCAGATTTCGATCGCGATTCGATTGAAATCCAATCCGATCGCGACCGACAGTGGCCGCGCCATTGTCGGGTGCGTGAACCGGTCGTTTTTGCCCGGTTTGCATTAGATTCCGACCGCTAATCGGTGGGAATCCGATCCCGTCGGACTGTCGACGAGTTGCGCATCGATCGTGCTCGGTCCGACGGCCGACGATGATCGAATGGTGCTGTGGCGACGTCAACAGTGGTATGGAATCGACGTGGAGCGGACGGGGCGCGCACGGGATAATTGCGTTGGAGAAAATTTATATATAAATAATGACTTGATAGCGCTCAAAATGAAAACTCAATTTATTTTAATATATTGCAGCACTTACTCTACCTGCTGCAGCACCGCATAATAAAGATATAAAAAAAAAAATCTATAACTTCTTTTTGACTTTTTAAAAAAAGATGATACTCTTGGCGTACGATTAATTTAGACAGTCATCGAAATTTATTGCCTTAATTTTCTTAATTTTATATTAAAAAATAAAAGAAAACTACAATCCATCGTGGACGTTAGTCCTCCTTGATACCAGATACGATACCGCCTGTCTAGATCCGGACAGCGGCCATCGTTTGCTTTCACAGACAGACCCTCTACATATTCCACGTGGCTATAATGACGTCACAATCAGGTCTCCGGACGTCATCTCGGCCATTAAAACCAGACGAACCCGTCCCTATTTGCCCGGACGAGACGTACGTCCCCGACTACCTGACAGTTGATTGGATTCATGTCACGGGCTCCGCAAGGGTCCGCGGTCTTGGTCAATTCAAGTACGATACGGGACGCGTGGTCTTTTTATTGGCCGGAATGCTTCGTACCGACCTAAACAACCTCATCCTCGTCCCCCCACCTTCGATCCTGTTATTATTCCACCGCGAGCGAGGAAGCGGGCGCTTGAGATCGCGATTCTAGGGTTAGGGTTTTCTCCACCTCCACTCTTCACTCACTCCTTTCGATCGGGTTTTCCCTACCGAACGTCTGCAAGGCCGATCGGGCCGTCGGCATCCCTTCCTCCTCCATTTGATGCATGGATTCCAGCCCCCTTGCTGCCGCTGGCCCGGTCTATGGAGTCGGTGAGAGTCGCCGGTGGGCGGATTGCAAGGTCTATACCCGCAGGAACCGGGCCAAGAAGAACCCTCCGACCGAGGTCGAGAACCCGCAGCCGTCGTCCCGTGAAACCCTAGCCGAGAACCCTCTGCCTTCGTCACTTAAAACCTCGGATGAAAACCCTCAGCCGTCATCCCGTGAAACCTTAGCGACGACGACAAAGACCAAGGACGACCTTCAATCCTCGCTCCAGCAGCCTCCGGCGGAACCTCCACCAGGACGTCAGATTCAGGTCAGCCTCCGCTCCTCGTCGGATAACGAGCCTCTCAGTCTTAACCTTCCATGCCCAGAGGGAAAGGCCGTGCTTGACTGCAAGGCCAATGCCCTCCACGAAAATGGCTCTTTGGAGAACCGGAAAGACGAGCCGTCACAGCAGGATGCAAGGAAGATCCGGAAGAAGCTCTTTGCTGATCTGGGTCAGGTGAGGGATCTTTTCAAGAGGCTCGAGACCCGTTACTCTGAGCTCTTTGCTGAGCGTGTGGATGGTGATGGTGGAGCTCCTTCTCAATTCTCAGCTAACCATGGAAACATTACCGTGTCAAGGAAGAGAGCGCCAACCCTTGTTGAGGCTGTTCTGGTGGACCCTCCATTACACTCCCAGTTCGACATCCCAGTTCCTCCTAGTGTCAGTGCAAGGAACAGCATAGCTGACTCAATGCTGGTGGATGAGGTATTTTCTGCCCCTGTTGCAACTGGTGGCGGTGCTCGTTCCCAACTCTCAGTGAACCATGCAACAACACCTGTGGCGATGAAGAGAGCACTTGCAAACTTTGATGCCGTTCCAACCAGCCCTGCTCTTCTCCCTATTCGCCCTCGGCTTAGCATTGTTGTGCCACGTGGTTCTGGTTCAAGGAACAATGTCAGCGAATTGTCCTTTCAGAAGGAGAAGAGGACACCAAAGGCCAACCAATACTTTCATAGTTCAGATTTCATCTTGGGTAAGGATAAGATTCCTCCACCAACGTCTCTGAAGAAGTCCAAGGCCAGCAAAAGCAAGAAGCATTTGGCAGAATCAGATTACAAGACATCACCTGAGAAGAAAATATATGCTAGTACCTTCAAGAGCTGTCGGACATTGTTGGAGAAGCTCATGAAGCACAGGTTTGGATGGGTGTTCAACAAACCAGTAGATGTTGAATCCCTTGGTCTCTATGATTATTTCTCAATCATTAAACACCCTATGGACTTTGGCACTGTAAAATCTCGCCTTACTGATAACTCCTATGAAACTCCTGAGGAATTTGCAGCAGATGTTAGACTTACTCTCCGGAATGCAATGATATATAATCCTGTGGGGCAGGATGTTCATGTTATGGCACAGCAGCTGTCCTACATCTTTGAGGAAAGGTGGCTTGTGATTGAGACTGAGTTTACAGATCGATTGCATCAGTTATATTCAGTCAGTAGAAAAAGGGCTTCTCCTGTTAGGGGAACTCTTGAAAGGTCAGACTCCACAGTGCATCCAATTGTTGTTGATTTGAGAAAAGAAGATAATCAGTATCAAAATTTTGGCCGGCCTGTGCCTCTGAAGAAGCCAAAGGCTAAAGACTTATACAAGAGGGAGATGACATTGAAGGAGAAGCAAACTTTAAGTCGTCACTTGGAGAGCCTGCCGGCAGAGAAGTTGGATTTGGTTGTGGAAATTATTAAGAAGAGGAACTTTGCTCTGAGTCAACATGATGATGAGATTGAAGTGGATATTGATAGTGTGGACACAGATACACTCTGGGAACTTGATAGATTTGTTTCAAATTATAAAAAGACATTAAGTAAGCACAAAAGGAAGGCAGAGCTAGCAATGCTAGCTAGGGCTGAGGCAGAGCGCCTTAACCAAGAAAGGTTAAGCAGAGGGGTAAGACTTTACAGTTGAATTGGAGATATATAATCTTCGGTGATCCTAGTTATATGTTCCTCTATTCATTTGTGACAGGGTCCTGATCCAGTTGTTACTTCTTCAGTACAGCAAACTCAAAAAGGTATGAAACTAATTTGGGGATTTTGCTGTTTGTTATTGGTTGTTTTCTCATATTGTGTTGACTAAATTGCGCATTGTTTTTGGCAAGAGTAGACCAGAAGAATGCTGCTGCTCATCTAGTTGTGGCAGGAGTGAACAATGGTGATGATGTAAATGGATCAAGTAGTTCCAGTGAATCTAGCAGTGATTCAAGCTCCTCTGATAGTGGTAACATTTTGATGCAATTCTGTCAGATTGCTAAATTAAGGATATTTCTTGTTTTCTAATTGAAAATGTCTGATATGTGTGACTATTATATATTTTATCATTCTGGAGTCTATGGAAACAGAAAATTGAATTAGGTTTTGTTTTTTATTATATTAATGAACTTATGCTTTTTTACTGCACACCCTACTGTCAGATTGCTATATTTGTGATTTTCTTTTTGTTTTCTTATTGAGAATACTTGGTATATGTAGCTATTATATATTTTTGGTTTTAATTGTGTACATTTTTTAACTTTGCTCTCAATTTTCAGACTCTGACAGTGAAAGCTCCTCCTCATATGAATCTGATGTGCCACATTGATCTTGAACATGAATAAAATAGCTTCTATGGAAGGTACGAAGTGTGTTGTAGCTTGTATTACTATCACAATATCATAATTTTGCTGGGGCCACAGATCACAATCATATTTATTTTTGGATTTATTATCTCCTTTTGTTCTGAATGTACCTGCACATGTTTTTCCATTAGACAATAATTTTCGTTGGGGTCGATTTACCTTTTTTTTTTTGTTTACTTTTTTATTTTATCTCTGGTCTATTTTTCTGAGTTTTTTTGCACATATTTTTTTAGTTGAGTATGATAACTCTTTTGGATATGTTTCCCTATCTTTTGTTACATCTTTGGTAGGCCCACGTATAGTTATGGAAATTATTACTTTGTACCATCCTCCCTTCACTTGTGCCAAGGCATATATCAAATGATATTTGTTGGAAATTTTCATTTACCAGGGACAAATATATGAATTGTCCTCTTTAACTATGTCCACGCATAGAACGTGATTGTTTCATGTGTTTGTTTTTCATGCATAATTGCAAGATTGCCAATCCATACATGGATCCAATTTAGTTGTTGGGTGGGATCCGATTTTTCTGGAAATCTCAGTCAAATGAGCCAAATCCTAATGTTAACAAAAAGGCTGGTAGTTGTCAAATTTGTTGGAAATATTGAAGGTGATAAGAAGGAAAAAAAGCAATGAAACTTATGAATTCTAGAAGCAAGACAGCAGGAGCACCGGTAGAGTAGTGGAGGGTGTTCTAGTGAGGAACTGGTAGTTCGAGTTAGTGAGGTTGTGTAAGGGAGACAAAGGGAAGGGTTTGTGTGAATTGTGAGAGCATAAAGGTGGCGAGAGGGGAGATGTGTAGTGTGGACCAGCAAACTTTCATAAAGTAAGGTTTTATAATAATAATTTAGTATTTTAGTATAATTAGGTTATTGAAGGAAATTTAATATGTATTAATAATCGTATATCAATTTGATGCATCAGTAATGGCAATTTAATAAAATCAATTTGATACGGTATTATATTAATTATTTAGTGTAATATATAGGCTTGGTTGTTGTTGTGTGTAATATATAGTTGAGATTTTTTATTATATAGGAAACATATATTAGAGAAGGAGAACCTTGGCACAATGGTAAAGTTGCCGCCTTGTGATAATGTGATCTAGACCACGGGTTCAAGGCCTGAAAATAGTCTCATGCAAAGCAGGGTAAAACTGTATACAATAGATCTTTCCTCGGGACTTTGCATAGTAGAAGCTTCGTGCATTGAGCTGCTCTTTAAGTAACATATATTAGAAAATAGCAATCTGATAGTGTATATGACTATTCATATGTTAATCAATGAATTGATGAAGTCCTCTCAACATGGATGAGGAATAATTTTCATGATTCTTAAGATTTTTTAATTTTTATTCCGCATATAGAAAAAATTTTCCTTGCACTTAACATTTCTAGTTCCAATTCCATAATTCCAGTGGGCCAATAACATGATGATAGCTGGATTAGTGATTAGGATACCACGATAAATGTGGTAATTTAATGTGAGATTGAATATAGTTTTTTAACTGTAAACGTCTTGATGGTTTTTCAGGTGTTTGGCTAGTGTCCTTTGTAAATCGTAGCAATGGACCAAAATATCTGTAACTGTTCTAGAAAGTGTATTTGAATTTAAAAGACCAATCTTATAATTTAGTTTAGCAGATTTCTGAACATTGTTGTTAATTGGCACACACAGGAAGGTTAGTCATTCAATGACATTGTGTTCTATGCTTCAATTCTGATTTTACACTTCCAACTGGATTGTTACATCGCCATAGGCAACTCCTCTTCAAAATAAACGAGATTTTAGAGAAAAAAAATGGAAAATAGTTAAACTAATAATAAGGCCAGTCAACAGGCTTCAACTTCATCTTCTCTTGCCTTCTGCGCCAAGTATGGGTGGGACGTTAGAGGGAGGATATACATTATGGCTGTGCTGCCTCCCATCATCCTTTCCCACTAAGTTGCAATTGTGGATCCCCTTTCCACCTTTTCCTTTTTGCTCTCTTCTTTTCAGCCCTGTAAATATGTTCCTAAAGTCCATATAAATTTCCATCAATATAATAATCATAAACTACTTGTAAAAAGGAGTAAGCACGTCTTGATTGACAAAGATTTTCCATGACCATTTGTCTAAATTTGTCTGTGCACACACAAGCTGTTCACTCTTAGCAAATATTTGATTATATTTCTTCTTGTTTTGATTTAGTCATTCAGAATGTATCATTATACCATCGTTCTCCTTGTAGGTTGCAGATATAAAGGCTTTGTGATTGTGTGGATGAATTGCTTCCCAAGTTTTTCATATGAATTTGCCTTAAAAAGGGTGATCTCTCTCTGTAAGTTGTATGTTTGTATCCTTGTGAAACTGGTCTTATATCTGTCTCTCCTAGTTGGATAGGGATGCTAACCTTCACAAATTGGCATTTTTTTTTTTTTTTGAGATGGGACATTTTAAAGCAGTTTCATCTGCATATATTTGTACAGAAAGATTTGTGATTTGTAGTTTTAGAATGACAGGTTCATTTATCTTCTTCATTGCACAGTTTGTGTACCCGAGCAGTTTCTTCTGCATATATTTGTGCAGGATTTGTGATTTTAGTGACAGGTTAATTTATCTTCTCCATTATTTTCCAGTTTATGTAAGAGTTTTCTAACTTAACCATGTGTAGGCTTCCTGACCCACTTTAGCATGTTGTTCAGAGAACCCTTGAACGGTTGGAGGGGAGGTATTGTTTGCATGTTTTCTGAGCTCGAGAGGTAAAATGTTGGGCTACTGGTGTCAGCCCGCTGCATGTTTGAGGTTCTTATTAAATGTTGGGAAGTTGCATGTCTAACAAATTACCAAGGAATAATTGTAGTTCTTTACCCTGGCAAGTAGGCGCGAGCTCGTCTCGATGTAGGCTACTCGTCTTGCATGTCAAACAGTTGATTTAGGCAGCTTGCTTCAAGAATGTCTCCTCGATGCTCGTGGGCTGATCACTTTCGGAAGATGAATATATATCATGGTGTAATAATTTCGTGATGTTAAACTAGCTGGCCATGTGGTCAGTTGTGTTTTTTTATGCAATCATGTTTTTCTTTTGCCAATTTACTGATGCCAGCCGTAGATTTTCATTTCAACAGAGCACGGAGCCAGTGAATTTACTCACCTGTATTGCACTTGAAACCTCAGATATGAATCAGTGTTTTAGATTGGGATGAGCAATCGTGCATGATATATATTTTTTTCCCTACTACAGTATTCTATTAGAGTTTTTTTACTTGTCGAGGGGTAATTCTGCCATTTGGGTTCATTTTTTGTGTTGTTTTTCGAAAGTTTCTAGTATTCATGATTCAGCTTCTGGAGCGCTGGTTCAATTCTTACTGCATATTTTTTTGCACAGGGTGTATATGAGAAATGGGCTTGCTCCAGGTGTTTTGTTCCAGTTGGGTTGATCTTTTGGTTTTTTTTTTTCCACAGAATCAAACAGAGTTTTTTGGTCTTAGGATTTGGATGGAGCTTGTTTGTACTCGTTAGACATTGTATACTTGTTATATGATGGATGCGACCAACTACTGTCAAATTTTGGATGTTTGCTCTGGAAATAATACAATTTTCAGCGTCACTTTCCGTTATAAGAAACATGCATCTTTTGCATAAAAAGGGCACGATTTATGCAGTTGCAAATTTGATTAACGATGTGGTGGTGGGCGATAGTGGGGTAGCAAGTGAGGAAGGAGCTCGGAGGTGCCAACTCCAGTGGGCTTTTGTTGAAAGCGTTGCAGTTCTCGAACTTGAAAGCTGGGTTTTTGTGTCCAATGGGGCTCGAGGTTTGGCCTGAGATCTTGTGTCTTATCAGAAGATAATGTTTTTTTTTTTTTTTTCATCTTTTGCAAATTTGATTAACGATGGTTTGATGGTAAACATAAGGTGACGTTTGTAAGAAAGTCCGAATTCGAAATCAGACGAGGGATCTAAAATCTCTTTTCGGGATGAAATACCCTTTCTTATATTTACCATCGAGTCAAGGGTTAAAAATCCATTCGCGATTTACCTCTCTCACAATGGCTGAGGAATCGATCAGTGAGGATCGCTAAATTGACGGTTCTAATCTTTTATGAGAAAATAATATTTTTCGGCTTAAGGTAAAAACCTCGAGGTTTTGGGGATTTCGAAGGGTGTAGCTTTGCTCGGTTTGGTCTCGAAGGCAAGTTACTGTCCGAGACCTTTTTTTGTTTTTAAGCATCATGTATCCAAATTTTTTGTTTGATTAATTCTGAAAACAATCGAAATCTTATAAATACATTATGATTAAAAATCAAATGCATCGTAGCAGCTCTAAACACTCTTCTATTGCATCGTAGCTCTAGAGGCATCTCTTCCATGTTAAAGCTGAACAATAACACTAAATTTGTCAATGAACAGCTGATCATTTACAGCTCTAGACGGGTATTTGAAAACATATTTAATGGCATCAAGTCATTGACTTAACAGATCCGAAGTGCCAACCGAATGCCAAGTGATTATATTTTTGGGGAAAACCATCACATGATAAATCATATCAAAATCCTAATTAGAACGCACGTAGTTATTTAGCAGTGTCATTATTTTTTTTAAGTAATTAGAATATATATGTCTTTATTTATTTTTTAGTAAATTGTATTATATCAATTATACAGAATCGTTCTAAAATTATATACAAATAGTAGAAACACTCTTTATGTGATTATAGTCACTGATTTTTCACTAATATGATATTACTATAAAATAATTTTATTATGTCAAAAATCTTAATTCTATAGCGATTTTTAAATAGTAAACCTGGAAATTGCATTTCTTTTGACATAAACTTAATGTTATAATCATATTAATCTACTCGATGTATAAATAATATGGCACGCTGATTTTGTTGAATATTAGTATTATTTTATATCAGCAAATAAATTCTGTTTTCAAATCGTTATTTTGCTGGGAAAAAAAATTAAATATATAAAGGAAATGAAGAATATTAGATACACATCGTATTTATTTACCTTCTCCAAATCTTTGTAGCTGCTTGTTGCTTAACTATACGAGAAGCTATTTCTCTTGCAACATGATCGCCAGCAAGAATGCCTTCGCCCTTGCTCAGGAATAAGCCTTCTGCTCACCATTTAAATGACCTATTGAACATCCTGTAACAAGCTTTACTTGTTCCACAAAACATTTAATCTTGATTCTCACATTCCAACAAACACCCAAAAACTATGTTATCGAATCAAATTTCACACTTGTTTTCAAAACAGAAAAATACAAAAATCTTAAATAGGAATTAAAGGAATGCACGGCAAGTGTTACCTAAACAGATACAAATCATGCACACACATGTGCTTTAGATTGACCTCAGCAACAGTCCCTTGCAGTCCAGAAAAAACAAGGTTAGAAACCACCACGACAACCATAGTACAAGAAACATACGAACACAGGCAGGCATTGAAAACATGCTTACTTGGATGGAAAATCACAAGGAATGAAGAAATGGGTGAAACAGAGCCTAAAAGCTGCCAAGTGAGACTGAGCTTTGCTTGTTAGGGTGTTGTTCAAATGACCATAAATATTGACTTATCATATAAAATGGTGTGCTACAGATAAACTAATTTGGTTTTCTTAAACCAAATTTGATTTTAAATTCTAGAGGTTACATGTTAAATATGGTGCGATGCATCTAAGATGATGAGAAATATAAGAGACAAAACAAAAATTGCTCTGATTCATAATTCACGTATTTGACTTTGGATCAATTAGCTTGCAACGAGAAGTCGAGTTACCTGTGTTGCTAAAACTGCTTGAACCCCACATCCCTCACTCTACGTAGTACTTGGAACTGCAAGGTGGAACTCGATTTCCAGATGCCGGCTTCAATTCATATGTTAGGTCCACATTCATAAGCCGATGATTTTCCTTCGAGCGATGCATGGAAAAGGAAGTTTCGAATACATCTCCCTCGTTGACTCTGAGAGTAGGTTGCAAAAGAAATACCTGGCGAAATATTTACAATAAAAAAGAATGATGGTAATGCACCTAAATTCAAGAAAAAAGACAAGTTAAGCCCATCAATTGCATTTTCTGATACTGAAGGCGCTTAAGTTCAAGTATCTGAACGGACAAATCGTATTCTGATCAAATTTAAGTTTAATTCATGGATACTCACATATTCCACACATTTAAATTAGATCTCTTTACATAGGGTGCTCTCATTTATCATATTCAGATAGGATCAGACAGAAGAACAACAACGTGAGATGAGTCTTTACCAGGTTCGAGTGATGGGTACTTAGTCTGGCTCAGATTTGGTGTTCAGATAGTACCAAAATAGAGAGTGACAGATCTACTGCAATCCCTAGAATAATAGATCTAATTTGATTTATTTTTTAAAAATAATTGATTAGGGCAAAAATCTTTCCTTCCATTTTATTAAGAATTCCCATACATATCATGCCATTTGTCATTTCATCTCAATCAATCAATCCTGTGAGTACTAAAGTTATCACAGTCTTCTCATGATGCTGAGTATATTTCATTGACACAGACCGCATGGAATATTTAGTCAAATCAAAAGAAAGTTTGCAGGCTCCACTTCATGACGAACAAAGATAACCAGTGTCATTTTAGCCTAGTAGGAAACCATTTGAAAGGCAATTAGGCTGTAGATAACCTATAGGTCATTGTGCTTAAATTCACAAGAGCTTTTTATAGCATAAGCTGCACTGGTCAAAACCCACACAGTTTTATATGCACTGTAAATCACTTAAAGAAAAGTTGGTATCACCAGAGCTTGTAACATACATATATATTATTTGCACAGGACTAAATAACCAACTTTTGTGAGAAAAATCTTAGATAAAAAGGTGAATTTGAACACAAACAAACCTGTTGACCCCAATGTGTAGAGTTATCAACACTGGGAGCTGTGGTCAACTCAATTTCATTCGATGCTGGATTATGCGGGCAACCCTGGAGTAATTTAAATAGCATAGACATTAGAATATCTCTCACATCTAAAAGAAATCTACTAAAACATAGTTAACAGTTCATACCCGGAAGTGAACATCAAACCACCCAGCTAAGGCAGACAACCTTGTCCTGTCTACAAAAATAGATGATGAGAACTTTGAGGAAACTGTGCGAATTTCATCTACTGTAGCAGTCAAACAATCAATTTGCTTGATAACCACTGGAGTACCCACAACTTGTTCAGGATGAAGATTACACCACAATGATGTCTGTAAGATTATTAAGAGTATTAAAACTACAATAGGACTTAAATTAAATAATTGTTTTCAGCATTTGCAGCAATTCTAAGCAAGACCAAAGATCTTATGTTGAGATTCAAAGGGTTAGAAAAAACATATTTCAGAAGATATCAATATGAATTCGCATAACAACATTTCATGTGTCAAAAAAATTGAGAACAAGGAACCACCCGGATCAAACAGTTAGGAGATAACCCAAACCAAGCACAAGAAAAATATATAATGTCAGATGCTTTGGAATTGGGACTTAAAATCAAAAGGAGCCTAAAATTCCCATGGATTTTTTAAGCGAAAACCCTCTAGATAAAAAATACAATGGGTAACTACTTTAGGTCACTATTGCACATTTTGGTATTGGATGAGACTCGATGGAGGATGTATTTGCGTCAAGCAAAGTTTAGGTTGCCTCAATTTGTATTTGTCCAACCAAATCAAAAACATAATTCTGTGCTATCAAATTGCATGTCATTTTTTGCCAATACAAAATCACTTAAAAAAATACTATTTAAAAATTTTTAAAAGAATTTTATATAAGTCAGTTAAAAGTTATACATCGACCAACTATGATGTAAGATTTGATTTAAAAAAATCTATTTGACAAATAAATCTTGATTTTATCAACAAAAAATTCACAAATATGCATCTTTTTTACCAAAATATTGTTTATAATGTGATTCAGATTGAGCCTGCACATGTCTGAACTTTTGACAGGATTACCATTATCATTATTGTTTCTATAATTACGATTGTATTCTACTCAAATATCCAAATCATTGATATTTTGATTAGTTCCCATGCTAGTGGGATCACTATCACCGACTAACTTCTATTTTCAGCACAAATGAAATTGTAAGTGTAAATTTCTCTATAATCATTGAAACTCCTTGAAATAGAGCTACTTTAACATTGCCTTCACAACGAATATAACTAACATCCTACTATGGGGGGTTTTAAAAACTGAATTCACGATCATTACATGTATGATTCATTTTTTTATACCCCTATTCGAATAACTAAAAACACTAATTTCTAGTTCACTCAAAAAAAATATTATTCCTCAAAAATATAAATTTTGAATATCAAAAGATGAAAGAGGAACAATCACCCTTACTATTCCTAACACAAAAAAAAGGCATAATCCCAGCCGTGTTGGATTTTCCTCGTGTGATGGATAAGAATACCCCAGCCTACTTATTTTCTCCTCAAATACAATAAGTGCTTATAACAAAATTTGTATGGAGATTTTTTATCTTGGTAAATGGTACCTTCAAATAGTATTTCTCATGCTCTTGCCGGAATGGTTTTGTCAGCACATTCATATTAACCCCATAATAGCTTTCAGTATCTTCGACAAAGTTATCCCAATCGCTCATTGCAGATTCTAGATCATTTTCTTTTTGATCTCCTAGACCAGATCTAATTGGTGCCATCCACATTTGAGCATGGCTAGGATACCTGCACAAGAAAGTGATCATGATTCAAGTGAAGCTTACACTTATAAAAATAGTAGTTACATAAGAAAAAAACTCAAAGCTACAAACTCAAACTTGAAATTCAGAAATGGAGCATAACTATGTTTTATCAAAGATAGAATCCAAACACCAACACCAAGGATACATATGTAAAAGAAGATCTAGTTTTATCAAAACTGGTTGTTACTTCTGGACTAACTAGGCAAATAAGAATAACTATGTTTGTATTCTGATCTTGGTATTGCTTATTAATCTCAATTCTTTTAATAACAATCTGATCTTGATACTACTTATCGATCTCGATACTCTAAATAACATAGGGCAACGGATTGAAAAAAAAAATGATATTACATAATCCATTTGCAGAGAAAATATGATTACAATTATTTGTAAACCTAGATATTTCTTCCTCACTATCTCAACACATCGTCATCTTTTTGCCACATCTGAGAAGCATGAATACCCCCTGATATGGTCTTAAACGTAAGAAATTGGGGATTACCTTGGACAAAACAGGGTGAATATCCATTCAATAAATGTCTAATGTTAATCATAGCAAGATATCTAACCCCAATTAACCACTAGATATATGAGTTCAATGAGAAAATTGGTAAACAAAACTGGGCACAAATAGTTTCTCATTAAACCCAAATGTACACCATCCCAGTGAAAGCTTATGGTAATTGAATACATTTGAGTCGTAATAATCTTTACAAAAGTTCACAGACTTTCTCGATGAGGATGTCACAACAACTACTTTTAACAAGATTCAATACTTTCATATGTAAGAAAACATATTTTAGAAAATAATACCCATGTTAATACATAAAATAAAAACATTTGCAGAGAATCATAGAAACAGCAATAGCCAACGATGTATTCACACCTTAATCTTTTCCGAATTATAAAAGCAAGATATATTCTAAATTGGAGCAAAACAAATAGAAGAAATGTTCATTTTAACTAGAAACCCCCACCTCCTTTTTTTTACTGTATTCTATGCATACCGAAAAGGCAGGGCATAGACTTTCCAGAATTTAATAGTTAGTATCAAATAACTTTAATACAAGAGTATTCCTTTCTCTACTTTTTGTACTTGCACATGTCATTGGCATTGCAGCTTTTGTTCCCATTAGCAATAATAACAGTAATAATAGCAATAGTTCCACTGCATCATATGCCAAAACCATAAATTATCTTGTGAGATTATCTGTTAACTTTAAATGTGGTCACTGAATTTAGTAATGGAACCTTTAGAGAGAAAAACTACAAAAGTATCCAGGAAATTAGATGACTATATTCAGCAGAATGAGCTAAATTTGCAAGAAACCATTGATTCTTCTATCCACAAAACCATCAACTAATTGCACTTTCAGAGCCCATAATTTAGCTAAATCAATTTTTGCTGAATTGTTTGTGTCAGCATTAAGCTAATAACCAATACTTATTAATGAGCATTAACTTATAATCCGCACATTAAGCATTTATTTCCTTTTGATCTGACTGAATGAAATAGGAAATATGATGAAGAGCTCAGGTCTCCCAACAAAATCTTCAAGAAAAATAAGATAATAAATGAAATAATCTCTAGTGGAAACATAAGAATATATGCCATTTCTAGCTGGGAGTTAGGCTGGAGACCAAAAGGTTGTACTAGTAGTTTCACACAATATTTAGATGTGAAAATAGTTCATTACTTGCAAGAGTTAAGGAAGCTCTTCATCTGCATTCAGGTTAAACAATGTTTGAATGTTCTTAAGATATGCACTCTAACCATGTTTTATTTAATTCTAAAGGAGAAAACCAATAATCCAAGAGAGGAAACATGTGGTTCTTTTATTGTTGCTTTTTAACATTATGCATGAGACCTGATTCACATCGGTCCTTTTGCAAACATGAGCGATTAAAAATATAAGAGAATGGGTATTATGTTTGGTTTTCTATTAGAAACGTAGGTGTGTCCTAAATATCGTGAAAGTTAAAAGATTTTAGGCTTACATTACTCCATCAGGTTTCAGCCATCGGTCGCGTGCACATATTACAGAGTCAAACATTGACTCCCTGAGAAGAAAATATCCCATCCACTCAGAGATGATAACATCCACTGTTGACATAACAAAAGATCTCGATCAAAAAACAAACCCACCAAGCAGCACTGAATCAGACCAGTCAGAGAAACTCATCGTGTATCGCAAATTTTAGACATGAAGCCAACCTTTCTCCGGCAACATAACCTCCTCCATCGACCCTTGAATAACTTCAACAATATCGCCAACGTCATTTCCTTTGACAAGCTCACGAGCATGTACCGCCATATTTGTAGCTTCGACTGCATAAACCCTCCTCGCACCGGCTTGTGCGCACCAGATAGCAAGGATACCGCTTCCTGTGCCGACATCCAATACAACCTTTTTCCCACAGCCAAATCATAAAATTAGCTTAAAAAAAACAATTTAACACACCAATTAAGCAAAAGCAAGACAAAAACACGAGAAAAAGGGCGGAAGGAACGAACTTTTCCCTTGAAGTGGTGCTTGTTCTGGAAGACGGCATTATAGTACGCGTCCATGCGGACGCGGTCGGCAAGCATCTCTTTTTGATGGTAGAGGAACGCATAGGTGCAGAAGTAGTTAGCAAAGTCAACCTCCTTGTCCACGGTGGTGCCCGCGGCGGCCAGTCCCTCCGTCGGAGCACACGATCCATTCGCAGTGCTTCCCATCGGGGTGATGCGAAGTTCGAGGAGGAGGAAGGGTTTTCCGAAAGGAGAGCACGGCAGCTAGAAGAGCACAGCGATCGACTCCGTTTTAAGGTTTACGCTAGGGCTTAGTTTCCTACGAAGCGGGACAGGAACGAGAAGCACAGACCGCCACTTGATATCAATCCAACGGCAACGGTTGTTTGATATCTATTTATTTTCAATCCAATGGTGGATCGATCATTCACAGGAACAAGAACGGCAATCGGGTGCCCCATTGCTGCGGTCCAATGGCACATTCAGTTTGACTTCGTATTCATGGTTCAAGTGATTAGCCATTTATGTCCTCGCGGAAAGTGATTAGTACATACAGATATTGTATCAAAGAATAATAAATCAATTCCTCATAAATGTGAGGGTGCCTCCACGTACTAGATTACCTCAAACGCTATGCCCACTGCGATTTATCTCTCTCTTACAAAGTGATTAGTCATTCACTCCACGGAAATGATACATTGATTGAGATAATATAATAGTTGCACAATAAATACGGATCGATTCCGAAGAAAAATCTAAAAATTTTCCTAGAATTCAAATGACCCTCTATTGTCTTTGGCAAACGCATCAAAGTCCAAAGGACTCTCATGACTTACCTCCCTCACAATGATCGTGAGATAGACCGTTAAGTTGGCGGTTCCAATCTTCTACAGAAGAGAGTGTTAAGATATTTATATCCCTTCGAGACACAGTATAAATATTGTTATAGATAAGTGGGAATTGATTTTCAATATGAGATTTAAATTTTTTATTTGGACTTAAAAATCCTTCCACGATTGTGACCATTGGATCAAAAGGATAAAGCTCATCGTGATTTACCTCTCTTTATTATCACTGAGGGACCGACGATAAGGGACATTGGAAGCAAACATAATTATCTTTTGCTACAAAGTGATAGGACATTCAATTCACCTCTTAGATATCAATAATTTGATATTTAATTATGATGTATTTATAAGATTTTTCTCTGAAGACAAATCAAAGATGCACTTGATGACTGATGAGAAATTTTCATAGGACACGATCGGTCATTTCTAAAATTAGTCGGGTCTAACGTTGAGAAATCTAGTATTGGTTTAAAAAAAGAACAACAATCGGATATGTTAGGATTACAGTGAAATGACAAGACATCCAATTTAGTTCCCAAATACGGTTCGATTTTCTTACAATAAATTTATAAAATTTTCTTTTAAATAGAATGACAAACTAAGAATATTAGACGGTTAAAGTTGTCTACGAATGCTTCCCGATATATTCTTAATAATTAGTGGAAATCTTCCGTGAGATTGAATCCATTATTTTTAAAATTAATTAGATCGAAAACTTAATTAGATATTCAATGTTGATAAAAAAAAAACTACAATCGGATTAATAAAAGTACCAAGATGCTTTTTTTTTTACATTATTCTTTTTTTTATTCTAATTTTAATATGATATTTTTAACATAAAATTTCAATTTTTCTGTTTTATTTTACAAATAGAACGTTTCCTGATTATAAATATTATCAATCAAAATTTTGTTACGAATTCATAGTATCAATTTGAATTTTGACTTATTCACATAGAATATTAATACGTGAGAAAAATAACTAAGTAAAAGACTAAGAAAAAATAATTAACAATTAATAGTATCAATTTTTTTATAGTGGTCCCAGATTTACGAATACATCTCAATTGAATTTTACCACTGAAATCAAAGAATTAAACTTTTTTTTTTATCATCAACTGATTTTGCATATTAATCGATAACGAATTTATCATTCGATTACCGAATATATATTACAATATAGCAGTCGATTAATATTAATTCGATTTAATTAAATTTCAAATTAAAAAAATTAAGATTAAAACTGAATAAACTAAAATAATAGATATTTAAAAAAAAAAAAATCCTAAATTTATCAAACCGAACTTCCTAATTCGATCTCGATTCAACTGATATTATCACAGTCCGTATTTCCAGATAATAAAATATAAGAATGTGATTTTGTTTTAATGTTATTTACGAGTTAAATAAATTTTTGTAATAATAATAAGTAAAAATCCTTTTAAAATTAAAAGGTTATTTTTGAATTTTTTTTGTTCCTTTTTAATTATTAAACATTTCAGTTTAAATTAATATATATATATATATATATATATATATATATATATATATATATATATATATATATAAACTGATTATGCCTCCCGATGCGGGCGACGAAGTCTCCTTGCATGGATGGAGCAGGGGATTGAACAGGCCGCTTCGACCATCTCCGTTAACGCAAACCTCGGAGTCCCTCTAGTCCCTCTATTTATGCTTCATCCTCGTGAAACTTTGCATCGACCTGCCTTCCGTTCGCCTCCTCTACCTTATTCTCTTCCTTCTCGTTGCTCTTCGGCGAGGCTCCAATGGCAGCTAGCGTTAACTGCAGCGGAACGGCTCTTTCGACAACTACCCCTCGCCTGCCGTGCCGTCGACGGTGGCGCCCGATTGAATGGAATATCGCAGAAAGGCAAGGCGCGGGGAGCGGATTGGGTCGTCGGCATTGGAGATCGCTTTCTATTACCACCAAGAGAAGTCCCCTCGCCCACATGCCCGTCAAGGCGAGCCATCTGAAAATGGATGCCAAGGTATCAAATTAAGAAAAGTGGTTCCTTTAGGTTAAATTGCTGTTTAGCTATGTCTTCCGTGGGCTTTACGAGTTTATCAATGACGAAACCCGAATGCTTGTCTGTTTTGAAGATTGAAGATTTGGATTTTGGGCGGACTGATCCTGGGTCCGTGGTTGCAGTTATTCTTGGCGGGGGAGCTGGAACCCGTCTCTTCCCTCTTACCAAGCACAGGGCCAAACCTGCTGTGAGGATGTTTCTCTTCGATTATTCCCCTTTTTTAGCACTTCCATACGCGGCAAATCACAGTGTGCGTGTGTGAGTGTGTGTGTTTTTCGAAGCTTACGTAAATGTTGCATCTGTAGGTGCCAATTGGAGGTGCTTACCGGTTGATCGATGTGCCAATGAGCAATTGCATCAACAGCGGAATCAATAAAGTGTATATTCTAACTCAGTTCAATTCTGCATCGTTGAATAGACATATTGCACGAGCGTACAACTTAGGCAATGGTGTAAGCTTTGGAGATGGCTATGTTGAGGTACACTACGACGCTTATTTTGAGTTTTCTCATGGGTAATCCATACAAGTGATTGCAGGAGTTGATTTGATTTTAATTTACAGCAGTACGCAAACTGAATGTAATATTATATGTCTTGCTAACTTTGTTTTTATTGTCACTCCACTGGGCGAGTTATTTGATTATATTGTTGTTATTATTCATACTAGGTAACAAATGGAATGATCCATGCAATGTGAATTTTTCTTTTTTTTTAACGTTCACTATTAATTTTATTCTATACAGGAACTCTATTATTATTTTCTTAAATGAGAATCATAATGGAGATTTTGTGAAATTGATCATCTTCTTTTATAGATTGATAAAATTAGTATTGTCTCCATAATAGGAGAATTTTAACATTGCTATGTCTGTTTTGATTATTACTACACGAACCATAAGTAATTTCAATTTTGGAAACCGCATAAAATTCTTTTTGGTTTATAGTTGTTGGAAATACCATTTCCTTTATGATGTCGCATGTTAAGTTGTTGATCAACCATTAGATGCAATAAATTCAAATTTCCTTGGTATAAAATCTGAAAAGGAAATTTCCAAAAACAATTGCCGCAAGAAAACTTTTAAAGCTTCTGAAAAGTATTCTCTTTAAATTAAATGTTTATCTATAGCATCGTGTAACACGGGAGTAGATATGTACTGGGAGGAGTATGGTAACCTGGGAGGTTGAAGTTACACCAGATGGTAACTTTTCTGTTTGATATTTTCCTTCAGGTGCTAGCAGCCACTCAAACCCCTGGTGAGCATGGAAAGAGATGGTTTCAGGGCACCGCTGATGCTGTTCGACGATTTCATTGGCTTTTTGACGTATGACAATTCCATATGGTCTAGTTAACTTTTTTTTCCTTCCATTATCCATGTTAAATGAAAGCAAAATTTTATTAATACATGGTTATATCAAATGGTTTTACGATGACATTAATCTCCATGGTTCATCTAAATGCTGATAATAGGAACAATAACAAAAACATTTGATAAAGTGACATTTTCTTCTCATTCCTTCCTCTTGATGATCCTATGCTACTAGTTAATCTTCAATTCTTGCTGTGTTATGCTTTAAAGGATGACAAAGCCAAGTATATCAAGGATGTTCTTATTCTATCTGGAGATCATTTATACCGCATGGATTATATGGACTTAATTCAGGTAAAGATTGAAGTAACTGCCATTAACTTATATAATTGTTGAAAATTTTCATAATGTAGTTATTTCCATTTTCAGAGTCATCGACAAAGTGGCGCTGATATTACTGTCTCTTCTATGCCAATGGATGGCAGGTATTTGAATGAGCTTTTCTAAGAAGCTATCAACTTTGTGGAAATTTTACTCTCTCAATAATACTGTATAGGGTTTTATTAAGAGAATTAGCTTGATATGTGTTAATGTTTTTCTAGTTTGCTAAACTTATATAGGCTTTTCGTGTAGCAATGTCTTTTTTATTGTTTGAGGACCTTGTTAGATTGAATGAGAATTTTTCTATTAGATGACAATTAAGTTCAGACTATTCGAATCCATACAAACCTTTATAAATGTAAGGTATATGCTATATTACACACATATATTATTACCTTGTCTTGTTTTGACATTATGTTAGCTAGTGTTAATTGCTAGTGTCAGGCCATGGGAAATTAGGTCCAACACCAATAGATTATAGTATCAAAGTAAATAGCTTAAGATGCTATTGATATGTTCAATGAATATCAATAGATTTATAGTTAGACAATTTGAGTCCATTATAGTTGAATGTCTGAGTGTTAGAGATCAAAAAGACTTTAATGTAATTAAAATGATTTCAGATGTTTACTTAATAGTAGCCTTGTATAGATTAAAATTGAGGGATAAAATGTATATTGTCAACCCCCAAATAGTTTGGACTATCATGGATTGTTGATGTCAATGTCATATTCACTGTAACTAATTCAAGGTAATTATGCATGTCTATCAAAGGTAATTGAAACCTTGGACACTGGCAAATCTATATGCAATCTTATTATTTATGATAATTGAAATCTTGTATAACATAAACATTTTGTCATGGAACAATGCTGGTAATATTATGTAGTTCAACATTAGGAGCCACTATATCATAACCTCTTGAGCCGACTTTGAGAGGCGAAGTGCAAAGTAAACAAGTTTGAAATCATTGTATAGGCTTTAGTTATTGTTAGAAATAGAGGTTAAATGTGTTCTTAAGTTGATTGCAAAATAATTTGTGTTTGAATATCTGCTACATTTTATTGGATAAATGTTTAGTCTACTAGCATTCAGTAATGTATGTATTTTTTCCTAATTCCCAAAATTGGTCTTTTCTGTTTTGTTTCAACAGTCGTGCTTCAGATTTTGGTTTGATGAAGATTGACAGTACTGGAAAAATTACTTCATTCAGTGAAAAACCAAAAGGAGAAGATTTAAAGGCAATGGTAAATTCCATTGACATTCCTCTTTACTTTATTCATTAATATTGAATATAACACTAATAGTGCCTATGACTTTCCCAGTGGTCTATTATGAGGACGCACATTTTCATGTATTTTGTTCATTAACACTTTGAAGGCAGCCACAAGAGTCATGGTTGCCCAAATACATTTATGACACTAAGCGATATTTACATCTAAAGTTTATAATTCTTATGCTTGAAATTTGTTAAATATTTAGTGGAATCCCAACTATTTAATTCTAGAACCATTTAAAGATTTGGTTAGTAATCTACTATTGAAATAGACACATTTCAATTTCATAACCTACTAGATACCATAGTTCTCCTTTTTTTAGCCGTTTTTTTTTAAAAAAGATAACGGTAATGTAAGACCAAAAAAACATGAAAAGCGTAAAGTGGAATCATATCCTTTTGCTATATGTTATTTTGAATCATGTCCTTTTTCTATATGTTCTTTTATTTTCACCTCTTTTCTGTTGTATTTATGATTGTTTTCCTGGTAAAAATGTCTGCAAAAGCTATTATTATAATCACAAACTAATTCTCATTTCAGTCTCAATTTGATTTTATGAATTCTTCATGATGAATATTTATTAATGCATTGTTCTATACTTATAAATAGGAAGTTGACACAACAATTTTGGGGTTGTCAAAAGAAGACGCTGCTAAAAAACCATATATAGCATCAATGGGTGTATATGTATTCAAGAAGGATTTACTCTTAGATCTTCTCAGGTATGAATTTGCTGCATGATTGGATCTGTCAGTGCCCACTATTAACTTTTTTTTGACGGTCGATATGGTTAAGTTTACCCGTCACTCATTTTAAAATTTCTGAGTGTTTGTATCTTAATAATTTGATTACTACTTTCTAAACTTGATCATTTATAGAGGGGTCTGTAACATGTCATCTATACAAATATAGCCTACTGAAAGTCTAATACTTATTTGATGTTAATTTGCCCTTTTAAGAATCTTCATCATGCACTTTTGAAACTAAGTCAATTAGAAGAATTGATTCTCATCTTTCGGTTAGCCTTTTATGTCTTTAATTTGGCATCTTGTTTACTAATGCAGACTGTCATTGTCATGATTTGGAGCATTTTTTCAGTTTATTCTGTGTTCTATGTTGTTAATGTTCCACCAGTTAAGGAAAAAAGTGTCTTGAGATAAATGCACACGTGATCTAGTTTCATTATATTGTTAAAGACCCTTAAATTCTGCAATCTATTGTTGTTCAGATTGCAGTTTGCTACCTCAAATGACTTTGGCTCTGAGATAATTCCTGCCTGTGCTAATGAGTACATGGTTAAGGTTGGTTGAATCTATTGACTTTTTATTTTGTTATTGCTTATGTTAGTCATTTCCAGCTTTTCTAAAAATTCAATTGATGGTGAAATTCAATATCATTATCATCTGTCTTATACGCCATACATACTACACAGGCATTTCTCTTTAATGATTACTGGGAAGACATTGGGACAATTAAATCCTTCTTTGAAGCAAATCTTGCACTTGCTGCACATGTAAGTATATTTCTCACACCAAAATAGAAGTTTCTCTTATGTGCTCAGATAATTTATTTATATGCTATCCCTTTTCTTGCATTTGATATTTATACTCGTGGGCTCTTATTCAAGGAGCATAAAAAGTAGACTGGATTTAAGTAGAGGTAACCAATGCAAACAGAGAAGCAAATAGCATAGATAGTTCAACATATATTGACCATAAAATTCACTCAATTAAAAACTAAATTTACGTAATACCAAAATATATGTACAACTAGGTTGATTTATGTCCATTGTGATGGTTAAGCTTGTCCAATTATTTGGTAATTTATTTCACATTAATTTATACTTTTGCCACTCCCTTATGTGACTTCAATTTGAATGTAGTTTTTGAAAATTATATATAACTCGTTCCATGAACTTTGTGGTTGCTAGAACTCGAACCTTGTCAAATATTTCTTGTACTTAACCACATGCTTGATTTCTAATAATTTGATGTACCACCATACAGCCACCTCGCTTCAGCTTTTATGATGCAGCAAAGCCAATGTATACATCACGAAGAAATTTACCTCCATCAATAGTCGACAACTGCAAGGTCAGTTAATTGCCCCAAATAAATCTATGTAAAGGTTGCATCCTTTTGGTGCTGTTCTAGTTTTTCTTGTGGTTATCATGACTGATCAAGCATATTTCTTCATTTCAACTATTGGCTCTGATGAAAATAGATTTGTGATAAAATGCTCCTTGTAGATTGGGATGGAATTCTTATAGGACTTAAAGAATCTGTAAATGGAGAGTGCATAGAATAATTACTGATCAACCATGAATAGTTAATTGTATCTGTAAATGTTTTAGACTTTTCTTAAACAACATAGTTTATTCATAACTTCAGTCTAGGCATGCCATTGTTTTTATGGTTAAGGTAGTTCTGCAATTTTAATAATTGCCTGATTCCTCACAGTGCATAGGTACACTAGTGCATTTAGCATTTCTACACCAAATACTTGTTTGTTTTGTAATGCCTACTCATGTGCAAGATTGTTGCTTTTCTAGATTGTTGATTCAATTGTTTCACATGGAACTTTCTTGGACAACTGTTTGATAGAGCATAGTGTGGTTGGCATTCGATCTCGCATAAACCCTAATGTGCACTTGAAGGTAATTTATTATCCTCAAAAGGTGAGCGTCCATTATGCTAGTAGACATTACCTTCTCAAGTTTATGAATGCAGGATACAGTTATGCTAGGCGCTGATTTTTTTGAGACAGAAACTGAAATAGAATCATTACTAGATCGAGGGAGAGTCCCTATTGGCATTGGAGAGAACACAACAATAAGGTACTCTCTGTTGTATTATTTGACAATCTTACTAAAGCCACTTGTTTTCATTTGTATTACTGATATCCGAGATCCTTTCATCTACTTTACAGGAATTGTATAATTGACAAGAATGCAAGGATTGGGAAGAATGTGATAATTGCAAACTCAGATGTATGTTTTTCTTGTCTTTGTATTATACAACATTTTCCACAAAAAATATTCTTTATCCCAAAAAGGCTCCAAAATACTTTGTAATGATTTTCTGTTAATATAGGTAGCTTCATTTGGAATCTGTAGTTCTTTTGCATTTCTTTTCTTCAAAAATCGTTTTTTTTTTCATCAACTATTAAAAAGTTTTCTTTCAACTCTATTCATAAAGAACATAGATATTCTGTATTAGAAATATGTTTCTATATGTTTATCCATCAAATGAGACATTTTTAAAATGGTCTATGTTTGTTTTCAATTGGATCATCTATCATCATAGTTTCTAAATATCAAAGAACCTTTTGTGTGTGTGTATATGAAATTTACTGTTTTCAATTGGATCATCTATCATGGTTTCTAAAATATCCTTCACTGCTTTTTGGAGTTTGTACTAAGTGATGGTTGCTGCAAATTGGTGCATGGTTGCAGGGTGTACAAGAAGCCAGTAGATCTTCAGAAGGCTTCTATATAAGATCCGGCATCACCGTCATTTCGAAGAACTCGACAATTGCCGACGGATTGGTTATATGAGCATTTCAGGAAATGATGCAGCATGGACTAACATATATGCTTGAAAATAATGGAGAACAAATAAAAGGGTTATGCAGGGTCTTCAGAGTTTAGATGTGGTCTGATATTTATATATATATATATATATTCTTTTCACCAGTACCAAATGTGTTTGGTGTTACAAGCATATTGTTTTAGATCTGTAGACAATTTTGCATATTTATTAAACTTATACATTTTTTTGGTCGAATGGGGTTATCTATTGAAGTGAAATTGGATTTGGTCTCAGAAGTGATGCTAACGCAAGGAATTAGCATGTACTGTTTTTATTGTGTTTAGAGTCGAATAAACATTGAAAGATGAGTCTCATTCAAGCATTTTTGTTGATGGATTAATTATGTTTAGAGCAAATGCTTTTTATGAATAGCATTTTAATTGACAATATAGAACAAAAAGGTAAATTCTATTATCTTTTTTTTTTCCCCTGCAGACTTTTTATTGTTGTCTCAAACAATTGTCAGAAACCGCTATATAACACAAACTTAAGGATACTTGGACATCTGCCCACACATTTGGTTGCAAGGCAATAATTACAGAGGTCAGAAAAAAATATAGCACAACAAATTCCAATCTGACAAATTCTGTTTTAAGAAAAGTTGAAAATATTCACTGCCTTCCTTTCTGTACCAGTTCCCAAGGAAGAGAATTTTTCACTCAAAACACTCAATTATGATTTGTGTTCATTTGAGGACTAGTGCAAACCTTTCAAAACATTTGTCTTTGTATCCTATTAACAATCTAATACTGCAACACAAAATGTGGCTACTTGCTATGCAACAACGAATTGCTTGTGACATGGCTCTTCTACCTCGTGATCAAACTTTTTAGGGAAAATTAATTCTCGATTATAACAGTGTTTAAGTCTCATCCTAATTCTGGATCCGAGGAATGATCTGATTGCGTCCGCCGCCTTCCTTGGTTCATTGCTACTCGTTGGTGTTGTCTTTCAGAGTCCCTCCTCACACTTTGACCAGATGCTACTTGTGGCAATAGGACTCCTCCTGTCTTTTGGCTCTGACCTGAGGAAAAGAATAACATCAGGGTTTAAAATTTCTGTTTTTTCTTGTAGTTTGGGATCTAAATAAAACCTCTCGAAAGAAGTAAGAACTCGAGTTCTTTTATCAGCTTTAACTTTACATCCCTTTTGACAAGAGCTGATAGATCCCGTGTAGTACCACATCACCTCCACCGTCCGATCCGTGAGTTACACAGTACTTTCGCCGAGCACGATATCATCCATTTTTAAACTCGTTGGGGTCGCCGGCTGCAAGCTCGCAACTGATTGTGATCGAGTCGGAATTCGGCTCAATCGTGGCCGATCATAGTTGTGATCGGATCTGAATCCGATTGTGATCCAGTCGAAAATCGATCATGGTCAAAATCTAATTGAATCTCAGTTAAATTGCGATTGAAATCCGATCGAATTGTAGCCGTCAATGCCACAGCCACTAGCGATCATAATTCGCCCGAAATTCAGCTGCGATTCAGCTAGACTCTGACTCCGACCGGATCTTGACTGGATTGCATTCGAAATTTGATCGCTCAACGAGCGATGTGAGGTGTTCAAACGGAGTTATTGTATATTTTTTATTACTGTATTCGATGTGAGGTATATTTTTAATACCAAAATGGATAGGAAATGAAGTAACACAGGAGAAAATAGAGTGCAAAAGAGAGTAAATGTTACCTGCTGATTGCTTATTTGCCTTGCCATTGAGTTTTCTCGGCGATGCTTTCTTTTTGGTATCCGGGGTACTCTGCAGGGACAATTTGACTGAGTCACTGGAGTTCGAGAGTGGATCATCTAGAATTCCATTGAATGCATTCTCATCTCCACAAATGGATGTCCCCTCGCTTCCAGATTCAGATGTCCTGTCCTTCATATTTGCACCAGTCTTCTCCCTTTCCAGTGCTCGATAAGCATACATTTGAAAGGGAACTTCACAGACTCGGGGATCATCTCTCCTTCCCCAGGCTGAGACAGTTTTGGAAAGGCTGCTCTCCAAGTCGAAATAATCCACAGGCGTTGTAGGCGGATCTGCCTGGCTTTGATCTGGATTCAAAACCAAGAACCGTTTGATGTACCGGAGCACTCTGCAAATCGAAGTGAAGCTTGGTCTTTGCAGTGGATCAGAGTGCCAACATCTTCTTGTCAAGTTTGCGAGGTACTTGGGGCATTGCGATGGAAACAGTGGCCTCTCGCCGGCCTTTATGTTCTTGCTCATCTTATCGCCTTGAAGGTGGTTGTCCTCGAAGGGAACCTTCCCTGTCAAAAGCTCAAAGCATATCATCCCAAAGCTATAGACATCAGCTTTGTCTGTCAAACTCAAGCCATCGCCGGACTGCTGCTCTGTCAGGACCTCCGGCGAATGCCAGATGCATGGATTTGTGATAGCCTTGGAGTTTTTCGTCGGGGAGAGCCCAAAACCGGTGATCTTCACGTGCAAAAATCCTTCGGGGGAAGAATTCCTGGCCTTCACCAAGACGTTGAAAGGATTCAAGTCGCCGTGATAAATCTTTTTCGAGTGGAGGTACTCCATTCCTCTTGCAATCTGAAGCATTGTATCCACTGCCACCAGCTGAGGGAACGGCACCTTTCTCCTTGAGGAAGATGTCTCTCTTATGTGACCGGAGAGATCCTTGTTCATGAGCTCCATCACCATGAAGCACTCTCTTTTCTCTTCGTCGGCGAAGGTGTACAAATACTGCATCACATTTGGGTGGGCAACCGATGACAGGACCGAGATACAGTTCATCAGTGCATCAACATCACCGATGACATGCTTCACCGCATAACTGTTGCCCATCCACTGCACCTCCTTGTAGTTACTCCCGGCCCCAAATCTTCGCCGGACTTGGTAGTCCGGCGAACCAAGCAGGACAGAGCTGGGGAAAAGCTGGCTTCTGGGGCCAACGAGGAGCTCGGCGAACTTGTTCTCCTGTTTTGTGAGAGGGTTGGCGGCGGAAATTCTCCTCTCGGCTATGGTTTCTGAGAGGATCCATGAGTCCTCTTTCCAGGCAGAGTCGAGTCTGTTGCAGAAATCTTGCGAGGTCAAGTATGACCTCCCCAGCTTCTGCTGGAACAGCTCGGGATCCATCCATTCCTTCTCGTACTTCTTGGAGAAGATGAGCCGCTTCTTGCGGAGCTCGTCGTGGTCAGCGCTCTCCGCGGCGTTTTCGATGGCCTCGAGAACGACGGGCACGCACCAGAGCAGGTTGTGGAGGTGGAGTTCGACGCAGTCGGTGTTGCGGTGGTGCGAGATGGCCTTGTTCAACCAGTCGCCGGGCTCCAAGCACTGCCGGACGTACTGCTCGCCGTCGCACAACACGCGGTGGAGCTCCTTAAGCGGGTGCTCTAGAGCGCGCCACTTGGCCGCCGTCTTCTCCGCGAAGCAGAAGTGGGTCCGGAGCTCTTCCGCGACGCTGTCGAAGGCAAGGGCGAAGGCGTCGACAAGCAAGCAGCACTGCCGGCGGTTGACGTGTATCTCGTCCTGGAACACCATCAGAGCCTTGAGACTGCCGATCACCTCCCCGACCTTCCGGAACTGCTCCATCTCCGCCCTCCTCTTTCCCTGTTCGACTGGCAACGCTACTTCGCTAACCAAACCACAAAAAAATTGAACTCGATAAACGAAATCTAATCGCTTTCAAGACGAGCGAAAAAGAAAAGAAAATCTCCGCCTTCAGCTTTTTCTTTATCAAAAATCGAACTTTATCAGTAGAAACAAATCCTAGACAGGTTTCCAGTAGAAAAAGAAGATGCGCGTGGCGAAGGAAATTAATCTAGGCGAATAGAATCTCGCTGGAGATGCTTCAGACTTTTTGGCCATCGATAACGACGAACAATTTACGAAGCAATACCAAATCATCGAGAACATCACCAATCGGATGGAAAGCCCGGACGAGCACACCGTTAATCTGATCCTCGATCGAATAGAGCAACGATGAATACCTGATCCGAGCGAGAGGGGCACGGAGACTCTTCGTACGGCTCTTGAAGAAGAGGGATTCGAGCAAGATGCGTACACTCGAAGACGAAGAACCAGAAGCAGAACTTGACGATCTTCTGTCGCAGCTGTTGTTCGTTGATTCTTTTAACGTTTTCTCTACGCTCTGCTTATTTTACGTTCATATCCCTCTCTTAAAATGTCGAACGCCGAATGCTTCATTTATTTCTCCAGATACTGCAGTTTTTTTTTTATTCCTTTTCGATTCTACTACTATCTTTCCAAATAGTCAATCTAGTAATTGTATCCGTCTCAAAATTATTAAATTATTATAAGAGAATTAGATCAGATTTTTTACTGATAAGATTATTCTGAGTTCGAAGAGAATTTTAAATCTCTCTTCAAATTCGATCCATATATTATCCATAAATTATCGCATGGGCACCATCTTCATAGGATAAAAAAAAAATAAGTTTGCCTTTATTCATGATTGATTTTGGGGGTGATAATAGAAATAAATATATTATGCACGATTATATCTATTGATAAAAATAATTAAAAAATTTTAAATTCGAATAAAAATTTAGATTTCATTGAAAATCGATTTCTATCTATTTTAACATCTATACTCCTCTAATCAATAGACAATGAATTGATTCTTTAGTGAAAAAGACGATTCATTCATTCTCATTGTCTGTCAATAAATTTCACAGTCAATACGAATGAGATAAATTATAAGAAGTATATTGTTCGACTTAAAATTAATGTGATAGAAGAATAGACATTCTGAAAGATTTATAGTCCTCGAAAATTAATTTTTATTCATTGATACATTTTTACCGTCGTGTTAATCCAAGTGGAAATACAATAGACTGATTCTAGTGCTACCAACCCTGAGCGTTATCAATAATTATATAAACAAATTAATGTAAATTATAGCGTGTTTGTCCGTAAGTCAAAATTTGTAGATGAAAATAGACAAACTTGGGAATATCAAAAGCGAAAAAGAACACCCAAATAACTGCCACAGCCAATCGAACGTCCTGATTGGGGAAGAAAAGAATGGGAATATTTTGCATTGGGATCAGATCTTCGAGTATTATTTTCGATTTAGATTTTTTTTTCCTTTTACATTCTATTAATCGTACTAAATTTCTAAAAGAAAAAAAAATCATAAGCTGCCACGTGGGACTCGCATGTACAAGTGGGTCGGTTAAGACAACCGGAGGTCCACCCACTCCATCTCTACGGCTACCTTTTAGATAAAGTTTGTTGCACGCCTCATCATTTAATTTCTTACCCTTTATTTAAAAAAAAAAAAGCTATTCTCGTTTTGGTTTAAGAAAATAATAATTGTAGTTAAAATAAAATGGCGGAGAGGGCCCGTCGCTTCCGCGTTAAGAAAACTCTATTAACAGAGAGAATACACGACTTGATGGAGCTACGGCATAATAACACGCATTAATTGTGTGATTCGTCAATGGATGTATGTTGTTTTTTTAGCTATGTTGTTACCTTTTTCCTGATAGAGTTCTATTGTCTGATTTTGTGGGGTGCAATTATGGCGATGTAGGTGTGGTTTGTGGTAGGAGTGTTGTGGGAATTCAAAATTATTTAGGGATGTTCATAGAGCGATCATATGCGAACAGAGTCGATAAGAGCTATCAAGGTCCTTCAAACAATTTTAATACTAAATATTTAAATTTTAAAATTCAATATTTAAATTGCACAGTAAAAAAATAGGATTCATTTTTCAAATTTCATTCAGAATTTTAAGATTCAATTTTTAAATTAGAATGCGAAACGGTTGCTTATTATGTGATAATAATATCATTCTCATGAGTGATCATCGTTCATTGTCTTATTGATTATCTTTCGAGCGATGCACACTTGTTGTGTTCTTGTCAATGATGATTTTTTTTATTAAATAAGAAATAAAAAAATTTATGTTATTTTTAGAAATAAATTCCTCATTGCTACGAGAAGAAAAAGTGTTTAAAGAGAAAAATATTGTAGATAAATTTAGGATAAAAAATTAAATAAATTAGAATTAATATGTTTATTAATTTATAAATTTAATAATAATCTATTTTTTAATTAGATATTTTAAAATTTATATAAAAAATAATCAATATATTTATAATGAAATTTGAAAAATAAAATAAAAGATTAATTTTAGATGATGTCGAAGTCCACCCAGTCCAAGGTTGACTTCGCCCGTGAGTTGTGAGTGCAATTATGGTCAATAAAATGGGTTTTCTTTCATTGTTATTTATTAAATAATACACTTAATTTTCTTTTTGAATAGTACACAAGTAAAAATTGAGTTAACATTTAATTTATTAGAATTACTACAAAATATAAATATGCTTTTTAAAAAATAAAAAATAATCAAATTTAGGATAGCATTTTGAGTAATTGTTAATGTTGAATGCGTGATCTCATAAATTGTCGTAATTGATTAGACTAAGATTCATTAAAAACAGACATTTACCTTTTTTTAGCCTAATTTTGTACAAAATAATATATCATTTATGATGCATTATACCTATTTGATCATCTAGCGACAATATCAATGTTTATTGGATGGAAAATTATTTGATTCTTCTGACATTTATCTCTTGGACAAAATAAATTATTTGATTTGTGGTTGACATTTGGTTAAAACTGAATCGACCAAATCGAGTTAATTGAAATTGAAGTTTTTTTCTTTCGTTAATTTACCAAACAGCGTAGCTGAAATTTAAAATTGTCTAAAAAATATTTCATACTTTCATATTGATCAAATAGCATACTTAATTTCCATTTTACCCTTCCCGCCAAATAAATCTGCAAAGTGATGTGAAATTTTGAATATGGTCTTTGAGAATTTAAATTCAACGCCAGATTGTATCAGATACAATCCCAACACCATTCTAGTGGTCTTTGAGATTCTGATTAGACCATTGTAGTCTTTGGAATTGCACCGCTACTGTGGTACAACTTTTTTTAACGTGAGGGATAAAATGGAAATTAAGTATTATATTTGATAAATACGAAAGTATGTGGTGCTTTTTGAGAATTCTAAACTTCGGTAAATCGCCGTTTTTTTTTATAAATCAAGTTGACGTTTACCATTAAAACTAAAGAAATAGAATTGATATAAAATGAATTATTTTAATACTTTAGTGAATTAATTAAACTTTTATATAGTAGTCTATTTGATTTTATAACTGTTTCAATTTAATTGATTTAACCGAATCTAAATTTTATAATGCAGACTAAACTAAAAAACTAAAATAACTGATTCTTTAAAAAATCAAAATAATTAAATAATACTTCTAAATTGAATCAATTCAATTGCTTATTTCAATTTAATTAAAATTTTATTCATGCCTACGCGGCCCATGATTAATTCCTTAGTTTCCTATTCTAAATGCCGAGATTGACTTTTGATCCACCTCCTTTGACCATCTAAAGGCAGTCAATTCAATTTAGTACGTGGGAATGAAAAGTTTACAGTACCGTGCACAATACAGTGCACGGTACGTCCAAATTATCACGATCATATGTGTATATATAATTAAATTAAACAATATTAAGAAGTCAATTAACTTTTATAGATATTTTCTATAATTAAAGATGAGTTTGTGCTCTTTCAGTGTCTTTCATTATCTATTTTTCGATGATAATAAAAAAAATAAATTATGAGAGATAATATTTATTGATTCATTGATCAAAATAATAAAGAATTGTTTTGGTAGAAATAACGTAGTGGTTAAGACATAGAGATATTTGTAAAAATAATATGGGTCGATTCCGAAGAAGGTCTAAAATCTTTTATGAATTCATATGATCATACATGTCTTGACTACCACATAAAAGTCTATAAATTCCTCTGTAATTTATCAATCTCATATTATTGATGAGAGCTAAGAAAAAAAATACAAAATAACAAAGATTTTTTGAATTTAAATAAAAAATTTAAATTTTATATCGGAAATTGATTTGTGTCTATTTATAATAATACCTGTGTTGTTGTGACCAACTTGAAGGGACAATTATTTTTTGTAAAAATTGAGAATCTGTCCAACTAGCAGTCCCCTGTCATCCGTCTCAGGACACTGACGAGAGAGAGATAAATCGCAGGGGGAGATAAAGTCTTTTAATACGATGACAAAATAGGAAGGAATCCATCTGAAATCAGAGAGAGACCCCTCATTCAACATCGAATTCAATTCATTTTGTAAATAACATTCTGTTTTATCATCGCACCGTGTCCGTTGGAACAAGGGACAGAATATTCTCAAACTACATATTTTGACAAAATCAACCGTGCATGCCTTCCATCATTTTCACAGCGCAAGAAAAACAAGAAATAGACGACGTCATGTTTCTTCAAATACTAACAAATCAAAACGCGGTCAAGTGCCTTGCTCTTGGGGTTACAAAGACGTTGAGACTCTTCAGCCGCCCAAATGGCACAAACAGAGTCTTCTGAGTTACGTTTCGAATTATTAAACTGGTGCATGAATTGATAACAATAATGACTTAAATATTAATAATCTAGGGAGATACAGACAGACTAATATGCTGACAGTTTTATTTTATTTAAAAATTAAAGCTGAAATGTGAATAAAAGAAAGCAGCAAGACTTTGCTGTTTATTGGGCTTCCAATTGAAGCCCAGATTATAGAATAGACGAAGCTCCCAATAATTGAATTCTATATTATGGTAACCGCATTTACTCAAACACCCCTTTGTTATGTAAGATTTACTAAAAGAGATGCCCTTGCAGGATTTACTCTAAACTGTCGTCGTAGCGACCGTGTATCTATCTATCTACCTCCTCGACGTCATCATCCTCTTTGTCGGCCTGGCGCGGTTCCCCAAACGTACCTCTGTCCACCGTTCGATCTCGATCCAAAATCGAAAATGTGGATGCGTGAGAGTCGATAGACTCGATACGTCGATGAACGATGACGAACGAACGGTTCGGATGTGAAAATTGATTTCCACTTACCATAATACTTGGAGCGGATCCTCAAGGGACCGAGGCCAGAGGCTGCAGTGCGACTGCGAGAGACTCGGAGATATAACAAGCAGCTCGTTTATTTTACTGCCTTCTTCGGGCCACTCATTGTCTGTCTTCTTGACTTCCCTGCTGTGGCAATCGGTTGGCCCGATCTACTTCGCAGACGATCGGAAAGTAGCCGGAGAGGGAAGATGAACGACGCCGATGTCTCCAAGCAGATCCAGCAGATGGTGCGGTTCATCCGCCAGGAGGCGGAGGAGAAGGCCAACGAGATCTCCATCTCCGCGGAAGAGGTTTGGATTTCCGGCTCCCTCCCTCGTGGTTTTTCTTTCTCCTTTGTTTAATTTGATTCTGACACTTGCTGATCGTTCGATCGGTATTGGACAAAACAAATAGATCAGGGTTTGCTGATCTGTGATCCAACTGTATGATAAAAAAAAAAGATCTTTCATTTTCGAATGATTCCCCTTCGATTATATTATTATTTGTATTCTGGATAACGTTAATTGGATTTTGCTATTTGTGAAAAACATCGATTGTGTAAATAATATGCTCCAAATCAAAAGTGTTTATGTTCCATACTAGTGTTTATCACGATTCACGAGGGCTAAATGATAGGAGAATGAAAACATGGGAGTGATTGACGTTAACGAACATAAACAAGTGATTAAACTTAAGAGTAGATAAGGGGGCATCGCCACCGAACTGACTCCGACCATCCTTAGTGATATTGTTGGAATACCTTCTTAACAAACTCATTGGAACATGCTTAACTGGTATCAATTTTTGTCGGAGTTCGATTTTGTTCTCACTGGAGCTTCATCTTAGTAGCGTTTAACATCATCTAACATCGATGGAGATGAGAAGACTAACCATTCTTGGAGGTTCAACGGGAATATACCAGAGCTGAGTTTTGAGAAGTATTGCTAAATGTAAGAGTACTTCAGACCAAATCATAAATAATATGGGCTGATTGCATCACAAATCTGTTAACAGTCTAATATTTCTCAATAAAGCAAAATTTTCATGGACTGTCCTTCCTATTTAAAAGAAAAATCATAAAGGAGAACTAAAAGTAGCATTAATTCTTTATTCTTATTTAAGTGCATGTTAATGAATTGAGTTATAAAAAATGTTTAATATTCAAGATCAACACACATCTGGAATTATGAGAATATTTTTCTTTTGATGCTAATTTGTCTTTTTCCCTACTGGACAGGTCTTTTTCCCTTCAGGACAGAGTGCCCATAGTATCATTTCTTTTAAAAGTATATGTAAAATCTACGAAGCATATTTTATTGAATGACATGCCATTTATATGGTGTAATTCATGTCATTATGATTCCTCACCCTCCTCAGGATTTTCTTTGATCTACGTTTAACTGTGTGCTCTTCTACTTGCCTTCTAGGAATTTAACATTGAGAAGTTACAACTTGTTGAAGCTGAAAAGAAGAAGATCAGACAAGAATATGAACGTAAAGAGAAGCAAGTCGAAATTCGTAAGAAAATGTAGAATACTTCTCCATTAATTTTCTACTGCTTTATTTTTCTTGCTTTTAAAGCAAATGAGTTTTTCTAGTTACTTGCTATTCATAATACATTGCATAAATTTGTTTTAGTAAACATTTAATTCATTGATGTTCGATGGACACTTCATTTGGTTAATTATTTCAAAGTTAAGGTTTACATGCAAGAGAGCCAGTTTCATTATTTTTAGTCAAACCGCGTTTTGAGTAGGACAATGAACATTTCATTCTTAAGTTTTTTCACAAACCTTCATGTCACTCTATGGGATCAACTGTACAATATCAGACTTCCTCCTCAAGGGATGGGAAATGATTATTTCTATAACTATGGGAGGTAAAATAAAATCACGAATCCTGTAAACAACCTCTTACAAAGCAGTATAAAGCTGCGTACAATAAACCCTTCTCAGGAACCCCGTATGGCTAGATCTTTGTGCACCGGACTGACATTTTTTATGGGAGGTAAAATAAAAGAGATTACCAATCATCTAAAAGTGGAGCCACTGACTAAAATCATATAGTTAAAATATGAATGCATAAAGAAATCAATAGAGGTGCATTCTTTTATCTGTCTTACACATGCATATAACACTAATAAAATCTCTTATTCATATATGATGTTGATCTATCTATAGCGATGATGTCTGGACCAAAATTAAAAAGGATAATTATTGAAAATCTAAATAATTCTTATGAAAATGATAAAGTATTTGGATTACAAGAATCAAGAAACTTGAAAAATATGAAATGTTGATATATAAATTTCAAACTATTTTTGTAGAAAAGCTTTATATATGCATATATACTATTTAGATTTTTCAAAATGGAATGGGATCAGGCAAACAATTCTTTTCATCTCAGTTTGGTGTTGATGTGGTAATATTTTCTAGAACAATTTACTTTTATATATTTCATGTTAACTGGATAAAGATCAAATTTTTGAAAATTTTATAATATTCATAGAGTACTCAAAAGCTTCACCAATTCTGAAGTTTGATCTACCTCACAATAATCTTGTTGCCTTGTGTATATTGTAGAATGAAATTGACATTCTTTAGATTAATATAACTTGTCATCTATAGGATGGATATTATGGTTTTTGGATGGTGATCACTGATAATTGTGTCACTTCTATTGCATCTGCAGTGAATACTCAATGCAGTTGAATGCTTCTCGTATTAAAGTTCTTCAAGCTCAAGATGATTTAGTCATCTCCATGAAAGAGGCTGCTGCCAAGGAGCTCCTGACTGTCAGCCATCATCACATCTTCAATATTTCCCATCATGATCATGTATACAAACACCTACTGAAGGATCTCATTGTTCAGGTTGACTCTTGTGCATCTTTTCTTGGATTTACTATTTACTGACGGTAAACTTCTATGGCGGATACATTTAGGACTTAGGTTTAGATTATTTTTATATAATTAAAATGTGATGATGTGACACTAGAATCTTTCCTACTAATAGCTAACCATAGATGTTATTTCACCATTGTTTTTCAACTTAATCTAACTAAGACTACTATTAGTTCCTGTTAATGGTCATGCCTTATGCTTTATTCTGTGTGTGCGCCAACTTCGAAGGGTTTGTTCTTTGAATCACTTATTTTACCGTTCCAAAATTGATGATGTGTAAATTGAAAATCTTTTGTCCTTGCAGAGCTTACTCAAATTGAAAGAACCAGCTGTTTTGTTGCGTTGTCGGAAAGAAGATCATCATCTTGTGGAGTTAGTTTTGGAGTCAGCAAAAGAAGAATATGCAGCTAAGGAAGGTGTTCACCCACCAAATATTGTTGTAGACACTAATGTCTACCTACCACCTCCTCCTAGTCACCATAATGTCCATGGTCCCCATTGGTAATGCACTTCTAGAACATAGTCATCTATTTTACATTTTTTTGAGGATTAGAAGTTGAATAAATTTATTCCATGTTATCCCTATATGTTTGATAATCATTTTTTATATATTATTTGTTAAATGGAATGAAAAGGTTATCATATTGTTTGTTGCAAATAGGCCTAGTATGGGATTCAACAACAAACTGTAATCTAAATTATTCAATTTGGGACTAAACCTATACACTTAGCTAAAGACTTCAATTTTCCCCTTTATGCTGGAGCATAGGTACTATGTACAACCTATTACACAAACTAGAAAAGGAGAGCTATTTTGTCAGACTCAACCACTTCCCAGTTCCCATAATCTAAAACATCCAGTATGGTACTAAATTTCGCACACTCAACTAATGATTTCAACACTTCCCCTCTCAGTTGGAGTATAGATATAATCCCAACTTATTACATAAACTAGAAAAGGATTAAAAGAAAAACTAAGACATGACCAAGATTTGAAACCTCATGCCCTATTAGAGTTGAAGTCTCCAATCGGAATGATACAATTTCATTTCATTGTCGTGCATGCCAAAATTTAGCATACATCGACATGCTTTTAAATGTGGCGAGATGAATTCATGTAAGTTTGTATTTATAAACCTCATCCACTTAACTTGTTTACATCCAAAAATAAGTGCATAGCAATTAGAAAGTTATTTAAATTTAAGTTTTAGAGCAATACGTTAGAAGATTTTACAAGCATCTTGGCTTTGATTACACCTTACTAATTTCATAACATTTGTCATGAACTTGACATGCTTTTATACTTATTGAAGCATACTGAGATAAATTTAGATGAGTTTATACTCCTTTAATATCTTTTCACCTAGTTTATTTCATTTTAAAAAATAAAGCTATAATAATTAGAGACTCAGTTGAATCAAAATATCATTGTACTAATACTTAACACACTTCATCATGCGTTAAATCATGCCAATATGGATTTAGATGATCTTGACTTATTTAATCCGCTTTCACTTAAATTTTATACTTTTGATAAGACTATATAATTAATAGTTCAGTTAAAAAATGATTTTACTCATTTTTTTGTTTCAATGCATGTCGAGATGAATTTACATAAATTTTACTCTATAATCTTCTTCTATTTAATTCGTTAACGTTTAAAAATAGGATTGTAGCAATTAAATGTTTAATTGAATTAAATTTTAATACAAAAGATAGCAAATTAGAACTTTGTAATTTTCTTTTATTTAATTCATCAACTCTTAAAAATAGGACTATAACAATTAAATATTAATTGAATTAAATTTTGATACAAAAGATAACAAATTAGAAATCATCTAGGCGTGTGCTAAAGTGTGCCAAAGTCTATCGAGTGTTGTAGTACGATACTACTTGTCGCTATGTTAGACACAAGTAACATATGAGAGATTATCCATGCTTATCACTATTGGTTTGGATAATTTATTGGAGTGGTATGCTTCAACTGTATCACTCATCATGACACAAAGATACAATACTAGAATTTGGTTGAAAAAATAAAATACTGAACGAGTGTTGCGGTAGAGGGATGTGTTAGATCAATGGATTAACGAGAGAGGATAGGGCAAGACAACATTGACAGGCTGCTGTGCACCAATGAAAGGAGAGAAAAAGAGCAATAGATGAGGGCTTCGGCAAGAGGGTGATATGTGGTGGTTTTGCGGCCCCGATAAGGGAGTGGCAGGTGGATTACTAGTATCAGGAAGAGGGCAATCAGCGGTTTTGAGCCCTGATGAGCGAATGGCAGTTTCCCAGCCTCTGTGAGAGAGCGAGCCAAGGTTTCACAATCTTGGCTAGAGAGTAAGCAGCGCACACGTTCGATCTCCGGAGTAAGAGAACAAAATAAGAATAAGAGTAATAAGGTAATTTTATTTTCCTCCTCATTTTCTTCCCTTCTTTTCTTTCTTTCAATCAAGTAAATAAACTTTTTCCTTTTTTTTCTGTTCGCTTCCTTTCTTTCCCATTTCTTTTCTTTACCTTCTTTCCCTCTTGCTTTTGTCCTCCAAGGTAAACGGACCCTTGGGTTTTTTTTTATTGGGTCGATGAATAAAGATTGGTATGGATTTTGTTGGACGAATTGATAATAGGATGGATTTATGATATTATAGCTGAGCATCTAGGATTTGTTTATTTGGATGGATGAATAAAAAGAATGGATGGATTGTGTTGGATGAATTGATAATAGGATGGATGGATGAGGGGATATCTGAGCATTTAGGATTTTTCTGATTGGATGGATGAATAAAAGGAGTGATTATATTGGATGAATTGATGAAAGGATGGATAGATACCGAAATACCATCATAGTTTCATTCTCTGGCTAAAGATGTTGTTTGAGCAACGATAGTTAATCAAATCGTTTGCTCTTAATATACGGATCATTAAGTTCATTTGCCTCGAAAGAGCAGTCATGTGATTGTTTTTTTTTTAATGCTAACACATTTCCTTTATTATTCAGCTCTGGCGGTGTTGTATTGGCTTCTATAGATGGGAAGATTGTTTGTGAAAATACACTCGATGGAAGACTAGATGTTGCTTTCCGCAAGAAATTGCCCGAGGTACTCTCTTTGATAACTTTGCAGTGAATGCTGTAGGAACAACATTCCAGGTTATTCTCTTAGATGTTGAATTTTGTCCTAATTGCCTGCTATTTTTTGTGCTATCTACTCTGTGTTGCGTCTATTTGGATGTAAATGGGAATAAAAAAGGAATTAAAAAGCATTGAAATGAAATTTGCTCTTTACGTGGAAGAAAGAGGAGATGAGGAAGAACCAGACTAAGGTGACTAAAATGGAATGGAGAAAGAGAAAATTTACATTACTTTTCCTCTTTTTTTTTTTTTTTTTTCATCTGTTCAAATGAGAAGGGTGAAAATAAAAGGTTCATCTCTCAAACTATTCTGCTCTCCTACTTCCATTGAGTATTATATACTCGTTATCGTATAGCCATCTCCGAAAGATTCACGAAACAGGGATTGCTGCCGGAAAAATATTCCATCAATTGACTAACATTCGATATGTCTTTGTTAATTACAGATAAGGAAGCGTCTCTACGGCCAGACTGTTGCTTAATCTGCTTATCATATATGGCTTCTCTATGATGTTTTAAATAATGGCTTCTTTTTTTTTTTCTTCTGGATTTGAACACAGTAGGAATGCTTTATCTGCGCAACTTGTAATTCAACAACAAATAAATGCTATGACGTCTGTATTGTTTATTTTTTTATTATGATTGTCCAGCTATTTTGGAGTGTTATTATTATTATTATTTATTACTCCGTGAAAAATTCCCTGGAAAGATGAAAAAAATAAATTATTAGTTCATGGCATGCATATATTCTGCATGGTGGCATTGTGAAATTGGTTATTGCATTGGATTCCAGCTATTTATTTTTGGTTTAGAGTTTAGTAATGTTGCTAAATTAGTTTCTAAACTCCGGCTTGAGGTTGCTTAAATGTGGAATCGTCCTCTCCAACTGCTCTTATTGATGAAAAAGGTAAATTAAAATTCTAAATGACAAATGTAAAGAATGAGTCGATCAATAACTCAAGGCGGTAAAATTCTCAGTATGATTTTTGTTCATTTAAAACTTATTTTTTTATATTTATCAATTGGGAGGAGCCTTGATAAAACTAAGATAAAAAATTTCAAAATCGGGTATTTTTTTTAAATTTTTAATTAATATTTTATTTTATTTTTAAATAATAGTCTATATCCTTTAGTTCGGAGGAAAAAAATTTAAATTGATCTATATAATTTTTAGTCCCAGTAAGTTTTAATTTCTGGCTCTATTACATTTTCAGGATAATATCTTCTTCCTATGGCCATTGAACCTCCGGGGATACGTTGAAACTATTTTAGGATATTTTTAAAAGTTTATAAAGACACTCTTAATTAGAAATTTTTAATTTAATTCGATTTTTTTCCTAGAGAAATTACGAATAATTACCGTAACTTCATTTTATTTCATATAAATGAAATGCAAATTACTTAGCTAGAAAGGAAATAATAATGTGTCTACGTGGCTGAAAATAGAAGAAAATGCAAATAAATAAACAGACAAATTTACAATCCGTTTTTACATGTTTAGTTGGAAGGGAAGAAAAGATGAACGCAAAAAAACGGACGAACAAAATTAAATTACAAATTCTATCGATCAAAACTTCTCTAAACCCCTTGTAATAAATCTATTCTTTATAAAACAAAAAATTTAATTATTCTAATAAAATTTTGACTTTTTTTTAAAATAAAATATTTTTCATAAAAATTCTAACAAATTTAAAAATTTAATCACTTTGTCAATTTTTAATAAGATTAAATTTTGGATTATGTTATTCTCCTTAACATAATTATTATTTTATTTTTTTCAAATATTATTTTTTAATGGCAATACATTTATTAATTTTTTAGAAAGAAATTGACACTTTCCATTTTAGTTTCTACGTTGCAATTATTAAAATTTGTTACTACGGAATAAAAAAATAATAGAAAATGTTTTATATTAATCTTTTCTATTTCTGCTGATCATAGGGAATACTCCTTTTTATTCTGACCGAAGATGTATGAATTGTCTCGGTGACTCGAGCTTGACTCTTTGCTTCTTCCCCTTCATTATTTTGGGAGAATACTCCTCTTCATTCAGACCAAGAACTTATGAATTATCTCAGTCGAGTCCGAACTCAGCTTTCCGCTCCTCCTCACTTCAATGTTTTAGGGGAATACTTACACTTCATCTGGATTGAAAACTTATGAAATATCTAGATCGATATGAGCTTAATTCTCCGTTCCTTCCTGATCGATTACTTCGGAGGACTATTCCTCTTCATTCGAAATAGGGACTTACGAACTATTTTGACTGGTCCGAGCTCGACTCTCCACCCCTCTCCGCTTCACTATATATGAGGAATACTCCACTTTATTCGGATTGAGGACTTACGAATTGAGCTTGACTCTCTGCTCTTTTCTGCTTCACTATTTTATCAAAATACTCCTCTTCGTCCTAACTGAAGACTTATGAACTGTCTCGGTCGGACCCGAGCTCGACTCTTCGCTTCATTGCTTTGGGGGAATACTCCTCTTCATCTGGACCGAAAACTTATGAACTACTTCAGTCAACCTGAACTTAGCTCTCCGCTCCTCTCCGCTTCACTACTTCGAGAGAATACTCCTCTTTATGACAAACAATTAGACCAAGTGTTACATTACTTTATTAAAAGTGATACCTCATAAATATTCATAACAATATATAGTCATACATCACCTCTTCGATTCCCTCTCTTCTCAAACAGTTTTGGCTTAGGGAGGACACTTGGTCATCATTACTCCTATGGGCTTTTTCTAAGAGGTTTCTATTGAAAACGACTTGAAGCTGCCTAGAATTGGGACTATCGACCAAGACGTGTTGCATTTCCCGACTGGGCTTGTATTTATACTTTGTCTCTTTGAGGAATGACAGATCTTTTGAGCCTCTTCTATATTAATGTACTTCTTAATTCGGTCGAGTAGTTTCTCATAGTTTCTTGGGAGTTTTTTCATCAAAGAAGGGAAGAAAACTCCATCCCTCAACCCTTGAGAGATGATCGCCATAAGACTTCAAGAGTAGCAATAGGGACCTCCAGGACGACCTGAGTGAACTGTTGGATACACTCTCAAGGGCTTGGTCGACTCCTATTTTACATTAAACAAGTTGAAAGTAGTTAGTTTGTACCTCTTGCAGCTAACAAAATGTTACAGAAATATCTTGTACATATTATCGAAAGATATTAACGAGCCCGAACGCAGTGATTGGAACTATTGCTGAGTTAATCCTATCAAAGTAGTGATGAGGACGCTACATTTGATAGCGTTCGAGTACTAGTGAAGGAGAGCCGCATTCTCCAACTTACACAAATGTTCCTTAGGGTATGTGAATCCATCATATTATTACAAATGGGGAGAACATAAATCGGAAGATAATTTCTTCAGTACAATCTCTTCGATGAAGGGAGTGGGTTTCATCATGCTTTATATACCATTGGCTGGCTCTCCTCTTGCTCCTCACTAATCAGACGCGGAGCTATCTGTGTCGGTGTGCGGTCCCTCATAGACCTATTATCCTCTTGAACCTCCTTCCCTTTCCTATCGTCTAAAGTCGAAAGAAAAATTGACGATTGCTCCTTCAAGCAAGGCTGAATTCTTCTTTCATTTTGTAGATTGAGTAGGGGATGACTAATCTTCACTTTCCCTTGGGCCAATGCCTTCTCCATTGCTTTTTGAATGATCGTCGTCAATTGACAATGAGTTATGATGATGGAGGCCTCCTCTGAAGCGGAGGTCGAGGAAGGGACATCGCTCGATTGCATCCTCAATGTCTTCGCTCGGAGTTTCCTATAGACGATGCTAACCAATGCAGTCAACTTTCAATCCTCTTTTGCCGAAGGGAAGTTTGCTTCGACCGCAACAGTATCCTGTCAAACGTAACACAAGTCAAAGGGCGTCGGTGCTTCGATGATGCCCTTCCGATACTTAAGTCAACTAGGAGAAGATGAAAAAAATGGAATGTAGCTACTACAACGAAAGTGTAATGCATTTTCTTTACTTCATCAATCTACCTTTATATAGTACCTCCGAGGCTTCTCCTCGACTGAAGTTATCTCTTTGTGGTTGCCTTTGATGGACTATTAGGGGACAACCGTTACAGAAAATTTCCACTTGACATGTCACACGTTTAGGAGTTATCATTGGGAGAAACTGTCAAGGGAGAGGGAAGGCCCGGATGTGATAGCTATTGACAAAAATCTCTTCAATGGTCCCTAGGTTCTCGACTCATCATACTTTCAAATCCTGAATTCTTTGCTTTTCATGCTCCTAACTCTCGAATCGTCGAGCTCTCGACTCCTTTAACTTTCAACATCCTGAGGCATTGAACTCTTGACTCCTTCGACTTCCGACTTTCCGAGTGATTAAGATCCCAATCTCCTTTACTCCCGACTCTCAAGTGTCCGAGCTCTCGACTTTCTAAGTGGTCGAGCTTTTGACTCCCATGATTTCAATGGTCATATTCCTGAGCTTTTTCTCGGATCCCATGGACTCCTCCCTTTTTCCATCATTATTGTTCTCCGAGTCCATAACTATTAATAACACTCATTTTTAACGGTATCAAATATAAAAATTGTGTCATAAGTCATATTCCACCGCAATCCTTGCACTCTTAGGCTGCGTTTGGTAGGACGTAATGTAATCCAAATTGTAATGCAATCCAAATTGTAATGGAATGCAATGTAATTTTGATTACATTATTATGTTTTGATAAAAATTATATGTAATCTTGGATTACAAACATTATATTCTTTTGTTTGGTGTCCATTATAAAGACGATAGGAATGAATTGATGGTGATGATAGAGGTCGTCGGTCGACCGGCGACCGACATACCGATGACAACGCCGATCGACCGGCGACGATGACGACGATGATAGACCAACAATCGACAGACCAACGATAGGCAGACCGATGATCGGCAGTCGACGGTGACCAACCGACGGTCGGTCGTCGATGGCCGATCACCAGTCGGTCGCTGGCTGGTTGTCGTCGATTGTCGATCGATCGTCAGTGGCCGATCACCGTCGGTCGTCGTGGGTCGCCGACTGACCGCTGATCGATCGTCGACCGATCGCCGATCGCCGACCGGTCGCTGTCGGCCGACCAGTCATCAACCGCCGGGCGATCGATGGGCGACGATCGACAGCCGACCGATCGGTGGCGACAACAGACAATAACGATCGACTTCGATTGTTGAACATCCAATACTTTTCATATTACGACTTGTAATATAATTTGGATTACATAGATTTTGATTTTTAATCCAGATTACAAAACTTTAGTACCTTTTGTAATCCAAATTACATTATATTATAATTTTAAGACAGTAACAAACAAACAAATTTATCTTATAATATAATCCAGATTATATTATAAGGTGGATTACACCATATCAAACACAGCCTTAGTTGCTTTCTCTCCGTCGAGAAGATTTTGTAAGGAGAGAAAGGTCGATTTCCGCTGCTGAATAGAAATATCAGTCGAGATTATTCGTCCTTCGACATATTAATCAATTCGTATTACAACCAAAAGCTACTTGCGATTTACCCCTCTCTCATAACTGCGAAACCGATGAGAGAGAGTCTTGGAGGGAAGGCTTTCCCTTTTGCACCAGAGGAGGTCTCGAAGTCATCTGTCTCCTTTCTTTATCCCCATGATATTTGAAAACCTCGGTCCTTCTGGAGAGGATGGGTGTTTGTGGTTTGAGCACTCGTCATCATCCGCCACAACGAGTGCATTTTGGAAGACGTCGAGTTAACCCTTCTAAATTCTATCAATCATCCTTATTCCACCCTCGAAGGGATATCCGCTTTCTTTGTAGATCAATTTGAGAGCAACCTGATCTGCTTGCTCGCCCTACCTTCTACTTCTACTGTTACTCTTCTTCCTATTTATGCATCCCCTTGAACTAGTTCTTCCTCAATTTTTTTTTTTTTTGTATTATGGCTAGGACAATTATAGTATTTAGATACTTCAAGCTTTCTCATAACCCTGCTGCCTTTTACCCTTAATGGCAGCTGAAGATGGTTAAGCTTGGGGTATCTACTTCATGGCCTGACCGAATTGATTCACATAAATAAGTCTACCAAATTGCTATATTATGATATCGAAATCACGAATTCGAATTCTGAAATCAATCTTTTGAAAAGTGGAATAAAACTGCTAAGTGCTAACAGATCATCCCTCGAGATCCTATATGGCAAGAACTTCATAAACCAAGCTCCCCTTTTATAAACAAATACACCAGGTGAATTTTATATTTGGTATCTCATTAAAGATTTCTTCCGGTAAAGTTCATGCTAAAAGAAGCATTACATAATTTCCCAAAAAAGCATTAATAAGATTACTATAAGAACAAAAACTACTTTGGCCTAATGTCCTCATATGGTGAGTAAATCTCATATCATGGAACCGATCATTAATCTATGGGCGCATTTGCTGCAATTTCTATTCCCAACAATTCTGTTCTATTGGTCTTCACGGCTTTGATTTGATCAGCAAGTGAGATTTGTCTCCTTAAACTTTCATTTTTAATCACTTCCATGTCCCATTTCTTGAACTCTCGCCTTGGTTCTTCAACCATGTCTGCTTTAAATTTCCAGGAATCGCTCAGTTGCTTCTTGCCGTAGCGAAACTTGAGAACAAAAAGGAAAAAAAGAGAGAGAGAGAGAGAGACGTCAATTAAACACATAATTCAAAATAAACATCGGCAGTCTATAAATATATTGGATTTGTTTCAAGGCATATGCAGTTGCTAAAATGGAAATGCCAGAAATAGTTGAGACAAGAATTTTAGTAGTAAATAAGAATTATAATCGTGCAATTACTTCTAATTTCAACAAGCTCTTTAACCTCCAAAGAAATTACCTTAGTTAATCTTGCCTTGAGTTTTAAACTTTTAGATAATGGTATCTTCTTTTCTCTCATAGATTTCTCTCTTGAAAATAACTCCAACTTTTTATCTTCCATCATTTGTTTCTGCAGCTTCCTCTGTTCAGTGAGCTTTGCAATTTTTTCAGCTCTCTCCTTTGCAACCATTTCAGCTCTTAGCTTCGATCGTACTTTTGCCTTTTCTTTCTCTTCTTTGCGTTTTACTTGCTGGGTCATGAAATTGGCTTTCATTTTCTCAAAGGCATCCCATTCTAATTCCTCTTGGTCATCAGTTCCTGTTTTTGCTGCTTCAGCAATAGTTCTTGCCCACAATGTGTAGCATTGGGCTTGCAGTCGTTTAATTTTTCGGCGCTCTTCCCATATCTTTGTTAGGGAAGAACTAATCCTAGATTTGCTCTGGTCACTGCACAAAATAAGTAAACGTCGTGAAGATGAAAGTGTCATTGAGATATCTATTCACAGCAATCTTATGTGAATCGCATGTTGGAGTAAGATTTAACACAATGACTTTTGCAAATGAAATAAATTACCTGTGCTTATGAGGGTGCTGAGACATCTTCTTCCGGACCTGCAGCCACGCAAACAAATTATTAAACTTTAAGAAAGCATAGAGCATCACCAACCAACAAACAGACTATTATTTACTTAGAATGTATGAGATTGTTTTACATGCCATCACCTTGGGGTCACTTAAGGCCTCCAATGTTTTTTTCTTAATGCGCTCTCGAGTCTCTACAATCCACACACCATATCATATTGGTATCAGTAACGTCTAATTCAGATCGCAATGGAGGGGGGAAAATGGATATACAGCAGTCCGCCTTCATTATAACAAAGATAACAAGGGAGAAACTGAAAAGTAAAGTCACCTTCACTGTGTTTCTTTCCTTTGTTCCAAGGTATCCTACCTCTGTTTGCTGCTCCAATCTTCAGTCTTCTTTGGATTTCTTTATTGGAGACATATTGAGCACTTTCACAATTACTGGAACCTTCCTCATACTTCACACTGGATACTGAAGCCTGAAATCCATGGCTTGTTGGTTCCTTATTTTCACAATGCTCAGTTGATAAACCTAAACTGAAGAATTGAGGACTAAATTTGGGTGGTGCTCCATCAAGCAAAAGCTGCAATGTTTCTCCATGAAGAACTTTTGGGCAGGGATTAAGGGCTGTCAATATCCCATGTGCCTCTTTCGATGTAGCTATTGGAAGTGACAACAGCTTGGACAGAAGTTTAGGTTTAAAATCTTTCAAACCATAGGTGAAGGATGCTGAATGAATACTGAGGGCAGAATATAAGGATCACCATGTTAAAAAAAGCAATAGCCACAAGCTGATTAATCATTAAAAGAATATGTAATTGAGCTCCACCTGCCTCTTCCTCACTACTTATGTCTACTTCTACTGCATAAAGTTGGTCCTTCAAACTACACTGAACGAGATTCATTAAGTAGGAAAAGAAGACACTGAAGTAGCTAAATTATAGTAAGACCTTGCACAACTTAAATACAGTAAATTGTTCAAATTTTCAGTACAGTTCCTATCTTCTGATTTATAATTCTATACAAGCACTGAGAGAAGAAGATGATGGTGGAGTTCTCCAGGAGATGAATAAATTTGTGCTACTACAAGTATTTGAAACTAATTGTCAATGCAACAATCGATGCCTCAAAAGATTTTAAAGCTCTTTTTTAACAAACTATCACGAAGATTACTACATAACAAGACACAATGTTTCAATCAAATTTCATGTATAAGTTGCCGCACACAAGAAAATACCTTGGCCCCCCACAAATGTAAGTCCTTTTCATATCTTACAGAAATTCTTCCTGGAAAGACAAGTCAAAGTAAGGACCTAGTCCTCTTAGACAAATAAGTGGAAGAGCAATACGTCAACATATGTACTTATTTATCATGACTGAGAGCCAAACAACAAAGCCTCTGAAAATTCAGAATTAGTAACTCAAGGAAATCATTTCACTTAACTTTATGTAACTTCTAATATACATGAAAGGTCAAAAAGGCATGAGCTAATTGAATAATTTCAGCTTGACTAAAGACAATATAACAAATTACTATGATCGGCGATATGCATGTTGCTTTGTACTGATTAAAGAACTAGTGAAAGTAACATTTCAGCTATCTTTTCTTTTCCTGCTTTCCTTCAGCATAGACGATTATATTTCTGCAGCTATGATACACAAATTCCCTAATCTCAAGTTCATGAGTCCCACATGTCATGAGACTGTGGTTGACCATGGGAAAAACACAGCATCTATCATATGCCACTAAACCCTAAAAAAAAAAATCTCATTTTGAGAAAAGTGATTCTCCAAACCGAATATCTAGATGCAGACAACATAGTTAAAGATCATAATTGCACTTCTCAAACAACTAAATATTCTTCAATGGCGCTAATAGTATTGAAACGGAAATATTACATGAATGTAGCTGCTCAGAGCAGAACTTATGCAATAGGAACAACGTTTTTTCAACAATTACGAGTAGAAACGAATGCAAAACGAAGAGGAATATATATCGTCTCTTCCGCTCGTGTGAATGATAGAGAAAGAGCAGAAGAAAAACAAAGGGGAAAGAATCATGCAAGGGAACCTTACAGCCGAAGAAGACATCGAGAGGCGACGCAATCCATAGCTGGAGGCGGTACCATGCCGAATGGGATTAGATTGCCCCTGCAAGAGCGATAAAGATAATAATTGGACCGGGCCATTATTGGGCCAACGACAGTTCGGATTGCTATCCATTCTAACAAGGCTTGATATTGCTTCACCAAAATTTCCTATTCTATTTTTTTTTAACATTATTCATTTCAATATATATATATATATATAAAAGTTGTCAATACCTTAAGAGAATTATTAAATAATGATTCTTAAAATAAGAATATTTTCTAAACTCTAGCAAAGATGATTGATTTGTCATTCTCCAAAGAAATATACTCCAATTGAAAAGGATGAATAACATTTCTCTTTAATCATACTTTTAATGTTAGCCTCATCAAATATGAAAATAATATCTCTAGGCACAAGCTTGTCACCCTAGAGAAACATTTATAGATCTAGAGTATCCCAATTTATTCTTGAAAAATCCCTCAAGAGTAATCTAAATCTACAAAGTCCATTTGTATATCATGAGACATGGATCTTCTTAACTTCACTAGAGCATAATTTGTACAGCTACAAACTTGAATGCCAAACGTCCTAACAATTTATCCAATTTATAAACAAAAAGTGATCCCTGATTGTCCTCCATTTACACAAACAATTAATTAATTAGTTGATATGGCAGACGCCTTGCCAAGTGACAAGATCAAATTAATGGTCAGACGGAACTCAAATTCGAATCCAATCAAATTAGAAGGGAGCCAACTCAAGTTCATCTGAAGCATACCTTAGTTCAGTTCGACAGATCAACCTCTAAGTTCAGATAATCACTTTAATTTAGTTTGACAGATCGACCTCTGAGTTCAGATAATCATCTTAGTTCAGTTCGGCATATCAACCTCTTAGTTTAGATAATCATCTTAGTTCAGTTCGATAGGTCGACCTCTGAGTTCAGATAGTCTCCTAAGTCTGAATAATCACTTGAGTTCAATAGGTGACTAGATCGGAACGTCTCTGCACTTTTAGGAAACTATATCTCCACATCTCCGCAATCTTCCTTCGGAATCCATGTTTCCACAATCTTCCCCTCGAATCCACATCTATACATCTCCTCGATCTTCTCTCAGAATCCATGTCTTCAGGTCAAGTTTCTCTCACGTCCTTTTCGTCCTATATAAAGCTAGGAGGAAAGAAAATAATCTTTAATTTTTCTACTTTCTCTACTTTATCTCTATTTTTTTGATTTGCGCGTTGAAGTAACTTCAATGCACATCAGTCTCATTTTCATCCATTTTTCAAATCCTTTCATATTCGACATACTCTTCAGTCCTACAATCACTTGACGAACTTGGGCAAAGAGGACCTGAACTGACGAGCTCGATGCACTAAAGAAGACCTGATCTTTTCAACCGGTTGAAGAAGTTCGGCTGTGAGCATTTAGCTGAGTCTCTCCATCCCCGAATCTCAGGCCGGATCATTAGTAACTGGGTAATCAATCTTTAAAATGTGTCCTATATTTAATACATCTCTTAAAAAAAAAAAACCCTTCTAAAATTCAATTGGAATTAACCGTGAACATGACTTAAAAGGCTTTTGTTCCTTCGATCCCAAGGCTTCAGACTTCGGCAGCAATTAACTCAGAATGAGACATTTGGAACTCCTTCAAGTTATTAACTACTCACTGAATAATGATCCGAATCCTACCTCCTCCAAATGATTCAGAACGATTATTGCTAAGCAGGTAACCAATCTAGTTCGTTAATCACATCGATTTAATTTTCCAGAAAATTTCATCTCTTTGTATATATCAATCACATATAATCCGCATAACATTAACATAGTAAGATCATTTATCGCATGGAATTATTTATGGGCGCTTCCCTCGACGTATCCCGTCATTCGCAGAACGAACGTCCTGAACCGCCGGAGGTCCCACCCGGCGAGCTTCCTCCCGTTGCCCACGAGCACCGAGCACGCCGTGCCATCGCCACCGCGATTCCTCTGGGCCACGATGACGTGCGGCGGGATTATGGGCCTGCTTCCCCTGCTCCTTCTCTTCCCTTCATCGTCGCCGACGTCGTCGTCGCCGCCGCCGCCGCCGCCGCCGCAAAGATTACTGCCATAAGCAGACGAAGGTGGCCAAGAACGACTGGCTCGGGCTCTCGCTTCCAGTGGCTGCCGCCGAGGTGGCCGTTCCTCGCTCCATGCCGCCTTCGCCGAGGCGCCCTCGTCGTCGTCGTCGTCGGGCCACAGGATGTCGGACTCCTCGAACTCCTCCGACATGGCCGGCTAATAATCCAGGCGCGGCTCTTGCGAAGAAAGCACTGGGCATTTATAGAAAAGCCAAACAGAGCCTTCATCTGCACACATCCATTTTACCGATTCGAGATTGTGGTTAATTTCAGCTTCTTTTATGAATACAGAGACGAAATAGAACTGCTTTGATTGGGATTCCGGCGAGATTCGGGTGGGTGTCGAATGCGACGAGAAACCAATTCGACATGAAGCCTATTGATCTAGCAGCAAACAGTCTGGTATCTGTTTTATGTATGAATACATTGACGACTAGGAAGACAAGAGAATTTTCTCACTCAATTCTATATATATATATAAAGCACATAATTGCTTATCTTTCTTATAAAATTATTATTTTTAGAATATATAATCTTTTTTATATAATTTTACATTGACTCCACAGAGTCAATTTACCATTGGCATCCAAGATATACTACTTTCGTCTCCCAAGTCATTATCAATCTCTATTGAATCCATCCCGATGAGTTTTCAACTGACCTTTAATGGAGGGTGGAAGGTGGGAGAAGAATTTAAAGCTGATAAAAGATGATAGACAAGATGCGTTTGAATCCATACAATCACTGTATTAATTAGAAGAGATTTGATTAATCAGAACCAATCTTTTATCTGCACATTTCAACAAGAAATATACATGTACATATTTTTCGAGTCAGGCTACCCCATTTCTTCATTGCTGATGAATGGAAACCAGAATCCTTCCCGAACTTGCACTACTCAATGGTTCCTCGCTTCCTTTTCAGCCTGCATCATCATCGAGTTTGGAAGGGAGATCTCCAAGTAAGTTCACAGTACAGATAGAATTAAAGAGCACTGCAAAATATTCTGAAAACAAGATGATAATTGATTCGTTCCTTACGTTTTCAATGACCCTTTTGAAAGCTTCGTGTCCATATCGATCGATGTATCGTTCCACCGATTTCCGCGCGTCAAGACTCAGCAGTTGCATCACTCTCCTCTGCTTCTCAGGATAATTCCAGTTCACATATTGCTTCACATAACTCCGGACGTATTCCTCGTAGATGTAGGCTGCTCCATTGAATGCAGGAAACACTAACCAGAAGCCAAATACCAGCTTCATGTATGGCCATAGAGGAAACCTGCAATAGATTCAACATCTCCATATCTGAACATATAATATAAAGCGCCAAGCCACCATCGGGAGCCATCAGATCAATTTCTTACCACTGCAATACTTTCCAGAATGAGAGCTCGAACAGGGTGATCAATGAATAGAGAACCCAGTAAGTCAGCCATTGCTGGTCATCGACAGGAGAAGGGCTCTCGATCGCCCGCGTCGATGCATATCTGAGCAATTGTGTGTCTTTGTAGATGATTTTGCGAAAGAAAACTAACAAAGTCACAAGAACTGACTGCTACTTACAAAGGGTAAATCAGCAACACTGCCGGGCTGATATAAACAGAAATAGATCACATTAAAAGCACAGATTCAGGTAGTTGAATAACAAAATGAAAGAAAAAAAAAAATCAACCAAACTTGGTAGAGATAAAAAGTAGGATTAGATGTTGCTGACCCAATCAAAGCATCAGTATGCTTTGCCATTGTCATAAGAACACCCATCTTTAAGCTGAGATAAATCAACAAGGAAATTAATCTCTGAAAGCTGAGTGTAGAATATACGAGGGAGTTGTCGTGGTTTTAAGTAGTGCAGTTGGAGATGCAAACAAGGAAAGTAATCTTTATTCCCTTAGTTCAAAAGTCTTCTTTCCTCCATGGCCAAGAAAGGTGGGATAACGGAAGGAGTTGGAAAAGACAAAGCACATTACTTCTTGACTAGGTCAGGCAACACCTGTGGTACAATGGTAAACGACTCGGGAACTAAAATTCGAATCTCATTATGCACCATATATGCAAAGATTGCAATTTCACTAGTGTCCATGTTTCACATCCAAGCAGAACAGTAGGATTTTATATGAAATTGTTAGCTTCATTGATTTTATAATAAAGCAAAAATTCGGCTTAAAAGAACCACCAGGTGTTGGCATAGGTGGCAAAGCCAACGGTGACACTCCGCTAAGAGTTTAAGAATTACACGGGTTTAGCTGCAGTGTCGATTAATCTCATTAATCACTTAAATTGTAAAAAAAAAAAAAAAAAAAACATTCTGTATCCTCTTGCTTCTACGGGCGTACCGTGGTGGTCATCAAATGATAAATTTATATAAAAAAAATGTAGATCAATTTTCGATGAATATATATCTATGGAGACAATTCTTCCTATTTGAATGATCGTATGGTGATTGATGATTGATCCCGTAATTTAACTCTCTCTGTACTTTGTTCCCAAAGTAGCTTATTCATCCGATTAGTCCAGTTTAAACCCTGCTCTTGAAGTCCATAAATAATTTCTAAATTAGTCGTGATTTTTCATGAGACGGCAAAGATCCAATGCTACGTTCATAATTCAGTCGATTCTATTACTCTTATCCTTTTATATGATCTTTTGATTAGGGTTCAAAAAATTTTAAAGCTCTACATAACTCTTAATTAGAATCTAAAATTTTTAGAATCGTTTAGGACTGTACAATTAGGAGATTCTGCTCTTATCCTATATAGACAGATGATCAAAGAAATTCTTCCTCAACCAAAACAAGAAGAAACCAAATATTTTTTGTCGAGCTGTAAATGAAGCAGCAGAGATGATCGAGAGCCTCAGGTTGAATTAGGTTTCCTAAAGTTTAGCCTCTTCTCCGTCGTAGCCCCCCGCGCAGGTGACTACCGCGGCGTCGCTGACGACGGCCACGCGCGACTGTCGCGTGCCGCGGCGTCGCTAGCAATAGCATCGGCCGGCCGCACAGCCCTCCCAGCCGACCTCTTCCCGCTGCGTGCAGATAGCCGCCCAGCCTCAGCTCCGTGTCCTTTAATTTCCCATGATTCCTCATCGATGAGCCCTCTGCCTTTTGCCAGAAGGGTTCTCGGAATTAAGGGGAAGATGTTTTCCAAGAAGCGTCTGCGTTAGGCCGAAAAGGCTTCGAGGAAGAAGAAGAAAATTTCTATGCACCAGCAGAGCCGGCCCTGAGGGCCATGGCAACTGGGGCCACAACTATTTTTTTAAATTTTATACTTAAAAGAGTTTATTTTTATTCAAAAATAAAATTTTCTTTTATAAAAAAATTCAAATTTAGTTGTTTCGTTCAAGTATCTGAACAGGATCGACTTTGAGAAATCATCAAGCAAACCCAAGATGGATGATAAAATTCATGATGGAGCTATTCCTGCCTAAGACTAAAGAGGTGCTCGTCGACTCTTTTTTTTTTTTATGGTTCAAATCACTTTAAAATTAAAAATTAATCGATTAATATTTTTTTTAAAGTTAGATTTATACCATTAAAATTTTAGATATGGCTCTAATAATACCACAATAAAAGCATAGCTTTTAGATCTCGACAACATTATAAAACAAAAGTAGAAAAAGACAGGTAAATGGGAGGTTTCTTCATCGACAAAGGTATAATTAATCGATTAGTTGCTTAATTTGATCATCTATTTAATCAATAGTTTATATATTAATTAACTAATAATTTATGGATTAATTAATTGAATAATCAATAATGAATAATTCATTAATAATAGATTATAGATTGATTTGGTTGATTAATAATCAATGTTTAATTCATTAATAGTCTGATTAATAAAGTTAATAAATAATAATTAATTTATTAATAGCTGATTAATGAAATAAATAGTTAATTAGCTGATTAATAATCAATTTAATCAAATAAACAGAGATAATTAATTAATCAATTAATTAATTGAATTGATTAATAAAATGTTTAGGTAATAATTGATTGCTTAGGTAATAATTAATTTATTTGTGATAACTAATCGACTAATTAATTGAAATCCTTCTTTTTTTGTAGATTCAAATTTGAAATAAATTTGACTCCATTAAGGATCTCGACAATTATAAAGAGAGGTGGATAGTTCTATTTTTTTAATCTCTCTCATTTACCTTTAATGCATGAATATTTATTTTACTTAGGATTATATAAATTATAAAATGTATTGATGTTCTTACCATTTATTTATTTATCCAATTACGTTACTTTTCTTACTATATTTATCTTGATAATACATTGAGTTAAATGAGACGATTATATAACTGGATAATTAATATTATCTTCATGAGAATTTTAGTGGATAAATTTTCCAAAAATGGATATGTATTATTATCAGTTATTTTCTCTCTTATTATTGCATTAGAATGAATTCCAATAATTTAATATCATAAAAATAAAACTCCGAGTTTAATATTAGAATACTCTAACTCGTGTCCACGAGAAAAGTCGTGATAGTGTGGTTCTCTTGCAGTTAGTATTTTATCTATATACTTCAAGATAAATCGTGGCAGCATGATTTATTCACAATTAGTATATGATTAGTGTATGATTTTTTATTGCTTTCATTATATTATGTTTGTATTATAATTCACCATTTACGAACTAAATTACAGTATGATGATATAGATATATATTACTACGCAACCAGATCGTCCTTTGTAGTTTTATTTTTTTTTATTGTGGATAATTTTTCATGATTTGAGCAAAGATATATATTACTGTAGTCTTTAGTCGGGTTGACATAGTCCTTGACATTGAGGTCCTCAAGATTTTTTTTCTTTCATTTTCTTATGATTCTGTTGTGTAAATTGATCTAAATTTTGATCATCCAACATTTACTATAATAAAACATTTTTCTACAGTTAATTCTTTTAAATGGGAGGAAGAGATTATGATAATTGCATTACTTTTTTATCCAAGTAGCTGTAATCTAAGATTTTTTTTATATTTATATTATGAATCTTTCATTCTCTTTTTGTTTTTGTTGTAAAAATTGATCTAAATGTGAGATTTTTTTTTCTTTCAAAATTTGACTATTATCATTGATTTGTATTAGTTGCAGTCGCTGTGATAATCTTGGAAATGACTAACATGTCTAAGCTTTCGAAAGATCTAATGTTATCCAAACTTTCCAATATAGACTTCTTTCATTGTGATCATGCATGCCCACATTGGTGCGTGATGGTCTGCCAAATCTGTCACAGTTTTAGTGTTCAATGCTCGCAGACGCCATAAGTTACAATGAAACATAAGATCATGATGGTGCCATGGATTACTCATTCAACCCGGGAGAGGAGGGCCATAAGTGTAACATTCGCCGTTCTATTTCTATACTACAACAAAATTGAATTTTAATAGCTGAATTATAATTCAATCGTTAAATAATGACCACAATTTTTTTTTATCACAAGTTAGAGATCGATTAAATTATTGATCGCTAATATAACGATCGAAAATAATTCCTTCATTATGTTGCGATCGAAAATTATAATCGGTTGCTAATTTAATGACTAAATTTAAAATCGATTGTTAATTAGTGATCGAATTTAAAATCGATCATTAAATTAGCAACTGCATATTTAATCGGTCATTTATTAGCGATCAAATTTAAAATTAGTAGTTAGAATAGCGACCAAAATTCTTTCCCCCTATGCTTTCTCTTTAAGGATGAATTTTAAAATCGATGTTAAAATAGCGATTGATTATAAATTTCGTTATTGAATTAGCTATCGATTTTAAAATTGTTTATTAATTAGCAACCAAATTTAAAATCAATCATTAAATTAACGATCACATATTTAATCGATCATTAATTAATGACCGAATGTAAAATCGATTATTAAAATAACGAGCAAAATTTCTTCCTTGATGTACTTTCTCTTTCTCACTATGTTTTTCTAAATGTCTTCATGAGGCTTAGGAATTCATACATCAATTAAAATGCACATTTTGTTTTCTCGATACATAACTTTCATAATATTATGCATGCAGATATATTACTCTATTTGATTTGGTCTTTTAGTATTTGGAGATGACCTTAATTCTTTGTGCATGCATTGACTTTTGGTATATAGCTCCAATTGTTGTTTTTGTTTGTGATGTTTATAACTCCAATTAATTGTTGTTGAGTTTTTCTTTATATATATCATTAAATCTTTTAATATATATATTTTGGATTAATTGAGTTACACTACAAGAAAAATGAAAAATAGCGACGAAATATTAGCGACAAATTAGTTATTCGTCACTAACACTAAATATTTACGGCGAATTTATCAATCGTTGCAAATAATTTTATATTTGCGATGAAACAATAAAATATCGTCGCCAATATAGTATATATTAACGACGATATAAAAATATTCATCGTAAAATGTTATTAGCGACGAATAAATATATATTCGTCGTAATTATTTGCAATGAAATTTAATATTTTGTCGCAAATTATTCAGTCGAACCGCCAATCGAGTAAAATGTATTCTGTGGCCGGCCAAATGTCAGACAGTCGAGTCATCAATCCCGTCAGTCGACTGAACATTAGTGACGATATATGTAAATTTCGTCGCAAACAATTCAGTCGAGGCGCCAATCGAGTTAACTCCATTCTGTACCTGCGACCAAATTACTGCTAGTCGAGTCGTAAATCCCACTAGTCGACTGATGATCAATATTAGCGACGAATTATTGAATTTTCATTGCTAATATAATAAATATTAGCGACAAATAAGTCATATTTTGTCGCTAATATACGCAAAAAATCCTAGCCCGCGTCGATTCTCCCATTTTCTCCTCGCGACTTCTCATCTCTTCCGGCGATTTTCTGTTCTCCGGCGATTCTCCGCGACCAGCTCCGGCGACCAGCTCCGATCCCGTTCCCTAGCTTCCTCTTGCGCGCGATCGACTTCTTCTCAGTGCTTATCTCCCGTGACCGGCTCCAGCGATAGCTTCGCCCTCGGGCCTCCGCCCTCCTTCTCTAGCGCCGGTGATAGCTCAGCGGCAAAAAGTTACTGTATACAAGTTATTTTTCTTATCTACAGTGATCCTTAAAAATGATTAACATGGAGGAGAAACCGTTTTCCTATATACAGTCTTTTTTAATATTCATAATGCTAGAGAACCACCATAAGCAACTAAAATCTGATCCACAATGGGTCTTCCTAAGAATACAATTGAACAAGCTCATTGATTTAATTGACCAGTTACTGTTTTGCAGTCTATTTTACTCTAAGAATATCTGAATTCTCTTGTTAGAAAATTCATCATGCATCTAGTAAGTGGCTTCCTCAAAACATATCTTGCATTTGTTCGGTATATTTTGTTTGCTATTTATTTAACTCGGTATTTATTAACATTCTTTGATTTATAATTCATCCTACACGTAGAGAGACACGAGGGACACACTTTGATCGGCTCAGACGACAAATCGAGGAACGGGGTAGATTATCCATTACCTTCCGTAAGAATGATGGTCACCCTATCGGGACAAATACAACTGCTTTCATGACAGAGTTAGGGTTGTCAAATAAGAAGTTCACTCCCTTACAAGCTAAGAGCTAGAAGCATATCCCTGCAGACAATAAACAGATGATATATGACCGATTAGCAGTAAATACAAGTAATTTGATATTTATATAATCAACTATCATTCATTAATAAATTTCAATATTGATATTTTTTTCAGATTGCTTTCGATATCAGTTTTGACGATGAGGCAACGTCGGTAAGAAAGGAGACCGACAAGCTAATGAGTGCAATGTATAGAGACAATAGAAATAAGATGCATACTCATTATAAGAGCCTATTGCATCTTCTCCCTACCGAGCGTCGACATTATATGCCGATTGAGTATTGTGAGACACAAGAAGATTGGAACTATATGTGTGATTTATTTAAATCAGAGAAATTTCAGGTAACTCAATCTAAAAAAATAAAATATTTGTTATATTACTCATGTTTTACGTTTTAGCTTAACAAATTTTTATATTGTAGACACGATCAGTAATAAATGCCCAAAATCGAGCACAACTACCATTTACTCATCAAGGTGGTTCTAAATCATTCATCTAATACAGTTACAACGGTGTAAGTACAAACTTTATAGTTACAATATATTGTTTGATATTTTTAATATTAACACATTATAATATTTTTCAGACCGATCAGTCTCAGAGAAAATCTCGGATTACTATCTTCAATACAACACATTATAGCTCGTCAAAAGCATGGAGTGGGGAGAGAGCCGATGCTGCATACGTAAGATATTATCGATCAAATTTAGTAAAGTTATTTTTAAATTTGCATAATTATTTGTAAATATATTAATAATATGTTTGTTATTCTTAGGGTGATATGGTGAAACTGCGAGATGAACACATCCAATCACAAGAAACCAGAGATGATATCGATGCTGTTCAGATTGCAGATCAGATTTGTGATCAAGTCCTCAGTGTTCGCTCTAGATATATTAGAGGACTTGGAAGTGGGCCAAAATCAGTTAGGTCCACTTCTTCATATGCTAACTCCTCCTCCAGAACAACTAACGCAACCCTACGTGAACAACTTCAATTCACACAAGAGGAGCTAGCAAACACTCAAGCTCGATTAGCTAGCACCGAAGATGAGTTGACATCAATGAGATCAAGAAAAGGTATGTTTGAAGCAATTCTGAATCGACTTGCACCTGGAGCATCACAATCATTGATGCACGAGTCTTTTTTAGCTCCACCTCTTCCTCCATCTTAGAGTTTGTAAAAGTTAATATTTTTTTGCATTTGAATACTATGGATTTGTGAATTTGGATGTTTTGGACCTTAAATTCGATGTTATGTTAGTTGTTTTTAAATGTATATGTTGGTTGTATTATTTGACTTGTATGTTGTTAAGTTAAATTATGGTCGATATTGTATTACAGGATTTTGAATACAAATAGAATGGATTCTGGAAAACTGTATTTTGATGGTTAGCGACGAATATTTTCCGTTTCATCGCTAATCGTCGATATACGACATCAAGAAATTGACGATTAGCGACAAATATTTTTCGTTTCATCGCTAACCATTGATATACGGATCAGAAAATTGAGGGTTAGCGACGAATATTTTCCGTTTCTTCGCTAATCTTCAGGATTAGCGACGAAAATACAAATTCCGTCGCTAATATTTGGTGTATCAGTCTAGCCACAAGTTGACACGCTCGACTGCTGCAGGACATTAGCGACGAACCTTATATAGTTCGTCGCTAATAAGTCATCAGTCGAGTCGTCAGTCGAGGGTCTCTCGATTCTGTGGCTGGCCAAAAATAGACAGTCAAGTCATTTTATGCGTTAGTCGACTGATAGTTAGCGACGAAATATGATTTTTTCATCGTTAACCTGTCAGTCGAGTTGATGGTCATGTCTCTCTCGATTTTGTGGCAAGACAGTAATTTGGCAATCGACTGCTATTTCGGGTCACTCGACTGATATTTGGCGACGAATTTAATATATTTCGTCGCTAATATTCGTGATTTTTCTCTTTCCGACATTCTATATTTTGCAACGAAATTTTTATTTTTAGCGACGTTTTTTATTTCGTTGGTAATGTTAACGACGAAAAACCCTTAATTTGTCGTTAATTGGTCTTTGCGACAGTCTTATTACGACGACTCTAGCGACAAAATTATTTCGTCGACAATTTTATTTAGCGTCGAAATGTTGATATTAGTGACGAAATTATTTCGTTGGTATTTCTCCTTTTTGTTGTAGTGTTAATATGCATAGTCTTTTCAATACGTATAACATTAATTAGATTTTAATAATTTAATTAAGTATATGTTTTAACAATATACTTAATTATCTTTACGCTTTTAATAATATTGTAATTTTATTCTTCTTTAAGTTATAATGAATATGAATAAAATTTGGATGTATAATAGGTTAATAAATAGATCTATAATTGATAAATATTTTAATAGAGTTGAAGACTTTGTAACTTATTAAGGCTACGTTTGGTACGGGGTAATGTAATCAACCTTGTAATGTAAATATGTAATCAAGTTTGTAATGTAATGTAATGTAATGTGTATTACATTACTGTGTTTGGTTAGCGATTGGTGTGTAATCTTTGATTACAAAAGTGATTACATTCGTTTATTTGGTGTCCATATTTATTATAAGGAATGTAATTCATATTATTATTAAATGACAAAATACCGGCCGTCGTCGATCGTCGGCCGATCGCCGACCGGTCATCGGCCGGTCGTCGGCCGATCGTCGGCCGATCGTCGGTCGTCGGTCGTCGTTGATTGGTCGCGCCGGCCGATCGTCGTCGTCGATCGGCCGGTTATCGGCGATCGCCGGCCGTCGATCGGCCAGCATCCGTCGCCGATCGTCGCCGCCGATCGCCGGCAGATCCGCCGCCCGCCGTCTGGAAGCCGTCGCCGGTGGTCGTCGTCGACGAGCATCGGAAAGCAATGAGAAAAATAAAAGAAGGATATATTTGTCATGATAAATATTGAGTCCGTAATGTAATCGGATTACATAGTTTTTCCTTCATAATCGAGATTTCGAATCTTGACTCTTATTTTGTAATGCGATTACATTACATTACATCTTTAAAATGTTACCAAACAAAATAAATCATCTTGTAATGTAATCAGGATTACATTACAAGCCTGATTATGGTGACAAATTAGTTGTTCATGTTCTCACTGAAAATATAAAAATAATTTTTTTTGAGGTAATTGTGAAAGTATATCTAAGTAAATATAGTTTTGTTCTCTGTTATTATATCATAGATTATGTTTAAATAAGTCAATTGGACATTTGATTGCTTCATCATCTGCCCTTATTGCTAGAGAGGAGGCAGCCTATGCCCGTCCGATTTACACTCCCTGCAATGTAATCAATAATTTTACAAAAAAAAAAAAAAAAATGCCCCCAGGGCGACGACGCGTTGGTAAGGCACGAATTTCCCCTCTGCACATCCAAGGGTTGATTCCGTCCTGGCTGCGCGCGCTGGGCGAGTGGAGGTGCACGCTTCCCCCTCGTCCCAGCGTGGTCTGCCACCTGGGCAGCATAGGTCCTAACGTGTCGGGCCACGCGTCACCCTGATTTACCCTCGTTGACCGGTGGAGATTCTCGTTGAAGGCCGTGGGGCAGGGCCGATCAGCCATTAGGACTAGTAGGGAAGAGAAATCGTACCTGATACATGATGTAAATAAATAAAAAATAAATAAATAAAAAAAATAATTTTACAAAAAAGTAAAAAAAAATAAAATAAAAAAATAATTTTACAACATAATAAGGGTGCTTGATTATTCAAACAAGGATGAAACACCAACATTTATTGTCCAGAAAATATATGATATATTAAAGGTTAGTGAAAGAGAAGTTTAGAAAGACAATTCTTTTAATCATTCTTAACTATCAACTATTGCAAGACTATTGAACATCAAGACATAACATTATTTTCTCAGAATGATATTATGATTATATTTGTCAATTAATGTTAAAGTTGCTTCCTACTGATAACATAATGATCGATAGCTTTTACAATACAAAGAAATTAGTTAAAGGTTTAGGTTTGTTTGTAGACAACATTGATTGTTGTATAAAAATATGGTGACATATAACCTCATTGCACCACATTTGATGATGTCACTAGGAACTTTGTCGCATATTTAAGGTTTCAATTTCCGAGTATTCGTTGTTTCCACACTTTTGGGGATCTAATGCTGACACAAAAACTTCAGAGAAAATTTAAAGTTTGGAATGTGGATATGAAGAAAGACATCATCATTCCAATTAACAGTTTTGAACTTAATGTAGAAGACTATTGATCAACATGTTATATATGACTATTTGACTATTTTAGTTGTGCTTCAAATTATGTTGCTGGATTATTTTTCATGTTGTAGGATTAATGTCATCAATATTTTTGAATAAATAGTTGTATATTGAAATTGGTAATTTGAATGTCGTTATAAATAAAATTGATTGGTGTTGATATTATAATTGTGTATAATGATTTAGATGTTATTACTAAATAGTAAATTGATTGGTGTTGATATTGTAATTATGTACATTTAGATGTTGTTAATAAATATTATTCTGATTTGTGTTGATATTATAATTGTGCACATGTTTCTATATTGTAATAAATATTATTCGTTCAAAAAGGTCAATATCACCACATTATATTGTTGTATGAATTTATATATTAAGTTGTATTAGACTAAAGTTATGTTAAAATAGCGATGAATTTAAAATTTTCATCATGAATTTAGTGAGTGAAATTAATTTAATGATCGAATTTAAAATTTCAATTACTAAATTTAATGATCGAATATAATTTCGATCGCTAATCATTAACGATAAAAAATGATGATCAACTAAATCAGTCACTAAATGAGTTTATCGATCGATTAGCAATGAATTGACTATAGTAAAATGATGATTTTCTTGTAATGCTAGAATCCACGACAACATCATCGAATCTTCCCATGGTTAGATAATAGTCATACATAAAATTGAAGTTTATCTTATAAATCCTATAAGTCGTGTGTGTATCGACCTTTTTTCGATCCCCGCCACCCCCAACATGGCTTACGTGGATTGGGAGTTCAAGAGAAAGTTATTCTCGTCTCCCTCTTGGGATAGAGATTATATTGTTATCCTAATATACCAAAGTTTGAACCTGATATGTAAGACTATTTGCTCTTTTTTAGTGTAAGGGATGAAAGGTGGACGAGAATATGGACTGATCTATTTCTGATATACCAACATTTTAGGGGCAAACTCTATGTTTCCATGTAATTTGAAGGAGGCACAAATAAGGTGGTGACATATGAACCTCATTGCACCACATTTGATGATGTCATTGGGAACTTTGTCGCATGTTTCAGGTTTCACTTTTCGAGTATTCTTTGTTTCCACACCATTTGGGATATATGACACAAAAACTTAGAGAAAATTTAAAGTTTGGAATGTGGATATGGAGAATGATAAGGTGGTGACATATGGACCTCATTGCATGACATTTGATGATGCCACTGGGAACTTAATTTGTCGCACGTTTCAGGATTCACTTTTCAAGTATTCTTTGTTTCCACGTCATTTGGGGATCTACGACACAAAAACTTTAAAGAAAATTTAAAGTTTGGAATGTAGATATGGAGAATGGCATCATCATCTTGACTAGTTTTGAACGTGATATGGAAGACTATTGATCAGTAGATTATATTTGACTATTTGAGTATTTTAGTTGTTCTTCAAATTATATTGTTAGATTATTTTTCATGTTGTGGGATTAATATCATCAATATTTTTGAATAAATTGTTGTGTTTTAAAATTGATGATCTGGATGTCGTTACTAAATAAAATTGATTAATGTTGATATAAGAAGATCGAATGGTTGTACTTGAGACTAGCTGTGATAAATGATATCCAAGGAGAAAATCGAATGGTTGTACTTGAGACCAGCTGTGATAAGCGATACCTAAGGGGAATAGTCGAATAAATAACACTTAGGACCAACTGTGATAAGCGATACCCAAGGAGAAGACCGAATAATTGTACTTGGGACCAGCTGTGATAAACGATACATAAGGGGAATAGTCGAATAGATAACACTTGGGACCAGCTGTGATAAGTGATACCCAAAGAGAAGACCAAATGACTGTACTTGAGACCAACTGTGATAAGCGATGTGAGATATCGGAATAATAATAATAATAATAATAATAATAAATACCCTTGTTAATTAAGAAATTATCTTATATAATTTTTCAAAAATTTTCAGAATTTTTTTTGGAATTAAAAGGAGTTGTATGACCGGTTAGGAGGAAGATTAAAACCTAAATGGGTGTGGGGTCAAGTTGGGTTACTCGGATATGATCTAAGCTAGCTCAACCACCTAGAGCAGCCGTCGAAAAAGCCGTGATTGCGAGTTTCTCATGCGCAATAGCTTTTCTCTTCCTCACCGCAAACTGCTTCTCCTGTGCATTTCTTAGCCGCTACTCCTTAATGGCCAACCACCCTTTTCTCTTCAACCGTCGTTGATTCCTCATCGACCATCGCGATCCCTCTTTTCCTTACCCCAAATTCCTTAATCGCGACCAATCCCTCTTCTCTTTCTCTCTCGACGCACAACCTTTCTTCCTTGATCCCGACAACGCCGATCTCTCCTCCCCTGTTTTGTTCGATCGCTGTCTCCTCCTTTTCACTGACGCCGGTGTCGATCGAACGTTCTCCATGAGCTCGTTATCGCTACCCATGGCCGCCTCCCCGAGCTGCGCCGCAGCCCTGTCGCCGCTGTCACGCTGTCAGATGTAGAAAATTTGAGGCCGCTAGAGGGGGGGGTGAATAGCGTTGAATTCGTACGTAGATGGAATTCGTTCGCGATCGTCTCTACAAAACTCGTTATGCGCAGCGGAATAGAAATAATAAAAACAATAACGAAAAAATACAATCACGAACACAAGGATATAACGTGGTTCGGAACCGAACGGTTCCTACTCCACGGATCGAGCTCTAAAGAGCCCTAGTGATGCACACGCACTCACTAATCACAAATACTCCTTCTCGACACAAGTCGGAGGTGGAGAAACCTCTTACAATAAGATTACAACAATAATCTAAATACAACAAGCAAATATAAAAAGAAATACAACAAGAGAAGTAAAGAACACTTTACAAAAACTCTTTAGAAGCTTGCTTGTTGATTGCCTTGGACTAGCACTTGAAAGCCCTGATTTGCAGCAAAGAAATCGCTTCAAAACGCTCCAAGAAAATCGGTTGCAAAAACCTCCCGCCGAGCTCCTTTTATCCTTGCGCGACCTGATTTCCGCCATCACGACCGCCATAAGTCACCCGATCGATGCCATGTGTCGCGGAGACAACGGCCGATCCACGCCGAAAAACCTAACGGATCTTCGGCGCCGACCGCCAACATTAGCCGATCGCTACCACGAGTCGACCGCCTACGGCCACGGAGCATTCTCGTGCTCGCGTCAACTAGCAATGATCAACTTGGCGCCGATCGTCAGAGACATCGCTCGACCGCTTCCAATGAGAGCAATGACCGCCAGAGCAGCCTAAATTTAAACGACAATAACTCAAGTCGACTCACTGCAATGAACCGCCATAATGTCACGACCGCAACCTCAAAGATGAGGTTTTAACCCAAAGTATGGTGCCCCATACTTGCTAGACCACCCTTAGCCTAGACCTAAGCCTTCTAGCCACCTCCATCACTCACGCCTCGGATCCTCCAAGTCATCCATGACTTGTTCATCCATCGCGCTTAGCCTCTAGGTGCTTCCTCGGCTATGTCATGCTAATCTGTCTACACCGCCAAGGCACATTGACTTACGCCGCCAAGACTCGCTGACTTTACGCCAATATCAAACCCCTGGACTTCCCAAATGCCAAGACTCAAGCTTGGACTTTCCCTTGCCAACCCATGTTGGACTTTCCATGCCAAGACCCATGCTTGGACTTTCCATTTGCCAAGACCCATGCTTGGACTTCTCATTTGCCAAGACCCATGCTTGGACTTCTCATGCCAAGTACTCAAGACTTGGACTTTCCCAAATGCCAAGTACCCATGACTTGGACTTTCCATTTGCCAAGACCCATGCTTGGACTTCTCATTTGCCAAGACCCATGCTTGGACTTCTCATGCCAAGTACTCAAGACTTGACTTTCCTATCACATGGTCAACCCTAGTCAACCATTAAGGTCTCCCTCGAGTCAAACTCGAGTCCGGTCAAACATGACCCGGGTCGATTGCTCCAACAATCTCCCCAACATATTAACCGACATTAATGTCAAACATCAATGCCAAATCACTTTGTCAAATTCCTTTGTCAAACATCAAAATATCACTCGAGTCAAACTCGAGTCTGGTCAATCGTGACCTGGGCCGATTGCACCAACAATCTCCCCCTTTTTGATGTTTGACAAAAACCAAACAAATCATCTGAGTTAGACCACTAACTCAAATCCCTTACCAATTATCCCAAATTGGTAAACACTCTCCAAATGTTCTCCCCTAAACATTCTCCCCCTTTTTGACTAACATCAAAAAGGTTTTCTCTCCAAGGAGGTCAATGTCTCATGTCCCAATGAGATCTTACAATCTCCCCCTTGATCCAAAAATAAATACCTAGGATGCCTACCATCTTCCTAGTGATAATTCACATATCACTCAAGAGAGACAATCCTATACTCTCTCCCAATTTCCAAATTGGGTATCAAAAACCCATCAATTTTCCCAATTGATGATACTCTCCCAATAACTTCTCCTCTTCAAGGAGAAAAACACATCCATCATCCCAAGATGGATACCTCCCCCTAAAGGCTTGCTCCCCCTTGATCATTGCACCAACAATGTCCTTGGGAAGCCCCTGAACCAATAGGAACTCTAAGCCATAAAAAATAAGGTTCTAAGTTCAAACTTGAACTTTCCATACCCTAAATTTGATACTTTGACCTAACACTTCTCCTAATCCATATCCAATGGATTTTCACCCTTTATAATGCTTCCCAAAGCATATCCTAGGGTTAGAAGTGGTTAGAGACCTTTACCATGGCTGAAAATGGGCTAAACAAACCTTGTTAACCCAAAATCAGACTGGCAATGACTCTGACGATCTACCATCACATCATATCACCGATCACACATTAGAGCCGATCGATAATCGAAAAATCTGCTGAAAATTCATAAATAATTATACGTAATTTGAAAAATCGTGAAAATTCATACGTATAATACTTATGACACACACAATGGGTGAAAAATATTTAAAAATTATTTTACCCATAAAATAGTGAGTTTGATACAAAACTCAAAACCATTGAAATTTTCAATGTTTTGGCTCTATTTTGTATCAACTCTATCAATGGTGATTGCTATCAAAAGATAGACTTCACCAAGGTTTTTCAAAATGATTTTAAAATGTTTTCAAAACCTTATTTTGGATCATATTCCTTGGGCTCTATGCACATGACTTATACACAAGCTTTCCCAATGATCCACAATTGAAATTAGATGAGTTTTAGTTCATCTAGATGCAAAAACTATGCACCTTGAACTTAACTCATATCCTAGCATCTCACATGTATCTATGGTGTATAAATACACATACATGTCAATGTGATGTGAGATGTGAGTTTTGTTCTCCCTAATCTAGGGTTTCATGCATTTTCCTAAAGCAACTCTACTTGATTCCCTTATAAATGGGACTTCAAGTCATGCCATAGTCCTTAATTCAATTTCAACCAAATTGTCTTAAATGCATGAATGATTATGGCATTAGAAGTGTTATAAATAAGCATATGCTCATAATCATGATGTCATGACATAAGATATAAAACTAAGCATACATGATATTAACCTAAAACCTAAGCATACTCATGACATATAAAATCATAGAAATAGGCATGATGTCATGACATGACATATGACAATCAAGGCATGACATATAAAATATATAGGTATAGTAATACCTAAATTTTAATATTAATTGCCATTTGATACAATTAGATATATTTTGCCATATTAACCTTAATCTCCCTAGTGTGCCAAAAACCCAAAATGGCACACTAACATCTAAACCTAAATTGTGTCAATTTAATTGATTTTTCTTAAATTCAAAAGTGCATTGGCACATCCTAAAATCTTTTTAGGATATTGATTCAAATCTATTTCTAAGGTAACCATAACCTTGAAAACATCCTAAAGTGCCACCTTTACCATGATTGAGTTAACTACCCATCCAATCAAGGTTGACACACCCTAAACCCATCTAGCGTGAATCAATCACGCTCTTAGGAACCCAAAACCGATTTGAGCTCCTAGGGTTAATTAGGTATTCCTTAGGGATAACCTCCCTAGATACCTTCCTAATGACCCTCCTAGGCTTGTTAGCCTTGGTCATTTGGGTCTTACCTAGGTTGACTCTAGGGGTAACTCCCCTTGCAACCTTCTTAGTGGCCACCCTAGGTTTCCTAGAAACCCTAACCACTAGGCACACCCTCTGGTCAACTCTAGGGATAACCTCCCTATTGACCTTGGTCTTCCTAGACCTAGTTTGTGTTCCATAGTCAAATGGAACACTATGATAAACCACTTTAGGCTTAGGTTTGTGACCCAAACCTTGCTTGCCCTTGGTTGACTTTTGACTCTTAGGTCCTTGGTGTTGACTTTGACTTTTGGACCTTTGACTTTGACCATTAGACCCTTTAAATTGATTTTGTATCTTATTTAGGGTCTTTTCAAGTTTTTCAAGCCTTGACCTCAAGACTTGATTTTCCTTTTCTAATTGCCCAATTTTAGAATTTTGATTTAAATCTTGGGCATTGGACTTCCTAGGCATATGCCTAGTCCATTTAGGATTGAAACCTAGGTGTTCTCCTATTTTCTTGATAGATTCCCTAGGTAAAACATTTTTAGGGACATTAGTCCCAAATTTCTCCCTATTATCTAAGTAGACATTCTTAGCTCCTAAGCAAAAATACTTGTTCCTATTAGCATGCTTTTCATAAATTGCAAGTGAATTGAAATCTCTAGCATGCTTTTGCTTGTAAATTGAAGAAGGAGCAAAATTAGAAGTTACCCTAGGGTTTGCCTTAGCTCCCCCTACATATGATGCTCCATTTTGAGTCTTCTTGCTCCCCCTAGGACATTGATTCCTATAATGTCCTTTTGAATTGCACTTGAAGCATATGATGTGCTCCTTACCTTTAGGTGTTGGGGAACCGACATCTTGACTTTTGGTGCCGGTGGAGCTTTCCTAATCTTCTTTGGGCACTTGCTCTTATAGTGCCCAAATTCCCTACACTCAAAACACATAATATTATTTTTATTTGAAATTAGAGTGTTTGAGTTACCTAGGTTAATGGAGACCGGAATTGGATTTTGGGCTTCTTCATCTTGACTAGAGCTGTCAAGTTGGGTTAGGCTCGTCGGATTGGCCCGCCCCGCCAAACAATTTAAGCGGGTTGGGTTGAACTTTTATCAACCCGCCATTTTGGCGGGCCTAAACGGAGCGACCCGTGCGGGTTGCGGGTCTAGACGGGTTGGCCCGCCGTGGGACGGATTGGCCCGCGGGTTGAGAAATGTCAAAAGATAAATTTTTCACCATTACAATCGTCTTCTATCACACATACACCTCAACAAAGTATAAAAGAAGTTAAGAGTAAAGAACAAAAGAATATTTTTTATACTCTAATTATTTTTTATTATCTTGTCACTACTATTCTAATCAATATAGGAAATAATAACATATCAAAATCAAATAATTACCTAAGTTAAAAAATCTCAATTGAATCTTTATTTGAAAGAGTAAAAATTTACATTTACATATTATTAAGATTTAAATATTTTAGAACATTGGAAAGGAATCAAAAATATCGGTACAAAAATTTTGTAAGTCGATAATTGAATCACAATTATAAGATTTTAATTACTTCAAATATTTATTTTTTTAATTATGGTACTCTATTTGTCTTACAAATCATTATCTCAAGCCCTCAACACCTTAGTAATTTTAAATATATTTTTAAAATGTGTGTGGCCCGCGGGTTGGCCCGCCTAACCCGCAACCCGCCTTGGGTTGGGTTGGGTTGGAAATTTCTCAACCCGCCGAGATGGCGGGTCGGCCTGCCCCTCTCCGCTAAATATTGAGTTTACGACGGATTGGCCCGCCCCGCCATGGATCGACCCGTTTGACAGCTCTAATCTTGACCGGATGTCGAAGCTTCTTCTTGATGCTCCGGTGTTGAAGAAACTCTAATCTCCTCCTCAATCCGGGAGAGTGACAGCAATAGATGCAGGCAAATCCTTTGAGATGTCCACTTCCACAAGCACTCTTGCAAAGTTCACCCGTTCCCTCACCTTGGTGTATCTGTCTGTATACAGCGGTGTGCCTACTTGGGAGGCTACCTTACTCATGCCCGAAGTGGACCAACAATTAAGTGGCAAGCCATGGATTTGCATCCACACTGGAATGTGGGTGTGGGTTTCTGTCTTGAAGGAGAAGCATGGTGGCAGTGCTTTGAGATAGAATGGACTCCCATATGCAATGTAGGGCTCCCCTGTTAATACTGCATCACTTAATTCCTTGGTGGTGAATTTGAACACCAGCCACAGAGAGTTGTGCGTGAGGAGCTTATGCGGCGCCTTCCATCTTGATGTAACCTCCTTAAGGACCCTCCACCCCAGAAACCTCCCCAGGAATCTGCCAATCAAGCAAAACCCCACCGTCTCCTCTAGAGCTTCTAGGTCCTCCATTACCAATTTTGCACGCCCTTCTTGCTTCTGAAACTGCTTTAGTGTGGTGTCAGTAGCACATACTCTGTTCTTCTTGAAGAGGTCTGACCATGTTCCAGGTTTCTGAATAGGAGGGGGGGGGGTATCTGCGGTGTCATTCATTCTCCTTTTGCAGCCGTTGGTTCCCCTCGGTTTTCCTCCTAGGTGTTCCCCTTTTCTCCTACCGGAGCAACTTCACCCGAGGGGTTGATAGTTGGTCGTGCTAGGGTCACTGGGTTGACTTTGGACGCATCTATTTTGTCAAGTTGGAGAACCTTCCATCAACCTCCGATGTTGATTCCCTATCAACCTCCAGATGTTGATTCCCTATCAACCTCCGAATCCTCAAGCTTTTTGGATGAAGATGTACTTGCTTCTTTTTGAGCTTGAGAGGATGAGCACTCTTCTTCTTCTTCTTCTTCTTGGACCAATGATGAGTTTTCATGGAGTTTTGCCACTTGGCTCCACAACTCCTTAGCGTCCATATAGTCCCCTACCATACACACAATTTCATTAGGGACCAAATCAAGAATAAATTTTACTACCTTCATGTTTTTCTCGAAGGTTTGGAGTTGATCTTCACTCCACTTCTTCTTCTTGAGGAATCCTCCCTTTGGTCCTATTGGATAGCTAAAACCCTCCATCAAGATAGACCATTCTTCGAAGTCCCTCATCATTAGGAAGTCTTCAATTCTTGACTTCCATTGCTTAAACCCTTCTTGTCCATAGAAGGAGTAAGGGATCGGTGTGTTAATGTTCCATCCCAATTGTTCTTCCATCTTCACCCTCTAGCTTCTTTGTCCTAGCTACCGGCGGTTAGTCCGTAGAAGAGCCCCGGGCTCTGATACCAATTGTAGAAAATTTGAGGCCGCTAGAGGGGGGGGGGTGAATAGCGTTGAATTCGTACGTAGATGGAATTCGTTCGCGATCGTCTCTACAAAACTCGTTATGCGCAGCGGAATAGAAATAATAAAAGCAATAACGAAAAGATACAATCACGAACACAAGGATATAACGTGGTTCGGAACCGAACGGTTCCTACTCCACGGATCGAGCTCTAAAGAGCCCTAGTGATGCACATGCACTCACTAATCACAAATACTCCTTCTCGACACAAGTCGGAGGTGGAGAAACCTCTTACAATAAGATTACAACAATAATCTAAATACAACAAGCAAATATAAGAAGAAATACAACAAGAGAAGTAAAGAACACTTTACAAAAACTCTTTAGAATCTTGCTTGTTGATTGCCTTGGACTAGCACTTGAAAGCCCTGATTTGCAGCAGCAAATCGCTTCAAAACGTCCAAGAAAATCGGTTGCAAAACCCTCCCGTCGAGCTCCTTTTATCCTTGCGCGCGACCTGGATTTCCGCCCATCAGTCGACTGCCATAAGTCACCAGTCGACTGATGCCACTGTTGTCGTGAGACAACGGCTCGATCCACGCTAGAAAAACTCCAACGGATCTCTTGGCAGTCGACTGCCAACATTGGCGATTGATCGCCACGCAGAGTCGATTGTCCAATGGCCACGGAGCATTCAGCTCATCGCGGCGAACTAGCAAACGATCAGCAGACATCGGGCCGACCGCCTCCAATGAGCAAATCGCTGAGCGTTCTAGTTTTAAACGAGGTTTTAACCCAAAGTATGGTGCCCCCATACTTGCTAGACCACCCTTAGCCTAGACCTAAGCCTTCTAGCCACCTCCATCAGCCTCACGCCTCTCGGATCCCTCCAAGTCATCCATGACTTGTTCATCCATCGCGCTAGCCTCCAGGTGCTTCCCTCGGCTATGTCATGCTAATGATGTCTACACCGCCAAGGCACATTGGACTTACGCCGCCAAGACTCCGCTTGGACTTTACGGTGCCAATATCAAACCCCTTGAACTTCCCAAATGCCAAGACTCAAGCTTGTACTTTCCCTTGCCAACCTATGTTGGACTTTCCATGCCAAGACTCATGCTTGGACTTTCCATTTGCCAAGACCCATGCTTGGACTTCTCATTTGCCAAGACCCATGCTTGGACTTCTCATGCCAAGTACTCAAGACTTGGACTTTCCCAAATGCCAAGTACCCATGACTTGGACTTTCCATTTGCCAAGACCCATGCTTGGACTTCTCATTTGCCAAGACCCATGCTTGGACTTCTCATGCCAAGTACTCAAGACTTGGACTTTCCCAAATGCCAAGTACCCATGACTTGGACTTTCCATGCGCCAAGTGTCCCACTTGGACTTTTCATGCCAAGTACCCATGACTTGGACTTTACCTTGCCAAGACCCATGCTTGGACTTTCCCATAATCACATGGTCAACCCTAGTCAACCATTAAGGTCTCCCTCGAGTCAAACTCGAGTCCGGTCAAACATGACCCGGGTCGATTGCTCCAACAATCTCCCCAACATATTAACCGACATTAATGTCAAACATCAATGCCAAATCACTTTGTCAAATCCCTTTGTCAAACATCAAAACATCACTCGAGTCAAACTCGAGTCTGGTCAATCGTGACCTGGGCCGATTGCACCAACATCAGACACCGCTGCCTGGCCACTCATCGCTGCTCCATCACCATCGGCCGCTTTCTCTTCTGTGTATTCTCTCTCAATGCCACCCTCCGTCGATCCAAGCCACAACGAGCTCAGGTCAGCAAGATATGTGTCGCGTCTTCTTGCTATGTTCCCTTGATCATGCGTGACCATTGATCTCTAATTCGTGAGCCAGTTCACCGTCTCCTCCCTTCTTCAGCCTGATCTTCTCCGTTGTCGGATCCTTGGCCTTTGTCGGGTCTTTGTGCGAGCAGATCGGCTACAACATCGCCGTGGATGAGAGACGTTGTTGTCAACCTCTTCCTGATCTCTGCAACCCATTTCCCCTTCCTGTCCGCAACCTATCCTTCTGCCGTCGCGAGCTCGAGTTGCCATCTTTGTCGAGAGGAAGAACAACCATCACCTCTGTTCGTGTCTAGATAGCCATCAATCTCCTATTATGTTGTTGCTGAGCCCTCGATATTGCTAAACTGTATCACAGCTTCCCTCCTAATTGGTGATTCGGGAGTTGCAAAGAATCTGTGATGTTGGATAGGTTGCAATGATTGATGTTGGCGATACGAAGCAAGCTGCTGGAGAAGGCGATTTGAGTAAGGAGTATTCCCGAATCAACTTGTTTGGCTCCGATGTTGGATTGAAGGGAAACTTATTTCTTGCAATGACAGGTTATGGGGTTATCAAATTGGGTTGACATGGTCAATAATTCGGCGAGCGAGTTAGTTTTGCAACTTGAATTTGGATCAAGAAGCTCTTACCATGGATTCGAAACTAGGTAAGTTTTATGGATTGTTACTTTAACTATAGATGTTTATTTAGTTAGCTTGATTAGCTATGCTTAAATTGTTGTGCGTAGGGTCCGCAGACATGATCATGCATATGCATTACTGGGATATGTATATATATATGCATGTATTTTGATATAGGTTTTATATATGTCTGTGTGTTGTTGCATTTAGTTGAGCTATGATTGCTACATATGCTTGTACATCATGTTACATGTCATTTGCATATTCTATACTGTTGTGTGTTGAGCATGAGATATGTGTTGGTTCAGACTATCATATGTTATACGGGTTATGTTATTGTATACCTGTTCATGATGATATAGATCGTGTTGTTGTAGACCGTCAAGTATGTTAGTATATTACTTTATATTCGATTAGACATTTGATATATGCATTGATTATGATCATACTGGTGAATATTTGTTGTATCTTTATACTGTATTCCGATGATCTCCATAGATTATATGTTGTTCATGCACTATTCCTTATATTACCGCTGAGTTTATATTCACCATCATAGACCCTGGGTTTCTTGTCACCTAGGTGGCAGATAGAAGACTTCGGAACGGACTTGGAGCATCGCCACTTGATCCCATCCCATCACTTTTCCGAGGGTCCTGATTTTTCGTATATCGTATGTATCTCATTATGGATTTTGATTCTATTGGAGTTAGTATTGTTGGTTATTTGTAGAGATTGTGTTTTCCTTTTTGGTTTCATTGTGGGATTTCGTTTAATTTGTGGACGGATATATCGGTATGCATTTATCGTTGAGTTTATAACTCTTATTGTGGTTGTCTTCTGCTATCGATTATATGTATTTCCATATGTGTTATGTTGGGTGCGACTATCTGGATATGTATATTGAATTGTCATAAGGGGGTACCGTTCATTGGCCGAAAAGAGTCTACCCTGAGGCATGACAATTTTATTGGTATTAGAGCCAAGGTTGCGATGCCGTGCAATAATGATTTCTGTCGGATTTTGGACCTTAGAAGTCATTTTGATTTGGTTAGTTTTGGTTTTGTGAGATGGAGTTGACAACGACATGAGCTCTAAGTTGTACGAAGTAAGAATCTTGACACATTATATCTTCTGGTTAGATACTTGTTTAAGTCGTTCAGCAGGTGTGGACAGACGATAATATAGCACCTGTTCAGACTCGTGCTAGGGGTCATCCACCAAAGCGACCTACTACCGGTGGACCTGTTAGCCAGGAAGAGTCACAACATTCTCCTATTAGAGGTTCGAAACCTCAAAATTCAGATTTAACCCTGACTATGTTGACTCCTGCGGATTCTAGTTGGGTCAGAGATAAGGCTCGTATACCCATATTGGCGCGTTCAACTAAGGACCGATTCACGCTGTTCCGAGGGGAGTTTGACTCCTAGATTGCTCGGGCTTGGCTAGATAATTTAGAAAACACCTTCGAGTACATGAGTTGTGTAGACGAGGAGAAGGTGGGTTTAGCTGTGTAAAATACCGCAAATAGATGACTAAATGGTGATATTATTATTGGGATAAATTAAATTTAATGATCCATGGTTAGGAGTTAATTTGAACCTAACCTAGGTTTAAAATATATTGGGTTTAATTGGATGAATTTAGGCTTAATTAAAAATCGACCCGATAAAACCCCGGCCCGTTACCATTAAGGTCGAGTCGTTCTCGCCATCCGACAGCTCTCCGCGCAAGCGTTTCCCCAATTTGCGGTATTTTCGTTCACTTCACCCGATTCCTTTTCTCATCGCGACCTGTCCAATTCTTGTTAGTAATATATGAGAGATGTCCTAAGGCAATCACCTTATGTATGGACCATTTATATGATAAATGAAGATTCACTATTTGAGTATATATGTTTCATGTATTTGATTGGATCTTAAACTCATTTACTGAATGTCCACGATGCGTTTCACAGCATGAGAGAATTTGTGATTGGATCACAACTAGTGAGTATCTCTACATATGTAATTGTGATGTATCGGAATTATCCCTGGTCGATGAATTGATGAATTTGGACACCATCAATTCTGTCGAGACTAGCACGAGATATACTCCTTGGTGTATCCAAGCAGCTGATTCTCACTGGCTGGAGACATTGTGATGTCCGGAGTTGATCGTGGATGCTAGTTATGGTAACTAGTTCATTGGAGTGACCAGCCGTAAGACTTCATATGGTTCTCTGCATATATAGAAATATTAATGAAGTTCTTACTGTAGCTTAAGTGCGATGTTCCTTTGACTTGCGGTATTCAAGTCATCTTGATCATGGAGACTTATGCTTTGACATCTTAAGCAAACATCTCTAAGGAGATGTGGACCCGGGATGATTGGGTATAAGTCAAATGATCGAAGGTGTTTGAATAGCCTATAAAGGATTCACCACTCCTTGCGAGGAGATGTATACCCATGGCCTCTCGTCGGATTGTTACTAAAGTCTTTGGCCAAAGCATTACATGTTTAGAGTAAGGTACTCTTCGATACATGTGCAGTAACTAGAATCCGTAGGACGAGGAAATAATACTTGGGCTAGGTGTGACGTAGTCAACCTAGTGGGGACTGACACTATAGACCATGTCCTGAACCAAGTGGGTATAAGATGAGTGAAGGGAATGGGGCACGAATCATTCGAGCTGCTGAAGGGTTTCAGAAATAGTTCTGGATCAACCGTTGATCTTTTCGATTAATTGGGGATCTCAGACCGAGAGAAACTAGGTTTGGTTGGACCAAACATGAAGCGAGCATGAAATCGTTTCAGTCGCAATGGAAGCGTGGATGGGCCGTGTCTTATGAAGACATAATGGATGAACCAAAATGGTTTGGTTCTAATCCAATGGAGGAGAATAAACCAAAGAGTTTGGTTTATTTTAAACGAATGAACCAAAAGTTGGTTCGGTTCGTTTTAACTTAAAATAAACCATCATGGTTTGGTTTATTTTAACTTATCTTAATGGAGCGGGTTAACGGGCCTAATGGTTATGATCCAATAACCATTAAGAGAATTAGTTCTCTATAAAAGAGGGCTTAAGGGATAATTAAGCCCTAATCCAAAAAAGCCCTAAACCTAGTTGCCGCTCACCGCATTGAAGGAGTCGGCGCCAACTCCATTGTCGCCCCCTCTTCTCCTCCAACCGGCGTCCAGAAGGAGCTTTCCTTCCCCCTCGCCGACGTCGAGTTGCTGCCGGTTGGTGCTCCGGTGATCTCCCTTGGGTGTGGCGATAAGGTGAGCACTTGGCTTCCCTTGGTTGGCCGGCGCCTACTCCTCCACCAAAGCTGTCCAGTTTTCTGGACAGCTTGTTTTCCTCTCGTCGGAGTGTCGTTTGGACGACGGTTAGAGCTCCGACAGAGGCTAACTTATTGGGGATTCGATCTCCGGTAATCCTCTGAGGTGGAGGACGAAGGATTCGTCAATCGGTTGACGAATACCTCTCCGGAGAAGTGAGTTTTGAGGACTCATTTTGGATCCGAATTTGGATTCGGATCGTGATCATCTCTCGATCACGTCGTCTTCAACACGAGGCTAGTAACCCGTACGAAGACGAAGCTCGTGGCTTAGCGAACTCATCCTAAGGATACTCGGCGTGGATACGGATAGAGACGATTCTAGCGAGGATCGTTCCGGTTGATGTCGTTCCCGCTACACGTAATACGAAAGGTATAACGTAGTTAAATTTCCTTTTATTGCAAATTTAAATTTACGGTTATATCTACACTTGTTGTACTATGCATGCGTGTGTTGTGTGTGTTGTAATAAATGTAGATTTATTATTTTTATTTCTTCCGCTGTGCACATGTTTACGAAACATGTACGAACACACACTTGCCGCGGTGCCGGAAACCCAACAGTGGTATCAGAGCCCAGGTTGTGTTTCGACATAATCGTAAAATGGTTTTGCGATAGTCATAATGTTATTTCTGGAAATTTTCTAATTTTGGAAATTTAGAAGTATTTATGGAAAATTTTCAATTTTGGAAAGTCTAGAAGTATTTATGGAAATCTTCCACTTTTGGAAAGTTGGAAGTATTTATGGAAATTGATATTTTCCATAAATAAAATATTTGATTAGATTCTGGAAATTTGTTTCCTAATTTAATCATGATTTCATTTGGGAAATCAAATCTTAAAATATTTTATTTCCATAAGTAGTTTTGATGATTTAGGAAATTGGTTTCCTAAATTGACTTTCCTTAATCAACTATTTCCATAAGTAAAATATGTGATTAGATTTGGAAATTTGTTTCCTAATTTAATCATGATTTGATTTGGAGAATCAAATCTTAAACATATTTTATTTCCATAAATAGTTATGACAAATAAGAAAATTATGTACATGACATAATTGTATGCCATGTAATTGCATTAGATGCATATCATTATGCCATGCGTGTCATGACATGTAGATGTATGCCATGTATGCCATGCCATGTAGATAATAGTTATTTGCATGCAAAGAGGATGAGACATAAAAACCTTACTCAATATTAAAGCATACACTTCCATTAATATGGTTAGAACCAGAGTTCCGTTTCTTGTTTGGGTTGTTGGACTCTCTCCAAGCCCGGCTCGAACCCGAACATGTTCAAACCATGGAATAGTTTAATACTAATATGGTAAGAGTCAGAGGTCAATCGTTAGCTTTGGTTGTTAGACTCTCTCCAAGCCGGGCTAATTGGTTGAATGCGCTCTAACCATATTAAAACTATGTCTTGATTAATGGGTTGACTTTAACCTGGAGCATCGGCTTGTTGGACTCTCTCCAAGGTCGATGTAAAGGGAGGTGAAGTTGGGTGCTATGCATATGATGCATACTTGTTAATGTGTTAACAACCCGATGCATGTGTGAACATTCAATTAGTTGATAGCACATTGTGATAGTTGCATATATGTGATATGCAATCGGTATAGTTGATACCTACCGTCGTAGTTATGAATGACTTGTTGGACTCTCTCCAAGGTTGTTCATATCTATGATGGATATCAGCCCATTCGGAGATGGACCTACGATCTCCCGAAGTGATTTTGGGGTTTTTTGAAATTCGAAAAATGAATGGGATTTATAAATGTATATTGATGCATTTTAAAATCATTTTCTCATATATGCTCGTTTTGTATTTCTAGGTCAATAAATTGATCATGATATCTTTGAATTTGCGTTCCATTTTGGATTCGAATAAAATTGACTGGGTCGAACTTCTTGGACTGACTTAAAAACTTGAGAATTATTCTCAAGGTGAAAAAACTTGCGTATGTCCTTGAAGCGCCTCTTCCCGCCCGTCCTAGTGACAATGCAACTCTGGACCAATTGTTAGCCTATCAGAAACATGTGAATGATTCTGAAATGGTGAGTTGCATCATGCTAGCCGCGATGGAACCCAAGCTACGAAAGCAACATGAGCATATGGATGCTTATATCGTAGTCCTTCATCTTTGTGAGTTGGTTGATGAGCAAGTGAGATTCGAAAGGTTCGAAGTCTCCAAGCTCCTCTTCACTTCTGAGATGCAAGAAGGTTCATCGGTGGTACTGCTCAACATGCTGAAGACTATGGAGCCTTCTGAGAAGCATGAGCAGGGGACGATGTTGTTAGTTGATTCCTCGAAGAAAGGTTCTAATAGGAAGTCAAAGGAACAACAGAAGGAAAAGAAGAGAAGGGCTAAGAAGGTAGAACTAGTACAAAAGGAAACTTGCCATCATTATGACAAGGAGAGCCATTAGCGAAGAAAGTGCAAGATTTATCTTGAGTCTGTGAAGAAGAATAAGGCATTGGATGCCCCATCTTCTTCAGATATCTTCATTATTGATTGTCATTCTATTTCCTCAAACACTTGGGTATTGGATACTGAGTGTGACTCACATATATGTAATGACATACATGGGCTAAGGAATAGAAGAAGACTCGTCAAGGGAGAGTCAAATTTACGTGTTGGGAATGGAACAAAGGTTGCTTCACTCGCCATCGGAACGTAATTGTTGAAACTCCCTGCAGGACTTGTCTTAGAACTGGACAATTGCTTTTAAGTTCCTTCGATGATAAAGAACATCTTTTCTATTTCTTGTTTAAATAGAAATGGATACCATTTGACTTTTAGTAATAATTATTATTACATAACTTTGAATGGAGTTCTTTATGGGACTGGAACTTTAAGCAATGGTATTTATACGTTGGACGTATCCAGTGACGTTTTCAATATCGAAGCGAGCAACAAGCGTGCTCAAAAGGATAATCAATTAGACTCCTATATGTGGCATTGTCGTCTTGGCCATGTAAGCAAGAAATGCATGTCCGAATTACACCGATGTGGAATTCTGGAATCGTTTGAATTGGATTCATACGATACATGCAAATCATGCTTAAAAGGCAAGATGACTAAGTTACCTTTTACAGGAAAAGGTGAACGATTGGGAGAGTTACTAGGTCTAATACATACTGATGTATATGGACCTATGTCAACTCAAGCTTTAGGAGGCTATAGCTACTTCATTACCTTCACCGATGATCACTCACGGTTTGGGTATGTGTTCTTGATGAAACACAAGTCTGAAGCCTTTGAAAGGTTCAAAGAATTCAGAAATGAAGTAGAGAAACAACATGACAAGAGTATTAAAATACTTCGATCGGATCGAGGTGGTGAATACTTAAGTCAAGAGTTTCTTGATTATCTAAGAGACAATGGTATAGTGTCTCAATGGACTCCGCCATATACACCACAGCATAATGGTGTATCTGAGAGGCGTAACCGGACCTTGTTGGACATGGTCAGGTCAATGATGAATCATGCGAATCTTCCCAAGTCCTTTTGGGGCTATGCACTTCAGACAGCTGTTTACTTGTTAAACAGAATGCCAACCTAGGTAGTCTCTACTACTCCATATGAGATATGGAATAGTAAGAAACCTCATGTATCTTACTTGAAGATATGGGGTTATCCTGCTTATGTGAAGTGACAGATCGCATAAACTGGATGCTAAGTCTGATAAATGTCTATTTATTGGATACCCTAAGGAAACAAGGGGTTACCAATTCTATCATCCTGTGGAACAAAAGGTGTTTGTTTCAAGGCATGCTGTATTTCTAGAGAAAGAGTTTCTCTTACAAGAAAACAGTGGGAGTGTCGTCGAGCTTGAGGAGGCTCGAGAGACTCAAATAGACATTGATGAGATACCTGGTGAAGCACAACAGCCGACAACTCATAGTGATGAGCAATCGGCTGGACCTATTGTAACACCACATCTTCGTAGATCTGGTAGAACACGCAATATTCTCGAGAGATATGGATTTCTCGTAAGTGAATCGAACGAAGTGTTACTCATTGATGATGAGGAGCCTACCAGTTATGAAGAAGTGCTGACAAGTTCAGAAAGGGATAAGTGGCTTGGTGCCATGAAGTCGGAAATGGATTCCATGTATGAAAACCAAGTTTGGAACTTGGTTGACCCACCTGAAGGCATAAAGCCTATAGGGTACAAGTGGGTTTTCAAGAAGAAAACCAACATGGATGGTAATGTGATTACCTATAAGGCTAGATTGGTGGCGAAAGGATATCGTCAAAAACAAGGTGTTGATTATGACGAAACCTATTCGCCTGTAGCTATGCTTAAATCCATTCGGATGCTCCTGGCCATAGCGGCTCATTATGATTATGAGATATGACAGATGGATGTGAAAACAACTTTCCTTAATGGAAACCTGCTCGAGGACGTGTATATGATACAGCCTGAGGGTTTCACATCGGTTGATAAAACCAAGGTATGCAAATTGCGACGGTCCATTTATGGATTGAAGCAAGCATCTAGGAGCTGGAATATCCGTTTTGATGAGACAATCAAAAAGTTTGATTTCTCACAAAATCTAGACGAACCTTGTGTGTACAAGAAGGTTAGTGGGAGTGCAGTCGTGTTCCTAGTATTGTATGTCGATGACATATTACTTATAGGAAACGATGTGTCAATCTTACAGTCAGTTAAGGTTTGGTTATCCAAGACATTCTCCATGAAAGACCTGGGAGAAGCAACCTACATCCTCGGGATTAAGATCTATAGAGATAGATCGAAATGGTTGCTTGGTCTTTCGCAGTCTACATATATAGACCGAGTGCTAAAGAGGTTTAGCATGTAGGAATCCAAGAAAGGTTTCCTACCCATCAGGCATGGGGTACACCTTTCGAAGTCTATGTGTCCGCGCACAGAAGACGAGAGGATTTGCATGAGTAAGATTCCCTATGCATCCGCAATAAGATCTATCATGTATGCTATGTTATGTACGAGACCCGATGTATCGTATGCTCTGAGTGTCACGAGCAGATACCAGTCTGATCCAGGAATGGATCAATGGGTGGCTGTTAAGACGATCCTTAAGTACTTAAGAAGAACTAAGGATACGTTCCTAATATATGGAGAAGGGTACATGGTGATACGTGGGTATACGGATGCCAGCTCCAGACAGACAAGGATGATTCCATGTCTTTGTCTGGGTATGTATTCACCTGAAATGGAGGCGCAATAAGTTGGAAAGGTTCCAAGCTTGACACTATAGCGGATTCTGCCACTAAGACAGAATACATTGCAGCTTTGGAAGCAGCAAAGGAAGCGGTTTGGATCAAGAAGTTCATCTCTGAACTTGATGTGGTCTCATCAATGATCCAAACATGTGCTTTGCCGCTATCATCTTATCAGAGAGATCATCAGTAGGAATGAAATACAAATCGAGAAAATTCCCACTGAAAGGAACTTAGCGGATCCTTTGACTAAAGCATTACCTCAAAGTAAGTTTGAGGGTCATGTTAGTGCTTATGGTATTGGATACCGTAGCGATTGGCATTAGACCAAGTGGGAGTCTGTTAGTAATATATGAGAGATGTCCTAAGGCAATCGCCTTATGTATGAACCATTTATATGATAAATGAAGATTCACTATTTGAGTATACATGTTTTATGTATTTGATTGGATCTTAAACTCATTTACTGAATGTCCACGATGCGATTCACAGCATGAGAGAATTTGTGATTGGATCACAACTAGTGAGTATCTCTACATGTGTAATTGTGATGTATCGGAATTATCCTTAGTCGATGAATTGATAAATTTGGACACCATCAATTCTGTCGAGACTAGCATGAGGTATATTCCTTGGTGTATCCAAGCAGCTGATTCTCACTGGCTGGAGACATTGTGATGTCCGGAGTTGATCGTGGATGCTAGTTATGGTAACTAGTTCATTGGAGTGACCAGCCGTAAGACTTCATATGGTTCTCTGCATATATAGATATGTCAATGAAGTTCTTACTGTAGCTTAAGTGCGATGTTCCTTTGACTTGCGGTATTCAAGTCATCTTGATCATGGAGACTTATGCTTTGACATCTTAAGCAAACATTTCTAAGGAGATGTGGACCCGGGATGATTGGGTATAAGTCGAAATGATCGAAGGTGTTTGAATAGCCTATAAAGGATTCACCACTCCTTGCGAGGAGATGTATACCCATGACCTCTCGTCGGATTGTTACTAAAGTCTTTGGCCAAAGCATTACATGTTTAGAGTAAGGTACTATTCGATACATGTGCAGTAACTAGAATCCGTAGGACGAGGAAATGATACTTGGGCTAGGTGTGATGTAGTCAGCCTAGTGGGGACTGACACTATAGACCATGTCCTGAACCAAGTGGGTATAAGATGAGTGAAGGGAATGGGGCACGAATCATTCGAGCTGCTGAAGGGTTTCAGAAATAGTTCTGGATCAACCGTTGATCTTTTCGGTTAATTGGGGATCATGATGTACTACTAGGTGCCACTCATGATCGTTCTATAATTAATGGTTAATTATAAACGGCCAACATAAATCGAGAACCTATTTGGTCACACGCATAACGAGCGTAATCCAAAGGATTTAAAACGAGCTTGAGAATGAGATTCTCAGACCGAGAGAAACTAGGTTTGGTTGGACCAAACATGAAGCGAGCATGAAATCGTTTCAGTCGCAATGGAAGCGTGGATGGGCCGTGTCTTATGAAGACATAATGGATGAACCAAAATGGTTTGGTTCTAATCCAATGGAGGAGAATAAACCAAAGGGTTTGGTTTATTTTAAACGAATGAACCAAAAGTTGGTTCGGTTCGTTTTAACTTAAAATAAACAATCATGGTTTGGTTTATTTTAACTTATCTTAATGGAGCGGGTTAACGGGCCTAATGGTTATGATCCAATAACCATTAAGAGAATTAGTTCTCTATAAAAGAGGGCTTAAGGGATAATTAAGCCCTAATCCAAAAAAGCCTTAAACCTAGTTGCCGCCCACCGCATTGAAGGAGTCGGCGCCAACTCCATTGCCGCCCCCTCTTCTCCTTCAACCGACATCCAGAAGGAGCTTTCCTTCCCCCTCGCTGGCATCGAGCTGCTGCCGGTTGGTGCTCCGGTGATCTCCCTTGGGTGTGGCGATAAGGTGAGCACTTGGCTTCCCTTGGTTGGCCGACGCCTACTCCTCCACCAAAGCTGTCCAGTTTTCTGGACAGCTTGTTTTCCTCTCGTTGGAGCATCGTTTGGACGATGGTTAGAGCTCCGACAGCGGCTAACTTACCGGAGATTTGATCTCCGGTAATCCTCTGAGGTGGAGGATGAAGGATTCGTCAATCGGTTGATGAATACCTCTCCGGAGAAGCGAGTTTTGAGGACTCGTTTTGGATCCGAATTTGGATTCGGATCGTGATCATCTCTTGATCACGTCGTCTTCAACACGAGGCTAGTAACCCGTACGAAGACGAAGCTCGTGGCTTAGCGAAGTCATCCTAAGGATACTCGGCGTGGATACGGATAGAGACGATTCTAGCGAGGATCGTTCCGGTTGATGCCGTTCCCGCTACACGTAATACGAAAGGTATAACGTAGTTAAATTTCCTTTTATTGCAAATTTAAATTTACGGTTATATCTACACTTGTTGTACTATGCATGCGTGTGTTGTGTGTGTTGTAATAAATATAGATTTATTATTTTTATTTCTTCCGCTGTGCACATGTTTACGAAACATGTACGAACACACACTCGCCGCAGTGCCGGAAACCCAACACTTCTCTCCGTCGATCGATCCAGCCCGATCTCCGCCCCTTTTCTCCCGATCGAGCGCCGCCCTCCTCACGTCGCCGTCTCCCCAACCACCACGGTCGCTCGTGACCCCTCGGGCAGTGCATCTAGCGTCCCGCCGCCCTATGCGTCGTGCACACCGGACCGACGGTCGTCGCCTTCTCTCAGTCGTGCACCCGATTCCTCTACCATCGATCGTCGACGCCCACAAGCTAGTCGCCACGCCGTTCGAACCGCCGCCCTAGCTTCTTCCGCGCCGCCCACGCTCGAGCTCGCTCCAAACTCCGTCGCCTGACCACTCATCGTCGCCGAATCTGGACGCTGCTCCAGCACCGTCGGTCGTGCTCCCTCTTTCTCTGCTATCGCCACCGCTTCGTCGGAGATCACCACCACGAGTTCTGTTTTGTCAGTGAGATTGGTCTCGCGATGTGCCCTCCTCCAGCTTCGAGTGATCGCCAGAATTTCTTCCTCTGTTTGGCTTGCTTGTGATACGAGCCGACCAAACATCGCCTCCGTCGCTTTCCTCCACACATGGGTTGCCGCTGTCCTCTACTATTCCAAGTCGAGTGCCGTCGGTTCTACCAGCGGATTGCCAGTTGCATTTGTTGCTGTACTGATCGCCAAGAGCTCCATCTCGCAATCACAAGCAAGCCTATTGGCACCCTTCGTTGATAGCCTCTGATATGGCATCCCCAACCTAGTTCGCTGTTGTTTCTCCTCACAACAAGCTGTGACCAGATCGAAGATGTCGTGTGCCGTAGCCATGGGTCGTTTTGTGCTGGACAGTAGTAAGTGTTGTGGATGGAGGTATGATAGTTGAGATTAGCTAATTGTTGGATTATATAGCTAATATGATTTTTGGTTGAATGAATTCTTGATCATTACCAGGTAAAGGAACTATTGGAATTGGGATGGGCTGTGCAAGGTAAGTCCAAATCTGGATGTTTGTTGCTGATTGTAGTAATGTTGCGATCTATGAATTGGACAGAATGGGAGGCAACTACGAGCTGGTGTCATGGATTTGAAACTAGGTAAGTTTCAAATTTGGACTTGGTTAATTATGCAATAGAAGAGTTATATATATGATTGATTAATTGGGGGTGAATCTATTATAACTATCTAGATTTAATATGGGACTTGGTTAATCAATCAGGGATTAAGATTGAGTTGGATTCCTACAGTTGTTTATATTCGTGTTGGGTTATATTCTGTGTTATGTACAGGATCCTGATTCGAGATAAATTCATAGACGTGAAGACTATCGACATGAGCTATACATCAGGTGGGTAATTTCCTACCTGGTCCGGGTAGATGTATTGCATCCAGATTTAGTCATAGATATGAGCATGTTAGGTGTTCATATTATCTTGACCCTTCTCTTTTTATCGTATGCTTGATCCTTTACCGTTGGCTATTAACTCTATTGCTGATATCATGTTTATTTTATCATGATTAGGAGTTATACATATAGGTGATGTAAGTAACTTAGAATTTGTTTAAGTTAAGTGCAAATAGTAAAGTCCGGATGACAACCTGATGGTACATTGGGCAAAAAGGTCATCCGTAGGTAGATAATGTCTTTAACCTAGGGTTAGTTCTAGTACCCTTAGGTTGTATGTTACCACCGAACATGTATTGTGTAAATGGTCTGAGGAATGATACTTAGGGTATCGCTACGGATCGGTGGTCCTAGCTTATTATAATCAGATGAGTACGACTTTCTACAGGATAGAGAGTATTATGATCAGTTGAGTAGGACTCTCTACAGGATAGAGAGTGCGTCGATTAGATTGGTATGACTCTCTATAGGATAGAGAGTATTATGATCAGTTGAGTACGACTCTCTACAGGATAGAGAGTGCGTTGATCTGGTTAGTATGATTCTCTGTAGAATAGAGAGTCTATGGTGGATGTCTGTATGTGAGACATTGCATTCATGCATTTGCATGCACGCTGGGGACGAGGTCTCCCTTGTGGTTGAGAGTGTCTCCAGTCATCCTGCCTCCATGGTTACTCATAGGAGGAGTCACCCGTGTGAGGGCAGAGCATTGTGGTGCCGCACTCTACCACTATAGACGATGGTAGTTGGATTTGCGTGTCGTAGTCCTGCGTGTGTGGCACTCGACCACTCATGGGTAGTGACTGTCGGAGTGGCCAACAGCAGGGGCCCCCATCGTGTAGCTTGCTCTTTACGCTTATATGCTACTCGATCATACTGCCCACTCGGCCACTCGAGAGTAGTGGTTGGTGTTGAGTTGGGACAGTTGTCATGCTCGAGCCACCGAAGCCACACTGGGGTCGTGGTAGCTTTAGGGTGAGCCGACATGACCATGCATCTTTGCATTCTGCATATTACCATATATATATACATATATGCATGTATATATATATATATATATATATATATATATATATATATATATATATATATATATATATATATATATATATATATATATATATATATATATGGTTAAGATTAATATATATATGGATACAGTCTATATATATATGATTATTGTGATGTTGCATTTGTTTGTACTATGCTTATTGCATTTGGGTGGACATCATATTCATGCATGTCTCTTGCATTTGTTATACGATTGTGTCGGATATTGGTATGTGTTGGACATACCACTAGATACCTTGACCTGTAGCTAGAGTATATTTTGAGTTGATCTACTCTTCCTGTTATATATATATATGTTGGATATATGTTCAGGTTGGATCAGAGTAGCGTAGCAGACTTCAGGTATGTCTGCATTTTATGTTATTCATTTCAGTTAGACAGTATATGCTTGTATTTATATACTATGCTGATATACCTGTTGTACATCTAGATTATGTTGTCAAAATACATGTGATATTACATATATAAATGTTTTCTATTACCTGCTGAGTTTTACTCACCACCCCGGACCACAGGTTTTCTCCTGTAGCAGTGTGAGACCGTGATGGACTTGGAGCACCGCTGGCTGGCATCATCTCATCTCAACTCCGAAAGTTCGGATTTTTGGTGTTCTCATTTGTATTCCGTTATGGATTTGTTTTATGTGATGATTGTAGTTGTGACTATTGATGTTGTACCCCTTTTCTTCCTTTCTGGTTTTATTATGGTGTCCTGAGTCGGTGTTAGTCATACCGGTATGCTGTGTGTTGTCGTTTGTGAGATTGTACTATGTTTCCGCTGTGTCTTGTGTAGTTTTTTGTTTTCATATATATATATATATATTGTTGTTATTGTGGGCCTACGGGCCTTGTATTAACCCGAACTGTTGCCACGTACAGGGGAGGTGACGTCCGTTTGATTTTCGGCTCGGCATGCTCTCGAGGCGTGACAACTTTAGTGGTATTAGAGCCCAAGGTTCTGCGATGCCATACAATGTTGTTTTTGTGTCGAGTCTTGGATTCTCGAGAGTCGATTTATTCGGTTTTGAGTTTTTTGAGATGAGATGGACAGCAGCCTGAGCTCCAAGCAGCACGAGGTAAGAATTCCTGAAAACTTATGGTTTAGTGGATATTTATCTATACTTGATCAGTAGGTGTATACAGTATAGTTATGACACCTGTGTAGACTTATAGTAGGGGTCGTCCATCGAGGCGACCAACCGGAGTGACCTTTAGGGTTTATACTCCCGGTTATGTTGGCTATGCATTTAGATGCTTATACCAGGGAATAACCTGTAGTGTGTTGGTTATTATTCGTAATCGTGTTATGAGTTGACCATGGGAACGACCTGTTGAGTCTGTGAGTCTTGAACCTGTGTCGAGGAGGTGATTTACCTCTGAGAGCCGACTGATACCGAGTCGAAAAATAGGGGCCAAGTTGTCACATTTATTATGGAAATCAGAGACTACAGTCTTAGAGATTTCCACTAACTATGCTAGTCGGATCATTACCTGTGGGTAATGAACAGACTTGTAGACTATTGTTGATGCATATAGCGGAAGGCTAGGTTATGGAGTTTCATTGGGATTTTATCCCTGAGTTGTTCGTACTGAGATGTATAACTTTGAGAGTACTTTTGAGTACTTAACTCATGTTATACTGAGAAAGAAGAGTTGTTTGCATACCATTATCGGGATCAAGCCGGTATTTGGTGATAAATGTAGAAAATGACTTTCGGGAAATAAAACATCACCTGATCATAGTTTAGTGATGTTGAAAGAGAGTATTTCCCCGTGTCACTTTTAGTGACACATTGTAAGGAATTCTTGAGCTTAAGAAAGGGTAATCGGTTAGTAATTAGTGTACTGTGCAGAGTCGTGAGACTTGCAGAGGTTACTACCACCTAATAGCTCAAGAAGATGAGTGAATGATTTAAGCCACCCAGAGTTATTGGCTTATAGTTAGATTAGGATGCCGGGATCTTCGACCAGATCCTGTTGAAAGACGTTGGATTGAGACAGGAGTTTAAAAATGACTCCGTACAAGAGTTTAAGAGTTGGAGACCAGTAAGAAAATATTGCAGGTCAACTTAATAGAGTCAGAAGTCTCCGATTGTTGGATAAAGGAACAAGATCGAAGTCATAGACTTTGAGTTATTTTCTGATTATAGAAGACCAACCGCAGATCATCAGGATATTCTCGAGGATATCAGCAAAATCAGAACAAAGACTTCGAAGGGATTATGCGTGCGGTCACGGATCACACGCCGCGGCCGATTACTCGTTGGAGAAGTTCAGCTGTTGCTATTGTTGAGCAACCAGTACAGTGGAGGAGGTGTACTTTGAAGATTTAGTTGAAGACTATCGATGGTGTTCCGGGAGGAAGATGCATCGTCTCGATAGCAGAGATCAGCACAGAAGATGTGGGTTACCTTATCAGCATCAACCTACTACCTCAGGAGTGGTTGGAGTTCCTTGATACTCCCCTTCAGCAGAGATCAGCACAGAAGCAGCATCAGCAAGAAGACATTGTAGAAGACCCAGCAGACAACAACAAACAGTTACCTCCAGATGTGATTTGATTAGTATAGAGGAGAGAGTATACGACGATGGTCATATTTATTCAGTATTCTATAGTTGTAGCTCGTAGGATTAAGGGATGGATTAGATGATCTAGGAAAAATCCTTGGATCATTCATCGCAGAAATGCGACCGTTTTGTCGTGGACTGTTGGATATGATCTTATTCTCTTCGGAGAAAGGCCGAGACCTGCGGGGAGCCTATGGATTGGATCGACAGATAATGGATTGTTCAGGGTATTACTTTAGTTTACCCTCAAGGTTAATATGTTGAAAGATACTTGTAGTTTACAGGTATCTTTGTCTAGAACATTCTTAGTTGGATTAGAAGGGTCCTTTACATCGACTTGTGGGTCGGTGGTATCTCTACCGTCTGGTGAGATGTGGATCAATAATTAAGAAGTCAAGGGATACCCTTAGACTTTGATAGACATACTTTTATTGTAGACATATCCTTACGGATGGTCAAATTGTTGGAAGTATGGTACGATATGTCTCTCGGATGTGCGTATAATCTGAGAGCCTTTGGATGTAATTTCGGATGAACTCCAAGGCTTGCCGTTGCTTAGGCAAGTGGAGTAGACATTCGAAATGATTGCGAAAATAGTCCGGTATCGAAGATCACATAACAAGTGATATTTTTGTTGGTATCAGTGTTGTTAAATACTATAAAAGAATCAGAATAACGTGAGTTGCGATTATAGGAGATGTTGGAGGGGATATTTATCTATCCCAGAATTTCTCCTTGTTAAGATCCAGAACTTTTTGTTGAAAGAGAGATGGACATTTGAGATTATGCATCGATTATCGATGATGGAATGCGATAATTGTTGAAAGTAAATATCCTACGTTGAGGATAAATGATCTGTTTAGATCAGCTAAAGACACCTGTGTATACTCTAGGGTTGGTTTATGATCGGAGCGTTGATATGGTAGTGACATGGTGTCATATAAGTATCATTGTCGTTGTGATGATTGATATATCATTAGCCTAGAGAAAAAGGGGATGCAGGTGTGTAGAGACGACACTTTCATACTCAGTATGAATTTTCTGAGTTGTGACCTTTCTCCGAAGATGCTTGACTAATTAACGATTTAGTCGCCACTGGATTTGAGAATCGTGTATCCTGGACACGATTGGATCAGTTCGTGGTTGTTGGAGTTGCGTAACCTGGCCACTATTGATTGTGGTAGTTGGGGTTGCGCACTCGACCATCGTAGATGGTGGTTTGCCTTGTATGAGTAGGTCAATTCTGTAGATGTGGATAGAATGTCTTAGCATTACTATACCACGGACTTGTTTGACAAAGGTGAGGTTGTAAATCATTTAGTCAGAAGCTGGTGAAACCAGTTTACAGGACCTAGATGGCAGTTAACTTTTACGCAAGTATTAGTTAATCCTTTCGGAATGGATAAAAAGGAGGTTGTACACGGATGCATCGTTTCAGGGATCGGAGCGATTCCGATGCAGTTGAATGAGGCTTACTTTATGCTTAAGACATTTAAGAAACTATGAGATAGGCTGTTATATACATGACGTGCCTTTAGTAGTTATTATTTGGATTTGTAGATGTATGGAGCAGAAGTGCTCATTGAATTTAACTAGCTACTCGGTAGCTACTATGGAGTTGTTGGAGCGCGAACAGTTGCAACAATTGCGACAAGGGAGATTGATTGCTATAGTCTTCCATGCACTTACAACGTGTGTGGAGTGTATCTTGGATGATTGATGGATTTCTCTTTTGAGAAAATAACTCTTCGTCTCTGATAAGGATAGTGGGTTCCGGAGTTGCAGTGTTTAAGAAAGAGTTGCTACAGAAAGCACATTATTTGAGATGGGCTATATACCTTGGTGGTACTCAGGTGTACCGAGAGTTGAACGTTTATACGGGTGGAATGGTACAAAGAGAGTTATAGTAGATTTTGCTGCTCGATGTTTAATATGCCAGTAGGTGAAGGCTGAACATCAGAAACTCACTGGATTGCTCTAGAAAATTCCGATTCCGGAATAGAAGTGGGAGCATATCACGATTGATTGCGTTACGGGATTGTCTAGAACCCGTAAGGGACGTGATGCGATTTGAGTGATTGTGGATCGACTGACCATATCAGCTCACTTCTTTCCTATTCGTGGGTCATACTCGTTGGACCGTCCGACAGAGTTGAACTGTCGAGGAATTATCAGATTGCATGGGGTACTTTTGAGTACTATATCTGATAGAGATTCGCGATTTATCTCGCGATTTTGATAGAGTCTGCACCAGACTATGGGCACAGAGCTTTGGCTTAGTGCAACATTTCATCCGCGGACTAATGGACTGTCTGAGCATGACATTTAGACGTTGGAGGATCTATTAAGATCTTGTGTCGTGGATTATGGAGGTGTAGCTTATCGGCTGGCTTTACCTCCGACACTTGCGGGTGTTCATAACGTATTTCATATTTATATGCTGAGGAAATACGCGCCGTGATCTAATCATGTTCTGTAAGAGGTTCCGATTCTACCTCAGTCTAATGCAACTTACGAGGTGATTCCAGGGTGGAGCCTGGGTCGCAAGGAGCGACAGCAGTGGGACGAAAATCATCCGACTCGTAAAGGTTGGATGACAGCATCATATCGATGAGGAGGCTATGAGGGAGCTGAAAGATACTTTCCGAGCTCGATAGTCTCATCTGTTCACTTGAGGAAGGTATGTGGTCCTTTCGAAAACTTGCTTGAAGTAAGTTATGCATGTAAGTATGAAATTTGGGGACCAAATTTTGTTAAGTGGGGGAGAATGTAAAATACCGCAAATAGATGACTAAATGGTGATATTATTATTGGGATAAATTAAATTTAATGATCCATGGTTAGGAGTTAATTTGAACCTAACCTAGGTTTAAAATATATTGGGTTTAATTGGATGAATTTAGGCTTAATTAAAAACCGACCCGATAAAACCCCGACCCGTTACCATTAAGGTCGAGTCGTTCTCGCCATTCGACAGCTCTCCGCGCAAGCGTTTCCCCAATTTGCGCTATTTCCGTTCACTTCACCCGATTCCTTTTCTCATCGTGACCTGTCCACTTCTCTCCGTCGATCGATCCAGCCCGATCTCCGCCCCTTTTCTCCCGATCGAGCGCCGCCCTCCTCACGTCGCCGTCGCCCCGACCACCACGGCAGCTCGCGACCCCCCGGGGCAGTGCATCTAGCGTCCCGCCGCCCTATGCGTTGCGCACACCGGACCGATGGTCATCGCCTTCTCTCAATCGTGCACCCGATTCCTCTGCCATCGATCGCCGACGCCCACAGGCCAGTCGCCACACCATCGCCGCTCCTTCCTCGACTGATATGCCTCTACAAGCCGCACATTGTGCGACCGCTGAACTGCCGCCGCCGCAGCGCCCTTCCGCGCGCCGCCCACGCTCGAGCTCGCTTCAAACTCCGTCGCCTGACTGTTAGGGCAATCTCTTGCCGTGATATGATTTTGATGGTGTGGCAAAAGGTTCAAGTTAGGATGGTAGTGTTGATTTGATATGTGCGTTGAAGTCGTGCAGGACTTAGTAATTCACACATGGAGCCATGGCGAGTTTCACCAACTCATCACTCGGGCCTTGAGTCGGTGAAGGATTGCTTTGCGGAAGCCGTGCGCTTGGAGCATCCGAGGGACCGCCGGACGAGAAGCTTGGAGTGAAGCCGGAGGAAGTAGACTTCGAGGCAAGAGACGCGAAGGAGCATTGCAGAGTCGTGCGCCTGATGCTGCCGAGGGACGTGGCCGAGAACGAAGAGAACTTCGAAGGCAAGGGACTCCGAGAGATGAGAGTGAGCGATTGTAACCCGGGAAGGGTAGCTCTTAGGTGAAACTTGGCCATTTGGCCAAGTGTCGGATGGGTTTTCCCGACACCAGTCGACTGCCATGTCATGGCAGTCGACTGCTCTGAGTCGATGGGTCGATCGACTGGTATAAGACCGGTCAAGTGCTTGGCCGATCGCCATGGGATCGCAATGATCGATGTCGATGCAGCAATCACCGCCGCGAATGGCGATCGGTGATGGAACTGCAGGCGCGAGAATGGAGTCAACTCGACTGAGCACTCGACTGATCGAGCATCAGTCGACTGATGGTCCCATCAGTCGACTGATGCCAATACCGTTGGATGGAATCCAATGTGGAAAGCGGCCGTTATTGGGCAACGGCTATGGTATCAGTCGACTGATCGAGGGCATCAGTCGACTGATCCTGTGTCAACGGGAAGAAACCCTCTTCCTCTATAAAAAGGAAGGGGGTAAGGGTTTGGGAGCCCAATGCTTATGCTCTAATACTCTCCCAAAGTTCCCTAAAGCTTTCCATCCTCTTACTCAAGCTTATTTCCATTCTATTTGTAAGAGGAGTGTTTGTAAAGGTTACCTCCACCTAGCTTGGTGCAAAGGAGAGACCAATAGTGATTGGGTTTCGGAGTGATTCACCGTGGACGAATCGGACCGTGGATTAGCGGCGTAGCCGTGAACCACGTTACATCTCGGTGTTTTTATTGCTTGCTTATATTTTGTTTGTCTTTATTGTTTAGTCTTCCGCTTGCGCTAATTAGTTTTGTAGACGAGCAAATACCGGCATCCAAACGAAAAGGGCTATTCACCCCCCCTCTAGCCGGCCAATCGATTCCCAACAAGTGGTATCAGAGCAAGGTTGTTTGTCGAGGACTAACCGCCGCAACAAACACTTCATCTAAAGATGGCCGGCTCAAATATCCATCCACCGAAGTTCGACGGCGAATTCGCTTGGTGGAAGAAGCGAATGGAGGTATTCTTCGAAACCGACTTTGAAATTTTATTAATAATGGAAAACGGTTTCGAGTTGCCTAGGAACGAGGATGGGGAGCCATTGGAGAAATCGAGATGGAGCAAAAGACAAAGAGAGGAGTATTTGGCAAATTCAAAGGCCAAGCACCACCTCTACAATGTCCTCCCCCAACAAGAAGTCAATAGGATAGGGGAATGTTCTAGTGCTAAGGAGATGTGGGAGAAGCTAGTAGAGCTTCATGAAGGTACCTCGGAGGCTAAGCTAGCAAGAAGAGACCTCCTCCGCTCCCAACTCTCAAACATCAAATTAGAAAAGGGAGAAAAGGTAACTTCCCTACATTCTAGAATTAAAGAAATATTAATCGGGCTGACAAGTGTAGGTGAGAAGCTATCAAACCGGGATATGGTAATGAAGGCCATAGATGCCTTTACCCGATCCTCAAAATGGAGCTCCATGGTGGACTCATTTTATATCTCCAAGAACTTAGAAGTAAGCACCTTGGAGGAATTTTTCTCAACAATGGAGCTTCATGAGACAAGGCTTGAAGGTATACAAGAAGAGCCTAGAGTCCAAAATTCATGGGGAGTAGCCTTGATGGCAAACAAGGGGAAGAAGAAGATGGAAGTTCCCTCCTCCTCCGATGACGAAGCGTCTTCCTCCTCCTCCATGGATAGCACCGAAGAAGCCTATATGGTAAGGAGGGTAAGACGTGCTTTAAAAAGTTTTCATTTTCATAAATCTAATGATAGGAATAGAAGACCAAGGGGGAAGGTCATATGCTATAATTGCCAAGGAGAGGGGCACATAAGGGATAATTGTCCCCTCCTAAACAAGAGCAAGGAAGATAAGAAAAAGAAAGAAGAAAAGAGGAAGAAGAAGGGGAGCAAGAAAAAGGAAGAAGAAAAGAAGGCAAAAGGAAGAGGGAAGGCCATGACACTCAAAGCCAAGACATGGGATGACCTTGCCTCTTCATCCTCATCCGAAGAAGAAGAGCATGTCTACTCCAACCTAGCACTAATGACTCTTCATAACTCGGATTGCTCCTCCTCCTCCTTAAATGAAGAATCAAGCTCAAGTGGGGAGAGCTCAAATGAAGGGGGAGCCTCTACATCCTCCTCATCCGAAGAAGAAGAAGAGGATATGGAAACTATGGTAACGAAAGCCTCTCCTAAGAAAATAGTTTCCATAATTTCTAGTTTAACTAAGGACTTATTTGGCATGAAAAAGAAAAATAAAAGCATGCTTAATCAACTTAAGGTATTAGAAAATAAGCTAGAAAATGCATGCTTAAATAAGAATGGTAATGTTTCTTCTTGCCATGATAATGCATGCTCACATGGCTATATACCTTTGGATGTTAATGATGCATGCATAGAGGAAAATAGGGCATTAAGGGAAAAGGTAGATTATTTAACCAAAGCCCTAGAGAAATTCACAATTGGCTCCAACACCTTAAATATGATCTTAGGGAGCCAAAGAGCTAGTTTCAACAAGAAAGGCCTAGGATACAAAGAAAAGAAAAATGAAAAGGCCTATAAATGCCTAATAGCTAGGGGACAAGATAAAAAGAAAGTGATAGCTAGAAAATGGATCCCCAAGGAATATTTAGTGAACCCCATAGGCAAAAATCTATTTTGGGTTCCAAAATCCATCCTTAAGGGTTAGGATAACCCTAGGGTAGTCAACCATATGAACTTGACCTATATCATATTGTGGTTGACTTAGGATGACGTGACAACATTTTTTTTTTTTGATAGTGTTGGGTGATGATAACGTGCCCATAAATAGGTAATAATGCTTAAATCATGATGATTAATGTAATTCCTATGTATGTTTGCAATCATGATTTATGATTTTGAAATTGGGCACATAATCATGAGAAATAGGATTTAAATCATGCCTTAGGTAATATTTGAATTTTTATCATAAGTAATACCTAATGCATGATTATAATTTGATGAATACATGAGTTTCATGATCATAATGTGAAATTAAATCATATATGTCATTATGATCATGTAGGATGTTAGGTTGATACTTAACCATGATAGAATTGCATGAATATGTTGGTTAAGTATATACAAATACCCCCTAGGATGCATCTCACACTCACTATAGGCTACCTTGATTGAAAACTTAGCATGAGTGAGATGTTAGGATGATACAAATGTTCACTAATGCCTATGGCATTTAGATGGTCATTTAAAGTATCAAAATAGCAATAATAGACCAATTATGGGGAAGACTTATGTTTAATTCATAGACATATTGCCCAAAGATCATGGTTGGATATTTCATAAGTTTTCAAAACAATTTCTTACTTTAAGATCCATGTATTCATGTTTTGAAACAATTGGAACCAAAACTAGGTGTTAAACTTGAAACTATCATGATAAAAAACCTAGTAGTTTTTAAAGCTTTTGGATTTTTGGCAAAAATATGAAAATATAATGATTTTTCATGAAAAACTATTTTTCCCTGATAGATATACTTAGATGAAATATGTTCCCCAAATTTCATGATTTTTCAAATTTTTTGGAATTTTTTTATGCATTTTTGAATTTCGGCCAGAAAAATCAGAAATTCCGAAACTCACGTGCGGTCAGTAGTATCGAACGATCATTGATGGCCTGCATTCGAATAATCAATTTTTAATTCCAATTTTTATTTTCTATTAGACTTGATGCCATATGTTTCTAACTTAGTATTCATATTTTTGATGGTGTCAAAGGGGGAGAAATGAATATGTTTAAGTTAATTATGATATGGGGAGAGATTAAGGGGGAGTTTCATAGATTAAGGGGGAGTTGCATGTTGCTATCAAATGTTTATGTTTACATGCTTTCTTTCCTTAAAAATTTATATCAAATGTTTTACCTAACTTAAACGGATTGCCACACATCAAAAAGGGGGAGATTGTTAGGGCAATCTCTTGCCGTGATATGGTTTTGATGGTGTGGCAAAGGGTTCAAGTTAGGATGGTAGTGTTGATTTGATATGTGCGTTGAAGTCGTGCAGGACTTAGTAATTCACACATGGAGCCATGGCGAGTTTCACCAACTCATCACTCGGGCCTTGAGTCGGTGAAGGATTGCTTTGTGGAAGCCGTGCGCTTGGAGCATCCGAGGGACCGCCGGACGAGAAGCTTGGAGTGAAGCCGGAGGAAGTAGACTTCGAGGCAAGAGACGCGAAGGAGCATTGCAGAGCCGTGCGCCTGATCTTTGCTTAGGGGCGTGGCGAAGCGAAGAGAACTTCGAGGCAAGGGACTCTGAGAGATGAGAGTGAGCGATTGTAACCCGGGAAGGGTAGCTCTTAGGTGAAACTTGGCCATTTGGCCAAGTGTCGGATGGGTTTCAGACACGATCGGCCGCCATGTCATGGCGATCGGCGCTCTAATCGATGGGTCGATCGACCGGTATAAGACCGTCAAGTGCTTGCGATCGGGCCATGGGTGGCGATCGTGATCGATGTCGGCGGCGATCAAGCTGCCCGATGAATGGCGGTCGGCGATGGAACTGCTGCAGACACGAGAATGGAGTCGACTCGACTGATCGAGCATCAGTCGACTGATGCCAATACCGTTGGATGGAATCCAATGTGGAAAGCGGCCGTTATTGGGCAACGGCTATGGTATCGATCGGTGATCGAGGCATCGATCGGCGATCTGTGTCGGAAGAAACCCTCTTCCTCTATAAAAAGGAAGGGGGTAAGGGTTTGGGAGCCCAATGCTTATGCTCTAATACTCTCCCAAAGTTCCCTAAAGCTTTCCATCCTCTTACTCAAGCTTATTTCCATTCTATTTGTAAGAGGAGTGTTTGTAAAGGTTACCTCCACCTAGCTTGGTGCAAAGGAGAGACCAATAGTGATTGGGTTTCGGAGTGATTCACCGTGGACGAATCGGACCGTGGATTAGCGGCGTAGCCGTGAACCACGTTACATCTCGGTGTTTTTATTGCTTGCTTATATTTTGTTTGTCTTTATTGTTTAGTCTTCCGCTTGCGCTAATTAGTTTTGTAGACGAGCAAATACCGGCATCCAAACGAAAAGGGCTATTCACCCCCCCTCTAGCCGGCCAATCGATTCCCAACAAGTGGTATCAGAGCAAGGTTGTTTGTCGAGGACTAACCGCCGCAACAAACACTTCATCTAAAGATGGCCGGCTCAAATATCCATCCACCGAAGTTCGACGACGAATTCGCTTGGTGGAAGAAGCGAATGGAGGTATTCTTGAACCGACTTTGAAATTTTATTAATAATGGAAAGCGGTTTGAGTTGCCTAGGGATGAAGGATGGGGAGCCATTGGAGAAATCGAGATGGAGCAAAAGACAAAGAGAGGAGTATTTGGCAAATTCAAAGGCCAAGCACCACCTCTACAATGTCCTCCCCCAACAAGAAGTCAATAGGATAGGGGAATGTTCTAGTGCTAAGGAGATGTGGGAGAAGCTAGTAGAGCTTCATGAAGGTACCTCGGAGGCTAAGCTAGCAAGAAGAGACCTCCTCCGCTCCCAACTCTCAAACATCAAATTAGAAAAGGGAGAAAAGGTAACTTCCCTACATTCTAGAATTAAAGAAATATTAATCGGGCTGACAAGTGTAGGTGAGAAGCTATCAAACCGGGATATGGTAATGAAGGCCATAGATGCCTTTACCCGATCCTCAAAATGGAGCTCCATGGTGGACTCATTTTATATCTCCAAGAACTTAGAAGTAAGCACCTTGGAGGAATTTTTCTCAACAATGGAGCTTCATGAGACAAGGCTTGAAGGTATACAAGAAGAGCCTAGAGTCCAAAATTCATGGGGAGTAGCCTTGATGGCAAACAAGGGGAAGAAGAAGATGGAAGTTCCCTCCTCCTCCGATGACGAAGCATCTTCCTCCTCCTCCATGGATAACACCGAAGAAGCCTATATGGTAAGGAGGGTAAGACGTGCTTTAAAAAGTTTTCATTTTCATAAATCTAATGATAGGAATAGAAGACCAAGGGGGAAGGTCATATGCTATAATTGCCAAGGAGAGGGGCACATAAGGGATAATTGTCCCCTCCTAAACAAGAGCAAGGAAGATAAGAAAAAGAAAGAAGAAAAGAGGAAGAAGAAGGGGAGCAAGAAAAAGGAAGAAGAAAAGAAGGCAAAAGGAAGAGGGAAGGCCATGACACTCAAAGCCAAGACATGGGATGACCTTGCCTCTTCATCCTCATCCGAAGAAGAAGAGCATGTCTACTCCAACCTAGCACTAATGACTCTTCATAACTCGGATTGCTCCTCCTCCTCCTTAAATGAAGAATCAAGCTCAAGTGGGGAGAGCTCAAATGAAGGGGGAGCCTCTACATCCTCCTCATCCGAAGAAGAAGAAGAGGATATGGAAACTATGGTAACGAAAGCCTCTCCTAAGAAAATAGTTTCCATAATTTCTAGTTTAACTAAGGACTTATTTGGCATGAAAAAGAAAAATAAAAGCATGCTTAATCAACTTAAGGTATTAGAAAATAAGCTAGAAAATGCATGCTTAAATAAGAATGGTAATGTTTCTTCTTGCCATGATAATGCATGCTCACATGACTATATACCTTTGGATGTTAATGATGCATGCATAGAGGAAAATAGGGCATTAAGGGAAAAGGTAGATTATTTAACCAAAGCCCTAGAGAAATTCACAATTGGCTCCAACACCTTAAATATGATCTTAGGGAGCCAAAGAGCTAGTTTCAACAAGAAAGGCCTAGGATACAAAGAAAAGAAAAATGAAAAGGCCTATAAATGCCTAATAGCTAGGGGACAAGATAAAAAGAAAGTGATAGCTAGAAAATGGATCCCCAAGGAATATTTAGTGAACCCCATAGGCAAAAATCTATTTTGGGTTCCAAAATCCATCCTTAAGGGTTAGGATAACCTAGGGTAGTCAACCATATGAACTTGACCTATATCATATTTTGGTTGACTTAGGATGTGAGACAACATTTTTTGATAGTGTTGGGTGATGATAACGTGCCCATAAATAGGTAATAATGCTTAAATCATGATGATTAATGTAATTCCTATGTATGTTTGCAATCATGATTTATGATTTTGAAATTGGGCACATAATCATGAGAAATAGGATTTAAATCATGCCTTAGGTAATATTTGAATTTTTATCATAAGTAATACCTAATGCATGATTATAATTTGATGAATACATGAGTTTCATGATCATAATGTGAAATTAAATCATATATGTCATTATGATCATGTAGGATGTTAGGTTGATACTTAACCATGATAGAATTGCATGAATATGTTGGTTAAGTATATACAAATACCCCCTAGGATGCATCTCACACTCACTATAGGCTACCTTGATTGAAAACTTAGCATGAGTGAGATGTTAGGATGATACAAATGTTCACTAATGCCTATGACATTTAGATGGTCATTTAAAGTATCAAAATAGCAATAATAGACCAATTATGGGGAAGGCTTATGTTTAATTCATAGACATATTGCCCAAAGATCATGGTTGGATATTTCATAAGTTTTCAAAACAATTTCTTACTTTAAGATCCATGTATTCATGTTTTGAAACAATTGGAACCAAAACTAGGTGTTAAACTTGAAACTATCATGATAAAAAACCTAGTAGTTTTTAAAGCTTTTGGATTTTTGGCAAAAATATGAAAATATAATGATTTTTCATGAAAAACTATTTTCACTGATAGATATACTTAGATGAAATATGTTCCCCCAAATTTCATGATTTTTCAAATTTTTGGAATTTTTATGCATTTTGAATTTGGGAAAAATCGAAATTCGAAACTCACGCGTGCGATCATCGGTATAATATGAACGATCATTGATCTTGTGGTATTTTCTTTCTATTAGACTTGATGTCATATGTTTCTAACTTAGTATTCATATTTTTGATGGTGTCAAAGTGGGAGAAATGAATATGTTTAAGTTAATTATGATATGGGGAGAGATTAAGGGGGAGTTTCATAGATTAAGGGGGAGTTGCATGTTGCTATCAAATGTTTATGTTTACATGCTTTCTTTCCTTAAAAATTTATATCAAATGTTTTACCTAACTTAAACGGATTACCACACATCAAAAAGGGGGAGATTGTTAGGGCAATCTCTTGCCGTGATATGGTTTTGATGGTGTGGCAAAGGGTTTAAGTTAGGATGGTAGTGTTGATTTGATATGTGCGTTGAAGTCATGCAGGACTTAGTAAGTCACACATGGAGCCATGGCGAGTTTCACCAACTCATCACTCGGGCCTTGAGTCGGTGAAGGATTGCTTTCAGGCCGTGCGCTTGGAGCATCAGAGGACCGCCGGACGAGAAGCTTGGAGTGAAGCCGGAGGAAGTAGACTTGAGGCAAGAGGCGAAGGAGCATTGCGGCCGTCGCTGATCTTTCGAGGGCGTGGCGAGAACGAAGAGAACTTCAAGGCAAGGGACTCAGAGAGATGAGTGGAGCGTGTAACCCGGGAAGGGTAGCTCTTAGGTGAAACTTGGCCATTTGGAAGTGTCGATGAGTTTTCGATACCGATCATTGCCATGGCGGGCGATCGGCTCGATCGATGGGTCGATCGACCGGGTATAAGACCGGTCAGTGCTTAGCGTTCACGCCATGGATCGCGATTGGTGATGTCCGGCACAATCGCGCGATCGAATGGCGGCGGTGATGGAACTGCAGGCAGAATGGAGTCGACTGATCGATCGGCGCGCATCGGTCGATCGATGGTCCCATCGATCGTGATGCAATGGATGGAATCCAGCGTGGAAGGTTATTGGGCCGACTACGGTATGATCGAGGCATCGGTGATCTTGTCAACGGAAGAAACCCTCTTCCTCTATAAAAAGGAAGGGGGTAAGGGTTTGGGAGCCCAATGCTTATGCTCTAATACTCTCCCAAAGTTCCCTAAAGCTTTCCATCCTCTTACTCAAGCTTATTTCCATTCTATTTGTAAGAGGAGTGTTTGTAAAGGTTACCTCCACCTAGCTTGGTGCAAAGGAGAGACCAATAGTGATTGGGTTTCGGAGTGATTCACCGTGGACGAATCGGACCGTGGATTAGCGGCGTAGCCGTGAACCCGCGTTATATCTCTTTGTTAAGCGTTTGTTTTTTATTTCTATTTGCTTGTCTTTAGTTTAGTCTTGTGCTTTCGCTTGCGCTAATTAGTTTTGTAGACGAGCAAATACCGGCATCCAAACGAAAAGGGCTATTCACCCCCCCTCTAGCCGGCCAATCGATTCCCAACACTGACCACTCATCGCCGTCGGATCTGGACGCTGCTCCAACACCGTCGGTCGTGCTCCCTCTCCTCTGCTATCGCCATCGCTTCGTCGGAGATCACCACCACGAGTTTTGTTTTGTCAGTGAGATTGGTCTCGCGATGTGCCCTCCTCCAGCTTCGAGTGATCGCCATAATTTCTTCCTCTGTTTGGCTTGCTTGTGATACGAGCCGACCAGACATCGCCTCCGCCGCTTTCCTCCGCACATGGGTTGCCGCTGTCCTCTACTGTTCCAAGTCGAGTGCCGTCGGTTCTACAAGCGGGTTGCTAGTTGCATTTGTTGCTGTACTGATCGACAAGAGCTCCATCTCGCAATCACAAGCAAGCCTATTGACACCCTTCGTTGATAGCCTCTGATATGGCATTCCCAACCTCGTTCGCTGTTGTTTCTCTTCACAGCAAGCTATGACCAGATCGAAGATGTCGTGTGCCGTAGCCATGGGTCGTTTTGTGCTGGACAGTAGTAAGTGTTGTGGATGGAGGTATGATAGTTGAGATTAGCTAATTGTTGGATTATATAGCTAATATGATTTTTGGTTGAATGGATTCTTGATCATTACCAGGTAAAGGAACTATTGGAATTGGGATGGGCTGTGCAAGGTAAGTCCAAATCTGGATGTTTGTTGCTGATTGTAGTAATGTTGCGATCTATGAATTGGACAGAATGAGAGGCAACTACGATCTGGTGTCATGGATTTGAAACTAGGTAAGTTTCAAATTTAGACTTGGTTAATTATGCAATAGAAGAGTTATATATATGATTGATTAATTGGGGGTGAATCGATTATAACTGTCTAGATTTAATATGGGACTTGGTTAATCAATCAGGGATTAAGATTGAGTTGGATTCCTACAGTTGTTTATATTCGTGTTGGGTTATATTCTGTGTTATGTACAGGATCCTGATTCGAGATAGATTCATGGACGTGAAGACTATCGACATGAGCTATACATCAGGTGTGTAATTTCCTACCTGGTCCGGGTAGATGTATTGCATCCAGATTTAGTCATAGATATGAGCATGTTAGATGTTCATATTATCTTGACCCTGCTCTTTTTATCGTATGCTTGATTCTTTACCATTGGCTATTAACTCCATTGTTGATATCATGTTTATTTTATCATGATTAGGAGTTATACATATAGGTGATGAAAGTAACTTAGAATCTATTTAAGTTAAGTGCAAATAGTAAAGTCCGGATGACAACCTGATGGTACATTGGGCAAAAAGGTCATCCGTAGGTAGATAATGTCTTTAACCTAGGGTTAGTTCTAGTACCCTTAGGTTGTATGTTACCACCGAACATGTATTGTGTAAATGGTCAGAGGAATGATACTTAGGGTATCGCTATGGACCGGTGGTCCTAGCTTATTATAATCAGATGAGTACGACTTTCTACAGGATAGAGAGTGTGTCCATCAGTTGAGTAGGACTCTCTACAGGATAGAGAGTGCGTCGATTAGATTGGTATGACTCTCTACAGGATAGAGAGTGCGTCGATTAGATTGGTATGACTCTCTACAGGATAGAGAGTATTATGATCAGTTGAGTACGACTCTCTGCAGGATAGAGAGTGCGTTGATCTGGTTAGTATGATTCTCTGTAGAATAGAGAGTCTATGGTGGATGTCTGTATGTGAGACATTGCATTCATGCATTTGCATGCACGCTGGCGACGAGGTCTCCCTTGTGGTTGAGAGTGTCGCCAGTCATCTTGCCTCCACGGTTACTCATAGGAGGAGTCACCCGTGTGAGGGCAGAGCATTGTGGTGCCGCACTCTACCACTATAGACGGTGGTAGTTGGATTTGCGTGTCGTAGTCCTGCATGTGTGACACTCGACCACTCATGGGTAGTGACTATCAGAGTGGCCAACAGCAGGGGCCCCCATCGTGTAGCTTGCTCTTTACGCTTATATGCTACTCGATCATACTGCCCACTCGGCCACTCGAGAGTAGTGGTTGGTGTTGAGTTGGGACAGTTGTCATGCTCGAGCCACCGAGGCCACACTGGGGTCGTGGTAGCTTTAGGGTGAGCCGACATGACCATGCATGCTGCATTGCCATATCTGATGGCGCTTTGCATATTACCATATATATATACATATATGCATGTATATATATATATGGATGGTTGAGATTAATATATATATGGATACAATCTATATATATATGATTATTGTGATGTTGCATTTGTTTGTACTATGCTTGCTGCATTTGGGTGGACATCATATTCATGCATGTCTCTTGCATTTGTTATACGATTGTGTCGGATATTGGTATGTGTCGGACAGACCACTAGATACCTTGACCTATAGCTAGAGTATATTTTGAGTTGATCTACTCTTCCTGTTATATATATATATGTTGGATATATGTTCAGGTTGGATCAGAGTAGCGTAGCAGACTTCAGGTATGTCTGCATTTTATGTTATTCATTTCAGTTAGACGGTATATGCTTGTATTTATATACTATGCTGATATACCTGTTGTACATCTAGATTATATTGTCTAAATACATGTGATATTACATATATACATGTTTTCTATTACCTGCTGAGTTTTACTCACCACCCCCGCGGACCCTGGGTTTTCTGTCGCCCAGGTAACAGGTAGCCGACTTCGTGATGGCATTGGAGCACCGCCGGCTGACATCGTCTCATCTCACCTCTGAGAGTCCGGATTTTTGGTGTTCTCATTTGTATTCCGTTATGGATTTGTTTTATGTGATGATTGTAGTTGTGACTATTGATGTTGTACATCTTTTCTTCCTTTCTGGTTTTATTATGGTGTCCTGAGTCGGTGTTAGTCATACCGGTATGTTGTGTGTTGTCGTTTGTGAGATTGTAGTATGTTTCCGCTGTGTCTTGTGTTACCAGGATTCATAAACTTTAGTACTTAGCCTGGAGGTCTAGAGTTCGAATCCTGGGGAAGACAAAAACCCACTTCCAGGGGTGGAAAGTCCAGGTGAGTAATGACGGGCCAACAGGGGCAACTGTCGTCGACCAATAGGGGTCGCCGAATTCCCCCAATAGGGGTCAGGTCGTTACAAGCTGCATATCACCTCTGGGAGCAAGTCGTTACTTGGTGGAAGATACAGAAGACTTTAATTGGGGAGCGTGAGACTACCTAGTCAGTCTTCTGAGATGTTTTTTGAAGGCAATACTTTCCTTCCGCATTCTCTACAGCTCGCCATCAGGAATTCTTGAGCCTTAAGCAAGGCGATCATTCAGTTATGGAGTATAATGCAGAATTTACTCGACTCGTAGAATTCTTCCCTCATCTGGTATCGCAGGATGGAGATCGAATGTTCCAATTTACTTAGGGCTTGGCTATGTATATTAGGGTCATAATGTCTAGATCTTCTATTAACTCCTACCGAGAGGCATTGGATCGGGCTATTTCTATCGAGATGACTCAGCAGATTGCAAAGGAGGAGGTGGAGAAGCAGATGTCTCAAGGCAAGCAGCGGAAACAAGACTCAGCTAATGAGACTCAGAAGAAGCAAAATCAGAGTGGAGCTTCTCGAGATGTTGCGGAAGGGTCATCTAGATCACATAAAGATAAGCAACTAGCTTTTGGGCATTCTGGAGGTTCTCAGAAGAACCGTAAGAGAGGGCATATGACTAGATTCCATAGATGTGGGTCTGGAAGCCATATAGTTTTAGAGTGTCCCTTAGATCGGGATGTTTGCTATTACTACAAGCATCCAGTACATACTAGTCGAGAGTGTACTCTGAAGGCACAGTTGGAGTTTTCAGATAACTCCAACAAGGAAAAGAGGTCTGGCCAACATCATCAGCAGAGGTCAGCACCTAGGACACAGACATATGGTCAGAGACAGTCACTACCTCCCATGATACATATGTATCATATACAGGGGAGTGACTCTTCAAGGATGCCAACAGTGATTCACTATCCTACAGCTCCAGAGATTTATTATTCAAGGGCACCTACACAGCGGTAACTACCGGCCAACTCTTAGGGATATATTATGCCTTCACAGTAGATTCAAGCTCCAGCAGCAGTATCACAGAGTCAGATTCATCCTGAGTGGAGGCACTCTACTACTTTATCAAGAGCGCAACCGTCAAATGTGGAGGCTGAACGGGTTTATGCTTTTACCAGAGAGGATGCACAGCAGGCTGAGGGATCGATCATTCGGGGTATGATTTCTGTTTATTCTATATATGTAGATACTTTGATTGATACTGGTAGTTTACATTCCTTTGTATCTAGAATGTTTCTGAGTAGAATTGAAAGGATTCCTATGATTCGTTCTTGTGGGCTAGCGGTATTGTTGCCATCGGGGGAGGTGTTGACTAGCCATCAAGAAATCAAAGGTTGCCCGTTGGATTTCGATGGGCATATTCTTACGGTGAACCTTTAGGTGTTGGAGATGGTGGAATTTGACATCATACTCGGTATGGATTAGTTAGCTATTTACTATGCTATAGTGGATTGTAGAGAAAGAGTAGTGACTTTCCGACCACCAGATCAACCTGCATGGGAATTCGTTGGTACCAAAGATGATGGAGTGTCCATTATATCTGCATTATAGGCTCGAAAATTATTGTCTCATGGTTGTCAGGGGTACTTATTGTCTTTGGTCAAAGTGGAGAGTGAGGAACTACCACCCCTCTCAAGTGTGTGGGTAGTTCAAGAGTATCCGGATGTGTTCCCAGATGAACTTCTGGGCTTACCACCTCTTAGGCAAGTGGAATTTACGATAGAGGTAATTCCGGAAATCACACCGGTATCGAAGACTCCATATCAGATGACACCGAAAGAGCTGAATGAACTTAAAATACAACTGTAGGAGTTGTTGGATAAGGGATTTGTTCGTCCTAGTGTTTCACCATGGGGAGCTCCGATACTTTTCGTTAAAAAAAAGATGGATCATTGCGGTTATATATTGATTACCGACAATTAAATGTGATGGCCGTTAAGAACAACTGTCGAGGATAGAGGATTTATTTAATCAACTCAAGGATACTTGTGTGTATTCCAAGATTGATCTGCGCTTAGGTTATCATCAGCTAAGAGTAAGAGATGAGGATATTCAGATCGAAGATAGCGTCCCGCATGCGTTATGGACATTACGAGTTTCTGGTGATGTTGCTTGGTCTTACTAATGTCTCGGCTGCATTTATGGATTTGATGAACCGAGTATTCTTGAGGTACTTGGATCAGTTTGTCATTATATTTATAGATGATATTTTGATATATTCTCGATCTGAGGAGGAGCATGAGCATCATCTTCGAATAGTGTTAAAGACGTTGTGACAAGAGCATTTATATGGCAAGTTCAGTAAATGCGCTTTTTGGATATCCTCCGTGGGTTTTCTTGGACACGTGACATCTAGCAGGGGTATTTCTATTGATCCCCAGAAAATTGAGGCGATTACCAGTTGGGAGCAGCCAAAGTCAGTTTAGGAAGTCCATAGTTTCCTTGGTTTGGCCAGGTATTATCATAGATTTGTGGAGGGATTTTCTTGTATTGCTATACCACTTACTCGCTTGACTCGAAAAGGGCAAATTTACCTGGTCAAAGGCTTGTGAGACTAGCTTTCAGAAGCTTAAGCAGTAGCTAATTTCTACACCTGTGTTAGTGATTCCTTCTGATTGCAATGGGATGATATTGTATACTGATGCTTCTTTCCAAGGGTTGGGAGCAGTTCTGATGTAGTGCAACCGTGTAGTATCTTATGCCTCCCGTCAGCTAAAGGATCATGAAAGGAATTATTCGGTGCACAATATGAAGTTAGCAACTATTTTTTTTGCGTTAAACATATGGAGACATTATCTGTATAAGATTACTTTTGAGATCTATATAGACCATAAAAGCTTGAAATATCTTTTCACTCAAAAGGAATTGAATCTTAGACAGAAACGATGGATGGGATATCTGAAGGATTATGATTGCACCATTCAGTATCATTCGGGAAAAGCTAATGTGGTAGCAGATGCACTGAGCAAGAAGTCCCGTGGGATTCTGGCCAGTCATTTGATAACATTTCCTAATTTAGTTCGATAATTCTCAGAGTTGGGGTTGTTTGAACAAGGTCAAACATCCTGGGGATATTAGTTTCTATAGTTGCCCAATCCGCTATTGTTGAGGATCAAAGAGGCACAAGTTAGTGATGAACATCTTCAGTTTTTATGCAACACTGTGGACTCAGGACGACAGACAAATTTCTTGTGTGACGAGAATGGAGTACTTCATTTCTGTGGAAGATTATGTGTTCTGGACACGCATCCAATCAAGGAAGAGTTATTATGAGAAACACATCATTCGAGATTTACTATACATCCAGGCAGTACCCGGATGTATCAGGATTTGAAGCATTCATACTAGTGGGACGGTATGAAGAGGGATATTATAGACTTCGTTGCTCGATGTTTAGTATGCCAACAGGTAAAGGCTGAACATCAGAAACCCGCTGAGTTGCTTCAGAAAATTCTGATACTGGAATAGAAGTGAGAGCATATCACTATGGATTTCGTTACGGGATTACCCAAAACCCGTAAAGGACATAATGCGATTTGGGTGATTGTGGATCGATTAACCAAATCCGCTCACTTTATTTCGATTCGTGGGATGGACCCGTTAGATCGACTGACAGAGTTATACTGTCGAGAAATTATCAGGCTGCATGGAGTGCCTTTGAGTAACATATCTGATAGAGATCTATGATTTACCTCACGATTCTGGCAAAGTCTTCAGCAGACTATAGGTACAAAGTTTTTTCTCAGTATAAATTTTTATCCACAGACATATGGATAGTCTAAGCGTACCATTCAGACTTTCGAGGACTTATTGAGATCTTGCATCATGGATTTCGGAGGCAGTTGGAGGGATCACGTCTATTTGGTGGAGTTTGCTTATAATAATAGTTATCGCTCTTCTATTCAGATGGCTCCTTTCGAGGCTTTATACGACATACCCTGCAGATCTGCTATATTGTGGGAGGATGTTGGGGAACAATAGCTATTGGAACCATAGAGTATTCAACATGATGCAGAATTAGTGTGTGTCATCAGACGACGGATATCAGAGGCACAGAATCGACAAAAGAGTTATGCGGATCGGAGGCGAAGGCTTCTGGAGTTCTCAGTAGGGGATCATATATTTTTGCGTGTTTCACCTATAAAAGGAGTCAAGAGATTTGGGATTAAAGGAAAGTTAGCACCACACTACTTTGGTCCATTTGAGATATTGGAGCAGATTGGGTGTGTAGCTTATCGGTTGGCTTTGCCTTCGACACTTGTGAGTGTTTATAACTTATTTCATATTTCTATGCTGAGGAAATACGTGCCGCATCCGGACCATGTATTGAAAGAGGTATCGATTCCACTCCAGCCTAATGCGATATATGAGAAGATTCTCGTTCGAGTTCTTGGTCGCAAGGAGCGTCAGCTGCGGAACAAAACCATCCGACTTGTAAAGGTTGGATGACAACATCATACGGATGAGGAGGCTACATGGGAGCTGGAGGATATTATCCGAGCTCGATACCCTCATATGTTCACATGAGGTATGTAGTTGTTCAAGATATTTGTTTAATTAATTATCACAGTTAAATACGAAATTTGGGGACCAAATTTTACTAATGGGGGAGAATGTAAAATATGATAGGAAAACAAATAAAAATAAAATTATTAAGTATGTGTATTAACCCCTTTAAGTAGCTAATTGGGTTTAATTAACGGTTGGGTTTAATTAAGGGATTGGGTCAGGTTGAGCTAGCTTGGGTTCAATTTGAGCTAGCCTAACCACAAGCTGAACGACCTTTAAAAAGGCTGAACAGACTCGATCAGCATCATCCCCTTCTCATCGCGATCTCTTCTCCCTCTCCTCACACGCGACTCGCGATTTCTCTGTTTTTCTTTCTCCGTGAGCCAACTGCTGCTGATGGCCGCTCCCTCTTGGTGGAAGGTTTGGGTTGAGGGAAGTTCATCGGTTGCCACTCTGTTGGGCGTGAGCTAGGTGCGCGTTTGTTGGAGCAAGGGATCAGTGGCAGCTTCGATTTTGCTTGGAAGTAAGCTGTCATTGATCTCTGCCAGCGACGAGGGAAGTTGGATCAGCTCCATTTACGTCGCAGCTAGGTAAGAGCCGATCTCCTTCTTACTTTGAGACGAGATCTAAGTTCTAGCTGTGGATTCCTCATTTTAGCTTCAATCTGTGGTTTGGGAAGAGTTCTGGAGCTTGGTTTGTTTCGGTGAACAGAGCAACTAGGGGGAACGACAACCGGTGGAGATTTGTGCCCGGTAAGCTTTGATTACCCTTTTCTTTTCATTTGTATTTATTGCCTTTTATGGTGTGTCGGTGTGGTTGGGATTTAATGGGTTTTCTGTTGATGGATCACGACTATGGTTGGAGTGGTGCCAGCTGTGAGTGAGAAGGAGGAGGCAGCTGGGTTGAGTTGGGGATTTCGATCTAGGGTTGGTTAGATCCTTGAATTGGTGTAAATCGTTTTGGGTGTAGATTGAGGTGGTGGATTGATCTTGAGGTAAGCTGCCATTACAACTCTTATTTGGGTCTTGTTCAATTCTTTTTCCCTTAATTGATCCAGTCGATGTGGGTGATTGTTGATTAGGATGGTTGTAATGTATATGCCGTGTGGATGGAAGGTGTGTTTGTAAGGTTAGGTCCATTGGTTGGCAATTGAAGGTTGAGGTAGAAGCTTGAGGGAAGAAGAAGAGTGGCGGTTGGGTTGTTGTGGTGATTGGTGGAGAGGAAGCTGTGAGATCAATAGAGAGTGTTTAAGTTGGTGTGAATCGGCCAAGGATGAACGTAGATTTAGGGTTGCGAAGAGTGGGTGATCTGGGTTCTAACTCGTGTTCGATAAAAGGACAGGAATATAGAAACGACGTAGTAGTTGAGTTGTATATTTATCGAATGCTTGAACTTACCCTTGGTTGCTGATGTGTGCAAGTTTGGGATACGAGGCAGGTCAATGACCGTGAGGATTATTACGAGCTTCGTATCAGGTGGGTAATCTCTACCCTGGTCAAGTAGTTGTTGAATCTAGTGCATGAAATTGTATTGATGATGATACCTTTATCTTGACTCCACTCTTATTTAATCATGTGCTTATTACATTGCATGCATGCTGTCGACTGGGTTTCTCTTATGGTTAAGATGGGTTGTTAGTCATCCTGCCTCCTCGGCCACTCGAGGTAGTGGTAGCAGGGTTGAGTGCAGATCATTGGTTGTGCCGCACTTGACCACTATAGATGGTGGTAGTTGGATTTGCGTACTTGGCCACTGTTAAGGGTGGTAGTTGGAGTTTCACACTCATCCACTATAGATGGTGATAGTTGTATTGTGTGCAATTGTCCTGTGTGTGGTGCTCGATCACTCATGGGTAGTGACAGAGCGGCCAGCAGCAAGGACCCTCATGGTGTAGCATATAGCTCTCTGACGGCTAGCTACTTATTCATACTACCCATTCGACCACTTGAGAGTAGTGGTAGTTGGAGTTGGGATAGTTGTCATGTCGTGCCACCCAAGCCACACTGGGGTCGTGGTTGTGCATAGGGTCCACAGACATGACCATACATATGCATTGTCACGCCCCGAGACCATGCCGAGTCAAAAATCAAACGGATGGCATCTCCCCTGTACGTGGCAACATTTCGGGTTAATACAAGGCCCGTAGGCCCACAATAACAATAAAACTACCACGACAAATATACAGTAGAAACGATACAACAACAATACAATGTCACACATGCATACCGGTATGACTAACACCATAACATAAAGAAAACCTCGACAAAACCCGCACCAACATGTGCGTACATCACATAATACATAACATCACGAAAACTCCGAATGCAAAACAAGACATACGGAAAATCCAAAACAGACACAGGAGCCTCGGAGCCTCGGAGGTGAGATGAGACGATGTCAGCCGGCGGTGCTCCAATGCCATCACGAAGTCTTCTACCTGTTACCTGGGCGACAGAAAACCCAGGGTCCGCGGGGGGTGGTGAGTAAAACTCAGCAGGTAATAGAAAACATGTATATATGTCATATCACATGTATTTTCAATAACCTAATCTAGAGGTACAACAGGTATATCAGCATAATATATAAATACAAGTATATACCGTCTAACCAATGAACAACATAAAAATGCAGAGATACCTGAAGTCTGCCACGCTACTCTGATCCAACCTGAACATATATCCAACATATATATATATAACAGGAAGAGTAAATCAACTCAAAATATACTCTAGCTACAGGTCAAGGTATCTAATGGTCTGTCTAACACATACCAATATCCGACACAATCGTATAACACATGCAAGAAACATGCATGAATATGATGTACAATCAAATGCAGCAAACATAATACAAACAAATGCAACATCACAATAAGCATATATATATAGACTGCATCTATATATGTATACTAATCACAATCATCCATATATATATATATACATGCATATATGTATATATATGGCAATATGCAAAAATGCCATCAGTCGGCAATGTAGCATGCATGGTCATGTCGGCTCACCCTAAAGCTACCACGACCCCAGTGTGGCCTCGGTGGCTCGAGCATGACAACTGTCCCAACTCAACACCAACCACTACTCTCAAGTGGCCGAGTGGGCAGTATGATCGAGTAGCATATAAGCGTAAAGAGCAAGCTACACGATGGGGGTCCCTGTTGTTGGCCACTCTGACAGTCACTACCCATGAGTGGTCGAGTGCCACACACGCAGAACTACGACACGCAAATCCAACTACCACCGTCTATAGTGGTAGAGTACGACACCACAATGCTCTGCCCTCACACGGGTGACTCCTCCTATGAGTAACCGTGGAGGCAAGATGACTGTCGACACTCTCAACCACAAGGGAGACCTCGTCGCCAGCGTGCATGCAAATGCATGAATGCAATGTCTCACATACACACATCCACCACAGACTCTCTATTCTACAGAGAATCATACTAACCAGATCAACGCACTCTCTATCCTGCAGAGAGTCGTACTCAACTGATCATAATACTTTCTATCCTGTAGAGAGTCATACCAATTTAATCGACGCACCCTCTATCCTGTAGAGAATCGTACTCAACTGATGGACACACTCTCTATCCTGTAGAGAGTCGTACTCATCTGATTATAACAAGCTAGGACCACCGGTCCATAGCGATACCCTAAGTATCATTCCTCTGACCATTTACACAATACATGGTCGGTGGTAACATACAACCTAAGGGTACTAGAACTAACCCTAGGTTAAAGACATTATCTACCTACGGATGACCTCTTTACCCAATGTACCATCAGGTTGTCATCCGGACTTTACTATTTGCACTTAACTTAAACAGATTCTAAGTTACTTACATCACCTATATGTATAACTCCTAATCATGATAAAATAAACATAGTATCAGCAATGAAGTTAATAGCCAACGGTAAAAGATCAAGCATACGATAAAAAGAGCAGGGTCAAGATAATATGAACACCTAACATGCTCATATCTATGACTAAATCTGAATGCAATACATCTATCCGGACCAGGTAGGAAATTACCCACCTGCTGTAATGCTCGAAACAATGAAGTCCTCACGGTCACGGACCTGTCTCGTATCCACGTCCTGCAAATATCAAACATTATGATTAAATGCAAGCATAACAACGAATCCTCGAATCGAATCCTACATCGACTTCGTACCTCGATCAACTAGATTGATCTAGTTATCCTATTAACCTAATCAACCCTCCATATTAATCCCTATAACAAGGATCATAGAACGATATTACTACCGCACTTTATAGCATGATCAGGTCAAAACTCACCAAATCTCCAATTCAATTACAACATCAATTGCACATTATAGCAGCATCCATCCCACTTAGATTAACTAACAATCTATCAAACGATAAGCATTTGCAACCATTCAAATATGAACTTACCTCAATTCCAACTAATCCAGTCAACCAACACCAAATCCACAATCAAGATATGCAAATAACCATCCCACTTAACTACCATCGGAAACAACATCCCTTAAAATCTATAATTACAAGAATCTGTACATAATTCTCAATCCCATGAACAAATTTGCACATCCTATAGAAATCTATTAACTTGATCAACATCTGAAGGTCTTACCTCCTAATCCCATAAATTTCTATTTCTTTAATCAAATTAATCGATCAATGCATAAATCTAAATAACACTTAACTGAGTTTTCAAATTCACTGTCACAGCTCACCTTCCCCACATTTTTCAACCAATCATCAACCCTCACAGAACACACACGATACCCAAATGTGATCAGTTGTGTTTACCTGTTCATTGCACACACTCATAGTCGGCAGTCTCCCCCCCGCTCACAGCCGCTCAGCCACCCATCTGGTAGGCACCATCGACAACAATCGACCAGCCTGACTCAACACAGGATGCAACAATATAGATGAAGAGAAGAAAAAATAAATCACATCTTACCCATCGTTGGAGTCCATCGACAGAAACCACAACCCCAGCAGACTCCATCAGTAGCCCACCCTTCTCCCATCCCTTGTTCGCCGACACCAAATGCTGCCCAAACCATCGATCATGCTTAGCGAAAGGAAAAATGCACCGTAGCCCTAAATCCAACCCAAGGTAAGCCACAAGCAAGTTCTTACCTAATTACTGTAGCAATTGGGCACGATGACAACAAACGACGTTGCTGTTGATTCCTTGCTCAAGGTGAACACTTGCCCGAATCCCCCTCCAAATCCATCTGTTCGCCGGAAATCCTGCTGCCCTAGCCTTGCTCTGGCGAGACCGCAAAGGAAGATTACAATCGGACTCGCCGATTCCGAGCTTCCCTCCACGCGTGCTCACCATCGACTCGTCTACGGAGATCATCGAGGGATCTGTTCGTCGGTCACTACTGCTTCCCTTCACCACAAAACCCCCAGTTGTGTCCGAAGCTTCCTGCCGCGGTGGCGACGCCACTGACCCGATCGCGCGATGAGATCCCAGGAGAAGGGAGTCAAGCAATACTCCGGTTGGAGCGACCAGCCGTGGCGGCGAGGTCGTCGAGCTGCTTGCGCGAGGAGGCCGACGGGTTGGGATGGGAGAGATCGGTGGATTCGCTCGCGTGCGTGCGGTGAGGAAATGATGAAGTCGCGGAGAGATTACAGTGAAACGGACGAACGGAAGGAAAATTAAAGAGGTTGGCGTTAAGAAATGAAATCGGATCAGGTTTTATGATAATGGGTTGGGTTTACAACCCTATAAGACTAAACCTCGATCCACTAGCATCCATTTAAATTAAGTAAAGGTTAGGTTTAATTAAATTCCTAACCATGCCTTATCTATTTAATTTAATTAATTAATTTTTTTTAGCCATTTATTTACGATATTTTACATTCTCCCCCACTTAATAAAATTTGGTCCCCAAATTTCGTACTAACGTGCCAAAAATTACTTCAAGCAAGTATCCCAACTGGACCAATATAGTGTGGAGATAACTTTCCTTTTAGGCCAAATCATTTCACCCCCTCTCGTAGGTGAAACACACAGAATTACCTATTCCCCAACTGAAAACTCCAAAGGCCTTTGCCTCTGGTTTGCGTAACTCTTCTATCGACCATGTGCCTCTAATAACCATCATCCGATGACGCACACTCACTCTTCTGTTGTTATAGGCAGATTCCACTAAATGAACGTGGTCCTCCTAATTGCCCCTGAAATCCATGACACAGGATCTCAGTAGATTCTCCAATGTCTGAATGATACGCTCATACTGTCCATCTGTCTGCAGATGAAACGTTGCACTAAGCCGAAGCTCTGTGCCCATAGTCTGGTGCAGACTTTGCCAAAATCGCGAGGTAAATCGCGGATCTCTATCAGATATGGTACTCAAAAGTACCCCGTGCAATCTGAAAATCTCTCGGCAGTACAACTCTGCCAAATGATCCATCAAGTCCATTCCACGAATAGGCAGAAAGTGAGCTGATTTGGTCAGTCAATCCATAATCACCCAATCGCATCACGCCCTTTACGGGTTCTAAGCAATCCTGTAACGCAATCAATCGTGATATGCTCCCACTTCCATTCCGGAATCAGAATTTTCTAGAGCAATCCAGCGAGTTTTTGATGTTCAGCCTTCACCTATTGGCATACTAAACATCGAGCAGCAAAATTTGCTATAACTCTCTTTATATCATTCCACCAGTATAAATGTTTCAACTCTCGGTACATCTGAGTACCACCAAGGTATATAGCTCATCTCGAATAATGTGCCTTTGCAGTAACTCGTTCTTAAGTGGATGCATGTTCGGAACACACAACCGTCCATAATCCACTCCACCACACCCTCTATAAGTGTATGAGAGACTATAGCGACCAATCTCACTTATTGCAACTGTTCGCGTTCTAGCAACTCTATAGTAGCTACCCAGTAGCTAGTCAAAATCCCATGAGCATTCCTGCTCCATACATCCACAAATCAGGATAACATCCACTAAGTCTATGTCATGTGTATGACAGCTTATCTCGTAGTTCCTTAACTGTCGTAAGCATAAGATACGTCTCATTCAACAGCATCGGGATCGCTCCGATCCCTGAAATAATGTATCCGTGTACGGTACCCTTCCGTCCACGTCGGAAGGCTCAACCAACACTGACGCAAAAGTCAGCCATCGTCTAAGCCCTGGAAATTGAATTCGCCAGCTTTTGACCAAGTGAATATCACCACCTTCCTGGTCAAACAAGTCAACGGTATCGTCACGCTACATCCCATCCACTTCTAATGAGTTCAGAGAGAACCATAAAGTATTTGGTACATACGTGATCATGCATCCTAAGCAAATTCAAAATAGGTCACTCGCTCGACAAATCAAATAAAAATCCAAGTTGTTTAATTGAGTTGAGGAGAGAGAAGGCAGCTACGGTGAGATGATAAAGATTAAAAAAAAAAATAGTAAAGGAGAGAGGAACTTGTCCAAATGCCTAATTAGACTCAGAGAACCTGAGGCCAATAGGGAGGTGAGAACACTAGCACTTTCAACGGAAAATTTCCTCTTTTACTTTGTCTTTAATGCTATTTGTAAGTAGCTTATTATGAGTGTTTGCATTCGTGAACTCCAGGAGTTCGCAGTTCTTATAATGGACTCAAGGGAACAAAATTGCCAAGCTAAACAAATCAATGCTAATGACACGAGCGTGAGTTTCTTGTCAACTAGATTCAGACAAAACCAGCAACAACAAATAATTTGTCCGTTCTTGCATTAACTATTTAATCATTTATGCAATAAAGAGGGACAGGATGGTTTAGCACTTTCAGGCTTCCTGGTCAACAAAGATTGTTTAAAAGCCAATGCTTCCTCATTTTAGTCAAACTTAAGCAATACTAGTGCAAAGTTCTGGTAAACATTTATAGATAAGGCCATGTTCTGGCTATGTAATATGTCCAACATTCCTAGTGCTTCAATAAGATGCTTCTCCTTCAAAAAGAAAAATCCATACCTAGATATTGTTAAGTTGTGACACTCTGTGACATCCTTGAATATATTTCCCTGAGAAAGTTTCTCCATCAACGTATAACCAACACTTGTATAACTTGTCATGCCCAATGCCTTTAGAAGACCGAAAAAAAAAAATTGACTCTCCACCATCTGATCTTTGTTAAACATCCTCCTTGAAATAAAAATTGCAATGTCTACCATTCCATTTTATTTTATTATTATTATTATTATCATTTTTTTTTTTTTGCATTTGCATTTGCAGGAGCAAATTAAGAGTCTCACTATTTTGTTGTTCAAATAAGTTTGGCATACTACAAATCAGACCAACAACTCCTTTTAGTTGGCAATAGTTAGCAGTAGGACATCTTAATAAAATAGCATAGGTGGAATTCGAAAGGTTCTATCCCCATTGAACTACTTCATTTTTTTTTTTCTTACTCTTAGTGCAATCTGTAAATCAACATTACAATTTTACCTCATTAAATACTAATCAAAATCTGCAATAATAGTCACCGAGGATTCTTCCCAAGGAGGTTCCATAATCCTCTATACCAGTATCTAGATATAATCCATTGCAGAGACAGTCAAAGAATTCAAATCGAGAAATTCTAGCATTATTATCTCGCTTTACCTTTACCTTCAAGTGATCCTAGAAATAGTATGGTCTTAGCGAGTGTATCATCTTCCTCAAGGTTGCATTCTCACTGTCCATAAGTATAACATTGTTTACCGTGAAAATTGTCTTTCCCTTCAAGGCTATCTTACTTATTGACATCAAGTCTAATAACAAATTCACTTCTCAATATACCTTACGATTTAAGTCATTCAGTAGAAACTCAACCAAAAGAGTTCACAAGATACTCCTTTCCACCCAGATATAAGACTTTATGCAAATATAGTAAAGTCTTATACCAATATTTGACTTGCAATGTTTGTTTATCGATCTCCATCTCCTAAACACTTATACGAAGTCATTTCTAAACTCCTGACTCAATCCAATATCTTCCAGCAAGATCTGATAGAAAATCCTGTCATCTCAATCCAACTATAAGCAAATAACTCTGGGTGGCTTAAATCATTCATTCATCTTCTTGAGCTATTAGGTGATCGTAACTTCTGCAAGTCTCACGACTCTGCACAGTACACTATTTCTAACCGATCACCCTTTTTTGAAGCTCAAGAATTCCTTACAAGGTGTCACTAAAAGTGACACGGGGAAATACACTCTTCCAACATCACTAATCTATGATCAAGTGATATATTATTTCCCAAAGATTATTTTCTGCATTTATCACCAAATACCGGCTTGATCCCGATAATGGTTTGCAAACAACTCTTCTTTCTCGTATAACATGAGTTAAGTACTCAAAAGTACTCTCAAAGTTATACATCTCAGTACGAACAACTCAGGGATAAAATCCCTATGAAACATCGTAATCTAGCCTTCCGCTATCTGCATCACAATAGTCTACAAGTTTGTTCATTACCCACAGGTAATGATCTGACTAGCACAGTTAGTGGAAATCTCTAAGATTGTAGTTTCTGATTTCCATAATAAATATGACGACTTGGCCCCTGTTTTCCGACTCGGTATCAGTCGGCTCTCAAAGGTAAATCACCTTCTCGACACAGGTTCAAGACTCACAGACTCAACAGGTCGTTTCCGTGGTCAACTCATATCACGGTTACGAATAATAACCATCACACTACAGGTTATTCCCTGGTATAAGCATCTAAATGCATAACCAACATAATCGGGAGTATAAACCCTAAAGGTCACTCCGGTTGGTCGCCTCGGTGGACGACCCCTACTACAAGTCTGCCCAAGTGTCATAACTCTATTGTATACACCTACTGATCAAGTTTAGATAAATATCTACTAAACCATAAGTTATCAGGAATTCTTACCTCGTGCTGCTTGGAGCTCAGGCCGCTGTCCATCTCATCTCAAAAACCAAAATCGAATAAATCGACTCCCAAGAATCCAAGACTCGACACAAAACAACATTGTATGGCATCGCAGAACCTGGCTCTGATACCACTAAAGTTGTCACGCCCCGAGAGCATGCCGAGCCGAAAATCAAACGGACGACATCTCCCCTGTACGTGGTAACATTTCGGATTAATACAAGACCCGTAGGCCCACAATAACAACAAAACTACTACGACAAATACACAGCGGAAACGATACAACAACAATACAATGTCACACATGCATACCGGTATGACTAACACCATAACATAAAGAAAACCTCGACAAAACCCGCACCAACATGTGCGTACATCACATAATACATAACATCACGAAAACTCCGAATGCAAAACAAGACATACGGAAAATCCAAAACAGATACGGGAGCCTCAGAGGTGAGATGAGACGATGTCAGCCGGCGGTGCTCCAATGCCATCACGAAGTCTTCTACATTACAGGCGACGAGAAAACCGAGTCCGCGGGGGGTGGTGAGTAAAACTCAGCAGATAATAGAAAACATGTATATATGTCATATCACATGTATTTTCAATAACCTAATCTAGAGGTACAACAGGTATATCAGCATAGTATATAAATACAAGCATATACCGTCTAACCAATGAACAACATAAAAATGCGTATACATGCGTACACGCTACTCTGATCCAACCTGAACATATATCCAACATATATATATATAACAGGAAGAGTAAATCAACTCAAAATATACTCTAGCTACAGGTCAAGGTATCTAATGGTCTGTCCAACACATACCAATATCCGACACAATCGTATAACACATGCAAAAAACATGCATGAATATGATGTACAATCAAATGCAGCAAACATAATACAATCAAATGCAACATCACAATAAGCATATATATATAGACTGCATCTATATATGTATACTAATCACAATCATCCATATATATATATATATACATGCATATATGTATATATATGGCAATATGCAAAAATGCCATCAGTCGGCAATACAGCATGTATGGTCATGTCGGCTCACCCTAAAGCTACCACGACCCCAGTGTGGCCTCGGTGGCTCGAGCATGATAACTGTCCCAACTCAACACCAACCACTACTCTCGAGTGGCCGAGTGGGAAGTATGATCGAGTAGTATATAAGCATAAAGAGCAAGCTACACGATGGGGGTCCTTGCTGTTGGCCACTCCGACAGTCACTACCCATGAGTGGTCGAGTGCCACACACGCAGGACTACGACACGCAAATCCAACTACCACCGTCTATAGTGGTAGAGTGCGGCACCACAATGCTCTGCCCTCACACGGGTGACTCCTCCTATGAGTAACCGTGGAGGCAGGATGACTGGCGACACTCTCAACCACAAGGGAGACCTCGTCGCCAGCGTGCATGCAAATGCATGAATGCAATGTCTCACATACAGACATCCACCACAGACTCTCTATTCTACAGAGAATCATACTAACCAGATCAATGCACTCTCTATCCTGCAGAGAGTCGTACTCAACTGATCATAATACTCTCTATCCTATAGAGAGTCATACCAATTTAATCGATGCACCCTCTATCCTGTAGAGAATCGTACTCAACTGATAGACACACTCTCTATCCTGTAGAGAGTCGTACTCATCTGATTATAACAAGCTAAGACCACCGGTCCGTAGCGATACCCTAAGTATCATTCCTCTGACCATTTACACAATACATGGTCGGTGGTAACATACAACCTAAGGGTACTAGAACTAACCCTAGGTTAAAGACATTATCTATGTCACGCCCCGAGAGCATGCCGAACCGAAAATCAAACGGACGGCACCTCCCCTGTATGTGGCAACATTTCGGGTTAATACAAGGCCCGTAGGCCCACAATAATAACAACATATACATATAAGAACATATCAACATAACGAAAAACACAGCGGAAACAACAGGACCACAATACAATCCCACAAAGTGCATACCGGTATGACTAACACCAGAATATAAAGAAACCTCGTCAAAATCCGCACCAACATGTGCGTACATCACATAACTCAGAATACATAACCAAAACATACGGAAGACTCAAAAACTCGGACTCTCGGAGTTGAGATGAGACGATGCCAAATAGTGCTCCAAGTCCATCACGAATCGGCTACTGTTACAGGCGACGAAAACCTGTGGTCGCGAGGGTGGTGAGTAAAACTCAGCAGGTAATAGAAAACATGTATATATGTCATATCACATGTATTTCGACAACATAATCTAGAAGTACAACAGGTATATCAGCATAGTATATAAATACAAGCCTATACCGTCTAACTGAATGAACAACATAAAACATGCAGACATACACAAGTCGCCCATGCTACTCGATCCAACTTTGAACATATACCCAACACATATATATAGAAGAGTAGATCAACTCAAAATAAACTCTATCTACAGTCAAGGTATCTATGGTCTATCCAACACATACCAATATCGACCTGATTGTATAACATATGCAAGAAACATGCATGAATATGATGTCCACCAAATGCGACAAGCATAGTACAAACAAATGCAACATCACAATAATCAGATATATATATATATATAGACTGTATCCATATATATATATTAATCTCAACCATCCATATATATATATATACATGCATATATGTATATATATATGGCAATATGCAAAACGCCATCAGATACGGCAATGCAGCATGCATGGTCATGTCGGCTCACCCTAAAGCTACCACGACCCCAGTGTGGACTCGGTGGCTCGAGCATGACAACTGTCCCAACTCAACACCAACCACTACTCTCGAGTGGTAGGAGTGGGTATGATCGAGTAGCATATAAGCGTAAAGAGCAAGCTACGATGGGGTCCCTGGCTGGGTCACTTCGGCATCACTACCCATGAGTGGTAAAGTACCACACCGCAGGACTACGATGCATAAATCCAACTACCACCGTCTATAGTGATAGAGTGCGGCACCTCAATGCTCACCGCCCTCACACGGGTGACTCCTCCTATGAGTAAGCAGTGGAGGCGGGATATTAGCGACACTCTCAACCACAAGGGACCTGACCTCGCCCCGTGCATGTAAATGCATGAATGCAATGTCTCACATACAGCATCCACCATAGACTCTCTTCTCTGAGAGAATCATACTAACGGATCTATGCACTCTCTATCTGAGAGTGTACTCAATCGATCATAATACTCTCTATCCAGAGAGTCATACCAATCTAAGCGACACACTCTCTATCACCTTAGAGAGTTGTACTCAACTAATGGACACACTCTCTATCACTGTAGAGTCGTACTTATCGATTATAACAAGCTAGGACCATCGGTCCGTAGCGATATACCCTAAGTATCATTCCTCTGACCATTTACACAATACAAGTTCCGTGGTAACATACAACCTAAGGGTACTAGAACTAATCTTAGGTTAAAGACATTATCTACCTACGGATGACCTTTTTACCCAAAGTACAATCAGGTTGTCATCCGGACTTTACTATTTGCACTTAACTTAAACAAATTCTAAGTTATTTACATCATCTATATGTATAACTCCTAATCATGATAAAATAAACATGATATCAGCAATGGAGTTAATAGCCAAATGATGAAGATCGAGCATATAAAAAGAACAGTCAAGGTAATATGAACACCTAACATGCTCATATCAATGACTAAATCTGAATGAAATATAACTACCCGGACTGTAGGAAATTACCCTAATTATATAGCTGCTTAGCTATCCACGCGCATAAGCATCATCACTAATCAAAGCCCTGCAAGACAACATGAACAAATATTAAGTTCTATTATATATCAAGTGATCGAATCGAATGCTACATGACTTAGTATCCCGATCAACTAGATTGATCTAGTTATCCATTTAACCTAATCATCGCAACATACCCCTTTCTTCATTCCTACCCAACACAAAGCATCACAGCCCATGTACAGCCATCCCAACTTATTTTATTCACCGGGACAGACCACACATCCTCTCCTCTCACTCACAGCCGACACCACTCCAACAACTGCCTCCATACAATGTGATCCCTCGATCGGAAACCCATCATATCTAAAAGCATCCACACACCACGAGTAATGCAACAATTACGGATGAAAGAAAAAAAAGGTAATCAAAGCCATCGACCTTAGAACTCCACCGGCAAGAACCTTTACCTATCCCTGTTTGCACGACTCCAAACCCGTCCAACACAGATCGAGCTCAACGCAAGGAAGATCACCGTAGCCCTAAATCTGGTCCAAGCTCAAGAAAAGAGCAAAGGTTTCACCTATCTTTTGCGACGACCGACCCAAACAAAGGGTCGACGGATGGTGGCTCGACTCAGATCACAGTCGACGGCAAGCAAGCATCGATGGAGTGGCTCGGCCGAGAGGCCGACGAACCATGAGATGCGCCAAATGAAAGGGAGTAGCTCCGAACTAGGCTCCCATGATGAAAAACAAAAGGAGGAAGTCGCAGGTCGGAATCGCACGTGAGATGCAATCAGAATGGCCGGCGACTTGTTGCTTCGGATCTAAGAGAAGAAGAAGAGGGTGGCACCGACGCAAGCGGCGAGGAGAAATCGAAAGAGGCGACTCCCAAATCCGCCAATGAGATCCTGTCGCTCCTAGCTTTCGCGATCGAGGACGCTCACGAGCCCAAACGCCGATCCTCCCTCTCGCTTGCTCTCCCACCGGAAGGAGTCGCCATGAGCACCTTCGCGCCGCCACCGTGAGGTGAGGGTTGGCGAAGAACCAAGAGAAGGGGGATCATGCGAAAGAAATAGACGATCGCGTGAATGTAAACCGACGGAAACGAATAATTAAACAATTTAATACTTCAATATAAACAGGCTTTACAAAAGCCTGTTCGCTTTATCCCCACGAAATATCCACAAGACCTCCGTTTAATTTTTAGAAAAATTTCTAAAAGTTTCTGAAAAATTCCACAAGATGTTTTATAAATTATCGAGGAATATATATTTTTTTTTCCGGTATTTTACATTCTCCCCCACTTATAAAAATTTGGTCCCCAAATTTCGTACTAACATGCAAAATTACTTCAAGCAAGTTTCCGAAGGGACCACCTACCTTCCTCAAGTGACCAGATGAGACTATCGAGCTCGGATAGTATCTTTCAGCTCTCACGTAGCCTCCTCATCGGTATGATGTTGTCATCCAACCTTTACGAGTCGGATGGTTTTCGTCCCACTACTATCGCCCCTTGCGACCAAGAATTCGCACTGCAATTTCCTTATAGGTCGCATTCGGCTGAAGTGGAATCGGTACCTCCTTCAGATCATGCTCAACATGCAATACGTATTTCCTCAATATAACAACAGGAAATACGTTGTGAGCACCCGCAAGTGTCGGAGGTAAAGCCAACCGATAAGCTACATCTCCATAATCCACGAAACAGGATCTCAAAAGATTCTCCAATGTCTGAATGGTACTCTCAGACAGTTCATCAGTCCGCGGATGAAATGTTGCACTAAGCCGAAGCTCTGTGCCCATAGTCTGATGCAGATTCTCCCAAAATCGCAAGGTAAATCACGGGTCTCTATCAGATATAGTACTCAAAAGTACTCTGTGCAGTCTGATAATCTTTCGGCACAACTTTGCCGGACGATCCAACGAGTACGACCCACGAATAGGAAGGAAATGAGCTGATTCGGTTAGTCGATCCACGATCACCCAAATCACATCATGCCCTTTACGGGTTCTAGACAATCCCGTAACGAAATCCATAGGGATACGTTCCCACTTCCATTCCAAAATCGAAATTTTCCTGGAGCAATCCATCGGATTTCTGATGTTCAACCATCACCTGCTGGTATAGTATATATCCAAAGAACAAAGTCTACGATATCTCTCTTCATACCATTCCACCAAGATATAAGCGTTTCAAATATCGGTACATCCCAATACCACGGGATGTATAGTAAATCTCAAATAAAGTGTCACCTGTAGCAACTATTCCTTAACTGGATGCGTGTCCAGAACACATATCCATATTAGAGAAAGAAAATTATCTTCTCACCAGATAAGTCCATCAACCTTCCAAGATACACTCCACACACACTGTAAGTGCATGGAAGACTATAGCAATCAATCTCCCTTGTTGCAATTGTTGCAACTCCATTGTAGCTACCCAGTAGCTTGTTAAATTCAATGAGCATTCCTGCTCCATACGACTACAAATCCAGATAATAACTACTAAAGTCATGTCATGTATATGACAAACTATCTCGTAGTTTCTTAACTGACGTAGGCATACGATATGCCTCATTCACTGCATCAGAATCGTTCCGATCCCTGAAACGATGCATTTGCGTACATCATCCTTTTATCCACTCCAGAAGAAGTAACTAATACTGGCGTAAAAGTTAACCGCCACCAAAGTCCTGTAAACTGGTTTCACCAGCTTCCGACTAAATGATTTCTATCGTCACCTTTGTCAAACAAGTCCGTGGTATAGTAATGTCAAACATTCTATCCACATCTACAGAATTAACCAACCCATACAAGGCAAACCATCATCTACGATGGTCGAGTGCGCAATTCCAACTACCACAGTCAACAGTGGCCAAGTTACGCAACTCCAACAACTACCAAAAAGATTCATTCGTGTTCAGGATACACGATTCTCAAGTCCAGTGACGACTGAATCGTTAATTAGTCTAACAACTTAATCACAACTCATAGAATTCATACTAAGTATGAAATTATCGTCTCCACACACCTGCATCCCCTTTACTCTAAGCTGATGATATATATTAATCATCACAACGACAATGATAATCGTATGACATCATGTCACTACAATATCAATACTCCAGTCGTAAACCAACCTTAGAGTATACACAGGTGTCTTTTGCTGATCTAACAAATCATTTATCCTCAACGTAGGATATTTACTTTCAACAATCATCGCATTCAATCATCGACAATCGATGCATAATCTCAAATGTCCATCCCTCTTTCAATAAAGAGTTCTGGATCCTTCTCAAGGAGGGATACTGGGATAGATAAATATCCCCCAACATCTCCTATAATCGCAACTCACGTTATTCCAATTTCTATAGTGTTTAACAACACTGATACCAAAGAAAATTATCACTCGACATGTGATCTTCGATCTGACCATTTCCGCAATCATTTCGAACGTCTACTCCACTTGCCTAAGCAACGGCAAGGCTAGGAGTTCATCCGCAACTACATCCGTATGCTCTCGGATTATACGCACATCTGAGAAACATAATCATACTTCCAACAATTTGACCATCCGTAAGGATATGTCCACAGTAAAAGTATGTCTATCAAAGTCTAAGGGCATCCCTTGACTTCTTAATTGTTGATTCTCATCTCACCTGATGGTAGAGATACCACCGACCCACAAGTCGATGTAAAGGACCCTGAGAATGTTCTAGATAAAGATACCGTGAACTACAAGCATCTCTCAATATATTAACCGAGGGTAAAACTAGAGTAATACCCTAAACGATCAAATATCCGTGATCCGATCCAAAAGGCTCCACATGTGTCTCGGCCTTTCTCCAAGAGAAAAGATCGATCCAATACCCACGATAAAGCTGCATTGCGATGAATGATCCGAGGATCATGCTAGATCATCTGATCACATTACTTAATCCTACGAGCTGCAACTGTAGAATACCGAATAGATACGACCTTTGTCGTATACTCTCTCTTATGTACTAAGCAAAACACGTCTGGAGGTAACTGTTGTTGTTGTCTGCATGAATCTTCTACGATGTCTTCTGCGGATGCTGCTTCTGTGCTGATCTTTGCTGAAGGGTAGTATCAAGGAACTTTGACCACATCTGAGGTAGTAGGTTGTTGATGTTGAGATAACCCAATCTTCTGTGTTGATCTCTGCTGTCGAGACGGTGCATCATCCTCCTGGAACGTCATTGGTAGTCTTCAACTGAATCTTCAAGGTATACTTCCTTCACTGTACTGGTTGCTCACAATAGCAACAGCTGAACTGATCCAACGGATAATCTGACTTCGCATCCGCACTGCATGCACATAATCCCTTCGAAGTCTTTGTTCTGATTTTGCTGATATCCACTAGAACCTTCTGATGATTTGCGATTGGTCTTCTATAATCGGAAAAAGTAGCTCAAGGTCTATGACTCCGATCTTGCTCCTTTATCCAACAATCGGAGACTTCTGACTCTATTAAGTTGACTTGCAATATTTGCTTACCGGTCTCCATCTCCTAAACACTTGTACGGAGTCATTTCTAACTCCTGTCTCAATCCAACGTCTTTAGACAGGATCTGATAGAAGATCCCGGCATCCTAATCCAACTATAAGTCAATAACTCTGAGTGGCTTAAATCATCCATTCATCTTCTTGAGCTATTAGGTGGTCGTAACCTCTGCAAGTCTCACGACTCGCATGATCTATTACTAACCGATCACTCTTTCTTAAAGCTCAAGAATTCTTACAATGCGTCACTAAAAGTGACACGGAAATACTCTTTCAACATCACTAAACCATGATCAAGTGATATATATTATTTCCAATGTCATTTTTCTGCATTTTCCACCAAATATCGGCTTAATCCCGATAATGGAATGCAAACAACTCTTCTTTATCAGATAACATGAGTTAAGTACTTAAAAGTACTCAAAGTTATACAACTCAAGATTTAACAACTCAGGGATAAAATCCCTATGAAACTCCATAACCTAGCCTTCCGCTATCTGCATCAACAATAGTCTACAAGTCTATTCATTACCCACAGGTAATGATCTGACTAGCACAGTTAGTGGAAATCTCCAAGACTGTAGTCTCTGATCTCCATAATAAATATGACGACTTGACCCCTGTTTTCCGACTTAGATCGGGCCTGGCCTCAAAGGTAAATCACCTTCTCGACACAGGTTCAAGACTCACAAACTTAACAGGTCGTTTCCGGGGTCAATACATACCACGGTTACGAACAATAACCAACAAACTACAGGTTATTCCCTGTTATAAGCATCTAAATGCATAGGCAATAAAACTGGGAGTATAAACACTAAGGTAACTCCTGCTGGTCGCCCTGATCTAATTCTACTAAAAGTCTACACAAGTGTCATAACTCTATCAGATACACCTACCGATCAAGTTTAGATAAATATCTACTAAACCACAAGTTTTCGTGAATTCTTACTCGCGCTTGAGCTCAGCCGCGCTCATCTCATCTCAAAAACCAAAACCAATAAATCGACTCCGAGAATCCAAGACTCGACTAAAAACAACATAATATGGCATCGCAGTAACTCGGGCTCGATACCACTAAAGTTGTCACGCCTCGAGAGCATGCCGAACCGAAAATCAAACGGACGGCACCTCCTCAGATGTGGCAACATTTCGGTTAATACAAGGCCCGTGAGGGCCCACAATAATAACATATATACATATAAGAACATATCAACATAACTAAAAACACAAATGGAAACAACAGACTACAATACAATCCCACAAAGTGCATACCGCATGACTAACACTGTAATATAAAGAAACCTCACAAAATCCGCACCAACATGTGCGACATCACATAACTGTAATACATAACCAAAACATACTAAGACTCAAAAACTCGGACTCGGAGTTGAGATGAGACGATGCCACACTGTGCTCCAAGTCCATCACGGTCACCACTGCTACCGGGCGATGTAAAACCTGTGGTCCGCGAGGGGTGGTGAGTAAAACTCAAGAGTAATAGAAAACATGTATATATGTCATATCACATGTATTTCACAACATAATCTAGAAGTACAACAGTATATCAAAGATAGTATATAAATACAAGCCTATACCGCCTAATCAATGAATAATAAAACATGCATATACCAAGTCCGCCATGCTACTCGATCCAACTCAACATATACTCAACATATATATATATATAACAGAAGAGTAGATCAACTCAAAATAAACTCTATCTACAGTCAAGGTATCTATGGTCTATCCAACACATACCAATATCCGACACAATTGTATAACATATGCAAGAAACATGCATGAATATGATGTCCACCCAAATGCAAAGAAGCATAGTACAAACAAATGCAACATCACAATAATCGATATATATATATATATAGATCAGATATATATATATATTAATCTCAACTATCCATATATATATATATACATGCATATATGTATATATATATGGTAATATGCAAAACGCTAATGATACTAAGAATGCAAAGATGCATGGTCATGTTTCTAAAGCTACCACGACCCGGTGTGGCCTCGGTGGCTCGAGCATGACAAGCTGTCCCAACTCAACACCAACCACTACTCTCGGTGGCCGAGTGGCGGTGATCGAGTAGCATATAAGCGTAAAGAGCAAGCTACACGATGGGTGTCCCTGCTGTTGGTCACTTCGACAGTCACTACCCATGAGTGGTCAAGTACCACACACGCAGGACTACGGCACGCAAATCCAACTACCACCGTCTATAGTGATAGAGTGCGGCACCTCAATGCTCTGCTCTCACACGGGTGACTCCTCCTATGAGTAAGCAGTGGAGGCGGGATGAGCGACACTCTCAACCACAAGGGAGACCTCGTCGAGTGCATGTAAATGCATGAATGCAATGTCTCACATACCGACATCCACTATAGACTCTCGCTCTACAGAGAATCATACTAACAGATCTATGCACTCTCTATCCTGTAGAGAGTCGTACTAATCGATCATAATACTCTCTCATCCTGAGAGAGTCATACCAATCTAAGCGACACACTCTCTATCCTGTGAGAGTTGTACTCAACTAATGGACACACTCTCTATCCTGTAGAGAGTCATACTTTATAACAAGCTAGGACCATCGGTCCGTAGCGATACCCTAAGTATCATTCCTCTGACCATTTACACAATACAAGTTCCGTGGTAACATACAACCTAAGGGTACTAGAACTAATCTTAGGTTAAAGACATTATCTACCTACGGATGACCTTTTACCCAAAGTACAATCGAAGTTGTCATCCTGACTTTACTATTTGCACTTAACTTAAACAAATTCTAAGTTATTTACATCATCTATATGTATAACTCCTAATCATGATAAAATAAACATGATATCAGCAATGGAGTTAATAGCCGACGGTAGAAGATCAAGCATGCGATAAAAAGAACAGGGTCAAGGTAATATGAACACCTAACATGCTCATATCAATGACTAAATCTGAATGAAATATAACTACGGACTGTAGGAAATTACCCACTGTATATAGCTCCGCTTAGCTATCCACGCAGCATAAGCATCCATCACTAATCAAAGCCCTGCAAGACAACATGAACAAATATTAAGTTCTATTATATATCAAGTGATCGAATCGAATGCTACATGACTTAGTATCCCGATCAACTAGATTGATCTAGTTATCCATTTAACCTAATCATCGCAACATACCCCTTTCTTCATTCCTACCCAACACAAAGCATCACCATGTATGTACCATCCCAACTTATTTTATTCAGGACAGGACCACACATCCTCTCCTCTCACTCACATGACACACCACTCCAACAATCGCTTCCATACAATGTGATCCTCGATCGAAACCCATCATATCTAAAAGCATCCACACACCACGTAATGCAACAATTACGGATGAAAAGAAAAAGGTAATCAAAGCTCGACCTTAGAACTCCACCTATAGAACCTTTACCTATCCTGTTTGCCGACTCCAAACCATCGTCCAACACAGATCGAGCTCAACGCAAGGAAGATCACCGTAGCCCTAAATCTGGTCCAAGCTCAAGAAAAGAGCAGGCTCACCTATCTTTGCGACGATCGACCCAAACAAAGATGGCCGACGGATGGTGGCTCGACTGTATCACAGTCGACGCAAGCAAGCATCGATGGAGTGGCTCGCGGCCAGAGGCCGACGAACCATGAGATCGCCCATAAAGGGAGTAGCTCGGCGAACTAGGCTCCGTGATGAAAAACAAAAAGGAGGAAGCCTGGCAGGTCGGAATCGCGCGGTGGAGATGCAATCGAATGGCCGCGACCCTTGTTGCTTCGGATCGGAAGAGAAGAAGAAGAGGGTGGCACCGTCGGGCGGCGGCGAGGAGAAATCGAAGAGGCGACTCCCAAATCCGGCCAATGAGATCCTGCGCCCCTAGCTTTCGCGATCGAGGACGCCACCGAGCCCAAACGCCGATCCTCCCTCCTCGCTTGCTCTCCCACCGAAGGAGGTCGGCGAGCACCTTCGTGACGCCATCGTGAGGTGAGGGTTGGCGAAGAAATCCGAAGAGAAGGGGGATCGCGGAAAGAAATAGACGGTCGCGTGAACAGAAACCGACGGGAAACGAATAATTAAACAATTTAATACTTCAATATAAACAGGCTTTACAAAAGCCTGTTCGCTTTATCCCCACGAAATATCCACAAGACCTCCGTTTAATTTTTAGAAAAATTTCTAAAAATTTCTGAAAAATTCCACAAGATGTTTTATAAATTATCGAGGAATATATATTTTTTTTTCCGGTATTTTACAATCTACCTACGGATGACCTCTTTACCCAATGTACCATCAGGTTGTCATCTGGACTTTACTATTTGCACTTAACTTAAACAGATTCTAAGTTACTTACATCACCTATATGTATAACTCCTAATCATAATAAAATAAACATAGTATCAGCAATGAAGTTAATAGCCAACGGTAAAAGATCAAGCATACGATAAAAAGAGCAGGGTCAAGATAATATGAACACCTAACATGCTCATATCTATGACTAAATCTGAATGCAATACATCTACCCGGACCAGGTAGGAAATTACCCACCTGCTGTAATGCTCGAAACAATGAAGTCCTCACGGCCGCGGACTTGTCTCATATCTACGTCTTGCAAATATCAAACATTATGATTAAATGCAAGCATAACAACGAATCCTCGAATTGAATCCTACATCGACTTCGTACCTCGATCAACTAGATTGATCTAGTTATCCTATTAACCTAATCAACCCTCCATATTAATCCCTATAACAAGGATCATAGAACGATATTACTACCACACTTTATAGCATGATCAGGTCAAAACTCATCAAATCTCCAATTCAATTACAACATCAATTGCACATTATAGCAGCATCCATCCCACTTAGATTAACTAACAATCTATCAAACGATAAGCATTTGCAACCATTCAAATATGAACTTACCTCAATTCCAACTAATCTAGTCAACCAACACCAAATCCACAATCAAGATATGCAAATAACCATCCCACTTAACTACCATCGGAAACAACATCCTTTAAAATCTATAATTACAAGAATCTGTACATAATTCTCAATCCCATGAACAAATTTGCACATCCTATAGAAATCTATTAACTTGATCAACATCTGAAGGTCTTACCTCCTAATCCCATAAATTTCTATTTCTTTAATCAAATTAATCGATCAATGCAGAAATCTAAATAACACTTAACTGAGTTTTCAAATTCACTGTCATAGCTCACCTTCCCCGCATTTTTCAACCAATCATCAACCCTCACAGAACACACACGATACCCAAATGTGATCAGTTGTGTTTACCTGCTCATTGCACACACTCATAGTCGGCAGTCTCCCCCCGCTCACAGTCGCTCAGCCACCCATCTGGTAGGCACCATCGACAACAATCGACCAGCCCGACTCAACACAGGATGCAACAATATAGATGAAGAGAAGAAAAAATAAATCACATCTTACCCATCGTTGGAGTCCATCGACAGAAACCACAGCCCCAGCAGACTCCATCAGTAGCCCACCCTTCTCCTATCCCTTGTTCGCCGGCACCAAATGCTGCCCAAACCATCGATCATGTTTAGCGAAAGGAAAAATGCACTGTAGCCCTAAATCCAACCCAAGGTAAGCCACAAGCAAGTTCTTACCTAATTACTGTAGCAATTGGGCACGGTGACAACAAACGACGTTGCTACTGATTCCTTGCTCGAGGTGAACACTTGCTCGAATCCCCCTCCAAATCCATCTGTTCGTCGGAAATCCTACTGCCCTAGCCTTGCTCCGGCGAGACCGCAAAGGAAGATTACAATCGGACTCGCCGATTCCGAGCCTCCACGCGTGCTCGCCATCGACTCGTCTACGGAGATCATCGAGGGATCTGTTCGTCGGTCACTGCTACTTCTCTTCACCACAAAACCCCCAGTTGTGTCCAAAGCTTCCTGCCGTGGTGGTGACGCCACTGACCCGATCGCGCGATGAGATCCCAGGAGAAGGGAGTCAAGCGATACTCCAGTTGGAGCGACCAGCCGTGGCGGCGAGGTCGTCGAGCTGCTTGCGCGAGGAGGCCGACGGGTTGGGATGGGAGAGATCGGTGGATTCGCTCGCGTGCATGCGGTGAGGAAACGATGAAGTCGCGGAGAGATTGCGGTGAAACGGACGAACGGAAGAAAAATTAAAGAGGTTGGCGTTAAGAAACAAAATTGGATCAGGTTTTATGATAACGGGTTGGGTTTACAACCCTATAAAACTAAACCTAGATCCACTAGCATCCATTTAAATTAAGTAAAGGTTAGGTTTAATTAAATTCCTAACTATGCTTATCTATTTAATTTAATTAATTAATTTTTTTTTAGCCATTTATTTACGATATTTTACATGCATTGTTGGGATATGTATATTTGTATGAATGTATTTTGATATATGTTTTACATATGTCTGTGTGTTGCTGCATTTGGTTGAGCTATGATTGCTGCATATGCTTATACGTCATGTTACATGTCATTTGCATATTCTATACTACTGTATGTTGAGCATGAGGTATGTATTGGTTCAGACTGTCGTATGTTATACAAGTTATGTTATTGTATACCTGTTCAGGATGATATAGGTCGTGTTGTTCTAGACCGTCAAGTATGTTAGTACATTACTTTATATTCGGTTAGATAGTTGATATATGCATTGATAATGATCATACTGGTGAATATCTGTTGTATCTTTATACTGTCTTCCGATGATCTCTATAGATTATATGTTGTTCGTGCACTATTCCTTATTTTACCGCTGAGTTTATACTCACCATCACAAACCCTGGGTTTTTTGTCACCTGGGTGACAGATAGAAGACTTCAGAACGGACTTGGAGCATCGTCACTTGATCCCATTCGATCACTTTTCCAAGGGTCCTGATTTTTCATATATCGTATATATCTCATTATGGATTTGGATTCTATTGGAGTTAGTATTGTTGGTTATTTATAGAGATTGTGTTATCCTTTTTAGTTTCATTGTGGGATTTCGTTTAATTTGTGGACGGATATACCGGTATGCATTTATCGTTGAGTTTATAACTCTTATTGTGGTTGTCTTCCGCTATCGATTATATGTATTTCCATATGTGTTGTGTTGGCTGTGACTATCTGGATATGTATATTTTTTTTTTGATGAAATGTAAATATATATCATCAGAAAAAGCACAATCATACAAAATCCTGGAGTGCACACTCATGTCATGTCTGACGATGTGTCAGATCTGAGGTGCATCCAGCGGGGTGTACATGTGCTCTCATGTGTACCAGAACTCTCATGCATACATACTTTCTCATGTTACATAACCATTGCATATCCTACACTTGTGCAGTTCCCCTATATTTGCTCATGCCTCATACATGCAGTCCCTCTGTGTCCTCCGGTCCGAGTATACCTCCTCGCATTGGCCCTTTATGCCCATCTTCTTGCCAATCTCATGCGGCGTTCCTCTATCTTCCCACTTTTCACTTTTGGTAAGTGACCAACCATCAACGGATTTGCCTTGTCTTTACCGTAGCCGTTTGCTACGGACTAGATAGACCATTCGGGTGGGCCTATTCACCTCACTAGGCTTATTGGTCAAGCCTCAACCATAAACGGATTTGACGTGTCTTTACCGTAGCCGTTTGCTACGGACTAGATAGGCCATTCGGGTGGGCCTATTCACCTGAGTTAGATTCAATGGTCAAGCCTCATATCCATCTGGCTGATGATCCTTCTTGGTGAAAGCTATACCGTAGACTAGAGTGCTTCTGTACAGTTGTTTGTGCCCTTATTTGAGATACTCCTTTATCCATGCCTATGTGCTCTGAGTCTTGCTAACTGCCTTGTCTTGCTTTGGCCTTGGGCACAAGGTTGCTCTAACTGCCCTGTCCTGCTTTGGCCTTGGGCACAAGGTTGCTCCATCTCTTACGTGAAACCGTCCTAGCTTTGAGGAAACATAACTGCCCTTTTTTTTTTTTTCCACTGCCCTGATCAGGCGCTCTGTCGAAACCACCCTGGAGAGAATTCACCCTGACCAAAACCACCCTGTTCAAAACCATCCTGGCCGTGCTTGCCCTGCCAAAACCGCCCTGGAGGAGAAGAACCTCTCTTCCAAAACTACTCTGCAAAAAACCGCCCTGGAGCTGCGAAGACCACCCTTCTCAAAAACTGCCCTGTACGATGCCGTCCTGGTAGTGTTTGTAGGCTTGACTTCTGCCCTGTAAAACCACGCTACCAAAAAACTCCCCTGGAGATACAAAAGCCAACCCGCTCAAAAACCGCCCTGCTCGAAACCACCCTGCCATCACTTGCCTGGTGTTGTGAAAACCACCCTGCTAAAACCACCCTCGCTTCAAAACCATCCTGGCCTTGCTTGCCCTGCCAAAACCCCCCTGGAGGAGTAAAACCTCTCTTTCAAGACTACTCTGCAAAACTCTGCCCTCTCAACCCACTCTGCCCAAAACCACCTCGCCAAACCACCACCTCTCAAACCACCTGCCATTACTTGCAAGCCTAAACTCGCCTCTCAAACCACTGCCTAAACCGCCTGATGCATCCGCCTCTCAAACCACTGGCCCAAAACCGCCTCGCCAAAACCACTCAAAACCTCCCGGGCAATCACTGGATCCTCTCAAACCACTGTCCCAAAACCACTGTCCAAATAAACCACTCTGTCCCAAATAAACCATTCTAGATATGTATATTTTTTTTGATAAAATGTAAATATATATCATCAGAAAAAGCACAATCATACAAAATCCTGGAGTGCACACTCATGTCATGTCTGACGATGTGTCAGATCTGAGGTGCATCCAGTGGGGTGTACATGTGCTCTCATGTGTACCAGAACTCTCATGCATACATACTTTCTCATGTTACATAACCATTGCATATCCTACACTTGTGCAGTTCCCCTATATTTGCTCATGCCTCATACATGCAGTCCCTCTGTCCTCCTGGTCGAGTATACCTCCTCGCATTGGCCCTTTATGCCCATCTTCTTGCCAATCTCATGCGCCTCTATCTTCCCACTTTTCACTTTTGGTAAGTGACCAACCATCAACGGATTTGCCTTGTCTTTACCGTAGTCGTTTGCTACGGACTAGATAGACCATTCGGGTGGGCCTATTCACCTCACTAGGCTTATTGGTCAAGCCTCAACCATAAACGGATTTGACGTGTCTTTACCGTAGCCGTTTGCTACGGACTAGATAGGCCATTCGGGTGGACCTATTCACCTGAGTTAGATTCAATGGTCAAGCCTCATATCCATCTGGTTGATGATCCTTCTTGGTGAATAAGGGGTGTAGGCTGACGGATAAAGTCTACCCCAGGGCATGACACAAAAAATTATGGTAAATCAATGCATTGAGAAAGATAAAGCACTCAAAGACAACTATTATAATCCGTTGTCTTTTGTTTTGAAACACAATGGTGAAAAATCATTTTCTATGATTTAAAAAATATGTAGTAAATCGACGCATTGAGAAAGATAGGGCATTCAAAGACAATGGTGAAAAACTATTGTCGATTTAAAAAATAGACAACGGTTTTTAACCGTTGTCTTTGAGCGTCATATATTTCTCAACGTGTCAATTTACCACGGTCTTTTAGGTCATAGACAATAGTTTTTCACCGTTGTCTTTTAAAATTTTTGTTATAGTGAAAGTTGTATTGGACTAAAATTATGTTAAAATAGCAATAGATTTAAAAGTTTTGTCATTAATTTATCAACCGAAATTAATTACTCACCAAATTTAAAATTTCAATTACTAAATTTAGCGATGAATATAATTTTGATTGCTAACCATTAATGAACAAAAAATGATGACCAACTAAATCAGCCGCTAAATGAATTTAGCGACCGATTAGGAACGAAATTGACCATCATAAAATGATGATTTTCTTGTAGTGCTAGGATCCACGACAGCGTCATCGGATCTTCCTATGCTTAGTTAATAGTCATGAACGAAATTGCATTTCAGCTTGTATACCCTATAAGTCATGTGCGTTTGGTTGAGGATTTTTGTTGATAACTTAATAAGGTCATCAACAAAAACCTTGTTTGATTTAAGTTATAAACAATTACTTGGTAATTGTTCATTACCTGGTTATTAACAAAAACCTTTTTAGGGGAATCGAAAAACCTTAGAGAACCAAGGTTTTTGTTGATTCCCGGGGTTAAGGAAACTTTTTTCCAATATTACCCCTAGCAATATATTAAATGTCAATTTGTCAAAAGCCGCGCGCTTGCCGCCGCGCCGCCGCTGCCGCTGACCACCGCTGCCGCCGCCGCCGCCATCGCCGCCGCTTCGCCGTTGCCGCTTACCGCCGCCGCTGCTGCCGCGCCGCCGCCGCTGCCGCTGCGCCGCCGCTTCGCCGCCGCTTCGCTGCCCGCTGTTGCCGCCGGCCACCGCTGGCCACCGCCGCTTCGCTGCCGCGCCACCGCGCCGCTTATCGCTGCCACTGCCGCTACCTGCTGCCGCCGCTTACCGCCGCCGCTTGCCGCCGCCACCGCCGCGCTTATCGCCGCGCCACCGCGCGCTGCCGCGCCGGCCATCGCCGCTTCGTTGCCGCCGCCACCGGGCCGCTGCCACTACCGCCGCTTATCGCCGCCATCGCTGCCGCTGTTGCCGCCGCCACCGCCGCGCTCGCGCCGCTTACCGCTGCCGCTGTTGCCGCGCCACCGCCGCGCTTCGCCGCCGGCCACTACCGCTTCGCCGCTGATTATCGCTGCCGCTTCGCTGTCGGCCATCGCTGCCGCTGCTGCCGCCGCTTACCGCTGCCGCTGCCGCTGCCGCCGCCACCGCCGCCGCTGTTGCCACCGCTTACCGCCGCTGCCGCGCCGCCACCGCTGCTGCCGCTTGCCGCCATCCGCCGCTGCTGCCGCTGCTTGCCGCTGCCGCCGCCACCGCGCCGCTTGCCGCCGCCACCGCCACGCCACCGCTGCCGCTGCGCTGCTGCGCCGCCATTGCCGCCGCTGGTTGCCGCCGCCACCATCGCCGACCACCGCCACCACCCGCCGCCGCTGCCGCTAGCCGCCGCCATCGCTGCTGCCTTCGCCGCCACGCTGCCGCCGACCGACCGCTTCCACTGCCGCCATCGCCGACCGACGGCCGATAACGGCCGCCACCCGCCAATCGCCGCGCCGCTTAATCGGCTGCCCATCGCTGCCGCCACGGCCGACCGATCGTCGTTGCCGCCGCCGATCAGTCGACCACCATCGTCGCCACCGGTCGGTCGACCATCATCGTCGGTGGCCGGTCACCACTATCGCTGGTCGGTCAGCCAGGCACTGCCGACGGCAGATCGCTGCCATCATCCTTAATATTTATGTCGTCGTCATCGAATTGATTGAGCAAAGAAAAAGGATAATTTAGTAAAATGTTAAACTAAGTTATATATTAAAATCTCCAACCAAAAAAGGTTTTTATCTAAGGTTATACTTTATTCCAATGTTATGTTTTATTCCCTGGTAATCACTTAACTAAGGTTATGTATGATTACTTGAACCAAACGCACCCTATAAATCATGTGTGTATCAACCTTTCATCGATCGCCACCAACTTCGACACTGCTTACGAGGATTAAGATTTCAAGAGAAAGTTGTCCTCATCTCTCTCTTGGGATAGAGATTATATTGTTATCGATCATAATTTGCCAAAGTTTTGATCTTGTTGTCAAAGATTATTAATCAATAGATTAGATATGACTATTTGACTATTTTAGTTGTTTTTCAAATTACGTTGTTAGATTATTTTTCATGTCGTGAGATTAATGTCATCAATATTTTTGAATAAATAGTTGTATTTTGAAATTAATGATTTGAATATCGTTACTAAATAAAATTCGTTGGTGTTGATATTGTAATTATATACGATGATTTGGATGTCATTACAAAATATTAAATTTATTGGTGTTCATATTGTAATTATGTACATTTGGATATCTTAATAAATATTATTCTAATTTGTGTTGATATTGTAATTGTGCACGTGTTTCTACATTGTAATAAATATTATTCGTTCAAAAAGGTCTATATCACTAATTGATATTGTTGTCAGAATATATATATTAAGTTGTATTAGAATAAAGTTATGTTAAAATAGAGACAAATTTAAAACTTTCGTTTGTAATTTAGCGATTGAAACTAAATTCGATTGCTAAAATTAGCGACCGAATATATTTTCGATTGCTAAATTAGCTATGGAGATTTTAAATCCGTTCCTATTTTAGCAACCAAATTAAATTTCGTAGTTAAATTTTATTTCAGCAGATTTAGATATTCTGCTGGTATCGCAGGATGGAGATCGGATGTTCCAATTTACTTAGGGATTGACTATGTATATTAGGGATAGAATTTACTTAGGGATCGAATTTTATTTCAGTCGCTAATTTACCAACTGAATTTAAAGTTTCAATCGCTAAATTAAGCGATCTAATATAATTCCTTTTACTAACCATTAACGACAAAAAAATGACGACCAACTAAATTGGTAACTAAATGAATTTAGCAATCGATTAATAATGAAATTGGCTATCATAAAATGTTGATTTTTTTGCAGTGTTAAATCCACGACAATGTCATCAGATCTTTGCATGGTTGGCTAAAAGTCATGAACGAAATTGAAGTTTAGCTTGTAAACCCTATAAGTCATGTCTTTATCAACCTTCCTTCGATCTCCACCAACCCCAACACGATTCACGGGGGTTCAGACTTCTCTCTCTCGGGATAGAGATTATATTGTTATTCTAATCTGCCAAAGTTCTGAACCTGTTGTGGAAGACAATTTGATCTTTATTAGTGCAAGAGACGAAATGTGAACGGGAATATATACATGTCCAGTGTTGATATACGACGTAACCTTTTACAAGGGCAAACTCTATATTTCCATGTAGTTTGAAGGAGGCACAAAAAAGGTGGTGACATATGAGCTCATTGCACCACATGTAAAATACGAAAAAAAAAATAAATAAATATATATATATATAGAGATTAACCCTTTATAGTAGTTAATGGGGTTAATCAAAAAGGGGCTAAGGTTAATTAGGGCTAGGCTTAATTTAGATTAGGGTTGAGTTTAAACCGGTTCAAGCCTAAAGGTGGAATGGCTTATATAAGTCCAAACGCGATCGGGCACTGTTCTCTCTTCTTCTCTTCGCGATTTTTGGGTGTTCCTCATCGCGATCCAATTTCCCCTTCGACTCTCTTCTTCCTCTTTGCCGCGGAGTGGGTTGCTCAGCTGGATTCTCGTCGACTGGAGATCGCCGGCCTAGCGAGAGGAGAGTTAGCTGCCACCTGCGGGGCGACGATTTCGGATCAGGGGAGAAACGGGGACGACGATGGGAAGCTGCCGATTATATCTCTGCCGGCGACGAGGGAAGATGGATCGGCTCCAATAACGTCGCAGCTAGGTAAGCACTGGTATCGCGACTTTTCCCTTCCTCTTCGTTGCGATCCCTTCACCGCGCGATTCTCCTCTCCCGGTCGCGATTCCTTTATCCTTTGTTCTCTTTCGTTTTCTCCACAGCAGGTTGGATCTAGATCATCGACGTTTAGAGCCAACCTCGCGTCTACAGCAGGAGATGGCGACATTGCGGACTCGCGGTTTTGATCGAGTCGGCCGCCACCGAGCCGCCTCTTCGTCGTAGGTTGCATCGCCAACCCCCAAATCTGTTGCCTTTGTTTCGGGCGGGGTCATCGACTCTCTTCGTCACCATGTTGACAACCTCAATTTGGCATCACTGTTGTTGGCGACCCCTAGTCTTTTTCCTTCAAGCTAGCTGTCGAAGGTATTCACTTGTGGTGGTTGTCGACCATTGCTTGATCTGCTAGTACCATCGACGATTTTGGCTATGTCATGGTCATCGTGAGGAAGAGGAATGCTACTGCTGTAGCTCTTAGGGGATTGGGGGATTTTGTGCTATGATTTGGCTATGGTATGATTCTGCGTTTGTTGTTCTTGCAGGGTGAGCATTGATACCTGGATTTCAATTTAGTGGTGTTGATGAGATGTGAGCTCAGTTATGGGAATTGACACACGATTGTGTGGGAGCAGAGATTTCCTTGTTGATCTAATTCGGAAAAGCAAGGTATGTCCGATTGGTATATTTATAGTTAATATTGTAGACTGATTGGTTAATATGAATTCATTCATCCTGTAATATTAGATTGTTCGATTAATGGATCGAGATATATGGTCGATGTGGGAGTTGATTCGATCGTTAGACATGTGACAGTACTTTATTGTATTCTATTGTTATAGGACTTTGATGGTGATGGATATATGAACGTGGAGATGAATAGCACGGGTTATATATCAGGTGGGTAATATCTACCTGGTCCGGTAGTTTTGATCAATTCCAGTGCATGATATTGGATATATGTTATTCTTGTTTACCTTAGATCCACTCTTATTTAATCACATGCTTGTACTGCCTTGACCTTTGAGATATATACTCTATTACTCATTGATTATCTAGCATGGATAGGAACTATAAACCCTATTATGTATTAACTGATAGATGTTCAGTAAGTACATGTGGTTAGGGTTATTTTTGTGACTTCAGATTGGGTTACTGTATTACATCACTAGGGTTAGGTGATGGTTTGGATTATGGAGTCGATTGTTATATCGTATCCGTATTAGTAGTGCATTTATGATGGATCTAGTTGTCTGTGTATAGATAATTGTATGGTTGCTCGTATGTGACCAGGGACTAGAAGTCCTAGTGTGATGGTATATCCATAGGGATTGTATGCCTGTGTATGGTTATATGGATGGTCGATTGTATATCGCTACTGACTAGAGGTCTTAGCGTGGTTGTCTGTCAGATGAGTATGACTCTTTATGCGATAGAGAGAGTCTTATGGATTGTAGTCCTTGCATAGTTGACTTTTAGTTGACCAAGACTCCCCGTGGGATGGGGAGTGTCGCGAGGATACATGTATGGAGCTATGCATCATCACATTGCATGCATGCTGTTGACTGGGTCTCCCTTGTGGATTGAGACAAGTCGTCAGTCATCCTGCCTCCCCGGCCACTCGGGGTAGTGGTAGCAGGGTTGAGGGCAGAGCATTGGATGTGCCGCGCTCGGCCACTATGGATGGTGGTAGCTGGAGATGCGCACCTGGCCACTGTGCAGAGTGGTGTTAGCACTCGCCCACTATAGACGGTGGTTGTGTGACGTGCAGTTGTCCTGTGTGCGGCGCTTGTCTACTCATGGGTAGGGACAGTGGCTGCGGCAGCAGGCCCCTAGGAGTAGTTAGCTTTTACGCTTATACACTACTCACCATACTACCCAACTCTCGGCCACTCGAGAGTGGTGGCAAATGAGTCGGGCTAGTTGTCATGTGTCGTGCCACCACGCCACTCTGGGTCGTGGTTGGACGGTCCGCAGACAAAGGACCATGCATATGCATTGCTTATATATATGTATGCATGTATTTGATATATGTTTTACATATGCCTGTGAGATGCTGCATTTGATTGAGCTATGACTGTTGCACATGCTTGTACATCATGATACATGCCATTTGCATTTTATTTACTGCTATGGGTTGAGCATGATACATGCGTTGATTCAGACTGTTATATGCATTTGATTAGCATCATGTCATTGGGTGGTACGGACCGGGTTATTATACAGGTGATCATATATCGCTCATATGTCGAGTATTAGTCGTGGTATGGGATTGACTGCACGTTATATGGTTATGTTATTGTATACCTGTTCAGGATGATCTAGCATATGACATTACAGACCGCCAGGTACGTTGGTACATTACTTTATGTTCAGTTGATCAGTTTAGTATATACCTTGAGTATGACTTTACTGTAGTTACTTGTTATTAGATTGGGATATGACTGTATGTCTATCGGACTCATGTTGTATACCTGTAGATCTTCACATGTATACTTGTAGATCTATCCTTATATGTTGTTCATGCACTTTCTATATATTACCCCTGAGTTTATACTCACCACCCCGGGACCCTGGGCTTCCTTTCGCCCAGGTAACAGGTAGAAGATTCCTTGGACGTTCGGAGCTCTGCCAGCTGATCCCATCTCACACCGGACGGATGGATATTTAATCCGCACTGTTGTATTTGTGTGGATTGTCGTTTTGTGGTTTTAGCTTGTATTGTTTCCGTATCTGTGATATACGGACGTGTTGTATGTATTTGGCTTTCGATGTGGCTTCTATTATGTTTCTTGTTGTGTCAAGTCACTCCGGAGTGCACAGTTGAGTCATTGTATATTGTTTTATCTGTTGTATGTTTCCGCTGTGTTTAGTGTGTTTTGATATGTTGATATCTGCGTATATCATATTATTGTTGTGGGCCTACGGGCCTTGTATTAACCCGATATGTTGCCACGTACAGGGGAGATGCCGTCCGTTTGCTTTTCGGCACGGCATACTCTCGGGGCGTGACAATTTTATTGGTATCAGAGCCCTAGGTTGCGAAGTCCATTTTCGGATTTGATTTCGTTCGGACATCGAGTTTTGCTTTACTCGGTCTTGGTTTTGTGAGTTCTGGGATCTGGCTGTTGCGGACATCTCCGAGCTACAAGGATTAAGGTATGTTAACTGTTATTACATATCCTTCTGTTGGCTATGCATTTAGTTGCTTATAACAGTGCATGACTTGTAGTATGTTAATCAGTATTCGTAACCGTGGTTTGAGATTACCACGGGAACGATATGTTGAGGTTATTAGACATGTACCTGCTATCGAAAAGGTAATTACCTTTGAGAGCCGATCGATACCGAAGCCTGAAAGGTGAGTTTGGTAGTCACATCTCTTGTGGAGATCAAGGATTACGGTCCTAAGATTTTCACTAATTATGTTAGTCAAATCATTACCTATGGGGTAATGAACTACGCGAGTATACTATTACGGATGCAGATAGTAGAAAATTAGTGGATGATATTCATGGGGATTTTGATCCTCGGACTGATCGTTCTAGGTCGTATAACATTGGGAGTACTTTTGGAGTACTTGACTCGGGTTATACGAAGATAGTAGTGTTAGTGGAATACCATTATCCGGATCTAACCGGTAGTTGGTAGAAGAAAATGGGAAGTAACCTACGGGAAATAATGTATCACTTGGTCACAGTCAGTGATGTTGTGAGATAGTATTTCCCCACGTCATTTTCTTTGACTCATCGTTAGGGAATTCTTGAGCTTCAGGTTGGGTGATCGTCTGGTGACGAAAGTACCATGCAGAGTCGTTAGACTCGTGAGGGTTATGACCCCCCTAATAGCTCGAGAATGTGATTGGGTTGGTTTTGGCCACCCACAGGTTATCGGTTGACATCTTTATCGGGATGTTTGGATCTCCTACCAGATCCTACCGGAAGTGTATAGACCGAGTCATGTGTATAGAAATGACTCCGTAGTAAGTGTTTTAAAGAGTTGGAGATTTGATAAGCAGATATTGCGAGTCAAATTATTGGAATTAGAAGTCTCCAAATGTTGGATAAAAAGGAGCAAGATTAAAGTCATGAGTCATGAGCTACTATTGGAGAGTTTCCGATCACAGAAGACCGATTGCAGATTGTCAGCAACTTCTCATGTTTATCAGCGAACTCAGAGGAAAGACTCCGAAGGGAGATTATGTGTGTGCAGTGCGGGTCACGACGACACCAGAGTCAGATTATCCGATGGATCATTGTATTTGTTTCTACTATAAGCAGCCGGTATCTACAAGGAGAGTACGTATTTTGAAGACTCAGTTGAAGACTATGGATGATGCTTTTGAGCGGACGATCCACAACCTCGAAAGTTGAGATTATTATAGAAGATTAGGTTATCACATCAGCAGCGATCTACTACCCCAGATATAGTTGAAGTTCTTTGATACTTTCATCCGGAAGACGTGAGTTACTCAGATGTCGGTACCAAGACATCTCGAAGACTCGACGCTTGACAACAATTGTTACCTTCCCAGACGACAACAACTGTTATCTTCCCCGGTGTGGTTATGATTTGTTCAGAGGAGAGAGAGTATACGACGATGGTCGTATCTATGCGGTATTCTTCAGTTGCAGCTATACCTTTCACAGAGATGGAGCGTGCTATGATGTTTACAGTTCTTCAGTATTTTTCAGCCGGATGTGTACCTTTGCTAGTACAACAGTGTTTACCATCTCCATTGCGGTTGTTTCAGTTTGTATCTCAGTTCAGCAGTTGATTTCAGTTCCTCCATGACAGTCTTCGAACCTACATGAGCTCAGCCGTCCAGAACAGATGTCAGACAAGTTTACATGATTACTCGAGAAGAAGTATAGAAGACCGAAGGATCGGTCCTTCGGAGTATTGCTTTAGGTTATCCTATTTGCGGATATATCGAGAGATACTGGTAGTTTACAGGTATCTTTATCTAGAATATTCTTGGACAGGGTTCGAAGGGTTCCTATCGACTTGTGGATTGGTGATTTTCTCTACCGTCAGGTGAGATGTTGATCAACAACCAAGAAGGCAAGGGATACCCTTAGCCTTTGCTAGACATACCTCTACTATAGACATATCCTTAAGGATAGTTGGATTGTTGGAGCATTGGTATACTAGGACTCTCGGATGTACGTATAATCTGAGAGTATTCAGATGTAGTTTTGGATGAACTCTCGAACTTGCCACTGCATGGGCAAGTGGAGTAAGCGATTGAGGTGATTTCGGGAATAATCCTGATATTGGGGACCTCATACCGGGAGAGGATTTTATGGGTAACAGTGTTGCTAAACACTATGGGAGATTTATTTGTCTTAGGATTTCTCTTGAGAGGATCCAGAACTCTTTATTAAAAGAGAGATGAACCTTTGGGGTTATGGATCAATTATCGATGATTTGAACACAGTAGTTGAGAATGAGTATCCTTCGTTGTGGATAGAGGATCTGTTAGATCAGCTAAATGACACCTGTGTATATCCTAGTGTTGGTCTACGACTGGAGGTTTGATATTGTAGTGACTTAGTGTCATACTGATTATTATCATTCGGTGTGATGTTTGAGCTATCATTAGCATGGAGTAAAAGGATGCAGGTGTATAGAGCTGATTGATAATGTTGTTAGACTTATCGACGATTTAGTCGTTTATGGATTTGAGGAATCAAGTACTCTGGGAGTATTTGAGATCGATTGTCATCATATCTGTGGATGATATATTTATGGATATATTCCCAATCTTGAGGGAAGTTGTGGTTTCCCTATATTGATTTGATATTTACCAGAGATAAGGATAGGATGTTTTAGCGATGCTATACCGTCGACTTGTTGGACCAAGAAGGTGATGGAAATCACCTGGTCGAAAGTTGTGAAGTTAGGTTTCAAGGCCTAGACGATGATTGACTTTTGCGTTAGTGTTAGTTAATCCGTCCGATATGGATGGAAGAGTATTGCACATAGATGCAATATTTCAGGGATTAGGAGCGATCCCGATGCAGTTGAATGAGACATATATTATGTGTATACTAGTGAGAAACTAGCGAGATTAGTCATTATAGTCTTCCAGTTACTTTCAGTTCTGGGTGATATAATGAATTTTGGAACAGTAGATTGGTTTCTCTTGTGAGAAAGTAATTCTCCGTTTCCGAGGAGAATAGTGGGTTACCGAGTTGTATTCGTTTTAGGAAGAATTGTTTCAGGAGACTCTTCATTCGTGAGTGATGTATTCGGAGCGTATCCGAAAATAGCGAGATTGAGACGTTCATGTTGGTGGAACGATATGTGGGACACGGGTGATTACGTAGTTTGATGTTGGGTATGCCAACAAGCAAAAAGTAGAATATTGTGATCGGTAGGGTTATGTACCGTGATGAAGTGGGAGCCTAGTACGTTGGACTGTGTTGGGAGATTATCTAGAATTCGGAAAGGACTTGATAGGATTTGGGTAGTCGATGATCGATTAGCTAGGTCCGCTCATTTCCTTCCGAGCCGTAAGATGGATTTCGTTGGATCGCTTGACGGAATTATATTCATGGAGTATCTTTGAGTATCATTTCTGATAGTGATTCGTGATTTACCTTACGATTCTGGTAAAGTCTCCCATCGGTTACGAGTCTAGAGCTCCACTCTGGTACAGTTATTGACCTATTGATAGATTGATTGAGAGTGTATATAAGAGCTGGAATGTAATATTCGAGCTCAGTACTCCACTTAGTCACTTGAGGTGTGACTTTGCTCCAGATACTTGAGATGATTATTGTGACATCTCGTACTCGTACATGAGTCGGAAATTTGGGGACCAAATTTTTATAAGTGGGGGAGAATGTAAAATACGAAAAAATAAATAAATATATATATATATATATAGAGATTAACCCTTTATAGTAGTTAATGGGGTTAATCAAAAAGGGGCTAAGGTTAATTAGGGCTAGGCTTAATTTAGATTAGGGTTGAGTTTAAACCGGTTCAAGCCTAAAGGTGGAATGGCTTATATAAGTCCAAACGCGATCGGGCACTGTTCTCTCTTCTTCTCTTCGCGATTTTTGGGTGTTCCTCATCGCGATCGCCGAATTTCCCCTTCGACTCTCTTCTTCCTCTTTGCCGCGGAGTGGGTTGCTCAGCTGGATTCTCGTCGACTGGAGATCGCCGGCCTAGCGAGAGGAGAGTTAGCTGCCACCTGCGGGGCGACGATTTCGGATCAGGGGAGAAACGGGGACGACGATGGGAAGCTGCCGATTATATCTCTGCCGGCGACGAGGGAAGATGGATCGGCTCCAATAACGTCGCAGCTAGGTAAGCACTGGTATCGCGACTTTTCCCTTCCTCTTCGTTGCGATCCCTTCACCGCGCGATTCTCCTCTCCCGGTCGCGATTCCTTTATCCTTTGTTCTCTTTCGTTTTCTCCACAGCAGGTTGGATCTAGATCATCGACGTTTAGAGCCAACCTCGCGTCTACAGCAGGAGATGGCGACATTGCGGACTCTGCGAAGGTTTCGATCGAGTCAGCGCCACCGAGCCAGCTCTTCGTCGGCCGGTTGCATCGCCAACCCCCAAATCTCTGTTGCCTTTGTTTCCAGGCGAGCAGTGTCATCGACTCCTCTTCGTCAGCCATGTTGACAACCTCAATTTGGCATCACCTGTTGTTGGCGACACCCCTAGTCTTTTTCCTTCAAGCTAGCTGTCGAAGGTATTCACTTGTGGTGGTTGTCGACCATTGCTTGATCTGCTAGTACCATCGACGATTTTGGCTATGTCATGGTCATCGTGAGGAAGAGGAATGCTACTGCTGTAGCTCTTAGGGGATTGGGGGATTTTGTGCTATGATTTGGCTATGGTATGATTCTGCGTTTGTTGTTCTTGCAGGGTGAGCATTGATACCTGGATTTCAATTTAGTGGTGTTGATGAGATGTGAGCTCAGTTATGGGAATTGACACACGATTGTGTGGGAGCAGAGATTTCCTTGTTGATCTAATTCGGAAAAGCAAGGTATGTCCGATTGGTATATTTATAGTTAATATTGTAGACTGATTGGTTAATATGAATTCATTCATCCTGTAATATTAGATTGTTCGATTAATGGATCGAGATATATGGTCGATGTGGGAGTTGATTCGATCGTTAGACATGTGACAGTACTTTATTGTATTCTATTGTTATAGGACCTTGATGGTGATGGATATATGAACGTGGAGATGAATAGCACGGGTTATATATCATGTGGGTAATATCTACCTGGTCCGGTAGTTTTGATCAATTCCAGTGCATGATATTGGATATATGTTATTCTTGTTTACCTTAGATCCACTCTTATTTAATCACATGCTTGCGCTTGACCTTTGAGATATATACTCTATTACTCATTGATTATCTAGCATGGATAGGAACTATAAACCCTATTATGTATCGATAGATGTTGGTAAGTACATGTGGTTAGGGTTATTTTTGTGACTTCAGATTGGGTTACTGTATTACATCACTAGGGTTAGGTGATGGTTTGGATTATGGAGTCGAGTGTTATATCGTTTCCGTATTAGTAGTGCATTTATTATGGATATAGTTGTGTGTGTTTTGATAATTGTATTGTTGCTCGTATGTGACCACGGACTAGAAGTACTAGTGTGTTGGTATATCCATAGGGATTGTATGCTGTGTATGGTTATATGGATGGTCGATTGTATATCGCCATCGACTAGAGGTCTTAGCGTGGTTGTCAGATGAGTATGACTCTTTATGCGATAGAGAGAGTCTTATGGATTGTAGTCCTTGCATAGTTGACTTTTAGTTGACCAGGACTCCCCGTGGGATGGGGAGTGTCGCGAGGATACATGTATGGAGCTATGCATCATCACATTGCATGCATGCTGACCGGGTCTCCTTGTGGATTGAGACAAGTCGACCATCCCGCCTCCCGGCCACTCGGGGTAGTGGTAGCAGGGTTGAGGGCAGAGCATTGGATGTCGCGCCTACCACTATGGATGGTGGTAGCCGGAGATGCGACCGCCATGCGGCAGAGTGGTGTTAGCACTCGCCCACTATAGACGGTGGTTGTGTGAGGTGCAGTTGTCCTGTGTGCGGCGGCGTTTGTCTACTCATGGGTAGGGACAGCGTGGCTTGCAGCAGGGGCCCCTAGGAGTAGTTAGCTTTTTACGCTTATACACTACTCAGTCATACTACCCAACTCGGCCACTCGAGAGTGGTGGCAGCTGGAGTCGGGCTAGTTGTCATGTGTCGTGCCACCCTGGCCACTCTGGGGTCGTGGTTGGACGGGTCCGCAGACAGTGACCATGCATATGCATTGCTGATATATATGTATGCATGTATTTGATATATGTTTTACATATGCCTGTGAGATGCTGCATTTGATTGAGCTATGATTGTTGCACATGCTTGTACATCATGATACATGCCATTTGCATTTTATTTACTGCTATGGGTTGAGCATGATACATGCGTTGATTCAGACTGTTATATGCATTTGATTAGCATCATGTCATTGTGTGAGTACGGATAGGGTTATTATACGGTGATCATATATCTTTGTTCATATGTCTGAGTATTGGTCAGGTATGGGTTTGACCTGATACGTTATATGGTTATGTTATTATTGCTCGGGATGATCTAGCATATGACATTCTGACGCAGTGCGTTGGTACATTACTTTATGTTGATTGATCGTTTAGTATATACCTTGAGTATGACTTTCTTGTAGTTACTTGTTATTAGATTGGGATATGGTGTATGTCTATCGGACTCATGTTGTATACTGAGATCTTCACATGTATACTTGTAGATCTATCCTTATATGTTGTTCATGCACTTTCTATATATTACCCCGAGTTTATACTCACCACCACAGGACCACGGGCTTCCTTTCGCCTGTAACAGTAGAAGATTCCTTGGGACGTTCGAGCTCGCGGTGATCCCATCTCACACCGGACGGATGGATATTTAATCCGCACTGTTGTATTTGTGTGGATTGTCGTTTTGTGGTTTTAGCTTGTATTGTTTCCGTATCTGATATATCTGGACGTGTTGTATGTATTTGGCTTTCGATGTGGCTTCTATGATGTTTCTTGTTGTGTCAAGTCACTCCGGAGTGCACAGTTGAGTCATTGTATATTGTTTTATCTGTTGTATGTTTCCGCTGTGTTTAGTGTGTTTTGATATGTTGATATCTGCGTATATCATATTATTGTTGTGGGCCTACGGGCCTTGTATTAACCCGATATGTTGCCACGTATAGGGGAGATGCCGTCCGTTTGCTTTTCGGCACGGCATACTCTCGGGGCGTGACACCACATTTGATGATGTCACTAGAAACTTTGCCACACATTTCAAGTTTCGCTTCCCGATTATTCTATGTTTCCACACCTTTTAAGGATATATGACCGACACAAAAACTATGCTTTATTAATGGGCACATGCTCCTTTGTTTGAATAAATTCTTTCCCATTTCTAGAACTAAAGTCAAATTCCATATATCTCTTTAACACAGGTTTTCATCGAATTTATAGCATGAGGGACGGTGGCTTGAACACCTTGTTCTCACATTATCAGTTATGTTGAAATTTGATGCCGCTGGATATTTGGTTTACATTCATTCTTGGGCATGTTGATCCAATATAGCACAACGAATTCCAATTTAACAAATTTTATATATTTTCAACGGTTGCAAACTACTTAAAATGTGATAGTTTAACAAAAGATCACCACCTTTCTTTCTTTTTTTAATAAACTTGAGTATTTCTACCAATTCCTAGGGAACAAACATGGGCAGAGCTTGTATGGGTCCAGAAATTTTTTTATAATAATAATAATTTTATCAAATTATTATATTTTAACTACATTGCATGTTACAATCTCCAATTAAGGAGATTTGGAAGAATAAAATTTAAATATTAATTATTATTTTTGTTTTTCTATAATTTTTAAAAAATAAAATAAGTTATAAATTATATTTATATTATAAATTTTATTTTGAAGAAAAAGAGAGAAAATAAAATGATATTATTATTAAGATTAATAAGTCAAATACTACTAAAATCTTTAAATGATATATAAATTAATATTTTGTCACAAATTATACATCAATAGGGCACAACTCATATAACGATCTAGTGTGAGCAGTAAAATAAGATAAGTTAGTTCAAACACATCACTACCAAAAATTTATTTCAAGTACATCTTCTGAATCATCTTGATGATCAACTTGAAACTTATATATATAATATGCATTCTAAAAAAACATTTCAAGGATTGAAAGGCCTTGATGATCTTTCAGAGAAGTTAGTTATATCAAAGAAAAATATAATATATTCATTGATTTATAAGTTTTTGACATTGACATTAATTTTACTGGTTGGGATTGTCATTGTAGAGAGAGTATTTTTTGTTATGAGAATTATGAAAGACAAATTGCATAATCGAATGAGTGATGATTAGATGAATTATAGTTTTATTGTCTATATAGAAAAAGATATATTTTTAATAGTTGATAATGAAGTTATTATACCAAGTTTCAAAATATAGAAATTCAAAAAGAATAATTGTAATGTAATTATTTTATGGTGCTTTGTAATTATAAAATTTTATTTTTTTTATTAATTATATTATATCGTTATCTACAGTGATCGAAGATCCTATCTCCGCCTTAGGAATAGACATTGTGTCACAACATCCATTAGACAATTAGAACATGTTACTTTTTGAGCCAAGAAGCTAATATTGCAAGGCAAAGTGTCGTTTCTGGTTATGTAGTAGTGAATTGTCATAACATGGCTCTTGCTCCCTTATGATGAACTTTCGAGGGAAAAACAATTCTCGATTATAACAGTGTTTTAAGTCTTTATCCTGCTAAAATCAAATGATAAGTTAGCCATAAAATAATGATTCAAAATAAGTAGATGCCAATTGGGTCATCTCTTGTTGAATCAGTGATTATCAAGTCAAGTGCCTACCGAGTTGACCTTCGATTGGGTCGGTGGGGCATTGGGTAAACTATCGAAATTCCTTGAAACCGAAAAGGTTTGCAATTTCAGTGGGGGATATGAAGAGTGACGTCATCATCTCAGTTAACAATTTGGGAAACTATGCTTTATTAATGGGCATATGCTTCTTTGTTTGAATCAATTCTTCTCCAATTCTAGAACTAAAGTCAAATTCTATATATCTCTTTGGCACGGGTTGTCATTGGATTTATAGCATGGGGGACGGTGGCTTGAACACCTTGTTCTCGTGTTATTAGTTATTTTGAAATTTGATGTCACTAGATATTTGGTTTACACTCATTCTTGGGCATGTCGATCCAATATAGCACAACGAATTCCAATTTGACAAATTCTATATGTAAAATACTGGAGAAAAAAAAAATATATTCTTCGGTAATTGATAAAATATCTTGTGGAATTTTTTTCAGGAATTTTTAGAATTTTTTCTGGATTTAAACGGAAGTTATATGGATACTTCATGGGGATAAAGCGGATTGGCTTTTCTAAAGCCTGTTTAGACGGGAATTAAATGGGTTAAGTAACCGAAGCTTTCCGTTTTTCCCGTCGATTCTTTTTCCCGACTCTTCTTCTTCTTTCCCCGATCACGCCAGATGTTTCTCACCGCAACATTTCTCTCCTTCTCCCGATCGTGCGTGGCCCTCCGCTTTCCTATACGCTGACCGCCGAATCTGAGGCAAATGACGACGCCACAACGCGTCATAGCTCATCCTCTCCCAAGAGCCCCAACGCCGGTGCTTCTTCCTTCCTGATCGAGCCGTCGAGCACTGTTACCAACCGGCCGATCTAGTTCGATCCGCCGCTGCTTTCTCCTCCTCCGCCTGAGACGCCTCCTCGCGCGATTTTCCCTCTCCATCGTGGTTGTTGAGCGAGCTCGCCCTGTCGCCGGGTCGCAGCCATCACTCCGCCTCCATGCCGTGCCGCCTCGTCACCGCCACCTTCTCCCTCGCGTGCGCCCGACCACGCCCAACCGCCGATGGCCTCGCTGGCGCCCATCGTGACACGCTGGGCCGCTTGCCGCTTCGGCCAGCCGCGACGTCGCCTCTTTCTTCCCGATCTCGCGCCCGGGCATCGCGAGAGCGATCCATTGTCGCCACCGCCATCCGTCCGGCCGCGGCACCGATGAGCCATTCTTTTCCCCGAGCCCGGTTGTCGTTGTCGCAGGCTGCTCGATCGCGCCTATCTCGCTGGGCGAGCCGATCACGGTTGTTTCAACGGATCACGAGCCTCCAGATTGATCACGTGAGTTTTTCTCACCAGATCTCGATCTCGAACTCTTCCCCATTCTTGCATTCTCTTCTCGTATTGTTGATCCGTAGGTTGGTCTTCGACGCTTGCATGACCACTTCGAGTGAGCACGCTCCTAAACGCGGCTTGGGACAACCTAACATCGGAGAGAGAGCTAGCGACCTAGTATGCTCAACGATGACATGATACATGTGCCACCGTCTTGAGCAACCCTGCTCCTCCTTGCCGCTCTCGCTTGATGAGGAGTATTGATCCGGACCAAGACCGCCACGAGTGACCTTGGGGTTAAGAGGAAGATCTTCCATATCCAGACCTGTGTTTCCCGAATTGATTGTGAATTGTAGGGTGTAGCAGACCGCCAGTGGGAGAAGGGAGGTCAGGCTATGGAATCGATTTTGAGTTAAATTAGTTGGGTTTATGAGTTTGGGTGATGTATTGTACAGGGCCAAGATACTGGATCCAGAAGTTCGATTGATACTAAGCGAGGTTGGAATGGGATTGATGATACTATATAATTGGATTAAGAGGTAAAGGTGTGAATGTTTTGTGTGTATTTTAGAAATATTCTTGTTAATCGATTGAGGATTCTTGAATTTGATCAGTGAATGGAAAACCTGTATACTATAGGTTACAACTGCTAGGATGTATAGTTCATCTTCGATTCATCTGGATTGAGCAAATCGGACTCATCGAAGGGAATGGAGAAGCTATGCAAGCGTGGATAAGCTTGGTAAGTTCTGATTTGAATTGTTGTAGATGAGATGCTAGATCTATAGCTAAGCCATTATTGGTTGTTGATTATGAATTAATAGAGAAAGATATTTAGTTAGTTAATCGAAATATAAAGTTGAAGTAGGATTAGGATTTGATCCTAACATTAGAATTGACAACACATAATTGGATCATACATGTTATGTGCAGGATGTGGAATCGAGATAAATTCTTGGACGTGGATACGAGACAGGTCCACGACCGTGAGGATTTTATTACTACGAGCACTTACAGCAGGTAGGTAATTTCCTACTGGTCGGGTAGATGTAATGATTTTCAGATTTAGACATAGATATGAACCTTAGGTGTTCATATTACCTTGATCATGCTCTGTTTATCGTATGCTTGAACTTACCGTTGATATATATATGTGTGCTCGATTATTGATAACACATATTCCCTAGCATGATCTAGAACTTACAGATGTGATGTAAGTAGGTCGAACGGTTTAGTAGGGTGTAGATGTTAGAGTACGGAGGATGACCTAAATTGTAAATTTGGCAAAAAGATCCTCTGTGGATAAGTATGACCCTAGAAGTAGGACTTATTCCATACTTGTATGTGACACATTTATTCACCAACCACGGGTTGTGTGAATGGTCATGTGAGTCGTGGACAGTGTGTCGCTACGGACCGATGGTCCTAGCTTGTCATGATCTGATGAGTGACTCTCTACAGGGTAGAGAGTGTACTGATCAATTGGGTGTGACTCTTGGTTGAACAGAGAGTCTAGGGTAGATGTTCTGTATGTGAGACAGTACCCTCATTTCATTGCATGCATACTGACAACATCGTCTCCCCTTGGGGTTGAGAGAGAGTCGTCAGTCATCCTGCCTCCCAGGTTACTTCCAGAGGAGTAACTGGTGTGAGGGCATAGCATTTGTTGTGCCGCACTCTACCATTATTGACGATGGTAGTTGGACTTGCGTGCAGTTGTCCTGGGTGCGTGGTACTCGACCACTCATTAGTAGTGTTAGTCGGAGTGACCAAAGAAGAGGGACTTCGCTGGCAGAGCGAGCTACTTACGCCATATGCTATCGGATCATACTACCCAACTCGGCCACCGAGAGTGGTGGCGGTACCGGAGTCGGATAGTTGTCATGTCGCGGCTACCTAGGCCACACCGGGTCGCGGGTAGCGAGTAGGGGTGAGCGGTGCATGACCATGCATGTTGCATTGCACAGATCATACGGAGCCAGATATAATTATATATATATATACATAATCGCTTGTATATATATATATATATGGATGATGGTGATTAGTATACATACATATACCTATATGTATTCTCACTTTGATGATGCATTTGTATGTACTATGCTGCATTTGTTCAGACATATTCATACATGCTATTGCATATTCTGTATGGTAGTAGGTTGATATTTGTATACCTATCGGATATTCAAAGTGATACCCTTGACTCAAAGTTAGGATATTGTGTTAGTACTATCTATACCCTATGATGTGATTATATGCCGATTGGATCAGATAGAGTATTGATCGCGGTATGTCAGCATCGTTGATGTTCAGTTTATTTAGTATATGCATGCATATCTATAGTTATGTTGATGTATACTTGTTGTACGAGTAGATTAAACTGTTGAATGACATGTAATATTGATACATATATTTACATGTTTTCTCCGACACCACGAGTTTTACTCACCACCTCCGACCTCGGGTTTTTCTCACGCCTGTGTAATGTGTAGACGACTTCGTGGATTTACTGAGTCTGCTACGACCGATCCATCCCATCTCCGTTTTCCGAGTCTCCCGAGGAGTTCGTTTTTTTGGTTATGTATGGACTTGTTGTTGTTATGGATTTTGTCGTGATGTCGTGGACTCTATTTGTATAGTCGTTTTATTTACGATTTTATGGTTGTGGATTTGTCAGGTGGTGTACACCTGTATGTTTTTGGTATGTATGTTGTGGGTATGTACTCTTTATTTCCGCTGCTGTTATTATGATATATTATGTTGTTGTTGTGGGTCTACGGGCCTTGTATTAACCCGAAATGTTGCCACGTACAGGGGAGATGCCGTCCGTTTGATTTTCGGCTCGGCATGCTCTCGGGGCGTGACAACTTTATTGGTATCAGAGCTTCGGCTTAGTGCAACATTTCATCCACGGACTAATGGACTGTCTGAGCATGACATTCAGACGTTGGAGGATCTATTCAGATCTTGTGTTGTGGATTATGGAGGTGTAACTTATCGGTTGGCTTTACCTCCGATATTTACGGGTGTTCACCATGTATTTCATGGTTCTATGCTGAGGAAATACGTTCCGCATTCAGAGCATGTTCTGAAGGAGATAGCAATTCCACCTCAGTCTAATGTGACTTACGAGGAGATTCTAGGGTGGAGCCTGAGTCGAAAGGAGCGATAGTCGTGGGACGAAAACCATCCGACTCGTAAAGGTTGAGTGACAGTACCCGACTGATGAGGAGGTTACATGGGAGCTGGAAGATACTATCCGAGCTCGATACCCTCATCTGTTCACTTGAGGAATGTATGTGGTTATTCCGGAAAACCTGCTTGAATTTAATTTTCTTGCATGCTAGTATGAAATTTGGGGACCAAATTTTTATAAGTGGGGGAGAATGTAAAATACCGGAGAAAAAAAAAATATATTCTTCGGTAATTGATAAAATATCTTGTGGAATTTTTTTCAGGAATTTTTAGAATTTTTTCTGGATTTAAACGGAAGTTATATGGATACTTCATGGGGATAAAGCGGATTGGCTTTTCTAAAGCCTGTTTAGACGGGAATTAAATGGGTTAAGTAACCGAAGCTTTCCGTTTTTCCCGTCGATTCTTTTTCCCGACTCTTCTTCTTCTTTCCCCGATCACGCCAGATGTTTCCTCACTGCAACATTTCTCTCCTTCTCGCGCTGATCGCTCGTAATCGGGAGGCAAATGACGACGCCACAACGCTATAGCTCATCCTCTCCAAGAGCCCCAACGCCGTGCTTCCTTCCTCGCATCGAGCCGTCGGAGCAACTGTTACCAACCGGTGCGATCTAGTTCGATCTCCGCTGCTGCCTCCTCCGCTCGATGACGCCCTCGCGCGATTTTCCCTCTCCATCGTGTGGTTGTTGAGCGAGCTCGCCCTGTCGCCGGTTCGCAGCCATCACTCCGCCTCCATGCCGTGCCGCCTCGTCACCGCCACCTTCTCCCTCGCGTGCGCCCGACCACGCCTAACCGCCGATGGCCTGGCGTACCTATCGCACACGCGCTGCCGCCTTGCGCTACCACCGGCCGCGACGTCGCTCTTTTCTTCCCGATCTCGCTGGCCGGCATCGCGAGAGCGATCCATTGTCGCCACCGCCTTCTGTCCGGTCGTGCAGCCGGCAGAGCCATTCTTTTTACCTGAGCCCTGGTTGTCGTTGCCGCAGCGTTCGATCACCGCCTATCTCATTGGCGAGCCGATCACCGGTTGTTTCAACGGATCACGAGCCTCCGATTGATCTGCGTGAGTTTTTCTCACGATCTCGATCTCGAACTCTTCCCCATTCTTGCATTCTCTCTTCAGATTGTTGATCTGTGTAGGTTGGTCTTCAGACGTTGCATGACCACTTCGAGTGAGCACTGCTCCTAAACGCTGGCTTGGGACAACCTAACATCGGAGAGGAGCTAGCGACCTAGTATGCTCAACGATGACATGATACAGTGTGCCACCGTCTTGAGCAACCCTGTCCTCCTTGCCGTTTTAGCGCTTGATGAGGAGTATTGATCTGACCGACCAAGACGCGCCTCACGAGTGACCTTGGGGTTAAGAGGAAGATCTTCCATATCCAGATTCCGTGTTTCCGAATTGATTGTGAATTGTAGGTGTAGCCGCACCGCCAGTGGGAGAAGGGAGGTCGAGCTATGGAATCGATTTTGAGTTAAATTAGTTGGGTTTATGAGTTTGGGTGATGTATTGTACAGTACCAAGATATCTTGGATCCGAAGTTCGATTGATACTAAGCGAGGTTGGAATGGGATTGATGATACTATATAATTGGATTAAGAGGTAAAGGTGTGAATGTTTTGTGTGTGTATTTTAGAAATATTCTTGTTAATCGATTGAGGATTCTTGAATTTGATCGTTGAATGGAAAACCTGTATACTATAGGTTACAACTGCTAGGATGTATAGTTCATCTTCGATTCATCTGGATTGAGCAAATCGGACTCATCGAAGGGAATGGAGAAGCTATGCAAGCGTGGATAAGCTTGGTAAGTTCTGATTTGAATTGTAGATGAGATGCTAGATCTATAGCTAAGCCATTATTGGTTGTTGATTATGAATTAATAGAGAAAGATATTTAGTTAGTTAATCGAAATATAAAGTTGAAGTAGGATTAGGATTTGATCCTAACATTAGAATTGACAACACATAATTGGATCATACATGTTATGTGCGTGTGGAATCGAGATAAATTCTTGGACGTGGATAGACAGTCCACTAATCGTGAGGATTTTATTACTACGAGCACTTACAGGAGGTAGGTAATTTCCTACTGGTCGGGTAGATGTAATGATTTTCAGATTTAGACATAGATATGAACCTTAGGTGTTCATATTACCTTGATCATGCTCTGTTTATCGTATGCTTGAACTTACCGTTGATATATATATGTGTGCTCGATTATTGATAACACATATTCCCTAGCATGATCTAGAAGTTACAGATGTAAGTAGGTCGAACGGTTTAGTAGGGTGTAGATGTTAGAGTACGAGGATGACCTAAATTGTAAATTTGGCAAAAGATCCTCTGTGGATAAGTATGACCTAGAAGTAGGACTTATTCCATACTTGTATGTGACACATTTATTCACCAACCACGGGTTGTGTGAATGGTCATGTGAGTCGTGGAGTGTAGGTCGCTACGGATCGATGGTCCTAGCTTGTCATGATTCGATGAGTGACTCTCTACGGGGTAGAGAGTGTCTTGATCAATTGGGTGTGACTCTTGGTTGAGCAGAGTCTAGGGTAGATGTTACATGTGAGACAGTACCCTCATTTCATTGCATGCATACTGACAACATCGTCTCCCCTTGGGGTTGAGAGAGAGTCGTCAGTCATCCTGCCTCCCAGGTTACTTCCAGAGGAGTAACTGGTGTGAGGGCATAGCATTTGTTGTGCCGCACTCTACCATTATTGACGATGGTAGTTGGACTTGCGTGCAGTTGTCCTGGGTGCGTGGTACTCGACCACTCATTAGTAGTGTTAGTCGGAGTGACCAGCAGCAGGGACCCCCGTTGCGTAGCGAGCTACTTACGCTCATATGCTACTGGATCATACTACCCAACTCGGTCACTCGAGAGTGGTGGCGGCTGGAGTCGGGATAGTTGTCATGTCGTGCCACCTAGGCCACACTGGGGTCGTGGTAGCGAGTAGGGGTGAGCAGGCATGACCATGCATGTTGCATTGCCGTATCATACGGTGTTTTGCATATAATTATATATATATATACATAACTGCTTGTATATATATATATATATGGATGATGGTGATTAGTATACATACAGATACAGTCTATATGTATTCTCACTTTGATGATGCATTTGTATGTACTATGCCTGTTGCATTTGTTTGTACATATTCATACATGCTATTGCATATTCCTGTATGGTAGTAGGTTGATATTTGTATACCTATCGGATATTCAAAGTGATACCCTTGACTCAGGTTAGGATATTGTGTTAGTACTATACTGTTATACCCTATGATGTGATTATATGCCAGATTGGATCAGGATAGAGTAGCTGACTGCCAGGTATGTCAGCATCGTTGATGTTCAGTTTATTTAGTATATGCATGCATATCTATAGTTATGTTGATGTATACTTGTTGTACGAGTAGATTAAACTGTTGAATGACATGTAATATTGATACATATATTTACATGTTTTCTCTGATTACCTGCTGAGTTTTACTCACCACCTCCGACCCTGGGTTTTTCTGTCGCCCAGGTAACAGGTAGACGACTTCGTGACGACTTGGAGCTGCGCCGACCGATCCATCCCATCTCCGTTTTCCGAGTCTCCCGAGGAGTTCGTTTTTTTGGTTATGTATGGACTTGTTGTTGTTATGGATTTTGTCGTGATGTCGTGGACTCTATTTGTATAGTCGTTTTATTTACGATTTTATGGTTGTGGATTTGTCAGGTGGTGTACACCTGTATGTTTTTGGTATGTATGTTGTGGGTATGTACTCTTTATTTCCGCTGCTGTTATTATGATATATTATGTTGTTGTTGTGGGTCTACGGGCCTTGTATTAACCCGAAATGTTGCCACGTACAGGGGAGATGCCGTCCGTTTGATTTTCGGCTCGGCATGCTCTCGGGGCGTGACACTATATTCCCAACTGTTGCAGACTACTTAAAATGTAGTAGTTTCACAAAAGAGGTGAAAATATTCACCACATTTCTTTCTTTTTTTAATAAACTTGAGCATTTCAGAATTTTTATTTACCAGTTTCTGTTGGATCGAAGCGGATCGCTAGAGGGGGGAGGGGTGAATAGCGATAGAAACTTTTCTTTGAATTCGCTCTAGAAATCACGAGTAGACACAACGGAAGATAAATCTAAAATAGAAGAGACAATGGGTTTTTTACTTGGTTCGTAGCCGAAGGCTACTACTCCAAGGCCCTAGTGGTCCTTGACCACGCACGGAGGGCAAAACACTAAACGAACTCTTTCTCGTTGGAGATAGGAGTTAAACGAATACAAAAACTCAAGAAAGACTCAAGGTAGAGGGACACTCCCCCTCTCTTTGATATGATTTAAAGCTCGAAATAAGAACAACTTATACAAATTAAAGATTATACCGACGACTTTTGAAGACTTGAATCTTGGAGCTTGAGTCGTCGTCTCGGCAGCGCTTCGTCGTAGGGATGTCGGAGACTCGTAGCATATCGAAAGCATTCGGAAGCTTTTTAATTGATGAAAAACCCTAGGACAAGCCCTCCTTTTATAGCCTTTAAGCCCCTCATCGAATGAGTCTTCAACCAATAGGAATTGGGCACAAAACCTCCTTGAAAAATGGTGATAGAGCTTGACTCGAGGTCGATCCTTGACCATCACTTGATCGATGGCCATCATCACGATCGATGGCCATCATCACCGATCGATGGTAGCATCAATCGAGTCCGACTCGCCGATCGATTGACGACAATCGAGTCCTCCAAGCCGGGCAATGATCGATGCTTGCTGCAAGTCAAAGTTAGCTCAACAAAAACATAATTCTGACGGTCGTCGACCGTCCGATCTCAACCTAGACCATCTATAGGATATCTTTGGTCGGATCTACGCTTAAGATCATCCCCGTAAAGAGGATACGATCTCACTTACGCTCGCACACACGAGCTTACCTCGATACTTACGTGTTGCTTTTGCTTCCGGCCTTCCACTCGATTCCTTCGGCTCCCTCCGAAGTCACTCGAGTGTCGCCCGACCACCGCGGCTTCCTCCGGGTGTCGCTAGCCTTCAGCTCCAGATTTAGCACTTTTCTGCACACTTGATTCAGCTCGTGAGATAATGATATATCATTGACTTTATCTTTTGTCATAATCAAAATATGTGTTCGACTTAGGTGCCCTCGCACTAACAATCTCCCCCTTTTTGATCTTATGGAAAATTTACGCAAAGTTAAGGGAAAATATAAAGCAGAAAATGAGTAAGATAAACGTTACGCTCATTTTTAGTGAACTCCCTCTTAACCTTCGGTGAGTTTTAAAACAAAAGTTTTAATTTTCAAAATTTTAAATTTTGTTCTCCTCCTTAACTTATGCTCTTCTCCCCCTTTTGCCATGAATCAAAAAAAGTGTGGGGTTTTATATAAAAAGTAGGGGTTTTTTAATAGAAAAGGTAACATGCATAAAGATTATCTAACATGAGTCCAAGCATGTGTCTTGATTTAATTTGGTACGAGGTATAGCCCTCTGCACCAATAATGAAAGTTTTTGGAAACTAAGTTTGATTTTCAAAATACTTATAAAATTAGCTTTGAGTTCCACAATACTTATACGCTAATAACTTTTGAAAATATATAAAACCCTTAGAGTTAGTTTGCTCTCCCCCTTAATCAAATATATAAGGTACAGAAGAGTTAGGGGGCGCTAAACATTGACCTAGAAGGTTGTATATTTAGAGTTTTGTCCGAAAATAAATGTTTACGGTCAATAGTTTGAAAAATAGATAGCATTTTTGAAAAGATTATGTAAATTGAAATTATTCCTTATTCATCTCACCTATTCTAAGTGTCTTAGAATTGGTCACCTTATATGTTGTGTGAGATGATTCCAATTTTATCTTGATTAAGTTTTAATGATTTGAAACTTGTCAACCTTGCGTTAGATTCGGATTTGATCCTAAGCTCATCAAGTCACCTTTTCAAGATCTTGGCTTCCAGGTCGTGGCGAGGCACAGGGGTCTTCTTTGATCGGAAAAACTACCACTTCCTTAGACAAAGCCAATTTCGAGAAAGTAGTAACTTGACTCACCTAAGACCACTTCCTGGTCTAACTAGTCTAGGATACGGCGAGGTAGCTTCAGCTAGTTCCACTCGGTCGAGTGAACCGAACTAGATACACCTTATCTAGCCCGAATACACAAGACTCCGCTTTCCTAGCGTACTATCATCTCGCCGCGTCCTGGTACTATGTTATCAAGCATTGACGAGTTATAGTCCTATCTAACCATTCTAAAAGAAATAAGAGGTTTAGGTTATCGGATATACTATTTTGGTATTAGCTCCCCCTGGATCATTGAACCGATATGGTCTGGTCAAGTAATGAACTTGATCCTTGGGAATCCAAAACCTATTGGTCCTTATATGTGAGTTTAATAAAGTTTTCGGGACCCACGCTTGGACTCGATGATGACTACGGTTTACGATAGGCATGTAAGATATATTCGTAGTCTTTGAGCTATATCCGAGTCCGGCTCTGTTGTACACGGCTCTCTGAGTTCCAAGAAGTCGGTTAAGATTCTTGGACCCTGTCGAGAACTTGTTCAACCGAGCTTCGAGCTCTTGGACTTGCCCTTTCAAGAGAGAGTTCTCTTCTTCGAGTTTTTCAACTCGAGTTGAGTCCTCCTCTTGAACTCGACTAGTCGAAGAGTTTAGGGGTGTCTCTTGTTTGAGGGTTTCAACCTCCTCAACCAAGGACTCGACCCTAGACTTGGATTTAGCTAATTTCCTAGTTAGCAATTTAATTGTATTGTAAAGCGTATGAATTAGTGAGCGGCTAACCTTGATTTTATCTTTCGGTCCGGCTTTGAGTTGCTTCTCGAAGTTGTGCTCGAGTTCTGAGTCGGTGTTGTAGTTTGATTGATTCGGACTCGGACTCGGACTCTTGGTCTTGCCATGCATGCTATGCCGACACCTTCTTCGTTGTCCCATGTTGCATGAAACGCCTTCTTTGACTTGATTTGAATTGTGCCCTCTTTTGTTTTTAGTAGCCTCCTTTCCTCGAACGATCTTCCGCACTACGCTCACTATTGCTTCCACCTTTCGGATTCGGACTGATTCATCTTCGGTTTGAGTCCATCTTCTTGCTTGGTGGGTGTCTTGCTTCTTTGTCCCGCAAGTAGAGCAATACCTCTCTCGCCCGAACCATATTAGTTTGCTCGTGAAGTTCAAACTTGGAAAATAACTCGCCTAACCTAAGCTTTGAAAGATCCTTAGAAACCTTGTAGGCATCAACCATGGATGCCCACAAGGTAGTCCTAGGAAATGAGTTAAGAACATACCTTGAGGTCACGGTTTTCACCTTGTGTCCGATGGTGTGCAAGCCGCTGACAATGTCCTGGACGCGGCGTGTAGTTGCGTTGCTCGCCTCACATTCTGCATTTTTAGGTTATACAATTTATTAAGTAGCAAATCACGCTTACTTACCTTCGCGTTGTTAGTCCCTTCGTAGTTCTATGAGTTTTGTCCATAGATCTTTATACTGATGAAGGGTCCGATGCGTTGAGCTCTTCCTTAGACAAACCGCATTGCAATATTTGGGTTGCTCTTGCATCGGCTTCGATTTGCCTCTTGGTTGCATTGGTCCACTTGTTGAAATCCAAGGGCTCGCCTTGATCATTGGTGGGTAGAGCAAAGCCGGTTTGGATGATTATCCAAGACTCGACTTGTGTTTTTTAGAAAACACTCATCCGACATTTCGAGAAATCATCTCCGCTAAAGAACGGAGGTCGGGTGGTGTTGTACCCCTCAATGTGGGTTATAAAGAAAAACTTGCACACACAAAAAAAACAAAAAAAAACTTGCCAAGACTCGAGTCTTGGATTAGTGGTGCGGAAAATAAAAGGAAACAAACGAGAAATAGAAAGTTAAACAAAGAGATAAGAAACTAAACAAAAAGTAAGTACTCACAACCTTCGATGTCCCCAAAAGGGTACTAAACGTCGATTTTTGGGGATAAAAACAGCTTGTTACAGGGTAAACCCCAATAAGAAGTGTAGATCTCTCAGAGAGCTTCGATTTGGTGGGTAGATCGCTGAGTCCACTTGTAGCAAAAGTTATGCTCGCTTGATCGTGAGGTACTCAAGGCAATTAATACTTGCAAAAACACAACCAAAACTATGTACCAAGACTTGGTCTTGGATTAGTAGGAGAAATCTTAAAACGATAAATACGAAAACAAAACAATGCTCGACCGGTGGTTGCACCGAATCTGAGCGCCCCCGGCTCTGATACCAATTGTTGGATCGAAGCGGATCGCTAGAGGGGGGGGGTGAATAGCGATAGAAACTTTTCTTTGAATTCGTTCGGTAAATCACGAGTATACACAGCGGAAGATAAATCTAAAATAGAAGAGACAATGGGTTTTTTACTTAGTTCGTAGCCGAAGGCTACTACTCCAAGGCCCTAGTGGTCCTTGACCACTCACGGTGGGCAAAACACTAAACGAACTCCTTCTCGTTGGAGATAGGAGTTAAACGAATACAAAAACTCAAGAAAGACTCAAGGTAGAGGGACACTCCCCCTCTCCTTGATATGATTTAAAGCTCGAAATAAGAACAACTTATACAAATTAAAGATTATACCGACAACTTTTGAAGACTTGAATCTTGGAGCTTGAGTCGTCGTCTCGGCAGCGCTTCGTCATAGGGATGTCAGAGACTCGTAGCGTATCAGAAGCACTTGGAAGCTTTTTAATTGATGAAAAACCCTAGGACAAGCCCTCCTTTTATAGCCTTTAAGCCCCTCATCGAATGGGTCTTCAACCAATAGGAATTGGGCACAAAACCTCCTTGAGAAATGGTGATAGAGCTTGACTTCTCGAGGCTGATCCTTGACCATCAATCGACTGATGGCCATCATCAGTCGACTAATGGTAGCATCATCCGAGTCGCGACCTCCGTGATCGGTGATTGTCGGCAATGAGTCCTCCGTGGCGTCGATGCTTGCTGCAAGTCAAAGTTAGCTCAACAAAAACATAATTCTGACGGTCGTCGACCGTCCGATCTCGACCTAGACCATCTATAGGATGTCTTTGGTCAGATCTATGCTTAAGATCATCCCCGTAAAGAGGATACGACCTCACTTACGCTCGCACACACGAGCTTACCTCGATACTTACGTGTTGCTTTTGCTTCCGACCTTCCACTCGATTCCTTCGGCTCCCTCCGAAGTCACTCGAGTGTCGCCCGACCACCGCGGCTTCCTCCGGGTGTCGCTAGCCTTCAGCTCCAGTTTTAACACTTTTCTGCACACTTGATTCAGCTCGTGAGATAATGATATATCCTTGAGTTTACGTCTTTTGTCATAATCAAAATACAGATTCGACTTAGGTGCCGCTGTACCAATAGTTTCTAAGGAACAAACATGAGCATGCAGAGCTTGTATGGTCCCAGTGTGTTGGGTTTAGAAATTTTGTTATAATAATAATTATTTTATCAAATTATTATATTTTAACTATATTGCATATTACAATCTCCAATTAAGGAGATTTGGAAGAATAAAATTTAAACTGTAATTATTTTTTTGTTTTTTTATTATTTTTAAAAAATAAAATAAGTTATAAATTATATTTATATTATAAATTTTATTTTGAAGAAAAAGAGAGAAAAAAAAATGATATTATTATTAACATTAATAAGTTAAATACTACTAAAATCTTTAAATGACATATAAATTAATATTTTTAGTCACAAATTATACATCAATAGGGCACAACTCATATAAGGATCCAGTGTGAGCAATTGCTATTATACATTCATAAGAGAAGTTAGTTCAAGTACATATTCTGAATCATCTTGATGATCAACTTGAAACTTATATATGTAATATGCATTCTAACAAAAAGCATTTCAAGGATTGAAAGACCTTGATGATCTTTCAGAAAAGTTAGTTATATCAAAGAAAAATATAATATACTCATTGATTTATAAGTTTTTGACATTGACATTAATTTTATTGGTTAGGATTGTCATTGTAGGGAGAGTAATTTTGTTATGAGAATTGTGAAAGACAAATTGCATAATCGAATGAGTAATGATTGGATAATTATAATTTTATTGTCTATATAGAAAAAGATATATTTTTAATAGTTGATAATGAAGTTATTTTACCAAGTTTCAAAATATAAAAACTCAAAAAGAATAATTGTAATGTAATTATTTTATGGTACTTTGTAATTATAAAATTTTATTTTATTTTATTAATTATGTTATATTGTTGTCTACTGTGATCGAAAATCCTATCTCCGCCCTGGGAATAGACATTGTGTCACAATGACCTCATTTGTGTTCATTTGACTAATGCAAATCTTTCTTTTTTACACACATCTTTGTATCCCATTGACAACCACTAGACAATGAGAACATGTTAGTTTTTGAGCTAAGAAGCTAATATTGCAAGGCAAAGTGCGGTTTCTGGTTATGGAATTGTCGTAACATGGCTCTTGCCCCCTTGTGATGAACTTTTGAGGGCAAAATAATTCTCGATTATAACAGAGTTTTAAGTCTTTATCCCGTTAAAATCAAATGATAAGTTAGCCACAAGATAATGATTCACAATAGGTCGACGCCAATCGAGTCGTCTCTTGTTGGATTATCAAGTCAAGCGCCTATCGAGTTGACCTTCGATTGGGTCGGTGGGGCATTGGGTAAACTATCGGAATTCCTGAAACTGAAAAGGTTTGCAGTTTCAGTGGGGTATACTGGTTTTGAAAAATTCAATTAGTTATGAGAACTGACAACCTTTAAGTGTCCCAATTGCAAATGATCATTATCCTGCAAAATAGGGCTATGAGATAAACTTACTGACCTGCCAAAGCAGCACATGCCTGACAGCAGAATTGACGTATTCTTTAACTAGCAAACCGAAGGAAATCAGATAACCATCATTAGACTTATTTATTGATTTAGCACGTTGAGCTTTGTGCTTACCACTCACTGTTATATACAAGAACTCGAAATTCTCTCGACAGGGATAAGCAAACATAGTTGATAAAACATTCTAATGAATGATGGTATATATTTAACAATAGCATCGACAGAAACTCACCTTGTAGCTAGCCTTTTGCACCAGTACTCTTCGTGACGAAGTGCAAGACACCGGAGCAAGCTTTGAAAATACAGTGCTCATATTAAGAGGCAGATTTAATTACAAGAAATGCTTCAATATTAAATGATAATTAATTAATTAAAATTTAATAATGCTAAAATTTCAGATCACATTTGAGACAACTATATGTGAAACAAGTTACCACAAACTCGCCATGAGTAATTGATAAAAAAAATGCATTTTCCCTCAATGAAACTAAAAAACACATATTATTTAATCACTTGTTGAATACAGAAACTCCGATAAACCAAACAAAACAAACACAAAGAAACTATTTAAAAATATATGTGAAAATATTCACATAGGTCATCTGAATCACATCTGATGACCCTGAACTCAAGTCAATTAGGACCTAATCAATCTAATTTGAGCTTCTATCTTTGCCCTGAATATAAGTCATCATTCAATTCATTTCACTAATTTACCTTGTGCAGCCTTCCTTCCGACTTCTTATTCTTTGAATGCATCGAGTCCTTTCGGTTCCCTATTCGTGTATTTTTTTTGCTCCATCAAAGTACTCTTCCATTAAGTTTTTGTACCTCAGGGCATCAAATCTATCAGTTCTTTTTCCACATCATCCTTCATATTCAGTTGTCTTTTGTCAAAGTTTCACTGTCTTTGATATTTGTCATCCTTTTTAATTCTTCGAGTGTCTCACACCATTCTTCATTATACTGTATCAAAACTTGAGCCATCGAACACTTAGATGTTCTCTTGAGTCCCTTAGATACATAAAATAGTAATATAGCAAAACTTAAACTTATTTAACAACATATCAAAAATCTTAGTTCATATCACATAGGAGTTCAACTATCTATTCTTTAGTCATTCGGAGTACTAATAATCTTTTTCACTATGATGTGTGCTAATATAATTTAAGTCAGGATAAAAATAAAAAATATATATAAAGATAAAAATACAAATAATTGAAATATATATAATTGACTCCCCTTATATTTATAGTTTTAATTTTTTTCTCAACTTAATAAATTGATAAAAGACTAATCTTATTATAACTTAATCTTTCTCTCTCTTTGATAACATATATCAAAACGTGAGAGTCCGATGATCTAGGAATAAAGAAATGTCATAAATCCATTTTGATAATTTCAATTAAATTGGAAATTAATTGTGATTTTAAATTGTATCTTAGTAAATTTTGAAAATTTATTTATTTATTTTTTAATTTCAAAAAATTCTAAAATTTTAACTAAGTACATTACAAATTCAATTTTTCCACATAAAAATAATTTCATTGAAAAATTTATTTTCATTTTTACAAATTAAACATTTAATTTTAAAAAGTATGATTATTTTAAAAAAATTATTTAAAAATTTCTAAACATTAAAAAATCACAAAATTTTAACATTAACAGAAGAGATATCAAATTTTCTTATAGAATTTAGCATGAATGGAATCAACAGTTTCTTAGTTTTCAACATGGTTTTTAGGTTAAACATACAATCTTATACCGACCACTTATTAATGATGTATTTATTTCTCACGGTTTATTATTTTAAAAATTTTATTAATAATTTAAAATTAATTTTGACACCAAAATTAATTTGTGTCAATAGATTTACCACATGCATTTTGGAATTAAAAATCTTCATACATTTCTAATTTGTTTCTTAGGGATTTTAAAAATATATTTGGTTCTCCAAACTATAAATCTTGTTGGAAAATTTTATTTCTTAAAAATATTTAACAATAAATTCAGATTACAATAACTAATAAAAAATGAATGTTAATTTAAGGGTTTCTACCTATCCCCTAATTTTACATTTTCATTCTTAATATTTTTGAATTCCTTTTTAAATAAAAATATAATAATTGTTTTGCTAGATCAATTTTAACTTGTTTTAAATTAAAATATTTATACATAAAGCATTTTAATAATATCATATAACTTATTAGAGAGAAGTCTTTACCTTATTTTTACTTGTCAAATTCATAAGATGAAACTCTCTCCCTTTTTTACATCAGATATTCGGGTATAATTTCTCTTTCTTACTAGTCTTGATGATTAATCGACCTGGCTCAACGATTAACATCATCGATTGACGAGACTGAATCAGGATGATGCATGGTCAATGCATATTGGAAACTCATGCGACACCAGGAAGGATCGACCACGCTGAGATGGAGGCATCGAACATCACCACCCACACAACACACACTGTTGAAGGACGGAATTGACTCTTGAAAATACAGAGGGGAATCTCGTGATTAACCAACGCATCGTTGCCCTGGGACAAACTCTCTCCCTTCATTATTATTAGAGGTGGAGCCATCTTGGACTAGGATGGGCTTCAACTCCACCTAAAAAGAAAATTTTTATTTAATCTATCATAATTATTTTTTCATTTTTATATACCATTGTCAATAATTATCCCCATATAATTTTCAATTTTGACTCCGCTTCTAATTATTATTCTACATAGATGAAGTATTCTTTGAATCGTTTTAGTAAAAGACGATTACATTTGCCTCTAGTATTCTTCATCATCGGTCTCTCGGTGATGATGAAAGGAGATGAATCACAAAGGGCTATGCTCCTTGAGTCATTGATCAGAAATGACGGAGGACTTCTGAGCTCGGATGAAAATTTTAGACTCCACGTCGAGAATCAATCCCTGTCCATTCTAACAACATTTGCATCATTTTAGTCAACAGTTCGTCTCGAGGGGATGAGTACGTATTCTTTGAATCGATGATTTCACTATGAGTGATCGTGAGTGTCATTTTTGCAATGTGCTCATGTTCTAAATTTTCTAATGATGAATTATCATTCCAAGTGGCTTTAACATTTTGAGTTTATATTTTAGTTTGACATTATTATAATTCATAGGCGACTTGCAAAACTAGCTTAATTAGTTCAGGCTGGACGCAACAGAACATTCTTCATGAAATTTTGGAAGATCTCCTGCAAATAATCAAATGGAGAAGGTATCAAGACACTAGCTCGATAGTAATTAAGATAGCCCGACTAGAAGCGATCAAACTCAAAGTGCAACAGATTGGAGTTTGGCTTGCCAGCAGATGCGCCAAGTCTTCAACGAGCACCTTGAAGAAGTGTAGGTAGAGTTTGGTTTGTGATTTTTTTTTTTTTCATTTTTATGTTTTCTACATTCTTTTTCTAGGAAGATGAGAGAGCATTTTTTAGAAAATTAAAAAAACATTAAAAAAAAATATTTTCTGAAAAATAAAAAATACAGAAAAAAAAGAAGAAAATACTGTATATCAAATTAGCTTTGTGATCACTGGCCACTGTACACCTTTTCCTTTTCTTGTTTGGCAATTGGCATCATTCTCCACTCACTCTGCTACTTGTATCGAAAACTGGAGCTAGTCAGCTTTTGAAGAAAAATAACTTATAGTCCTGGAAATTGGAGTTCCAATTATGCATGTGTGATTGAAATACTTAATAAACTAAGGGAATCATGCATACTTAATAGCTTTATTTTCCATCGTAAATTAACAATAAAATTTAATTTTTATCATCAAATTGACAAAATTATAAAAAAAAAATTCATCATTTAAATCGTATAACAATGGAAATTAAAATGATCGATATGATTGGTCGTTAATGGATCATAATGTTATTTAGCAATTGTTAACGATCGAGTTTTTCATTGTTAATCGATGATATATGAACACCTCGAAGAAGTGTAGCTTCCTGATCAAGCACTGTACACCTCTTCCTTTTCTTGTTTGGCATCATTCTCGGAAGAGAGAAAGGATGATTTAGCCTCGGTTTTTCTCACCCTAAAACGGTGATTTTGTCGCAATTACTTGTATCGAAAACTGGGAGCAATGAATAATGAGAAGCACGAGGGAAAGAGATCTAGTCAGCTTTTGGAGGAAAATAGTCCTGGAAATCGTGTACTTCCAACTATGCATGCATGTGCGATTGAAATACTTTATAAACTAAGGGAACATGCAGCAGAGCGAGAGCCCATGGCCCCGATGATGCTGTCGTGGCCGGAGGGGCCCGCTACGTCCATCTCGCGTGGGTCCGTACACTTCGGACAGTCATGGTGCCTAGATCTTGCTTCCGAGAACCGACCACCGCCGCAACTCGGGCAATGTCAACTTGGATAAACAGAAAATTTACGCTCGGGCCCTTGCGAAATTAGTCCTCCTAATATTTTACCCTAATTAACGCGTACTCCATATAAGTGAGCAAGCGATATAATCTTCGTATTTCGCTAATAATATAAATTTGACTTTATATTAATTTATAAATAAGCTCGTGTCATCAGGGGAATTAATTTAGTGGGAACATAATATAATATAATTAATAAAATAATAAAAAAATTAATTTTTTTTATTATACAAATTTAATTTCACATCCCTGATGTCACCGTAATTGATTATGAAAATAAATATTTATATTATTTATTGATAGGATAGTGACATTTTGATGATCAATTTTGAATCATTTAATATCTAGTGCGTTTTTGGATTTGTTTTTTAATTTGCATCGGATATCCAAACTTTTGATCCGATTAATTCTTGAAAGTGATCAACTTTATCTCAAAGACTTTCGGAACCCCTCGCCAATAGCTGAGTCGGATAAGATCGGAGTCCAAATGACCTCTACCGATCATCAATAAATCGAGAAGCCGTCACGCTTTTATTTGATTCACCGACCAGAATCGTAGCATCGTTGAGCGACGATTCAATATTGAAGATTATCCATCCACTGGACAAACTCCTAGTCTCAGAGCCGTCCAAATAATTTTTTTCTAAATTCATCATCGAACAATATCGCAGCAAAAGATCGAATTATATTTTTTTATGGAATACCAAAGTTGCACCAAGCTCGGGGTGCATTTTTGGATTTGTTAGGTAGACGTTTATAGGATTAGATCTTCATCTTCAAATTTAATCAGAATTATCATTGAGATCGAATTCTTCTTCTACGTCGATACCGAGTTTCTTTTCGAATTACAATACGAGTCAATTCTGAAGAAGATCTAAAATTCTTTTTTAGATTCAGATGATCCTTATATATCTTGACTACTATGTAAAAATTTATAGAATCTTCCGTGATTTATTTTTCTCATAATAATTGTAGATTGATGGAGCTATTAGATTGATTATTTCGATCTTTCTCATTTTCTTTTAGATCGAAAAGTCGTTCGGGATATTTAGATTATTAAAAAAATAAATCATTTAATATTTAGTTGCAAAATTAATCCAATCACCCGGCTTTAAATGGGTCGGCTCCTCTCACGACTCTTCCAAGGTTCCGCCTTCCCCAACGGCCATCGCTCGTTCACGAGAACACCTAAAAGGCCGCACCACAGATCGCCATCGCCCTTACCGGGACGACGCTGCACCAATCGGAGGACTAACAGACGATCATCTAGCGTCGTCTCAATCAACGATGGCGTCCATCCTAATTATTCCTCCCCCCTTCGCCGCCATTTCGTCCACCGGGTGCCACTGTGCAGCCCGATCCCGGTGAGTCGTCTATTTCCACTTCGGGATTCAGGAGCCCTGCTCGTGGATCGGTCGCCACATACTTCGAGCCTCGTAACTCCCGAGGCCCTACGATGACAGGCACCGAACCGGCGTCCACACTTAAGATTGTGAAAGGGGACTTCGGTTACGTCCTCGAGGACGTGCCCCACCTCACGGACTACCTCCCCAATCTCCCTGTGAGTTTCCTTTTTTTTTTTCTTTTTTTTTTTTTTTTGCGGGTGAGAAGAATCCAATCTAGCTGATTTATCGTCCGATGTTACTTGGGTTATATAGGACCACTGAAAGTAATGAGAGATGGAAGAGGAGTTCGGGATCCCTACAAGTTAAGCACTATACATTGATCTATCTCACATCTTAGTGTCAGATCAGTGTAACCAGATTTTATTAGATAAGGCAATATATTAAGCGAGGTTTTTGCTTGATTTAACTTGGCTGGTCTTTTTTTATATTAGTGAAAAGGTGGGAAAGGGAAGAAGCAAAATCTTCCGGGACCGTAGTAACGCTGCAGTTTTGAATGTTTTCGTACACAAAAAGAAACTTGATACTAATTCATAGCCCAATTTCATCCCGGGACACTACTTTTTGTGTCAATGTTAATTAATATAACACTTGTTAAAAAAATTTCATTTATTTTGTTGTTTCTTTTGAATTTTAGCACTTTATTTTGAATACTTCGTACTTCTTTTGGTGTTTATGTTACAAGTAGTATCATTCAATTTTTCTTTTTCTGCATCTGCCAACATTTATACTGCTCAAACAAAAGACAAATTAGACATTCATTTTTTTTTTGTGAACTTTGCCTCGTTGAATTGAATTTGAAGTGCTGTGATCATTCTTCTGATGTAGACATTCTCCAATCCACTGCAAGACAACCCAGCTTACTCAGTTGTCAAGTATGTTCTTTCATCCAATATTCGAATATTAGTTGTGTTATTGGTAGATAATGATTTGTCATGTGACATATTGAACAATAAATTAATTCTAAAATACTTCCTCCACAGGCAGTACTTTGTTGATCATGATGATACTGTTCCCAAGAAGGTAAGAAGTGGATCATTGCTCGAGTGTTTGAGACCTACTCTAAAACCTATTTAAAACATCTAATTGGAAAGACATTGTGGTTGTCCCTAATCTCTTTGATTTATTTATATGGAATATAGTAGCTTAAAACATGAGCCTTTAGGTTGTTGTTCAAAAAGAAAGCCCTAGAGGAATCCACTTCCGACGCGCTGGGCCACGCCAAAGGGTATGTTGTGCATTACATGTTCCCTGAATACCCTTATATTGATATGACCATTTCTAACTTACAGATAATCTTGGAGTTTTATTCAGGTTTACTTTGAGTCGGATGATGTGCTTGCATGCATTGTAACATGTGGAGGTCTCTGCCCGGGACTTAACACTGTGATTCGGGAAATCGTGTGTGGTTTGTCCTATATGTATGGCAGCCACAATGTTCTTGGTATCGAGGTCAGGACTAATTACCCTATTTCATATAATTTGCATAATTCTGTATTTATTTCCATAAGTATGATGTACTTACTGCATCAGTTTGATTCTCTGAATTGTTGGTAGATTTTATTCCTTTGATTTATGTAGATGGGACAGATTATAGATCTTGGTCTAGGAGAGCTGGATCAACAGTTGATTGTCCTGGTTGAACTGTTTATTGCTAACATAGTACTTGTTGATCATAAAACTTAAAGCCATGAAACCTCCCTACTTTTTGGGTTTGCCTAGAACCTTTCTATTCCATCCTCAGGATAGATGCATGTCTTTTCGTGGGTTATTCTCTCCATTAATGATTCTACAACCATTTGCAAAAGAATTAAGTTGTCTATATGCTTGGTTATTCTACTTTCATCAGGAAGGAATAATTTGTTCTGTCCTTTCTAATTCTACCTAGATCTTGATAGAAGAGGATTTCACGAGATGGGGCGCCTACCAAGATTCTGCAAATAGATACAAACTGCTTGTTATAGATTCAGCTTAACCATAGTTTTTTCATCTATATGCCTGACAATCTGTCATACCCTTTCTTAGCTTTTTGAGCTTATTCCCTTGGTCCATTATGGGAACTTGCCCGAGCACCCAAACATTTAGGTGCAGTCTAAAATGTAGTTTATGTACTGGGACTTCTATGTCCAATCTACGTTAGTGTGTCTACAAATCCTGCTTCCCTGGATAGCATGACAGAGGTTTAGGATCACCTATAATTTGTCTTATAATCTCTCGAGACAAGATTTTTAAGCCACACTAATCTGCTCGCTTGACTAGACTTCCAATGCATATGTTATGTTCAATTTTAAGGATATGACCGGTGTTAAAAAAATGTATGTTTATGGGAAATAAATATTTAAGTAGACAACATTTATAAAAGTATCTGACTAAAGCCATAAGTTAGCAGTAACTTCACACACATAATATCTGGTTACATAGCATGCGCTGTTATATTCAGTGTTCTAAAAATCGACGATTTTGTCCGATTAAGCGGCGCCTAGCGGTGGGCCGCCCACCGCCTGATTCACAGGCGACGCCGCTAGCGCGCCGCATGCTCGGCGGCGTCGCCGCAATCGGCGCCAGGCGATTAATCGATGTTAATCGACGACGATCGACCGATTAATCAGAGTTCCGGCCAACAAGATCGACACGCTCGACACGCCCATACCCGCAGTGCGTGTCGGGAAGCGTGCGACACGCCCGTGCCAAATGAGGGCACGGGCGTGTCGCACAAACAGTCCGTTCATAAACTGTTACAACAATTTAGATTCTGCTGGCAAGAGGAAACAAAAAAAAAAAACTTTACAATTGGAACAGAGCTTGTTTTGGTATTGAACTGCCTCATTTTGTAATGTCTAAAATGCGTCTAAAGAAAATGGTAGGAAATATGAAGAACCTGCTTCTGAGAACTAGAAAATGGTATTGAGCTTGTTTTGGTATTGAAATGCCTCGTTTTTAATATTCTTGTTACTTGTTGAGTTGTTGTTATTTGTTACATACATGCATGTGAAGGCTATAAAGTGAGTTTTGACTTTTGAGTGCCTCTAATATATTAATTTTTTATATATTATTATATTTAAAATATTAAAAAAATCGACCGCCTAGAAACCGCCTAGGCGGCCGCCTAGCCGCCTAGGCGCTAGGCGGCGAGTAACCGCCCGCCTACCGTGTAGCGCTTTTTAGAACATTGGTTATATTGAATTCTAAAACGACACATGCAAATGTCTGCACATAGTGCAGGATCATATATCTGATTCTGAATAGTTGTGTCGATGAGTTAAATGTTGCTTTGGTTTAGTCAAGAATCCATGGATAAGGTTAAGCATTCTATTTTTTCTGGATCCAGGATTGGAGTTCAAAATGTTAATAATCGATGGTTGTAGATCCATTATAGTATTTTAACAATTGAGGATTTAGTTTCTAGATTATTTGTAACCTTTTGTGTCGACTTTGATTAATATTATAGGGTGGATACAGAGGATTCTATGCTCGTAACACCATTTCATTATCGCCAAAGAGTGTGAATGATATCCATAAACGTGGTGGCACAGTCCTAGGTACATCACGAGGAGGTCATGATACCTCAAAGATAGTTGATAACATTCAGGATCGTGGTATAAATCAGGTAAAATTTAACCTTTACATTTGTTTTTGTTTTTTTTTTCCTTTTTTTATGCAGGATTATGAAATGACAGATATTAAGACTGATTTATTGACAAACATTATTATCAAGGTTTATATCATAGGAGGAGATGGAACCCAAAAGGGAGCAGCTGCTATTTTTGAGGTAATCGATTAAACAAACTGGAATACCTAGACTCTTCTACTGTAATTCAAAGTGACTTATTGATATGCTGTACTATCAAAATAAAATTGAAAGAAAAAGCATCTACCATGATGGACAGTGTTAGTGGAAGCTTATTATGAAGAATTTATTCAACATTAGGCTTCCAATTTTAGGTTTCTTCTTAATCATATCCTAGGGGATAACAGCTTCTATTTCTGTAACATTTTGCAGGAAATTCAGAGACGACATCTCAAAGTTGCTGTTGTTGGAATCCCCAAGACAATAGATAATGACATAGCAGTATCAGTTTTTTTTTTCCTTTGTTCATTCTTTCTTTTTCTTTGATATTTCGCTATTTTTGGAAATTAGTATCCAGTTCACCGTCACATTTTGCATTGTGATTCTTATTCAGGTTATTGACAAGTCCTTTGGTTTTGATACTGCTGTTGAAGAGGCCCAGCGTGCAATTAATGCTGCACATGTAGAGGCTGAGAGTGTTGAGAATGGTATTGGCGTTGTTAAATTAATGGGCCGCTATAGTGGTAAAACTTCTTTTTGACCATATACACTGTGTAATATTGATCAGTGATAATTCTTTCTTAAACTTAGTGGAATATCAGATAATTGACCTAAAACTAAACATTGTGGATTTTTTTTTTGTTTCTAATTATTTAATAGCATAGCATTTATGAGAAGCTCACACTATGTGTTTGATATCTGATAAGAATTAGCATCATTTATGCAATTTTGACCTTCTGAGCTAAGAACATTTAATGATGCAGGGTTCATTGCCATGTATGCGACTCTTGCAAGCCGAGATGTGGTTAGTCACATTGTTATTTCCTTGCTTTGTGTGTAGCAGATCCTTGTTACAAGCTGGCTGAGACATTTGGTTTTCTAATTTTGCCAATGAATGACTGATAATGCCCCTTCCCATGGATCAATGTTTTGATTTTGTTCTTTTCTCCTCCCACTTAGGACTGTTGCTTAATCCCAGAATCCCCCTTTTATTTGGAAGGAAAAGGTGGTCTTTTTGAATATGTAGAGAAGACCCTTAAAGAAAATGGGCATATGGTAATAGTTGTTGCTGAGGGAGCTGGACAAGATCTTATTGCTGAAAGCATAAAGTCAATGGAGAATGAAGATGCTTCTGGGAACAAACTACTTCTGGATGTCGGTCTATGGTTGTCCCAGAAGATAAAGGTTCATTTCAAATTCAAATCTAAACCCACCTACATGGTCAATCTGGAGTAGTTTTCATTCCTTTCTACGTCCATCATGTGCTTAATATACATCTATCCAAAGTGCAGTTCTAATAGGTTTCAATTGTACATGATGATGCACTTGTTTCTTCCTTGTTCTCCTGTGGAACTTCTTATCAATCCTGATGATGATCAAATTATCCACTAAGCTTCATGCTAGTTATTCACGTTTTGCCCTTGCATGATGCAGGATTACCTCGCAAGTAGACAAAAGATGGTGATAAATCTTAAATATATAGGTATGTTTGGCCATGCTTCAGTCAATCATGCAATCTAATTTTGTCAACTGTAGATGTAAAAGTTTGTCCATGGGGTTGCAGATCCTACTTATATGATCCGAGCAATTCCAAGCAATGCATCTGATAATGTTTACTGCACGCTTCTGGCACAAAGTGCAGTACATGGGGCAATGGCTGGGTACACGGGTTTCACTGTCGGGCTAGTTAATGGCAGGCACACCTATATACCATTTGCGGTAAGTTGTACAGTTTTATTGAAGCCTGCATTTCTAAACATGGAATCAACATACAATAACATGAAAACAACTTATTAGCTGGGATCATCTTACATTTAATTTCCTACTGACTTAATTGAGCACTTGAGTATTCATTTTTTTTGGCCGTTTTCACAGACATCTTTTTTGTGTTCATCATTTTTATTAATGAACATTAAAGGGAAACCCTTTAAATCTTTAATCTGAATGGCTCTGCTTTTTTGCATTAGAATCTAGAGCTTATTCATTTATGGAGGTTTTCAATGCATATCATATATCTCCATTAGAAACTATTCCTTCAAATCTATTTTGACATTCTCGTTTGGTGTTCGCAGTGGTCTTATCTGGATTTTCTTTCTGAGAAGACTAATTAATTTGTAAAGCATTGGCACATAACATGGGAACTGATTTCTTTAAAAAAGAACTTAAAAGTGTTTTAGAAACAAATTCTAAGATAAGATACTTGATCGCATTTAGATCAGTAATCTTCCTGATACTAATGCCCTTAGATAATGTAGCGTTCATCAAAGAGTATTATATTTCACAAAACCTATCCGGTTTGTCATATTCTCATTTAGTACGATCATTTACACTGTTATCAAAATATATTATGATATGAGTACTATTGACCAAATACATGATTGAGCTTGGGTAAGTTAAACATCTTATACTGATGTTCAAGGTGCCACTATTTAATAGCTGAAATACAGATCTTTATTTCATCAGAGGGTTACAGAAAAAAGAAACAAGGTCGTGATTACTGACAGAATGTGGGCAAGGCTGCTTTCTTCAACCAATCAACCAAGTTTTTTAAGTTCTGAAGACGTTGAGGAAGCAGATGCTACCGCCGATCAATAAAACCGACCGTGGATGAGTCGAAATGTTTGGACGATGGTTCTCGTTTGGTTTAGAAACTGTAGTACAATGTGGTAGTTGTGGCAGCGTCACCGAAGAATACTCTGTCTTCCATAATAAATCAATGAGATATGGGTTAAGTAATGGGGTCATGTTATTTAACGAGGGAACAAGGATCGTCAATTGTGTGATAGTCGGACTGAATTTGAATAATTTAACTATTATAATAATTTATACATTTTGTTGGTGAACGTAGTAGTTTTTCTTTTCTTTTTCTTTGGTTGGTTGAATTGCTCGTGTGTTGATAATATTTCTAAATAATTTTGGGGGCGTTTGATAGAGAGAAAAATTTTCATTTTTTGTTTTCATTTTTTAAAAAAATGAGAAAACGCATTCGGTTGGTGTTTTCCATCTCCGTTTTTTAGAAAATAAAAGAGCATTTTCTGGAAAATTGAAAAACTTTAGAAAATTATTTTCTGTTTTCATTTTCGTTTTTCAAAAAATAAAAAAGTATTTTTTGGAAAATTAGAAAATACTAAAAAAATCATTTTTTTATTTTCTGGAAAAGAAAAACAGAAGACAGAAAATGAAAAATTTTCTCTCTACCAAATACTACCTTAGCATCTCTCAATGAGTTATCTATTTTTGCTTAGCTCATGCGCAAAGAGATACCTCAAGTGTATATATATATATATATATATATATATATATATATATATATATTCAGTGTTTGGTTCAAAGTTATTGTGTATAATCTTAGTTATATGATTATCAGATAATTACATAATTAAGATGATGAAGAATGAAATATAATTTATATTGTTTGGTTCAATTCTAAATAATGTAACTTATGAAATATAATTTATATTGATTGGTAGAGAAATTAGGCCAAGTGTGGCAGCGATCAGGCAATTTTTCATCCCAAGAGAAGCACAGCACCAAAGCTGATTAGTTCTGAGCATACTTCCACATCCAAAGAATTGTTGGCCATTGTTGTAACTGCGAAGCACAAGAAGAGAAGGAGAAGACTTGAGGAGGAGTCGATTCCAACAAACTTCCGAGATACAGCAGACGGGCTCGTGTGATTGCAAATCAGACCAGTCCAAGTACGTAATTGCATTGTGAGCTCCTCGACTGAGGCAAACTAGACTCGCCCAAGCGCGTAATTTCCTTGTGAGCTCGTGTGAGATAAGTTGTTCTAGGTGCTCGATAGCAGAGCTGCCCGTTTTATTTTAAGGTCGGGCAAAATCTTTAATTGAGTTTTATCCATGATGAATTTTGATATAATTTTTTTTTTAATCTTAAATTCATAGTGTATATAATGTATGAATTTATGGATCTTGAACGGTCAACAAGTCTGGCCCAGGTTGACTCTGCTCGATAAAAATATACGTTTGGCAGTGTCAATCGAAATATCCGCGTAAAGATTGAAATTTTATCTTCACAAAAGAGTACGCAGTTTAGTGTTGAACACTTTGAACGACTTTATAAGAACAGTGTAATTGTAAAGATCGATTTATTATTATTGTGTTTCGGATTTATTTAAGGATAGTATATCTTCAAAATTAATCTAAACATGTGAACTATATTTTAAAAAAAATCAACGCTCAGCTCGGCTCACGTGCCAGATAGGACACAATACATGCTCAGAGTAGGCATGATCCACGTGTCAACTCGGCTTAAAAAGTTAAAAAAATAAATAGGAAAAGTATTTATAAAATAGTTTTTAAAAGTATAAAATATAGATTATTTTTATTTTTGCAAATGCTCGAGCCTTTGAAAACTCGTTGATGTGACTGAAAATAACATGCAACAAAAATACAAAAAAGAAAAATGTGGAAGCCAATTCTCTTCTATTTTCATATTCTCATGCTTTATATCCTTGAGAATCTTCTTGTTATATACCCTTTTTATTTTAAAACTTTTTTCCTTATAGCCCCTCCTTACTATTATGAAAAGTTTCTTTTAACTCCTTTAATATTCAAAATTAGCAAAGTGCGTTAAAAAAATTTAAACTCTTATCGCTTTAAACTCAACCGGAGTCATCATCTTAGCGATCCTTCCAAGACGACCCACACAATATGGAAGGGATAAATTACGAGGCAATTTCACCTGACATAAAAGCTCTTTGTACAGAGAGATCAGAAACCCAATGAGATATTTTCACACCGATTGAAAATTAATTCTAAAATCTATTATAACAAAATATCCATACAGATATTAACTATGTCAATCCATGAGGGTAACTAAATTTCTGCATCGCCATCGTCTTATGAGACTATTTTTGATTTTGAAACATAATATTACATGTTTATCATGTTATTATTTTATAATATTCAAGGAAGACCAAAAGATTTTTTTATTATAACGATTTCCTAATTTATATTTAAGTGAGAGTAAGATATTGATTAAACTAAAATAAATCTCGATTATTTTGATTTAGTTTTAAATTTTAAAATTTGATTAAATCATATCGGTATCAATCTATTATTATGCTATAAACAAATCGATTACATAATTTGATTGATCGATTAATAAAATAGATAATAAATTTATCAATGGATTATCCAACTCAATTAATCAATTGATAAAAATAAACAATAAAACTACGTGACTATTAATTTGTAATTTGACTGATCGATTAATAAATTAGATAATAAATTTATTAGTCAACTCTTTAATTTGACTAATCCATCGATAAAAATTAGATAATAAAATTTTATGTTGAGTCATCCGATGAATTTGGCTGTCCGATTCATATGCAAAATCAGTCAGTGGACTGCTATAAAATGTTTTATTAATTCAATAATCAATTAAATTAATTGATTTATTCGGTTTCTATTTATTAGTTTGATATATTTGATTTTTTGCTCTCCTACATTTCGCCACTTTCTAAGTCCCTTTTCGAAATTGGAAAAGAAGAGCGGGGCGGCGTGAAAAATGTACATCATCTTCCCTCCCCTTCATCCCGATCGCTCTGTTGTTTTTTGATTTTTTCCGTGTCCATCGGGTAGCGAGATGCGCAGCAGCAGCCATGGAGGTCGTCAGTCTCAAACCGTTCTTTAGGGCTACTCTCTCCTCCCACATTTACCCAACACCTTCTCGTTCCCGTTCCAAGTGCCCCAAACCTTCGCCCCTTCCCACCTCCTTGGATTCCTCCTCCAGCCGATTTCCTGCTGGCCCGGTCCCCTCCACCTCTTCCCCGTTCAATCCATTATGCATCATCCTCCATTCACTTGGCAGTTTCGTCTTCTCCCATCTGCCAAAGATGCGGTCTTGGCTCCGCGGCGGCCTGCGCGATGGCTGCGAACGCGAGCGGGAGGGCTTCCTCTGCTGCGGTGGGATCGGGACCTTTCTGATGAGCACCACGGCGGCCGTGTCCAGGGACCGTGTCAGCCCATTCCTGTGGACGCTCGCCGGAAACCCCACCTTCATATCGGGTTTAGTCGCTTGGTCCCTGGCTCAGACCATTAAGATGCTTCTCAACTTCTTCTTTGAGCGGAGGTGGGACCTCGGGGTGTTGTTCAGCTCTGGGGGAATGCCATCTTCGCACTCCGCGCTGTGTACGGCACTCACTGCTTCTGTGGCTCTGTGCCATGGGGTGGGCGATTCGCTCTTCCCAGTGTGCCTAGGGTTCAGCCTTATTGTCATGTATGATGCCATCGGTGTCCGACGGCATGCCGGCATGCAGGCTGAGGTGAATGTTTCTCTCTCTTTGATTTATTTACTATTTGTTTCTCCGTGGCGATAGAACAAGAGGATACAGAAAATATCTCTTTTAACAATTTAAGTGATTATTAGCCTAATAATGAGATTAACTGACACTGCAGCTATGAGTTTAGACCATTTAAACCTGTATTATTCTTAGACTCTTAACGGAGTGTCACCATTGGTTTGGCCATTTGCTAACACATGGTGGCACCTGGTGGTTCTCTTAAGCCGGAGTTTTGCTTTGTAAAATCAATGAAACTAATAATTTCACAAAAAATCCTACTTTTATGCTTGGATGTGAAACATGGAACTTAGTGAAATTGCAATCCTTGTATATATGATGTTAACTTTAGGTCAACAAGTATAAGCTCAATTTTTTTCACCATTTACCGACACTATGATTTGGTGAACATAGCCTTTGTGTGATTAATGAACATTGTTCATGAATAAAGTTCAAAAAGAATTCATAAATGAGCTTGTTCATAACAGGCTAAAGCCTTTTTTTTGGGATTTCTATATAGATACTAGAGAGCTATTTGAGATACTATTTGTGTGTATATCAAAGAGCGTTTTAAATTAGTTTTTGTTGGGAAATTAAGCATTTGATTTTTTTTCCTTCATAAAGATTTTAAGTTTTCTTTAGATCCAATGCTTTGTCAAGTTTGCTATAAACCTTATAAAATAAGTCTTCAAGTGAGTTTTGAAACTAAAGCTTATTTGTTGAAATTTGTTTAATTCCCTTTAAATAAGTGACATTTGATTTTTCTTGTTGGAATTTCAGCTCTACCCTTTGCATGATATCTGGTATGGTTAACTAAATGATTTTAGTGAGAGCCCGATAAATGCGACACCCAAGTTTAGTCTCACATTGTGAGTTGTGGGCTAATAGAAAAATTATAAGCCTAGATGAGAGAGCTTACTGTTAATTTAGGTTTAAACATTTTGGGATGTTTAAGCCTGAAATGTTAAACAACTTAAGTTGACAACCCATTAAATTTCTGTGGTAATGTTCCTGTTAAGCTTGGAAAGGAAAATATTATATTGCATTCATAAAAGATAGCCATTACAGGGCATATATAGGACTCAACTTTGACTCTTAACCCTAAACATCTTACGGGTGACTACACTCAACTTTGACTCTTATATTGATGGAGCACACATATGGTTGGACCTCAAACCAACAGGTCAAAGTAAAATGAAGATGAAGAACAATTTAGCCTGCAGGAAAATGAATTAGCTATACTTTCTTGAAGCAATTTGTACCTAAGAATTATTTGGGTTGCTCATTGTGTTAAGGCGGTAAACTGTAAACTTGAGGTGCCTCGTTTGTCACAAGAAGCTCAACACCCTTAAACTCTGCTTCATTTGTATGGAGCATGACATTCTTAAACATCTTTTGGAGTTACAATTGTATCGTTTGCTCTCTCAAGATTCCAGTCAAAATTGTACTTTGAAGTCTTGTGCTGAAGTATTACTTTTTAAGTTAAAGCACCTACATTTACTAGTTACTTAATCATCTCCCAGTATCCAATATGTGCATGTAACTTGTATAGATGTTCAATTGATAGCAGAGATATCCAATTGGCCAATATGTGTTCAATATATGATGATTTGGGAAGATGGAAGGAATGAAACTACTCAAAAGCTTCCAGAAATATACATACACATGTTGATGTGGATGCACTTGGTAACTAACCAATATTTAGGCGAAGATACTAATAATTTGCATTTTAGCTGTTTTCCAAAAGAATTATTTGGAAACGTTTTGGGTCTGCTTGTGCATATCTGAGGGCTCCGCTGAGGCAATAGACTTGTTTTCTGCTTGATACCAATCTTTTACTTCTGACCCTTTTTTTACTGTGTTGTGCCAATTCAGGTACTTAATAAGATCATTGAGGACTTGTTTCAAGCACATCCGATCAGTAAAAGAAAGCTCAAGGAGCTCCTGGGACACACCCCATCCCAAGTCTTTGCTGGGGCTGTATTGGGCATCTTAGTCGCTTTCTTTTGTTGTCAGGGTTACAGTCTGGCCGTTTAGGTCCATTGGAAAAACACACTTATTGGTCAATCTTTGTTGACATTATAGAAACCCTGTCAAGATCCTTAATCATGTACTGTCCAATGGATAGTTATAGAACGTTATTTTGACGAATTTAACTTGATGATTCATATTGATTTCCACATGCCAACATATCCAGTTATGTTCGGTTATGTTGTCCATTCATTTGCCTGTTGGCGATTGCCATTTTCCAGTTCAAAAATTCAGCAAATTTGCTTGTTCTTCCTGTTGAGAGACTCAATGCAACAGTAGTTTATGTGCTATGGCTTCGTTGCTTGGTCCAAAGTTGGGCTTGGGGTTTGTTTGATATCCTTTCTAACGTCCCATCAATTGGATCGACTAATATCTATCTAAGCTACATGGGGCATCGTGCACCCTAGGGTAATGGCACGATGGTAATTCACGAGACTCTCCTCTGCGCTTCCAAAGATCGATTTTGCTCTGGCAGTGCGCGCTGCGCGGGTGGAGATGCACGATGTCCTTCCGTCCCAGCGTGGTCGACCCTTCTGGTGTAGTATGTGTTCAAAACGTTCTCTGGCCATCCGTTATCCTGATTTACCCTCATTGACCGATGGAAACTCTAGTCGAAGACCGTGGGGCAAGGCCGGTCAACCATCAGAACTAGTAGGGAAGAGAAATCGTACCTGATATCTAATGTAAATAAAAAAAATATATATGGAAATCAATTGTCTACTCGTTCTGAGAAACTGAGATGGATAGGTTGGCCAATCACGTTAAAATTAAAGGTCTTCATGATTTATCTTCTTCATACTGATTTTGGAATAGATCGATGGAAGTAACTAGCTTCCCGGGGCTAGTAGAGCTCCTCACAAATTTAAATGGACCATAACTTCACTCCGAGGGGGCATATGCAATGCTAAAAATTGCAAGTTAATTACAAGAGACATCCCATCATGATATCAATATATGTACCAATTTTTTTTTTTTTTTTTTTTTTTTTTTTTTTTTTGATTTACAAGTGGTATCCAAGCTTCGCCCGACTAGTCCACTTGGCGAACCGGCCCTGCCCCACGGCCTCCGAAGAGTCTCCACCGGCCCACAAGGGTAAATCAGGAAGACGCGCCACCAAGTCGCCGTGAGGGGTTTAACGCCAATCAGGGTCCGCACCCCACACCAACCACCTTGGTAGCGGAACCCGCCTCAAGCATAGAAAGCGAATTCCCTCCATAAGGCGAGGATCGAACCATGGCTTGCTCCAGGGACCCCCCAAGCTCTTACCGACGCGATATTGTGTGAACTAAGAGCTTCAAAGTATTAGTACAAGTAGATTGTCTACCATTAACAGACAAGTCGATTCAGTTACGACACATTTAATCAAATGGATTAGATTGATTATAAATGAGTCATAAGACAAAACCCGTAAATTAAACAAGACATAAACCAGTGATATAACATTGCCCATCTAACAAATTCAAATAAATTATAAATACAAAATACATGATATTTGCTTTTAATGATAAAAAGCTTTAAATATAGTCCATACCATTGTATGTTATAATATTATCTGTTTATAGCTTATACATTAGATTATATATGTATAACTTGTATATATTACTACTAATTTAAATAATTGAACAGTTGGATATGTATAAATGGGTCAACCTGCTTATGGTACAACCCGACTGGCTTATTTGAGGATCTTAATAGGGTCAATCCATTTATGATCCAAACTAACTCAAATAAAACAAGTAAAATTGCAGCCTACTGTTGTGTAAATGGTTCTGTCCACTTTTGCCACTCCTAATTAAATACAAATATCTTTAGGCTTTAACATTTAAATGTATATACATAAATGTCTATTTTATTTCTAGAAAAAGGATTGAAAAGATAACATAACAAGTAATTTTCTTCATTTATCACGAGAGGGTAAATTATGACAATGAAGATCTTTATGTTATTGTCTACGTGTGCAACTTTCTCATCTTCACGTATGATGCGGCGAGGAGGATTTGTTTACCTCCTTTCGATGCGATGAAGCACGAAGAGAGCTTTGAGTGGGCGTTTCTCACAGGCCGCAATAGTAAAGATGAGAAAACAAAGCAAAGAAACGCAAACCAACACAGGCAATAAAACTAGAACACAGGATGTAACGTGGTTCGGAATAAGTATTCCTACTTCACGGAGGTGAGCTCTCTCATCGGATACAGTGCCCAAACACTTTCAACTATGAACGCCCTCCTTTCTGGAAAGGAAACTTCTCGAGGAGGAGAAAACCTCTTACAGTTCAATCCCAATACAAGAAAGAGTACACACAGTGCAAAAGCAAAGATCGCTCTTCTCCTTCTCCGGTGTGGTGGTGGTAGCTCTCATTCTCCTCCTGTGTCTTCGTTTCTTACCAGTTGGAATAATATGGATCCCCTTCCTTCTGTCCTCCCCTTCCCTTTTATCCTCCTTCTCTGATCCAGCGTTGACTCGCGGGCTGTCCCTATCGTACACGTGACTACCACGTCCACCTGGAGAATAATTCTGTTACAGATACGATGAGCGAAGACTCCTCGGAATATTATGTGGGGACCCCTCCTTCTGTTACATAACACCTCTTCATCTACATTTCGGGAAACTAGGTTGGCCTGTCCCCCTCAACCATCCGCTTTTGGTGAAACTAACCTAAGTCTATAGTTCACGGGTGGTATAGCCTTTGGGCTCCTCACCAGCCCGAACCAACTCTCCTTCTTCCCCCCCTGAATGACCTCCAGACTGACTAGGCCGAATCGATTCTTATCCGTCCCGCCTACTTCTAGGCCTACACAGTCGAACCGATTCTAGCTCCTTTCCTAGCGAAGCGCCTCCCCTTGCTTCCGTTTTGCCGTGTCGATTACCTTCACTAGCTCTCCCATGCCAATTATTTCAGGCGCTTGCGCCCGAACCGTCCCTCTCCTCTTTCTCCGTCGAACCACTTATTCGGTTCGGGTAATGCCTTACATGTGAGTCCTCCTATCTGGTTCACAGAGAAGAGGTAACATCAGTATCAACGGAGATGACGTAGTGACTAAGACATGACAGAATTTACGGATAAGATAATAATCGATTCCAGAGCAGTTATAAGATCTTTTTTTTGGATTCAGATGATCCTCACGTATCTTGGTCATCACGTCAAAATTCATAAGATCCTCCGTAATTTACTTCTCTCATAATAACCGTAAGATAAATCGGTGACCGTGTACTGCGTCTCGTTTGTGCTCAGGCAGCCAATGCCAACCCTCTCTACCTGCATTATAAATCTAGGCGGTCTGACTTCAAACCAATCCCACAGACACATTTGCATCAGCCATCCAAATCGGTGATCCAGTCTCCATTGATCGAGCAGTTTTGTCTCTCCAGGCAACGGATGGCATTATCGAGGAGAAAACGGAGGATCAAGGAACTTATGGACGCTGATGGTATTCCGCGAGCATCAGCCCGCCCGAGCACTACAACCCACTGTTTCGCCGAGCACCACCCTTGTATTACCGATCATTAGTAGTCTAATATTCCTGACCACCATGGTTCCGGAACATTCCTAAGTAATGATTTGGCCTTCACAAGTAGGGTTGTAAACGAATCAAAAATTTATGAATAAATTTGATGTTCGATTCGATAAGAGTTCGTTTATATTCGTTTAATTTGCATTAAAATCAATTAATAAACAAGCTTGAACAACTTGATAAATTAAATAAACAAGTTTAAACACATGTGTTCGATTTATTAATGTTCGTGAATAGTGTTCATGAACAATGTTTGTGAACCGTATTCATAAATAACTTATTTATGAATTTATACTTATTTATAAACAAGAATTAAAATATTAAAAGTTAAAAAAATTACAAACAAACTTAACTTGAAAATTTAATAACGTTTAAATTAAACTAAACAGTTTGAATCAAACTTAATTCAAGCTTGAATCAAATTTATTAGAAGCTTGATATATAATAAATAAGTCAAACTCAAGTCAAGTTCAAACTCTAAAAAAAAGAAACTAAGTCAAGTTTAAATAAATTTTTCAATAGTTTGGTTAATTTTAAATTTGGTTCGGTTCGACTTGATTATCTTAATAAATAAGTCTAAATACTGTAAAACTTGATTTGTCCAAATTTGACTCGTTTACAATCCTATTCACCGGTGCCACTGCTCTCTCAAGCATGTCTTCCGGAGTATTGTTGGTGATTATTCTAATAATAGAAGCCAGTTGACGGTCCATCCTTAAAGCATAGCAAACAGTACGTCAAATGGAGATTTCAAATAATTATTGTCCTGCCAAAGAGTATGATCGTCAAATGAGTCGGATCGCTGAACAGATTGTAGGTTAGTCTCTTAGATGTTGAATTTTTTTTCCCCCCTCTAATTGCCTGCTATTTTTTGTGCTATCTAATTAGTGTTGTATCTATTTGGATGTAAATGAGAATAACAAATAAAAAAGTTCATCTCTCAAACTATTTTGCTCTCCCACCTCCATTAAGCATAATATATATAATAGTTATCATATAACCATTTACGAAATTAAAGATTCACGTGACAGGGATTGCTGGCCAAAACTAGCTATTCCGTCAATTTACTAACATTTGATACGTCTTTTGTTGATTACAGATGAGGAGGCGTCCTCTTCGACTAGACTGTCGCTTAGTCTGCTTATCGTATAAAGCTTCTCCATGATGTTTCAAATAATGGCTTCTTTCTGGATTCGAACACATTGTGAATGTTGTAATTTGTTAACTTGTAATTCAACAAATTATAAATGTTATGGCGTCTGTATCATTGTGTTTCTTATCATGATTGTTCCCACTACCTTGGAGTGCAGTGGCTTTGTTATATTTATTACTCCGTCCATAAATTCCCCTCGAAAGATAAATAAATGAGTTATCAGTTCATGACATACGTATATTCTGCATGAGTTCCAAAGCATCGATTTGTTTCAAATTTCCTTTTGATTTTTTGAGTGTTTTTTTCATCCATCCTCGACCTAGTACCCACGTACACGTTCTTCAGCAATCCGACCAGTGGAGTATTCGCAACCTCCCATCATCATTAAATCCAAATCCAAACTAAAAGAATTCGAGGCTAAATACCACCATTATAAATTCAATTAGTCAGTAATTATATTATAAGAATAATAAAGTCTAATTTTATTTATACTAGGTTTCTTCAAACCGTCCTCATCCTGTCCTCTTCCCTTCGCCGTCTTCTTGCCCTTCCTTCGTCTCGATCGCACATGCATCTCCCTTCATCTTGCTGCTTAGTCTTCCTGATTGGTGCAAGTAATCGGTGATCTCCCTTCTTTCTCTTCCCGATTGGTGCAAGAACAAATGATCTCCCTTTTTCATCTTCCTTGCATCACGTGGTGGCCGAGATTGTCACTGTAAGAAAATCTCATTTTAAAGACTGAAAATCGATCTCTAAATATATTAAAAATTATTTTAGAAATCAAAAATTTCGATTCCTAAATTTGTGGTAGCTAATGTTAAAGACCGATTGAGAGAATCGATCTCTAATTTAGAGACCAATTGGGAAAATTGATTTCTAAAATTAGAGATCAATTTTTCCAATCGATCTCGGAATATAGAGAATGAAGTTTAATTGGTAAGTAATTATATTAAAAAAATAATAAAGTCTAATCTTATTTATACTAGGGTTCCTTCAAACCGTCATCTTCTCGCCATCTTTAAAACCGTCTTACCCTCCCTAAACCCCAATGGCCCATCTTCTCGATCGCATCCCTTCCTCTCCCCGCTCTTCCCTTCGTCGTCTTCCCGCCCCTAACCCCGATCATCCTTCTTCTCGATCGCACTCGCATCTCCCTTCATCTCGCCGCTTTGTCTTCCCAATTGGCGCAAGTAACAGGTGATCTCCCTTCTTTATCTTCCCGATGGTGCAAGAACAGGTGATCTCCCTTCTTCATCTTCCCGATTGGCGTCGTCGGCAACGTGGTGACCGAGATTGTCACTGCAAGAAATTCCATTTTAGAGATCGATTTAGAGACCGGAAATCGGTCTCTAAATGTATTAAAACCATTTTAGAAATAAAAAATTCCGGTCCCTAAATGTGCGATGGCTAATGTTAGGGACCGATTGGAAAAAATAGTCTATTATATTAGAGACCGATTAGGAAAATCGATCTCTAATTTTGAGACCGATTGAGAAAATCGATCTCTAATATAAATTTAGAGACTGATTGAGAAAATCAATCTCTAATCTAAAATTAGAGATCGATTAAGAAAATCGATCTCTAATTTAGAGACCAATTGGAAAAAATGGTCTCTAATTTTAGAGACCGTTTTTCTCAATCGGTCTCTAAATATAGAGAATGAAGTTTAATTAGTCAATAATTATATTAAAAGAATAATAAAGTATAGTCATATTTATACTAGTTTTTCTTCAAACCATCCTTGTCACGTTCCGAGAGTATGCCATGCCGAAAATCAAACGGACGACATCTCCCCTGTACGTGGCAATATTTCAGGTTAATACAAGGCTCGTAGGCCCACAACAACAACATAATATAACATACTAACAGCAGCGGTAAAATAAAAATCACATACCCACAACATAGATAGCAAAACATACAGGTGTATACCACCTGACAAGTCTACAGTAATAAAACCGTAAATAAAATAACGACATCACGACAAAGTCCATAACAAAACAAGGGTCCATGACATATGACCAAAATCCATAACACATAAACAAGTCCAAGCCATAAGAGAGAAAAACAAAATGAACTCCTCGGGAGACATCGGAAAATGGAGATGAGATGGATCGGTCGGCGCAGCTCCAAGTCGTCACGAAGACCTCTACCTGTTACCTGGGCAACAGAAAAACCCAGGGTCAGAGGTGGTGAGTAAAACTCAGCAGATAATCAGAGAAAACATGTAAATATATGTATCAATATTACATGTCATTCAACAGTCTAAATCTACTCGAACAATGGGTATACATCAGCATAAAAGGTGTATATGCATGCATACACTAAATAAACTGAACAACAACAATGCTGACATACCTGACCGTCAGCTACTCTATCTTAATCCAACCTGGGCATATAACCACATCATAGGGTATAAAAGAATAGTACCTACTCACACAATATCCTGAATATGATCCAAGGGTATCATCGTGAATAACCAACAGGTATACAAGTACCAGCCTACTACCATACAGGAAATGCAGTAGCATGTATGAATATGTACAAACAAATGCAACAAGCATAGTACATACAAATGCATCATCAAAGTGAGTATACATATAGACGGTGTCTGTATGTATACTAATCACTATAATCCATATATATATATATATATATACAAGCAAGTATGTATATATATATAACCATATGCAAAGCACTGTATGATACGACAATGCAGCATGCATGGTCATGCCTGCTCACCCCTACTCGCTACCACGACCCCAGTATGGCCTAGGTGGCACGACATGACAACTGTCCCAACTCACACCAACCACTGCTATAGAGTGACCGAGTGGGCAGTATGATCAAGTAGCATATGAGCGTAAAGAGCTCACTACACAACGGGGGTCCCTGCTGCTGGCTACTCCGACTGACACTACCAATGAGCGGTCGAGTGTCACGCACCCAGGACAACTGCACGCAACTCCAGCAACCATCGTCAATAATGGTAGAGTGCGGCACAACAAATGTTATGCCCTTACACCAATTACTCCTCTGGAAGTAACCTGGGAGGCAGAATGACTGACGACTCTCTCTCAACCCCAAGGGGAGACGATGTCGTCAGTATGCATGCAATGACATGAGGGTACTGTCTCACATACAAACATCTACCATAGACTCTCTGTTCAACAAAGAGTCACACCCAAATTGATCAGTACACTCTCTATCCTGTAGAGAGTCATATTCATCTGATCATGACAAGCTAAGACCATCGGCCCGTAGTGACACACTGTCCACGACTCACCTGACCATTCACACAACCCGTGGTTGGTGAATAAATGTGCAACATACAGGTATGGAGTAAGTCCTACATTTAAGGCCTTACTTATCCACGGAGGACCTTTTTTGCCAAATTTACAATTTAAGTCATCCTCCGTACTCTAACATCTACACCCTACTAAACAGTTAGACCTACTTACATCACATCTGTAACTCCTAGATCATAATAGGGAATATGTGATATCAATAATCGAGCACACATATATATCAACGATAAGTTCAAGCATACGATAAATAGAGCAGGATCAAGATAATATGAACACCTAGCATGCTCATATCTATGTCTAAATCTGAAAGTCATTACATCTACCCGACCGGTAGGAAATTACCTACCTGTTGTCAATGCTCGTGGTAATAGAGTCCTCACGGCCACGGACCCATCTCGTATCCACGTCCTGCAAGTATCATCAATTATCATTCAGTGAAAGCATACAACAAACAATACAAATTAGCTACTACGTTATCCACATATTTGTATCCCTTATCGAATACGATTTAGAAACCCCAATTAGCCAGACTTGACCATTTATTTTAAATCCATCGGTTTTAATTAGCAAAAGTGCTAACTCCCTCATCCAATTCTATATTCGACTTAACAAAGTTAATCTCATAAAGATTTAACCTTTTTACCCCCACCCGATTTTATAGTATCATCAACAGAATCAGTTATAAATCTAATTTATAAACCCTTAAATCATAGTTGTCCCGTACTACAATTAATTCTATAATTACCTCCACCGTTTCACGGTTAACAAGTATACTAACCTATAATCGCTGACCATTTCAATTAAGGATTTAAACATAGCGGCTCAATCCATCGAATCGACAACCCTCCCAAACTTAGTTTACATTCTTTACAACCATACAAGCGCCTTCCCCATTTTAATACTCTAGGCGGACACCAATTTACATAGCGACAATTGAAAAGGGACGATCAGCGGCTATACACACTTGAATCCAAAGAAGAATGTTTTTTTCCCCAACCACCACTGTTCTCACCAAAAAACCACCGTTGCCTAGCCCGGCAATCAAACTAATCCTACAGCGACAACATCCAATAGATAACACCTCAAGCAATTTCTATCAACAAGGAATTCACAGACAACAAGAATCGATCTTGCTTACCTGGTGTTGAATCCCGTCGGCAACACTCCCTTGTTTGCCGACCCACCTCTTGCCCAAATCCAACCTAATGAAGAAATGACCACCACCCCTCAGAACTTTCACGAAAACAGATCAGTGATGAAGGATGGCTTTGACCTACCCAATTCCGACGACGATCCCCCTGTTCACCGGCGAACTCAGTGCCCTGTTCACCGATGCACTGATCGCCGTCAGCTTGTCTGTGGAGTAGGTTGGGGGTTGTTCCTCTCGCTGCCACTTGTAGAAAAGAAGAAGAGGCGAGAGAAAGAGGCTCGCCGACCGTAGTTCTCGGAGAAGGCAGAGACAGTCGTCGCCCCTGCTTGCCGTTCCAACTCGTCTGTGGGGTTGTCGTGGACGCCGACCGCCGCTATGGGGTGTTGCACGGCGCCGTCGCCTGGGCTATCGGGACGCCGCCGCCGCCGCAGTAAGTCGACAAGCTAGGATGGGGAGATTGGAGAGATCGCGGCGGGGAAGGTGATCGACACTGTGGTCACGGAGCATCCAAAAAGGGGATAAAGATTGCGGCTGGGAAAGGCAGCGCCGAGCGGCAGAGTCGACGGCGATTTACTGCGCGAAACGCTCGGCGAGGAAACTACGTCGGCGAGAAATGGAAGGGAGGAAGCTTTTAATGGGTTAACGGGTCGGGTGGTTTTTCTTTTAACGGGTTGGGCTTTAAACCCAATAAACCATTAACCCTAAATTTAATTAAATCTAAGTTTAATTAAACTGATAAAATTCCTTAAGCTAGGTTAGATGTAATTAACTCCTAACCATACTTTTTTTTTTTCTGGTATTTTACAATCCTCATCCCGCCATCTTTAAAACTATCTTACCCTCCCTAAACCCCGATCACTCATCTTCTTGATCGCATCCCTTTCTCTCCCCGCTCTTTCCTTCGTCGACTTCCCGCCCCTAACCCCGATCATCCTTCTTCTCGATTGCACATGCATCTCCCTTCATCTCATTGCTTCGTCTTTTCGATTGGCGCAAGTAATAGGTGATCTCCCTTCTTCATCTTCCCGATTGTCTCAAGAACAAGTGATCTCCCTTTTTCATCTTCTCGATTGGCATCACCAGCAACTTGGTGGCCAAGATTGTCAATACAAGAAAATCTCATTTTAGAGATCGATTTATAGACCGCAAATCAGTCTCTAAATGTATTAAAAATTATTTTAGAAATCGAAAATTTCGATTCTTAAATTTGCGGTGGCTAATGTTAGAGACCGATTGTGAAAATAAATTTCTAATCTAAAATTAGAGACTGATTGTGAAAATCAATCTCTATTTTATAGACTGCTTATAAAAATCAGTCTCTAATTTAGAGACCGATTGAGAAAAACGATCTCTAAAATTAGAGATTGATTTTCCCAATCGGACTTTAAATGTTGAGAATGAAGTTTTCATCAATTTAGAGACCGAATTGAATTCGGTCTCTAATTTTATACACCTAACTTATTACAAATTTAATCCATATGAGATTAACTTGTATATTATAAATTTAATTAATATCAATTGCAATATTTTACTTTTAACATCTAATCAACCATAAATACAATATTAATATTAATACAAATTAATTTTATTAATTTTAAAATGTACACATTTACAATATAAATAGAATTCAGAAATGTAGCTACATTGTTAATCCTAAAACTCTTTCGGTCTCACAAATATCTTCTCCACTCCATTGCTTCATGATCTCATCAAGTCCAATCTCATAGATTGGGAGTTGCCCACCATTCCATGCAACAATGTGAGCAACGGAAATGCCTCAATGGAAGGGCATTCAGATCAAGGACAACCATTATTGAACCACCGACGTATTGTATAGAGGCTGAATCAAGGTGCCCTTGCGGGAAGGGGCTAGTGACTAGCGCATGCAGAATATTGTACAAATGGGCAACGGGTCAATCCCTCGCAAAAGTGAGATTTCATCCCTCCATGCGCTAGTTACTAGTCTCAAAGGGCCTGAAGTTCACCGTGATTTACCTCCCTTACGATGGCTTGGGGGCGGACCAGTAGGGGCTGCTAGGTTGACGATTTCAACCTTTGTACAAAAAGAGACTGAATCAAGGTATATAGACAAATTCAGAAGTTAAAGGAATAATGCATGAAAAGAAAATGCTTGAAAAAAAATCAAGCATGTTAACAATATAAAGCATGTGCCACATTGCTCACGGTGCAAAATTAGTGTCATGATATAAAGCAAATATATGGGTCATAGGATTAGGAATTCATTGAACAAGAACAGAAAAGTTAATGGATTTGTAAGAATCAAGGAATAACAACTATCATTGAATATCTTATCTATATTTCTACCATGGCTCAATGCAATCTACTTGGATAGATGAGAAAGGAACGGGAACAACTGAATTGAGTAACTTTCAATGTCACTTGAAATGAAATGTGGGGAAAAGCAATACGGACCCAAGTTTTGAGCTAAGATCACTATCATTCTTTTTTTTCCATCAACTATAGATCGCTATCATTCTCCTCTGCTTTCTCGTCTCTATGTTAACATAACATCAGAAACAAACATAGTAGTGTCTTTGTTTTTACATTAAAAGATGAAATTAGCATAAACAAAATGAATTAGCATACCTTCTGCAACATGAGCAAAGTGGCACTTACTGCCAAACGGGTAATATATATCCTATCATCTCCCACTTGTTACAGATCCTTATCTTCCAATTCGAAGACTTTTGTGACACTGTAGCTGCTGCTCCTCCATATCTAGCACCACCTCCATTTGATGGAGACATAGCAATTTGCCAACAATACTAGAAAAGATATACAATGAATTTTGGGAAAATTTTAAAAATAATCAAACAAAGCATGTGCCAACAATATAAAATAAAGAAGTTACCTTTTCTCTAAAGTTTTTTAGAATGTCTTCACACTTCATAACTAGCTCCCTTTGTTCAGTTTAGTAATCATTGGTTTAATTTTATTTATCATTGTAATTTCAGTGTCATTATCATAATATTGACCAAAAGTTAATGTTCTAACATAATATTTCATCTTAATTGAAAGAAAGGGAATGCAAAACCCACATAAATTACCTGGGTAAACACATAAATTACTTGAGTTTGATGCACACCATTATAGTAGATTGTGGCATCTTGAATAGTATATACTATAATAATATGTTATTGTCTGTAATTACAAAATATTATATATACTTCCCTACACATGCATAGAAGATTGTACATATAATCTAGTAGAGCGTCTAAAAAAAATAGACTTATGTGAATGTACCATTACAGTCTCCTTGAAACACCATGAAACATCTTTACTTAGTATGACACACATTTATGGGTAAGATGCAATGTTACAATCAACACTAATATGACCCTGAGCAAGCAACTATCTTTGTTAAATAAATTTATAAAACAATTGTGCAGAAATTATTGAATATTGTGTACTAGTACCATAGGTAATATTACAACTACCAATAAAGCAAAGAAAGATGTCGAACCAATCCAGTTTTACATATCACATTTATTCGTTGAGCTCAAAACTAATGCAATTCAGATTTCCTAATTATGTTTATTTTCGTTTACTTATAGCATCTAAACTGGTTGTCTATATGTTTAAATTGCATCTAAACTGCAAAAAAAAAACTAGTATTAATTCAACAAATAAATACATATAAGAGAAAATTAAGAAAAGAAATGAGATAATGTATTATCTCAATCGTTTGAAATTCAATGAGACCCTAAACTTAAGAAGAATTGCCTCCATTATGATCTTGAGTCTCTTGTGAAGCAATACCATGAGGTGTCGAAAATAAGAAAGGGCTCGTTAATGGTTGCGATGGAATAAAACGAGCTATGAAAGCTTGCATTGATTACTCGACTGCTTGATTGATCCGATCTTCAATGGTTTCCTCTAATGTCGTAAATTGTTGTCTCAAATATTCATTCTCCTTCCATAATTCCTCCATTTGATGAGTTGTTGAACTTGATCCGCCCTTGAGTCTAGGAGTAGACATATCAAATACAACTTTTGCTTGGGAGTCAAAGTCATAGAGGGAGTTCTTTTTGCTTCCACCTTCAACCTCAAAGTATAGACGATTTATATCATTGTGTGATGGAGTCTGTAAATCTCCTCCCTCATTAACTTTTTGTGAAGCTTGTGAAACTTTTTTCGTCATTTGGTCCTACATAAAAGTAGATATGACTAGTATCATATAGTATACAAAAATTTAAACTTGTCCATGTATAATGTTAAAATAATAATGCTTATATACTTGCATCTATGACCTATGATTTTTCATCTACAAAAGTGTCATCTTTTCGCCGATGGGTACTATGAAATAGCTCCCAACAATTAGTCGATCATTGTAGTGTGTCTTCCTGCATAATCAAAAAAATTTAGGATTTAAAAGAAAACACAAATATTTATATCTCGGTATATAAATATCAAAGAAAACTCTACCATCACTATTGCATGCTCTATACTAGAGCGGGAACCACTAGTATGCTTTCCGACGGAATTAGAGTTTCTATTATTTCAAGCAACAATTGAATTTTGTTTCAATTTTAGATTGGCCTAATTTTTTTTCCATTCATCTCACAATTCATCTAGTATATGGAATGGTTTTGTCTTTATTTTTCTCCATTTATATAACAACAACTTGTTGTAAGTGCCTATAAGATCCACATATCTCCACAATGACATGATATTGTCCACTTTGGGCCTAAGCCCTCATGATTTTATTTTTGGGCTTTACCCAAAAAGTCTCATGCCAATGAAGATATCTTTTTATCTTATAAGCACGTGATCTTTTTCATGTCTTACCAATGTGGGACTTTGATTGTATTCCCCATACTCCCAACAATCCCCCCCCTCAAATGAAGGACCGCATTGAGCCCCCCCCTCTCAAATCTATCCCTCCTCGAAGGACATTATCTGCTTAATGTCCGATCTTCAATCCACCAAGACTTCCTGTCAATTGTCTAATCCTCCTGACCCAGTTGGACTTCCTGCCAATTGTCCCACCCTTCTTGCTCAATTGGACTTCTTGCCTGGTGTTTGGTTCTCTTGATCCGGACATGGGAGCTCCACTTCCTTCGTTCGAGGTTCATGGCTTGACATGGACCATGACTCTGATACCAATTGTTAGTGCCTATAAGATCCACATATCTCCACAATAGCATGATATTGTCCACTTTAGGTCTAAGCCCTCATGCTTTTGTTTTTGGGCTTTACCCAAAAGTCCTTCTGCCAATGAAAATATCTTTTTATCTTATAAGCACATGATCTTTTCTATGTCTTACCAATATGAGACTTTGATTGTATTCCCCATACTCCCAACACTTGTAACGTTTTCGACAATATAAGTTCTATATTTCTTTAAATTTTGTTTCCTGACCTGGCTCCAATGTATATTTTTTCTACAACAAAAACGTGACAATTAGCATAAAGGGATATTATATAGTAACAATAGTAATCAAATACTAACCACAAATTCTTTATAATAGAAATCCTTCGTTTGTTGGTCTACATTCTTCCATCAGTAGCCAGTAGTGGATTGACGTTCTTTGAATTGTTTTGGTTATATATGTAGAAACGTTGTGATCATTGGGAGTAAAGCTACATTGATAAAATCTTCAATATTAAGAAAATACTTATAAAATTTATGAATTTAAATTACCATACAATCTTACCTATCACCTAAAATTTTCAGTGTTACCAGATCATTTTGTACTAGATCTAACATTAATATGTCTGGAAATAATTTTGAACAACATACAATTCAAAATAATAATAAATTTAGTACACAAGCCTTTTATACCAACAGATTACAAATGGTGTGTAAAAAAATTGACAAATAATTGCACAATAAACAAAAATTAAATTAACTCAGTAAAATAATTGGTCAAATCATATAAAATTTCGAAAATCTATCATTTAATGAAAATGGCATTACCTTTAGTGTCGATCATATATTCTCATTGTCATTACAATCAGTATCATTCGTATAATCGAAAACATCATCGCTAGACGCTAATAGAATTTTATCTAAATTATCACTGTTGGACATCTCTTCATCATCTAATTCCTCATAGGTAGCATTTATATCTACAAGTAGTTGGGATGTGGAATGAAAATGTAAAACAACTGAATGTCTCTCCACTTCCTCATTTTGAAATGTATCATGATTTTTGACAGTGATGACGTTCGACATTTCTATGGTGGAATGAGATTTCATTCGACAAACTGCTAACCATTCACTATATCTGCTTCTCTCGTTGGATATGTAAGATAGATAACTTGTCCAGCTTGTACCATAAAAATGAAAGGTTCTAATTTGTTGAATCATTTGTTTCTATTCACTTTAATTAGATTGTAGTTTGGATGCGTTCTTGTACCTGTTCTTGGATTAGGATCATACCATGAACATTTGAATAAGACATCTTTTTATAGGCAGTGCAGAATATTCCACTTCGATGATTTCATCAAGTATACCATAATAATCGATTTCACTATTAGGGTTGTTGCTACAACCTTTTACGTAAACACCTGAATTATTAGTCACTGTCTTTGAATTGTGTTGTGCCACGTAAAATTTATAGTCATTAACATAATATCCAAAGTATACTTTTATATTACGAGGAGGACCGAGGAGGTCCTGTAGCAAGATCCTTGATCCTTAGATCATGTCCATTTGTTGATCTTAGGTCCTTCACCTACAATTATACTTATGAAAAAATTTCAAGATTTTTAAAATACAGTCAAAGGAAAAAAAAAATTGTCTCGAACTTACTGGGATTTCAAACCATATTGCAAATTCCATCTCTATTTTTTTTATCAACTTCACTTGCTTCAATTGATGGATTTTGTAGGTGAAGGTGTTGCTCGTACAAGCTATCATGGAAGAATTACAAGTTTTAATATGGCATAACAAACCCACATAAAGGGATTACAAGGTTTAATATAAAAGTTAACTCACTTGATGTAAGGTTTGACCTCGTCATAATTAAGGAGTATATAGTTTCGAGTTGCATGGTATTCTTGGTGATTTAACCATTTCCATACAAATGTACCAATTGGCTTACTATAAAACTTGAAAATAGAAAGCATCTCTGTGTATATTTGTTGAGAATCATCTGAATTTCGAAGACATTTGAGATATCTGGTTTCACATTATCAGCAAAATAATATGATCAGAAGGACGATACTTCTTCAACCAAATAAGTATTACATATTGACTCCTCAACTTTTGCTTTATTACGAACATTATTCTTTAATCTCCTAAGAAATCGTTCGAATGGATACATCCATCTATATTGTATAGGACCAACTAGTCGTGCCTCATAAGGTAAATGAACTGAAAAATGTTCTATCGAATCAAAAAAGACTTAGTGGAAATATACGCTCAAGTTTACATATTATAAGAGGAATGTCAGTTTCTAGCCGAAGCATATCGGTCGTGTCACGCCCCGAGAGCATGCCGAACCGAAAATCAAACGGACGGCACCTCCCCTGTACGTGGCAACATTTCGGGTTAATACAAGGCCCGTAGGCCCACAATAACAACAATATATATGTATAAAAACAAAACTACACAAGACAGCGGAAACAAACCACAACAATACAACAATCCCACACATGCATACCGGTATGACTAACACACCACAACACGAAATCTCGACAAAATATGAATCTACAACATATACATCACGAAAACTCCAAAATACAATGCACAACGGACAGCAGGCCCAAAACAAAATACGGGAGCCTCGTGAGATGAGATGTCGTCAGCCGGCGGTGCTCCAAGCTGTCACGAAGTCTTCTACTGCAGGCGTGAAAACCGAGTGGGGGTGGTAAGTAAAACTCAGCAGGTAATAGAAAACATGTATATATGTAATATCACATGTATTTCGACAACATAATCTAGATGTACAACAGGTATATCAGCATAGTATATAAATACAAGCATATACCGTCTAACTGAAATGAATAACATAAAATGCAGACATACCTGAAGTCTGCTACGCTACTCTGATCCAACCTGAACATATATCCAACATATATATATATAACAGGAAGAGTAGATCAACTCAAAATATACTCTAGCTACAGGTCAAGGTATTTAGTGGTCTATCCAACACATACCAATATCCGACACAATCGTATAACAAATGCAAGAGACATGCATGAATATGATGTCCACCCAAATGCAGCAAACATAGTACAAACAAATGCAACATCACAATAATCATATATATATAGACCGCATCTATATATATATTGATCTCAACCATCCATATATATATATATACATGCATATATGTATATACATATGGTAATATGCAAAGCGCCATCAGATACGGTAATGCAGCATGCATGGTCATGTCGGCTCACCCTAAAGCTACCACGACCCCAGTGTGGCCTCGGTGGCTCGAGCATGACAATTGTCCCAACTCAACACCAACCACTACTCTCGAGTGGCCGAGTGGGCAGTATGATCGAGTAGCATATAAGCGTAAAGAGCAAGCTACACGATGGTCACTCCGACAGTCACTACCCATGAGTGGTCGAGTACCACACACGCAGGACTACGACACGCAAATCCAACTACCACCGTCTATAGTGGTAGAGTGCGACACCACAATGCTTTGCCCTCACACCGGTTACTCCTCCTATGAGTAACCGTGGAGGCAGGATGACTGGCGACACTCTCAACCACAAGGGAGACCTCGTCGCCAGCGTGCATGCAAATGACATGAATGCAATGTCTCACATACAGACATCCACCATAGACTCTCTATTCTACAGAAAGTCATACTAGCCAGATCAACGCACTCTCTATCCTGCAGAGAGTCGTACTCAACTGATCATGATACTCTCTATCCTGTAGAGAGTCATACCAATCTAATCGACGTACTCTCTATCCTGAAGAGAGTCCTACTCAACTGATGGACACACTCTCTATCCTGTAGAGAGTCGTACTCATCGAATTATAACAAGCTAGGACCACCGGTCCGTAGTGATATCCTAAGTATCATTCCTCTGACCATTTACACAATACATATTTGGTGGTACATGCAACCTAATGGTACTAGAACTAACCCTAGGTTAAAGACATTATCTACCTACGGATGACCTTTTTGCCCAATGTACAATCAGGTTGTCATCCGGACTTTACTATTTGCACTTAACTTAAACAAATTCTAAGTTACTTGCATCACATATATGTATAACTCTTAATCATGATAAAATAAACATGATATCAGCAATGGAGTTAGTAGTCAACGGTAAAGGATCAAGCATACGATAAAAAGAACAGAGTCAAGGTAATATGAACACCTAACATGCTCATATCAATGACTAAATCTGAATGAAATACAACTACCCGGACCAGGTAGGAAATTACCCACCAGATACGTAGACCATGTCGATAATCTTCACGTCCATGAACCTATCTTGAATCAAGGTCCTGAAATCAACATATACATAATTAAGCACTAATATAAACGATCGGTAGGAAAAGGAATCTAACCCAAATCCTAATCCCAAATCTTACCAATAGAACAACCTCATTCACTAACTACTAATCATCGATTCAAATATATATATCAGCTATAATTAACATACCACGACTGTAATTCAATGAATACTCAAATCCATGCTTACCTCGCGTCGTTCCACTTTAGAGAGATCAAATCTGCAATGACTAGATTCATTGGCCAAACCATCACTCCGATTTCTCTCCTCCACCTAGAAATCACAATATCACAATCGATATCAACTCTTGATCAAATTCCCTAATAATAGAAAAGATCTTAAGATACTGTGAAAGTTTCATCATACACACCCTCCTCCCCTGCCTATGCTGATCGAAATATTGCATCAAGCAAGCCACATGTAGTGCTTCGCTCACAACGCAAGGCAACAGTTGCTCTTCCACAAATCGCAGATCACACAGCTAAGGAAGAAAACCCAATGATAAATCGACTGGCGTCGCATCGTTGCTGTAACTCAATCAAGGAATGGTCACGGATCTTGTCGGAGATCTGATCTGTGGCAGAGGATTAACAAGAAATTAGAGTGCTGATCTAGGGCTCAAGGGAGGAGGCGACACAGATCGGACATGACGGAAATTTGAGTGCTCACCTTGGGAGACGCCGCTCATGATCGGAAATCAACAAGATAAGTGACGGTTGGGCTCCATTCATGGCGAAGGCAGTTGATAGCGATTCACCGAGCGCCCTAAGACTGCAAAGGAAGAGCATGACACTAGGATCTCGGTGTTGGACGAGATGGGAAAAGCGACAATGAAGGCTTACGCCGATTGGTAGCGACGAACGACCAGGATAGCCTGCGATCCCTACGGTGCACCAACGAAAGGCAGTAGCTCCGGCGTGGCTCTCGCGACCAGGATCCAAGGAACGCCTGACAGCGGAGAAGCTGGCTGAAGGCGATTAATAGCCAAGGAAAAGCATCGCGCGATCTGGAGGAACGGCCGGTGATCGAAGATGAAGTGGCGGCGAGTTGGCTCGGTGGCCGCGAGGGGCGTCCCTTGCGCCGAGGCTGTAAAATACTGAAATTAAAATATGAAATTTAATGGCCAAAATTTTGGGGAAATAATCCTAGGGATTATTCTCGGGATTTTTAGGGAATTTTTGGAATTTTTCCGGAATTTTTTCTGGATTTAAACGGACTCCGTACGAGATTATTATGGGGATAAAATAGATAGGCTTTATTTAAGGGGTATTAACCTAAACCGGAAACCCTAATTTCTATTTTCTATTTTTTTTTTCTTTCCCCTCGCCGCGAGTGGCAGTTCCTTCACGCGCCCATCCTTTCTTTCTGCCGGCGCCCCTTTCCTCGTTGCGGTCGGCAGCCGCCCGACGCCAGCCACTCCCGCCGGCGCCCTCTGCTTCGCCGGTGACTCCCCTCTTCTCTCTTTCCTCACGGCAGCCTGACGCCGCCGCGCCCGACGCCCGACGCCCGACCCCCGAAGCCGTTGCCTCTTCCCTTCGTCGGCGACGCCTTTCCTCGAGCCGACGCCGTCCACAGTCGCAGCCCTTGTTTGCGTTCCCGCGAGCACTGTCGCACGACGCGACGCGAGCTCGCCGTCCGACGCCTAGGTCTGGCCGGGGCTGCTGCTCACCGGCAGCGTTTGCCTTCCGCCACTGCTTCTCCCGTCCGTATCCTGACCACCGCCGCCGCCTCTGCTCTTCTCGCCGGTGGTCGCCGGAGTAGGTAAGGGCTTCTTTCTGTCTTGGTCGACCGAGATTGTGAGGAGAGGAACTGACGGGAATCAGGGAGTGAGGATGGGGCCGGCTGAGAGGGGCTGTGAGGGTTTGATTTGGAGGGTGTCGTGTGGTTAAGGTTGGAGGTGTCGACGGTGAATTTGAGAAATTGAGTTGGGGGTATCGGTTGTCGGTGGAATTTCTAGGGCGGGTGAGCTTGATTGGTCGATTTGGGTTGATTCCGGTGTTATTCGGTTGATCGGTACGGTATTCGGAGGATATGAGATTTGGGTTAATTGAGATATAAAGGAAATCGATTAATTATTCGATTTGTCGTTGAATTGTATTTTTGTGCTTGACTATAGTCATGCTTTATGCAGGTTTCGGTCACGAGGCAGGTCCCCAGTCGTGACGATTTGGTTCATTCTTGCGGATATATATTCAGGCGGGTATTTTGACTTAACTTTTAGATTAAGTCAAATTGATATGCTAGTAGGATAGCTTACAATAACTTTTTCATGTTTATATGCCTGGTATACTTTTGGTGCCTACTAGATACATGCATGTGATAGAATATGATTATATTTCCCTGTTTGATTTGGATCATAGTATGTGGATTAGGGATATGTACCTATTGGTTGTACATATCATTCGGATATGTATTTTGAGTAGGATTTACATGCTTTAGTATCATGCACCATTTTCGCATGATTCCATTATTGTTGAGCCCGCAGCTAGTTACATGGCCTGCACACACTGCCACTCATGGGTTAGTGGTACATCAGGAGGGTGTGTGCAGTTGCTCTGTTAGGCTCCGCTGGTCCGCTCATGGGTAGCGATGAGGCAGCGTGGTAGCGGGCAGGGATCCCTCCTCTGGTCTATGACTCCGGGAGATGAGAGCTTAGCTCCCCCACTCTGTTTGGGGCAGGAGGATAGGTGTACTCCGATAGCATCCTGTCCACTCGGTCACTCAGGAGCAGTGATGGCAGAGTGCACAGTTGTCATAGCCCTACCCACTCGGCTTCACCATTGCGTGTGAGGCGGCTGACTGGCGTCAGGGGTGACCATGTCATTGGCACGACATGCATTTTGCACGGATTGCATTTTGTATTGTGTTTGATGCATTATTGTATTGATGCCTTGGATGTGCATATGATTGTCATGCATACAGGATACATGTTTATATATGGTCAGGACTCTATTACTTCTAGTCAGGCACATGCTCCTATATCAGGGTAGTAGGAGATTCGTGGTATCTGATCATTTTGTATTTCTTGCTTGCATACCCTATTTATGTGAGGCAGATCGGCATGATATTTTTATTGTTAGCTATACCTTATTTTGCATATCTACTATACATGAGTTCTTTGAACTCACCCAGCTTGATTTATATTTATTTCGGGATGAAGTCCGGGAGAGTCCAGCCAAACCCCTCGCCGTGGAAGTGTATTTGGTTATTTGTTTTTGGTTTTGGATATCTTGTTTAGAAGATATATTTAGATTTGGAATTGGATTTATGTATTCGTGGATTTTTGGTGTCCTTAGGGACTTTATTCGAGTTTTGTTGCATGGATTTGATTGAGTATTCACCGCCCGGATGCGAAGGGTAGGTTTAGATGTGATAGATTGTTTATTTATTACTTGGATTGAAGGCCTGAGGCCTAATTATACTCTGCGTGTGTTGTTTGGATTCCGGTCGTGTTGACCGATGTATAGTGGCCATGTAGGCCTTGTATGTAAATTGGGATTGTCACCCGTACAGGGGAGATGCTGCCGGATTTTTGTCTGGCGGGGTCTCCTTCGGGGCGTGACAATTTATTTGGTATCAGAGCACCTAGGTTTTCGAGTTCCTAGGGGTTTTTGGATTTTTCGGAGTTCGCCACGTTTGGCAGGTTTTACGAGGTAATTTGGAAAATTTTGGATTGATATGGATTTCCGATGATTTTATATTTCGGAATTCGAGGATTTATGACGAGGTCAATATGGGGATTTGGCAGCGACAGAACCTCTCCTGCGGCAAAATAGGTATGATGAAAATTTTATATATTTTTACTTAGTAACATCTGTTTCTAGTAGCATCCGTAATAATTTAATGATATGAGACGAGGTGGGCGTGCACCTGCACCGAGACGTGGTGCAGGGTAACCACGCAAGAGGACAGTGAGATCTCTGGTTATGGAGTTGTCAGAAAGGGTCTATTGAGTTTTGACTCATGTGCAGACTCGTAGTAGGGGTCGCCCACCAAGGTGACCAGCCGGAGTTGCCGTAGTGTTTATACTCCAGGTTAGATTTGGCTATGTGTTTAGTGGATAACAGGAAATAACATTTAAGTGTGTTGGTCACTATTTGTAATCGTAGATGGAGTTGACCACATGAACAACCTGTTCAGGCTGTAAGTCTTGAACCTGTATCGAAAAGATGAATTGTCTTTGAGAGCTGACTGATACTGAGTCAGAAAAGCAAGGGTCAAGTCGTTACATTGGTTGTGGAAATCAAGGACTACAGTGTTAGAGATTTTCACTGATTATACTAGGCAGATTATTACTCTGTGGGGCAATGGACAAAGAATGTATACTATTGTGGATACAGTCCTTGGAGGTTTAAGTTACGAAGTTCCATAGGGATTTTGATTCTTGAGCGGCTTGAGCCTTAGATTGATAACATTGAAGGTACTGATAAGTACCTAACTGGTATTTATATAGGAGTGGAGATAGTTTCTTACTATGACAATGATCAAGTTGTTACTTAGTGGAATATGTAGAAGGAATTTATTTGAGGAAATAACCCATTACGGGATCACGGGTTCAGGATGTTTTCGGAAGACAATATTTCCTTATGCTATTTTTATATGACTCATTGTTGAGGAATTCTTGAGTCTTAAGTTGAGTGATAAATTGTTAAGGAGTTTCACTATAGAGTTTAATAGACTCGCGGAGTTTACCCCCACTTAAGGGCTCAAGATAGTGATTGAGTTGTTTTCGATCACCACGATTTATTTGCTTACATTTGGATTAGGATAGTTGGATTTTTTTTTTCCATCAGATCCTATTGGGAGGCATTAGGGTGAGTCATATTTATAAAAATGACTGCAACAAGGGTCTCAAGAGAATAGTGTAGTCAATCTAGTGATAATAACCTACACTTCGGATAAGACAACGGTAGAAGTCGTGAACGAGGTCTTTTAGCTAAATTCACGTGGCATTATGTCAAGCGATATTGATCAGGTCTGTGGCTAGAGATGGTAATTTGATGTTGGTGATGAAAGTAACAACCTCTTGAGTGATTGAGGGTTTAGTTGAAATTTTAGCTTATTTTGGTGGTGATCAAGGCTCTGTCTCAGGAATAAAAGATTGATGAAACAACTCATTTCCCTATGGAAAACAGGAATATGGATTTAAGTTTTCTCCTCGTATATATGTCGCTATCGTAAGTGGTTTGTGCACTTGTGGAGATATGAGGTCAGTTGTATGGTTCTTGAAGAAAATGATAGGAAGAGGTGTATACACCTAGATTCATACAGTTATCGAATTCTTTTTCTCGATCACTGTGAAATAGGGAATCCATTAAGAGCAGAAGTTGGATGAGTTTACATCTTTACTCGAAAGGAGTTGTAGATGGTCAAGGATTGATCATTGAGGTTGGTATCAGATGATTGAAGGATTGATCATTGAGGTATTACTATAGTTTACCTTGATGATATATTGAGAGATACATGTGTTTACAGATATCTGTGGTTAAAACATGCACTGATAGGATTAAAAGGATTTTTATATTTGGATCATATGGATTAATTGTGTTTCCACCGACAGGTGAGATGTTGAGATGATTACTGTGATGATTATCACAGGGTATGAAAATGATTTTGGATGTTTAGATGTTGATTGATGGAAATGTTATATTATGGTGAGAGAGTTGACTTAATTATTTTATAGTTGACTTGGTTGATATGATGTGAATATCTGGATATTAACTTGGAGGTTATGCTTGTGACATGATGGTATAAGAAGGTCTCTCGGATGTCTGTATAATTCGAGAGTAATCAGATGTAGTGTTGGAGGAACTCTAGGCTTAGTTGTATAGGCAAGTAGAGTAGGCGATCGGAGTGATTTGAAAATAGTTTCGATATCGAAGATCCCCTACGTGAGATAATTTATTTGCATCGAGGTAATGTTATTTTTACGAGCTAATATTTTTACTTATGGTGTGCGTTGGTGAGGGCTAGTGTAAAGCGCACAAGGTTGTTAAAGCTCGTGATGTACTCAAGGCAATGTCATTCAATTGGTCGTAATCCAATCGAGTTGCTTAGATACCGTCATCGATCGGTCTTCGAACTGGCAAGGTTGATGATGCCAAGAGGTATTTGTTAGAATGACGATTTTTCAGGGGATAATTTAGTTGGTATCAGTGTTGCTTAATACTATGGGAATTGGAAGAATCTAAGTTCCAATTAAAGGAGGTATTGGATGGGATATTTGTTGTCCCAGTATTTTATTTCTTGAGAAGCTCTGGAACTTGTTGTTCAAAGAGATATGAACCTTTGAGGTTATACATCAATTATTGATGATGGAATGCGGTAGTGGTAGAAGGAAATGAATATCCTTCATGGTGGATTGAGGATCTATTTAGATCAGCTATAGGACACCTGTGTATACTCTAGGATTGATTTATGATTGGTGTGTTGATATTGTAGTGACAGGGTGTCATACAATTATCAAAGTTATAGGGATAATTGATATATCATCAGCCTAGAGTAAAGAGGATGCGGTGTATAGTGATGACAATTTCATACTTGGTATGAATTGTACGAGGTTTGATTATCTTGTTTGACTTATGACGACTTAGTCGTCCAGGGATTTGGGAAATCGTGTATTCTGGACACGATTGGATCATTTATGATGGTGGCAGTTGGAGTTGAGCACTCGACCACCGTAGAGATGATGGTTTTCGGTATTGATTTGATCATTACCATAGATATGGATAGGATGCTCTAGCGGTATTACATCGCTGACTGGTTGGATCAGGAAGGTGTTGGAATTTATTGGTTTGAAGCTTGTGAACCTAGTTTCAGCTCGACGATAATGACTTTACACCTTGTTGTGTGATCATTCTCGGGTGAAAGGAGGGTTAATTTATAAGCGGATCGATGTTTGAGAATGGAGCGTTTCTGATTTAGTTGATCGAGACGTATCCCATGTTTATGTTAAATGAGGAACTACGAGATGGGTTGTCATATATATATATGACGTGGACCTAGTAGGAGTTGTTATGTTGTTTTGTAGAGGTGAGGAGCAGAAATGCTTATGAGGTTTTAGCTAGTTTTAGCTAGCTACTGTGTAGTTACATTTGAATTTAGGAAGAGTTACTATTGATTCAGGAACAACAGATAGATTCCTGTTGTGATGATAGAGAGCATCTACCATAGAGTTGTACTTTTGCTCACGGTAATTAGTGATATTGGAATTTGTATGTAGTAGGTGGCTAGATAGCTACCTGACATCTTGACTGGCTATGAGTCCCGGTCGTGGTAGCATGTCGTTGCCCGTAAGTAGTGCCTTTTGCATTACTCCGAGAGCCACGAGACTTGGTCACGATATTTTGATAGGTATTGCTGAAGATTGCAATAGGTTGTATATGTTGCCGATGTTTAAGATTGTATCCGGAAAATAGTAAGTATTGAAACGGTCTGTGGAGGAAGCGACATGCGGAATATAGTTGATTTGGAAGTCTGATAAAGGTGGTATATAAATAATCAGTAAGGTTCTGTACCAAGAGGAAAGTGGGAGCCTAGTATGATGGACGGTGTTGGGAGATTATTTGGAATTCGGAAAGGACTTAGTATGATTAGCTAATTCCGCTCATTTTCGTTCGATCCATATGATGAGTTTGTTGGATCGCTGGATAGGTTATACTATGGCGATTTCTAGTTCATGGAGGATCTGTGAGTATCGTATGTGATAGCGGTTCAGGATTTACCTTCGGATTATGGATAGTCTTTAACAGGTCACGGATATAGAGATCCACTCAGGTACAGTTAGGTACTTGTTATAGGTGGACGAAATGAAGATACTATTCATATTTTGGAAGCTAGAAGCAAGTGTAATTTGATGTTAAGGGATATCAAGAACCCCACTTAGTCACTTGAGGTGTGACTTGTCTGATGCTTGAGATGGTTGTTGGGACATCTCAGCATTAATATATTTAGTAGGAAATTGGGGGACCAAATTTTTATTAGTGGGGAGAAATGTAAAATACTAAAATTAAAATCAAATTTAATGGCCAAAATTTTGAAATAATCCTAGGGATTATTCTGGATTTTAGGAATTTTGAATTTTTGAAATTTTTCTAGATTTAAGCGAACTCCGTCTGAGATTATTACGGGGATAAAATAGATAGGCTTTATTTAAGGGTATTAACCTAAACCAAACCCTAATTTCTATTTTCTATTTCCTTTTTCTTTCCTCGCCATGAGTGGCGGTTCCTTCACGCAGCGCCCATCCTTTCTTCTGCGCGCCCCTTTCCTCGTTGCGGTCGGCGTACTTGGGCGCCAGCCACTTCCGCCGGCGTCCTCTGCTTCGCCGGTGACTCCCCTCTTCTCTCTTTCATCGCGGCAGCCCGACGCCACCGCGCCCGACGCCCCGCGCCCGAAGCCGTTGCCTCTTCCCTTCGTCGGCGACGCCTTTCCTCGAGCCGACGCCGTCGCGATCGCGACCCTTGTTTGCGTTCCCGCGAGCGCCGCCGACGCGACGGCGAAGTTCGCCGTCGACGCTTAGGTCTGGCCGGGTTCGCTCACCGGCAGCGTTGCCTTCATCGCTTCTCCCGTCGCTCTGTCCACGCCACCGCCGCCGCCTTCTCGCTTTCTCGCCGGTGGTGGCGGGAGTAAGGGCTTCTTTCTGTCTTGGTCGAGATTGTGAGGAGAGGCCACGGAATCGGGGAGTGAGGATGGGGCCGGTGAGAGTGAGGTTTGATTTGGAGGGTGTCGTGTGGTTAAGGTTGGAGGTGTCGACGGTGAATTTGAGAAATTGAGTTGGGGGTATCGGTTGTCGGTGGAATTTCTAGGGCGGGTGAGCTTGATTGGTCGATTTGGGTTGATTCCGGTGTTATTCGGTTGATCGGTACGGTATTCGGAGGATATGAGATTTGGGTTAATTGAGATATAAAGGAAATCGATTAATTATTCGATTTGTCGTTGAATTGTATTTTTGTGCTTGACTATAGTCATGCTTTATGCAGGTTTCGGTCACGAGGCAGGTCCCCAGTCGTGACGATTTGGTTCATTCTTGCGGATATATATTCAGGCGGGTATTTTGACTTAACTTTTAGATTAAGTCAAATTGATATGCTAGTAGGATAGCTTACAATAACTTTTTCATGTTTATATGCAGTATACTTTTTGGTGCCTACTAGATACATGCATGTGATAGAATATGATTATATTTCCCTGTTTGATTTGGATCATAGTATGTGGATTAGGGATATGTACCTATTGGTTGTACATATCATTCGGATATGTATTTTGAGTAGGATTTACATGCTTTAGTATCATGCACCATTTTCGCATGATTGCATGCTAGCTGGACGGGGTTCCATTATTGTTGAGCCCGCAGCTAGTTACATGGCCTGCACACACTGCCACTCATGGGTTAGTGGTACATCAGGAGGGTGTGTGCAGTTGCTCTGTCAGGCTCCGCTGGTCCGCTCATGGGTAGCGTGGTAGCGGGCAGGGATCCCTCCTCTGGTCTATGACACCGGGAGATGAGAGCTTAGCTCCCCCACTATGTTTGGGGCAGGAGGATAGGTGTACTCCGACAGCATCCTGTCCACTCGGTCACTCAAGAGCAGTGATGGCAGAGTGCACAGTTGTCATAGCCCTACCCACTCGGCTTCACCATTGTGTGTGAGGCGGCTGACTGGCGTCAGGGGTGACCATGTCATTGGCACGACATGCATTTTGCACGGATTGCATTTTGTATTGTGTTTGCTGCATTATTGTATTGATGCCTTGGATGTGCATATGATTGTCATGCATACAGGATACATGTTTATATATGGTCAGGACTCTATTACTTCTAGTCAGGCACATGCTCCTATATCAGGGTAGGAGATTCAGGTAAGTACAGTCATTTTGTATTTCTTGCTTGCATATCCTATTTATGTGAGACTGTACTGGCATGATATTTTTATTGTTAGCTATACCTTATTTTGCATATCTACTATACCCGCAGAGTTCTTTGAACTCACCCCGTTGATTTATATTTATTTCAGGATGAAGCTGTCAGGAGAGTCCAGCTGCCAAACCCCCTCGTCGTGGAAGTGTATTTGGTTATTTGTTTTTGGTTTTGGATATCTTGTTTAGAAGATATATTTAGGACTGGAATTGGATTTATGTATTCGTGGATTTTTGGTGTCCTTAGGGACTTTATTCGGAGTTTTGTTCTGCATGGATTTCAGTTGAGTATTCCTGCCCAGATGGCAGAAGGGGTAGGTTTAGATGTGATAGATTGTTTATTTATTACTTGGATTGAAGGCCTGAGGCCTAATTATACTCTGCGTGTGTTGTTTGGATTCCGGTCGTGTTGACCGATGTATAGTGGTCGTGTAGGCCTTGTATGTAAATTGGGATTGTCACCCGTACAGGGGAGATGCTGCCGGATTTTTGTCTGGCGGGGTCTCCTTCGGGGCGTGACAGAGGCAACCTCAATGTTTGGAGGAGTTCGTTGTCGCTGCGATCGGGAGCTAGACTAGGGTGGAGGTCGGGCGGCGATGAGCGGTGCAGAGGCGATCGGGAAGAGAATTAGGGCTCGGGGAAGAATGATCGACGAAGAAAGGGGAGTCGGCGGAGAAGGAAACGTCAATCGGGTGAAGAAAACGGCTGGCCATTAAGGAATCAACAATTGGGCCTGTTTTAGGTGGTTGTGCTAGCCCAAATCTAATCCAATCACCTATTTAAGCCTTAATCTTCTCCAATTCGATCATATGAATTCAATTCAATTCCAGAAAAATTTCTAAAAACTCCTGTAAAATTCCACACGATAATTTATCCATTAACAAGGAATATTATTTATTTTTATTTTTTTTCCGGTATTTTACATTCTCCCCCACTTATAAAAATTTGGTCCCCAAATTTCGTACTAACATACGAGAACCAACTCAAGAGATTTCTTGAACTACTACATGCCTCAAGTGAACAAATGAGGATATCGAGCTCGGATAGTATCTTCCACCTCCCATGTAGCCTCCTTATCAGTAGGATACTGTCATCCAACCTTTACGAGTCGGATGGTCTTGTTCCGCTACTGTTGCTCCTTGCGACCTAGGCTCCATCCTGGAATCACCTCGTAAGTCGCATTAAACTGAGGTAGAATTGTTATCTTCTTCAGAACATTCTCTGAATGCGGAACGTATTTCCCCAGTATAGAAACATGAAATACATTGTGAACACCCGCAAGTGTCGGAGGTAAAGCCAATGATAAGCTACACCTCCATAATCCACGACACAAGATCTGAATAGATCCTCCAACGTTTGAATGTCATGCTCAGACAGTCCATCAGTCCGCGGATGAAATGTTACACTAAGCCGAAGCTCTGATACCACTAAAGTTGTCACGCCCCGAGAGCATACCGAGCCGAAAATCAAACGGACGGCACCTCCCCTGTACGTGACAACATTTCGGGTTAATACAAGGCCCGTAGGCCCACAATAACAACAATATATATGTATGAAAACAAAAACTACACAAGACACAGCGGAAACAAACCACAACAATACAACAATCCCACACATGCATACCGGTATGACTAACACACCACAACAACACAAAATCTCGACAAAATCTGAATATACAACATATACATCACGAAAACTCCAAAATACAATGCACAACGAACAACAGGCCCAAAACAAAAACACGGGAGCCTCGTGAGATGAGATGACATCAGTCGGCGGTGCTCCAAGCTGTCACGAAGTCTTCTACCTGTTACCTAGGCGACAGAAAACCCAGGGTCCGCGGGGGTGGTGAGTAAAACTCAGTAGGTAATAGAAAACATGTATATATATGTAATATCACATGTATTTCAATGACATACTCTAGAAGTACAACAGGTATATCAGCATAGTATATAAATACAAGCATATACCGTTTAACTGTAATGAATAACATAAAATGCAGACATACCTGAAGTCTGCTACGCTACTCTGATCCAACCTGAATATATATCCAACATATATATAACAGGAAGAGTAATACCAATACATAATCTACTCATGCTACAGGCCAAAGTATCTATGGTCTATCCAACACATACCAATATCCGACACAACTGTATAACATATGCAAGAAATATGCATGAATATGATGTCCACCCAAATGCAGCAAGCATAGTACAAACAAATGCAACATCACAATAATCATATATATATAGACTGTATATATATATATATTAATCTCAACCCTCCATATATATATATATATACATGCACATATGTATATATATATGGTAATATGCAAAGCGCCATCAGATACGGCTATGCAGCATGCATGGTCATGTCGGCTCACCCTAAAGCTACCACGACCCCAGTGTGGCCTCGGTGGCTCGAGCATGACAACTGTCCCAACTCAACACCAACCACTACTCTCGAGTGGCCGAGTGGGCAGTATGATCGAGTAGCATATAAGCGTAAAGAGTAAGCTACACGATGGGGGTCCCTGCTGTTGGTCACTCCGACAGTCACTACCCATGAGTGGTCGAGTACCACACACGCAGAACTACGACACGCAAATCCAACTACCACCGTCTATAGTGGTAGAGTGCGGCACCTCAATGCTCTGCCCTCACACCGGTTACTCCTCCTATGAGTAACCGTGGAGGCAGGATGACTGGCGATACTCTCAACCACAAGGGAGACCTCGTCGCCAGCGTGCATGCAAATGACATGAATGCAATGTCTCACATACAGACATCCACCATAGACTCTCTATTCTACAGAAAGTCATACTAGCCAGATCAACGCACTCTCTATCCTGCAGAGAGTCGTACTCAACTGATCATGATACTCTCTATCCTGTAGAGAGTCATACCAATCTAATCGACGCACTCTCTATCCTGAAGAGAGTCGTACTCAATTGAGGGACACACTCTCTATCCTGTAGAGAGTCGTACTCATCGAATTATAACAAGCTAGGACCACCGGTCCGTAGCGATATCCTAAGTATCATTCCTCTGACCATTTACATAATACATATTTGGTGGTACATGCAACCTAAGGGTACTAGAACTAACCCTAGGTTAAAGACATTATCTACCTACGGATGACCTTTTTGCCCAATGTACAATCAGGTTGTCATCCGGACTTTACTATTTGCACTTAACTTAAACAAATTCTAAGTTACTTGCATCACATATATGTATAACTCCTAATCATGATAAAATAAACATGATATCAGCAATGGAGTTAGTAGCCAACGGTAAAGGATCAAGCATACGATAAAAAGAACAGGGTCAAGGTAATATGAACACCTAACATGCTCATATCAATGACTAAATCTGAATAAAATATAACTACCCGGACCAGGTAGGAAATTACCCACCAGATACGTAGACCATGTCGATAATCTTCACGTCCATGAACCTATCTTGAATCAAGGTCCTGAAATCAACATATACATAACTAAGCACTAATATAAACGATCGGTAGGAAAAGGAATCTAACCCAAATCCTAATCCCAAATCTTACCAATAGAACAACCTCATTCACTAACTACTAATCATCGATTCAAATATATATATCAGCTATAATTAACATACCACGACTGTAATTCAATGAATACTCAAATCCATGCTTACCTCGCGTCGTTCCACTTTAGAGAGATCAAATCTGCAATGACCAGATTCATTGGCCAAACCATCACTCTGATTTCTCTCCTCCACCTAGAAATCACAATATCACAATCGATATCAACTCTTGATCAAATTCCCTAATAATAGAAAAGATCTTAAGATACTGTGAAAGTATCATCATACACACCTCCTCCCGCCTCACGATCGAAATATTCGCATCTCATCGCAAGCCACTAGTAGTGCTTCGCCACAATCGGACAGCTTGCTCTTCCACAAATCGCAGATCACACAGCTAAGGAAGAAAACCCAATGATAACTGACTGACTGTGTGATCAGGAATGGTCATGGATCTTGTCGGAGATCTGATCTGTGGCAGAGGATTAACAAGAAATTAGAGTGCTGATCTAGGGCTCAAGGGAGGAGGCGACACAGATCGGACATGACGGAAATTTGAGTGCTCACCTTGGGAGATGTCGCTCACCTTGGGAGACACCGCTCACGATCGGAAATCAACAAGATAAGTGACGGTTGGGCTCCATTCATGGCAAAGGCAGTTGATAGCGATTCACCGAGCGCCCTAAGACTGCAAAGGAAGAGCATGACACTAGGATCTCGGTGTTGGACGAGATGGGGAAAGCGACAATGAAGGCTTACGCCGATTGTTAGCGACGAACGACCAGGATAGCCTGCAATCCCTACGGTGCGCCAACGAAAGGCAGCAGCTCCGGCGTGGCTCTCGCGACCAGGATCCAAGGAACGCCTGACAGCGGAGAAGCTGGCTGAAGGCGATTAATAGCCAAGGAAAAGCATCGTGCAATCTGGAGGAACGACCGGTGATCGAAGATGAAGTGGCAGCGAGTTGGCTCGGTGGCCGCGAGGGGCGTCCCTTGCACCGAGACAACCTCAATGTTTGGAGGAGTTCGCTGTCGCTGCGATCGGGAGCTAGACTGGGGTGGAGGTCGGGCGGCGATGAGCGGTGCAGAGGCGATCGGGAAGAGAATTAGGGCTCGGGGAAGAATGATCGACGAAGAAAGGGGAGTCGGCGGAGAAGGAAACGTCGATCGGGTGAAGAAAACGGCTTGTCATTAAGGAATCAACAATTGGGCCTGTTTTAGGTGGTTGTGCTAGCCCAAATCTAACCCAATCACCTATTTAAGCCTTAATCTTCTCCAATTCGATCATATGAATTCAATTCAATTCCAGAAAAATTTCTAAAAACTCCTGTAAAATTCCACACGATAATTTATCCATTAACAAGGAATATTATTTCCGGTATTTTACACGACCGGTGATCGAAGATGAAGTTGCGGCGAGTTGGCTCGGTGGCCGCGAGCGGCATCCCTTGCGCCGAGGCAACCTCGATGCTTGGAGGAGTTCGCTGCCGCCGCGATCGGGAGCAGGACTGGGGTGGTGGTCGGGCGGCGATGAGCGGCGCAGAGACGTCCGGTTGGTGCGGCGACGAAGAAGAGGGGATTTGGGGAAAACGAGATCGCGATGAGGAGGGGGGGAGAGTCTCGGTGAGGAATAAGGAAGAAGAGAAGTCGGGGAAAAGAAGAGGAGTCGGGGGAAAAGAATCAACGGGAAAACGGAAATCATCGGGTTAATTAACCCCTTTAATTCCCGTCTAAACAAGCTTTATAAAATTCTATCCGTTTTATCCCCATGAAATATCCATAAGACCTCCGTTTAAATCCAGAAAAATTTCTAAAAATTTTTGAAAAAATTCCACAAGATGTTTTATCAATTACCGAGGAATATATATATATATATATATATATTTTTTTCCGATATTTTACAGGTCATCATAATAACCCTCAATATTAAATATTTGAAAAATATACTCAATTTTGTAAGTGCTTCCCATACATTATTTGGAAGTAGGTCATGGAAAGCTATTGGAATAAGTCTTTGCATGAAAATATGACAATCGTGACTCTTCATTCCAAACATTTTTAATTTGTTGCTATCCACACATTGAGCCATATTTAAGGCATAACCATCAGAAAATTTGATTTCTTTCAACCAACTACATAAAGTCAATTTACTTTCTTTGTCTAATGTATAGCAAGCCTTTGAAAATTTATGGGTTGTTTCATTCTTTTGCAGCTCAGGTCTATTAACTAATTGGTTCAATTCTTCCCTTGATTTTGTTGTGCCCTTTGTTTATCTAGAAGCATTCATCACAGTATTGAAAATATTATCGAAGAAATTTTTTTCAACATGCATCACATCTATTATGTCGAATGAGTAGATACTTCCAATATGGTAATTCTCAAAATATACTTCGTTTCTTCCATCCACACTTACTCTATAACAATAAATTTATTTAAATGAGCATAACTTGTCTGAGTTAGTGGTACAAGTCCATAGGTGTCTATTTCTTCAAGATTTTGCTCTCCTGACTTGATTATGGGTGGGAGTTTTCAAACTACTTCATTCTTTAGAAACTCTTTCTTATTTCGCCGGAAAGGATGTTCTAATGGTAAAAACTTACGATGATTATCAAACCAAGATATCTTCCCACTACAAGGTAATGTAAATGCATCTGACTCGGTCATGCAATATGAACATACTAACTTACCACACGTGCTCCATCTTGAGTATGCTAAAAAATCACTTATCGTCTAGAATAAAACGCATACAAGGTAAAATTAGTTTTACTTGAAATATCATAAGTTTTGACCCTACAATCCATAAGTCCTTCAATTTGGCAATTAGAGGTTGCAAACAAATATCTATCTTATCTTTTGGATTCTTTGGACCCGGAATAAGGACAGTAAGAAACATGTACTTGTCTTTCATGCACATCCAAGGGGATAAGTTATATGGTGTTAATGTCACTGGCCAAGATGAATATTATTGTCCTGATTATCCAAATGGCTGAAATCCATCTGCAAAAAGTCCCAATCTGACATTACGAGATTCTATTGCAAAGGAGGAAAATTTTGTATCCAAATGTTTCCGTGCAAGGGAATCACAAGGATGAGACATTATATCTCCTTCATATACATGCTCATGATGCCACCTCATGTGTCTTGCTGTCGCAGCGGATGCATACAAGCGTTGAAGTCTAGGAGTTAAAGGGAGTAATACATAACTTTACATGATATTTTTTTTTATTCTTCCCTAATATACAATTGCATTGCTTATAATGAGGGCGGTCGTAAATCCCGCATTCATTCAATTTAGCATCTTCTTTCCAAAAAATCATACAGTTATTTATACAACAATCAATCTTTTCCACCGGTAAACCTAAGCCCCTAACTATTTTTTTAGTATTGTAGAAGCTATCAATCATTATATTATAAGCAGGGAGCAACTATGGCATCAATTGACATATATCATCATAGCATCGTTCTGAGAAATGATGTTCTGCCTTAATATTCAATAATCTTGTAATAGCTGATAGTTGTGAATGACCAGAAGGAATGTCTTACCAAACTTCTTGTTCGCCATCCTTTAACATATTATACAGTTTTTGGACCGCAGGTGTTGGTATATCATCTATGTTTGAATGAACAAGCGCACTCATCGCATCATAAATCATTGGTTGTAATGTATTGTCATTGCTAGATGAATCCTCTACACCAATATAGGTAGACAATGAAGCAACAAAATTTTCAATAGGCTCATCCGAATAAGGCCCTCTATGACGGTACTAATTATAAAAATTTGGAACAAAACTATTTTTGGCAAGATGTACTTTTATAGTATTTTCATCACGAAAAGTTATATTTCTGCATTTGCAATGATTGCACGGACAACGTATCTCGTCGTCATCCATACAACTTGGATGACTCTTAGCAAAGTTCACAAATGCCTCAACGCCATCAAAATATTCGTCAGTTATAAATCCATTAACTAGCCTATTGTACATCCAAATTTTGTTCATATTCATTGTAACCTACAGAAGATTACAATAATAATATTAGTAAATCATTAATTATATTTTATGCTAAGATAAGGTTTAGCGTCTATTTTCATTATATTCTAATTATTTCAAACAATTATCATCAAATAATAATATTGAATATTAATTATAACATAAATATATCATCTGCAAATATATATGAAATAGTTTAACATTACTATGTAGTATCCTAAACGACAACAATTGAAGCTACTGAATGATATAAAGAATAAAATATCTCACATTGATATGTAGTATCATATACTACATTTGAAGATATTAATAGCAACCTGGTGAAAATGACCATTGAAGAAAGTAGAGATCTTCACCATAGGAGAAAGTCTCGACCTTCTGCCAACACTAAGTCCAAGACAAAAAAAAATAGAGAGAAATTATTTAATTATAACATCAATAAAGCATCGACCTGCCTGACCTAGGTCAATGCCACGACCTTGCGCAATCGCGACGATGTCACGGTCGTGCCAGCCGTACTACCTAGCACGATAGAGGAGAGGAGAGATGGGATAGGTAGGACTGGGTCTGAAGCCTTTCCCACCCTTGTTGCTGACTCGGCAGCTGGAGTCACCTTGTACGCCTGTGATCAAGGTCGTTACCTCGCACACTGGAGGTGACGATCGAGTCATCCAATGCATGACCGACCATGACATAGGATAGGAGAAGAGGGCATAGGAAAGATAGGGAAAGATAGGGCAGAATGTGGAGAAGAACTTACTGGGAAGGAGAAAATGAAGCTTGTTGTCGACGTGAGCAAGTATCGGATAGGGACAACAGAGAAAGTTAGGGTAAGATGAAAAAAAGTCAGGCAAAACAACCACGTTTATAAGTTAATATGTCACGCTCCGAGAGTATGCCGAGCCGAAAAGCAAACGGACAATATCTTCCTTGTACGTGGCAACATATCCTGTTTATATAAGCCTTTCAGCCACAACTACAATAACATATACAAATGTAAATATAACAAAATACAACGGAAACTATCCTGTTTTTATGATGTCTTCCTTCGAATGATGACTTTGTATTCTATCCCTCGCTGCCCAATCAAATGCCTACACCTTTTGAGCATATCTCGTTATCCTCTATGCATGAACATTTCTATCGCAAATCTCGTCTGGATGGTTCATCTTTATTTTCTGCCAATGAAGTGTTAGCTCGTGATAATGTTCTTTACAAAATAATTGTCAACTGCATTCTACCCATTGTGACACGTGGACTAGCCACAATTCGACCTCCTCATCTCTTCATGCTATATGCATTTCAACACTCTCTTGACATCAATGTAGCATTAAATATGTTTCAATGCATCATTCATTTCATAAAGCCTGTCCATGGAAAGATTCATATGTCGTTTTGACACATCATCACCAACTGGTTGGAATCCATAGACATCGATGTCTCTAAATGCATCTCAAAGGCGATGACAACCAAATATGATTGAATCACAACAAGAACCTTCTCTTTGGCTGGAATGAGGACTGGGATTTTCAGTGGAATGGGAGGATGGTCGCCAAGTGGAGTGGGAGAGGACCCAGACGTCATCGAAGGAGCTCCTGTACTTGAGGCAGTCGTCGATGGGGATCCGGTACCATTTTTAGAAGACCAAACCTTGGACAATTATGTTGATTATTTTGACTCTCGCTTTCAATAGTTAGAAGAGTCCATCGATACCCAATTTGAAAAGTTGAGTTTGGATCATGATCACCAATTGGTTCTAATGACTAATCGATTTAATGCACTTGAGACTCGTCACGTTGAGATCTAGACTAGCATTGCATTTTTACTGCAGCGACAACTTGAGATGTATGAGATGTTGCATTCTCGATTGTCGAGTCAACCTCCTGCCCCAGCTCCACCTGTTGATGATCCAGCTACACTTGATGTAGACAATGATTAGTATATGTCGTTATTATTTTGTCATCAATTAAATTTGATGTAGACAGTAATGTGGTTCATAGTAATACTTTTGATAATTGATGTAGACAATTAACTCTTTAATCTATCTGTTTGTATGAAACTTATTTTTAATTCAATATATAGTCTTACATGGATTATTTATTCAGATTTATTTTACTTACTAATGTTTCAGTCAAAGGTTGAATATAATGTTATTTTGTAGCTTTCGTGTTGTTGTTTAAGTAATGTTTGACAAATTGGTCTTCCAAAATTATCTCTCTTGTAATATACTATGATTTTGTAACTTTCTATAACACATCTAAAAAGAATTCCAATGAGATCGTATGGCTAAAAAATAATTCTTCATTAAAAATATCTTATAGATAATGTTTCTTTTGAGCGATATTGCTTTCAAAATCTTCGTATTACTACACAATTTAACGAGACCAAACTTATCACAAAACTTTAAGTATGCACTTTGACGAACTAACCCTTTTTCCTCGATTGAGTTCTGTTTTCTCACTTTGTATCGGATGTTTTTGGTATAATAAAAATCTAAAATAGAAACTAATTTAGATACCAATTTTTAAAGGGGTCTATAATTAGAGACCACTTTAAAAATCGGTCTCTATTTAGAGGTTTTTTTATAAATTTCGAAAGAATTTTAAACTATCGATACTGTCAAGTCATCCATGGATTTTGTTTGTGTTATTCAAATTTATACCAATGAATTTTTTTTTTATAAAATCGAACTGTCCATCCAAGGATAAAAATTGAAATACCAATTATTTTATAAAATGAAATTGTCATTATATCTGGCTACTAATGTAACTTTTTATAGAAGAGATAATCTGGTCCATAAAATTCTCACCATATAAACTTTGAGAAAAGAATTTAATATACATAGTTTTATTTTCCCTTTGCAAATAGTTATTTGTAGAATATTTATCCATAATACATAAATCATAAAATAATAATTTCATCGTTACATCTAATTTCCCTTCGTCAATGTTTCTATTCACATGAAACCAAATTCACATCTTTGAAGCCCCAAATGCACATTTATTTATAAGAGAATTGAAGAAAACTAATTAATTAATTTCTCTTTTGTTATAAGAGTTTGAATTTGGTTAAAATTTAGTTTTATATTTAAATTTTTTTCGAATGTTTATTGATTGGTGTGGCGATTTTAGAGAGTGTTTTAAAATTGATCTCTAAATTAGAAATCGGTCTCTAAAATTGCCACACCAATCGATTGGTGTGACATACCAATAGATTGTTAAGAATCTAATCCAAATTTTGTGACCATTAGAAAAATTCTTCTAAATTAGAGATCAATTTTGAAATCGGTCTTTAAATTAGGGAGCAAATTTGAAGTCGGTCTCTAATGTAGAGACCGAATTTGTAGTCGGTCTCTAATTAGAGACGAATTTCAAAGGCGGTCTCTAATTAGAGACCACTTTTAAGTCAGTCTCTAAATTAGAGGTCGATTTTATTCGGTGTCTAATTAGAGATCGATTTTAAAAAATCAGTCTTTAATTAGAGACCGATTATGAGTTGGTATCTAAATCGGTCTTTAATTTAAGATTTTCTTGTATTGTGTGGTTGAAAGAGGTATGCTATGCGGGCGCTTGAGCCGAGATTTTTTTTCTTTCATTTTTTTCATGGATTGTTTCATTCTTTTGTGATTCCGTTGTGGAAATTGACTTAAATTTTGATCATCTAACATTCACGTCGATAAAAACATTTTTATAGTTAATTCTTTTGAAGGGGAGAAAGAAAGTACAACTACTATTGTTAATGTTTTGTGTTATTTTATTTTCTTAATTTTCTATTTTTTTGTGATAAAACTTATTATAGTAACATTTTTGTTCAATTTGGATAACATTATATATGTAGAATGCTTAATAAAGAGATGGGGAACTGTTCAGATGATTTTTGAACTTTGTAGTGAATTATGACATTGTATGGTTTCTTTAGTTTAGAAATGATATTGAAATATGAAATCAACACTTTATGCTACTTAATAAACATAACTTTGTCATATGCAAGATAAAAAAGAAACATTATGATTTAAAAAAATATAATATAACTACAACACAAAACAATTTATTTATCGTATGATATCCCCTTTGGGAGAGTGTCAGGTCTCGTTAACCAATTTCTACTTAAGTGTACTTATCTAAATTGTTTAGTTCCTGAGATCCCTTGTCTGTCACGCCCCGGGGGCATATTCGTCATTCAAATGACGAAGGAACCCCTTAGTGACAATATTTAGAAAAACAATACTAGCATCGGATCTAGTAAAAACTTTGAAATAATACCAAAAATAATTACTTTATTAACTGCATGCATGCACGACTAAATATAAATCAATTAAAAGTAAAATAGTTTTATAACACTAAATCAAATTTCAACAATACCAAAGCGCATAAATAAACGACGATAACAATAAAGGAAACCAGAACGACATCTCGACAATACAGTGGAACCAGCACGGCAAGAGACTCTCTGAGCAACGTGAAGGTGAGCCAACTGGACTCGTCCTCTATCGGCTAACCTGAAGGATAAGAGAAAAGAGAGTGAGTACAACCACTCAGTGAGTGGATAGAAAATAGTGCATAATCATAATGGATATAATAGACATAATGGAAGTCAAAGGAAACAAACTAAAGTAATTCAAATCTCAGAGTATCAATATCGGTCCGCAACTAACCTGGTCAGCAGTATAACAAATATACCTGCAACATATACAAGCAATACATATCAAGATACCGCGACAAAGCCTCATAGCTCTCAAGGTAATACCAAGGGAACTATCTATGAGCTACTACAAACAGGACTCGTGGGCCGACAAGGAATATACAAATCACTGTCTACATGCAACTATATGCTATCACGAACGGGACTTGTGGGTAGACAGGCAATATAAAGGGGACTATGTCTACACGCAATGATATGCAACCACAAATGGGTCTCGTGGGCAAACAGAGTATATAGCTATCTAGCTATTGACTGCATGCAACATCATGCTACCATGAATGAGTCTCGTGGGCAGTCAGAGTATATAACTATCTAGTTATCGAATACACGCAACAGCGTGATACCACGAATGAGAGACATAGTTAACAGCCGAGATATGAGAAACGGTATATACCCTCTAAGGATTATACTACCTCTGATAGTTCAATCACAATATCCACCGAACCAATAAGTAGATCAAACATATACCAGTAGCATCTACCAATAAGCACGTCCGAGTTATTACGCCTAGGGTTCCAACACCTAGGGTTCTATTAATGTCGTTTCATTCCTTAGATTCACTCCTAAATTATATTATCTCTACTATCTCTACAGTAAATGGATGAACATATACCAATAAGCATGTCCGAGTTATTACACTTAGGGTTCCAACACCTAGGGTTCTACTAATGTTGTTTCATTCCTGAGATCCGCTCTTACGAAATGACCTCATCTAAGTTATACTATCTACTAGTCTCAATCATAGTATCAACCGCGATAATACATAACCAAATAAGCATTTAACCATGATGTCTAATAATAACAGCAAAAACATACTAATGGAGATCAATAGGCAACAATATATAATCGAATAAATACTTAATAGTGATATCCAATAAACTGCATAAACATACTAATAGAAATCAATGACTGAAATTAATTAAGGTATAACTAAAGGGGTCATATCAGTACAAAGTCAAGACAATACTAAATAGAGCATCAAGTGCAAATACACTATAAACCACGTAAGCAATGTAATCATATCACCATGCACTAAAATCTAGAGAGTTAAAGAACCAATATATACCTTCTAAGCATTTATCTCATCTTAGTCATATTATCCTACTAGTCCAATCCTAATACTAATCCGACCAATAATAGGTAAACATCCACCAATAACATCTAACAATTTATATCACAGTGATATCTAGGCGTGTATAATAGTAATAGCAATTAATAACTATACGCTAACGATAAGCAAACAACCTAGAATCTAGGTTCAGGTATAAGGTTAAAGAAATACTAGACAGATCACCAAGTGAAAACATAATACAACCTATGTAAACAACATAACTAATATAACTAATATAATCATGCAGTAAATTCTGAAATCATAGAATCCACCCACCTCATGACGATTATCCAAAACAATATCCACGTCCAATAGGCTATTCCACATCAAGGTCCTAGCTTAACTTTCTTTGCACAACTTCTTGATCTCAAATCCAGGTATCACATCCAAATCCCATAGACAAAGTGAAGATAAGCAATCTCATCCCCGTACTCCTCGTCACCTAGTTTACCCAGCACAGTGTTTTTCATCACCACAACAGATCCACAAAAACCCAGCCAAGAAAAATCATAGGATCCTGTTGCACAAGGCCAAACTCACGATAATGGCTGCACACAGAAGGAACCAAGCAAAACACCAAAGATCAAACTCCTCTTCTTCGTCGGATACCCTGAAATGTTTAATCAAGATCGAGCCTTCCTTGTTCCTAAATCCAGGTGAGTTTCGAATCGTTGTAGGATCCAATTTTTTTGAAGAAGGGCCTTTTTCTTCCTCGATTTCTTTAACCAAACTCCAGCATGGTCGATGGTGCGGCGAAGGGCAACACAGGTCAAGCTATTCGCAGAGGGGAGTGGATTAGCGGCGACGAGCCGAACGACGAGGAAGAAAGGCAATGCCAAAAATGGAGTTAGGGCATAGTAGTGTTTAGCAAGCTGGCTCTGCCGGTGATGCGGCGACGACCATCAGCAGCAAAGGAGGGATCAGACAACTACAGAGATCGATCTCTGGCGTGGGTGGCTTAAGGCGATGAAACGGGAGCAGCAGCGGCTCTATCAATCGAGGCGGCAGCGGCAACAAAGTCAGCATTGCAGGGCAGGGCACACGGCGATGAACGTGCGACGACGTCGTCGGGCTGGATCGCGCGAAGGGGAGCATCGATGAATTCGATCGCAGGCGCTCGACGCACAGGGATGGCGATGGTTGGCTGCAGCGTGGTGGCGTGCGCACGGCGACGGTGCTTGTGGGAGAAGGCAGAGGCGAAGAGATGGTTTCACATGGGTCGGCGATGCAAGGAAGAGTAACGCACGGGGAGAAAATAGGTTTCTAATTTAGGCTTCCATTAAACCCTAAGTTAGGGTTTTTAATTTACATAATTTTATACTTAATTAAATTAATTGACATAATGATTAATATTAATTAGACCTCGCGTACAATCTAATAAAATTCTATCCCAAATCTTATCCCGAAACTAAATAACTAAATTCCTTTTAATAAAAAAATTAAATACATTTATTTTATTTAATTCATTTTAAATTATACTATATCATTTAAATTAAATATAAATTTATTTTTTTTCTTCGACATATTACATCTTCATTCTCATTTTACTCTTCTTTTCTTTCTTTGTCCTCTTTGTTAATGTGTTGGTCTGATGTTACATTGTTAGTTGTGTATTGATCTAATTAATGATTGAAAGGACTATCGTTTGCATGCTAGATTAATAATTCCTAGAGTTTTTCTTAGTTATGTTTCCATTTTTCCGTCATGATCTTGGTCAATGTTATTTTTTTATGTTTATAAGCAGTGGCGGAGGGACATATAGAGCACAGACATTTTATTTTTTTTTACTATTCACCTGATCAATTTTAAATCTTTAAATTGAATTTCGTCGTCAGTTCAGAGTCATTTTGTTAAAAAAAAAATAGCTCAGATAAATTATAATTCCAACTCTGTCACTGTTTATAAGATTTGTTTAGTTTATATAACAAGTTGGACATAGATTGATGGGAAGTGTTAATACTTTAGTAATACTTGGTGTTATGATCATTGCACTTTGTTGTCTTAAGTTGTTGTAGTCACCTATTCTTTAGTTAATTCTTATTTATATTATGATTTCTTTTGTTCTCTTTATGTTTATGTCGAAAAAATTGATTATTTTTCTGTATTTAATGATGATCATGGCTTTGTATTAACTTTAGTTGCAGTAATCATCTTGAAAATGGTAGACATATATAACCTTTTCATAAATGAACTATTATGTGTAATATTATCTAAACTTCCTAACAAAGATCTTTTCTATTGTACTGTTGTATGTCGCCCGTCTTTGAGGCTGTCTTCCAAGTCTGCTCATGAGCTTTGATGTTCAAAGACTAGGAGATTCCATGGTATATAATGGAGACTTATCGATGTGACATTGATTACTTCTTCAATCCATGGGAAGGTCGAGTGTAAGATTAGCCATTCTTTTCTCGAATCCAGGCAATATCATTGGGTCTTCTTATGGTTGGTTGATAATCATCAACCAAGCTGAAGTTCATCTCATAAACCCCATAAGTCGGGTGTGTATCGACCTACACTATAAGAAATCTATCAAATATAGACCGATTTATAGACCGAATTATAATCGATCTCTGATTAGAGATCAATTTTATAATTGGTCTCTAAATTAGAGATCGATTTTATAATCGGTCTCTAATTTAGAGACTACTTATAAAATCAATCTTTAATTAGAGACCGAATTATAATCGGTCTCTAATTAGAAATCGATTATAAAATCGATCTCTAATTGACATCGATTAAAAAATCGGTTGAAAGTTTTATGATTTTTTTTTGTTTAATTGACTTTTTTATTTAAATGAATCACAATGAAGAAACAAGTTTTATTAGCTATCCATTTTGTATTTTAAATATTCAAGATTCCTTTTTCTCTATTTTTATTGAATTTAGATGGAGATTAAATAAAATAGTTAGAATTTAATTCATTTCTCTTATCTTTCTTTCAATAATTAAAAGAAACCAATAAATTATTATTTTTTCTTTCTTCTCCAATGTTATAGAAAATTAAGGATGGATGCGTTTGAGAGAGAGAGAAAATAACATCATTATTTTTTAAAAAAATAATAAATATATAAATATCCCTATATTTGAATGATAAAAGTGTTATAAAAAATAATTTACATAAGAAAAAAAATCTCTATATAAATTTGTAATGTTTTTGAATTAAATAAAAAAACAATTGAAGGACGACTATAAATATCCTCCAAAGAACAAACTTCACAAGATTTTTATATTATAATTATATTCACCTAATCAATTTTAAATATTTAAATTGAATTTCATCGTCAGCTCGGAGTCATTTTGTTAAAAAAAAATTAGCTCAGATAAATTATAATTCCAACTCTGTCACTGTTTATAAGATTTGTTTAGTTTATATAACAAGTTGGACATAGATTGATGGAAGTGTTAATACTTTAGTAATACTTGGTGTTATGATCATTGCACTTTGTTGTCTTAAGTTGTTGTAGTCACCTATTCTTTAGTTAATTCTTATTTATATTATGATTTCTTTTGTTCTCTTTATGTTTATGTCGAAAAAATTGATTATTTTTCTGTATTTAATGATGATCATGGCTTTGTATTAACTTTAGTTGCAGTAATCATCTTGAAAATGGTAGACGTATATAACCTTTTCATAAATGAACTATTATGTGTAATATTATCTAAACTTCCTAACAAAGATCTTTTCTATCAGATCGCTGTATGTCGCTGTGTCGTGAGGCTCTTCCAAGTCTGTCGCAGTTTTGATGTTCAGCACTAGGAGATTCCATGGTATATAATGGAGACTTATACTGATGTGACATTGATTACTTCTTCAATCCATGGGAAGGTCAGTAGTGTAAGATTAGCCATTCTTTTTCTCGAATCCAGGGCAATATCATTGGGTCTTCTTATGGTTGGTTGATAATCATCAACCAAGCTGAAGTTCATCTCATAAACCCCATAAGTCGGGTGTGTATCGACCTACACTATAAGAAATCTATCAAATATAGACCGATTTATAGACCGAATTATAATCGATCTCTGATTAGAGATCAATTTTATAATTGGTCTCTAAATTAGAGATCGATTTTATAATCGGTCTCTAATTTAGAGACTACTTATAAAATCAATCTTTAATTAGAGACCGAATTATAATCGGTCTCTAATTTAGAAATCGATTATAAAATCGATCTCTAATTGACATCGATTAAAAAATCGGTTGAAAGTTTTATGATTTTTTTTTGTTTAATTGACTTTTTTATTTAAATGAATCACAATGAAGAAACAAGTTTTATTAGCTATCCATTTTGTATTTTAAATATTCAAGATTCCTTTTTCTCTATTTTTATTGAATTTAGATGGAGATTAAAATAAAATAGTTAGAATTGAATTCATTTCCTCTTATCTTTCTTTCAATAATTAAAAGAAACCAATAAATTATTATTTTTTCTTTCTTCTCCAATGTTATAGAAAATTAAGGATGGATGCGTTTGAGAGAGAGAGAAAATAACATCATTATTTTTTAAAAAAATAATAAATATATAAATATCCCTATATTTGAATGATAAAAGTGTTATAAAAAATAATTTACATAAGAAAAAAAATCTCTATATAAATTTGTAATGTTTTTGAATTAAATAAAAAAACAATTGAAGGACGACTATAAATATCCTCCAAAGAACAAACTTCACAAGATTTTTATATTATAATTATATTCACCTAATCAATTTTAAATATTTAAATTGAATTTCGTCGTCAGCTCGGAGTCATTTTGTTAAAAAAAAATTAGCTCAGATAAATTATAATTCCAACTCTGTCACTATTTATAAGATTTGTTTAGTTTATATAACAAGTTGGACATAGATTGATGGGAAGTGTTAATACTTTAGTAATACTTGGTGTTATGATCATTGCACTTTGTTGTCTTAAGTTGTTGTAGTCACCTATTCTTTAGTTAATTCTTATTTATATTATGATTTCTTTTGTTCTCTTTATGTTTATGTCGAAAAATTGATTATTTTTCAGATTTAATGATGATCATGGCTTTGTATTAACTTTAGTTGCAGAATCATCTTGAAAATGGTAGACGATATAACCTTTTCATAAATGAACTATTATGTGTAATATTATCTAAACTTCCTAACAAAGATCTGTTGTATGTCGCCGCTTTGTGAGGCGTCTTCCAAGTCTGCCGCAGCTTTGATGTTCAAAGACTAGGAGATTCCATGGTATATAATGTAGACTTATACTGATGTGACATTGATTACTTCTTCAATCCATGGGAAGGTCAGTAGTGTAAGATTAGCCATTCTTTTTCTCGAATCCAGGGCAATATCATTGGGTCTTCTTATGGTTGGTTGATAATCATCAACCAAGCTGAAGTTCATCTCATAAACCCCATAAGTCGGGTGTGTATCGACCTACACTATAAGAAATCTATCAAATATAGACCGATTTATAGACCGAATTATAATCGATCTCTGATTAGAGATCAATTTTATAATTGGTCTCTAAATTAGAGATCGATTTTATAATCGGTCTCTAATTTAGAGACTACTTATAAAATCAATCTTTAATTAGAGACCGAATTATAATCGGTCTCTAATTTAGAAATCGATTATAAAATCGATCTCTAATTGACATCGATTAAAAAATCGGTTGAAAGTTTTATGATTTTTTTTTGTTTAATTGACTTTTTTATTTAAATGAATCACAATGAAGAAACAAGTTTTATTAGCTATCCATTTTGTATTTTAAATATTCAAGATTCCTTTTTCTCTATTTTTATTGAATTTAGATGGAGATTAAATAAAATAGTTAGAATTGAATTCATTTCCTCTTATCTTTCTTTCAATAATTAAAAGAAACCAATAAATTATTATTTTTTCTTTCTTCTCCAATGTTATAGAAAATTAAGGATGGATGCGTTTGAGAGAGAGAGAAAATAACATCATTATTTTTTAAAAAAATAATAAATATATAAATATCCCTATATTTGAATGATAAAAGTGTTATAAAAAATAATTTACATAAGAAAAAAAATCTCTATATAAATTTGTAATGTTTTTGAATTAAATAAAAAAACAATTGAAGGACGACTATAAATATCCTCCAAAGAACAAACTTCACAAGATTTTTATATTATAATTATATTCACCTAATCAATTTTAAATATTTAAATTGAATTTCATCGTCAGCTCGGAGTCATTTTGTTAAAAAAAAATTAGCTCAGATAAATTATAATTCCAACTCACATCTTATAAGATTTGTTTAGTTTATATAACAAGTTGGACATAGATTGATGGAAGTGTTAATACTTTAGTAATACTTGGTGTTATGATCATTGCACTTTGTTGTCTTAAGTTGTTGTAGTCACCTATTCTTTAGTTAATTCTTATTTATATTATGATTTCTTTTGTTCTCTTTATGTTTATGTCGAAAAATTGATTATTTTTCTCAGATTTAATGATGATCATGGCTTTGTATTAACTTTAGTCAAGAATCATCTTGAAAATGGTAGACGATATAACCTTTTCATAAATGAACTATTATGTGTAATATTATCTAAACTTCCTAACAAAGATCTTTTCTATTGTATCGCTGTATGTCGCCGCTTTGTGGAGGCGGTCTTCCAAGTCCGCAGCTTTGATGTTCAAAGACTAGGAGATTCCATGGTATATAATGTAGACTTATACTGATGTGACATTGATTACTTCTTCAATCCATGGGAAGGTCAGTGTAAGATTAGCCATTCTTTTTCTCGAATCCAGGGCAATATCATTGGGTCTTCTTATGGTTGGTTGATAATCATCAACCAAGCTGAAGTTCATCTCATAAACCCCATAAGTCGGGTGTGTATCGACCTACACTATAAGAAATCTATCAAATATAGACGATTTATAGACAATTATAATCGATCGATTAGAGATCAATTTTATAATTGGTCTCTAAATTAGAGATCGATTTTATAATCGGTCTCTAATTTAGAGACTACTTATAAAATCAATCTTTAATTAGAGACCGAATTATAATCGGTCTCTAATTTAGAAATCGATTATAAAATCGATCTCTAATTGACATCGATTAAAAAATCGGTTGAAAGTTTTATGATTTTTTTTTGTTTAATTGACTTTTTTATTTAAATGAATCACAATGAAGAAACAAGTTTTATTAGCTATCCATTTTGTATTTTAAATATTCAAGATTCCTTTTTCTCTATTTTTATTGAATTTAGATGGAGATTAAATAAAATAGTTAGAATTGAATTCATTTCCTCTTATCTTTCTTTCAATAATTAAAAGAAACCAATAAATTATTATTTTTTCTTTCTTCTCCAATGTTATAGAAAATTAAGGATGGATGCGTTTGAGAGAGAGAGAAAATAACATCATTATTTTTAAAAAATAATAAATATATAAATATCCCTATATTTGAATGATAAAAGTGTTATAAAAAATAATTTACATAAGAAAAAAAATCTCTATATAAATTTGTAATGTTTTTGAATTAAATAAAAAAACAATTGAAGGACGACTATAAATATCCTCCAAAGAACAAACTTCACAAGATTTTTATATTATAATTATATTCACCTAATCAATTTTAAATATTTAAATTGAATTTCATCGTCAGCTCGGAGTCATTTTGTTAAAAAAAAATTAGCTCAGATAAATTATAATTCCAACTCTGTCACTGTTTATAAGATTTGTTTAGTTTATATAACAAGTTGGACATAGATTGATGGAAGTGTTAATACTTTAGTAATACTTGGTGTTATGATCATTGCACTTTGTTGTCTTAAGTTGTTGTAGTCACCTATTCTTTAGTTAATTCTTATTTATATTATGATTTCTTTTGTTCTCTTTATGTTTATGTCGAAAAAATTGATTATTTTTCTGTATTTAATGATGATCATGGCTTTGTATTAACTTTAGTTGCAGTAATCATCTTGAAAATGGTAGACGTATATAACCTTTTCATAAATGAACTATTATGTGTAATATTATCTAAACTTCCTAACAAAGATCTTTTCTATTATCATTGTATGTCGCCGAATTCTTTGTGAGGCGGTCTTCCAAGTCTGTCGCAGTTTTGATGTTCAGCACTAGGAGATTCCATGGTATATAATGGAGACTTATACTGATGTGACATTGATTACTTCTTCAATCCATGGGAAGGTCAGTAGTGTAAGATTAGCCATTCTTTTTCTCGAATCCAGGGCAATATCATTGGGTCTTCTTATGGTTGGTTGATAATCATCAACCAAGCTGAAGTTCATCTCATAAACCCCATAAGTCGGGTGTGTATCGACCTACACTATAAGAAATCTATCAAATATAGACCGATTTATAGACCGAATTATAATCGATCTCTGATTAGAGATCAATTTTATAATTGGTCTCTAAATTAGAGATCGATTTTATAATCGGTCTCTAATTTAGAGACTACTTATAAAATCAATCTTTAATTAGAGACCGAATTATAATCGGTCTCTAATTTAGAAATCGATTATAAAATCGATCTCTAATTGACATCGATTAAAAAATCGGTTGAAAGTTTTATGATTTTTTTTTGTTTAATTGACTTTTTTATTTAAATGAATCACAATGAAGAAACAAGTTTTATTAGCTATCCATTTTGTATTTTAAATATTCAAGATTCCTTTTTCTCTATTTTTATTGAATTTAGATGGAGATTAAATAAAATAGTTAGAATTGAATTCATTTCCTCTTATCTTTCTTTCAATAATTAAAAGAAACCAATAAATTATTATTTTTTCTTTCTTCTCCAATGTTATAGAAAATTAAGGATGGATGCGAGAGAGAGAGAAATAACATCATTATTTTTTAAAAATAATAAATATATAAATATCCCTATATTTGAATGATAAAAGTGTTATAAAAATAATTTACATAAGAAAAAAAATCTCTATATAAATTTGTAATGTTTTTGAATTAAATAAAAAAACAATTGAAGGACGACTATAAATATCCTCCAAAGAACAAACTTCACAAGATTTTTATATTATAATTATATTCACCTAATCAATTTTAAATATTTAAATTGAATTTCATCGTCAGCTCGGAGTCATTTTGTTAAAAAAAAATTAGCTCAGATAAATTATAATTCCAACTCTGTCACTGTTTATAAGATTTGTTTAGTTTATATAACAAGTTGGACATAGATTGATGGAAGTGTTAATACTTTAGTAATACTTGGTGTTATGATCATTGCACTTTGTTGTCTTAAGTTGTTGTAGTCACCTATTCTTTAGTTAATTCTTATTTATATTATGATTTCTTTTGTTCTCTTTATGTTTATGTCGAAAAAATTGATTATTTTTCTGTATTTAATGATGATCATGGCTTTGTATTAACTTTAGTTGCAGTAATCATCTTGAAAATGGTAGACGTATATAACCTTTTCATAAATGAACTATTATGTGTAATATTATCTAAACTTCCTAACAAAGATCTTTTCTATTGTACTGTTGTATGTCGCCGTTGCTGTGAGGCGGTCTTCCAAGTCTGTCGCAGTTTTGATGTTCAGCACTAGGAGATTCCATGGTATATAATGGAGACTTATACTGATGTGACATTGATTACTTCTTCAATCCATGGGAAGGTCAGTAGTGTAAGATTAGCCATTCTTTTTCTCGAATCCAGGGCAATATCATTGGGTCTTCTTATGGTTGGTTGATAATCATCAACCAAGCTGAAGTTCATCTCATAAACCCCATAAGTCGGGTGTGTATCGACCTACACTATAAGAAATCTATCAAATATAGACCGATTTATAGACCGAATTATAATCGATCTCTGATTAGAGATCAATTTTATAATTGGTCTCTAAATTAGAGATCGATTTTATAATCGGTCTCTAATTTAGAGACTACTTATAAAATCAATCTTTAATTAGAGACCGAATTATAATCGGTCTCTAATTTAGAAATCGATTATAAAATCGATCTCTAATTGACATCGATTAAAAAATCGGTTGAAAGTTTTATGATTTTTTTTTGTTTAATTGACTTTTTTATTTAAATGAATCACAATGAAGAAACAAGTTTTATTAGCTATCCATTTTGTATTTTAAATATTCAAGATTCCTTTTTCTCTATTTTTATTGAATTTAGATGGAGATTAAATAAAATAGTTAGAATTGAATTCATATCCTCTTATCTTTCTTTCAATAATTAAAAGAAACCAATAAATTATTATTTTTTCTTTCTTCTCCAATGTTATAGAAAATTAAGGATGGATGCGTTTGAGAGAGAGAGAAAATAACATCATTATTTTAAAAAAAAATAATAAATATATAAATATCCCTATATTTGAATGATAAAAGTGTTATAAAAAATAATTTACATAAGAAAAAAAATCTCTATATAAATTTGTAATGTTTTTGAATTAAATAAAAAAACAATTGAAGGACTACTATAAATATCCTCCAAAGAACAAACTTCACAAGATTTTTATATTATAATTATATTCACCTAATCAATTTTAAATATTTAAATTGAATTTCATCGTCAGCTCGGAGTCATTTTGTTAAAAAAAAATTAGCTCAGATAAATTATAATTCCAACTCAGCTTTATAAGATTTGTTTAGTTTATATAACAAGTTGGACATAGATTGATGGAAGTGTTAATACTTTAGTAATACTTGGTGTTATGATCATTGCACTTTGTTGTCTTAAGTTGTTGTAGTCACCTATTCTTTAGTTAATTCTTATTTATATTATGATTTCTTTTGTTCTCTTTATGTTTATGTCGAAAAAATTGATTATTTTTCTGTATTTAATGATGATCATTGCTTTGTATTAACTTTAGTTGCAGTAATCATCTTGAAAATGGTAGACGTATATAACCTTTTCATAAATGAACTATTATGTGTAATATTATCTAAACTTCCTATCAAAGATCTTTTCTATTGTACTGTTGTATGTCGACGTTGCTGTGAGGCGGTCTTCCAAGTCTGTCGCAGTTTTGATGTTCAGCACTAGGAGATTCCATGGTATATAATGGAGACTTATACTGATGTGACATTGATTACTTCTTCAATCCATGGGAAGGTCAGTAGTGTAAGATTAGTCATTCTTTTTCTCGAATCCAGGGCAACATCATTGGGTCTTCTTATGGTTGGTTGATAATCATCAACCAAGCTGAAGTTCATCTCATAAACCCCATAAGTCGGGTGTGTATCGACCTACACTATAAGAAATCTATCAAATAGAGACCGATTTAGAGACCGAATTATAATCGATCTCTGATTAGAGATCAATTTTATAATTGATCTGTAAATTAGAGACCGATTATAAGACCGATTTTATAATCGGTCTCTAATTTAGAGACTACTTATAAAATCAATCTTTAATTAGAGACCGAATTATAATCGGTCTCTAATTTAGAGATCGATTATAAAATCGATCTCTAATTGACATCGATTAAAAAATCGGTTGAAAGTTTTATGATTTTTTTTTTGTTTAATTGACTTTTTTATTTAAATGAATCACAATGAAGAAACAAGTTTTATTAGCTATCCATTTTGTATTTTAAATATTCAAGATTCCTTTTTCTCTATTTTTATTGAATTTAGATGGAGATTAAATAAAATAGTTAGAATTGAATTCATTTCCTCTTATGTTTCTTTCAATAATTAAAAGAAACCAATAAATTATTATTTTTTCTTTCTTCTCCAATGTTATAGAAAATTAAGGATGGATGCGTTTGAGAGAGAGAGAAAATAACATCATTATTTTTAGAAAAATAATAAATATATAAATATCCCTATATTTGAATGATAAAAGTGTTATAAAAAATAATTTACATAAGAAAAAAAATCTCTATATAAATTTGTAATATTTTTGAATTAAATAAAAAAACAATTGAAGGACTATTATAAATATCCTCCAAAGAACAAACTTCACAAGATTTTTATATTATAATTATATTCACCTAATCAATTTTAAATATTTAAATTGAATTTCGTCGTCAGCTCGGAGTCATTTTGTTAAAAAAAAATTAGCTCAGATAAATTATAATTCCAACTCTGTCACTATTTATAAGATTTGTTTAGTTTATATAACAAGTTGGACATAGATTGATGGGAAGTGTTAATACTTTAGTAATACTTGGTGTTATGATCATTGCACTTTGTTGTCTTAAGTTGTTGTAGTCACCTATTCTTTAGTTAATTCTTATTTATATTATGATTTCTTTTGTTCTCTTTATGTTTATGTCGAAAAAATTGATTATTTTTTTGTATTTAATGATGATCATTGCTTTGTATTAACTTTAGTTGTAGTAATCATCTTGAAAATGATAGACGTATATAACCTTTTCATAAATGAACTATTATGTGTAATATTATCTAAACTTCCTATCAAAGATCTTTTCTATTGTAATCGCTGTATGTCGACGCGTTCTTTGTGAGGCTGCCTTCCAAGTCCTGCAGCTTTTGATGTTCAAAGACTAGGAGATTCCATGGTATATAATGGAGACTTATATTGATGTGGCATTGATTACTTCTTCAATCCATGGGAAGGTCAGTAGTGTAAGATTAGCCATTCTTTTTCTCGAATCCAGGGCAACATCATTGGGTCTTCTTATGGTCGGTTGATAATCATCAACCAAGCTGAAGTTCATCTCATAAACCCCATAAGTCGGGTGTGTATCGACCTACACTATAAGAAATCTATCAAATAGAGACCGATTTAGAGATCGATTATAATTCGGTCTCTAATTAGAGATCAATTTTATAATTGGTCTCTAAATTAGAGACCGATTTTATAATCGGTCTCTAATTTAGAGACTACTTATAAAATCAATCTTTAATTAGAGACCGAATTACAATCGGTCTCTAATTTAGAGATCGATTATAAAATCGATCTCTAATTGACATCGATTAAAAAATCGGTTGAAAGTTTTATGATTTTTTTTTGTTTAATTGACTTTTTTATTTAAATGAATCACAATGAAGAAACAAGTTTTATTAGCTATCCATTTTGTATTTTAAATATTCAAGATTCCTTTTTCTCTATTTTTATTGAATTTAGATGGAGATTAAATAAAATAGTTAGAATTGAATTCATTTCCTCTTATCTTTCTTTCAATAATTAAAAGAAACCAATAAATTATTATTTTTTCTTTCTTCTCCAATGTTATAGAAAATTAAGGATGGATGCGTTTGAGAGAGAGAGAGAAAATAACATCATTATTTTTAGAAAAATAATAAATATATAAATATCCCTATATTTGAATGATAAAAGTGTTATAAAAAATAATTTACATAAGAAAAAAAATCTCTATATAAATTTGTAATGTTTTTGAATTAAATAAAAAAACAATTGAAGGACTACTATAAATATCCTCCAAAGAACAAACTTCACAAGATTTTTATATTATAATTATATTCACCTAATCAATTTTAAATATTTAAATTGAATTTCGTCAAATCGAGTCATTTTGTTAAAAAAAATTAGCTCAGATAAATTATAATTCCAACTCTGTCACTGTTTATAAGATTTGTTTAATTTATATAACAAGTTGGACATAGATTGATGGGAAGTGTTAATACTTTAGTAATACTTGGTGTTATGATCATTGCACTTTGTTGTCTTAAGTTGTTGTAGTCACCTATTCTTTAGTTAATTCTTATTTATATTATGATTTCTTTTGTTCTCTTTATGTTTATGTCGAAAAAATTGATTATTTTTCTGTATTTAATGATGATCATTGCTTTGTATTAACTTTAGTTGCAGTAATCATCTTGAAAATGGTAGACGTCTATAACCTTTTCATAAATGAACTATTATGTGTAATATTATCTAAACTTCCTATCAAAGATCTTTTCTATTGTACTGTTGTATGTCGACGTTGCTGTGAGGCGGTCTTCCAAGTCTGTCGCAGTTTTGATGTTCAACACTAGGAGATTCCATGGTATATAATTGTCACGCCCCGAGAGCATACCGAGCCGAAAATCAAACGGACGGCACCTCCCATAACCCCAAATCTACATTCATCCTTGGTCGATTCACACCAAACTCAATCCACAACAGATCACCAACATCCACAAGATCAATTAAAGTAATTAGATCTAAACAACCCTCAAATAACTATCCAATCATCTAAACATAGTCTCCACACTTCAACCTAACCAATTTGTAGCACCATTGCTTAACTGGCTCACCTTACATCTTTTTATCCACGCATAGCAACACAACCCAGATCAATTTGCATACACTCACAGATCTGATCCTACCATCTATTGAAATCCTCAGCTCAAACCAAACTACTACTTCACAGCCACCAGTACACCAAATTAGGAAAATCCACCCCAAAATTAACAATTTCACTTTGCTCACAGCTCTATCACGAGCAGGAACAGCACATCACCAAAAATTCCCCTAACATCCACGCTTAAACTTAATAACAACCAACTTAACAGCAAGGCAAGGTGTAAAATACCGGAGGAAAAAAAAAGGATATTCCTTGGTAATTGATAAAACATCTTGTGGAATTTTTCAGAAATTTTTAGAAATTTTTCTGGATTTAAACGGAGGTCTTATGGATATTTCATGGGGATAAAATGGATAGGCTTTTATAAAGCCTGTTTAGACGGGAATTAAATGGGTTAATTAACCCGATGTTTTCCATTTTCCCGTCGATTCTTTTCCCCCGACTTCTCTTCTTCTTTTCCCGATCGCGCCACGCCTCTTCGTCGATTTCCCTTCTCCTCGCGGGCCACTCGAACCTCGCCATGGTCGCCACCGCTTGTATCACGAGCAATGAAGGATCGCTGACCGCTAAATCGAAGCACCCGACGACGCCTCGCCGCCGCTTTCTCGCGGCGCCCGCTGCCGCTGCCGCCATCGCGAAGTTGCGCCCCGGTGCCGATCCGACCGCCGCCGATTCGTGGCCGATCCTTCTTCCTCGATCTCGACAATACCGGATTTCTGCTCAAGGTTGGGAAGAAGGGGTCAGGGAACGACTTCGATCGGTGTCGCGCGTGATGACCACTCCAACCGTGGCCCCCGTCGGCCGCCACGCGGCGAACATCGCCGTCAGATCTACTCCTTGTTGCCATTCCGGCCGACCGACGGGTTGCTTTTGCCGATCAACGTCGCCGAGTCGACTCACCGGTTGTCGCCGAGAGCAAGGTAAGGGCCCGATTCTGCTAATTTCGGTCGATCTCTACTTCACAGCTCGTTGTTTTCTCGCGAGCAGCAAGGTGACCCGTCACTGCGATTGGTTGTTCCGATCGGAGGTGGAGCTGTGGTCGGCGAACAGAACAGTTGGGGGTATCGTCGATGAAGTTTCAATTATAGGTATATCAGTTGATTCCCCTTTTCTCTTATGTGTTTTTCATTTCCGGTAGTTGTTGGTGTTGGATCATGGGTTGAATGAATCGGTTGCAGTGATTGTCGATGTTGAACTACCTCCAGCGAACAGAGCAGTTCAGTGAGGACGTGTAGCTTGCGATTGTCGTCGGAAGCTGAAGATGGCAGTGTCGTGAGGTTGGTTGTTTGGTTCATCTTGGTTCACAGCAGCAATTGGATTTGATTTATCCTTGTTCACAGCCGTGATTGGCTCTGGTTTTTTTTTTTGTGGTGTTGACGAGCTGCGCCGGCGATCCATCCCATCTCCACATTTTGAGTCTTCCGAGGATTTATGATTTGTGTCCGTGTTATGGATTTTGTTCTATGTATGGACTTTGTCATTATATTGTGGACTTTATTTGGTGTCGATGTTTTATGTACGTTTTAGTACTATGGTCTTGTCAGGGGGGTGTACACCCGTATGTTTTGGTATATTTTGTTGTGGGTATGTGTTTTTATTTCCGCTGCTATCATTCGTTATATATATATTGTTTTTGTTGTGGGCCTACGGGCCTTGTATTAACCCGAAATGTTGCCACGTACAGGGGAGATGCCGTCCGTTTGATTTTCGGCTCGGCATGCTCCCTCGGGGCGTGACAACTTTATTGGTATCAGAGCCCAAGGTTCTGCGATGCCATACTATGTTATTTTTGAGTCGAGTCTTGGATTCTCGGGAGTCGATTTATTCGGTTTTGGTTTTCTGAGATGAGATGGACAGCGGCCTGAGCTCCAAGCAGCACGAGGTAAGAATTCCTAATAACTTATGGTTTAGTAGATGTTTATATAAACTTGATCAGTAGGTGTATACAATAGAGTTATGACACCTATGTAGACTTGTAGTAGTGGTCGTCCATCGAGGCGACCAACCGGAGTGACCTTTAGGGTTTATACTCCTGCTATGTTGGTCAGATATTTAGATGCTTATACCAGGAATAACTCAGTAGTGTGTTGGTTATCATTCAGAATCGTGGTATGAGTTGACCACTGAATGACTCTGAGTCCGTGAGTTTTGAACCCGTGTCGTAAAAGGTGATTTACCTGGGAGCCGATCGATACCGAGTCGGAAAAACATGGGTCAAGTCATCACATTTTTGGTTGAAATCAGAGATTTCAACCTCAGAGATTTTCACTAACTGTGCTAGTCAGATCATTACCTGTGGGTAATGAACAGATTTGTTGACTATTGTGGATGCAGATAGCGGAAGGCTAGGTTATGGAGTTTCATAGGGATTTCATCCCTGAGTTGTTCGTACTGAGTTGTATAACTTTGAGAGTACTTTTAAGTACTTAACTCATGTTATACCGAGAAAGTAGAGTTATTTGCATACCATTATCGGGATCAAGCCGGTATTTGGTAATAAATGCAGAAAATGACTATCGGGAAATAATATATCACTTGATCATGGATTAGTGATGTTGAAAGAGAGTATTTCTCCCGTCTCACTTTTAGTGACACATTATAAGGAATTCTTGAGCTTCAAGAAAGGGTGATCGGTCAGTAATAATGTATTGTGCAGAGTTGTGAGACTTGCAGAGGTTACTACCACCTAATAGCTCAAGAAGATGAGTGGATGATTTAAGCCACCCAGAGTTATTGGCTTATAGTTGGATTAGGAAGCCGAGATCTTCTATCAGATCCTACCTAAGACGTTGGATTGAGACAGAGTTTAGAAATGACTCGCATAAGTGTTTAAGAGTTGGAGACCGATAAGCAGATAATGTAGGTCAACTTAATAGAGTTAGAAGTCTCCAACTGTTGGATAAAAGGAGTAAGATCAAGGTCATAGGCCTTGGGCTACTTTCTGATTATAGAAGACCAACCACGGATCATCAAGATGTTCTCGTGGATATCAGCACAATCAGAACAAAGACTTCGAAGGGATAGTGTGCGTGCAGTGCGGATCACGAAGACACGCGAAGTCAGATAATCCATTGATCAGTCATCTGCTATTGTGTGAGCAACCGATGCTGGGGGAGGTGTACTTTGAGGACTCAGTTGAAGACTATCGATGGTGTTCCGGGAGGAAGATGCACCGTCTCGACAGCAGAGATCAGCACAGAAGATTTGGGTTATCTCAACAACAAACAACCTACTACCTCAGGCGTGGTTGGAGTTCCTTGATACTCCCCTTCAGCAGAGATCAGCACAGAAGCAGCATCAGTAGAAGACATCTTAGAAGATTCAGCAGACAACAACAGTTACCTCCAGATGTGATTTGATTAGTACAGAGGAGAGAGTATACGACGATGGTCGTATTTATTCAGTATTCTATAGTTGCAGCTTGTAGGATTAAGGGATAGATCAGATGATCTAGGGAAAAATCCCCGAGACATTCGTCGCAGAAATGCGACCGTTTTGTCGCGGACTGTTGAATCTGATCTTTTCTCTTCGGAGAAAGGCCGAGACCTGTGTGGAGCCTTTTGGATCGGATCAACAGATATTTGATCGTTCCGGGTATTACTCTAGTTTTACCCTTTGGATTAATATATTGAGAGATACTTGTAGTTTACAGGTATCTTTGTCTAGAACATTCCTAGTGTGAATTAGAAGGATCCCTATACATCGACTGGTGGGTCGGTGGTATCTCTACCGTCAGGTGAGATGTGGATCAACAATTAAGAAGTCAAGGGATGCCCTTAGACTCGGATAGACATATCTTTATTGTAGACATATCCTTATGGATGGTCAAGTTGTTGAGATTATAGTATGATTATGTCTCTCAGTTGTGCGTATAATCCGAGAGCAATCGGATGTAGTTTCGGATGAACTCCTAGCCTTGTTGTTGCTTAGGCAAGTGGAGTAGGCGATCGAAATGATTGCGGAAATAGTTCTCGATATCGAAGGTCGCTGCATCGGGTGATAGTTTGTTGGTATCAGTGTTGTTAAACACTATAAAAGAAGTAGAAGAACGAGAGTTGCGATCATAGGAGATGATGGGAGGGATGTTTATCCATCCCAGTATTCCTCCTTGAGAAGATCCGGAACTCTTTGTTGAAAGAGAGATGAACCTTTAAGATTATGGATCGATTATCGATGATGGAATGTGATAGTTGTTGAAAATAAGTATCCTTCGTTGAGGATGAATGATCTACTTAGATCAGCTAAAGACACCTGTGTATACTCTAGGGTTGGTTTACGACTGGAGTGTTGATATTGTATTGACATGGCGTCATACAATTATCATTGTCGTTGTGATGATTAATATATATCATCAGCGTAGAGTAAAGGAGATGCAGGTGTGTGGAGATGACAATTTCATACTTAGTATGAACTTTAAGAGTTGTTATTAAGTTGTTAGACTAAACAATGATTTAGTCGTCACGGAATTTGAGAATCGTGTATCCTGAACACGATTGGATCCTTTTGTAGTTGTTGGAGTTGCGTAATTTGGCCACTGTTGATTGTGGTAGTTGGAGTTGCGCACTTGACCACCGTAGATGGTGGTTTGCCTTGTATGTTTTGGTTAATTCCGTTGATGTGGATAGAATGCTTGCCATTACTATACCACGGACTTGTTTGATAAAGGTGATGATGGAAATCATTTAGTCGAAAGCTGGTGAAACTAGTTATAAGACCTAGACGGCGGTTAACTTTTACACGAGTATTAGTTAATCCTTCCAGAGTGGATAAAAGGATGATGTACGCAGATGCGTCGTTTCAGGGATCGGAATGATTCTGATGCAGATGAATGAGGCATATCTTATGCCTACGACAGTTAAGAAACTACGAGATAGTCTGTCATATACATGACGTGACTTTAGTAGTTATTTTCTGGATGTGTAGTTGTATGGAGCAGAAGTGTTCATTGAATTTGACTAGCTACTGGGTAGCTACTATAGAGTTCTGGAACGCGAATGGTTGCAACAAGTGAGATTAGTTGCTTTAGTCTTCCATGCACTTACAGAGTGTGTGGTAGAGTGAATTTTGAATAGTTGATGGATTTCTCTTTTGAGAAAATAATTCTCAGATTCGATAAGGATAGTGGGTTCCGGAGTTGCTACAGGAAGCACATCATCCGAGATGGGCTATGTACCTTGGTGGTACTTGGAGGTACTGAGATTGGAAACGTTTATATTTGTGAAATGGTATAAAGAGAGTTATAGCAATTTTTGTTGCTGGATATATACTATACCAGCGGGTGAAGGTTGAACATTAGAAACCCACTAGAATGCTCCAGGAAATTCCAATTTCAGAATGGAAGTGGGAGCATATCACTATTGATTGCGTTACGGGATTGCCTAGGACCCGTAAAGAACATGATGCGATTTGGGTGAGTGTGGATCGACTGACCAAATCAGCTCATTTTCCTTTCTATTCGTGGGTCGTACTTGTTGGATCATTCGGTAGAGTTGTATTACTGAAAGATTATCAGATTGCATGGGGTACTTTTAAGTACCAAATCGGATAGAGATTCGCGATTTACTTCGCGATTTTGACAGAGTCTGCACCAGACTATGGGCACAGAGCTTCGGCTTAGTGCAACATTTCATCCGCAGACAGATGAATGATCTAAGTGTATCATTTAGACGTTGGAGGATCTATTCAGATCCTGTGTCGTGGATTATAGAGGTGGTAGCTTATTGATTGGCTTTACCTCCGACATTTCAGTGCTCACAACGTATTTCCTATTTTTATACTGAGGAAATACATGTCACATGTTGATCATGCTCTGAAAGAGGTTCCGATTCTACCTCAGTCTAATGTGACTTATGAGGAGACTCCAGTGCGGATTCTTGATCGCAAGGAGCGGCAGTTGCGGAACAAAACCATCCGACTCGTAAAGGTGGGATGGCAGCATCATACGAATGAGGAGGCTACATGGGAGCTGGAGGATACTATCCGAGCTCAATAGTCTCATCTGTTCACTTAAGGAAGGTATGTGGTCCTTTCGGAAACTTGCTTGAAGTAATTTTGCATGTTAGTACGAAATTTGGGGACCAAATTTTTATAAGTGGGGGAGAATGTAAAATACCGGAGAAAAAAAAGGATATTCCTAGAATTGATAAAACATCTTGTGGAATTTTTTAGAAATTTTTAGAAATTTTTCTGGATTTAAACGGAGGTCTTATGGATATTTCATGGGGATAAAATGGATAGGCTTTTATAAAGCCTGTTTAGACGGGAATTAACCCGATGTTTTCCGTTTTCCCATCGATTCTTTTCCCCCGACTCTCTTCTTTTCCCCGACTTCTCTTCTTCTTTTCTCGATCGCGCCACGCCTCTTCGTCGATTTCCCTTCTCCTCTCGCGCCACTCGAACTCGCCATGGTCGCCACCGCCAGATCGCCGAGCAATGAAGCGGATCGCGCAATGATCATTGAATCGAAGCAGCCCGACGACGCCTCCTCGCCGCCGCCTTCTCCCTCGTGCGCCGCTGCCGTTGCGCCGCCATCATGAAGTCGCGGCCGCCACGGTGCCGATCCGTCGACCGCCGCCGATTCACCGATCCTTCTTCCCTGATCTCGACAGCGCCGGATTTCCTCGGGCTCAAGGTTGGGAAGAAGGGGCTGTGGAACGACTCCCCGATCGGGTGCTTCGCGTGATGACCACCCAACCGTGGCCCCTGTCGGCCGCCGTCACGCGGTCGAACATCGCCATCGTATCTACTCCTTGTTGCCATTCTGTCGGACCGACAGGTTGCTTTTGCCGATCAACGTCCTGGAGTTGACTCAGGTTGTCGCCGAGCAAGGTAAGGGCCCGATTCTCGCTAATTTCTACGATCTCTACTTCACGTACCGTTGTTTTCTCGCGAGCGTTAAGGTGACCCGTCACCGCGATTGGTTGTTCCGACGGAGGTGGAGCCGTGGCTCCGAACGTAATTCAATTATAGGTATATCGCTGATTCCCCTTTTCTCTTATGTGTTTTTCATTTCCGGTAGTTGTTGGTGTTGGATCATGGGTTGAATGAATCGGTTGCAGTGATTGTCGATGTTGAACTACCTCACGTAACGAGCGAGCGATGAGGACGGTAGCTTGCGATTGTCGCTGTCAAGATGGCAAAGGTCGTGAGGTTGGTTGTTTGGTTCATCTTGGTTCACAGCAGCAATTGGATTTGATTTATCCTTGTTCACAGCCGTGATTGGCTCTGGTTTTTTTTTTGGTGGTGTTGACGAGCTGCGCCGGCGATCCATCTCATCTCCACATTTTGAGTCTTCCGAGGATTTATGATTTGTGTCCGTGTTATGGATTTTGTTCTATGTATGGACTTTGTCATTATATTGTGGACTTTATTTGGTGTCGATGTTTTATGTACGTTTTAGTACTATGGTCTTGTCAGGGGGGTGTACACCCGTATGTTTTGGTATATTTTGTTGTGGGTATGTGTTTTTATTTCCGCTGCTATCATTCGTTATATATATATTGTTTTTGTTGTGGGCCTACGGGCCTTGTATTAACCCGAAATGTTGCCACGTATAGGGGAGATGCCGTCCGTTTGATTTTCGGCTCGGCATGCTCCCTCGGGGCGTGACACAAGGAAGCAACCGAGAGGTATACCTGAGGTTATAGCTTCACCGACGACCCTTCCCCCTTTTCTTTTCCTTGTTCACCATCTCCAAGCGCTGCCCAATATCACAGATCGTTCAACCCAGGAAAATCCACAGAAATTCTGAACATCCCGTTCAGGGTGAGACAAAGACGGACTCTTACCTATTCCGGCGATAATCGCCGCACTCACAAATGACGCCGACTTGGGAAAACATCCAGCTTGGTCCTAAGCAGCGGCGGCGCCGGATGTCCTGTGGTCGGTTGTAGACCTACCGCGCCTTATTCCCAATCAACGACTTCTTACGGTGAAGATCTCCGGTGACAGAATGCTCGATCAACGGCGATGGAGCAGCGACTGCTAGCGGGAGAGTAGGAACGGCGACGGGGCACAGCGATGGGCGAGTAGCTCCGGCGATGCAAGCAATCGGCGACTGAGGCAGAGTTCTCGCGGTGGTGATCAACGGCGACAACTAAAGTTGGTGGTCATCGGTCGCGGCAGTGGGCAGCCGCTGATCCGGCATCGCACGCGACGAGCGGGAAGGTCGCACACGAGCCGCTCGCTAAGGACCGCGAGCGATCGAGGATGGGCGCGAGGTGAGGCGTGGCGAAGAATCGAGAGGGAACTCGCTGGTTCGGCCAGATCCATCGGAAATTAGGGATCGGAAAGGAGAGGATCGCGGAGAGATTGCGGTGAAACGCACGAACGGAAGAAAAATTAAAGGGGCTGGCGTTAAGAAACGAAATCGGATCAGGTTTTTTGATAACGGGTTGGGTTTACAACCCTATAAGACTAAACCTAGATCCATTAGCATCCATTTAAATTAAGCAAAGTTAGGTTTAATTAAATTCTTAACCATGCCTTATCTATTTAATTTAATTAATTAAATTTTTTTTTTTCCCGTATTTTACATTCTCCCCCACTAATAAAAATTTGGTCCCCAAATTTCGTACTAACATGCAAAAATTACTTTAAGCAAGTTTCTGAAAGGACCGTATACATTCCTCAAGTGAACAGATGAGGGTATCGAGCTCGGATAGTATCTTCCAACTCTCACGTAGTTTCCTCATCAGTATGATACTGTCATCCAACCTTTACGAGTCGGATGGTCTTGTTCCGCTACCGTCGCTCCTTGCGACCCAAATCGTTTCACCCCTTTTGAAGGTGAAATACGCAGAAATACCTATTCTCCAACTGAGAATTTCTAAAGGCTTTCGCCTCCGGTCTGCATAAGTCTTCTGTCGTTATAGGCAGATTCCACTGAATGAACGTGGTCCTCCTAACTGCCTCTGAAATCTTACGCTCAGACTGTCCATCCGTCTACGGATGAAATGTTACACTGCCAAACTCGCGCCATATTCCGATGCATCGCAAAATCGCAAGGTAAATCGTGGATCTCTATCCGATATGGCACTTAAAAGTACCTCACGCGATCTGATAATCGTTCGGCGATACAACTCTGCTGGACGATCCAATGGGTACGACCCCCGAATAGGTAGAAAGTTAACTGATTCGGTTAGATGATTCACGATCACCCAAATCGCATCATGTCCTTCATGGGTTCTAGCCTTCTAGGCAATCCCGTAACGACACCAATAGTGATATGCCCCCACTTCCATTCCGGAATTGGAATTTCCTGGAGCAATCCAGTGAATTTCTGATCCTCAGTCTTCACCTACTGACATACTAAACATTGAGCAGCAAAATCTGCTATATCTATCTTTATACCGTTCTACCAGTATAAACGTTTCAAATCTCGGTACATCTGAGTACCACCAAGGTATATAGCCCATCTCGAATGATGTGCTTCCTGTAGCAGTTCTTCCTTAACTGGACGCGTGTCCGAAACACTCTATCCTTATCAGAGACAGGGAATTATCTTCTCAAAAGAGAAGTCCATCAACCATTCAAAAATCCACTCTACCACACACTCTGTAAATGCATGGAAGACTATAGCAATCAATCTCCTTTGTTGCAATTGTTGCAACTGTTCGCGCTCCAACAACTCTATTGTAGCTACCCAGTAGCTTGTTAAAACTCCATGAGCACTTCTGCTTCATATCACTACAAATCCCAATAATAATTACTAAAGTCATGTCATGTATATGACAGACTATCTCGTAGTTTCTTAACTGACGTAAGCATAAGGTACGCCTCATTCAACTACATCGGAATCGCTCCGATCCCTGAAACGACGCATCTGCGTACATCATCCTTTTATCCACTCCGGAAGGATTAACTAATACTCATGTAAAAGTTAATCACCGTCTAGGTCTTGTAAACTGGTTTCACCAGTTTTCGACTAAATGATTTACATCATCACCTTTGTCAAACAAGTCCGTGGTATAGTAATGTCAACCATTCTATCCACATCTACGGAATTAACCAAAACATACAAGGAAAACCACCATCTACGGTGGTCGAGTGCGCAACTCCAACTATCACAATCAACAGTGGTCAAGTTACGCAACTCCAACAACTACAAAAGGATCCAATCATGTTCAAGATACACGATTCTCAAATCCAGGGAAGACTAAATCGTTAATTAGTCAAACATCTTAATCAAAACTCATAAAATTCATACTAAGTATGAAATTGTCATCTCTACACACCTGCATCCCCTTTACTCTGCGCTGATGATATATATTAATCATCACAACGACAATGATAATTGTATGACGCCATGTCAATACAATATCAACACTCCAGTCATAAACAAACCCCAGAGTATACACAGGCGTTATTGGTTGATCTAAGTAGATCATTCATCCTCAACGAAGGATACTTACTTTCAATAACTATCGCATTCCATCATCGATAATCGATGCATAATTTCAAATGTTCATCTCTCTTTCAACAAAAAGTTCCGGATCTTATCAAGGAGGAATATTGGGATAGATAAATATCCCTTCCAACTTCCCCTATAATTACAACTTACCTTCTTCCAATTTCTATCGTGTTTAACAACACTGATACCAACAAAAATATCACTCGTTATGTGATCTTCGATACTGGACTAATTTCGCAATCATTTCGATCGCCTACTCCACTAGCCTAAGCAACGGCAAGACTAGGAGTTCATCCGAAACTATATCCGAAGGCTCTTGGATTATACGCACATCCGAGAGACACAATCATACTATAATCTCCACAACTTGACCATCCGTAAGGATATGTCTACAGTAAAGATATGTCTATCAAAGTCTAAGGGCATCCCTTAACTGCTTAATTGTTGATCCACATCTCACCAGACGGTAAAGATACCACCGACCCACAAGTTGATGTAAAGGACCCCTTTTTAATCCAAACTAAGAATGTTCTAGGCAAAGATACCCGTAAACTACAAGTATCTCTCATATATTAACATTGAGGGTAAACTAAAGTAATACCCTGAATCATCAATTATCTATCGATCCGATCCAAAGGCTCTCCGCAAGTCTCGGCCTTTCTCCGAAGAGAACCAGATCAGATCCAACAGCTCGCGACAAAGCGGTCGCATTTCTGCGATGAATGATCCTAGGATTTTTTCCTAGATCATCCGATCCTATCACTTAATCCTACGAGCTGCAACTGTAGAATACCGAATAGATACGACCTTCGTCATATACTCTCTCTTCTGTACTAAGCAAAACACATCTGGAGGTAACTGCTTGTTGTCTGCTGAGTCTTCTACAATGTCTTCTGCTGATGCTGCTTCTTTGCTGATCTCTGCTGAAGGGGAGTATTACGGAACTTCAACCACGCCTGAGGTAGTAGGTCGCTGCTGACGAAATAACCCAATCTTCGGTGTCGATCTCTACTGTCGAGACGGTGCATCTTCCTCCCGGAACACCATCGATAGTCTTCAACTGAATCTTCAAGGTACTTCTCCACTGTACTGGTTGCTCAACAATAGCAACCGCTGAACTGCTCCAAAAGATAATCTGGCTTCACGTGTCTTCGTGATCTTCACTACACGCACACAATCCCTTCGGGTATTTGTTTTGATTTTGCTGATATCCACAAGAACCTTCTGATGATCTGCGATTGGTCTTCTATAATCGAAAAGTAGCTCAAGGCTTGTGACCCTGATATTGCTCCTTTATCCAACAATCGAAGACTTCTGACTCTATTAAGTTGACCTGCAATATATGCTTATCGGTCTCCAACTCTTAAACCCTTGTACGGAGTCATTTCTAACTCCTGTCTCAATCCAATGTCTTCCGGCAGGATCTGGTAAAAGATCCCGACATCCTTATCCAACTATAAGCCAATAACTCTGGGTGACTTAAATCATTCATTCGTCTTCTTGAGCTATTAGGTAGTCGTAACCTCCGCAAGTCTCACGACTCTGCACAATACACTATTACTAACCGAGCACCCTTTCTTGAAGCTCAAGAATTCCTTACAATGCGTCACTAAAAGTGACACGGGGAAATACTCTCTTTCAACATCACTAAACCATGATCAAGTGATATATTATTTCCCGAAGATTATTTTCTGTATTTATCACCAAATACCAGTTTGATCCCGATAATGGTATGCAAACAACTCTTCTTTCTCGGTATAACATGAGTTAAGTACTCAAAAGTACTCTCAAAGTTATACAACTCAGTACGAACAACTCAGGGATAAAATCCCTATGAAACTCCATAACCTAGCCTTCCGCTATCTGCATCCACAATAGTTCATAAGTCCTGCTCATTACCCACATGTAATGATCCGACTAGATGCTTAGTGGAAATCTCTAAGATCTGTAGTCTCGATTTCCATAATAAATGTGATGACTTGGCCCTGCTTTTCCGACTTGTATCGACCTCGTGAGGTAACTCACCTCCTCGACACGTGTTCAAGACTCACAAACTCACAGTCGCTCCCGTGGTCAACTCATACCACTGCATTTAATAATAACCAACACACTACAGGTTATTCCCTGGTATAAGCATCTAAATGCATATCCAACATAACCGGGAGTATAAACCCTAAGGGTCACTCCGGTTTGTCGCCTCGGTGGACGACCCCTACTACAAGTCTACACAGGTGTCAAAACTCTATGGTATACACCCACTGATCAAGTTTAGATAAATATCTACTAAACCATAAGTTATCAGGAATTCTTACCTCGTGGTGCTTGGAGCTCAGGCCGCTGTCCATCTCATCTCAAAAACCAAAACCGAATAAATCGACTCCCGAGAATCCAAGACTCGACACAAAAACAACATTGTATGGCATCACAGAACCTTGGGCTCTGATACCACTAAAGTTGTCACGCTCCGAGAGCATACCGAGCCGAAAATCAAACGGACGGTACCTCCCATAACCCCAAATCTACATTCATCCTTGGTCGATTCACACCAAACTCAATCCACAACAGATCACCAACATCCACAAGATCAATTAAAGTAATTAGATCTAAACAACCCTCAAATAACTATCTAATCATCTAAACATAGTCTCCACACTTCAACCTAACCAATTTGTAGCACCATTGCTTAACTGGCTCACCTTACATCTTTTTATCCACGCATAGCAACACAACCCAAATCAATTTGCATACACTCACAGATCTGATCCTACCATCTATTGGAATCCTCAGCTCAAACCAAACTACTACTTCATAGCCACCAGTACACCAAATTAGGAAAATCCACCCCAAAATTAACAATTTCACTTTGCTCACAGCTCTATCATGAGCAGGAACAGCACATCACCAAAAATTCCCCTAACATCCACGCTTAAACTTAATAACAACCAACTTAACAGCAAGGCAAGGAAGCAACCGAGAGGTATACCTGAGGTTATAGCTTCACCGACGACCCTTCCCCCTTTTCTTTTCCTTGTTCACCATCTCCAAGCACTGCCCAATATCACAGATCGTTCAACCCAGGAAAATCCACAGAAATTCTGAACATCTCGTTCAGGGTGAGACAAAGACGGACTCTTACCTATTCCGGCGATAATCGGCCAAGCAGCTCACAGCGACGTCGACTTGGGAAAACATCCAGTTGGTCCGGCAGCGTGGCGGCGCCGGATGTCCTGTGTGGTCGAAGGTAGACCGGCTGGCGTTCCTATTCCCGATCAACGACTTCTTGCGGTGAAGATCTCCGGCGGCAGAATGCTCGATCAACGGCGATGGAGCAGCGACTGCTAGCGGGAGAGTAGGAACGGCGACGGGGCACAGCGATGGACGAGTAGCTCCGGCGATGCAAGCAATCGGCGACTAAGGCAGAGTCCTCGCGGTGATGATCAACGGCGACAACTAAAGTTGGTGGTCATCGGTCGCGTGTGCAGGGGCAGCGACCGTTGATCCGGTGCACGCGACGAGCAGGGAAGGCTGGCACACGAGCTGCTCTGCCAGGGACCGCGAGCGATCGAGGATGGGCGCGAGGTGAGGCGGCGCGCGAAGAATCTGAGAGGGAACTCTGCTGGTTCGGTGGCCAGATCCATCGGAAATTAGGGATCGGAAAGGAGAGGATCGTGGAGAGATTGCGGTGAAACGCACGAACGGAAGAAAAATTAAAGGGGCTGGCGTTAAGAAACGAAATCGGATCAGGTTTTCTGATAACGGGTTGGGTTTACAACCCTATAAGACTAAACCTAGATCCATTAGCATCCATTTAAATTAAGCAAAGTTAGGTTTAATTAAATTCTTAACCATGCCTTATCTATTTAATTTAATTAATTAATTTTTTTTTTTCCGTATTTTACAATAATAGAGACTTATACTGATGTGGCATTGATTACTTCTTCAATCCATGGGAAGGTCAGTAGTGTAAGATTAGCCATTCTTTTTCTCGAATCCAGGGCAACATCATTGGGTCTTCTTATGGTTGGTTGATAATCATCAACCAAGCTGAAGTTCATCTCATAAACCCCATAAGTCTGGTGTTTATCGACCTACACTATAAGAAATCTATCAAATAGAGACCGATTTAGAGACCAAATTATAATCGATCTCTGATTAGAGATCAATTTTATAATTGGTCTCTAAATTAGAGACCGATTTTATAATCGATCTCTAATTTAGAGACTACTTATAAAATCAATCTTTAATTAGAGACCGAATTATAATCGGTCTCTAATTTAGAGATCGATTATAAAATCGATCTCTAATTGACATCGATTAAAAAATCGGGTGAAAGTTTTATGATTTTTTTTTTGTTTAATTGACTTTTTTATTTAAATGAATCACAATGAAGAAACAAGTTTTATTAGCTATCCATTTTGTATTTTAAATATTCAAGATTCCTTTTTCTCTATTTTTATTGAATTTAGATGGAGATTAAATAAAATAGTTAGAATTGAATTCATTTCCTCTTATCTTTCTTTCAATAATTAAAAGAAACCAATAAATTATTATTTTTTCTTTCTTCTCCAATGTTATAGAAAATTAAGGATGGATGCGTTTGAGAGAGAGAGAAAATAACATCATTATTTTTAGAAAAATAATAAATATATAAATATCCCTATATTTGAATGATAAAAGTGTTATAAAAAATAATTTACATAAGAAAAAAAATCTCTATATAAATTTGTAATGTTTTTGAATTAAATAAAAAAACAATTGAAGGACTACTATAAATATCCTCCAAAGAACAAACTTCACAAGATTTTTATATTATAATTATATTCACCTAATCAATTTTAAATATTTAAATTGAATTTCGTCGTCAGCTCGGAGTCATTTTGTTAAAAAAAAATTAGTTCAGATAAATTATAATTCCAACTCTGTCACTATTTATAAGATTTGTTTAGTTTATATAACAAGTTGGACATAGATTGATGGGAAGTGTTAATACTTTAGTAATACTTGGTGTTATGATCATTGCACTTTGTTGTCTTAAGTTGTTGTAGTCACCTATTCTTTAGTTAATTCTTATTTATATTATGATTTCTTTTGTTCTCTTTTTGTTTCTGTCGTAAAAATTGATCATTTTTCTGTATTTAATGATGATTATTGTTTTGTATTAACTATAGTTGCAGTAATCATCTTGAAAATGGTAGACGTGTATAACCTTCTATAAATGGAATATTATGTTACCACATAATATCGCACATAATAGTTCATTTATGGAAGGTTATACACGTCTACCATTTTCAAGATGATTACAGCAGCTACAATTAATACAAAGCAATGATCATCGTTAAATATAGAAAAATGATCAATTTTTACGACATAAACAAAAAGAGAACAAAAGAAATCATAATATAGATAAGAATTAACTAAAGAATAGGTGACTACAAAAACTTAAGACAACAAAGTGCAATGATCATAACACCAAGTATTACTAAAGTATTAACACTTCCCATTAATTTATGTCCAACTTGCTATATAAACTAAACAAATTTTATAAACAGTGGCATTGCCTGAATTATAATTTATCTGAGCTAATTTTTTTTAACAAAATGACTCCGAGTTGATAGTGGAATTCGATTTAAAGATTTAAAATTCACCAGACGAATATAATTATAATATAAAAATCTTGTGAAGTTTATCCTTTAAAGGATATTTATAGTAGTCCTGTTAAATACTGGAAAATTTAAAATAGTAAATTGAATGGCCAAATAATTAAGGAAATAATCCTGGAAATTTTTCGGGATTTTTAGGGAATTTTAGGAATTTTTCTGGATTTAAACGGACTCCGTACTAGACTTTTACGGGGATAAAGTAGATAAGCATTATTTAAGGGGTATTAACCTAAACCGGAAACCCTAAGTTTTTATCTTTCTATTTTCTTTTCCCGCCAAGAACTATTCCTTCGCCTTCACGCCACGAGCCTTTTTCTTCTCCTCGCGAGCACCGCCACCACCTTTTCTCCTCGCCGCCGACGCCACGCCCTCTTCTTCGTCCGACGACGCTTTCTTCCTCGAGCCGACATCGTCCACGAGGCGCGCGCGCCATCATCGCTCACGCTAACGCATCGCGCGCGACGCTGCGCCGCCCACCGCCGCGCGCGGCCTCCTCGTCACGCGTAACGCCGATGGCCCTCTTCCTCTCGCAAGCGCTCGGCGGCTCGCTATTACCGCCATCGACGCCGCGGCGAGCTGGCCGCCTCTCATCTTCGGCTGCGACATCTATCCGGTGGGAGGTTCGGCGAGGGCGTAACGCCGCTTTGTGCCGGGTAAAGGCCCTTCTTCGAAACAAGTGCGCCGCCTCGTCCGGTGGTCGCTGAGCAAAGGGATGGTGTTTGAGCGGGTTTTCCGGCCAGGGTGCATTTTAGGAGGGGGTTACCGCCGAGGTTTCAATCGTAAGCATGATCTGCTCCTTTTCTTTGTGCATATGGTGGTTAATTTTGGTTATATGCAGTTGGATTCTTGATCTATGGAGTTGACTACGAGTTTGAGTTGGTTTGGTCATTTAAGTTGCTGTGAATGAGAGGAGAGGACTCGTTTGGGCTGTTTTGGTGAATAGAACAGGATGTGTGATTTTGTTTGGATATGATAAACATGATTATAGGGGTTGTAAAATCATATTTGCTTAATTGGATGAAACGATAGTTATATTAGGTGGGATGTGACCGGGATTTTATTAAGCATTTGGGTTAATTGGTTTATGTCCAAATCGGCTTAGGATTTGATTTGTCGATGGATCGTATCTTAGTGCTTAACAATAGTTATGTTGTATGTGTTTTGATCACGAGGCGGTGTTCACTACGTGACGATTTGGTTCTTTTCATGACATTTTATCGCGTGTACTTTGACTTATCTTTTAGATATAGTCAAGTTGATATGCTAGTTAGGATAGCTTGCAATAATTTTCATGTTTATATGCCTAGTATGTTTTTGGTGCCTACATGATACATGCATATGATAGGTTATGATTATACCTTCCCTGTTTTTATTTGGATCATAGTACTTGGATTAGGGATATGTACATACTGATTGTACATATTATTCGGATAGATATTTTGAGTAGGATTTACATGCTTTAGTATCATGCACCATCTTGCATGATTGCATGCTGGCTGGACGGGGTTCCATTATTGTTGAGCCCGCAATGGGCCATATGGCTCGCATACACCGCCACTCATGGGTTAGTGGTACATCGAGGGTGTGTGCGCTGTTGCTCAGTTCACCGACCGCCATGGGTAGCGACGAGGCGCGTGGTAGCGGCAGGATCCCTCCTCCGTCTATGACACCGGAGATGAGAGCTTAGCTCCCCACTATGTTTGGGGGCAGGAGGATAGGTGTACTCGACAAAGCATCCTCGCCCACTTGGCCACCAGAGCAGTGATGGCAGAGTGCACAGTTGTCATAGCCCTACCCACTCGGCTTCACCATCGCGTGTGAGGCGGCTGACTGGCGTCAGGGGTGACCATGTCATTTGCACGGCATACATTTTGCACGGATTGCATTTGTATTGTGTTTGCTGCATTATTGTATTGATGCCTTGGATGTTGCATATGATTGACATGCATACAGGATTCATATTCTTATATGGTGATGACTTTATCTCTTATAGTAGGGCACATGCTCCTATATCGTAGGAGACTGTGAGTACAAATTCCTTTTGCATTTATTTCTTGCTTACCATATATATGAGACTGCATCTGCATGATTAGTATTGTTAGCTATTTCTTACTATTCATATCGACTAGTATCCTCTAAGTTCTTTGAACTTTCGCCGTTGTTTTATTTTTATTTCAGGATGATGTCACAGAGAGTCCAAATTGCCAATCCTCGCCGAAATGAATAGGTTTTATTGGTCTATTGGTTTTGGATTTTGTATAGAGGATATGTATAGGTCCTGATGTTGTGGTTATGTACTTATGGAAGGTTGGGAATAATTGTGGTGTCCTTATGGACCACTCAATTAGTGTGGTTGTATGTTCCTGCTCAGATGGCAGAAGGGGTAAGTCTAGATGTTATAGATTTCATTTATTTACTATGATGGTTGGCCTGAGGCCTTATGATCTGCGTGTGTAGATGTTTTTGTTCCTACGTGTTGACCGATGTATAGTGGCCGTAGGCCTTGTATAAAATTGATATTGTCACACCCGCATGGAGATGTTCTTGATTTTTGTCTGGGACTCCTGGCGTGACAATTTATTTGGTATCAGAGCGTAGGTTTTCGAGTTCCTTAGGGTCTTTGGGTTTATAGAGTTCGCCAAGTTTGGCAGGTTAACTGGGTATTTTCGGAGTTGTACGGATTTCCGACGATTTTTATGTTTCGGAAATTCGAGGTATTATTGACGAGGTCAATATGGGGGATTTGGTGGCGACAGGACATCTCCAGACAGCTAACAGGTAAATACATTCTAGAAAATTTTCTAGATTTAGTACATATTTATATTTGGTTATGCAGTGATATCATGTTTTATCTAGTATTGTTTTAACCTGATATCTGTTGGACAATTAGATTTTTAGGTTGCTAGTTTATAGATAGCATTTGGTTATAAATTGCTATTATTGCTATACGTAGCTTGTTATCATTGTGATAAAAATGATTAGATATTATTGGTAGATGTATACCTCTTACTTTTAGTATTAGGATTGGACTAGTACTAGAATTAGACTAGTTGAATAATATGAATAATATGGATAAATTCGTAGAAGGTATGAGGACATGATTACATAGCTTATGTAGTTTAGAGTATATATAAGCATCTGATGCTTTATTTATATATTGCCTTGACTTTGTTCTGGCATGACCCTTTAGCTATACCCTAATTAATTTCAGCCATTGATTCCCATTAGTAGGACTATGTTTGCCTTGTTTATATGTTTATATGGTTATGTGTTTTGTGGTGGATACCATAATTAAGATAGTAGATAGAATAACTTAGATGAGGTTATTCTGTAGGAGCGGATCTCAGGAATGAAACAACATTAGTGGAACCCTAGGTGTTGGAACCCTAGGCGTAATAACCGGATGTGCATATTGGTATGTGATTACCCATTTACTGTTTCAGTGATATGGTGATCGGAGGTCGAATGATTAGGATGCGATTAATCCTTACTATATCTCCCATTCTTGGTTGAGAGAGAGAGTCTGCAGTAGAGTCTCTCTATAGGTAGGTGCTTTGTATACATGTGGTCAATCATGCCTCCCAATCATGGTGGAGATGACCTACTGTAAGGTTATATTTTTACGTTATTCGTTCGGAGTTGGTAATAATCGGATTCGTATGATGTCTGTAGCAAGATAGCTACTTTACAGGTTAAGTACCCACGAGATATGTTCGTGGTAGCAGGTTGGGGTATGCATGATCGATTGGGTAGGACGATATAATTTGGGATTAACCTCTCAAGGGCTTGATAGTAGACTTGTGGTCCTTATTGGCCTTGATAGGCATTTTCTGTTAGTTGGGGCGAACCCTATGATTAATCGTCTCGACGTGATTATTAGTGGATTTATGATTTTGATCGACCTTGATAACCATTTATATTAGAAGGGTTAGAACCTTAGACTAACCATCTGGAGGAATTTATTTATTAGTCGATGATCTTTACCGACTTTGGTAAACATTTCATTTTAGAGGTGTTGAAACCCTCGCTTAACCGCCTCAATGGGTTTAATTGTAGATCGATGATCTTTGTCGACGATTGAAAGTCGATTTATATGGGATGTATTGATAACCCTAGGCTTAACAACCTAGGATAATCGATCGCTTCACGCGACCTATTGGTGGTAGTATGCCAGTGCGCAATAATAATTAGATATTTATATACTTTGCCTATCCACGAGTCTCATTCGTGGTAGCATATAGTTACGCGTAGACAGTGCTTAGCATATTGATTGTCGACCCACGAGTTACGTTCGCTGTAGCTCATAGATAGTTCCCTTTGTATTACCTCGAGAGCCACGAGGCTTTGTCGTGGTATCTGGATGTGCACCGCTTGTTGCTTGGTTGCGCATGTTGCGTATATTTATTATATGATCAGGATAGTTGCAGACTGATATTGGTACTCTGAGGGTGGGGTTACTCTAGCTTGTTCCCTGTGACTTCCATTATGTGCATTATGATTATGCACTATTGTCTATACATCCACAGAGTGGTTGTACGCACTCCCTCCTCACTTATACTCTAGGTTAACTGATGGAGGACGGTCATATCGACTCTACCTTTTGTGTCGCCAGAGAGTTCCTTGTCGCTTTGTCTCCCCTCGCATCGCTTGATGCCGCTTTTTACTTTATCGATGTTGCATTTTGATTATGCACTTTGGATTTTTGGTCGCAATTCGATTTGGTGTCACAAAACTATTTTACTTTGTTTGATATATGTTTAGTCGTGCATGCATGCAGTTATTGAAATACTTATATTTCTATAATTATTTCGAGGTTTTTACCAGATTTGGTCCATGGAGTTCGGAATATTGTCACTAAGGGCTCCTTGTCATTTGATGATTAGATATGCCCGTGATGTGACAATTTATTGGTTTCATGTTTTGGTTTATGGGTTTTATGTTTTCGAGGATTTTCTTATCCTTGGATTTTTGGGAGTTCTCGTGTTTTGGGACCAAGCAAGTCAAGGATATCTCTGAGCTATAGGAAAAGTATTGTCTTTAGTAGTTACGGTACTTTTGTGGCTAGGAAAACTATTGACTTAGTGAAATTGTCCCTACTCATGGTCGGGGACGAGGTCGATAACGTATTGATCTTGAGGAATCTAATGATGATTTCAGAGGTACGGATTCTTTAGAGGTGCCGACTGATGTCGAATTAGGAAGCTAGGAATATGACCTGCTAGTCATCCATTTGAAGGTCAAGGAGTAAACCCTCAGAGAATATCAGTCTCTGCTATTAGTGATTTGGTTATGGATAAGGCGTGTATGCCTACACTGGTTAAGACGATGAAAGATCGTTTTACCTTATTATAGGAGGTGTTGTATGGGATATTTATCTGTCCCAGTAGTTTTCCAGAGAAGATCCGAAACTCTTTGTTAAAAGAGAGACGGACCTTTGAGGTTATGCATCGATTATCGATGATAGAATGCGGTAGTTGTGGAAGGAAATGAATATCCTTCATTGTGGATAGAGGATCTATTTAGATCAACTATAGGATACCTATATATACTCTAGGATTGATTGGTGACTAGTGTGATGATATTGTAGTGACATGGTGTCATACAATTATCATTGTCGTTGTGATGATTGTTATATCATCAGCTTAGAGTAAAGAGAATACATGTGTGTAGCGATGACAATTTCATACTTGGTATGAATTGTTTGAGCTTTTGATTATCTTATTAGACTTATTGACGACTTAGTCGTCCAGGGATTTGGGAAATCGTGTATTCTGGACACGATTGGATCATTTGTGATGGTGGTAGTTGGAGTTGAGCACTCGACCACCGTAGATGATGATTTTTTTTTGGTATTGATTTGATTATTACCATAGATTGTGGAGGGTAGGACTACATCATGTATGGACGATTTGGGTAGAATGCGACCATATACCAAATGCGGATTTAGTAGTTATTAAGTTAAGTTTTGGAGTGAAGGAGTGTAAATGCTCATGGAGTTTTCTATCGATGGATAGCTACTATAGAGTATTGGAACACGAATGGTTGTAACAAGGAAGTTTGTCGCGATAGCCTTCCACGCACTTGTAGAGTGTGTGGTGGAGTGGATTTTATTAGTAGATGGACACCGAGCGGACCATTTAGATACTAGAGGATTTGCTGGGGTCCTGTGTTATGGATTTTGGGGGCAACTGGGAGGACCAGTTGCTAGGACACATAGAGCTCAGCATGAGGCAGGGTTGGTCTGTACTATCAGACAAAGGATGACCGAGACGCAGGATCGTCAGAAGAGTTATGCAGATCGGAGACGGAGACCTCGTGAGTTCTCTATTGGTAATCAGGTATTCCTGCGAGTTCACCCATGAAAGGGGTGAAGAGATTTGACCTCCGTGGTAAGTTAGCTCCAAGGTACATTGAGCCTTTCGAGATTTTTGAGAGGATCGGAGCAGTCGCTTACCGTCTAGGGCTACCACCGTTTTTGGCTGGCGTCCAGGATGTGTTTCAAGTGTTCATGCTGAGGAAGTATATGTCAGACTCTACACATTCTATCAGATGTATCAGGTTCCATTCAACCTGATGCTACTTACGTAGAGGTTCCTGCATTTTGGATCATAAGGAACGACAGTTGCGAATCAAGATAGTGCGGCTTGTCAAGGTCGGGTGGAGTCACCTCACAGATGAGGACGCTATTTGGGAGCTTGAGGAAAAGATTCAAGCTCAGTACCCCACTTAGTACTTGATGTGTGGTTTTCCCCAAGTACTTGAGTTGAGCAGTGTGACATTCTTAGTACTTGAGTAGGAAATTTGGGGGACCAAATTTTTATTAGTGGGGAGAATGTTAAATCTTGGAAAATTTAAAATAGTAAATTGAATGGCCAAATAATTAAGGAAATAATCCTGAAATTTTTCGATTTTTAGGAATTTTAGGAATTTTATTTAAACGGACTCGATTTAGACTTTACTGGATAAAGTAGATAAGCATTATTTAAGGGGTATTAACCTAAACCGGAAACCCTAAGTTTTTATCTTTCTATTCTTTTCCCACACACTATTCCTTGGCAGTTCCTTCACGCCGAGCCTTTTTCTCGCCTCGCCCGACGCACCTACCTTTCTTCTTCGGCCACGCTTGACGCCGGCTTCTCTTCTTCGTCCGACGACGCTTTCTTCCTCGAGCCGACGCCAGCGACGCGCCGCGCCGCTTATCATCGCTCACGCTGGCGCATCGCAGACGCCGCGCCGCCGACGTGCGACCTCCATCGTCCCTGGCCTCTTCTCTCGCCGCGGCCTCACTACCGCCATCGACGCCGCGCTTGAGCTTGCGGCCGATGCCTCCTCATCTTGACGGCGACATCTACGGTGGGAGGTTGATTGAGGCGTAACGCCGCCGGGCCGTAAAGGCCCTTCTTGAAACAAGTGTGTTGCCCGGGTCTTTTGAGTCAGGCGGGATGGTTCGGGGTTTTTGCCAACAGGTGGAGTGCATGAGGTTTCAATCTTTTATTTTAAGCATGATCTCGCCTTTTCTTTGTGCATATGGTGGTTAATTTTGGTTATATGTTGGATTCTTGATCTATGGAGTTGACTATCAGTTTGAGTGGTCATTTAAGTTCTTGGAATGAGAGGAAGGATTTTTTTAGTGAATGGATTTGAGTTGGATACGGATTAAACATGATTATAGGGTTGTAAAATCATATTTGTAAATAATTTGCGATAGTTATATTAGGAGATGTGACCGATATTTATTATTTATTAATTGGTTTATGTCAAATCGCTTAGGATTTGATTCGGATTTTGATCGTATTAGTGCTTAACAATAGTTATGTTGTATGTGTTTCCAGGCGTTCACTGGCCGACGATTTGGTTCTTTGCTGACATTTATAAGTGGTACTTTGACTTATCTTTTAGATATAGTCAAGTTGATATGTTAGTTAGGATAGCATGCAATAATATTCATGTTTATATGCCTAGTATGTTTTGGTGCCTACTTGATACATGCATATGATAGGTTATGATTATACCTTCCTCGCTTTATTTGGATCATAGTACTTGGATTAGGGATATGTACATACTGATTGTACATATTATTCGGATAGATATTTTGAGTAGGATTTACATGCTTTAGTATCATGCACCATCTTGCATGATTGCATGCTGGCTGGACGGGGTTCCATTATTGTTGAGCCCGCAGCCAGTTACATGGCCTGCACACACTGCCACTCATGGGTTAGTGGTACATCAGAGGTGTGTGCAGCTTGTTCACAGTTCACCGACCGCCATGGGTAGCGACGAGGCAGCGTGGTAGGGCAGGATCCTCCTCCTCTGTCTATGACACGGGAGATGAGAGCTTAGCTCCCACTATGTTTGGGGGAGGATAGGTGTACTCCGATAGCATCCCGCCCACTCGGCCACTCAGAGCAAAGTGATGGCAGAGTGCATAGCTGTCATAGCCCTACCCACTCTGGCACCATCGCGCGGCGAGGCCGATCAAGCGTCGGGTGACCATGTCATTGCGACGCATACATTTTGCACTGATTGCATTTGTATTGTGTTTCTTTGCATTATTGTATTGATGCCTTGGATGTTGCATGAATGACATGCATACAGATTCATATTCTTATATGGTGATGACTTTATCTCTTATAGTAGGGCACATGCTCCTATATCGTAGGAGACTCGTGTGAGTACAAATTTTGCATTTATTTCTTGCTTAATATATATGAGATCATGATTAGTATTGTTAGCTATTTCTTACTATTCATATCGACTAGTATCCGCTAAGTTCTTTGAACTTACCGTGGTTTTATATTTATTTCGTGATGATGCCACGAGAGTCCAAATTGCCAATCCCCTCGTCAAATGAATAGGTTTTATTGGTCTATTGGTTTTGGATTTTGTATAGAGGATATGTATAGGTCTGATGTTGTGGTTATGTACTTATGGAAGTTTGGGAATAATTGTGGTGTCCTTATGGACTATTCAATTAGTTTGGTTGTATGTTCCCGCCGATGGCGTATGGGTAAGTCTAGATGTTATAGACTTCATTTATTTACTATGATGGTTGGCCCGAGGCCTTATGATCCGCGTGTGTAGATGTTTTTGTTCCGGCCGTGTTGACTGATGTATAGTGGCCGTAGGCCTTGTATAAAATTGATATTGTCACCCGCAGTGAGATGTCACGGATTTTTGTCTCAAGTGACTCCTCGGCGTGATGATCACTTGGTTACCAGGATTCATAAATTTTAGTACTTAGCCTGGAGGTCTAGAGTTCGAATCCTGGGGAAGGGAAAAACCCACTTCCAGGGGTGGGAAGTCCATGTGAGTAACGACGGGCCAATAGGGGCCAGGTCGTCGACCAATAGGGGTCGACGGGCCAACAGGGGCGACGGTCGTTGACCAATAGGGGTCGCCGAATTACGCCAATAGAGCCCTGGCGTTACATTAAAAGGCGCTTTTTATTTAGCGAGGGCCTATTGGCGTGTCGACTATTATCGACGATCGTCGCCTGGCGCCGGCGACCCTATTGGTCGCTGACCGTCGCCCCTGTTGGCCCGTCGTTACTCACCTGGACGTCCCACCCCTGGAAGTGGGTTTTTGCCTTCCCCAGGATTCGAACTCTAGACCTCCAGGCTAAGTACTAAAGTTTATGAATCCTGGTAACCAAGTGATCCTTCCAGGGGTGGGAAGTCCAGGTGAGTAACGACGGGCCAACAGGGGCGACGGTCATCGACCAATAGGGGTCGCCGAATTCCGCCAACAGGGGCGACGATCGTCGACCAATAAGGGTCGTCGAATTCCGCCAATAGGGGCCCGGTCGTTACAAGTCCTTCAACTGTTTTTTTTATTTAATTCAAAATCATTAAGAATTTATATAGAGATATTTTTTTTCTTATGGAAATTATTATTTATGTTTTTTTATAACACTTTTATCATTCAAATATAGGTATTTTTTTATTTTTTTTAAAATAATGATGTTATTTTTTCTATCTCTCAATGCATCCTTAATTTTCTATAATATTGGAGAAAAAAGAAAAAAGAAAAAAGAAAATTAATTTGTCGATTTCTTTTAATTATTGAAAGAAAGATAAGAGGAAAGGAATTCAATTTTAACTATTTCATTTAATCTCTATCCAAATTCAATAAAAATAGAGAAAAAAGAATCTTGAATATTTAAAATACAAAATGGATAGTTAATAAAACTAGTTTCTTCATTGTGGTTAATTTAAATAAAAAAGTAAATTAAACAAAAAGAATCATAAATATTTCAACCAATTTTTCAATCGATCTCTAATTAGAAATCGATTTTATAATCGATCTCTAAATTAGAGACCGATTATAATTTGGTCTCTAATTAGAGATCGATTTTATAAGCAGTATCTAAATTAGAGACCGATTATAAAATCGGTCATATTGTCACGCCCCGAGAGCATGCCGAGCCGAAAATCAAACGGACAACATCTCCCCTGTACGTTGCAACATTTCGGGTTAATACAAGGCCCGTAGGCCCACAATAACAACAATATATAACAAATAAAAATCAAACCACAACAACACAACAACTATCTACAACTACACAGCGGAAACGATACCACAATAATACACATCCTACACACGCATACCGGTATGACTAACACATCACAATAATACACAACTTCGACAAAAAAATCCGAATATACAACATGTACATCACGAAAACTCCAAAATACAATGCACAACAGACAGCAGGCCCAAAACAAAATACGGGAGCCTCGTGAGATGAGATGACGTCAGCCGACGATGCTCCAAGCTGCCACGAAGTCTTCTACCTGTTACCTGGGCAACAGAATACCCAGGGTCCGTGGGGGGTGGTGAGTAAAACTCAGCAGGTAATCAGAGAAAACATGTATATATGTAATATCACATGTATTTCAACGACATATCTAGATGTACAACAGGTATATCAGCATAGTATATAAATACAAGCATATACCGTCTAACTGAATGAACAATATAAAAATGCAGACATACCTGAAGTCTGCTACGCTACTCTGATCCAACCTGAACATATATCCAATATATATATAACAGGAAGAGTAATACAACACGTAATCTACTCATGCTACAGGTCAAGGTATCTATGGTTCGTCCAACACCTACCAATATCCGACACAAGTGTATAACATATGCAAGAAACATGCATGAATATGATGTCCACCCAAATGCAGCAAGCATAGTACAAACAAATGCAACATCACAATAATCAGATATATATATATATATATATAGACTGTATCCATATATATATATTAATCTCAACCATCCATATATATATATATATACATGCATATATGTATATATATATGGTAATATGCAAAACGCCATCAGATACGGCAATGCAGCATGCATGGTCATGTCGGCTCACCCTAAAGCTACCACGACCCCAGTGTGGCCTCGGTGGCTCGAGCATGACAACTGTCCCAACTCAACACCAACCACTACTCTCGAGTGGCCGAGGGCGATGATCGAGTAGCATATAAGCGCAAAGAGCAAGCTACACGATGGGGGTCCCGCCGCTGGTCACTCCGACTACTACCCATGAGTGGTCGAGTACCACACACGCAGGGACTACGACACGCAAATCCAACTACCACCGCCTATAGTGGTAGAGTGCGGGCACCTCAATGCTCGCTCACACCCTGCTTACTCCTCCCATGAGTAATGTGGAGGCAGGATGACCGGGCGACACTCTCAACCACAAGGGAGACCTCCGCGCAGTGCATGTAAATGCATGAATGCAATGTCTCACATACCGACATCCACCATAGACTCTCCGCTCTACAGAGAATCATACTAACTAGATCTACGCACTCTATCCCGTGAGAGTCGACTAATCGATCATAATACTCTCATCCCGTAGAGAGTCATACCAATTTAAGCGACACACTCTCTATCCCGTAGAGAGTTGTACTCAACTAATGGACACACTCTATCCTGTAGAGAGTCGTACTTATCTGATTATAACAAGCTAGGACCATCGGTCCGTAGCGATACCCTAAGTATCATTCCTCTGACCATTTACACAATACATGTTCCGTGGTAACATACAACCTAAGGGTACTAGAACTAATCCTAGGTTAAAGACATTATCTACCTACGGATGACCTTTTTACCCAAAGTACAATCAGGTTGTCATCCGGACCTTACTATTTGCACTTAACTTAAACAAATTCTAAGTTATTTACATCATCTATATGTATAACTCCTAATCATGATAAAATAAACATGATATCAATAATGGAGTTAATAGCCGACGGTAGAAGATCAAGCATACGATAAAAAGAACATGGTCAAGGTAATATGAACACCTAACATGCTCATATCAATAACTAAATCTGAATGAAAAACAACTACCCGGACCAGGTAGGAAATTACCCACTTGTTAAGAAGCTCATGTTGACGGTCTCTGCCTCCAAGATCTCTACCTCGAATCCAATATCTGAAACGGTAAAATCCAATATAATCACATGCTAGCATAATCAAATTGTAGGAATAAGAATCTAAACCAATCTTAATCCCTGATTAATTAACCAAATCTCACAGTGGCATAACCTCATTCCATTCCATCATACTAATCAAGCATTCCCATTAAACCATATACCGGTTCTCTATAGAATGTATAAATTCTTCGATAATTATTTAGCTATAAATCACTCACCTAGTCCAGCTAAATCACGAAACCTTCTGACCCAATAGTAAGGTATCAACTCCAAATCCATAGCCGAACTGGAAGTAGCATCCATCACACTTAGATTAACTAATAACCTATCAACGATAAGCATTTGCAACTATTCATATATGAACTTACCTCAAACGTTGATTTAATCACACTGGCCTCTTGATCCGGTGTAGAACCTTGAATCTGCACCATCCGAGCCACACCCTTCATTCAGATCCACACCTAATTCATAAACTGAATTCCAACTAATAACTAACAATTCATCACAAAGTTCATAATCAGAACCTATTGAACTGCTTTCCTCACCTTTATCACCTTACCATCACTCAATCACACCGAATCACACCCACCCCTGGATCCAATCCATAGGAAGACAACACTAATCGAGCACCACAGCGATTGAGGTATTGAACAGGAGGCTGCACACGATCGTGGTGAAGACTTCAACATCGTTAGACTCTCGGTTACAATTTCACTGGTTCCCCTTTTGGAAAATCGGAGTGAACTGTTGATCAACGACTGATCGACGTGTTGTTGTCGGGATCGGAGGAAGACGACGACAGATCGGGCAGGCGGCGAGCTGCAATGACTGCAACGCGATGGCAGATCGATCTGGGCTCGCTGTTGCCTGCCTCAACCGAGAGCGACGACTGTCGGGAGGGAGAAGGTTCGCGGTTGCAGCTGCTCGAGCATGGCAGCGGCCAGATCAATCGAGAAACACCACGATCGGCAGTTGGGTGGCGGCGACCTTGCTGCTGTTGGATCAGGAGAGGCACGGGGAGTGGCCGGCGCCGTCTATTCGGCGACGGAGATGAGGGAAACACACAGTGGACGTGGGCTACGGCGATGGGCAGCAGGAGATCTCTCGCGGTGGCGGCGAGTGGAGCGGCGACGGTGAGTGGCACAGCGGCAACGAGTTCAGGCCGGAGATCGCTGGATCTACACCGGCGACAGCAGCTCGAGTAGAGATCGGGGGATCGGACTGGATCGACACCGGTAGCCTGATGCAGAGAAAGGAAACACCGGCGTTGGGGCTCTGGGAGAGGGTGAGCTATGGCGATGTGGCATCGTCGACTGTTTCCCGATTCGACAGTCGGCAGCGCGAGGAAGAAGGCGGCGGCGACCGGCGATCCTGTGCGTGCGACGAATAGGGCGGCGGAGATCTCTCGGCAAGGTCGTGATGCCAACCTCTTCAACTCGCGGCGGCGACGCTCTAGGGCACAACAAGCGGGCTCAGCGTCGATGGATCGGGATTTCCAGGCATAAGCATCGGGGCGGCAGCAGATCTCTCACGGTGGCGGCGAGCGGCGGGGAGGCGGGTCGATAGACGCGATGCTGCCGGTCGTGAGGAGAAGATGCGGCGGAGGAATCGGGAGAGGAGAAGAGGAATCGCGCGGTGATCGCGGAAAAAGGAACGGAAAGGGGATCGGCGGAAATAAACGCGTCCGTTAACCCATTTAATTCCTTAATATAAACAGGCTTTACAAAAGCCTGTTCGTTTTATCCCCATAAAATGTCCATAAGATCTCCATTTAAATCCAGAAAAATTTCTAAAAATTTCTGAAAAATTCCACAAGATGTTTTATCAATTACCGAGGAATATATTTTTTTTTTCCTCGGTATTTTACATTCTCCCCCACTTATAAAAAATTTGGTCCCCAAATTTCGTACTAACATGCAAAAATTTACTTCAAACATGTTTCCGAAAGGACCATATATATTCTTCAAGTGACCAGATGAGACCATCGAGCTCGGATAGTATCTTCCAGCTCTCACATAGCCTCCTCATCGGTATGATGCTGTCATCCAACATTTACGAGTCGGATGGTTTTCGTCCCACTACTGTCGCTCCTTGCGACCCATGCTCCACCCTGGAATCACCTCGTAAGTCACATTAGACTGAGGTAGAATCGGAACCTCTTTCAGAATATGGCCAGATCGCGGCACGTATTTCCTTAGCATAGAAACATGAAATACGTTGTGAGCACTCGCCAGTGTCGGAGATAAGGTCAATCGGTAAGCTACACCTCCATAATCCACGACACAAGATCTGAATAGATCCTCCAACGTCTAAATGATACACCATCGCTCATCCGTCTCACGGGATGAGACGTTGCACTAAGCCGAAGCTCTGTGCCCTTAGTCTGGTGCAGACTTTGCCAAAATCGCGAGGTAAATTGCGAATCTCTATCCGATATAGTACTTAAAAGTACCCCACGCAATCTGATAATCTTTCGGTAATACAATGCTGCCGGATGGTCCAACGAGTACGACCCACGAATAGGAAGGAAGTGAGCTGATTTGGTTAGTCGATCCATGATAACCCAAATCACATCATGTCCTTTACGGATTCTAGACAATCCCGTAACGAAATCAATCGTGATACACTCCCACTTCCATTCCGGAATCGAAATTTTCTAGAGCAATCCAGCGAGTTTCTGATGTTCAGCCTTCACCTACTGGCATACTAAACATCGAGCAGCAGAATCTGCTATAACTCTCTTTATATCATTCCACCAGTATAAACGTTTCAACTCTCGATACATCCGAGTACCATCAGGATAAATAGCAAATCTCCAATGATAAGCTTCCTGTAGCGACTCCTGCATGACTGGACGCGTGTCCGGAACACACTATCCTTATCAGAGATGCAGGATTATTTTCTTAAAAGAGGAGTCCATCAACCATCCAAGATACACTTCACCACACACTCTGTAAGTGCATGGGAGACTATAGCGATCAATCTCCTTTGTTGCAATTGTTGCAACTGTCGCGCGCTCGAATTCTATAGTAGCTACCCGAGCTAGTTACAATCTCATGGGCATTCTGCCCATACAACTACTAATCCAAAATAACTACTAAAGTCACATCATGTATATGACAGACTATCTCGTAGTTTCTTAACTGACGTAGGCATAAGATATGCCTCATTCAACTGCATCGGAATCATTCCGATCCCTAAAACGACTCATTTGCATACATCATCCTTTTATCTAATCCGGAAGGATTAACTAATACTCATGTAAAAGTTAACTGCCGTTTAAATCTCGTAATCGTTTTCACTACCACTAAATAATTTCCAACATTACCTTTGTCAAACAAGTTCGTGGTATACTAATGCTTAAAAGCACCCCATCCACATCTACAGTACTAACCAAACCATACAAGGAAAACCACCAACTACGGTGGTCGAGTGCGCAACTCCAACTACCACAATCAACAGTGGCCAAGTTACGCAACTCCAACAATCACGAACGGATCCAATCGTGTTCAGGATACACGATTCTCAAATCCCTGGACGACTAAATCATTAATTAGTCTAGCAACTTAATCAAAACTCATACAATTCATACCAAATATGAAATTGTTGTCTTTACACACCTGCATCCCCTTTACTCTAAGCTGATGATATATATTAATCATCACATCGACAATGATAATCGTATGACATCATGTCACTAATATATCAGCACTCCAGTCGTAAACCAACCTTAGAGTATACACAGGTGTATTTGGCTGATCTAAATAGATCATCTATCCACAACAAGGATATTTATCATGACAACTACTGTATTCCATCATCGATAATCGATGCATACCTTCAAAGGTCCATCTTTCTTTCAACAAAGAGTTCCGGATCTTTTCAAGGAGGAATACTGGGATAGATAAATATCCCCTCCAACATCTCCTATAATCACAACTTACGTTCTTCCAATTTCCATAGTGTTTAACAACACTGATACCAGTTAAATTATCCCCCGGTATAAGATCTTCGATACCGGACTATTTTTGCAATCATTTCGAACGCCTACTCCACTTGCCTAAGCAACGGCAAGCCTTGGAGTTCATCCAAAATTACATCCGAATACTCTCAGATTATACGCACCTCCGAGAGCATATCGTACCATACTTCCGACAATTTGACCATCCGTAAGGATATGTCCACAGTAAAAGTATGACTATCAGAGTCTAAGGGCATCCCTCGACTTCTTAATTATTGATCCACATCTCACCAGACGGTAGAGATACCACCGACCCATTAGTTCGATGTATAGGACCTTTCTAATCCAACTAAGAATGTTCTAGACAAAGATACCCGTAAACTACAAGTATCTCTCAACATATTAACCTAGAGGGTAAACTAAAGTAATACCCTGAACGATCAATTATCTGTCGATCCGATCCAAAGGCTCCCCGCAGGTCTCCGCCTTTCTCCGAAGAGAACGAGATCAGATCCAACAGTCCGCGACAAAGCAGTTACATTTTTGCGACAAATAATCCGGGGATTCTCCTAGATCATCTGATCACATCCCTAAATCCTACGAGCTGCAACTGAAGATTACCGAATAGATACGACCATCGTCGTATACTCTCTCCTCTGTACCAAGCCAATCCACATCTGAGGGTAACTATTGTTGTCTACATGAGTCTTCCACGATGTCTTCTTCTGTTGATGTTGCTTCAGCCGACCGCCAAGGGTAGTATCAAGGAACTTCGACCACGTCTGAGGTAGTAGGTTGTTGCTGTTGAGATAACTCAATCTTCTGTGTTGATCTCGGCCGAGCCGATGCATCATCCTCCCGAACGCCATTGGTAGTCTTCAATCAATCTTTAAGGTACACCTCCATTGCATCGTTGGTTGCTCATAAATAGCAATTTGAATCGCTCCAACAGATATTCTGGCTTCACGTGTCTTCGTGATCTGCACTGCACGCACACAATCCCTTCGGAGTCTTTGTTCTGATTTTGCTGATATCCACAAGAACCTTCTGATGATTTGTGATTGGTCTTCTATAATCGGAAAATAGCTCAAAGCTTATAACTCCGATCTTGCACCTTCTATCCAATAGTCGGAGACTTCTGACTCTAATCAGTTGACCTGCAATAGTTGCCTACCGGTCTCCAACTCTTAAACTCTTGTACGGAGTCATTTTTAACTCATGTCTCAATCCAACGTCTTCCGGCAGGATCTGATAGAAGATCCCGGCTTCCTAATCCAACTATAAGTCAAACTCTGGGTGGCTTAAATCATCCATCCATCTTCTTGAGCTATTAGGTGGCCGTAACCTCTGCAAGTCTCACGACTCTGCACAGTACACTATTACTAACTGATGACCCTTTCTTAAAGCTCAAGAATTCCTTACAATGCGTCACTAAAAGTGACACGGGAAAATATTCTCTTTCAACATCACTAAACCATAATCAAGTGATATATTATTTCCCGAAGATTATTTTCTGCATTTATCACCAAATACCGGCTTGATCCCGATAATGGTATGCAACCCACTCTTCTTTCTCGGTATAACATGAGTTAAGTACTCAAAAGTACTCTCAAAGTTATACAACTCAGTACGAACAACTCAGGGATAAAATCCCTATGAAACCCTCATAACCTAGCCTTCCGCTATCTGCATCGCAATAGTTCATAAGTCCTGCTCATTACCCATGTAATGATCCGACTAAGACGCTTAGTGGAAATCTAAGACTGTAGTCTCGATTTCCATAATAAATGTGACGACGACTTGGCCTCGCTTTTCCGACTGGTATCGGCCGGCTCGTGAGGTAAATCACCTCCTCGACACAGGTTCAAGACTCACAGACTCAACAGGTCGTTCCCGTGGTCCACCCATACCACGGTTACGAATAATAACCAACATACTATAGGTTATTCTCTGGTATAAGCATCTAAATGCATAGGCAATAAAACTGGGAGTATAAACACTAAGGTAACTCCGGTTGGTCGTCTCGGTGGACGACCTCTACTAAAAGTCTACACAGGTGTCATAACTCTATTGTATACACCTACTGATCAAGTTTAGATAAATATCTACTAAACCATAAGTTTTTCAGGAATTCTTACCTCGTGCTGCTTGAAGCTCAGGCCGCTGTCCATCTCATCTCAAAAACCAAATCTGAATAAATCGACTCCCGAGAATCCAAGACTCGACTCAAAAACAATATTGTATGGCATCGCAGAACCTTGGGCTCTGATACCACTAAAGTTGTCATGCCCCGAGAGCATGCCGAGCCGAAAATCAAACGGACAACATCTCCCCCGTACGTTGCAACATTTCGGGTTAATACAAGGCCCGTAGGCCCACAATAACAACAATATATAACAAATAAAAATCAAACCACAACAACACAACAACTATCTACAACTACACAGCGGAAACGATACCACAATAATACACATCCTACACACGCATACCGGTATGACTAACACATCACAATAATACACAACTTCGACAAAAAAATCCGAATATACAACATGTACATCACGAAAACTCCAAAATACAATGCACAACAGACAGCAGGCCCAAAACAAAATATGGGAGCCTCGTGAGATGAGATGACGTCAGCCGACGATGCTCCAAGCTGCCACGAAGTCTTCTACCTGTTACCTGGGCAACAGAATACCCAGGGTCCATGGGGGGTGGTGAGTAAAACTCAGCAGGTAATCAGAGAAAACATGTATATATGTAATATCACATGTATTTCAACGACATATCTAGATGTACAATGTATATCAAGATAGTATATAAATACAAGCATATACCGCCTAACCAAATGAACAATATAAAAATGCGTATATACTCAAGTTCAAGTACGCTACTCGATCCAACCTGAACATATATCCAATATATATATAACAGGAAGAGTAATACAACACGTAATCTACTCATGCTACAGGTCAAGGTATCTATGGTTCGTCCAACACCTACCAATATCCGACACAAGTGTATAACATATGCAAGAAACATGCATGAATATGATGTCCACCCAAATGCAGCAAGCATAGTACAAACAAATGCAACATCACAATAATCAGATATATATATATATATATATAGATCAGATCCATATATATATATTAATCTCAACTATCCATATATATATATATACATGCATATATGTATATATATATGGTAATATGCAAAACGCCATCGATATAAGAATGCAAAGATGCATGGTCATGTCGGCTCACCCTAAAGCTACCACGACCCCAGTGTGGCCTCGGTGGCTCGAGCATGACAACTGTCCCAACTCAACACCAACCACTACTCTCGAGTGGCCGAGTGGGCAGTATGATCGAGTAGCATATAAGCAAGAGCAAGCTACACGATGGGGGTCCTCGCTGGTCACTCCCAAATACTACCCATGAGTGGTCGAGTACCACACGCAGACTACGACACGCAAATCCAACTACCACCGCCTATAGTGGTAGAGTGCGGCACTAATGCTCGCCTCACACCTGCATTCTCCTATGAGTAAATCAGGAGGCGTGATGATCGGGCGACACTCTCAACCACAAGGGAGACCTCGTCGCCATGCATGTAAATGCATGAATGCAATGTCTCACATACCGATATCCACCATAGACTCTCTTCTCTACAGAGAATCATACTAACAGATCTACGCACTCTCTATCCCGTAGAGAGTCGTGACTCAATCGATCATAATACTCTATCCCGTAGAGAGTCATACCAATTTAAGCACACTCTCATCCCGTAGAGAGTTGTACTCAACTAATGGACACACTCTATCCCGTAGAGAGTCGCACTTATCTCGATTATAACAAGCTAGGACCATCGGTCCGTAGCGATACTCCTAAGTATCATTCCTCCGACCATTTACACAATACATGTGTGGTAACATACAACCTAAGGGTACTAGAACTAATCCTAGGTTAAAGACATTATCTACCTACGGATGACCTTTTACCCAAAGTACAATCAAAGTTGTCATCCTGACTTACTATTTGCACTTAACTTAAACAAATTCTAAGTTATTTACATCATCTATATGTATAACTCCTAATCATGATAAAATAAACATGATATCAATAATGGAGTTAATATAGAGAAGATCAAGCATACGATAAAAAGAACATGGTCAAGGTAATATGAACACCTAACATGCTCATATCAATAACTAAATCAATGAAAAACAACTACCCTGACTGTAGGAAATTACCCACTTGTTAAGAAGCTCAAGAATTCTTCACTTCCAAGATCTCTACCGAATCTCCAATATCCAACATAAAATCCAATATAATCACATGCTAGCATAATCAAATTGTAGGAATAAGAATCTAAACCAATCTTAATCCTCGATTAATTAACCAAATCTCACAAAGGGCATAACCTCATTCCATTCCATCATACTAATCAAGCATTCCCATTAAACCATATACGGTTCTCTATAGAATGTATAAATTCTTCGATAATTATTTAGCTATAAATCACTCACCTAGTCCAAATAAATCACGAAACCTTGACCCAATAGTAAGGTATCAACTCCAAATCCAAAGTAGCATCCATCACACTTAGATTAACTAATAACCTATCAACGATAAGCATTTGCAACTATTCATATATGAACTTACCTCAAACGCTGATTTAATGCCTCTTGATCCTGTAGAACCTTGAATCGCACCATCCGAGCCACACCCTTCATTCAGATCCACACCTAATTCATAAATGAATTCCAACTAATAACATTCATCACAAAGTTCATAATCTGTAACCTATTGAATCTGCTTTCCTCACCTTTATCACCTTACCATCACTCAATCACGGCAGCTGGAATCACACCAACCCCTGGATCCAATCCATAGGAAGACAACACTGATCGAGCACCACAGCGATTGAGGTATTGAACAGGAGGCTGCACACGATCGTGGTGAAGACTTCAACATCGTTAGACTCTCGGTTACAATTTCACCTTTGGAAAATCGGAGTGAACTGTTGATCAACGACTGATCGACGTGTTGTTGTCGGGATCGGAGGAAGACGACGACAGATCGGGCAGGCGGCGAGCTGCGATGACTGCAACGCGATGGCAGATCGATCTGGGCTCGCTGTTGCCTGCCTCAACCGAGAGCGACGACTGTCGGGAGGGAGAAGGTTCGCGGTTGCAGCTGCTCGAGCATGGCAGCGGCCAGATCAATCGAGAAACACCGCGACGGCATTGGGTGGCGGCGACACTTCCGTTGGATCGAGAGGCACGGAGGGCCGCGCCGTCTATTCGGCGACGGAGATGAGGGAAACACACAGTGGACGTGGCTACGGCGATGGGCAGCAGGAGATCTCTCGCGGTGGCGGCGAGTGGAGCGGCGACGGTGAGTGGCACGGCAAGACACAGTTCAGAGCCGAGATCGGATCTACACCGGCGCAGCCGAGTAGAATCGGGGATCGGATCGATCGACACCGGTAGCCTGATGCAGAGAAAGGAAACACCGGCGTTGGGGCTCTGGGAGAGGGTGAGCTATGGCGATGTGGCATCGTATCCCGATTCGGCCTGGCAGCTGCGAGGAAGAAGGCGGCGGCGACCGGCGATCCTGTGCGTGCGACGAATAGGGCGGCAGAGATCTCTCGGCAAGGTCGTGATGCCAACCTCTTCAACTCGCGGCGGCGACACTCTAGGGCACAACAAGCGGGCTCAGCGTCGATGGATCGGGATTTCCAGGCATAAGCATCGGGGTGGCAGCAGATCTCTCACGGTGGCGGCGAGCGGCGGGGAGGCGGGTCGATAAACGCGATGCTGTCGGTCGCGAGGAGAAGATGCGGCGGAGGAATCAGGAGAGGAGAAGAGGAATCGCGCGGTGATCGCGGAAAAAGGAACGGAAAGGGGATCGGCGGAAATAAACGCGTCCGTTAACCCATTTAATTCCTTAATATAAACAGGCTTTACAAAAGCCTGTTCGTTTTATCCCCATAAAATGTCCATAAGATCTCCATTTAAATCCAGAAAAATTTCTAAAAATTTCTGAAAAATTCCACAAGATGTTTTATCAATTACCGAGGAATATATTTTTTTTTTCCTCGGTATTTTACATTCTCCCCCACTTATAAAAAATTTGGTCCCCAAATTTCGTACTAACATGCAAAAATTTACTTCAAACATGTTTCCGAAAGGACCATATATATTCTTCAAGTGACCAGATGAGACCATCGAGCTCGGATAGTATCTTCCAGCTCTCACATAGCCTCCTCATCGGTATGATGCTGTCATCCAACATTTACGAAGTCTGGATGGTTTTCGTCACTCCGCTCCTTGCGACCCATGCTCCACCCTGGAATCACCTCGTAAGTCACATTAGACTGAGGTAGAATCGGAACCTCTTTCATAATATGGCCAGATCGCGGCACGTATTTCCTTAGCATAGAAACATGAAATACGTTGTGAGCACTCGCCAGTGTCGGAGATAAGGTCCAACGATAAGCTACACCTCCATAATCCACGACACAAGATCCGAATAGATCCTCCAACGCCTAAATGATACACTCGCATCATCATCGTCTACGGATGAGACGTTGCACTAAGCCGAAGCTCGTGCCCTTAGTAGTGCCGGACTTTGCCAAAATCGCGAGGTAAATCGCGAATCTCTATCCGATATAGTACTTAAAAGTACCCCACATCTCGATAATCTTTCTAATACACGCACGATGGTCCAACGAGTACGACCTACTAATAGGAAGGAAGTGAGTCGATTTGGTTAGTCGATCCATGATCACCCAAATCACATCATGTCCTTTACGATTCTAGACAATCCCGTGAACAAATCAATCAATCGTGATACACTCCCACTTCCATTCCGAATCGAAATTTTCTAGAGCAATCCAAATGAAGTTTCGATGTTCATTTCACCTCGGGCATACTAAACATCGAAAGCAGACCGCTATAACTCTCTTTATATCATTCCACCAAGATAAACGCTTTCAACTCTCGATACATCCGAGTACCATCGTGATAAATAGCAAATCTCCAATGATAAGCTTCAGTAGCGAACTCGCATGATCGACGCTGTCCGAACACACTATCCTTATCGAGATGCAGGATTATTTTCTTAAAAGAGGAGTCCATCAACCATCCAAGATACACTTCACCACACACTCGTAAGTGCATGGGAGACTATAGCGATCAATCTCCTTTGCTCAATTGTTGCAACGTCATTCGCCTCCAAAGAATTTATAGTAGCTACCAAAGAGTTAGTTACAATCTCATGGGCATTCCCGCCCATACAACTACTAATCCAAAAATAACTACTAAAGTCACATGTATATGCATGATACTATCTCGTAGTTTCTTAATCGACGAGGCATAAGATATGCCTCATTCAATCATCGGAATCATTCCGATCCCTAAAACGACTCATTTGCATACATCATCCTTTTATCTAATCCTAAGGATTAACTAATACTCATGTAAAAGTTAATCGCTGCTTAAATCTCGTAATCGTTTCACCACTACTAAATAATTTCCAACATTACCTTTGTCAAAACAAGTTCGTGGTATACTAATGCTAAAAGCACCCCATCCACATCTACAAGATTACTAACCAAACCATACAAGGAAAACCACCATAACTACGGTGGTCGAAAGCGCAACTCCAACTACCACAATCAACAAAGGCCAAGTTACGCAACTCCAACAACTACAAAGGATCCAATCGTGTTCAAGATACACGATTCTCAAATCCCGACGACTAAATCTTAATTAGTCTAGCAACTTAATCAAAACTCATACAATTCATACCAAATATGAAATTGTTGTCTTTACACACCTGCATCCCCTTTACTCTAAGCTGATGATATATATTAATCATCACATCGACAATGATAATCGTATGACATCATGTCACTAATATATCAGCACTCCAGTCGTAAACCAACCTTAGAGTATACACAGGTGTATTTGGCTGATCTAAATAGATCATCTATCCACAACAAGGATATTTATCATGACAACCATCAGATTCCATCATCGATAATCGATGCATACCTTCAAAGGTCCATCTTTCTTTCAACAAAGAGTTCGGATCTTTCAAGGAGGAATACCGGGATAGATAAATATCCTCCAACATCTCCTATAATCACAACTTACGTTCTTCCAATTTCCATAGTGTTTAACAACACTGATACCAGTTAAATTATCCCCCGGTATAAGATCTTCGATACCGGACTATTTTTGCAATCATTTCGAACGCCTACTCCACTTGCCTAAGCAACGGCAAGCCTTGGAGTTCATCCAAAATTACATCCGAATACTCTCAGATTATACGCACCTCCGAGAGCATATCGTACCATACTTCCGACAATTTGACCATCCGTAAGGATATGTCCACAGTAAAAGTATGACTATCAGAGTCTAAGGGCATCCCTCGACTTCTTAATTATTGATCCACATCTCACTAGACGGTAGAGATACCACCGACCCATTAGTTCGATGTATAGGACCTTTCTAATCCAACTAAGAATGTTCTAGACAAAGATACCCGTAAACTACAAGTATCTCTCAACATATTAACCTAGAGGGTAAACTAAAGTAATACCCTGAACGATCAATTATCTGTCGATCCGATCCAAAGGCTCCCCGCAGGTCTCCGCCTTTCTCCGAAGAGAACGAGATCAGATCCAACCGCGATAAAGCAGCTTACATTTTGATGAAATAATCCGGATTTTCCTAGATCATCCGATCACATCCCTAAATCCTACGAGCCGCAATCAAGATTACCGAATAGATACGACCATCGTCGTATACTCTCTCCTCTGTACCAAGCCAATCCACATCTGAGGGTAACTATTGTTGTCTACATGAGTCTTCCACGATGTCTTCTTCTGTTGATGTTGCTTCTGTGCTGATCTCTGCTGAAGGGTAGTATCAAGGAACTTCGACCACGGCTGAAGTAGTAGGTTGTTGCTGTTGAGATAACCCAATCTTCTGTGTTGATCTCTGCTGTCGAGACGGTGCATCATCCTCCTGGAACGCCATTGGTAGTCTTCAACTGAATCTTCAAGGTACACCTCCATTGTACTGGTTGCTCATAAATAGCAACAGCTGAACTGCTCCAACAGATATTCTGGCTTCACGTGTCTTCGTGATCTGCACTGCACGCACACAATCCCTTCGGAGTCTTTGTTCTGATTTTGCTGATATCCACAAGAACCTTCTGATGATTTGTGATTGGTCTTCTATAATCGGAAAATAGCTCAAAGCTTATAACTCCGATCTTGCACCTTCTATCCAATAGTCGGAGACTTCTGACTCTAATCAGTTGACCTGCAATAGTTGCCTACCGGTCTCCAACTCTTAAACTCTTGTACGGAGTCATTTTTAACTCATGTCTCAATCCAACGTCTTCCTACAGGGATCCGATAGAAGATCCCGCCATCCTAATCCAACTATAAGTCAATAACTCGGGTGGCTTAAATCATCCATCCATCTTCTTGAGCTATTAGGTGGCCGTAACCTCTGCAAGTCTCACGACTCTGCACAGTACACTATTACTAACTGATGACCCTTTCTTAAAGCTCAAGAATTCCTTACAATGCGTCACTAAAAGTGACACGGGAAAATATTCTCTTTCAACATCACTAAACCATAATCAAGTGATATATTATTTCCCGAAGATTATTTTCTGCATTTATCACCAAATACCGGCTTGATCCCGATAATGGTATGCAACAACTCTTCTTTCTCAGATAACATGAGTTAAGTACTCAAAAGTACTCTCAAAGTTATACAACTCAAGATTTAACAACTCAGTGATAAAATCCCTATGAAACCCTCATAACCTAGCCTTCCGCTATCCGTGATCATTAATAGTCTACAAGTCCTGCTCATTACCCATGTTAATGATCCGACTAGATACGCTTAGTGGAAATCCTAAGACTGTAGTCTCGATTTCCATAATAAATGTGACGACTTGGCCCCCGCTTTCCGACTCAGATCGCTCTCAAAGGTAAATCACCTCTCGACACAGTTCAAGACTCACAGACTAACAGTCGCTTCCGTGGTCCACCCATACCACTTGCATTAATAATAACCAACATACTATAGGTTATTCATAAGCATCTAAATGCATAGGCAATAAACTCGAGTATAAACACTAAGGTAACTCCTGCTGGTCGCCTCTGACGACTACTAAAAGTCTACACAGGTGTCATAACTCTATTGTATACACCTACTGATCAAGTTTAGATAAATATCTACTAAACCATAAGTTTTTCAGAATTCTTACTCGTACGCCAAGCTCAGTCGGCCCATCTCATCTCAAAAACCAACCAATAAATCGACTCGAGAATCCAAGACTGACTAAAAACAATATTGTATGGCATCGCAGTAACCTTGGGCTCGATACCACTAAAGTTGTCACGCCGAGAGCATGCCGAGCCGAAAATCAAACGGACAACATCTCCCAGACGTGCAACATTTCGGTTAATACAAGGCCCGTGAGGCCCACAATACAATAAACAATATATAACAAATAAAATCAAACCACAACAACACAACAACTATCTACAACTACACAAATGGAAATGATACTACAATAATACACATCCTACACATGCATACCTGTATGACTAACACATCACAATAATACACAACTCTCACAAAAAATCCAATATACAACATGTACATCACAAAACTCCAAAATACAATGCACAATGCATGAAGCAGCCCAAAACAAAATACGGGAGCCTCGTGAGATGAGATGACGTCAGCCGACGATGCTCCAAGCTGCCACGAAGTCTTCTACCGCTACTCGGGCAATGTAATACCCTGTGGTCCATGGGGTGGTGAGTAAAACTCAAGTAATCGTGAGAAAACATGTATATATGTAATATCACATGTATTTCATATCTATGTGTATATCAAAGATAGTATATAAATACAAGCATATACCGTCCTAATCAATGAACAATATAAAATGCGTATATACTCAAGTTCAAGTACGCTTACTGATCCAACTCAACATATATCCAATATATATATAAGAAGAGTAATACAACACGTAATCTACTCATGCTAAGGTGTCAAGGTATCTATGGTTCGTCTAACACATACCAATATCCGACACAAGTGTATAACATATGCAAGAAACATGCATGAATATGATGTCCACCTAAATGCAAAGAAGCATAGTACAAACAAATGCAACATCACAATAATCATATATATATATATATATAGATCAGATCTATATATATATTAATCTCAACCATCCATATATATATATATACATGCATATATGTATATATATATAATATGCAAAGCGCCATCGATAGGCAATGCAAAGATGCATGGTCATGTCGGCTCACTCCTAAAGCTACCACGACCCAAAGGTGTGGCCTCTGTGGCTCGAGCATGACAACTGCCCCAACTCAACACCAACCACTACTCTCGAGTGGCCGAGTGGGCGATGATCGAGTAGCATATAAGCCGCAAAGAGCAAGCTACACGATGGGGGTCCCCGCTGCTGGTCACCCGACAAATACTACCCATGAGTGGTCGAGTACCACACACGCAGGACTACGACACGCAAATCCAACTACCACCGCCTATAGTGGTAGAGTGCGGCACTCAATGCTCGCTCACACCTGCTACTTCCTCCTATGAGTAACCGGAGGTGGATGACCGCGACACTCTCAACCACAAGGGAGACCTCCGCCAATGCATATGTAAATGCATGAATGCAATGTCTCACATACGTACATCCACCATAGACTCTATTCTACGTAGAATCATACTAACCGATCAACGCACTCTATCCCAGAGAGAGTCGTACTCAATCGATCATAATACTCTCTATCCTGTAGAGAGTCATACCAATTTAAGCGACACACTCTCTATCCCGTAGAGAGTTGTACTCAACTAATGGACACACTCTCTATCCTGTAGAGAGTCGTACTTATCTGATTATAACAAGCTAGGACCATCGGTCCGTAGCGATACCCTAAGTATCATTCCTCTGACCATTTACACAATACATGTTCCGTGGTAACATACAACCTAAGGGTACTAGAACTAATCCTAGGTTAAAGACATTATCTACCTACGGATGACCTTTTTACCCAAAGTACAATCAGGTTGTCATCCGGACCTTACTATTTGCACTTAACTTAAACAAATTCTAAGTTATTTACATCATCTATATGTATAACTCCTAATCATGATAAAATAAACATGATATCAATAATGGAGTTAATAGCCGACGGTAGAAGATCAAGCATACGATAAAAAGAACATGGTCAAGGTAATATGAACACCTAACATGCTCATATCAATAACTAAATCTGAATGAAAAACAACTACCCGGACCAGGTAGGAAATTACCCACTTGTTAAGAAGCTCATGTTGACGGTCTCTGCCTCCAAGATCTCTACCTCGAATCCAATATCTGAAACGGTAAAATCCAATATAATCACATGCTAGCATAATCAAATTGTAGGAATAAGAATCTAAACCAATCTTAATCCCTGATTAATTAACCAAATCTCACAGTGGCATAACCTCATTCCATTCCATCATACTAATCAAGCATTCCCATTAAACCATATACCGGTTCTCTATAGAATGTATAAATTCTTCGATAATTATTTAGCTATAAATCACTCACCTAGTCCAGCTAAATCACGAAACCTTCTGACCCAATAGTAAGGTATCAACTCCAAATCCATAGCCGAACTGGAAGTAGCATCCATCACACTTAGATTAACTAATAACCTATCAACGATAAGCATTTGCAACTATTCATATATGAACTTACCTCAAACGTTGATTTAATCACACTGGCCTCTTGATCCGGTGTAGAACCTTGAATCTGCACCATCCGAGCCACACCCTTCATTCAGATCCACACCTAATTCATAAACTGAATTCCAACTAATAACTAACAATTCATCACAAAGTTCATAATCTGTAACCTATTGAATCTGTTTTCCCTCACCTTTATCACCTTACCATCACTCAATCACGGCAGCTGGAATCACACCCACCCCTGGATCCAATCCATAGGAAGACAACACTGATCGAGCACCACAGCGATTGAGGTATTGAACAGGAGGCTGCACACGATCGTGGTGAAGACTTCAACATCGTTAGACTCCTCAGAAGTTACAATTTCACTGGTTCCCCTTTTGGAAAATCGGAGTGAACTGTTGATCAACGACTGATCGACGTGTTGTTGTCGGGATCGGAGGAAGACGACGACAGATCGGGCAGGCGGCGAGCTGCAATGATCGTAACGATGGCGGATCGATCTGGGCTGGCTGTTCGCTTCAACCGAGGCGACAGATCGCCGGGAGGGAGAAGGTTCGCGGTTGCAGCTGCTCGAGCATGGCAGCGGCCAGATCAATCGAGAAACACCGCGATCGGCAGTTGGGTGGCGGCGACCTTGCTGCTGTTGGATCAGGAGAGGCACGGGGAGTGGCCGGCGCCGTCTATTCGGCGACGGAGATGAGGGAAACACACAGTGGACGTGGGCTACGGCGATGGGCAGCAGGAGATCTCTCGCGGTGGCGGCGAGTGGAGCGGCGACGGTGAGTGGCACAGCGGCAACGAGTTCAGGCCTGAGATCGCTGGATCTACACCGGTGACAGCAGCTCGAGTAGAGATCGGGGGATCGATCGATCGACCGTAGCCCGATGCAGAGAAAGGAAACACCGGCGTTGGGGCTCTGGGAGAGGGTGAGCTACGGCGATGTGGCATCGTCGACTGTTTCCCGATTCGACAGTCGGCAGCGCGAGGAAGAAGGCGGCGGCGACCGGCGATCCTGTGCGTGCGACGAATAGGGCGGCAGAGATCTCTCGGCAAGGTCGTGATGCCAACCTCTTCAACCCGCGGCGGCGACGCTCTAGGGCACAACAAGCGGGCTCAGCGTCGATGGATCGGGATTTCCAGGCATAAGCATCGGGGTGGCAGCAGATCTCTCGCGGCAGCGGCGAGCGACGGGGAGGCGGGTCAATAGACGCGATGCTGCCGGTCGTGAGGAGAAGATGCGGCGGAGGAATCGGGAGAGGAGAAGAGGAATCGCGCGGTGATCGCGGAAAAAGGAACGGAAAGGGGATCGGCGGAAATAAACGCGTCCGTTAACCCATTTAATTCCTTAATATAAACAGGCTTTACAAAAGCCTGTTCGTTTTATCCCCATAAAATGTCCATAAGATCTCCGTTTAAATCCAGAAAAATTTCTAAAAATTTCTGAAAAATTCCACAAGATGTTTTATCAATTACCGAGGAATATATTTTTTTTTCCTCGGTATTTTACACATATAATCGGTCTCTAATTTAGAGATCGATTTTATAATCGATCTCTAATTAATTACCTATTATAAATTAGTCTCTATTTGATAGATTTCTTGTAGTATTCCTATTAAAGATTTTTTCTACTGTACTATTGTCAGAGTCGGTCCTTAGTGTTTTAAGGCTCTGGACGAAATCAAAAAAATTGGGCGCTCTTATAGATAAAAAAAATATTTTTGATAAAAAATTGGGCTCTTTTCTCTATAAAATTTTTAAAAAAAAATCTTTGGACCACAGTGGGACCCCAGTACTTGCCAGTCGATCAACTTGTTGTATCTGCGATGTTGGTGTGAGGCGGTCTTCCAAGTCTGTCATAGTTTTGATGTTCAACGCTAGGAGATTCCATTGTATATAATGGAGACTTATACTGATGATGTCATTGATTACTTCTTCAGTCCATGGGAAGGTCAGCAATCATTCTTTTTCTCGAATTCTGGGCAACATAATTGGGTCTTCTTATGGTTGGCTGATAATTACCAACCAAGCTGAAGTTCAGCTCATAAACCCCATAAGTCGGGTGTGTATCGACCTACACTACAAGAAATCTATCAAATAAAGACCGATTTAGAGATTGAATTATAATCGGTCTCTGATTAGAGATCGAATTATAATCGGTCTCTAATTAGAGATCAATTTTATAATCGATCTCTAAATTAAAGACCGATTTTATAATTAGTCTCTAATTTATAGTTCGCTTATAAAATCAATCTCTAATTAGAGATCGATTGAAAAAACAATTGAAAGATTTATGATTCTTTTTTTTAATTAATTGACTTTTTTTATTTAAATGAACCACAATGAAGAAACTAGTTTTATTAACTATCTATTTTGTATTTTAAATATTCAAGATTTCTTTTTCTCTATTTTTATTGAATTTGGATGGAAATTAAATAAAACCATTAGAATTGAATTCCTTTCCTCTTATCTTTCTTTCAATAATTAAAAGAAACCAACAAATTAATTTCCTTTTTTCTTTCTTCTCTAATGTTATAGAAAATTAAGGATGCGTGAGAGAAAATAAAATAAAATCATTATTTTTAGAAAAGTAAAAAATGAATAAATAACCCTATATTTGATTAATAAAAGTGCTATAAAAAATAATTTCCATAAGAAAAAAATCTTCATATAAATTCTTAATGCTTTTGAATTAAATAAAAAAACAGTTGAAGGACTACTATAAATATCCTCAAAAAAACAAACTTCATAATATTTTTATATTATAATTGTGTATATGTGAATATTAATAAAATTAAATTTTATTAATATTTATATTGTAATTGTGTACATTTGAATATTAATAAAATTAAATTTGATTTATATTTATATTGTAATTGTGTGTGTTTGAATGTTATTAATAAATATTGAGTTTAATATTAATTATTAAAATATTTTATAAAATTTTGTATAAATAGGTATCGAATGGAAATAGAGATCAAATTTCCATTCGGTCTCTAAATTAGAGACCGAATGGAAATTTCAGTCTCCAATTTAAAGACCGAAACCTTTTTAGAGATCGAATAAAGTTTCGGTCTTTAAATTAGAGACCGAATGAAAATTTTGGTTTCTAAATTTAGAAACCGAATGGAAAATCGATTTCTAAATTTAAAGACCCAAAATTTAGAGACCGAATATTTCAATCTCTAAATGCATTTGAGGACCAAATTTCAGTCTCTAATTTGGTCTCTAAAATGAATTTTTTTTTGTATACCTTCCATCCCTGTCACCCTTGCCACGGATTGGGACATCACTAGAGGAATATTGTGCTCAACCCCCTCTCAGAATAGAGATCACATTGTTATTCTAATATGTGAATGTTCAGAACTTGATGGGGACAATTATATTCTCTTTGCTAGGGCAACGGATGAGAGATGAATGAAGATATGTATAGATCGAGTGTTGATATACGATGCTATATTTAACAGGGGTAAGCTCTATGCCACGGTGATGTTGGAAGGAGGTGCAGAAAAAGTGGTGGTTACATACGATCTTATTGCACCCTATTTGACGACGCCACTAGGAGCTTTTCCGCTTCATTCTCAAACTATTCTTTGTTTCCATGCCTTCCAGAGATTTATGGCTTGCACAAGAATTTGAGGACAAATTTAAAATTTTGAAGGTAGATGCAAAGCAAAGCCTTATCGTCTCGCGAACAATTTAGGGGCATATGCTCTCTTCTAAGACAATGGCTGCTCTGTTTGCATAAATTATCATTCTCGGAACTAAAATCGGATGTCATATTTATTTTTTTTTGTGTAGATTGTATTTGGATTTATAGTATGAAAGACGATAGCCAGAATATTTTAATCACGTATTTCTAGTTCTTTAGAAATCTTGAATCGTTAGAAATTTGGTTTACTCTCATTCCTGCACAAGTTAATCGAATATAGAATTTCAATTTGACGAATTCTATTTTATCAATAGTTGTAGACTATCTCAAAAAGGTGAAAATATTCACCATCTTTCTTTTTTTTTTTTAAATAACTCGAGCATTTTAGAATTTTTTTTACCAATTTCTAGGGAATAAAAATTGGATCACAATGACTTCATTTATGCTCATTTGACTAATACAAACTTTTCTATTGTACACGCAACTTTGTATTCCATTGACAATGAGAACGTATATTTTTTAAACTAAGAAGCTAATACTGCAAAATAAATTGGGCGCTCTTATAGATAAAAAAAATATTTTTGATAAAAATTGGGCTCTTTTCTCTGTAAAATTTGTAAAAAAAATCTTTGGACCATGGGTGGGGGCCCCAGCTGCCCCTGCCCAAGGCCGGCTCTGACTGTTGTATGTCGGCGTTGGTGTGAGGCGGTCTTCCAAGTCTGTCACAGTTTTGATGTTCAGCGCTAGGAGATTCCATGGTATATATAATGGAGACTTGTACTGATGATGTCATTGATTACTTCTTCAGTCCATGGGAAGTTCAGTAGTGTAAGATTAGCCATTCTTTTTCTCGAATCTAGGGCAACATAATTGGGTCTTCTTATGGTTGGCTGATAATCACCAACCAAGCTGAAGTTCAACTCATAAACCCCATAAGTCGGGTGTGTATCGACCTACACTACAAGATATCTATCAAATAGAGACCGATTTAGAGATCGAATTATAATCGATCTCTAATTAGAGATCGAATTATAATCGGTCTCTAATTAGAGATTGATTTTATAATTGGTCTCTAAATTAAAGACCGATTACAAGACCGATTTTATAATTGGTCTCTAATTTATAGTTCACTTATAAAATCAATCTCTAATTAGAGACCGAATTATAATCGGTCTCTAATTTAGAGACCGATTATAAAATCAATCTCTAATTATAGTTCGATTGAAAAATCAGTTGAAAGATTTATGATTATTTTTGTTTAATTAATTTACTTTTTTATTTAAATGAACTACAAAACTAGTTTTATTAGCTATCCATTTTGTATTTTAAATATTCAATATTTCTTTTTCTCTATTTTTATTGATTTTGGATGGAGGTTAAATAAAACCGTTAGAATTGAATTCCTTTCCTCTTATCTTTCTTTCAATAATTAAAAGAAACCGACAAATTAATTTTCTTTTTTTCTTTCTGCTCCAATGTTATAAAAAATTAAGGATGCGTTTGAGAGATAGAAAAAATAACATCATTATTTTTAGAAAAATAAAAAATAAATAAATTACCCTATATTTGAATGATAAAAGTGTTATAAAAAATACATAAAGAATAATTTCCATAAGAAAAAAAAATCTTAATGCTTTTGAATTAAATAAAAAAAACAGTTGAAGGAGTACTATAAATATCCTCAAAAAGACAAACTTCGTAAGATTTTTATATTATAATTGTGTATATGTAAATATTAATAAAATTAAATTTCATTAATATTTATATTGTAATTGTGTACATTTGAATATTAATAAAATTAAATTTGATTTATATTTATATTATAATTGTGTATGTTTGAATGTTATTAATAAATATTGAGGTTAATATTAATTATTAAAATATTTTATAAAATTTGTATAAATAGGTATCGAATTCGGTCTCTAAATTAGAGACCGAATGGAAATTCGGTCTCTAAATTAGAGGCCGAATGTAAAATTCGGTCTCTAATTTACAGACCGAAACTTTTTTAGAGACCGAATAAAGTTTCAGTCTTTAAATTAGAGACTGAATGAAAATTTTGATTTCTAAATTTAAAGACCGAATGGAAATTCGATCTCAAAATTTAAAGACCCAAAATTTAGAAACCGAATATTTCGGTCTTTTAATGCATTTGAAGATCAAATTTCGGTCTCTAAAATGGATTTTTTTTTTTTTGTATACCTTCCATCCCCATCACCCTTGCCATGGATTGGGACATCACTAGAGGAATATTGTGCTCGACCCCCTCTCATAATAGAGATCACGTTGTTATTCTAATATGTGAATGTTCAGAACTTGATGGGGGCGATTATATTCTCTTTGCTAGGGCAACAGATGAGAGATGAACGAAGATATGTGTAGATCGAGTGTTGATATACGATGCTATATTTAACAGGGGTAAGCTTTATGCCATGGTGATGTTGGAAGGAGGTGCAGAAAAAGTGGTGGTTACATACGATCTTATTGCACCCTATTTGACGATGCCACTGGGAGCTTTTCCGCTTCACTCTCAAACTATTCTTTGTTTCTGTGCCTTCTAGAGATTTATGGTTTGCACAAGAATTTGAGAACAAATTTAAAATTTTGAAGGTAGATGCAAAGCAAAGCCTTATCGTCTCGCGAAAAATTTAAGGGCATATGCTTTCTTCTTAGGCAATGCTGCTCTGTTTGTATAAATTATCATTCTCAGAACTAAAATCGGATGTCATATATATATTTTTTGACATAGATTGTATTTGGATTTATAGTATGAAGGACGACAACCAAAATATTTTAATCACGTATTACTAGTTCTTTAGAAATCTTGAATCATTAGAAATTTAGTTTACTCCCATTCTTGCACAAGTTGATCGAATATAGAATTTCAATTTGACAAATTCTATTTTATCAATAGTTGTAGACTATCTCAAAAGAGGTGAAAATATTCACCATCTTTCTGTTTTTTTTAATAACTCGAGCATTTTAGAATTTTTTTTATCAATTTTTAGGGAATAAAAATTATATCACAATGACTTCATTTATGCTGATTTGACTAATACAAACTTTTCTTCTGTACACGCAACTGTACAACTTTGTATTTTATTTACAATGAGAATGTATATTTTTTGAACTAAGAAGCTAATACTGCAAAATAAATTGTTGCTTATATCTATGCAATAGTGAATTGTTGCAATATGACTCTTGTACCCTTAGGATAAATTTAGAAAAACAATTCTCGATTATAATAGCATGTTAAATTTTTATCCCACTAAAATCAAATGACACGTCGACCACAGGTTAAGGATTCCAAATAAGCATCTCTTGTCAGATCGAATCAAGCGCCTGCTAGTACCTTTGGTTAGGTCGGTGGGGCGACAGGTCAGACTGTCGGAACAGAGCAAAGCAGAATGCAAAAGCTGATGTCTGATCAGTATGTGAGTCGAATATGTTGACAAGAGGCCTGCAAGGGTTAGATGCTTAAGTCAAAATCAGAGAAGGAGCAAACTATGACAATAATTGTATCCCATTGTAGAGTCTAGTACTAAAAAATAGCATTCCTCCGTCATCCTGCAAGGGCGGTCGAAATCCATATTTGCTCTGACCAAATTCTCTCCTCAAACTTCAGTTGTTCGATTAGCTCCAATCTTGAGACCTACTTTTGATTTCTGGATACCTCCCCAATTATATTTGTCATCCATCATTCGTCCCTCTCTTGACATAGATTTGAAAACCCTAAGTCATTTATTTTCAACACGGTAAGTTCTGACTCCATTTTCTACTGTGCATTTACTCTATGTTCCCGGTTGACAATCTTATAAGTCCACTTACAATTTCTCTCTCTCTTTCTTAAAGGATTTCTCTTCTCAAGCATCTGCATATCCCGAGCATTGGATTTTTCTTCCCGAGCACTTGTCTGGAGCAACTGCCTCTCATTTCCGATTCACGACCATCCTCTTGTTCCCGAGTCATGGAACGCTCGAGCAACCGTGCACACCAGAGCACCCGAGTCACAAAACTCCTCCCCTGAGCACACCCCCGCGCGTCTGCTCATTCTCGACCGTTAGCATCCGCGTGCTCCCGAGTCGCAGAACTCCTCAATAGAGCGCCCCCGTGTGCACCCGATCACCCGCTCATTTCCCAGCGCCTGCATCCACGTGCTCCCAAGTCGCAGAACTCCTCGCCCGAGCCCGCCCCCACACACTCCCAAGTGCCAACATCCGCGTGCTCTCGAGTCGTAGGACTCCTTGCTCGAGTCGCAGCGTTCCTTTCTCGAACACTATTGTTCTTCTTCTCGAGCTCCTCGCCTAAGTCACAGACTCACACTGTAGTTTGTGACTTCTGCTGGTGACTCGAGTGCAAGTCGATGACTTCTTCCCTCTTCTCCCATCTGCCAAAGATGTGGTCTTGGCTCTGCAACGGCCTGCACGATGGTTACGAACGTGAGCGGGAGGACTTCCTCTGCTGAGGTGGGGTCGGGACATTTCTGATGAGCATCACGACGATCATGTCCTAGGCAAAGCCGACCCTGGGGGAGGGCTGCTAAGGGCCTCACCCAGGGCCTAAATTTTTTTTTTTATAAAGAGGGCTTAATTTTTAAATTTTTCAATAGAGAATGGGGGCTCAATTTCTAAATTTCGTCCAGAGCCTTAAGTGTAAATTTTAAAAACAGAACCGGCTCTAGTCCCAAGACTAGGTTAGCCCATTTCTATGGGCGCTCATCAAAAATTCCACCTTCATATCGGGTTTAGTCGCTTGGTCTCTGGCTCAGACCATTAAGATGCTTCTAACAAAAAAAAAAATAGAACCGTCGTATTAGCAGTCTTCTCCGGCTATTCTTGTTGATGAAGAAATAAATCAAAAATCTAAATTACAAATACAAAGAAGAAAATCAGTCAGTAATTAAAAGTCACGATCTTTTCAAAAATTAATCTCTCTGCATTTGAGAATTATTCTTATTTACTGATTAGATTAGTCCTGGCTCATTGAGATGTTTCTCAACTTTCTTTGAGTGGAGGTGGGACCTCCGGGTGTTGTTCAGCTATGGGGGAGCGCCATCTTCGCACTCCGCGCTGTGTACGGCACTGCTTTGGTGGCACTGTGCCATGGGGTGGGCGATTCGCTCTTCCCAGTGTGCCTTATTGTCATGTATGATGCCATCGGTGTCAGACGGCATGCAGGCTGAGGTGAATGTTCCTTTCTTTTGATTTATTTAATATTTGTTTCTCCATGGCGATAGAACAAAAGGGCACAGAAAATCTCTCTTTTTAACAATTTAAGTGATTATTAGCCTAATAATGAGATTAACTGACACTTCAACTATGAGTTTACACCATTTAAACCTGTATTATTCTTAGACTCTTAACGAAGTGTCACCATTGGTTTGGCCATTTGCCAACACATGGTGGCACCTGGTGGTTCTCTTAAGCCGGAGTTTTTCTTTGTAAAATCAATGAAACTAATAATTTCACATAAAATCTTACTTTTATGCTTGGATGTGAAACATGGAGCTTACTGAAATTGCAATCCTTGTATTTATGATGCTAACTTTAGGTCTACAAGTATAAGCTCAATTAAAAAAAAAAAAAAGAGAAGAGTAAATGCATTGTTTTGGATGATAAATCAACAATAATAAAGTTATTTGGTGCCAGGTGAGCGCCTATGCACCATTTACCGACACTAAGATTTAGTGAACATAGCCTTTGTGTGATTAATGAACATTGTTCATGAAAAAGAATTCATAAATGAGCTTGTTCATAACAGGCTGAAGCTTTTTTTTTTTGGATTTCTATATAGATACTAGAGAGCTATTTGAGATACTATTTTTGTGTGTATCAAAGAGTGTTCTAAATTAGTTTTTGTTGGAAAATTAAGCATTTGATTTTTTTTTCCTTCATAAAGATTTTAGGTTTTCTTTAGATCCAATGCTTTGTCAAGTTTGCTATAAACCTTATAAAATAAGTCTTCGAGTGAGTTTTGAAACTAAAGCTTATTTGTTGATATTTGTTTAATTCCCTTTAAATAAATCACACTAGATTTTTCTTTTTGGAATTTCAGCTCTATCCTTTGCATGATATCTGCTATGGTTAACTAGATGATTTTAGTGAGAGCCCGATAAATGCGACACCCAAGTTTAGTCTCACATTGTGAGTTGTGGGCTAATAGAAAATTTATAAGTTTAGATGAGAGAGTCTACTGTTAATTTAGGTTTAAACATTTTGGGATGTTTAAGCTTGAAAAGTTAAACAACTTAAGTTGATTGTGACAATTAATATCACAAATGAACACAATCCAAGACATTGTGTGGTGATAGAGATGGTTTGCATGTGGGATAGTGTAGCTACCATTGGGCCTCACATTCTACTGATTAGGAATGATTCAAATTATGTGTTGGGGTTTCGGTCTTAACAAGGACATCAAGACTTAAAATGGGGGTGCTTGTGACACCCTAAATTTAGTGACAAATTGTGAATTGTGGGCTAATAGAGAAGCTTTATAAGCTTAGATGAGAGAGTTATTATTAACATAGGTCTAGGAGTTTTGTTAATCGGCAAATTCTCTCATCTAAGCAAGCGGTGACAACAAACTAATCAAATTTATTGAACATGAAAGATACTCATTGCAATTATGTCATTTAGGTCAAATTATTGTTGTAGATGTATAACAATCGTCGCAAATGAGACAGCTCATTGACACATGAGGTCCAAGCGTGGCTCAAAATGTATCAGCACAAGTTAATACTGATCTAAGCCTTAAACACTCCCCCACCACCGCTGACTTTAAGATGCTTGTAATTACTCAGGTAGATGTGCATGATTTGTTCATCTAAGCCTTATAAACTGCTTGTTTTATTCCATAACTTCCTATATGTGACTAAACAAAATCATAAAATATTTCTTCCAACTTAGTAATTAGCATTATTCGGTATGTGTATCTCTATGGCAAATTAGCAGCTTCTGTAGTTTTACAGTTAACTATAGTTACAGAATAAGTAGGATAGCAGCATAAAGCTTCTGTAGTTATGGAGTTAAATATAATCATGGAACTAGTAGACGTTTCTTCACCATCATTATGATTCTAGGATCCCATGGGTGATGGACAACTAGAGGGGAGAGAGCTCATTGAAGAGAGAAGCCTGCTCTAATCTTCAGATAAAAATTTAAAATAAAAAAGAGGACTTCTGTGTTGTATGTTGTTTTTTCCTTTCTCTCTTTCATGTACAAATATAGATATCTCTTACATTAATTTTCAATTACTAATTTTCAATCACTCAACTCCACTAATTGAAACCGACACAAGCATTATCAAAATCTAGCCATACCAAGTGGGTTGGATGGTGAAAGAGTGTCTGAGATACCTATATAAAATATGAAGATCTTGAGATTGATCAATATAGCTTGTCAAATGAATGTTGCATGTATTTGTATATAGCAATATGTAAACAGACAATTGCTATCATTATTATCGACAAACTATGTTTGTCCGGACTATTTCATTCATCTATATATATTAATCTTATTCCTCCATTGAATTATATACAAGGAATACCACTAATTATGATTCAAGTAAATTTACTTTTTATTGCATTGACTTTTTTTTGTCACTCTCTACGACTTATATTTTCTACTCATTAATTGATTTAAGCCTTCTAATCATAGAACTTATTAATTGTTTTTTTTACATATCCATACCATCTCAATTTATTTTCACTCATTTTATTATCTATTGGAATAGAGTTACACTTAAAGTTTGATAGGTCTTATTTATCTTTCAATGTTGCATTATTTCATAACAATTCAACACTAGCCAATAAAGTTTGATAGGTCTCATGTATTATAAACTTTTTTTTAGCCCAAGGAGAACATAATTTTTGATATCATAAACCTAGTACATCTAATTTGGGATTAAATCATTAAACCCACAACTTTCCTAGTAAATCATAATACCTCTACAGGAGGTTTCTGCCTTTTTATAGAGAAAATATTCGTCCCTAGGATATTGAATTTTATATATGATTGTTTCCTTTATTTAGTGTCTTCAGAATTCCTATAGCAGGGATGTATATTGTGAGACACCCATTTGATCTCGATATCAACTTAGAATCTTGCATAGATTTCCTATGCTGTAGGCCATACTTCAAGTTTAGAAATGTGGGCGACAAGTTGACAAACCATTAAATTTCTGTGGTAATGTTCCTGTTAAGCTTGGAAAGGAAAATATTATATTGCATTCGTAAAAGATAGCCATTACAAGGCATATATAGGACTCAACTTTGACTCTTAACCCTAAACATCTTACGGGTGACTAAACTCAAGTTTGACTCTTATATTGATGGAGCACACATATGGTTGGACCTCAAACCAACATGTCAAAGTAAAATGAAGATGAAGAACAATTTAGACTCCAGGAAAATAAATTAGCTATACTTTGTTAAAGCAATTTGTGCCTAAGAATTATTTGGGTTGCTCATTGTGTTAAGGCGGCAAACTGTAAACTTGAGGTGCCTGGTTTGTCACGAGAAGCTCAACGCCCTTAAATTCAGCTTCGTTTGTATGCAGCATGGCATTCTTAAACATCTTTTGAAGTTACAATTGTATCGTTTGCTCTCTGATCAAGATTCCAGTCACAATTGTAATTTGAAGTCTTGTGCTGAAGTGTTACTTTTTAAGTTAGCACCCACATTTACTAGTTACTTAATCATCTCCCAGTATCCAATATGCGCATGTAACTTGTATATATGTTCAATTGATAGCAGAGATATCCAATTGGCCAATATGTGTTCAATATATGATGATTTGGGAAGATGGAAGGAATGAAACTACTCAAAACCTTCCAGAAATATACATACACATGTTGATGCGGATGCACTCGTTAACCAATATTTAGGTGAAGATACTAATAATTTGCATTTTAGCTGTTTTCCAAAAGAATTATTTGGAAATGTTTTGGGTTTGCTTGTGCATATCTAAGGGCTCCACTGAGGCAATAGACTTGTTTTATGCTTGATACCAATCTTTTACTAGCTTCTGATCCTTTTTTAACTGTGTTGTGCCAATTCAGGTACTTAATAAGATCATTGAGGACTTGTTTCAAGCACATCCTATCAGTAAAAGAAAGCTTAAGGAGCTCCTGGGACACACCCCATCCCAAGTCTTTGCTGGGGCTGTATTGGGCATCTTAGTCGCTTTCTTTTGTTGTCAGGGTCAACAGTCTGGCCGTTTAGGTCCATTGGAAAAACACACTTACTGGTCAATCTTTGTTGACATTATAGTAAACATGTTGTGGAAAAGAATATTCTTGCTTTATTTTTACCCTGTCAAGATCCTTAATCATGTACTGTCCAATGGATAGTTATAGAACTTTATTTTGACGAATTTAACTTGATGATTCATATTGATTTCCACATGCCAACATATCCAGTTATGTTCGGTTATGTTGTCCATTCATTTGGCTGTTGGCGATTGCCATTTTCCAGTTCAAAAATTCAGCAAACTTGCTTGTTCTTCCTGTTGAGAGACTCAATGCAACAGTAGGTTTATGTGATGTAGCTTCGGTTACAACTTTGAGAAAATGTTCCCTTGCTTAGTCCAAAGTTGGGCATGAAAGAGTTTGTTTGACATCCTTTCTAACATCCACTAATATCTAGTTAGGTCTCTACGGATTGGTGCAGTCGGTAACTTTATGGATACTTACCATATGAGATTTTGAGATTAATTTTCAATGAGTGTGAAATTTCTCACTAGATTTTTGACCTCCATCGTGCAAGGGGAGATAAAATTCCTCGTGATTTATCACTCTTTATTAAGTTGAGAGATCATCATCATTTATCACTCTTTATTAAGTCAAGAGATCAACTACGAGGTACATTTGATTTGAACATTATCATATTTTACCACGCACATTAATATCTAACTAAGCTACAAGGAGAAATTTTTTGCCAAGAACATCAAGAAAAATCAATTGCCTACTCTTTCTGAGAAACTGAGATGGATAGGTGGTATGTAATTTCCTTACATCCAGCTAGCTTTAATTAACAAAAAGGCAACATCAGAATGGAAAAAGTAGTATAACTTCACATTTATTTTCCAGAAAAACATCCTACAAGAACCCAGCAAGATTTCAGTGGTTATAAGAAACTTGTCACAGGATAGTGTTCCTTATTAATAACATTGATTATTTCTTTGTGGCACACATATATCGCCTGCCTGCCTGCCTGCCTGCCTGCCTGCCTGCCTGCTCGCTCTATAAAACTGAAAATTTGAAAATAAGTGAAGAAGAAGAAAGAAAAGAATCTCATTAATTAATCCCGTAGATCCACTTCTCAGCATTGCTGGTGTAAGACACTAATTCCCTTGGAGTGAACCACAGGGCAATCTCATCCTTGGCTGTTTCCAGACCATCGCTCCCATGGATGATATTTCTGCGATGAAATTTTATTTTAGTAAGCTTTTTTCAATGGAAGGAAAACATCAACACTGAGATTAGTACATAAAAACGTGCTATGTAGGATAACGAAGAACGACACAGCAAATTAGTCAGCAAACATCCATCTTGAACAAAAATCAAGAATAACAAGTACCATGAGTATGATATAAATCAACCGACCACCAAAAGTAAATGATGAAATGATTTTGCCTCCAAGGGCTTGTAGAGCTCCTCACAAACTTAAATGGACCATAACTTCACTCTGAGGGGGCATATGCAATGCTAAAAATTGTAAGTTAATTACATGAGACATCCCATCATGATATCAATGTATGTACCAATTTAAATACAACATTGAGCCTCGAGGTATTATATTAAATATAAGGTGATAATTCAGGTTGACTTGTACAAGGAGATTGTCTACCATTAATATACAAGTCGATTCAGTTATGACACATTTAATTAAATGGATTAAGCTGATTATAAATGAGTCAGAAGACAAGGACCATATAATTAGACAGGACATAAAGCAGTGATATAACATTGCCCATCTAACAAATTCAAATAAATTATAATTACAAAATACATGATATTTGCTTTTAATGATAAAAAGCGTTAAATATAGTCCATACCATTGTATGTTATAATATTATCTATTTATAGCCTATACATTAGATTATATATGTATAACTTGTATATATTACTACTAATTTAAATAATTGAACAGTTAGATATGTATAAATGGGTCAACCTGCTTAAGGTACAACCCGACTGGCTTATTTGAGGATCTTAATAGGGTCAATCCATTTATGATCCAAACTTATTTAACTCAAATAAAACAAGTAAAATTGCAGGCCAGTTTGTGTTGTGTAAATGGTTTGTGTCCACTTTTGCCACTCCTAATTAAATATAAATATCTTTAGGCTTTAACATTTAAATATATATACGGAAATGTCTATTTTATTTCTAGAAAAAGGATTGAAAAAATAACATAACAAGTCATTTTCTTCTTTTATCATGAGGGGTAAATTATGACAATGAAGACCTTTATGTTACTGTTTACATGTGCAACTTCCTCGAGTTGAGTGTGCTTTTTTTTTTATCGGTTCAACCAAATTTCCGTGAACAGCACTGGTAGAATTTACCCACGATCTTAAAATGATATCCTAAATCTACTAAAATATTTTATTAAAAATGATATCCCTGAAGAGAAAGATCACACAATGACTGTTACGTTACACTCGGGCAGTTAAATTGGAAATGTTTTCACCAACATGTCATCCAATGTGCCTTTTTTCACACAAAGGCCCAGACTGTGATTACCCTAGTTTAGAAGAATAACCCAACTAAATAGGATATCTGGAATGCTGTGAACTATTTACCTACTTTTTATTTTCTTCCCATATTAGCTGAAAATCCTATACTTAAGAGCTCTTGGATGAAGATAAAATAAAAACTTTTAAGGCACATACCGTCCAACAACAACAGCAAGATCACCTCTGATTGTACCAGGTTCCGATTTTTGTGGATCAGTAGCACCAATTAACTTTCGTCCATATTTTATGACTCCTTCCCCTTCCCAAACCTACAATGTAAAGTAAAATGAAAGTAATTTCAATAAATGAAAAACAGCAAAATGCAAGTCCAATTAGGGTTAGCAATGAGATAACTTAAATATCAGGAAATCTTCTGAGGGAAGGCAACATGGCTTTTATCTTACCATGGCAACCACAGGGCCTGAGCTAAGAAAATCACAAAGGCCATTGAAGAATGGCCTTTCTTTAAGATCATGATAGTGTTTCTGGGCAAAATCTTTGGAAGGAATCACGACCTTTATTGCCACAAGTTTAAACCCTTTTTTTTCAAAACGAGATATAATCTCTGCAATCTGAAGAATCAAAGCATGATCAGGCGCACTAGAAGTCACATATAATACTACATGGCAAAATAGACTACTAAGATGTCAAATCTTATCTGAAAAACAAAATAGCTAGTACACCCTATTCCCACTTAGATTCAGTTTCACATCATAAGTAAATTTTAAAGATTTATTAAGGTGATGAGGTAAGATAAACATATGAAAGTATGTAGCATAAATATGTGAAACTACTACCTCAACAATTTCATCTAGGATAATAAACATTAAAACTTGTTTAAAAGATGCTAAATTCATCTAAATTTGTAATAAAATCATTACAATTGATAGTTGGAAAATTTATAACAAATTTAATAATTCGTGAACAAATTCATCTATAATTATCATAATTGATGGATGCCCTAATTAAACAAGTTGTTTTGTTCTCATATTTCAACTCCAATTTGTATTTCTTTTCCAAGTGTTGCCATTGATGATAGAAACATGTAAACAAGTATTTCAAATAGCCTAGAAGTTAGAAGCATTTATTTACTAAATTTTTCGTAAACTTTTGAAGTTCCAACAAATCTATGACATATTTTCAATTTTGTAGCAAATCTAACGGGAAAAATTTTATGAATGCATTTTTAAATAATTTCTCAAAGTAATTTTTGTAGTTGCTTTGTGACCTAGAGGTCACGAGTTCAAGTCCTAGAAACAACCTCTTGGCAGAGCCAATCCTTGATGTTTAGAGGTTTTGGGCGAAACAATAAAAATTAGGCTCTTTTAATGGTGAAAAATTTATTTTTGATAAAAATTGGGCCTTTTTACATATAATATTTTGAAAAATAATTTTTAGGCCCTAGGCGGAGGCCCCAGCAGCCCTAGCCCAGGATTGGCTCTGCCTCTTGCAAAAGCAGGGTAAGACTATATACAATAGACTCTTCCCTGAAACCCCACATGGCGGGAGATTTGTATATCGGACTGTCTTTTTTTTTTAATCATATATCATTTTGATACACATGTTTTTACTGATCAAGCACACCATTTTTATCAATTAAGATTTATTTGAAAAATAATACATTTTACTTATTTTTTTTATTAACAAATTGCATTTGAATTTATTGAATCAACACATTATCTGATGTATTATTCATCCAAAAAGTGTCGGGCAATATGCTAATTTGCAAACATGCTAGGTTTATTGCAAAATTAAATATACATGTAGGCGGTTGTAACAAATAGAAGTTTGTGATAGATTTCTTGATGGCACAAATTTTCACGATAGATTACGTAATTTGCCCTAAAAGTAAGAAATTGAGTATGCAAGTTTGTGATAGATTTGTTAAATGCACAAATTTTCATGATAGATTAAGTAATTAGCCCTAAAAGTATGAAATTGTATGCTCGTAAATCTTGGGTTTCCATTCAAAGACATACCAGTCCTCTTTGCACTCCGTCAGGCTTGATTGCAATGAATGTCCTCTCCAGCTTAAATATAGACAATTATTAGAAGAAAAAAAATTACAACATATAATACTAGCCAAATAAAATCCATCTTCTGCAGTTTTACCTCTGCTGCTTGTAGCTGTTGGTCTTGAAGCATATATACTGCCAACCAAGGAAAAGAAAGTATAAATAAGCATGCAGGCAACACAAGCAAGGCACATGGAAAGCTATAATATTTTCACCTCCAAAACGACAAACATTATCGTTTAGCAATATACAAGGTATATAAAAATGCTCTTATACCAAAATTTCATATGTATGATGATTCCAAACAAGAATATCTATATGAAAACAATACAGAAATAGCATTACATAATGTGTGAGCCAAGATACAAAATTACACACCCTTCAGCAGAGCAGTGAGTACTGGAAATAATCATCATTATTATCAAGAAACCATGGGAATGTAGAGAATTAAGGAAATTCAACACAGTAACAAAAACATAAATATAAGATATTCACCTCCAGCAGGAACAGCTATAGCACCATATAACCATCCCATTGATGTGCTTTTGAGATCAGCCTTATCACAAAAGGAATAAAGAGAGCGTGCTGACCCTCTGGCAACCATTGCAGTTGCTGCTGCTACAGTGCGCCACTCTGAAGAATATATAAACTTGTCAGACGGAAGTTAGAGTACAGTTTGTTAATAATTTACAGTTGTACAAAAAAAAGTGACATCATTCTCATTATGCTTGTTCCTGAAAAAATTGCAGGCAGTATATTGTAATCACAAATAGCGAGGAAAACTACACTAGTATATTTCAATCTCTTCCATATAAACTTGGGATCACAAGGGACTTAGTAATTGAATTAATTTTTGGCAGTACTATTATTGAGCAAAAATATTTAACAAGTCTAAAAGTTCCATTATCACCTAAGGTAGGCATTAGCCATTGTCACAAAAAGTCTAAAGAATCTATAATTCGCACACCAAAAGATGTTCAAAATAAACAAAATAAACCTAAGAATGATCCTAATTTGAGTGGTCCACATCTTTGTTATTCCTTACCGTTTGGGTGTATGAAATAAATGGTTCAATTCCATGATTAACAAATATTCTTGTAATTTTCTCCCCTCTTGGTAAATGGCTGCTAACAAATCTTCAAGAGCTATTATTTATTTTTCCTTTCTTTTCCAGCAAAGTATAGATATTAAAGTAAGTGAGAAAAAAGGTTCCTCTAGAATCAGATTAGAAGCAAAAAAATTCCCTTCATCAATAAACTACAGGAAAGCTAATAGTCCAACAAGTATCCCACTATTTGCTTTAGTGAAAATTGGTAGCCCACTCAAAAAACAATACCTTCCACAAAATCTGGAATATAATATCTCTGAAAGCCCTACAGCTACTATATTTCACATAGGAATGCAAGTGTTTCGATTTTGAACTAGAAATAGTGTAACAAAAGCAAAAAGCTATGAATTACAAACAAACTGTATGGAGCAGTTAATAAATTTGTGGCTTAACCGAAGCTAGCAGGATGAATTATGCCCATTAATTTTTCTGTACAGATATTTCAATAAACAAAATATTATACTTAAATAAGAATTCAATTATGAGAACTGCAATCCAGAGGTAGCACAGGAAAGGGGGGAACATAGACATAGGTATTGATGTTATTAAAGTAAGAGCACAATAATTGTGTTCTCTATATATTCTATCTATTGCTGAATCCAGATTAGCCAATGCCATTGGCTCAGCACTCCTACCAGGATGGGACACTAAACACAAGCGAAAATTGATGAGATTGTACTTGCATCATCATCATCATCAACAAATTGCGTTTGTCTCAAATATCCAACGTGGACTATACAACAACAATAATAACAAAGTCTTATCCCACTAGGTGGGATCGGCTATATGGATCTTTCTACGTCATTGAACTCTATCCCCTACTATATCATCATCTATATTTAAATAAATTTTATCTTATTTTATTGTTGCTAACGTGGACTATATGAGTCATATTTCTACATAGAGCTCTATCTATGAAATACTTGTGTACTTGTCGAATTCAAGAAGATTTAAATAAAAAACCTCTGCCCATATTATTTTTCCTTTTTTTAGAAAGCAAATCTATTTTTTATATATATATCAATGAGTTCGTATGGAATGGAGAAATCAAAATGATGAAGAAAGTTAAAGACGATACCAAAAGACCAAAAGCATATGTCCAATCAGTTTCTATTAGCTTTCATTTTTCCAATTCGAAGGAAAAATATCTAGCTAAAAGGAGAATAATGTAGACGAGACCAATATACCAAAAACATATGTCCAATCAGCTTATAATAGTTTTCACTTATCCAATTCGATTTGAAATAATAAAAAAACGACATTTGAGTACGGCTGGTCACAACAAAATTCACTCTTTTATTTTCAAACTCGCGCAATCCGAACGCAAAATTTGACATTTATTAGATCCTTAAGAGAGCGCATTTTACACTATTCCGATTTACAAAACTAAATAGAAAAACAAAATGTATTTGTTTTCGCAAAAACAAGAAATTTACAGCGCAGAAGTAACGGAAAGATGAATCCAGAGGCAATCAATGAAACTCCACGTCTGTTCAAAAGAACAAATAGCAACAAAACGATCGGCTATCAATTGAAACCCTAAAATCATTACACAGTCCTCTCATCAGGAACACGATCGAAGAAATCAAATCTCAACTCCAAGAGAAAAATTACTCCGAGGCCTCACCAGGAAAGGCGGAAAAAACAAAACGAGAGAACTCACGGCCGACTGAAGAAGAGGTTCGAGAGGACGAGAGGAGAGTCCTAGCCGCCCTCGAAGCAGACCGGAGGATCTGAGAGCTCATCTTGGATAGCAGAGAGGAGAGATGGCGTCGATCCTTCAAGTGGCTCTCGTTCGTTCACTCGCTGGCTTTCTTCCTTTAAATAGGGTAGGCCGTTCTTTTCTGTAGCGTAATTAATTATGCGAATCTGCACTTTGATTGATAACTCAAGAAAGAGTGATCGCATAAATGTTATTCGGGCCACGAAAGTACACGTGGTCCCATTATGCTGGAGTGGCACAGGCGCATGTGGTGCGGTTCGTTGCTTGGGCGCAGATTGCGCGCAAGGTACGGAGGGCATGCCGTTTAATTAAACTACTAATCAACATCAATTCACGATTTAATTTTTTTTTATTTGTACCATGAGGAATAGAAATAGGAGCAACGGTCTGCAAGACACGTGGTGCATAATAAGTGGTAAGGATGCCTGGTTTATGACCAAATTACTGGTTTACGACCAAATTATATATATATATATATATATATATATATATATATATATATATATATATATAAGCGTCCGCGAATGCGCGTCCCGTGAGCGACAAATGAGAAATACACAGTAATCAAACCGCGACACCGCTCGAAATTGTCGATGGGAGGCCAGATTTCGGCCACGATCCAGTCGGAATCTGGCGACGATCCGGTCAGAATCCGACTGCGGTCTGATCGAAATCCGATCGCGGTCCGATCGAAATCTGACCGGCGTGCCACTGGCGATCGCAATCGTGACTGTTTTCGGTCGAAATACGGTCGAGATCCGGTCGGACTCCGATGTCGGTCGGATTGCGATCGGATTTTGACCGCCCACCGATGAAATTAAACTGCGAGCGGAAGAAATCATGCAGAGGAAGAGCCCTGTACATTTTCCATTCACGATCGATCGGACGGTTGAGATCTCGTTGCAACGAGACACCCAGCAAATGACGCTCAGGAAATCAAACTCCTATATGAGCTCTGATATTCTGAGCGCCTGCGAATGCGTGCCCCGTGAGTGACGAATGAGAAATGCATAGTAACCACGTTGCGACGTTGCTCAAAATCGTCGGCGGGAGGCCGATTCGAGCGATCGATCGGAATCCTACAAGAACTCGGCTAGAATTGGCGGTAGTCCGACGACCGTCAAGTCCGACTATATAGTCCCCACGGGGGATGGCGCGATGGTAAGGCAGGAGATTGCTTGCAGAATGGGCAGGAGTCGATTCCGGATGAGGGATCTAAATGTTGGGGATCGATTGGCCGGCTAGAGGGGGGTGAATAGCCCTCTTTCGATGGATGTCGGAATTTACTCGTTCTCGTTGCGTGCTCGTCTACAATTCTTGTTAGCGCAGCGGAATAACAATAACAATACTAACAAGATGCACAAATACAAATAAGCACACGCAAACACACACGATATACGTGGTTCGGAACCGAATGGTTCCTACTCCACGGGCGAGCTTCTCGAGCTCTAGTTATGCACACGGCACTAACTAAAACACTCCTTTTCGACTACACGTCGGAGGTGGAGAAACCTCTCACAAGCAATCACACTAAGTAATGAAATACAAGCAATACAAAGACAAATACGAAATACACGTAAAGAACACTTTACAACGCTTGATTTGAACCCTTTGCTTGTTGCTTGCTTTAGATGGCTCTTGAAGGTCTGGAATGCAGCAGCAATTCCCCTCCAATAGCTTCACAAAAGTCTTGGCGAAATCCTCCCTCTTGAGCTCCTTTTATAACCTGCATCAGTCGATTCGCCCATCATCGATCGATCGTGACCATCACCGATCGTCGGTCCCGTAGCCGTTGTCTCACAACGGTCAGATCCACGTTGGTTAAGTTCCAATGGATCACATCACCGGTCCGATCGATGGCACCCATCGATCGTGATCATCCATCGACCGAGTCTTTGGCGAGCTCGACTCCATTCTGCCCGTGCCGGCATGTCATCCGATCGTCATCCCTCGGCGATCGGTGATTCTCCCAACGATCATTGCCCTCCCTCGGCGGTGATCACGATCAGACTTGTTCGAACTTCGGTCGAACCCATACGACCTAGAGCAGTCGACTGATGTCGGCTAAAACCTCAAACATAACGATGTTTGAGCCTTCGACACTCAGTCTTAGCCACTTGGCCAAGTCCACCTTATACCTCATGGAGTTCTCCACCGAAGCTCTCTTCCCTCGGCCTACGTCCCTCGGATGCGCCAAGCGCACGGCTTCGCAACGCCATCCTTCGCGTCTCATGCCCTGGAAGTATGCTTCCCTTTGGGCTCACTCCATTCGCTCCCCGTCCGGCGGTCCCTCGGATGCACCAAGCGCACGGCTTCGCAATGTCATCCTTCACCGACTCAAGGATCCGAGTCTAGTGAACTTGCCAAGTTCTCAAGACTTCCCAAATGCACCAAGCGCACGGCTTCGCAATGCATTTCTCACCAAGCACCAAGCGCACGGCTTCGCAATGCTTTGGACTTTCCCATGCCAAGGCTTCCCCCTTGGACTTCCACACCAAGCTCCATGCTTGGATTTTCCATGCCAACCCCATGTTAGACTTTCCCATGACAATCTCATGTCATGAGTTTTGTCTATCATCAAAATACTATCAAGGTACTGCTCGAGTCAAACTCAAGTCAACCTGGGCCGATTGCACCGACAATCTCCCCCTTTTTGATGATTGACAAAACTACCATCTCAAGTCTACCAATTCTCCCATATTGGCAATTCTCATATCCCAATGAGAATTCCAACGAACCCTAATTGGTAACTTGGTAACTTCTTTCCCTTTTTGACATTACATCAAAAAGGTCCTCTCCAAGGGTATGAATGTCTCATATCCCAATGAGATCTTACAATCTCTCCCTTGGAGGAACACATGCCTACCATCTTTCTAGTGATCCCATATCACTTAAAGAGAGGCAACCCAATTTTCCTCCCATGAGGAAATACACATCCATCTTCCCATGATGGATACCTCCCCCTAGAGGCTTGCTCCCCCTTGATCATTGCACCAATAATGTCCTTGGAGAGTCCCTAAGCCAATAGGAACATTAACCAAATCAAAATTAAGGCAAAGTTCAACAATGAACTCTCTTCCACCTTAAAATTGATACTCACCCTCAACCCAACTCCTAATCCATATCCAATGGATTTCCACCCTCTCTAATGCTCTCCCAAGCATATCCTAGGGCTAGGAATGGTTAGGGGACCAAAACATGGCTAAACATGGGTCTAACTATCAAGTTTACTCGAAATTTCCGAATCGATTGATCGATTATTTACCATCAGATCCATTACAGTACGATCGATAATCGATTCGCAGCTTTTGATTCGTGAAAATAGATTTTCGAAATCCATAAGTAAATATACGTAATTTTAAAAATCTTGAAAATGCATACGTATAATACTTATCCTAAACACTATGGGTGAAAAATATTGGAAATTTATTTTTCCCATTAAATTAGGAGATTGATACAAAGTTCAAAATTTAAGAAAAGCTTCAATAAAGAGTCATCTTTGTATCATCCCATTCAATGGTGATAGCTATCAAAAGATAGGCTTCACCAAGGTTTTTCAAAATGTTTTCAAAATGTTTTTCAAACCTTTATTTTTTTTTTCCTAAACATCTCACCAATATCTAGATGTGTAAAATACATACAAGTCAAATTTTTGTAAGATGTGGGTTTTGTTTTGTTTATGTTCTCATGCATATTTCTAAGGCAATATTCTTTGATTCCCATCAAATCATGCCATAGTCCATAATTTCATTTTATTTATATGCATGATATGATTATGACATAGATATGATATAAGTAAAAGCATATGTCAATATCATGATGTCATGACATGTAAATGAGATCTAGGCATTCATGACATCCAAACATAATTCTAAACATGATCATGACATTTTATAGATAAAAATGAAAATAATGTCATGACATGGTAAGGCAAACAAATCATGGCAAGTAAAATATACTAAGGTATAGAATACCTAAGTGTGAAAATCAATTTGCCATTTTTAGGGATTAAATTCACTTTGCCTTAAACCATTCATTTCCCTAGTGCGCCAAAAACCCAAAATGGCACACCAATACCTCTAAGACCTAATTGTGTCAATTTAATCATTTTTAACTTCTCAAACCATATTGGCACACCCTAATGTGTCAACTCACAATGGCTAGGTTAACCACCCCTCCACTTTAGAGTTGACACACCCTAACCCATTTAGCGTGAATCAATCACGCTCTTAGGAACCCAATATCTATTGGAGCTCCTTGGGTTAACAAGGTATTCCCTAAGGATAACTTCCCTAGATACCTTCCTAATGACCCTTTTTGGCTTTGAAACCATAGTCTTTTGGGTCTTACTTGGGTCAACTCTAGAGATGACTCCTCCATTGACCTTCCTAGTGGCTTTCTTGGTTTTCCTTAAGTCCTTAGCCACTAAGCACATACCATGGCTAGACTTAGGGATGACTTCCCTATTAGCCTTGGTTTTCCTAGACCTAGATGTGGTTCCATAATTAAATGGAACATTATGGTAGGACATAGGTTTGTGACCCAAACCCTTCTTGCCCTTAGACATTTCTTGTTTTCTAGGTCTTGACTTTTGTACATTAGACCCCTTAACCGAATTTGATATTATTGCTAAGGTCTTCTCCAATTTTTCTAGCCTTGACCTCAAGGCTTGGTTTTCTAACTCTAATTTTCCCAATTTTGAATTTTCATTTATCTTTTGGGAAATGTTTTTCCTTTTAGGCATATGCCTAGATTTCTTGGGATTAACACCCAAGTTTTCTTCAATTCTCCTAATTGACTCCCTAGGTAAAATAGATCTAGTGTTTTGAGTCCTAGGTTTGTCCTTAGAGAAACTAACATATTTAGCACCTAGACAATACACCTTATTATTTCTCTTGGCATGCTTTTCATTGATAATAGCAAGAGAACTAAAATAATTTTTAGCATGCTTTTTGACTTTAGGAATTAAAGGTGCATTAACTAAATGTACCTTAGGGTTAGCTTTAGGAGCTCCCCCTACATGAATTGCACCTTCTTGCCCTTTCTTCCTCCCCCTAGGGCATTTGCTTCGGTAGTGTCCCTTTTGATTGCATTTGAAGCACACAATGTGCTCTTTGCTCTTGATTTTGGGAACACCGGCATCGTTTGACTTTGGGTTGACTTTTGGTGTCGATGCCTTCTTCTTAGCCAATTTAGGGCATTTGCTCTTGTAATGCCCTTTCTCCCTACACTCAAAGCATATTATATGTTTTTTATTTAAAATAATAACACTTGAGTTACCTAGGGAGGTGGTGGAGGCCTCTTCCCGATCTTCACTTCTCCCGGATGTGGATGCTTCTTGTTCTTGCTCCGGGATGGAAGATTGCCTCTCCTCCCCCTCAATGCTAGAGGTGGAGGTCTCCACCAAGTCATCAACATCTTCAAATGTTGTGGGTGCTTCTTCTTCCTCGGCATTTTCTCTACTTGTGCCGGTTGGGAATTTTCTTGAAATTTATTATCTTATTCCATAGTTCCCTTGCATCCCTATAATCACCCAATCTAGACCAAATAGTGTTAGGTAACAAATCACTAATCAATTTAATTACCTCGAGATTTGTCTTGAAGTCCTTGATTTGGTCTTGGGTCCACTTTGATTTTTCAATGGGCTTGTTGTGTTTGTTCCTAGGCATCTCAAAACCATTTTCTATAATAATCATATAATCAAAATCGGTTTCGAGATATACCTCCATCCGTTTTCTCCACCAAGAAAAATCTCTATGGAATTTCGGTGGATGGATGAAGCCGGTCATTTGTAGTGCTCTCGCGGTGGTTAGTCCTTGAAGAGCGACCTCGGCCCTGATACCACTTGTTGGGGATCGATTGGCCGGCTAGAGGGGGGTGAATAGCCCTCTTTCGATGAATGTTGGAATTTACTCGTTCTCGTTGCGTGCTCGTCTACAATTCTTGTTAGCGCAGCGGAATAACAATAACAATACTAACAAGATGCACAAATACAAATAAGCACATGCAAACACACACGATATACGTGGTTCCTACTCCACGGGCGAGCTCCTCGAGCTCTAGTTATGCACATGACACTAACTAAAACACTCCTTTTCGACTACACGTCGGAGGTGGAGAAACCTCTCACAAGCAATTACACTAAGTAATGAAATACAAGCAATACAAAGACAAATACGAAATACACGTAAATAACACTTTACAACGCTTGCTTTGAACCCTTTGCTTATTGCTTGCTTTAGATGACTCTTGAAGATCTGGAATGCAGCAGCAATTCCCCTCCAATAGCTTCACAAAAGTCTTGGCGAAATCCTCCCTCTTGAGCTCCTTTTATAACCTGCATCAAGCTGATTTCGCGCTCATCAGTCGACTGATCGTGACCATCAGTCGACTGGTCTCGTAGCCGTTGTCTCATAACGGTCAGATCCACATTGGTTAAATTCCAACGGATCACACATCAGTGGACTGATGGCACCCATCACCAATCGATCATCCATCGATGTCGGCGAAGCTCGACTCGCTTCGTACGTTGGTCATCGCCGATCGTCATCCCTCGATCGGCCGATTCTCAACGATCGATCCCACGCCGATCGCTTCTCTCGAATGACCGATCACAGACTTGTTTCACCGAACACTGGTCGAACCCATACGACCTAGAGCAGTCGACTGGCACCTATGCCAGTCGACTGATGTCGGCTAAAACCTCAAACATAACGATGTTTGAGCCTCCGACACTCAGTCTTAGCCACTTGGTCAAGTCCACCTTATCCCTCATGGAGTTCCCCACCGAAGCTCTCTTCCCTCGGCCTACGTTCATCGGATGCACCAAGCGCGACGCAACGCCATCCTTCGCGTCTCATGCCCTAGAAGTATGCTTCCTTTGGGCTCACTCCATTCGCTTCCCGTCCGTGGTCCCCTGATGCACCAAGCGCACGGCTTCGCAATGTCATCCTTCACCGACTCAAGGACCCGAGCCTAGTGAACTTGCCAAGTTCTCAAGACTTCCCAAATGCACCAAGCGCACGGCTTCGCAATGCATTTCTCACCAAGCACCAAGCGCACGGCTTCGCAATGCTTTGGACTTTCCCATGCCAAGGCTTCCCCCTTGGACTTCCACACCAAGCTCCATGCTTGGATTTTCCATGTCAACCCCATGTTGGACTTTCCCATGACAATCCCATGTCATGAGTTTTGTCTATCATCAAAATACTATCAAGGTATCGCTGAGTCAAACTCAAGTCCCGGCCGACAGACCAACATTAAAATCGCTCAGATGAACCCCCTCCGCCTTGCCATATCGTGTCAAAGGAACTCGCCCCGGCGATTTACCTTCTCTCGCCGCACCTTTGATACAGCAAATCACTGACAGATTCCCAACTTTGCAAAGGGATATATATATATATATATGCATTTCCTATTCGTGATCAATCGGACGCTTGAGATCTCGTCGTGCATGAGATGCCCAACGAACGGGACTCAGGATATCAAACTCATATATATATATATATATATATATATATATATATATATATATAATTTTCCCATTAATAAATTGATTTCTTTCCTAATTTAATTTAATTTAGTTATGTCTCATTTTTTCCTTCTCCATTATTGATGTGGGTGCAGGGGAAAAATCCGTTCGCTCCGTTTTCAAGGCGATGAAGCGATGAGGGAGGTCTCGGAATATTCTCCCCCGGCAGCGATCAGTAAAGAATAAGAAAATGAAGTAGGACGTAAACGCAAAACCCGGACACCAAAGAATCGAGATTCAGACACGAGATGTAACGTGGTTCGGAATAAGGATTCCTACTCCACGGGGGTGAGGTTTCTCACCAGATGCGGTGCCTAAGCACTTTCACTATGAAGATCCCCCTTTACAGAAAGCAAGTTTCTGAAGGTGGAGGAGAAAGGACCTCTTACAATGATGTTACAAGATGAGGAAAATACAAGAGACTTAACAAACAGCAGATCTCCGTCCTCCTTCTCCGGCGAGATCGTTCTTCCTTCTCTCTCGTCTCCTCCCCTCTCTTGCTGGATGCGAATGATTGCGGATCGATTCTTCCCTTTACTTCCTTGCTCTCCTCCTTTTTATCTTCCCCTTTCTTCCTCGCAACGTCCTGGATTATCTCCATCGTACACGTGGCCACCTCCTCCTCCTGGAGAATAATTCTGTTACAAATATGAGGAATGAGGACTCCCCCGAATATTGCGTGGGGCCCCCCAAGCCGTTGCATAGCACCTTTCCCTTTACTTTTCAGCATTTAGGTTAAAAGCTCTCCCTCACCCCTCTGCTTTGGGTGAAGTCAACTTAGGCCCCTATACCATAGGTGACCTAGCCTTAGGGTTTCTCCTCAAACCGAACCAATTCTCCTTTTTCCCGTACCAAACTTCTTTCGCGTCGATTAGGTCGAGTTGACCCTTCCTCCATCTCATTGGCTTCGGGAATTGCCTAGTTGAACCAGTTCCTATTCCTCTGTTAGTGAAGTGCCTTCCGCCTCTTTTCCATCTGCGTCCCTTGCTTCTAGCCTTCGCCGTGCGATGGCTCTTGCTACTGTCGCGTCGATGACCTCTGGTACTTGCGCCCGTGTCGATTATTTCCGATAACTCTCGCCCGTGTCAATGGCTTCGTCTAACTCTCGCCCGTGTCAATGGCTTCATCTAACTCTCGCCCGTGTCAATGACTTCGTCTAACTCTCGCCCGTGCCAATGGCTTCGTCTAACTCTCGCCCGTGTCAATGGCTTCGTCTAACTCTCGCCCGTGCCAATGGCTTCTGATAACTCTCGCCCGAACTGTTTCTCCTTTTCCCCTTTGGCTGAACCAGGTATTTTGGGACGGGTCACGGGTCACCTGCTAACTCTTCTATTGGGAATTAGGTAGAAAAAGTACCAGTAGTATCATTAGTCAACCCCGAAAAATAGTCAAGCGAAGTTATAAGCTTGACTTTCTAAATGTGCGTAAAGTTTATGCTCTATTCTTCATTCCTCCGTTTGAATCCACCTTTTCCTTTATAACTCCCTTGTGTGCCCTCGAGGCGGCCCGATGGGCTCATGGGCTCCGCTTCTCCTTCTCTCTCCGTGAAATTGAATCGTCACGGGAAACCCTATATAAACCTCCGCCTTCTCCTCTTAGGTATCATTTAGCGTGCCTAACAATCTAGTCTGTTCTTCTTCTTCTACGATTTTCACCGGTGGTGTTTCGGCGATTCAGTCCTCCCCTTCTCACGCGATTCTCCCTTTCCCCCGAGTAAGTGCTCTGCTTAGTTTAACACCCATGGCTCCTAGGACCACCCTTCCACCTGAGTACGCAGACACACCGTAACACCATTACTTCTTTAACATTAAGAACGACTACATAGCCCCCTCTATAAAATGTTGCTTCACAACTAAAATACATCGACCTCACAACCCTCCTCCTGGCCTGACCTGCTTTTTCTCCGAACAATTTCTTAACGGCCTATCCCTGCTGGTACCCTCGGTCTATTTGGACCTTCTAGACTTCTATGGACTACCCCTGAACCAATTCACCCCCAACTCCTTCCGAATTCTATCGGGAGCCCACATAGTGTTCCAACATTTGAACCTCCCTTTGACCCCAGAACTATTCCATTGCTTCTTCCAATTAAAGTCTTCTAAGGCAGACCTCTTCTATTTGTCTAGTCGTTCAGACTGCCAATTCCAGTGAACTCCTACTTCCCACAAGGGTGGAAGCACTATACTTCTTTGTACAACTTCCTGAGTCTTTACCTTATTCTGATACTTGGAAGGTAGACCTTCCCGAGTTACCTTCCTTCCGGGACATGAGGACCAAATGTCCTTTCCCGGAGGTGTATAGAGTTTTAGGAGAGCTACACTCTTTATTGAACACCAGCTAGAGACTCTCTTGCGTCATTTTGGATTGTCTCCTCTACCTCTGACGACTTCGGTTGCTGTAGGTAGGGTGCTATTTAACTGGCAATAGGACTTCATTTCTGCGTTATTCATCTTTCCTGACAACATACCTTGCAGATAACCTAATGCAGAAGGCTTTGGTAGAAGGGGAGGCGATTGAGGCCGAGAAGAAGAAGAAAACCTTGACCAAAAGAGGTAAATCAACCGCAGTTCCATCATCTCCTTGTAAAAAGCTACGGCTTATTAAGAAAGGAGCCTCGAGTTCCTCGGCTCTTCCTCCTCATCTTGGACCGGCTAGAGTCTCGTTCCTAGCCATTTATGAACCAAGGAGAGGAGGCAATACTTCCTGCCCCTTCTTCATCCCTCACTGAGAGTATTCCTCCCATTTTTATATTCTTCCCGTCACGCCCAGTGCCCCATCCTCTCTCTACAGAACTTCCCCCGCTCCCAAACCTTCCGAGCGGCTCCTGCTCCCCCTTCGTTGTATCGGACCTTCCGCTCTGCAAGGAAGACCCTCTATTCCCGTTCCTCCGAGGGCCACATTAGGATCCTTGCCGAAAATTCAAAGATCCTTCTGAGGTGAAGTTCTTCAATCAATCAGCGTCAGCCCCTTGTGAACAAGTAGGCAAACTATCATGCGGAGGTATCTATTGTTTCTTCGCTTCTTCTTCACCTGCCTATTTTCATATCTTGGCGTGTACTAATAGCTTGTTCTTCTTGAGCCGCCACCCAATATAGTAGTATGATAACCCATCGGCCCGATTCCAATCAAGCGTGGAAACTCGCCACCGCCACCGTGTCTCAGAAAAAGCTCGTCCCAAATCGAGCGAGCAAGAGGCGAAGAAAAGGATATGAGGGCCAATGCGAAGGCCTTGAATGATGCAAGTGGCTCTGCTTGAGTGAGAAAGAAGAGCTGCGGCGAAGAATGAAGAATTGGAGCGGATTTTTCTCATCTAGTGAGCCGCAGAGATAGATGAATTGGCGCGGGGCGAGGAGTATAAAGGGCACACAGGAGATGCCATGATTGACTCGCAAAATCCTCAACCACCATCCTACAACTTGGGCAGAGCGCTCAGCTCCAATTGGGCGTCGCTTGGGAGGCCACGAAATCTTATGCAGAGAAATGCGCGGAGCTCTCTTCCCTGGTGGCAGCTCTTCCTCAAACCTTGTCCACGATGGCTCAGCAGCAAGCCCTTCTTCATCAAGAATATCATGAAGCTCTTTCGGCTCTGGGTCGAGCCATCTGCGCCACCGAGAAAGATGCTCTGGCGGCCCAGTGGCAATGAGCCAACTAGCCCAAAGTGTCAAAATCAAATGAAGGAGCGGAAGGTCGGCCTCAAGAGCGAATCGTCAAGAAGGGAGTAGACTTGTTCATATTAGGTTTCGAGGGGGCTGTGGCTCAAAACGCCGAACAAGGATATCCGCCTCCTGGCGCGAACACTAGCTACTTAGATCCTGTATCGGCGTTGGCTAATTGTTCCCCCGAACAATTTGAACTGTAACCTCCAGTACTGTCTTTTCTGTAATAAATTTTTCTTTACTGTTAAGAGCTGACTTTTATCAATATATGCATCCATTCACGGTCCTTGCGGGTTCCCTAACGAGTCGGGGTTTACGGACCAATTTTGAGCTTCCCTTGTCATTTCTTTACCGTACCATATAACGCCATCGCCGCTTTGGTTGGTTGGGGCTCTCTTACGGATTTTGCCTACTAGTATCCACATCCGCCCGATTTTGGTTGGACGTCACTTTAAATGGCCTTTTGCCCGTTGATTTTCCCTATCTTTCCTCCCCGCAAAGATGCGACCTCTTCGTCTTCTCCCCCTTCCCCAGAACTTTCTCGCCATTCTCCTTCCATTATAAATCCTTCGTCCCCCTTGTCTTCGTCCTGTTATCTTACCATCATGGCTTCAGCAGGGCATCCCATTAAAATTTCTTCGAAATCAGAAGCTTTTGAAATACAGGACTGGGTCTCTGAGGATGATGCGGTCAGAGACCCGATAACCGCCACTCAGCCTTCCATCCCCTACCTTTTCCGCCTTCCGGTCCAACTCCCACCCCTCCGGGGAGATCCTTCCGCGCTCCTTTCCCCTCCTTCCGCAACAGGGTGTGGAATCCTCCCTTCACGTGGGAGTATACGGTGGGAGGTCCTCATGCGGCCGCGGATCTTCCCCCACTTCCGCCAGCATTGGCTTTCGTGCCAGTTCCTTCAGCGAGGATTCATCCTTACTCTTTTGATGAAGGTCCACCAGTTCTTCCTCCACCTCAAAGTAGCGTTTCCAAGTCATATTGGCTCCTTCTCCCCCAAAGAGACATCTCCGTCTCATCCTCATCAAGAGTAATCGGAGAAAGTCTGTATAAATCAAGCCAATGTAATTATTTCAAATATATTAATGAAACAAAGAAGGAAAACGATATACGCTTTTGTCTTTTTCTTCAGAAGTAAGGTTTCGCTGAAGGATGGTACCCGGATCCAACACACACTTTTCTTTCTTCGAGGATTCGACCCTCTTAATTACTGATTGTCTTCCCGTCGACCTTCCCACTACCGCCTCCACGCTTCCTTTCTTTTCGCATTTATGGTCCCTACCTCTTCTACCAATAAATGCATTCCTCCCCTTCGTTGCTATAAAATCCAGACCTTTACACGATAGCTTTCACCATTCTCCTTTTTCCTTTGCTTGTCATGCGAATATCGAACAGGCGCGGTTCCTCGCCTTCTAAAGAAGATAAATGGCCGCTGGTACATAGTCATCTTGGAGGAACAAGTGAAGTGTTTACAGCAACAGCTAGAGGAAACCTCCGCCAACAATCGTTCCCTGCGCCAACAACTGATCGGGTCCCAAAAAGAACTGTCCAAGCAAATCTTCTTGAAGCAGTCTTATCTTCAACAGCTACTGCGCCAACCCCGACCGCGCAAAGAAACTCCATCCGTTCCGCCTAACAAAGAATTGTAATACCCTAGATGTATTAGGGTTTCTCTTGTTGTTTCTCCTTGTAGATGGCTGGGAGTATGTAGTTCTCCCGTATCATCGAACTTCCCTAGTTTATCTCCTTCCTCCAGGACCTTCTGAGTTGTACTACTCTTTACTCCTTTTGTATTTACATGTAATTTGGGGCATATTTCGGCTCTCCCGTCTTTTCAATCTGCTGGGTATATAGACCCCTTAGACGAGCCGACTCTGCTATCGCACAAGAATACAACCATATAAAGTTAATTAATACAAGCAACTGAGACATAGAACAAATAATAACCGAGGAATTTCGGTTCTTCCGTTTCACCACCACACGGGGATATCTTCCGCTTTGCGGGGATAGCAATTTGCATAAATAGAGTAAATAATAACCGAGGAGTCTCGGTTCTTCCGTTCCACCACCACACGGGGATATCTTCCGCTTTGCGGGGATGGCAATTTGCATAAATAGAGTAAATAATAATCGAGGAGTCTCGGTTCTTCCGTTCCACCACCACACGGGGATATCTTCCGCTTTGCGGGGATGGTAATTTGCATAAATAGAGTAAATAATAACCGAGGAGTCTCGGTTCTTCCGTTCCACCACAACACGGGGATAACTTCCGCTCTACGGGGATAGCACTTTATATATAATATAAGTAGTAACCGATGTATTACGGTTCTTCCGTTCCACCACCACACGAGGATGTTCTTCCGCTCTGCGGGGATAGCACTTTATGTTAAATACGGGGATTTAAAACATTTAAATTAAATGGCCAAATAATTAAGGAAATAATCCTGGAAATTTTTCGGGATTTTTCGGGAATTTTAGGAATTTTTCCGGAATTTTTCTGGAATTAAACGGACTCCGTACGAGATTTTTACGGGGATAAAATAAATAGGCTTTATCTAAGGGGTATTAACCTAAACCGGAAACCCTAAGTTTTTACTTTTTCTATTTCCCTTTTTTCCCGCCGCGCCTCGATTATTCTCTTCGGCAGTTTCTCCTCGCGCGAGCCGCTTTCGCCCGACGTCGCCGCGCCCGATGCCAGCGCCCTCTTCTTGTGCCGTGACCCTCGTCACATCCTTCCAGCCAGCGATGCCTTCTTCTCACTTGCGGCCAGAGTAAGCCTTGTAGGCTTTCCGAGCCCGGCCGCCTCTCCGCATCGGCAAACGCGGCCAGCCGCCGACGCGACGCTTCTCGCGCCCTCGCGACGGCCGTCGATCGCCGCTGCGCCGCGGCCAGCACAGCCGGTCGCGGCGCGAGCTCGCCGCCCACGCCTTCCCATGCTCGGCCGTCGGTCCTTGCCTCTGAGCCGTCGTCCTCGCGCCACGGCCTCGCTCCGACACATCCATTGCAGCCCCTTCTTCCTACGCCACCTAGGATGTCCCTCCCGCAAGCTCGCTCGCTTGCCTTTCACGGTGAGGGTGGAGTAGGTACCTAGATTTCCCTGGTTTTCTTCTTTGTACAAGGATTCTATGGGTGTGGTGGCGTGATTAGAGGCAAAGGAAGCCATTGTGAGAGGTGTGAGGGTTTTGTTTGGAGGGTGTCGTGTGGTTGGGTTGGAAGTGTCGCAAGGTCGGATGTTAGTGGGATGTATATGGAATTCCTAAGGGGTGAGCTTAGTCGATTGGGTTGATTACGGTGTTATCCGTTTGATTGGCATGTTAGTAGCGAGAATGGTTCAAAAAATGTGTTACTCGGAGGATATGGGATTTGGGCTAAATTAATTGTATGGATTGTTTGTGGACAAGGAAAATTGGAAATAGTTTGGGTTAATTGGGATATAAAGGAAATCGATTAATTATTCGATTTGTTGTTGAATTGTATATTTTGTGCTTGACTATAATTATGCTATATGCAGGTTTTGGTCACGAGGCAGGTTCCCAGTCGTGACGATTTGGTTCTTTTTACGGATATATATTCAGGCGGGTACTTTGACTTATCTTTTAGATATAGTCAAGTTGATATGTTAGTTAGGATAGCATGCAATACTTTTCATGTTTATATGCCTAGTATGCTTAGTGCCTACTTGCTACATGCATTTGATCAAGATGATTATATCTACCGCTTTATTTGGATCATGGTTGCTTGGATCAGTTATATGCACTTATTGACTTTGCATATTATTCGGATGGATATTTGTAGTTGGATTTACATGCTTTAGTATCATGCACCATCTTGCATGATTGCATGCTGGCTGGACGGGGTTCCATTATTGTTGAGCCCGCAGCTAGTTACATGGCCTGCACACACTGCCACTCATGGGTTAGTGGTACATCAGGAGGGTGTGTGCAGTTGCTCTGTCCAGTTGGACGCTCATGGGTAGCGAGAGGCGTGGTAGGGGCGAGGATCCCTCCTCCGCCTATGACAGGAGATGAGAGCTTAGCTCCCCACTATGTTTGGCGGGAGGATAGGTGTACTCAAAGATCCCATCCACTCACCACTCGGGAAGCGATGATGGCAGAGTGCGTCATAGCTCATAGCCCTACCCACTCGGTTTCACCATTGTGTGTGAGGCGGCGTCGGGTGACCATGTCATTGCGACATGCATTTTGCGGATTGCATTTGTATTGTGTTTGTGCATTATTGTATTGATGCCTTGGATGTTGCATATGATTGACATGCATACAGATTCATATTCTTATATGGTGATGACTTTATCTCTTATAGTAGGGCACATGCTCCTATATCGAGTAGGAGACTCAGTGAGTACACCTTTTCATTTATTTCTTGCTTACCATATATATGAGATCTGCATGATTAGTATTGTTAGCTATTTCTTGCCATTCATATCTACTATACACAGAGTTCTTTGAACTCACTCACCGTTGATTATATCTATTTAGGATGAAGTATCAGAGAGTCCATTTGCGACCCCACTCGTCGTGGAAGTTATTTTGTTATTTGTGTTTACGGTTTTTGGGTATTTTGATTAGAATATGTGTTTAGTTTGAGATTGGATATTTGTACATGGATGTTTTGGTATGTCCTTATGGATCCTTTGATTCGGATTTTTATTTGATTGGATTTGTTGAGTATTCCCGCCGGATGGCGGAAGAGGTAGGTTTATTATGATATTCTTTTGGATATATCATTTGATGATGGCCTGAGGCCAAATTATATCTGCATGGGTTTGGATTGGACGTGTTGACCTATGTATATTGGCCGTGGAGGCCTTGTATAAAATTGGGATTGTCACCCGCACAGGGGAGATCTTTGTCGGATTTTGTCCGTGGAGACTCCTGGGGCGTGACAATTTATTTTATCGAGCGTAGGTTTCCGAGTTCTTAGGGTCTTTGGGTTTATGGAGTTCGCCAAGTTTGGCGGTTAACCGGGTATTTTCGATTGGTACGGATTCGGCGATTTTTATGTTTCGAAATTAAGGTATTATCGAATAGGTCAATATGGGGATTCCGCAAGACATCTCCGCATCCTAACAGGTAAATAAATTCTAGAAAATTTTCTAGATTTAGTGCATATTTATCTTGGTTATATTTGGTTATGCGGTGATATCATGTTTTATCTAGTATTGTTTTAACATGATATCATTGGATGATTAGATTTTTAGGTTCTTTGGTTTATAGATAGCATTTGGTTATTAATCTATTATGCTATATAGCTAGTTATCATTGTGATATAAATGATAAGATATAAATGATAAGATGTTTACCTCTTAGGATTTGACTAGTATTAGGATTATTATACTAGTTGAATAATATGATTAAAATGGATAAATTCGTAGAAGGTATGAGGACATTATTACATAGCTTATGTAGTTTAGGGTAGATATAAGCATCCGATGCTTTATTTATATATTGCCTTGACTTTGTTGCATTGACTTTGATCCGCATGACCCTTTAGTTATACCTTAATAAATTTCAGCTATTGATTCCCATTAGTAGGACTATCGGCCGCTTATTATTAGACAAGATGTTATGTGTTTTATGGCTTATGTGATATTGCGGAGATATCATGATTAAGACTAGTAGAGATAGAATAACTTAGATGAGGTTATTCTGAGAGCGATCTCGAGAATGAAACAACATTAGTGGAACCCTAGGCGAATGATCCTGGATGTGCATATTGGTATATGTGATTACCCATTTCTGTTTCATTGATATGGTGATCGGAGGTCGAATGATTAGGATGCGATTAATCCTTACTATATCCCATTCTTGGTTGAGAGAGAGTCCGCAGAGAGTCTCTCTATAGGTAGGTGCTTTGTATACATGTGGTCTCTCATGCATGGTTGAGATGACCCACTGCAAGATATATTCTTGCGTTATTCGCTCGGAGTTGGTGATAATCGGATTCGATGACGATGTAGCTAGATAGCTACTTTACATCTTAAGTAACCACGAGATCTGTTCGTGGTAGCATGTCAGCATGCATGATTGAGCCGGTAGGACGATATAATTTGGGATTAACCTCTTGAAGGGCTTGATAGTAGACTTTGTGGTCCTTTATTGGCCTTGATAGGCATTTCTTGTTAGATTGGGACAAAACCTTATGATTAATCATCTCGACGCGATTATTAGTGGTGGATTTATGATTTTGATCGACCTTGATAACCGATCATGTTAGAAGGGTTGGAACGCTAGATTTAACCATTCTAGACTTATTTATTTATAAGTTGATGATCTTTATCGACCTTTGATAAACATTTTATTTTAGAGGTGTTGAAACCCTCGCTTGACCGCCTTCAATGGGTTTAATTGTAGATCGATGATCTTATCGATTTTGATAGTCGCTTTATGTTGGATATATTGGATAACCCTAGGCTTAACAACCTAGGATAAATCGATCGCTCACGCCGACCTATCAATGGTGGTAGTGTTAGTGCGCAAATAATAATTAGATATTTATATACAGTTTATCCACGAGTCTCATTCGTGGTAGCATGTGGTCGCACGAGACCGAGTTTATTGATTGTCGCTCATGGGTTACGTCATGTAGCTCATAGATAGTTTCCTTTGTGCGAGAGCCACGAGACTTTATCGTGGTATCCGATGTACACGCTTGTTGCAGTGGTTGTGTATGTGCGTATATTTATTATACCACGATCGATGGTAGTGTGATCGATATGGTACTGAGGGTCGGGTTACTTTAGTTTGTTCCTCGTGACTTCCATTATGTGCATTATGATTATGCACTATTATCTATACATCCACAGAGTGGTTGTACTTATCCCTCCTCATTTATCCTCTAGGTTAATCGATGGAGGACGGTCATTGACCTACCTTCGAGTCGCCGAGAGTTCCTTGCCGTGCTTGTCTCCCGCATCGTCGGATGCCGCTTTGTTTACTTTATCGGTGTTGCATTTTATTTATGCACTTTGGATTTTGTCGCAATTGGATTTGGGGTCATAAAACTATTTTACTTTGATTGATATATGTTTAGTCGATGCATGCATGCGATTATTGAAATACTTATATTTCTATAATTATTTCGAGGTTTTTACCAGATTCGTCCATGGATTTCGATATTGTCACTAAGGGCTCTTCCATCATTCGGATGACGGATATGCCCCTCGTGACGTGACAATTTTATTGGTTTGTGGTTTTGCGGGTTTTGTGTATCGAGGATTTTATTTTCCTTGGATTTTTGGGAGTTCTCGTGTTTTGGGACCAAGCAAGTCAAGGATATCTCTCGAGCTATAAGAAAAGTTGTCTTTAGTGGTTATAGTACTTTTGTGGTTAGGAAAACTATTGACTTAGGGAAATTGCCCCTACTCATGGTCGTGGACGAGTTCGACGACGTATTGATCCTGAGGAATCTAATGATGATTTCAGAGGTACGGATTCTTTAGAGGTGCCGACTGATGTCGAATTAGGAAGCTAGGTTAGACCCGCTAGCCACCCATTAGGAGGACAAGGAGTAAACCCTCGGAGAATATCACCATACTAATAGTGATTTGGTTATGGATTAGGCGTATATGCCTACACTTGTCAAGACGATGAAAGATCGCTTTTATCTTATTATAGGAGGTGTTGTATGGGATATTTATCTGTCCAATATTTCTTCCAGAGAAGATCCAACTCTTGTTAAAAGAGAGATGGACCTTTGAGGTTATACATCGATTATCGATGATGGAATGCGGTAGTGGTAGAAGGAAATGAATATCCTTCATGGTGGATTGATGATCTATTTAGATCAGCTATAGGACATTTGTATATACTCTAGGATTGATTGGTGATTGGTGTGATGATATTGTAGGACAGGTGTCATACAATTATCAAAGTCGATGATGATATATCATCACCAGAGTAAAGAGGATACATGTGTGTATAGTGGTGACAATTTCATACTTGGTATGAATTGGTATGAGATTTTGATATCATATTAAACTTATCGACGACTTAGTCGTCCCAGTGATTTGGAAATCGTGTATTCTGGACACGATTGGATCATTTGTGATGGTGGCAGTTGGAGTTGAGCACTCTACCATCGTAAATGATGATTTTCGGGTATTGATTTGATTATTACCATAGATATGGATAGGATGCTCTAGTGGGTGATGGAATTTATTGATTGTTGACTTTTACACCAGTGTTGTGTGATCATTCTCGAGTGAAAGGAAGGTTAATTTATATGCGGATGCGATGTTTCAGAGAATAGAGCGTTTCTGATTTAGTTGATCGAGACATATCCTATGTTTACGTCAAATGAGGAACTACGGGATGGTTTGTCATATATATAATATGACGTGGACTTAGCAGATATTATGTTGTTTTGTAGAGGTGAGGAGCAGGAATGCTTATGAGGTTTGAGCTAGCTCTTGAGTAGGCACGCGAGTTGTTAGAACACGGATAGTTGCCACCGGGAGACCGAATTCAAAGTTTTGATCACCTTCCGTTCTGTGCGATAGAATGGATTTTAGACAGCAGATTGCTTTTGAGAGAAAATATTTCTCCATTTCTGAGGAGAATGGTGGGTTACATAGTTACATTCGAATTTAGGAAGAGTTACTATTGATTCAGGAACAACAGATAGATTCCTGTTGGAATGATAGAGAGCATTTACCATAGATTTGTACTCTTGCTCTACCGGTTCGGAATTAGTGATAGTGGAATTTATATGTCGTAGGTGGCTAGATAGCTACCTGACATCTTGACTGGCTATGAGTCCCGGTCGTGGTAGCATGTCGTTGGCCGTAAGTAGTGCCTTTGGTATTACCTCGAGAGCCACGAGGCTTTATCATGATATTTTGATAAGTATTGCTGATGATCGCAAAAAGGTTCTGTATGTTGCAGATGTATAGGATTGTATCCGGAAAATAGTAAGTATTGAAACGTTCTCCATGGTGGAACGACATGCAGGACATAGTTGATTGTGCAGTGTGTCAACTAGTAAAGGTGGTATATAAATAATCAGGAAGGTTCTGTACCGAGATGGACGTGAAAGCATAGTATGATGGACAGTGTTGGGAGATTATTTGGAATTCGGAAAGGACTTAGTATGATTAGTTAAGTCCGCTCATTTTCATTCGATCCATACGAGGAGTTTGTTGGATCGCTAGATAGGTTATATTGTGGCGATTTCTAGTTCATGGAGGATCTTTGAGTATCGTATGCGATAGCGATTCAGGATTTACCTTAGGATTATGGTAAAATCTTTAACAGGTCACGGATATAGAGCTCCACTCTGTACGACTAGGTACTTATTATAGGTGGTCGATATGAAGATATTATTCATACATTGGAAGAGATGCTATAAGTGTGATTTGATTTTAAGGGATATCAAGAACCCCACTTAGTCACTGAGGTGTGACTTGTCTCCGTGTGCTTGAGATGGTTGTTGGGACATCTCGTACTAATATACGAGTAGGAAATTTGGGGACCAAATTTTTATTAGTGGGGGAGAATGTTAAATACGGGGATTTAAAACATTTAAATTAAATGGCCAAATAATTAAGGAAATAATCCTGGAAATTTTTCGGATTTTTAGGAATTTTAGGAATTTTTCCGAATTTTTCTGAATTAAACTCAGACGAGATTTTTAGGGATAAAATAAATAGGCTTTATCTAGGGTATTAACCTAAACCTAAACCCTAAGTTTTTACTTTTCTATTTCTTTTTTCCCGCCTGATTATTCTCTTCCTTTCTCCTCGGAGCCGCTTGCCGCGCCGATGCAACCGCGCCTCTTTCTTCCGGCGACCTCTCTCGCCCTTCACGGCGATGCCTTCTTCTCCGCCGAGCCGAGTAAGCCTTGTAGGCTTTTATCCAGCCGCTGTCTAGCCGCAGCTCGCAAGCGCCTCGCGTCATGCTGCGCTCGGCAGCCCTCGCCGACGCCGTCGCATCCTCGCGGCGCCGCGAGCACGTCTGGCGTCGGCGACGCGAGCTCGCCGCCCACGCCGCTTCCTGCGCCGCCGGTCCTTGCCTCGAGCCGTCGTCGCGCCGCCGCCTGCCGACGCTCCACTCGGCGCCATCGCCAACCCTTCTTCCTCCCGACGCCACCCAGATCGGGCATTGTCTCCGCAAGCTCCGGCGCTGCCTTTCGCTGAGGGTGGAGCTCGGTAAATACCTAGATTTCTGGTTTTCTTCTGAAGGATTCATGGGTGTGGTGGGCAAGTGATTAGGTGCAAGGAAGTGAGTGTGAGAGGTCGTGAGGGTTTTGTTTGGAGGGTGTCGTGGTTTGGGTTGGAAGTGGTCGGCAAGGTCGGATGTTAGTGGGATGTATATGGAATTCCTAGGGTGAGTTTGATTGGTCGAGTTGATTACTTAGTCGTTTGATTGGCATGTTAGTGAGCGAGGAATGGTTTGTGTTACTCGGAGGATATGGGATTTGGGCTAAATTAATTGTATGGATTGTTTGTGGACAAGGAAAATTGGAAATAGTTTGGGTTAATTGGGATATAAAGGAAATCGATTAATTATTCGATTTGTTGTTGAATTGTATATTTTGTGCTTGACTATAATTATGCTATATGCAGGTTTTGGTCACGAGGCAGGTTCCCAGTCGTGACGATTTGGTTCTTTTTACGGATATATATTCAGGCGGGTACTTTGACTTATCTTTTAGATATAGTCAAGTTGATATGTTAGTTAGGATAGCATGCAATACTTTTCATGTTTATATGCCTAGTATGCTTAGTGCCTACTTGCTACATGCATTTGATCAGTATGATTATATCTTCCCTGTTTTATTTGGATCATGGTTGCTTGGATCAGTTATATGCACTTATTGACTTTGCATATTATTCGGATGGATATTTGTAGTTGGATTTACATGCTTTAGTATCATGCACCATCTTGCATGATTGCATGCTGGCTGGACGGGGTTCCATTATTGTTGAGCCCAGTAGTTACATGGCTCGCACACCGCCACTCATGGGTTAGTGGTACATCGAGGGTGTGTGCGCTCTCACAGTTCTACCGACCGCTATGGGTAGCGAAGGCAGGTGCGGTAGTGGCAGTGGATCCTCCTCGGGCCTATGACACCGGGAGATGAGAGCTTAGCTCCCCCACTATGTTTGGGGCAGGAGGATAGGTGTACTCCGACAGCATCCTGTCCACTCGGTCACTCAGGAGCAGTGATGGCAGAGTGCACAGTTGTCATAGCCCTACCCACTCGGTTTCACCATTGCGTGTGAGGCGGTCAAGGCGTCAGGTGACCATGTCATTTGCACGACATGCATTTTGCACGGATTGCATTTGTATTGTGTTTGTGATTATTGTATTGATGCCTTGGATGTTGCATATGATCGACATGCATACAGTGATTCATATTCTTATATGGTGATGACTTTATCTCTTATAGTAGGGCACATGCTCCTATATCGTAGTAGGAGACTCAGTGAGTACAAATTCCTTTTCATTTATTTCTTGCTTACCATATATATGAGACTGTACTGGCATGATTAGTATTGTTAGCTATTTCTTGCCATTCATATCTACTATACCCGCAGAGTTCTTCAACTCACCCCGCTGATTATATCTATTTCGTGATGAAGCTCAGAGAGTCCAAATGCCAAACCCCTCGCCGTGGAAGTGTATTTTGTTATTTGTGTTTACGGTTTTGGGTATTTTGATTAGAATATGTGTTTAGGACTGGAGTTGGATATTTGTACCTGTGGATGTTTTGGTATGTCCTTAGGGATCTTTGATCGGATTTTTATTTCGATTGGATTTCGGTTGAGTATTCCTGCCCAGATGGCAGAAGAGGTAGGTTTAGTTATGATATTCTTTTGGATATATCATTTGATTGAAGGCCTGAGGCCTAATTATACTCTGCATGGGTTGTTTGGATTCCGGTCGTGTTGACCGATGTATAGTGGCCGTGTAGGCCTTGTATAAAAATTGGTATTGTCACCCGTACAGGGGAGATGCTGTCGGATTTTCGTCTGGCGGAGACTCCCTCGGGGCGTGACACTTTATATATAACATAAGTAGTAACCGAGGAGTCTCGGTTCCTCCGTTCCACCACCACACGGGGATAAACTTCCGCTCTACGGGGATAGCATTTTGCATATAAAGTAAGTAGTAACCGAGGAATCTCGGTTCTTCCGTTCCACCACCACACGGGGATAAACTTCCGCTCTGCGGGGATAGCATTTCATATATAGAGTAAATAGTAACCGAGGAGTCTCGGTTCTTCCGTTCCACCACCACACAGGGATAAACTTCCGCTCTGCGGGGATAGCATTTTGCATATAAAGTAAGTAGTAACCGAGGAATCTCGGTTCTTCCGTTCCACCACCACACGGGGATAAACTTCGCTCTGAGGATAGCATTTTGTATATAGAGTAAATAGCAGGAGTCTCGGTTCTTCCGCTTCACCACCACCACACGGGATAAACTTCGCTCTGCGAGGATAGCATTTTGCATATAAAGTAAGTAATGTAAGGAATCTCGGTTCTTCCGCTCCACCACCACACCGGGATAAACTTCCGCTCTGCGAGGATAGCATTTGCATATAAAGTAAGTAGTAGAGGAATCTCGGTTCTTGGATCCACCACCACCACGGGATAAACTTCCGCTCTGCGGGGATAGCATTTTGCATATAAAGTAAGTAGTAACCGAGGAATCTCGGTTCTTCCGTTCCACCACCACACGGGGATAAACTTCCGCTTTGCGGGAATAGCATTTCATATATAGAGTAAATAGTAACCGAGGAGTCTCGGTTCTTCCGTTCCACCACCACACGGGGATAAACTTCCGCTCTGCGGGGATAGCATTTCATATATAGAGTAAATAGTAACCGAGGAATCTCGGTTCTTCCGTTCCACCACCACACGGGGATAAACTTCCGCTCTGCGGGGATAGTGTTAGGAATCGTTGGAAAGGCTAGAGGGGGGGTGAATAGCGTAGATGAAATTCGCTCTCGTTTGTGTCTACAATTTCGTTAGTGCGCAGCGGAAATAGAAATAATAAAAGCGATAACGAAATAGACAACAAGCTAACACAATGATATAACGTGGTTCGGAACCGCACGGTTCCTACTCCACGGATCGAGCTCTAAAGAGCCCTAGTGATGCACACGCACTCACTAATGATAAACACTCCTTCTCGACACAAGTCGGAGGCGGAGAAACCCCTTACAATAGATCTTACAACAGTAAGAATGAAATACAAGCAATATACAATGTAAATATGAAATAAAAGTAAAGAAAAGACTTTACAACACTTGCTTTGATTGCTTGAATGCTTGGTTGCTTGCTTGCACTTGGAAACCTGATTTGCACCAACAAATCGCCCCAATAGCCCTCAAGAACCGGTTGCTTTTTCCTCCATCACGAGCTCCATATATAGCTTCAACCTGTGCTGGAAAAAGTCTATCAGTCGACTGATGCCACTGTTGTCGTGAGACAACGGCTAGTTCCACGTTGGATAAGTCCAACGGAACTACTATCAGTCGACTGATTGTGACCATCGATCGGATGAAGTCCTCACTCGACCGGTCAGTCTCGACTCCGATACGTGGTCGAATTCGCAGCACCGATCGGGATCACGATCGGTGAGCTCGAGTCATCGATCGCTAACCTATGGCGGTCGGCTAGGCTATCCATAACCACCAAACCCTAGTTGACTCGGTCGGTCGCCACATGGCACGGTCGGCACACCTCAACCATGAGGTTTTAACTCAAGTATGGTTCCCCCATACTTGCTAGACCACCCTTAGCCTAGACCTAAGCCTTCTAGTCACCTCCATTAGCCTCACGCCTCTCGGATCCCTCCAAGTCATCCATGACTTGTTCATCCATCGCGCTAGCCTTCAGGTGCTTCCGTCGGCTATGTCATGCTAACGGTGTCTACACCGCCAAGGCACATTGGACTTACGCCGCCAAGACTCCGCTTGGACTTTACGCCGCCAACCATTGGACTTATGCTGCCAAGACTCCCGCTTGGACTTTACGCCGCCAATATCAAACCCTTGGACTTCTCAAATGCCAAGACTCAAGCTTGGACTTTCCATGCCAAGACCATGCTTGGACTTTCCTTGCCAACCCATGTTGGACTTTACATTGCCAAGTGTCCGACTTGGACTTTCCATGACAATTATATTGTCATATGTTTTTGTCGAAACATCAAAACACATCAAAACATCACTCGAGCCAAACTCGAGTCCTGGTCAATCGTGACCTGGGCCGATTGCACCAACAGATAGCATTTTGCATATAAAGTAAGTAGTAACCGAGGAATCTCGATTCTTCCGTTCCACCACCACACGGGGATAAACTTCCGCTCTGCGGGGATAGCATTTCATATATAGAGTAAATAGTAACCGAGGAGTCTCGGTTCTTCCGTTCCACCACCACACGGGGATAAACTTCCGCTCTGCGGGTATAGCATTTCATATATAGAGTAAATAGTAACCGAGGAGTCTCGGTTCTTCCGTTCCACCACCACACGGGGATAAACTTCCGCTCTGCGGGGATAGCATTTCATATATAGAGTAAATAGTAACCGAGGAGTCTCGGTTCTTCCGTTCCACCACCACACGGGGATAAACTTCCGCTCTGCGGGGATAGCATTTCATATATAATGGGCTATTTAGGAAAAATAAATCCTTCTTTCCCTTTCACTACCGACGCGAAGCCCATTAACAGCTGCAAGCCCATGCTTCCTCCTTTTATAGGGGACCCTTTCGCCTTCGTTTCTTCTGCTACCTTCATCCCCTCGTCTTTTGGTTTCCTTCTTCTTCACTCGTTTGCTCCTCCGTCGTCAAATTTTGTTTCTTCTATCTTTTCTTCCCGGTTCCTCGTCTTTCGTTATTTTCAGATATCCGAGATGCATTCCACCTTCTTCCGGGAAATAGCGGGGCCAGCTACGAATCGCAAGGGTATCACCCTTAGCTTCTTCTTCTTCTTCACCTCCTTCGATCACCACACCATACAGAATCACCTCGTGCGTTCTCCCTCTCCTCCTTGGTGACTTTCGCTACCCCATCCCGAAGGAAGCCGGTCATCACCCTCTTCACTTCCTCCTACTGTACAAGCCCTAACTTTTCCCTTTGCCTCCTTCACACGATATTGAAATCGCCTCTTCTTCCCCTGAACACAGGGAGGCATCAGGAAGGAGATGCCTCATGCCCGGTGTGAGGTTATACCACCCCAGTCTTCTCTTTCCCGAGTTATTCCTCTGAACCCATGGCGATTGACATTCCTTCACCGCCACTTCCCCCTTTGTTTATCGCTGAAGAGTCCTTCCTTCTGTGGACCCTAACGAGGTCCTTCTACTTCTAAAATCCCATTGAAGGCTTCCCGACCCAGTGCTCATCATCTCATCTTCTCAGACCCTCCTCCGATCGGCCTCCTTCGATTTTTCCTTCCGACTTCACCTCCCGGACAAATGTGGCGCCCATTCTCCCGCATCTCTGAATATGTCACCCTTGACCACCACTTCCATGGACCTTTTGAATGAGACTCCTCCTTCTCTCCGTTCTCCACCACCGAATATTGCCTCCATTCTTCCCTTTACGAGTGAGATTCCCCCGTCGGCATCATCCGTCTCATCTTCTTCCCTTTCTCCCAGGAGTCTTCGGATTCTGAACTTAGAGGAGATGACTCCTCGTATGGAAGGCTGCGTCATGCTTTGGACTGTACATTTTCTTAATCAATTTCCTTAGCTTTGTTTAATCGACCCATTTCTTTTCTCTTCAACCGGCATGTAGGCCACGACCACCAGAATTGGATCGTTCCCTTCACCAATATCGCTCGCCCAAGAATGGGAAGCAACAACAGGAAGATTTAGCGAATGCTCGGGAATCGAACGACTCTGTCCACCAATTATCCGGTGCGGAGCAATTAGCCGAGGCTCACCAACAAATCTGGAGGGATCGACACTAGTGCAGTATTGAAGGCGCAATCACATCCAGGGGCAGATCCACTCGTCCCCCAGCAAGAAATCCAGTCGGCCTCTCTTAACACAGAATCTTCCTTGGCTCAAGAGTTAATACATCTTCAAGGGCAGGTGAGAGCTTCTCAAGGAAGCAACAAGATTCCGACGCCCTCGCTCGTCTTCAGGTTCAATATCGAGCACAAGATCAAATAGGGGACCTTCGCACCCGCTTATGCAAGGAGGTACAAGAAAACTCCTCCCTTATAAATTCCGGGGCGCATGCTCATGCCCGTCTGCGCAGGCAAGAGACTTCCCTCCAGAGGATGAGCTCTGAACTTGCCCGAACCAGATCGTATTCCGAAGCAGTGGAGGGGATTTCAGCTTCCATGCGCCAAAATATGGTGGAGATGACACACCTTGTGCAGCAGGACCAAAGTTCTCGGTGATGAGCGTTTCCACCTGGTGGCCCGCAATTATGGAGGTGTCACGCGCTATGGGCGTCGTCGAAATCTTTGCGAACAACAAGAAAAGTGCGAGGCGGCATCGAGCGAAACGGCCTCGATCAGAACCGCCAGGAGCGACTCGTTATTTTAATGCGCGCCACTTATCAGGACGGATTTAATGACGCAGTTAGACAATATGCCGCCCAGGGATTGCCTCCTCCAACTTATCCTTCATTTTCTTTAAATTGGGAGGCTGGGTTCAAACGTTATCCTCCTGAACGATTTAAGCTGTAATACAATATCTCATTTTGAAACGGGGATTTCCTTTCTGTGTTTCTGTTTCTCCTTCAATACTCATTGGTAATACCGTATTGCCCTTGTAAATAACCCCTCAATGAAATTTAGAGAGCACTTGGTATTCAATTAATATAATCAATTCAATAAACACTCCCTCTGAGTTTCATAATCTCTCCTTTTCTATTTCATATTTCTCATACAGTGTAAAAGAGCTTCAAGTGAAGGGCGTTCCAAGGTCGTGGAAGCTCTTTGCCTTGGTCGTCTCGAGATAATATCGACCTGCTACGCAGTGTTATCTCGTAGGGTCCCTCCCGATTAGAACCAACTTTCCGGATCTCAGTGGATTGACCTTCCCAATCTCCTTCTTGAAATCTCCGAGGCACCACTTTCTTATTAAAGGCTCATTGAACTCTCACTTGTAAAATTCCGCTCGCCTCGCCATCTCCGCCTTTCCTCCACCGATCTAATTGTGCTTGGATAAGTTGGTTCCGATCTGGCTCGTATGCTTTTACCCGAGCGCTATCCAACAAAACTTCGACCGGAATAACGGCCTCCACCCCATATACCAAACTAAAGGGAGTCTCTCCTGTCGCTGTCTTAGGTGTGGTTCGATAGGCCCACAGGACGCCTGGTAGCTCTTCCACCCAGTTTCCCCTCTGAGCACCCAACTTGGTCTTTAATCCTTGAACGAGGATCCTGTTAGTTACCTCCACTTGTCCATTCGCTTGAGGGTGAGCTACCGAAGTGAAAGCTTGCTGAATGTTGAGACTTTGGCAACATTCTTGAATCTTTTTCCCTTGGAACTGTCGCTCATTATCACTGACTATTTTTCGAGGGATACCATACCGACAAATGATATTTCTCCATAAGAACTGTATTACGGCATTCTCCGTAATTTTGGCTAAGGGCTCGGCCTCCACCCATTTGGAAAAATAATCCACAGCGACCAATAAAAACCTCTTCTGTAAAGGTGCCGTTGGCATTGGACCCACTATATCCATTCCCCATTGGTCAAAGGATGGGAAGAGACTACACTTTCATTAACTCGGTGGTCGCTCGAGCAGTTGCTATGTTTCTGACAAGCGATGCAACTTTGTACTATACGAGCCGCATCTCGTTGAAGAGTATGCCAAAAGTATCCGGCCAACAAGGTCTTTCTTGCTAAAGCTCTCCCTCCTAAATAATTGCTGTAACATCCTTCATGGATCTCCCAGAGTACCCATTCCGCATCCTTATTTCCTAGGCATTTTAACAAGGGTCGCCCGAAAGAGGTCTTGTACAGGTCTTCATTTAAGAGGATGAACCGTTTGGCTCGGTGTATTAAAGTAGATGCCGCAATTTTCCTTTCAGAATCTTCCGTCTGCCGTAAATAAGCTATGATATCGGTTCTCCAATCAAGAATTAGGCTTGATTCGTCTCCCTCTATGTTGCATATTGCTAAGGAAGTGTGAATTCTACTGGATCGTCTCCGATGATTTTATTCCTCCCACAGCTAGCCATCCGAGCCAATTCATCGCCTTCTCATTGTGCTCATGAATTTGCTTAAAGAGGACTTGATGAAATTGAGCTTTTTTTTTCTCAAAAGCTTTCAAGTACTTGTGCAGCCTTTCCTCCCGAACCGCAAAAGAACTTTGAAGTTGGGATATTACCAACTGGGAATCCGAGTGGATCACAATGGAAGAAGCCCCTACCGCTTTAGCAGCCTGCAATCCCGCTAGGATAGCTTCATATTCCGCTTCATTATTAGATGTCCGATATTCCAGGCGAACGGCTAATCGAGTTTCTTCACCCTCCGGGGTAATTAATAGAACACCAACACCACTGCATGTAGATCCTGAGGAGCCATCTACGAATATATTCCATGCCTTTGATTCCCTCTCCTTCATAGCTGAACCTTCTTCCGAACCACAAGGTACCTCGGCAGAAATCGTGAGGGCACGGGCCTGATGACCGTGCGAGGTTGATAGTGTATATCATACTCGCTTAGCTCTATCACCCATTTGGCTAACCTTCCCGAGAAATTTGGCTTAGTGACGACCTTGCCCAATTCGCTGTGTGTTAAAACGGTGATAGGATGAGCTAAAAAGTATGGCCTCAGTTTGCGGGCGGTTAGCACTAAGATATATGCCAGCTTCTCTAACTCCGTATAACGGAATTCTGTCCCCTTCAGAATATGGCTGGTATAGTAAATAGGTTGCTGGTGAGAACCTTCTTGTTTCAGTAATACCGAACTAACGGCTCCTTCTGAGACGACCAGATACATCCATAGTGGTTCTCCCTATATTGGTTTAGCGATAGAGTCGGCGGATATCTCTTCAACTCTGGAAAGCTTGTTCACATTGATCGTCCCTGAAATTTAGTAGCTTTAAGATCTTGAAGAAAGGTAGCCCTTTGTCAGCCGATCCGGCTATGAATCGGGATAAAGAAACAATCCCGCCACCAACTGGGTCTCTTGCAGGTTAGTAGGTGATTTCATGTTGCATAAGGCCTTCACCTTCTCGGGGTTGGCTTGCAACCCCTTCTCAGTCACAATGTACCCCAAGAACTTGTCACTTTTTATCCCGAACAAGCATTTGTTAGGGTTTAGCTTCATATTAAATCGCCTTAACGTAGCGAAGGTTTCATTCAAGTCCTTGACTAAATCCCGAGTGACCTTCGACTTGACCAGGATGTCATCCACGTAGACCTCCACATTCTTCCCATTACATTCGCAAAAATTTTGTCCATAAAGCGATATGTAGCCCCGGCGTTCTTCAATCCGAACGGCATGACCACATAGGCATATAATCCCCCTGCAGTCACAAAGCTAACCCTCTTTTGATCCTCTTCAGCCAAAGGTATTTGATGATATCCCTGATATGCATCCATTAGGGAAACCACTTCATATCCTACAGTAGAATCCACCAATTGATCAATACAAGGCAAGGGGTAGCAGTCTTTAGGGCATGCTTTATTCAAATCACGGAAATCGATACACATCCTCCATTGCCCAGAAGGCTTGGGGACCAAGACTACATTAGAAACCCATTCGGGAAACTGGATTTCCTTTACATGGCCGCTTTTAGTAGCTTATCCACCTCCTCGGCTATGATCTTGTCTTTCTCGGGTCCAAAATGTCGCCTCTTACATTGGGCCAGGTGGGCTCCTCTAATGATGTTGAGGTGGTGTTCCGCTACTTGAGGATGGATACCGTGAGATCATGCACATCTCTTGCAAAGATGTCCTCATTCTCCTTTAAGCAGACCACGGCTCTCCTTTGATATCCAATTTGTTGTGCTATCCGTGTGGTCTTTCGGAGCAATCTCCACGATTCTCCCTCCTCTATCTTATTAGCCTTGGGGAAATTCCTCCGGAGACCTTGAGCGTCGGTAGCGATAGCGACTTGCCTTTTAGGTCTTGATTACGGCCTTCTTTTGATCATCCCGAACCATTTGCACATAGCGACTCGGAAGGCCTTACATTCTCCACGAACTTCTCCCACCAATTGTCCCCTTTGGAAATTTACTTCTTGTGATGCGGAAATACGGCTGAAAAGGGTGAGAAAGGCGCCAGAATAAGCGTTATAAGTGGATGGAGCATCCACGATAAGGAAAGGATTATACTAGTTTTTGGCGGGGCTTTTCACCCGAGTTAAAGGCAATGAAATCGCCGTCAGATTGGACCATGTGCCTGCGAATCAGAAAGGGAGTGGACACATCTTCTTCTGGGCATTTCCAGTTGCATGACTGAAGGCCTCTGGAAGAGGATGTTGTGAGCTCCCGAATCAACTAGCACCGGGCCACTTCATAGTGGCGAGGATATACGGATAACCAAGGCGTCTGTATGAGGCAACAGAACACCCTGCAGATCTTCTGGCCCGAACGAAATGGGCGGCGCCGCTTGTACAGTCTGGTCGATGACTATGGCCAAACTCTCCATAAGACGGGCATATGACTTAGTGCGGTTAGAGTCCGTCGATGAGTCCTCCGGCTATCACATGGATAACTCCCCGAGGGCGAAGGTCATCTGAAATGGAGGAAGGGCCCTCACCTGATGGACCTTCTTGAGAGACCACCTCTCGGGACGGCGTTTGGGGGGAAGTGACCCGAGGTTGTTGATTATACGGCCCCGGACGGGCGACATTGGTTCGGGGGCCTCGCCGTGCCGTCCCTCCGGCTTGATACCTCAATTGCGGATATGCAACATGGAGGCGATCTAGTTCTTCTTGTAGCTTGAAACATCGATTGCTACTGTTGTAAAATACGAAAAAAAAAATTTATATGGACTAAACCCTTTAATTAATAGGGGTTAATTGGGCTGAAATTGGGTTTGGGCTGGTATTGGGCTTGATTTGAATTGGGTCAAAGCAGTTGGGCTTAACTTGGGTTAGGTTTGGCTTGAATCGATTCGCTTGAACCAAACTGCCGAACCACCTTTAAAGTTTCCCGATCGCGATTTCCGGCTTCTTCCATCGCGATTTCTCCCTTTCTCAGCCGCGATTCCTGATTTCTTCTCCCGATCGCAAACCTCCATCAAAATCCCAATACCCGGCCATCCTCGGCCAGCCTCCACCCGACGCTGCCGACCTCGGTTGGGAGCAAGCAGCGCCGGCCGGTCGCCTACCCTCACTCGCGCCCCACTTCTCCGACCTCCAGCCATCGTCTGCCACCATCCAGCTCGTCCGGTCGCCCTAATCGGCCTGTACGCGAGTCGCACCTTTGCACGAGCTTGGATCGCCGCCGCCACCCTCCCGATTGCACTCGACGCCGTCTTTTTCTTTCATCGCCAAGCTGCTCTCGATTTCAACCACTTCCTGCTTCGGTTCCGCCGCAGAACCCATTATCGTCGGCTTTTTTCGAGTGGATCTCACTCTTTCCGACGATCTACCATGCGCTCGAGCTCGGCTATGCACGTCGACGTCATCGCAACCTATGATCACCACGAGCTCATTTTGCGTGAGGTTGGATTCGTCGGAGAAACAGTCTTTGCCGGTGAAGAGCTAATCGGTAAGTTTTAGGTGTGCCTATTGTTCATCTGTATTTACGTGTTTATAGTGGATTGTTACAGTTGTGATCGATTATTGGAAGCTAAGGGAAGCGTGTGTGATCGAAGTTGGTGGGAATCTTTGGATTTGTATTGGCGAGTATAAGGTAAGTTTGATTTGGTTGTGTTTGGTATTAGATTTGTGAATATGCGGTTGATATGGATGTTTAGATTTTCATATATGTGAGGTTGATCTATAGATGAGTTAGGTGTTGTAAATGTTTAAGTGATCTATTCGGTGGATGTATTGAATTGATTAGGCTGCGGGTTATGAATAAATCGTGATTTGGAAGTTAACCCTGAGTTGAGTGGTATTGTTGATTTGGTGTAGATGTATGATCTGAGGGGTTTCGATGAATTGTTGGTTTGTTTCGCCTAGTGGTTGTGGTTACGATCGATTATTGGATCGATCGATAGGTTGTTGTGTTTCACCTTAGCATGGTAATAGATAAGCAAATCAATCGGTGAGGAACAATCGATCAAGAGTGGTGTGCATGGAGGTTATTCTGCACAGTTAGGGGTGGAGCTGTAATCGGTTGAGGGGTGTTTGTCGATTGTTTCTTTTATTGCCCATGGTGTTTTGGTTAATATTAGTTGATGTCTGATATGCTTTGATTTGGAGATTTTAGCGTATTGGATCATATTGGTTATGCTCTGTTAGGGAGATGATGGTTGGGTTAAGCAAAGGAAGGATGCGAATATAGAACAAATTAGTATTTTGTTCATATAATTAGAGGCTTGTGCTTAACCCTAATTTGTTATTATTGTTACAGGACGTTGATGGTGATGGATACATGAACGTGGATATGGATAGCACGGATTATTTCGAGCTTCGTATCAGGTGGGTAATATCTACCTGGTCCGGTAGTTTTGATCAATTCCAGTGCATGATCTTGGATATATATGTTTATACCTGTTTACCTTAAATCCACTCATGTTAATCATATGCTTGTACTGCCTTGACCTTTGAGATATAAACTCTGGTACTTCATTGATTATCTAGCTCGGATAGGAACTATAAACCCTATTATGTATTAGCTGATAGATGTTCAGTAAGTACATGTGGTTAGGGTTATCTTTGTGACTTCAGATTGGTTTACTGTATTACATCACTAGGGTTAGGTGATGGATTGGATTATGGAGTCGATTGTTATATCATACTCGTATTAGTGGTGCATCTATGGTGGATCTAGTTGTCTATGCATAGATAGGTGTGTGGTTGTCAGTATGTGACCATGGACTAGAAGTCCTAGTGTGATGGTATATCCATTAGGGATTGTATGCCTGTGTATGGTTTTATGGATGGTCGATTGTATATCGCTACTGACTAGAGGTCTTAGCGTGGTTGGATCGGATGAGTATGACTCTTTTATGCGATAGAGAGTCTTATGGATTGTAGTCCTTGCATAATTGACTTTTAGTTGACCGGGACTCCCGTGGGATGAGGAGTGTCGCGAGGATACATGTATGGAGCTATCGTCATCACATTGCATGCATCTTGTTATTGGTCTCCCTTGTGGATTGAGACAAGTCATCAGTCATCCTGCCTCCCCGGCCACTCGGGGTAGTGGTAGCAGGGTTGAGGGCAGAGCATTGGATGTGCCGCGCTCGGCCACTATGGATGGTGGTAGCTGGAGATGCGCACCTGGCCACTGTGCAGAGTGGTGTTAGCACTCGCCCACTATAGACAGTGGTTGTGTGAGGTGCAGTTGTCCTGTGTGCGGCGTTTGTCTACTCATGGGTAGGGCAGCGTGGCTTGCGGCGAGGCCCCTAGGAGTAGTTAGCTTTTTACGCTTATACACTACTCGGTCATACTACTGACTCAACCACTCGAGAGTGGTGGCGGTAGTCGGGCTAGTTGTCATTTATCGTGCCACCACAGCCACTCGAGTCGTGGTTGGGCGTGTCATGACATGACCATGCATATGCATTTCTGATATATATGTATGCCTGTATTTTATATATGTTTTACATAAGACTGTGAGATGCTGCATTTGATTGAGCTATGATTGTAGCACATGCTTGTTCATCATCATACATGCCATTTTCATTTTATATACTGCTAAGTGTTGAGCATAATACATCGTTGATTGATATTATATGCATTTGATTAGCATCATGTCATAGTGGTACGAGGGTTATTATACGGTGATCATATCTTGTTCATATGTCCGAGTATTGGTCGTATAGGATTGACAGTACATTATATGGGTTATGTTATGGTATATATATATAGGATGATATAGCTTATGGTGTTCATGCCGTCAGTGCGTTGGTACATTACTTTATGTTGATATTTAGTATATACAATTAGAGTTGGATAGGACTGTATGTCTATTGGACTCATGTTGTATACCTGTAGATCTTCACATGTATATTTGTAGATCTATCCTTTTATGTTGTTCATGCACTTTCTATATATTACCCCTGAGTTTATACTCACCACCCCTGGACCCTGGGTTTTCTGTCGCCCAGATAACAGGTAGAAGATTCCTTGGACGTTTGGAGCTTCGCCAGCTGATCCCATCTCACACCGGACGAATGGACCTGTTTTCCGTATTGTTGTATTACTATGGATTGTCGTTTTGTGGTTTTAACCTGTATTGTTTCCGTATCTGTGATATACGGACGTATTGTATGTATTTGGCTTTCGCTGTTGCTTCTATTATGTTTCTTGTTGTGTAAAGTCACTCCGGAGTGCACAGTTGGGTCATTGTATCTTGTTGATCTGTTTGTATTGTTTCCGCTGTGTTTATTATGTTTGATATGATGATATCTGCGTATATCATATTGTTGTTGTGGGCCTACGGGCCTTGTATTAACCCGATATGTTGCCACGTACAGGGGAGATGTCGTCCGTTTGTTTTTCGGCACGACATACTCTCGGGGCGTGACAACTGTGACCGTACTCTGTATGATATTGGCAAAAGAACGGGGCTGGGGGATTACGCGGGATCCCTCTATGTCCCAAGGGTCGTTGTAGCAGACCCTGTTGATCGTAGAACTCCATTTCACGTTCTTTCCAAGTCCTCACAGGAGGAAGCACTTCAGCAGCCATGATTTGCAATGGCGGGGCGGGGCGAACTCCATGTAGCATTGGTCGAGGCCTCGGAGCCTCGTGCCGAAAAGGTCTTGTATACTCTCGCCGAGGGGGAGCTTGAGGAGCAGCGGGATGAGCCCTTTCAGTTGGGGATTGCGTGCTTAATCCTTCTTCTTGGCGGATAAAGCTCTGCGGCTCGGTAGCTCTTCATAGCTATCCGTAGGTGTCTCGTGAGGAACTAAGGAAGGGCCCTCCTTGACCCGTCTTTGAATGGCACCTCGGAAGGATTGGATCGGTGCGGGGATTCCCTAGCCGTGAGGTGAATCGATGGATATACCCTAAGGGATTACGAAGGTCCACTGGGTGATATGCATTAACATAGAGGCGTCTTGCTTATCGTCTTACTGACAAATTCTCATTGAACATTCTCTGGAAGTCGGTAAGCAGTGATAGATCCGGCGGTAGTGAACCACTTTGCGCAACCAATCGAGGTGGTCCAAGACTCGACACTTGAGAGCGTCGATAATATGAAGCGAGCCGCTCCATCGAATTGTGATATGTGCTCTTTCGGATCCGTCGAACCATCGTACTTACGGATCGAGGATTTGGAAGTAGGATGGAGAGCTCGAAAGAATGTCCATCGTGAAGGGGCTAGGCTCGTAGAATTTTTGAGGTCCGGTGGATTGACTTTCACCTGTTCCTCCGTAGCGTTTGGGTGAAGGGCGTAGTATTACAGGGTGTTCTTCCCGAGTCGCCTCCAGGCAACACATCACCATGGCGGTTTATGCGAGAGGAGGAGGCATTTACGGGAGGATCTCTGGAAGAAGGTTCCTGAGTGCGGATCGGATATCGGTCCTTCTCCTTTCTCTAGCGAGGGCTTGTGATAGCATCATCCATTAAGGCCTTTAGTTGCGATGGTAGAAGGGTGATGGGCGCTCCTCCTTGAGATATCGAGTTGTTGCATTTCTTGGGTTGCATCTCAGCGTCCGGCTCGAAATGTTCCCCACGACGGTGTCAATCGATGTGGGTGCGGGAAAAATCCGTTCGCTCCGTTTTAGCGATGAAGCGATGAGGAGGTCTCGGAATATTCTCCCCGGCGTCGATAAAGAATAAAAAATGAAGTAGGCGAAGCGAAAACCCGACACCGGCAATCGAGATTCGGACACGAGATGTAACGTGGTTGAATAAGATTCTACTCACGGGGTGAGGTTTCTCACGGATCGGTGCCTAAGCACTTTCACTATGAAGATCCCCTTTCTGAAAGCAAGTTTACAAGGTGGAGGAGAAAGGACCTCTTACTGATGATGTTACAAGATGAGGAAAATACAAGAGACTTAACAAACAGCAGATCTCCGTCCTCCTTCTCCGGCGAGATCGTTCTTCCTTCTCTCTCGTCTCCTCCCCTCTCTTGCTGGATGTGAATGATTGCGGATCGATTCTTCCCTTTACTTCCTTGCTCTCCTCCTTTTTATCTTCCCCTTTCTTCCTCGCATGCGTCTGGATTATCTCCATCGTACACGTGGCCACCTCCTCCTCTGGAGAATAATTGCATTACAAATATGAGAATGAGGACTCCCAGAATATTGCGTGGGGCCCCAAGCCGTTGCATAGCACCTTTCCCTTTACTTTTCAGCGAGGTTAAAGCTGTCTCCCTCACCCTCTGCTTTGGGTGAAGTCAACTTAGGCTCCTATACCATAGGGTGACCTAGCCTTAGGGTTTCTCCTCAAAGACCAATTCTCCTTTTTCCGCATCAAACTTCTTTCGCGTCGATTAGGTCGAGTTGACCCTTCCTCCATCTCATTGGCTTCGGGAATTGCCTAGTTGAACCAGTTCCTATTCCTCTGTTAGTGAAGTGCCTTCCGCCTCTTTTCCATCTGCGTCCCTTGCTTCTAGCCTTCGCCTGTGCCGATGGCTCTTGCTACTTGTCCGTGCCGATGACCTCTGGTACTTGCGCCCGTGTCGATTATTTCCGATAACTCTCGCCCGTGTCAATGGCTTCGTCTAACTCTCGCCCGTGTCAATGGTAAGCCCGTCTAACTCTACTTTGTGTCGATAAGCCGTCACTAACTCTTCGTGCGATGGCTTTTGATAACTCTCGCCCGAACTGTTTCTCCTTTTCCCCTTTGGCTGAACCAGGTATTTTGGGACGGGTCACAGGTCACGGGTCACCTGCTAACTCTTCTATTGGGAATTAGGTAGAAAAAGTACCAGTAGTATCAATTATAATTTTATTCATAATGACTGATCTCTATTTGGGCTTTATATCATAGAAGGCCCATAAACTTTGGGCTAGCAAGTTCAGATCCAATAGTCACTCGATTTCAATTTAAAATACCAAACTCGAGATTTAATTCCCTCACAAAATTAACTAATTCGCTTTTACGTCAACTTAGTGACCTTGAATATCCACTTGATTGGATTTCTTCGGATGAATTATGCATTACTTAATAAACCATGAGTATAAAATTTGGATATAACTCGGGAAGATAAATCGAAAAGTAATCGTTTGAAAATTTTTTTTTACAACTTTATTATAATTAGGGATCGAACCGTAACTATCTAACAACCAAATTAGATATTCTACTGTTACACTGTAGTCCCGAGACTTATTAAAATATTAAAGAACTTCCATTTAATGGAGACAATGGTTATAGAACATATGTTACAATCTAAATGAATATATTAACAGTTGAAATTTATATAGAAAAAATATTTTAGTCGATCAACAATCTTCTTCTCATTTAAAATCTCCACGTAACACCAAATATTTCTATCTCATTATGAACAGAAACACACCGAATAAATAATCAAACAAATAGATAGGAAAACAAAAGCATAGAGTCGACATGCCCCTCAAATAGCATAGCCCAAATCAGACTCATCTGAGGCTGTCTCAATGAACTCAGTCGAAGAACACAGCCTAGGTAATTTAAAGAATTTTATTGACATTAAACTAAAATAAAAATTTTCGAATAAAACTAGACTACTAGCTAGACAGGAACTCCCGTCTTTAATAATTTATTTAAGAGAAAAATAAGAGATGTAAAAAGGGCCTAAGTAACAGCAGGGTCGTGTGAAATCTTAAATAAGTTTCAGACTAAATTTTTTTGTTATCAAATCTTAAATAGACCTTAGGTTAATAAATGAATAAATTTTAATTTTAGACTTTTAATATTAGACCTCAATTTTATTCAAATTAATAAATGTAATTGTTATTGGGGTCTAGACTCTAGACATAGAATTTAATGGCTTAGGTCTAAAGCCGACGCTGAGTAACGGAGTGTGAGCTGAGGTTTAGCTAGCTCCCTTTAAATTAGTATAGATCTATTATTTGTTTCCTAAATTTATTAATTTGTTTTATCATTTTTTACTAAAAATAATATTTATTTGCAGATGACGACGCGGCGTACGGCATCGGGTCGGAACACTCCCTGACGGCACAGGCAGTAGTAGGCATATTTATTATTTTCTCAATTTCAATTTCAATTCGATTTTGATCGATTTTGAATTTATTGATATTGAAATCGGTCCGAATCGATTCCGATTTTAAAATTTTAACTTTGGAATCAATTGATCAGATCGATTAGAATTGATTCGCGATTAAAACAGATTCGAGCAGGTCCAAAATAATATCATCTTTCTCGAATTTGAACTTCCAAATTCATCTAACGTGTTGATGATCCTATTCTTTTTTTTCTATCGCAAAATAATCTTGTAAACATATTAACATGTTAAGAATTTCCATCTTTAAATTAACCATCGAAATCAGATCCAAATCGAAATCAAAATCGATTCCGAACCGATTCCGAAACGGTTCCGAATCGATTTCAAAATCGATTGAAACTGAACCGAAACAAAATTGAACGGTTCTAATTCAATTCCAGAATCGATTCTAATTTCGAATTTAATGGATCAATTTCAACTCGATTCCGATTCCGATTCGATTCCGAATCGAATCAATCGTTAAACTAGACAGCAAACTTCCTCAAGTCAACGTCAATGATCGCGGCGGAAGCAGGAGCGCGAGTGGAATTTTGACATGAAGCATTGAAGCGGGATCAGAGGAGCGAGAGTCACTATCCACGTGGCAGTGGCAGGCGCACGACGGTCCACTAGAGGGGGCCCTGCATGCGACGAAGACGCGCGCCGTGGAGCATCCATCATCCGCTTCGTGTTCCTCCGATTCCTTAGCTCAGTTTCAAACAAACAAAAAACAACAAAATACAAACAGACTTCGAAAAATCAGAGTCCAAAACAAACTGCTTAACCAGACAGCATAAACACGATGACAACCTTCTTCGCCCTCTTTCCTTAAGCTCGGAGAAAGGAATATTTCTTCTCTACTATATTTAGATGGATAGTAAGAATTTCGATCTTTTCGATTTAGAATTATAGGATTAAATTGATCGTCCTTAAAATTAGAATGTTTTGATGTCAGTAAAATAAAAAATAAAAAAAAATAGAAATCAATGCATAGGTCGGTTCGTTGGCTTAGATTATGTTATATAGGCTGAGGCTCTCAATGATGGAGCAACCGCATGCAAGCGAGAGGGGCATGTCTGTCAGCAGCATCGAGTGCATTAATGGCGCTTGTCCCACCTACATTTTCCCGGCCATCGCGGCCTTGATTGCGCCGATGGAGAGTAGAAACGTAAGAGATGTATTATATACCCAAAATGAAGTATGTATACGGGTAGCAGAGTGTATATAATATCTGAGAAATTAGAGTTTGTTCTACCATTTCCTCGCTAATCATGACCGTTTAATTTTTACTGGCCAAAAATGATGATCACGAAGGCAGTGCTAGCTGTTGCAAGGAATTAGATGGTAACATACGACCACAAATTTAAATTCCATTGTATTTAAATTTCTCCTACCATTGAAAGAAATACAATCGATGAATTAAAATATCTCATAAAAGCTAATTAGATGGTAATATACGACCACAAATTTAAAGTATCAAAGATGAATCAAAATAAATTAATTCGAAGTGAGATCAGTGCTAATAATTCTTCTTCCCATCCAATCTCCACTAAGTCTTATTATATTCACGACCACCAAAATAGTCACATAGCTTTAACTCAATATCTGTCGACAGCTAAAATGATTATTTCTCTGGGTCAAAATTTTAAGACATGCAACACAATTAGAGAATTAGAAGAAAGAAAATGTCAATTTTGCAAACCCTACGCTTCAACTTTCAAGCAACTCGTTTGAACCATTCATCAGATTTGACCATTGGCTGATTGATCTGAAATAAAAAATTAGAAAATAAAGTGAGAAATAAAAAATTGAAAATTGAAAATCAAATGAGAGTTTGGCAAAAGAAACGAAGAACAGGTACTTAAAAATATGATGAATACGAACATATAAATGGCCAGGATTTTTTTTTTAATTATTTTTATCTGTATTATTTAGATTTTTTCTAAAAATGTGGATTTTTGAGCTGGCCACAGTAAAGAACTGGAAGAAATAATGTCCCCAATAAGAAAAAAGTGTTATTTCTATTTATCGACGTTGCCAGCTCTTTAATCTATAGCTTTCTTAGCCATTCCATCGATGGCGAGCGTCGACTATTAATTTGGTTTCCTGTTTGTCCAATTTCGAGGGAGAGAGAGAGAAGGAGAGAGATGGTTCGTTGGGCTGCGACTCGATCGGAGTCGGAGGAGGAGGCGGAGAGAGAGGAGGGCGGAGGGAAACGACAGGCGGAGGACGGGGACGGGAGATGGGAAAGGATGCTTCCGGAGATTCTGGGGGAGATCGTGAGGCGGGTGGATGCCGGCGGGGAGCGGTGGCCGCAGAGGAAGGACATCGTGGCCTACGCCGGCGTCTGCCGTAGGTGGAGAGACGCCGCGTGCGGCATCGTCCGACAACTGCGTGAGACCGGCAGCATAACCTTCCCATCTTCGCTCAAAGAGGTGCCTCTCGTTTTCTTCTTGGATTTGATGCTAGTTCGCTGATTTCCTTTGTTCTTTGCACTTTCCCTTTTCAACTTTTGCCTTTTTAGGAATTTGAGGTGGAGCTGGTTCTCATAAATTTGGGATTTTGTTTTCGTTCGTGAAAACCTTCTTTTTTGCTCTGATACCTTCGAAACAAGTTTATGTATGATGTGTATTCGTTTTCTTTGTGTGTTGATCTGCAATCTGAACCATGTTTGGTTGTCTATTTGCTGTGCAATCCAGCCTGGACCGAGGGACTCTCCAGTACAATGCTTGATCAGACGGGACAAGAACAGCTCCACATACTATCTCTATCTCGGCCTTACAGAATGTAAGCCGATGCTTTCATAAATATTATCAAACTTTTCCTTGTTTAGATGCACAGCACATCATTTTTAAGAATTTGAAACATTGATAAAGCTTTTATTTCGATCCATATAGTTATGTACTGTTAATTGCTCTTTGTTATTTGGTTGCGAAATTCTGTTTTAAATGCCAAGGTCAAACCATTTGGTGAGCGTTAACTTATGAACATGGCTAGGATAAGTAGCTAACTTTTTGACTTAATTTCGTTTATTGAAGCTAGCATATTAGGGACGCAGAGCATGCCAACTGTATATTTTCTAATTGGATATGAACTGATGCTGAAACGAATACAGTCAGTGATATGGCGCTAAGAACTTAAATGTTTTTAATTTAAATTTAAAGAAAGGCTGAGAGTTGAAGGTATCTGCAACTTTTTATATATTTCCAGAGGGGTTGGACTAAATTCTGGTTCTGATAATTCTTACTACTCTTATAAGCTTATCAAGTGCATAAATTTTGGATTGCTTGAAGGTTGACTGGTTTGGAAAAGAAGTGTATCCAATTCTTAAGGTATTGGATACATTGATTAGTAATATGCAGAGATATAGGTCTGTCTATAAGCTTGGGTAGTATCTGGAGGTAATAAAATTACATGGTTGGTAATGAGAATATGAGACATTTATAAAGGTTGTAGGATTTGCATCACATTAGAATAATGTGGCTTTGTCTGTAGATGCTTATACCTACATTAGTACTTACAAAGTATTTTCTTTTTCATTTATTGTGAGATAGAGAATTAACAGGCGTCTGAATCTGAAAGTCTTCAGGATTAATCAACAACGTTCCAAGTCTGAACTGATAACAAGAATAAAGGGCGGTAGGTATGGGCCTGAAGAGGCCATGCACTAATGCCAAAGTCAGAAACTCATGAAGCCAGCCAAAACACAATGGAGTTAATGTAGGGGGTAGCAATAGCAGATTTGAGGCCTTCCAAACTGCCAAACTGGGCATATTTATACTAGGAAGAACATCCATGTATTGCAGTTGCACAACCAGATATGAGATGAGCCGCTCCATTAATGTGGATGGATGTGATTGTCACATTAATGTGACCTGTTATACAATGAATTCCTGAGGTCTCGACTTGGATTAGACTGTCATTTAGATCATTGAGATTTTATGTGCATGCAATTCATTTCCAATGTGTATTCCCTATGGGATAGGCTTAAGACCAATGCAGTTAGTGTACCTTGGCAAAGTGGTAACTCAGGCTTGACCCGCATCAAATCTCATGTGGAAGGATTATGCTTGTGCTGATGGACCTAGATCCTTTGACATGTAAATCATAACTCTCTCAGGATATTATTTGACCAAAACCACCCCTTTTTGATGAGTCTAGGAATGAGTTCAAGCATCTGACAGATCCAGGGAAGAGGTAATGCCCACCCCCTATCTTCTAATTCACTCTCTTGTTTTTTTCCCCCAATAAGAGATTAGAAGAGCATTAAGTGTTGTGTAGTTTTGCATTGTTGGGTTGCTATTTTACCCAGCTATAGGTTAAGCAACAGAGGAAGTTCTGTTTTGTGGTAGGGCTATTTGGATGGTTTCTAATAGAAGGATTTATTTGATTGGAGGCATAAGCTGGTTCTGTTTCAACCTTGTAGTAATTTTCTGCATCTTGCTTTCATGAGTGAGGCAAAATAGTGCTTTGTGTTTCATAGATGCTAAGTACTCTACTTCAAGCTACACTAACATTAATTTTGCATTGCAGCTTTTACCGATAAGGGAAAGCTTCTTTTAGCGGCACGACAGTTTAATCATGGGGCTCACACTCAGTATATTATCTCTCTAGATGCTGATGATCTGTCTCAAGGAAGTAATGCCTACATGGGGAAATTAAGGTTTGTTTAGTTATTCTTTGAAGTCTCTTTATATACTCAAAAAGACAAGTTCATCTTCTCAGATGATTTCTTTTTCCACTGTCAATTTTTCCTACAGTAGGGCTACCGATATTATATTAGTTTATTTCAAAAGAATCGTATTATTTATTAAGAATGTTGTCACTGACACTGACGATTCATTCTTATACAAAAATACCATTGTCGTGTGTTTGGAGGACACATCCAATCTGTAATGTTCCAAGTATTTATTTTCACACAAGGTTACAATGATAAAGTGTTATAGTACAAGAGGCAATGTGGTTGGGAGCGACCATGACACTCGTTATCCCATCGCTGTTAATAAAACACAATGAATTAAAAAGGAAAAAAAAAACAAACAAAAGCCTTCTAATTATCAAGTCAGATTCGTTTTTGCTCATATAACTTGTTTGTTAGTAAGTGGAAGCTTAGAGCCTTTGGCGCTAGTGAGAAAACCCTTTTTAAGAAGTAAATAAAAATAGTGTTCATAAAGTGAGAAAAGAGTCAAAAGATAAGATATCATGATGGAGAAGTAATAGGTGGAATCCAACATGATTGGGGCTGGGGGAGGGAGCCATCGCCATCATCATTGCAAACTAATCAATATATAGAAATCTTGAAGTATCACATTAGCGCATTGCCATAATTTCTTGCATATTGTGAGGTTATATTGATTGATTGGGGAAATTATATAGACTTTGATTATATATCCGTCATAGTCATATTCACCGATCACCATCTCATCGAAGTTTAAAATTTTCCTTGCAGGTCTAATATTTTGGGCACAAAGTTTAAAATCTATGATAGTCAACCTCCATACAATGGTGCAAAGGTGTCGAGTAGCCGAGCAAGCAGACGGTTCACAAGCAAGCAAATCAGCCCTCAGGTCCCCGCCGGCAACTTTGTTATTGGGCACGTCTCTTACAAATTTAACCTTCTGAAAAGAGGGCCTAGAAGGATGCACTGCACTCTGCAAACTCCTTCCGCAAAAGACATGACAGGGGAGGGAGATTCTCTAAAGCCCAATGCACACTGCCCAGGGACGACCATTCTCAAGAACAAAGCTCCCCGATGGCACGAACACCTGCAATGCTGGTGCTTGAACTTCCATGGCCGGGTCACAGTGGCCTCTGTAAAGAACTTCCAGTTGGTGGCCACCGAAGATGCAAGCCAACCTTCAGGGATCGGAGATGAAGAGACAGTGCTGCTGCAGTTCGGTAAGGTGGGAGATGACACCTTCACCATGGATTACCGCCAACCACTGTCAGCTTTCCAAGCCTTCGCCATCTGCCTCACTAGCTTCGGAACAAAATTTGCTTGTGAATAAGACTAATGTCAGGTTCTTCATCCAGGCAGAGACAATGGATTTGTCATCGTCGTATGTAGCTTTATCGTAGGATGGGCACACACACACACACCTTCTTTTGCCTTTGTTGGAGTGGATTAATCACGGTGCAAGCGATGACTGATCTCTGGTGGATGCAGGTATCTTCCCGTGCATCTTTCTTTGCGCTTGGACCTTAATTGGCAAATATGCCTTCAGACGCCGCCGGACGCTTGCTGGTTGCAGTACCAACCGTCGATGTATTTGAGAAACGACATGAAGTTGGATGTTTTCAAGTTTGATTTGTGATCAGAAAACCTTAAGCAGTTGAGATGTAAGAGTTGTTAAGCGTGCAATTTGTCGTGGAACGGGCGAAACAATTGCGTGTTTCTTTTCTGAGTCAAATTCAATAATAATTACCTTCTGTAGAATGATGATATACGGTCAACCATAATACTGCCGATAGTTAAATGTCCCTCACCCTCGTACAATTCATGATCGGGTCGATGATATTTATCATTGGGATTTATTAAAATGATGTGTTTAGGCTGTTCATCATCTCGGATCAAAATTTAGATACTTAATATCAATTTTAAAAAATAATGTGTTTAAGAATGATCGTTACTTAATTATTAAAGTTTACAGTAATTAAGTAATAAATTATAAGGTATAAAACACAATAAGAATATAAGAGGAATGTTTTTTGATGAATGAGAGAGTTGCACGTAATCTATTTATTATCTCCATCTATATATAAAGAGGGTCCCTAATAGAGGACCGTATAGATGGTGGAATTATTTCAAGAAGTAATGGTTAAGTTTTGAAAGCTGTAAAAAATTTTCCCTATGTTAATTTTTGATTAAAAATTTATTTTTTTTCATTTAGCCATGAGATCGATGATGAAAAATATCTAAATAATTTCGAATATAGGAATAAATAAATAAAATCATAAATGCAACTCTACAATCGAATTCAATCGAAAGTTTAGTGATGCTAATTTGAAAATTTTATTTATTTTTAAATTTTTTTATTATATTTAGACTTTAAAAATTTGAAAATCGATTATATTAAATTGAGATATCAATCTAGTAATGTTGTGAGATTAAAAGTTGATTGTTAATTCTATTATTCAATTGATAAAATTGAAATTTAAGAATAATACATTTAATAATTTTTTGAAGTGTCACATCTACAGGAGTGGAATAGACACGGAATGAAGGGGATGAGTGCAAGTACAAAGGGATATGACAAGTTCAGAAATGAATGTGCACAAATAGAAACGAACATGCGAGGAGGATAAGACAGTCATTGTTTATCTTTGTTTGTATAACATCTTTCGTCTTATTAAAAAATATAAGTTATAATAATATATATTTTTTAACATTAACCTTCATTATTATAAGTCTTATAGTCATTCAATAATTTTAAAATTATATCATATTAAATAAATATATTTTTAAAATATTTTAAAATTATTATTATTATTATTTAATAATAATCTTAATTTTTTAAAAATTATTATTGTTTTTAAAAATTTATTCAATTTTTTAATAAATATAATTAAAAAAATAAACAAAATACACATGTGGTGGGCCAATCAAGACTGACCCATCACATGTTCACTTAAACGTGTTCAATACATTGAACGCATTCAACACCCCTTCACAATGATATTTAACACCATTGAATGTTATAATACTCCTTTTAATGTATCATTGTAGATGCTCAAAGCAACCAAGTAAGGTTGTTTCATTAGAACTATTATTTCTATTTTTATTTTTTCTTATTTTCTCTCTATTTTATTCCATGAAATTTTATTTGAATGTCAAAGTATCGTCAAAATTTTTTCCCTTAGCTTCCTTCTAATTCTCTCTATTTGCTCACAAGCTAACTTAAAAATCACATTTGAAAAGTGAGAGTAACTTTGACTTCTCTTTTGCTCATTAAATTAGGATTACAGTCAACTCATTGAGAGTTAATCTGATAAAAAAGTAACTGACATGAAGCTGATCTGGAGCAGAATCGATGGTAGAAGCTACTCTATCGACCTCTTAGTGAAACATCACTCAGCTTGCCTATTAGAGCATGATACGATAGAAGTAAACTCAATCATATGATAAAGTCAAGTCAATAGTCAAATTCAATTTTAGTAAAATTAAGTACAAATTAATTTATGCTTATCCAAGTTAAGTTGACATAGCTGATCTGAATTGATAAGATGAAGAAACATGAAGTTATATTAAAAATATATATATTTTTTTTTTATGAAGATACGTTTTCAATCCATGAAGACTCGTCTTTTGGTCTTCTTCAATCCATGAAGTTCAATCCTTTGATTTTCTCTCCCTATATAAAAATAAAGGAAATAAAAATAAATATTTAATTAATTTCTAATGTTTCATTTTTTTTCTTCTTCACTTAATTTCTTCTACTTTTGAGAATAATATATTCAACTAATAGTTTTTTTGAATTAATATTTCATTTATTCGATTTATTTGATTTTTATAAAAAATTTAATCGGTTTAATTTATTAAAAAAATCAATTTCGATTTAATTGATTATATCTATTCTATTATTAAGTATTAACCATTATTCAACTGTGTATCTAGATATTAAATCATATGGTTATTTAGCACTTAAAATATTTTTAGTTGCAGATCCGTTTTTTCTATTCCCAAGTACTATGCCATTTATTTATTTATTTTGTCCTTTTCGTTATTATCTAGTTTAAATCCCTTCAATGCGGTTTTTTTTAAAAAAAAAAACAGAAAAAAAAAAAAAACTGGCTTCTACCTCCAGGATGTTTCTTCTTACGTAATTTTCTGGTTGGCTAAGTTTGAAAGCAAGAGCCGCACTCCACAGCAGGAGGGGCTACGAAGTACGAACCACGATGTTCGTCCTCGGTCTCCCCCAACCGTTTACCGGCCCTCACCCAAACTTCTTACGCGGACCAAATCCGCCACCTGTTCGTCGGTTCAAAAACGAAACGCCACCGTCCGCATAAATGCGATGCCATGAAGCGGAGGGCAATTTGGCGAACTCGGAGCCCTTTTTTCTCACGCGTGCCGGCCGTGCTTACACGTCGTATTTTTTTCTGGGTTGGAGACGGAAAGGTGGGTCCCGCCTGAGAGGACATGCGTCAAAATGACGGGTAACCTTTTGGGCCACGATCTGTCTAATTTATTTATTTATTTATTTTTTAGCGATTTGAAAACGATGATAATGAAGATAGAAATTAAAAGGAGGAGAAAAAACAGGCCAAGTTCAAATCTACCGACTGACTTCGATTCAAAATTGTGTCGCTTTATTCCCTTTTTAAATTAAATTTAAAAAATAAATAAATTTACTTTACTATTTTTGTGAAATTCCCTAAACTAGTATTGCCTACCAAAACAGCAAATCCCCACAGGCTGAGGCTGCTGGGCATCCCATCGGTTGCGTTGTGTACAGCTCGAAAGCATAACATCAGAACGGATTGCAGCGGTAAGGGCTTACTGCGACAAGGGGAAGCAACCGTGTGGCTCTCAGATCTGAGGACGGTATGAGCCTCCGGCAGCGAGGAAACCGACCAGGACCCGGCGCTGGCTCCGGCACGGGGTCCTCCGCGGCGCCCCATGCGACTGGCGAGCCTTCCGGGGAGGAGGGGGAGGGTGTTTACAACATTATCCCCATCCATAACTTCCTGGCTGATCACCCGTCGCTACGTTTCCCGGAGGTGCGAGCCGCCATGGCCGCGCTGCGCACCGTCGGGGAACTCCGGAAGCCGCCCTTCGTCCGCTGGCACGACGGCCTCGACCTCCTCGACTGGCTCGGGGCTTTCTTCGGCTTCCAGCGCGACAACATCCGCAACCAACGGGAGCACCTCGTCCTCCTCCTCGCCAACGCGCAAATGCGAACCCAACCGCCGCCGGACAACATCGACGTCCTCGATGCCAAGGTCGTCCGCCGCGTCCGCAAGAAACTCCTCCACAACTACACCGCGTGGTGCTCCTACCTTGGCCGCAAGTCCAACGTCTGGATCGCCGAATCCGGCATCCGCCGCGCCGCCCCCGACCCCCGCCGCGAGCTCCTCTATGCCGCCCTCTACCTCCTCGTCTGGGGCGAGGCCGCTAACGTCCGTTTCGTTCCCGAATGCCTCTCCTACATCTTTCACCACATGGCCATGGACCTCAACCGCATCCTCGAGGATTACATCGACGATTCGACGGGCCAGCCTGCTCTCCCCGCTGTATCTGGCGAGAACGCTTTCCTCGCTCGCGTCGTCACCCCTATCTATGAGACCATCAAGCGCGAGGTTGACGCCAGTCGCAACGGCACAGCGCCCCATTCCGCCTGGCGAAACTATGATGATATCAACGAGTACTTTTGGAATAGCCACTGCTTCGAGCGCCTCCGTTGGCCGCTTGACAGGTCTAAGAACTTCTTCGCCACTCCGCCCACCAAGAACCGAGTGGGGAAAACGGGCTTTGTGGAGCAGCGCTCCTTCTGGAATCTCTACCGCAGTTTCGATCGCCTCTGGGTCATGCTCATCCTCTTCCTTCAGGCGGCCATCATCGTCGCGTGGCATGGCAACAAGACGTACCCGTGGCAGAACCTCCAAACCCGAAATGACCAGGTCCGTCTCCTGACTATCTTCATTACCTGGGCTGGCCTCCGCTTGCTCCAGTCTCTTCTCGACGTGGGCACCCAGTACAAGCTTGTCTCACGTGAGACTAGATTGCTCGGTGTGCGAATGGTGCTCAAAATATTCGTTGCTGCGTCGTGGACGGCAGCATTCCCGATCCTATACTCTCGGATGTGGAAGCAGAGGAACCACGATAGAGGGTGGTCGCCTGCAGCGAACCGGCGGTTGGTGAACATTTTGGAGGCCGCCGCAGTGTTTATCCTCCCTGAACTGCTTGCCATCGCACTCTTCATCATCCCTTGGCTCCGAAACTTCCTTGAGAAGACGAATTGGAGGATTCTTTATGTTCTCACCTGGTGGTTCCAGAGTCGCACCTTCGTTGGTAGAGGACTACGTGAAGGTCTGTTGGACAACCTTAAGTATGCCCTTTTCTGGGTTGCACTCCTTGCTGTAAAGTTCATCTTCAGCTACTTCTTGCAAATCAAGCCAATGATCTCCCCGACCAAAGCCATTCTTAATCTTCGAGGTGTTCAATACCAGTGGCATGAGTTTTTCTCCCATACTTCCAGGTTTGCAGTGTTCATTTTGTGGCTTCCTGTCGTTCTGATTTATCTGATGGACATTCAGATCTGGTACTCGATCTTCTCTTCCATGGCTGGGGCGCTAGTAGGCCTGTTCTCACACCTTGGTGAGATTCGTGATGTGCAACAATTGAGGTTGAGGTTCCAGTTTTTTGCTAGTGCCTTGCAGTTCCATCTGATGCCGGAAGAACAGATTTTTCAGCAGCATGGCTCGCTAAAGTAGATTCAGGAACACTGTAAACCGGCTGAAGCTGAGGTATGGGTTGGGCCGCCCATACAATAAGATTGAATCAAATCAAGTTGGTCCTAGCAGGTTTGCATTGATATGGAATGAGATCATTCACACATTTAGAGAGGAGGATATTGTGAATGATCGTGAATTGGAGCTTCTTGAGCTGCCTCCATGTGCATGGAATATCCGTGTGATCAGGTGGCCGTGCCTATTACTCTGCAATGAACTGCTTCTTGCTCTCGGACAAGCAAAGGAATTTAAGGACAATGACAGAAGACTCTGGAGGAAGATTTGCAAAATGAATATAGGCGTTGTACAGTCATTGAGGCTTATGACAGCATTAAATATTTGCTCCTCGACATCATCAAAGAAGGAACTAAAGAACACTCCGTTGTTGATGGATTATTCGAGGAGTTTGATGGCAGCATTCGTGCGGAGAAGTTCACAGTAGAATATAATATGAGCGTGCTGCAGAATATCTATGACAAACTGGTTGTCCTACTGAGCACATTAGTCAAGCCAAATAAAGATCTGTACAAAGTGGTTAACACACTGCAAACCCTGTATGACATAGTTACACGTGATTTCCCTAAAAACAAGAAGAGCATAGAGAAACTTAAAGAAGCAGGTTTGGCACCAACTGGATCTGAGTTGCTCTTTGAGAATGCAATTGTGCTTCCCGCTGCAGAAAATGATACCTTCTATAGGCAGATAAGGAGACTACACATAATACTTACATCTAAGGATTCCATGAATAACATTCCAAAAAATCTTGAGGCCCGAAGACGCATTGCGTTCTTCAGCAATTCATTGTTCATGAACATGCCTCGAGCTCCCCAGGTTGAAAAGATGCGAGCTTTCAGTGTGCTAACTCCATATTACAATGAGGAAGTTTTGTACAGCAAGGAACAGCTTCAGTCAGAAAACGAGGATGGCATCTCCATCATATTTTATTTGCAAAAAATTTACGAGGATGAATGGGCAAACTTCTTGGAGCGCATGAAGAGAGAGGGCATGACTGATGAGGTGGATTTATGGGGTAAAAGATCAAGGGATCTACGGCTTTGGGCCTCATATAGGGGGCAGACCTTGTCAAGGACAGTGCGGGGAATGATGTACTACTACAAGGCTCTGAAGATGCTTGCATTTCTTGATTCTGCTTCTGAGATTGACATAAGGGAAGGATCAAGGGAACTAGCTTCAGTTGGTTCCTCGAGGAGGCAAATAGAAGACACAGATAACTTGGAGGATGGTGGTAAGTCATCACCATCCCAAAGTCTAAGTAGAGCTAGCAGTAGCATGGGTTTGTTGTTTAAAGGTCATGAACATGGAACTGCTCTGATGAAGTATACTTACGTGGTTGCTTGCCAGATTTATGGAAACCAGAAAGCCAAGAATGATACACGTGCCAATGATATTTTGTATCTGATGAAGAACAATGAAGCCCTTCGTGTTGCTTATGTTGATGAAGTGAAGTCAGGCAGAGATGAAGTGGAGTATTTTTCTGTTCTCGTTAAATATGATCAACAACTGGAGAAAGAAGTGGAGATATACAGGGTCAAGCTGCCTGGGCCTCTAAAGCTTGGAGAAGGCAAGCCAGAGAACCAAAACCATGCCCTTATCTTCACAAGGGGTGATGCAGTGCAAACAATTGACATGAATCAAGACAACTACTTTGAGGAGGCCCTCAAAATGCGCAATCTGTTAGAAGAATACTCATCCAACTATGGTGCTCGAAAACCAAATATCTTGGGAGTCCGTGAACATGTTTTTACCGGTTCTGTTTCTTCCCTGGCTTGGTTCATGTCAGCTCAGGAAACAAGCTTTGTCACCCTTGGACAGAGGGTTCTGGCAAACCCTTTAAAGGTACGGATGCATTATGGCCATCCTGATGTCTTTGATCGCCTTTGGTTCTTAAGTCGAGGAGGCATTAGTAAGGCTTCAAGGGTCATCAATATTAGCGAGGATATATTTGCAGGATTCAATTGTACACTTCGGGCTGGCAACGTTACCCACCATGAATATATACAGGTTGGTAAAGGCCGAGATGTGGGCCTGAATCAAATATCTATGTTTGAAGCCAAAGTTGCTAGTGGTAACGGTGAACAGACCTTAAGCAGAGACGTTTATAGGTTAGGCCATAGGTTAGATTTCTTCCGGATGCTCTCTTTCTTTTACACAACTGTGGGTTTCTATTTTAACACAATGATGGTGGTACTGACTGTCTATGCTTTTGTCTGGGGTCGTCTTTATCTGGCTCTCAGTGGCCTTGAGAGTTCCATCAGAAGCAATGCTGACTCTACAAATAATGCAGCTCTCGCTACGGTTCTCAACCAGCAATTCATTATCCAGCTTGGGCTTTTTACTGCTTTGCCAATGATTATAGAAAACTCGCTTGAGCATGGTTTTCTTCCTGCAATCTGGGACTTCTTGACAATGCAGTTACAGCTTGCATCAGTGTTCTATACTTTCTCGATGGGAACTAAGACCCATTACTATGGGCGCACTATTCTTCATGGAGGTGCAAAATATCGGGCAACAGGACGTGGTTTTGTGGTTGAACACAAGAAATTTGCTGAGAATTATAGACTTTATGCTCGCAGCCATTTCATAAAAGGAGTAGAACTAGGGATAGTATTGACCTTGTATGCTGCCTATGGTGCCATTGGGAAGAATACATTTGTTTACATAGTAATGACCATCTCAAGCTGGTTTTTGGTCGTATCATGGATCATGGCTCCATTTGCATTTAATCCGTCTGGTTTTGATTGGTTGAAAACTGTCTATGACTATGATGATTTCATGAACTGGATCTGGTATCCTAGTCGTATTTCTGCAACATCTGATCAATCTTGGGAGAAATGGTGGAATGAAGAAAATGATCATCTTCGGACAACTGGTCTTTGGGGAAAATTATTAGAGATCATATTAGATCTCCGATATTTCTTCTTCCAGTATGGTATCGTGTATCAGCTAAACATTGCAAGTCATAGCCACAGTGTTGCTGTGTATCTGCTTTCTTGGATAGGCATCTTTGCTGCCCTTGGCATTTTTGTCATCATGGATTATGCTCAGGATAGATATGCTGGCAAGGAACATTTGACATATCGGGCCATTCAATCTTTCATAATAGTCTTTCTGATACTTGTCATCATTTTATTGCTGCAGTTCACTTCCTTCAAAATTGTTGATTTCTTTACAAGCCTGTTAGCGTTCATTCCTACTGGCTGGGGTTTAATCTCGATTGCTCAGGTTTTCAAACCGTTCCTTCAATCTACTGTTCTATGGGAATCTGTGATTGCTGTGGCTCGGTTATATGAAATCATGTTTGGAATAATCGTAATGGCTCCTGTGGCATTCCTGTCCTGGTTGCCTGGTTCCCAGGAAATGCAGACAAGAATGCTCTTTAATGAAGCATTTAGTCGAGGTCTCCAGATATCACGAATTCTTAATGGGAAAAAGTCTACTGACATTTGAGGTACTAATTTGTGTTTCTTTTGCTGTATTTGTTATTTGATCTGTTTATCAATTTTTATTTTTGGGCGACTAAAATTGGAAAGGATGTGAATCTTGTTCAAAATTCACATTTTCCTCTTGGTTCTGTGTATGGTCAGAGAGTTTACAAGTTGGCTTGTTGGTATCTACTTTTCTTCGATAAGTGACTTGAAATATAGCTCTCTCATACCTAGACTAAGGTAGAAACCTTCTGTCAGTCAGTTTTCCCCTAGTTTAAAGTTGACTTGTCGTGATGTGAATCTTGTTCAAAATTCACATTTTCCTCTTGGTTCTGTGTATGGTCAGAGAGTTTACAAGTTGGTTCGTTGGTATCTACTCTTCTTCGATAAGTGACTTGAAATATAGCTATCTCATACCTAGACTGAGGTAGAAACCTTCTGTCAGTCAGTTTTGCCCTAGTTTAAAGTTGACTTGTCGTGTAATTCACTTCTGTAGTAATTTTGCTAGGTTTGAGTCTTGAATAAACTACAACCCGATGCACGAAGCTTCCGTCATGCGGAGTACCGGAGAAGGAATCCATTGTACGTAGTCTTACTTTGCTTTTTTTTACAAAAGACTGTTTTCAGAATTTGAACTCGTGACCTCTTGGTCACAAGGCAACAACCTTACCGTTGTGCCAAGGCTCCCTTCTAAACTACAATCTGGTGCACGAAGTTCCCGCCACGTAGGGTACCGGAGAAGGAATTCATTGTACGCAGCCTTACCTTATTTTTTTGCAAGAGACTGTTTCCATAATTTGAACCTGTGACCTCTTGGTCATAAGACAACAACTTTACCGTTGTGCCAAGGCTCCCCTGAGTCTTGAATCTTAAAGCTAAAATCTTTGTGTCAGCATGCTGAGTCTTGTTGCATTTGATCTAAGGTTCAATCAAATTATCAGTTAGTTTACAGCATATGGTTGAATTAGAAGGTTAGGACATCTTTGCATTCCCATTCCCTGAGGTTCAAAAGGCTTTTGATCTTTCTACTGGCTACTTTTATATGGTATCCAGTTCCTTTGCTATAAGTGTTGAGGTAATACATTCTTATTATTCCCAGTATGATCAAAGGCACATTTGCATTTATTTATTTTTTTGTTTCTATAAAATTTGGAATACTTCACACAGATTCATTTGAAATCCATTTTCCAACTATCTCAACTATGTTTTTTTAAGCCAATACAAAGAAAAGCCATCATACATTTATCTGAAACACTGAATGAATTTGGATTAATAAAAGTTATGAAGGTTAGGTGAATAATTTTCAAGTTCTTGGGGCAAAAGGTGAAATCCGTCACCCTGGCAACCCCTATTAATTGGTTCAACAACTATTGTATAGGAGGTAAATCACGAGGGACATTTTGCCCAATCAAGAACTAGTATGGCGGGAGCAAGGTTTTAAAAGCCGTTTCGTTTCGCTCGAAACGGACGAAACATTTAGTTTCGACGCGCGATCGAAACCAAACGCCACGCGAAATTTCGCGTGACAGAGCAACGACAGCGACGCAGAGCAGCGGCGATCGCGATCACGTTCCCCGCGGGATCGCGATCGTGTTCCCCGCGCGATCGCGGGATCGCGATCGCGTTCCCCGCGCGATCGCGGGATCGCGTTCCCCGCGCGATCGCGATCGTGTTCCCGGTGCGATCGCGATCCCGATCTACGATCCCACATTAATTAAAAATTTAATTTATATAATTAACTAAATTATAATTTCTATATTATAATATTATTAATCAAAATTTTATATATAATATAAATTAATTAAACTGTAAATTTAATTAAATAAATTATTAATTAATTTATATTATCGAAACAGTATCGGTACGCACAATACGATACCGAAACTGTATCGTTCCGGTCACTGACCGAAACCTCGGTACGGCTCGGCATTTAAAACCTTGGGCGGGAGGGTAGGCATTCCGAAAAGCTTTGCAGTCCCCGGAGATTGACCCTTGCTCCTTAGGGCAATTCTACCTCTTGTGCTAGCCCTACCGAATAATTTTCAAGTTCTGAACTTTCCAAAAGATGACTTGATGTGTTATTATTTGAATTAACCTCTTTAATCATTGAAATTTTACTACAACCACAGAGAATATCAGTCATAGTTTCTTTGTTACTGGTTTCTTTTTAATCTTAGTTTGTTGCAGCTCCTTTGATTTTGAGTCGTTAAAAGGAAACTTTGCACTTTAGATTGGTTAGGAGAATGTTTCCTTACCCACTTGGATAGACAACAGCTTAAGGATCAAAATCTAGGTTTGACTTTATCAAAACATATGAACTATTGTGAATTATTTTTGTTTCACCATGTCATTTTTCCATTTCTTTTGTTCTGGTTAGGTTATTCAATAATGTATCCTAAATTTTTTGTTCTAAATGATGATCAATACATATTCTACAAAGTTGAGGATGAACCTTGCATGGAATGTGTCTATACGAATGCCTCAATGCATGCTTTAATAACTTCCATCAGATTAGAATGTCTTTCACTACGAATAACGATTTCTAACATAAGGATCACAGCATAAAGGAAGATTTTCCGTAAATTATCTAAGTTTTTTTATTTAATTGTTTGTACAATCCCAGTCAGCCTTCTAAAATTGACACTCAACAAGTCATGTTAGTTTTTTTGGTGTTGGAATTCATGTGGGGTGTAAATCTCATCCTTGGAGTTCTAAGGATTGCTTAATGAAGGTTTGGATCAATGGTAAGCCTGGACAGGTGTAACAGTGCAAGCCCAACCCAACTATACTGCAAATATATAGAATGTGTTGAGATTAAGTCCTGTGACGGCTTGCTCCAATGCTTAAGTCAACCTTAGTGGTGGTGGTTATAAGGAAGTAATGAAGAAATGATAGTAAATGAGGTAGAAAGAATTCCTTAAACTCACAATGTTGTTTAGTGTGTATTGGCGGAGAACGGTTAGAGATTGATAATTGAGCATATGCTTGACATGCATTTGCACTAGATGAGATCATTGTCTTTATCTTTGTTACAATCCAAAAGAGAGTCAAATCTGTAGAATTAACAGAGGTAAAACTCTTTACAGCCTTAAAATTTAAATGACATAAATCAACTTCATTACAAATTGAATTAATTTTTAAAAAATTAATATCTGTTTATGTGATATAAGATGCCTACTTACTAGGGATGGAACTCTTATCCCTTCCGCTTCACCTCTGTTGGCACGTCTTCTTTAACATACTGCCTCCACATTCATAATCACTAGAGGTAGGGGATTGACTCGAGTACTATTGGGCGAGGTGCAATCCAATACAAAATTTCTAATGCACTGAAATGTGCTCACTCATCCTTCTTTTAAATTTTTTTTATTGTAGTTAGTATTTTGCAATCAATAATAAAAAAGCAAAGTTAGTTCACTTGTTCATTAGCTGTGCTACATCAGCTTCTAATTGCATTCATTTAACAATGTTAAATTGCTTATGATACAAAACCGAAAGCAATCTAACACAGAATCAGAATTCACCTAGGAAAATATTTTTTAAACAGAAAAATGGTTAACATAGGAGAATTAGGATCCTCTTTAAAAACTGTAGCCCAAATAAAATTGAAATAAATCAAAAATATTTGAGGAAAGAAATAATCTAATGCGTAAAATAGTTCACAATTAAAATTGGAATAAATCTCTTGTTTTTAAATAACAACTTACTAATTAAAACTACCAAGATTACCTTGATCTCTTAAATAAAAGGATGTATCAAACTACACTTTTGCACAGGCTAAAGCTTTAAAATTAAATTTCTAATTTGCATTATTCTTCCGTAACATGAAGAACACAACGATAAGCTAGTAATCAGCATTATGTTATGTTGTTATTTCAATGCGGAAAGAACAATTCATCATCAACATTGTTTAGTTTGGTTATATTATCTTTTCTTGGTCATTTTTTTCAATTAGTAAGGAACTATTGTATTTCGCTTCTCCTAGTTTTTGAGAAATTGAGATTTTATTTTATTTTGATTGCCCTTTCCAAAAATTAATAACAATTGCAATTAACCATAAGGAATATGTTTGGATCTGATTGACCATTGAAATTAGGTGCTTCAAATCCACTATGGTTCTGGCATTTTCTTATTTTTGTTGCCTTTGTTAGTAATTATTACGGTATACATTAAAAAAGTTCACATTTCTGAAGATTGGGTAATGCAAATGCAAGTGAGCATGCACGTAATGCATTGAATTTTATGTGTATAGAGGATGAAATTTTTTTAAAATTTTAGATTGTTCATGTTACTTCTCATGAATTTAAGGTTGTCATTCCCATATGACTATTTGTGATCTTCACTCTCAATGTCTACAACTCTCATAGTTAGTGGTAGTGTGTCCTCTCATCTTTGGGCAAAAGGTTGGAGTCTGCCAACCTAGCGGCCCCTACTAGTCTACCCCCAGGTCATCGTAAGAGAGGTAAATCACTGGGAGCTTTTGACCCAAAGTCCATTGATAAATCACATGGAGAGCTGGCACCCCCGTAGAAGCGGGGGATTGACCCTTGCTTCCTAGTGTGTCCTCTCATCGTTCCATAAGTATATTGATAAATTATGATGATTATTAAGATAGCATAAGAAAGAAACAATAGCAAAAATGTTTTTTTTAATGATGTGTGTGTGGATCTAAAATCTCCATCTGTCCCTGTATTCAGATTTGATCTTCTCTTTTGAAATTTAAAACAGGGTTACACTGGATTTAGAATTCTTGTGCTAATTCCCCCTTAAACTATCCTGTATTACATCCCAACATGCACAATATCTAACTGGTGGTTGGGTTGCACCTTAAAGACCCTCCCCTTCTAAGATATCCAAGTTAATCAAAACAGAAAGGATATCAGAATAGTAACAGTCCAGGTTGCTTGCATCTGAAACCGTTCGTTTGAATCAGTCTAGGACCATAAGTAGGCAGTTAGGAGAAACATCAAGGTTGGGCCTAGTATAGGAGGCAGTGACTGGATTTTCTGCTGGCTGGAGCAATGTCAGGTCAACCACCAAGAGGAGCATATTTGCATTTGGGGAGGCACATTGTTCTTTCAGTTCTTATATTATGGCTTTGCTGGTGAAGCTGTTGTAGTGCAGCTTCTGCTGAGAGGGCGAAGATGAGGCATCTGTTGAGGGAGGTACAGACCAAGGGCTGCACTAGTGTGAGGGTTTGTCTAGTCTGCTTGTAAAGAAGGATGGTCTCTTTCAAACCTGCAGCAAGAAGTCAAAGCCTTCTTTTCGGTGGGGAAGGAGTTTGCCTAGCATTGAGGGTACTGGGGATGATCATTGATTTTCTCACAGCTGAGAGTGGTGGTGTTTGAGCTTCTTTTCATGATGGGTTCTTGTATAGATGATGCAAGCAGAGGCAAAGTGGCTTGTCTTGGGCTTTAGCTTCGCTGGGAACAGAAGTAGGTGTTTCTTTTGTGCAACCAATGGGAGGAGCACATGAGGACTTTTCCTTGGCTACTTATTCTGTTAGGTAGATTCAGACAAAGCAAAGCTTCATGAGATCAGTGTATAGGAGTGGATGCAATGGCTACAGGGGGAAGGCTCTTTGGTGGATCTGTAAATCCAGCAAGGGGGATGGCGCAAGATAATTATGAGGTGACATGCCATGTGGTGGTTTGGTGGGAACAAAGAGGACTTGGCTTGAAAAACGAGAGCAGGGGCTCATATGTGCAGGTTGGATCTTTGAGTGGCTGCTCTGGGTTGTATGACAAAAGTCAGGACTCAGGATGTAACAAGCTAGAATTTCTCCTTTGATACCACTTGATGTGGCATTAGGGGAAACACAATCCCAAATAAATCACAATGAGAGTACATAATTTTTTAAACAAAAAGATTGATAAACAAGAGAGCTTGGAGCTTGTTTTACAGGATATGAATCCTTTTCACCCAAAAACTTGTTTATGAATAATTCATTTCTAAAATAACATAGGCACCTATTCTCTTAAAATAACTTGTTCTACTAAATAAGAATTAAATTTATCTAGTTTGCTATAACTAATAAAAAATTAAATCTTAAAAGCTGTAAGCACCTTTCTCTTTGCTAAAGATTGCTACGAACTTCAGAAACAGTCTTCTCTGTGCCAAAAATGCCTCTAAACTTCTCGGATCTCAGTTGGGTCTAACTCTTTGTCAGATGGTCTAGAATAGGTTGGTTAGGTCCAATCTAATTCTTGACGCTTTTGCAGAAATTGTTCAAAGACTTCCCTAAGATGCATTGCAGATTAGAGGGAAAATTAGGCTGCATTTGGTTTGTGGAAAATGCGGCATTTTCCATTTTCATTTTCTGAGAAAATGAGAAAATGCGGAAAATGTTGTTTGATTTGTATTTTCCACTTTTGTTTTAAAGTCATTTTCTAGAAAATTGGAAAACGCAAAAAATGGAAAATGCGGCGGAGAAACCAACGCAGCCTTAATTTGTCAATGAGTTATCTGCAGACAACATTTAGTTACGTTTTGCTTGAAAGTTGAAGATAAAATTATTTCTAAGAAAACGGTTTGCTTTAATGGACAAATGGAACTCTGGCCAAACATCATCACCCACCTTTACAATGTGCACATTATATTTAGAATTTGCAAACCTCACTGAAATTATTTATCTAACTAATTCAACTAAAGTAATTAGGTTACTGGATCACCTTAGCTCTTTTGTTTGTATTCATGGAGTGCAAGTTTAATGAAATCATTAGCTCTTTTGATGCATTCATGGTGTGCAAGTTTAATGAAATCATGTGACTCATCATTTAATGCTTTAGAAATAACTAACGCCACATGGTCTTTACCAGTTACTTGGAAATCATTTTCTGCAGCATGATCTTATAGTCTGATAATATTTAATGAGTATTTAATGTGGAAATTAAATTTTCAGGTTAACGTCAAAGTTCATGCTTGCTTACTGGAGATTCATCTGGGAAGCTAGATTTTTCCCCATTTGTTACTGGTGGGGGAATGGATAGTGCAGGAGGTAACTTTTTCTGAGCTAAATTCCCTTTCCATATGGGATCTGTTTGTATGTATGTATGTATGTAATCACGAAGCTGATTAACCAATACTTCCTGCTTTAGATTCAGATAGTTTGAGATATGTTATAATTTGGTATTGATACTGGTGATTTGTTGACTTTTGTAAAATTATTTCATTCTCTTGGCTTGGTAGTCACTACTCACAAGCTATAGATACATATTCACGTAGTCATGCTTTCCATGTCAGTTATAAAAAATTTTCAACCATGCTGTAGTTCAATTGGATGCCAAGGATTAGACTTTGATATTTGTTCAATGGAGATTTCTCTTACAGCTGTCTAATTTTGACCAAGAGCGAAAGTAAAGATTGCTTACTTCCTCCAACCTTTTAAATAGGTTTTCCTTCAAGTCTCGGATTGTCTGTGCAATTTAACTTCTTACTCCATGTATCTTTCTCTGTTGTGCAACTCTGCAAACATCCAATTTAGAACAGTTGGAATTGTGTACATGGTATTGGAAATGTATTTTTATTCCTGAGTAAAGGTGAGAAGCTCCTAAAAGAAGAACAGAAGCTAAAATTAGGTTTGGAGATATAAGCAGGGATTTTCTAGGTTTTATTGGTGAACATGGAAGCAAAACATATTAATGCCTAAAAAGTAGATTCTATATTGCATATGTTACTGTTTCACTTCCTTCTTTAACAACATCTTTTTCTCCTAATTGTTTTTGAGAGTTTGTTCAACAATCATTAGATAACATGCTTCATATCACATTGAATACCAATTTAGCTTGGTCTTAGTTGACTAATTCAGAAGCTTCAACAATTAACCTAATTCAAGCATGTGCCATCCTTGCTCTAAATACAGAAATGTCCATTTGCAGAAAGCTCACCATATTTTTTGTGCTTGTTTAATTTGTTGGTCGGAGCAAACTGTCGAGCTTCTTATCGATCTTTTTTGTGGCTGTTTAATTTGTTGGTCAGAGCAAACTGTTGAGCTTCTTGTCAATCATTTATAGGTTAGGAACTCGGGTTGTGCATTTCCAGATCTCGAAGGCTTGTTGGACATCTTGGAACAGCTTTAGGAGAAAGCATGTGTGGCCCTCTGAGGTAATTCGAGGAAGGCTGTCTAGCATTTCTGATCACTTTGCGAAAAAGCTTGTCTAAATTTTCGGCATAAAGAAACGCACTTGACTAACTGATGCCTTAGTTTTGAGCCTGAAAGAAAACCAGAACCAAGTTGAACCTCCCTGGAACCCTCTCAAGGACAAATGAAACGCTATTCCATAGATCTGACATTCTAAGCTTATGCCAAATCCATGGTCAATATTGAGTTTGGCAATCCAATGCAATTACAAAACTCATGTCACACACCGCTTCATCCACGACGAAATCAAGGAGAGATCTCTTTCGATGGCCACGTCACCGATGCCTTTTTTTTTTTTTTTTATAAATCTCTTTTTTTAATGCTAAAATTTGCTCGATGCTTCATTTCGTGAATATCCATCCTCCTGGAGGTTTGACAAAACCATGTCACCCAGGGTCACCAACTATAGGGCTGTTAATGACGGTCTATGCCTCAAATTATTTTTTTAATCAAAAATATTTGTAAATAATAATAATAATAATATCTCTCTAATAATAGTCGATAAAATTAAAATTGATAAAATAAATCAGTTTCAATGGCACGGGTGCATAGGTAAAATGGGATGGTGTTTTATAGATTAGTGTGGTTTGATCCTTTGGTAGGATAAATTCGATTTTGAATTTAAAAAAAAAATTGAAAAGACGCTTTTCGGATGGTGTATTTAATGTCTAGTCAGAGATTTGAGATTGGGTTGATTATTTTTAGAATTAATTATATGGGATTGGGGTAATCATCTTTAAGATTAATCATATTAAAAGTTTGGATATTTGATGCTAGTTAAAAAAATTGATACATTTTTAAAAAAAAATCAACTTCCATGTCATAATTCAGCGGAACAAAAGAAATTCTATTACGAGTTGTAGCAAAACTCCCTACGTGGTCTGATATCGAAGTACTTCCTCCATTCTTTTGTGACTTGTGAAATCTCCAAATCCTCAAGTTGGCTCGTTTTTGGAAACCTTCGGCGACAATTCGTAGTCTGCCGGTGCTGAAACTTTACTTTCCCATCCCGGAAAACTTCAATCTCTGTAACTGCAATTACACTGCTTGCAAGTGCATTCAGGACCTTAATGGCTGTCGTAGACGAGTCGAGTTAATTACCTGATCCTTTCAGCGACTCGAGTGGACTGAGAACCTTCAATCAGAACCAAAGCTAAAGGTGTTTTCCAGACATTAAAGCTTTGCAACGTTCTATCAAGATTAATGAAACGAGAAGCATGCAACTATAATAATTAAGTCAATACTCTGTTAGCTCAATTTCTCGACGGTAGGGCATTCTTTGCTGTCCTACCATGTGCTCATATAACAAAAAGGTACTTGTATCTCTATATATTTAGAGTACTTGCTGTGCATTAGTTTCGAACCAAATTAAATTAGACTAATCAAAATTTTCCATATTAATATATATATACACACACACACACACAGCACAAACAGCTCCATACATTCGCCATGGCACCTTCCTGCCTCATGTTCTTCTTGTCTGTCTCATCCTTCCTCCTCCTGACTGCCCCGCCGGCCCGGTCCCAAGCTCCCTCGCCCTCCTCCGGCGGTCCCCTCAACCTGACGGCCATCCTGGTGAAGGGCGGGCAGTACTCCGCCTTCGTCCGCCTCCTCCAGCAGACCCGCATCGACGTTCAGCTCAACAGCCAGCTGAACAACAGCTACAATGGCCTCACGGTCTTCGCCCCCACCGACAACGCCTTCGCCGGCCTCGGCACCCTCAACAACCTCTCGCCGCAGGAGCTGATCGATCTGGTCCTCTACCACGTCCTCCCCCGCTACTACAGCTTCGCCACCTTCCAGAGCGCCAGCAACCCCCTCCCCACGCAGGCCTCCGACCGAACCGGGGTCTTCACCCTCAACGTCACCACCCCCGCCGTCAATGCCAACCAGGCCAACATCTCCACCGGCGTCGTCAACACCACCTTCAGCAACGCGCTCTACGCCGACTTCCCCCTCGCCGTCTACTCCGTCGACAAGGTGCTGCTGCCTTATGCAATCTTCGGCCCCAAGCCGCCCGCCTCCGCTCCTGCGCCGTCAGCCAAGAGTAATCACAGTACCACGACTTCGTCTGACGCCGGGATAGCTCCGCCACCGGAGAGCAGAAGCAACAATGACAACGCCGGAGGCGGCTCATCGTCTGCGGCCACTAGAAGGGCTAGTGAAGTGGGATATCGGAGCTTGCTTGCAGTCGTTGGCTTTTTAGCCATTGGAGCTGGTAACGTGATGTTGTGATGATGATGATCAGTGTTAGTTACATTAAGTTATTTTGCATGGCATTGAGATTGTTGTGTGTGTTTTTTTCTTTTTTTTTTTTCTTTTGGGTGTCAAGCATTTTCTGTCACTTGAACTTATTGGTACTTATTCAACGACGTTTGTGATTTGAGTTCAGTTGACTTTTTGCGTAGTGGATCTGGTCAATCTCTCAGGCATCGAGAAGAGTTGACTCCGACTCTTCTTATAAGAAACATTACATGTGATCGCATGGGATGGAATATATTTTTTAAGCGGAACTTCAATTAATTAAAGTACATAGGAAAACAATTCAATAAATGTAGCACACAACTCAAAGCCCTTTATTTATTGTTGTTTTTAATTAACAAAGTCAAATCAATAAGGTGCGTTGTGCATCAACCTGCGTATAGTAGTTGAGGTTCCCTGCTCCTCGCGTGGCAAATGCCAGTTCAGAAGTGGCAAGGAGGCGATCAATATTCAACAGCCATGTTCTGCATAGGGATGGAACTTTTGACATGAGAAACCTTTTTTTTTTTTTTTCTTCGTACCTCGATAAACAATTTAGGTGAAAGACGTCTAATGTGAGCATCGCCATTGCTGGTCCCTGAAAACATAGAATTATAGTGCATCGATGTTAAAAACTAGACAGTTAGCAGTAGCATCCAAGCAGAGGTTGTGAAGGTTAAAACAAAATTTGGACTCACTCTTGCGTCGACCCTTCCCAAAACCCTCTTTATCTTATGTCCACTATGATCAATCATGCTCCCTCAGCAGGTTCTGATTAATCAGAAGTTTCCACAAGTGATAATCAAGAACCAACATATCAGTCTTTCCAGCAAGCAGCAGGCAACAGACAATTTGAAGGCATCTGAGAGAAACATGACCAAGACAATATCCACTGACCAAATTTGACACCCGAATGGAAACTTAAAAGTTTGGGGGAAGCAACAGATAGTATATTAGAAACTTTTCGGTTATCAAAAACATAAACAGGTGCTTTTAATCTCAGATAGAATATAGCCACAAAATACTCTGAGATACTTTGAATTGTCCGCCATTTTAGTATTTACTTGATTTCTACACCAGCTTCCCTTTCCAGGTCTGTAGCTAAATTGAGATCTGTCACAGTAGTACCGGAATTTTGGGGCTTGCCGGCATGGATATTGCTAGAGGAGATCATCAAGATATCGTCGCCTGATTGCTGCTTCTGAGTGGATGATTTTGGCTGCCTAATAGCACCTGCAGCTTCTGGCATCAGAAATGCTGGTGGCTCTGTTGGAACCCATCGTTTCATGGGGCTTCCAATGGATCTCACTGCATCGTAAAACTGCTCTTCTGGTTCAGATTCAATCTCAGAGATCTGAATCGATTGCTTACCCAGCCCAGGCTCTCCTCCGGTGGAATAGCTCTCATTCAGTTGAGAGTTATAAACTTCAGAATTCAACCTGAGGCCATTTGCTTTGGATTGAAGACCAAAAGTGGATCCTTGCTGATCTTCCTGGCCGACTTCCCAAGGCTGTGTTAAACAGAATTATTGAAATCATAGTGTAGTATAAGCCAAAAGGGATCCATTGGATTTCAAATAGTGTAAATTTATCAAAAATACAAAAGCAAGGAATTGTAACTGCCAACAATTTGAAGTAGGTTTGATGATTTTTTTTTTCTGAGTGAACTCTTAAGACCATAACTTTAGTAAATCTTTGAAGATCTTTTTCCCCTTCAGATTCTCATTTTTCCTCACACCAATCTAATTGATTCAATATATGAGTTTCTTTCAGCATGTCTATGTAGGTCATTTCTCAAATTTTAGTCAATTGAAGCCACAATTAATTGTTTCGAAATGGCAACATTTGGTTTTTCCCCATTATCATTATTATTATTATTTTATCCTTGTATTAGACTCCCACACTCATCATACTATTCTCATCTCAGCTGCATTTACTTTTAATTTAAACAAGCACAACCTTTTGCATCTGAATTCTATCGTCATACATAAAGACTGATAGCAGTACAAATTTAGAAAATTCAATTGACTTGTTTAAATAATTATCAATTACTAATTATTTTGAACGATAAAGTATGAAATACATAAGAGACAAGTCAACAGCTAAAATGATCATTCCAAAAAAGAGTATCAAAAATTGTCACTGGCTGTATCGTATGAAATAAAACCATTCACTTATGAACTGAGAAATATACAAGAATAAAATAGAAAAGAATAATTGGAATGCAAACCTTGGGTCTAGGAGGTAGACGAGGTTTAGCTATTGGTTGGTTAGGGTTGGGAGGACTGTCATCAATATCCTGGTCATGGTCAACCACAAATGAGTAAAATTTAGAAGTGACTACTACTAACATTGTAACATAGAAACAAGATTAAGAACTTGTACCTTAATGTTAGGTGGCTTTTCCCCTCTTTGTATCATTTCTATGATCTGCAAAATAGGTTAACCACTTAATATGATGCATTAATTAAAATAACAAACAACAAAAAAGAGTATAAAAGAAGAAAATAACAACGGATTATTCTTGTTCTATTTTTCTTAACATGGTAGTTGAATGTTCATTTCTTTGCTCCAGTCTTCACTCTTTTAAGAAACATCCGTTTGAAGTTTCCCCAAGTCTTCAATATGATAGACTAGATTTAATTATTTTAAGAATTTGTTTAACTAGAATTTATCATCCCCTATATTTGTTAGAGGTGTAGAGTTTTAATCAACTATCAAGAGCATGTTATAATTGACCAATGAAATAGAATAGATTCATTATCAAACTTGGTTTGTTCATCTAGTATTACAGTCCCTTGATCTCAAGCTTCTTGAAACATGCAATCACAACATCTGCAGTCAGTTGTGAAATTAGTATACATCCTTCCTTTTGGTCCAATCTAGAATTTAACTCTTGTTTTAAAAGGAAGCCTAGGTAGGCACATATAAACATTTGTAGCAAGGGACTGCATTAGAAAGCATATGAGATCTATGAGGCTATACATGAGGGTATACATGGGTATATCGAAAAGGTGAAATTCTAGTTCATTCAAACCTTAATTATTACTTACTCTAACCCTTGATACTCAAAAGATAAGGGCTCTGTTGATGTTTCTTCTTACGAGAGGATTAGTTCTTGCAATAGTAAAATAAATTAAAAGGTTAAGTTTTAGTGTGAGAATAACTCTAGTAGACGATTGCAAGAGAAAATAGACTATTATGGATGCCTTTAGAGATGACCAATATATTCTATAATTATAAAAGTTAAATATCTTAAAGTGGAAGATGCAAAGATGGTGGAAGGTGTAAGCTATTTAACTAGAGATTTAGCCTTGCACATTGCTCAATGAAAGGCCAAGATTCAAGTAGTTGGTCCTAAATAGTTTGAATAAATATGGCTTCATGACAACGACAATGACAAATTCAGTAATGTTACTTAAAACACTTGTTTTACTCATGTTCAATTATTTTACGTTACATATATGATATACTCTATCTTGTTCAATAATATAGTGTTATATGCTATGTGTTTTATGTTGCATGGTTACACATTTTTTTATATAAAATTATTGAATGGATAGCTCAGTAGCCTACTTCATTATGCATATGTTAGGCAACTTGGTTATTTTAAAGATTCCTTAATGTTCTTTAACATGCACCGCATTGCGTCAACATACCACATGCATTTTGCAATGGTCAACATATACTACCTGCCTACTTATTAAAAGCTTGGTCTATGTGACTTGAACTTTATAGGTACATGCGCATCTACTACAAACCATGAAACAACATTTGGAATTTGACATCATGTATGAGTGAAATTGCATATTTGCATGGAACAAATTATTTTCTAAATAAAATGTATCCACTTTGAAGATTGAGCCTTCAACAAAAAAATTAAGATGCTCATGAGATACCAATTACCAACCTCATATAATTTTAACTAGTGTTTCTTTTTTTCTATTTTTTTTCTAACTGTAGCCGTAGCTAGCTATCAAGAAATCATTGAAACTTCTAGATATCCACACAAACAAACCACCAAAAGTTGAAGCAATAACACAACGACAATCTAAATTTTACCCATCAGATATGCAAAAAATGTTTTCACAAGAACCACCATAATTGCTTACCTCCATGTATGATTTGGGATGGGATGGTGGTGGTGTAGGAATGGCGGATGGAGGATTTGAGAATGGCCTCACTATTAGAAATTAGAAAAAAAAAAGAAGAGATAATGGGAACATAATTTTCAGATTAATTCATAGACAAAATAATAAAGATTCAAAGGATGGTTACCAGATCCAAATTCCATATTCAGAGGACCATTTACTTTTTGATGCTGAAAAGAGTCATTGAGTTAGTTAACAAGAAGACCATTGTGACAAATTTTGGAAGCAAGCCAAAATCATCAGAAACCTAACTGACCTGTGCACCTAAATTAGAAGAGCTAAAATGGTCAACTTGATCTGTTCCCCACGGATTCTTGATTATGCCTGAGTATTGCAGAAAAAAAAAAACTAAATCACTGAACAATTGTTTAGTGGTATCCCTCAAGATGTCAATAATGTCTCCTTGTTGAATAATTCCCCAAATATCTAAAACTCTTACAAGTTAGAATGAGATTCTTGTTCATTCAACTTAAACTATCCTCCCTTTCTAGTGCTAAAACTACAATTCAGATATATTCAGTTTTGTTTTAACTCAAAACCTTTACTTTCTAAAGTTTCTTTCAATAATTTTTTGCTCCAAAATTCAAGCTTTGAGTTTATTATGTCTAAACTCTCACCCATTAACACAATCGCATTCACTAATAACGTATACAAGAGATTTCAATTTGCAAGATGGATGAAAAAACAACTCTATCATGATAAGAATAATCACTATAACAGAATCAAGTTTTGAGCAACATTGTGAAACAACAGAAATTAAAACTGGATAGCTAAGCTTTACTCCATTAAATTACCCTTCCATATGTCTGATTGCCTGTTTGTGTGAAGATCATTATCTTCAGCCAATTCTTTCCTTGAAACTTCTATTTTACGTATGACATTGCCAACGCTCTTCATCTCTTCAAGTTGAACATCTAAAATTCTAGTCAATGACTCAAAGTACATCCTCTCTAGCAAGAAAATGTAAGAGTAAACATATGTATTTCATTTAAAGTCAATGGAAAAGAAAGTTCCGAAATGCCAACCTTCATGTTTAGCATTGAGAAATTCTTGACTTGCTACAGCAACAGCAGCCGCTGCAGAAGCAGCTGCTCTTGCAGCTTCTGCTGCTTCTTCAGCTACATTAGCTTTTGATCTGTTAATCAACTTGAGATCATTCTTTTCTGCAACCACCTTACGGACCCAAGCTTTCAACTTGGGAACAAACATCTTCTATAGACAGAATAGAGAATTTTAAGAGTTGTTCCAAATTTCTGATTTCTCTGTACTTCTAGGTTGTGAGTATTCAGCAACTAAAGCCTCAACAACACAGCTCTTAGTCAAATGAATCAGTACCTTAAAAAGCACAGCCATTCCAGTTCCTGAAGCAGCGAGTAACCCAAGAACAAAAATAGCTTGGCTCCAATGAAACTTCGATTGGTGCAAGCTAGTAGTTGGAGAAGGAATAGAAGGTGATTGTTTTGAAATCTGATATGGAACTTGTGGTTGCAATGTTACAGGTGTTGGTTGGGTAACTACAGAAAAATAAATTAGTTGATATTGTTAAAAAACAATGGTCGAGGACAATTGGTTCAAATTGCAAATTAGTGCAGAAATCTGATAAAACAATATCATGGAAAATTCAATAATGTAGTCATGGGCATTTTAAGGATGTTGAAACTTTTTTGACATTTTGAGAAAGAAGTTAAATTGTGGAGGTGAAATCAAATTTCATTTGATCATTAAATAAGCATACATTTAAGTATTTTTATTGCTAAATCCGTGTTAATAGTCAACAATAATCAGGAATCACCTTTTTTTTTATAATACCTCAAAAAAGCAGATCCTACATAAGATTACCTCAATTCTAGACTCATAGATTAGAATCTTTAACATCCCTTCCTTAAAAGTTAAAGCTATGAGTTTATACTATCTAGCACGCGTGTATAATCTCAATCCTGATCTCAAACTTTGAGTTGAATCCTGGACAGAGATTCTTCATACAGATGAAAAATTTTCAAGAGTCTGACAAGGTCATTCCTAGGCCATGGAATTAAAGGATCAAAGATCAGTATGATTTCAGTTGTCCAGAGAGTTTTTTATTTCAAATTTTTATTTACCAATCTTGGAACTAAATATCAAAAAGGGCCGAAGGAGAAATGAGATTTCAAGAGTCACTTATACAAACTATTATTTATGATGGAAACACTTGAGCTGGTAACTATTTATAGAACTTCAACAATCAAACAGTGCAAATGGAAAAGTACTTGTAACAAACTGAACCAACTTAAAATATTGAAATGCATTACACTACAATAAAAGCGAAAAGGCAATGTAACATAGATACTGACAAAAATAAAAATGAACATTTTTATGGTATGTTTATAATTTAATCTAAGCATAATGTACGAACTAATCAACAAAATTTTAAGAAGCAAAAAAAAAAGAAGCCAATAATAGTAAAAAAAAATTACAACTATTTATAAGAACAAAGGTGATATATGATGTTGTTATAATTACAGAGGTATAAGTTGATGAGTCATACTTGGAAACTTCTCCATTGATTTATTGAGAGGAAAATAAGAGATGAGACAATCATTTCTAAAAAATTCTTGGGTAGAAGATTCAATACAGAGGACATCTATTGATAAGACAACTAACAAAGTTAACTTTTAGAAAATTGAAGATACTATTTTACTGGAATAGGAAGCAAAATGGAAGGAGGAAATTTTTTTGGAAGTTTTGTTTAATATTTTTTTCCATGGTAGCTCCAAGGAGTGACATCATACTTAAGTTTCCAAAACTTAACCGCAAGAAAATATGCAGCAAGTTTCCCTATGGTATTGAGATTTTTATGAATAATGAAACATGTTAATGAAGGGATCGAGATTATGCAGACATAAGGTTTCAATGATTAATGGTTTAGATACATGCCAATGGTTCAAAAGTTGCTAACATGTCAACTTGAAAAACATGTTCTCCAATGCAGAAAATATTTCCAAATTATATGCAATAAGATTAAGAGGAACAAACCATATATTTTAGTCAATTATTTTGATGTAGAAATGAGGTGAAAGTACCGGTAACTTAAACATATTAAGATCCTCAAAATATTGCCAATTGGTAACTAACTTTAACATTTGCATATAAAAAACATTAGGGAGCTTCAAGTACCAACATGTTTTATTAGTTTGATCTGCAATGGGAGCTTCAACAGCTTCGGCATTCAATGAAGGATCCTAATACGACACATAAAGTGCTTACTAGAATTCAAAAAAAAAACATACAAGTAAGATTCAGTGAAAGGAAAATAAGACGAAATAGATCTTACTGGTAAACGACGAAAGGCTTCATCGATTTCCTCCTTCGTTAGGCCTTTTTTCTCTAAAAATGCACGCCTATATAGTACAGGAGAACCTCTCACTTTCGGATGTGACAAAAAATTGACAGCATTTTGCACTTGGTCCTCCCTAACTGGTTCTGGAACAGTAAAAACTGAATTTTCTAGAGATTCAATAGTAGCCTCGCCTTCAGATACTTGCTGACCAGTGTCCATGACTTTATCCACCCCAGATGCTGAAGGATGAGTAAATAACCAAAATTTCAGTGACATCCACGATCACTTTTGGTTCCCACGAAGGTACACACATCACACATCAGAAATACGCAAATGATAAGAAATAGAAAATAAGCCAGTCAAAGTCCAGGAACATAGTTGCTGAAAATAAATCCATCTTATGATCAATAGCGACATTTCTGCAGAAAACCTTGTTTTAAGAATAGGATTTCATCTTCCGAAGAGATTAGAATAAATTAGTATCTGCGTATGAGTAGATCTGAGTATATCATACATCAAACTAAAAATAGAAATACTTGCAACCTTTCACTATATGAGATTTCTTAGAGGAAAGTTTCACCATAAACATGTTAGAATGGATGATGCAGTAAGACCATGGATAGAGCACAGCCAAATTCGTCCACTTGACATACTTGAAAAATCAACCTACTCATAAGCAGAATTAACAGAAGGCTCAATCAATTCTAAATTTCGTTCGCCCTATCGTGCGAACTTAGGATTCTTTGATTGTAATGGTTCAAGACGATCGACCAGAATGCCTACAGAGACGACAAAAACCTATACGCATGCTTCTTTTAAATCGACTAGATTCTGCTCCAAGGAGCGAGCTATTTACCATGTCCGATTGAACAAGAAGCACTGAAAGCATAAAGAGGCAAGAAAATCACCGGAGTGCTGCGAGCTATTAGCCATGCCTGATTGAACGCTCGTCGTAGTCAGTACCCGATTGAATCAAATCAGTTCTACTGGAAAGATAAGATCGATAGACTAGCACATAGTATTCCGCCCATCCGAAAGGAAAGAGGGATCGAAGTCGAGGGCGTGCGAGCGCAAGATTTACATGGTTTTTTTTTTTTTTTTCAAAAATGCCCCTAAGAATTTTAAAAGCTTTAAAATGTTCCTTTTTTTTTTTTTTAAAATATACATTACGAATAAAAATAATATTTGGCAGCAATACCTCCCTAAGCAAAAAGACGTTGATGTATTATATTAGAATACCTTCGCGCTACAATGATTATAAAAAGTGAGACTATTCATTATGCAATGAGGATTCGATTCTCATCTAGAATATTATTGGATGTTTACGGTGCTCGAATCCAATAGTGACTTTGACTCGTCCGTTCGAATCTGTTTGTGCTTTTCGAATTTATTTTGACCCTCGAATGAAAATTTTCATGGAGTCCAATCGATTATTTTCAAAATTAGTCAAATTGAAAGCATGAATATTTGATGTCTGACTAATCATGAGAGTGATCGACTCAGTTCCACAAATTTTTTTTACTAATCACTAAGATAAATTCGAAAAGTACTTACAGTATGACAGTGAAACTCCCACAATCACATTGTCTCTGTAAGACTCTTTTAATGTTGAAATCACACTCTGTTTGTAAAGGCAAACTTTTAGTCCAATCCATTTGGTCCATTAACTAATAACTACAAAATTGTCTATATTGGTCGTCTTTTATTATTTGATTTCGAAGCAAGGATAGATGGTTGTCTCGAATACTATAGTCTAGTTCTTCCAAATAATAAAGTTTTTTCAAAATATAATTGTTTCACCTTAGCATTATAGTCATGCAACTCTTTTTGAATATCGAGCCTCATTTGTTCTCTCATATCTCACTCTCGGGCACTCAACCTATATACATAGGTAGTAATCAATTAAGAATATTTTGATCTCATCAATATATAATAAAGAAGGAAAATATCAAAGCATATGGAAGTTCCGTGCAGTGTTTGTCCTCTAACTGTCCTCTAAGAAGTATGATAGGAGAATAGATTTGTTGGTGAGGTGATATGCAAATTATTATACAAGGCTCATTGAGTTAAAGAAAAAGAGGACTCTCTCTTTCTCTCACTTTTTTGTTTCCTCTCAATCGACATTCAATCTTTCATTTTCTTCTTCTTTTAGCTTCCAGGGTTAATCCAGTTGATAAGTGCAAAGGAGCAACTCTTAAATGGATAGGGTCAATTTTGAAGAGTTCATCGCTCTGAGCTATCGGTCATCCCCTCCTTTGCACTTGCCACCTGAGTCATGATTTATCTCCTCTACCGGTAGGAGCAACTAGAGGGGGCCGCTAATATGACAGTTCCATATTTTTTTTATTCTTTTCTTCGGTTTAACTTGAATATTAGAGGGTCATAGCTAGTCAGAGGATCAATGGTCATCTAACTTGTATTGATTTTGATAGGATTACTGTTAGGGTGCGTTTGGTCAGGTCATCTGTGATTACCTTAGTTATGTATCTAGTTATCGATGAAAACCTTGTTTGATTTAGGTAATCGACGATTCCCAAATAATGCCTCATGTCTGACACGTCAGTATACGTAAGCAAAAGGGGGCATTCAACCCGAAATTGAAAAACCAAGGAAACCTTAGATTTTTCTTGATTTCGGGATTAAGATAATTTTCTTTACAAAATTATCCTTCAAAAATAAATTAAATTACACCTAATAACAACCTCCGACTCAATTCCTCCCCCCATCACGCGAGTAGAGCCCAGCGAAACCCTAGCGGCGACGATTGTGCGGTGATTCGAAGTTTGGTGACGGTGAACTTATCGTTGTGGAAGGTTGCATAGCCTATGCTTCGCCGTTTTCTCCTCTAGTCGGTAGAATCTCTTCCCTCTCCTTGAGTACCCTCTCCGCCTCTTCTATCCTCTCTAAGCGGTATTCCTCTTTCTAAGCGGTACGCGAGATTTTCTGTAGTGCATCAAGTCCTTTTTTTTCTGTCTTCTTCAGTTTCTTTTCTTCCAGCGAGTGTTAATCTTGTATGGAATCGTTGATAATTCATTGTGGCTTTATTTGCATCTTTGTCACAATTGTTTCCTGACTGTAAACTCAAATATGTTCTGCTTACTTGGACTTCGTGTCATGCGTATACCCTAAATTTCGCTTGTTCGCAATATTTGTGTATGTCGCTTGTAGGTCTATACCTTTACTGCTAGTCATTTTACAGTTTGTGGTTCTTTACTTATATAGTTGGCTTACAAATTGAATCATGGGTTTTAACTTCCTTTGCGAAGTTGTCTTCTAGTAAAAGAAGCATGCATGCGGCAGAGAGCATCGACAAAATTAGGTTAGCATTGTCTTGTGCATCAATTTTTTTTTCTGCTTTATAAACTTATGTGGATTTCCAATGCGATTGAAGTCATTGCCATTTTTCCCCTCAGATCTTGTCGAGTTGGTCTTTATTTAGATTTCAACTTTGTGTTTCAAACTGCTGGTATTGTTTTTTTTTCATTTTAGGAAGCAAAGCATTGAACTAAGGGCATTCCTCATAACAGAAATTCACCATAATGTTTAGCAATTTTCCAGTTGCTATTTGTACGATGAATCAAAATTTCTAACCTAGCAATTCTGGATAGACATGAAGAATGTTCTTTTCTATTGAATCTAATATGCAGAACTATCTAGTCAATGTTTACATACCTAAATGTGATTTTCATCTATCCATTTAGTTTCTGAATGTACAACCAAATGGAAGCAATTCTTCATTAATTTACTTTTCTTATGTGGAATCTTTTTCTATCGCAGTAAATTTTCTTTGTGGAGTCTTTTCCTATTTTAGTAAACATAAGTTTAATGAAAGTTCTCTTATCCACCATTTCACTTCCACAATGAGAAACTTGTTACATTTGCCCAAAAATATGATACTCCATGGCAATTTTCATTTTTCCTGGAAGCTACCTAAAATGCATTTGTCATTGAAACCAGGCCACTTTATGTATGATGAATGCTCGAAACACATTCAATTTAAATGCTAATGACATCAGGGTTGTTACAAAAACTATACACACACTCGACGATAACCGAGTTACCAATTGATCCAGTGTAGACTAAACCACATGAGGTCGCGGAAAGTAAAATCAGTTTATGAACAAATTCTTGTATCTGATTCATTGAAATTTTCCATTTTGCTCGTTTCTTTCAGATCAGTATATAAATGTATGGTATATCATTTAATCATTAAAACTATATTACCAAATTTGCAGATGAGATCAAACTGCTAGATTTTGCTCCATGGGATCAACTGAAAGTGATGATAATGATGTCGATGATGGTGGTGATTTGATCAGACATTGTGAGACCAATCCTGCTTGGAATGAATGGAGAGACAAGCTTGCGGATGATATGTTCATGAGCTGACAGTCATCGGTTAATTAAATATAATATTCTTTCTTGAATTTTGAGTGTCCATGTATTTGAACTCTTTGCTTATGTTGTATTTGCGTTTATTATCCATTTGAATAGTTTAAACAATTTGATTGTATCTGAATTTGATTAAGTTTGAACAATCTGATTGTATCTGGGTTTTTTGATTAAGTTTGAACAATTTGATTGTATCTTGGATTTATTACGTTTGAACAATTTGATTGTATCTGGGTTTGTATATTATTTATTTAAACAATTTGATTATGTTTTATGCAAGAATAATGTGTTATTTGGATGGTTTAATTTCATTTTTCAATGGAAGGACATAGGCAGAAGAGGATAAAAGGAGTAGAAATAACCAAGGATGCATCAAGTGAACAAGTAGAAAGTTCAATGCTAACGAAGTTCAAAAGAAAAACTTCGAGCACTAAACACTTGTGGACAAAACAAGAGGATGCTATTTTAGTTGACTGCCTTGTTGAGTTAAGCAAAGATTCAGCTTGGAAGAGCGAGAATGGTTTTCAAATTGGGTATTTGCTGCATTTGGAGAAAGTCATGGCTGCTAAATTGTCATCCAACAATCTGAGGGCTACCCCTCATATCGAGTCGAGGTACAAGCTACTGAAGAGGCAATTCCATGCTATCAATGAGATGTTGAATCATAGTAGTGGATTTGGATAGAACGATGTTGAGAAGTGTATCATTGCAACAAAGGATGTCTTCGATGATTGGGTAAAGGTAACTTTTTCTAAACGACTCCAGTCCTTATTTTTCTAATAACTTTTTTTAGATTCAAACATTGTTCAAACGTATGTTAGCTTAAGGAGTCCATACTCATATCTAGATCCAACAGTTTCTTAATGGGTCATAATATGTACTTTATTTAATATCCTGCTGAGTGTATGAAACAGTTTTCTATGCTAGAGCCATACTGATAGATTCTAAAATATCGAAATTTATCTCATGCTTAATGTACTTGCAAATAAACAATGCAAATGTTATGTTCTTTGAGGTTATTAGTGTGGATTAACAGGTTCCAATTGAAGTTATTAGTCATTAAATTTTGACTAGAATTCCCACTAGAGTCACCTATTTGATTTTCTTAAGTAATATTGTTTCTATAATTTTCTTAGTTTTGGCTTCTTATTCTTCCTGAATTAATGCTTCTTTCATGTTTTAATGCTTCTTTCATGCTTAGGTAATATTATTAGTCATATTTTTATTCTTCCTGAATTAATGCTTCTTTCATTTATTTATTTTTCTGAAACAGTTTTAGTTCTTGTTTTGTCTCATAATTCTGTTCTTGAGTAAAATAATTATATTGTGAGTTTTTTGTACTAATGATATATTTTTAATTTAGAGTCATCCAACTGCTATTGGTTTAATGAACAAAGAGTTCACCCACTTTGATGACTTGATGTCTACGTGTGGGGGAAAGATTGTGCCACAGGAGCTAATGCAGAAACCCCAGCTGATGCAGTAGAAGAGATAAATTTATGTGATGAAGAGGTTGACACGTTTGAGCTTGAAAAAGATTAATATGTTGAAGGTCACAAAGATGAAGAATCTGATGATGACAACCAAACAATAAAGACATCTGAGACTCCAAGTTCATCAGTTTGTCCAACAACAAGACGTTAACGAGAAAGAAAAAAGAGAAGTCTGATGATGCTCTAGGTGACTTGGTGGGAGAGATTCAAAAAGATATTACTACATTTCACGATGATGAGGAGATCTCCAACTACTTCAAGCAACAAACAGAGAATAATCATAGAAAAAAGAAGATATACGAAGAGTTAATAGAACTTTCTGAATTCTCTGAGCAAGAAATTATGAATGTTGGAGAGTATATTCTCAAGGATGAACACAAGCTTGACAACTTCTACGCATTGCCAAAGATATTTAGGAGAGGTTGTGTTGAAGCTGCTCTATGAAATCCATTCCAAATGAATTAACTGTTTGAATTAGATTGTCATTTTGGTATACATTGTTGGTACTTATATTTTGGATAGTCATGATATCATTTTGAACAAAACTTTTTGGATGAATGCCATTTTTAGATTCTACTAAATGTGCACAATTGTTTGACTCACATTCATTACGTTGTTATTGCTTTGATTTCTACTGAATGTGGATTTAAGTGGTGAATTTACATCCTGATTTTATCTGAATGTGGCTACTCTTGCTTTTCTTTTACCTGATATTTAATTCATTGTTGGTTTATCAATTTCAATATGCTAAAATTCTACTCTTGTCTCATGTTTTCACTATTGACTAGTTACTAAAGCTATGATTTTTAGAAAATGGTAGAATAGGTATCCTATATGTCTAATGATGTGTGTTTAAGAAGTATTGTGCGGTTCTTCTGACATTCAATAGATTTGTTTCCTTAGTGTTGCATTCAAATGTTTTGATTACATCTTCTTAGTAGTGTAGCTTATTTATGTTTGTGCTTCATTGCTTAAGCATATTATTTATTTTCTATGTGATTGTAGCAATGGTGGACATGTGATCTTTCATTCTAAGTCTCAGTAAGCTTTTGAGCTTGGTCTGGAGACGTGCTATATCATTATCCACATCGTTTATAAATTAAATTAAGAAAGATAGCTGTTTGTCATTGTCAATCCTTATTCATTCAATTATGTTGCATAGATGTTGATCTGGGTTTGAGGATTAGTACTTCTTACACTAAGATCATTATTTATTTTATGATAATCTTTTCTGTACTAGTGATTCTTCCTAACACTTCCTCCTGTTGATATTCTACAAAGAGAAGAATGAAAATTGTGGATAAGATATTCTGCTTTAGATGCAATGGATACACTTAAACTTTTTAATTGTAGTCCATCTATCAAAGATGGAAAGGCTCGCTGTTGGTGATAAGCAAATAGTTGCAGATAAATTCAGGCAGTGGGCATCCAAGTACTGTCATGACGCCAAGTATATGAATGTGGGAAGTGATCTTCAAATAAGGCAGTACTGTCATGACGCCAAGTACTTGTAATAAATTAATTATTTTGTTTAATCGTAACAATCATTTTTTTTTTCTATTTTTTAATTATTAATTTAGGTATTTAAGTTTGCAGGATTAAGATGGTCGTAATCTCCCATCCCATTTACTACTGTGTAGAATCGATCAAATTAAACATTGTATGATTCGATAACTAAAACCACTCAATAGCGATTAAATCCTCACCGATCATTCACACACTCTCTTTCAGATTCTCGCTTTGCCCGCCCACACTTATTATAATTAATAATTTAATTTATTTTAAAAAAATAATTAAATATTAAATTAATTTAGTTGTAAAAAATATTATAATTGAACTATGAATAATATTGTAAATGTCAAAGTAAGTAATACATTAAAATTTTCAAACAAATAAGGTTTTGTCTCATTATCTAGGATTAAACCAAACAAATAAGGTTATATTTTATTCCCCATAACCTTGGTTATATGATTACTTAGTAATCACATGATTAAAATAATCACAGATGATTCCAATCAAACGCACCCTTATAGTCGTGAAAATCAAGTCTCTTCCGATGACTCGACGAAATGGACCAAAAAGTTTTATAAAAATTTATTATTTATTTTATATTAACTTTATAAAAATTTATTAAGTATATTAATTGGTAAAATGTCATACGATATATATTAATCCCTGCTCAGGTAAAAAAGAAAAAAAAAATCATGCTTACTTGATCTTATTTCGGTCCTGCACTTCTGAATAAGTTTTACACCAGGCCTCTTTCAAGAGGTTGACAAGTTAACCAACCTCTTTTCACTAGGTCAACACACACAGAGATTCATCAGCTCTGCTAAATACAAACTCTTTCATTCTGAGCTCCTTGAGCTTTCCCTTTGAGTACTTCAATTCGAACTCCTCCAGCTCCCTAAACCAAGTTCATTGTTTAATTTGAACTCTTTATCTTACTCGCGATCTATCTATGGCAGCTCTTAGCTTGCAGTCATGCATAGTCCCTACACGATGCCTCCGTAATTCATAAGCCACGATACCTCTTTTCACTCTCGGCTTCTTGCTTTGCTTCAAAGGATCAAAGCATAATTGGAACTTTGGAGCCCTCTGTGATCACTCGTCAGACGCGTATTCTCTTGTATGGTTCCAATCTCTCACAGCAATTGAGAAATATTGCGAAGCTTGGCGACCATCGCATGCACAAGATTGGCATGTATGGAGGAGTGCCAAGTAAACCAAGGTATCCATCTTTCCTGAGGCGATCCTTGTTGAGTGCCCACATGGAAATGGCCGGAATAAACTGAGACTACGGAAGCGGGACGAATAAATAAATATCCATTGTATTTTAATTGTGTCCTCGACCTTCGTCGTCATTCTCTCGCTCATCCTTCAAGACAACTTAGGCGGCTAAACAAAAACATCTCTCTCATGGAAGACGAGCGTGTTTACGAGGACCATGTTCCTTCACATGAATGGCTTCGAGAAGAAGGGGCTGATACTCTCATCGTTCACGTCCCAGGCACCCATCTCTTCTTGACTTCTTCTATTCACGCTTAATTATCTACAAGATTTCGTATTTTCCACAAACATAAAGTTGTTGTTTTTCTCAGGTTTCAAAAAGGAGCACCTCCAGGTTATCATTTCCGGGGACGGAAAACTAGTCGCCACCGGGGAGCGCCCGCTGCCGAGTTATCAGAAGCGGTGGAGACGCTTTCGCGAGGAGTTCCGGCTGCCAGAGAAATGCAAGGTGGAGCAAATCCAAAGCAAGCTTGAGGAAGGAATTATGCGCGTCGTGTTTCCTAAGCTGCACCATCCAGACGCAGCGAATAAAGGCATGGAAGAAAAGAGCACTGATTGGAAGAAGAAGCTTAAGGCTGTCAGCATGGGCATTGGATTGCATGAACTGGCCATGGTGGGTTTGGTTATGGCTGCTACTGCAGTGGCTTGGTGTTTGTGTCATAAGCTCGACTGCGCAGAAAATGGTCGTCGTGGTGTCTTCCCAGCTACCTGAAGACTCAACTCGAGAAGACAAAGAGATCTGTAATAATGGTGAAGTACTGTAACTATGCACTCGTGCTGTTTTCTGAACAATAATCGATGATCAAACATTTCCTAAATATGGTTTATCAGTTGGGTTATGATCCCAGGCAATGAAGAACAAGTCCTATAAAAGGGAAAGGGAAAGGGAAGGGGAGGGAAGCGCTCCAATCATTCTAATAGTTTTTCATAGCTTTTCACATCTTTTTAAAGCTTTTGGTGTGATTTGGAGTTGTTTTCATCTAACAATGATTTTTGTCAAAATTGTTTAATTAAACTATTTCGAGTGCGCGCGAATAAAAATAAGATAAGGGAAAGTGCACTTTTTGAAAAAAAAAAAAAGAAGAAAAAATCAATTTAACTACAATATATGATTTGGGAAAAGGCAATTAGATTGTATTTTGTGAAGAACAATATTTGGTGAGTGAGGATGAAACATAACGGATAGAGAGGATTGTCAACTACTTTAGGTTTCAAGTCAAGTGGCTAGACCAGACCGAGGTTAGAGGAATTGAACTCGATCGAATTAGGATTACGAACTAGCTTAACCCCGATCGAACTACCGCCGTCTTGAAAGTGATTGAGATTTGAATCGACCGAAATAAGTTTTGGCCAAGTTGAATTTGGATTTGAGGTTGGGCAATCGAGCTAATTTTGAAGGAAACCAAATAGAATATAAAAAGGGCAATTCTTCGCCGCTATAGAGGTGAATGAAGGCGGCTAGCGAGTGAACCGAACAGGGATAAGTAGCCAGCCAAAGTTTGTCTAACCTGCTGGGATTGTCATAGCAGGTTGTAAACGGATCCAACAACATTGATCTTGCTCATCCAAGGGAACTTAAAGACTAGCCTAACCTTGAACTCCAACTAGTCACACTATTGGATGCATGGACAATTTAGGCACTTCCAAACAACCTCATCCAAGGGAACTTAATCTGTGGTCTTCCTTGTGCATTCTAAATCTCAACCTTAGCACCCTCCTATCTATTATTATTATCTTTTGGGGATTGCTCAGTGATGGCTCTAGCCAATGCTTGTCTCTCTGTAATGAACAGCCAGCCTTCTTCCTCTGAATCAGGAACTTCTGTGCTGAGATCATCAGTTTCTACTTCTGTCGACTTAGCCGGCATCGGAAGGAGGAGCACCATAGCCTTGCTTGCATCCACTGCCATAATTCCAGAAGTCACAGATTCAAGAAAGTCTCTTTTGCAAGGTATTCAGAGTTTGTCCTTCGACTCCATTGGAATCATATTGAGCTCAGAAATATCTGAAAAATCAAACTGAATAATTGTGTTTCTCTTTATGACTGATGACTGATAGTTGTGTTTGGTGCTAGAGTATCTCAAGAGGTCCAAGGAGAACAAGGAAAAAAATGACAAAGAGGTGAGGATCTAATGTGCCACTGGCACACACACTGCTCATCGTTTTGGATGTGTAGGAGTTTAATTTTTCTCTCTTTTTTTTTTCTCAGAGGCTAGATGACTACTACAAGAGGAACTACAAGGACTATTTTGAGCTTATTGAAGGATCAGTGAGAGACAAGAAAGAGGAGGCATTGTCTGATGCAGAGAAGGACATACTGCAATGGCTGAAGAAGAACAAGAAATGAGAGCTTATATTTGGTGCAAATCTGACACCCGAGTAAGGAAATGAGGCTTATAAGACTCTTTAAGGGTTGTGCTGCAGTAGTAGTACGATATGTCCACTAATTATATGCGTGTCCTTGAATGTTCTGGTTTATTGACGCTGTGTCCGAGAAGGTTAGATTGGAGAATAATGAAAAATTGTAAGGGAGAGAAAATGATAGAAAAGAAACATTTGAAAGAAAATTTTTTTTATGAAACTAACTTTAAAGGTCGCGCCATTGAGGTTCTCCTCGAATCCGAAGAAAGATTCGATACCCGACGGTAAAAAGAGATTTTTTTAATCCAATTAAATAATCGAATAAATAAGTATAGAAATTTTTGTACGTTGGTGGTGAATTTATTTATGATTATCGTAATACATCCAAGCGTATCGTATTTATTTGAATCCGATTAAAAATTATTTAACCATTATGATTTTAAATTAACGGGGATTTATATGTTATTGGATGTGAGTTAATAGAATTTAGATCTATATGTGTAGAACCTTTTAACTCGTATCATTAGTATTGATGGGATATTAATGAGTTTTAGATTAACACTATATGTAGGGTGTGATCCCCGTAGGAAAGAGATGATTCGACCGACTCTTTTTTTTTCTCCATCGGATAGAGCATCCGGGCCCAACTTTCTCGACCCGTAGGAGATCAAGTCCTACGGTGCTTCTTCCAACTTCAGATTCTTCCGGCGATGTTGACTCCGGATTCAGATGCATGGTTAATACTTTCTTCTATGCTTCTGTTCTTTTATTTTATTTTTGCATACTTATTGTAGATAGTTCGACAAGATCTCGTGTATGGATCATTTTTCATTTTTTCCGATTACATATACAGATGCACGATCCATTAAGGGATTCAAAAAAAGATCCATCAATTGGTATCGGAGCCACAGGTTTTGTGTCGATGATCGTATAACATTAGAATGCGGTTTTTCGACGACTTTGGTCCAAATGCGTGCGTTTTGTGTTAGATCTTCATTTAACGCATTTAAACATGCATAATTGTCAAATCTAAGGGTTAGGAGTCCTAGGTTTAGTATCGGATTGAAGTTTTTGCATTTTCTGCGAAGAATACGAAGAACAACAGCGTAACCGTCATCGTTTTTCGTCAAAACTACTGCTTAGATCTGCAGGAATTAGGCCACCAGTCGACTGATGTGGACCATCAGTCGACTGCTGGTCGAAATTTGGCGTACAAAAATTTTTTTAGTCGACTAATCTCCATCAATCGACTGCCATAAAGTCCAGTCGACTGTTGTACGGGAAATTTCGAACAGAACATTTGTGAGTCGATTGTGGAACTCGACTGAGGTATGACAGTCGATTGATAAGCTTAAACTTCGACACATAATGGTTTTTGATCAACTGAGCAACTGAGAAGCTTTGTTAGTCGACTGAAACAATCGGCTGATCACGATCAGTTGGTTGTTATATGACAACAGTCGACTGATGACGTAGGGAACTTTCAGAAGTCATAAATTTTCGCTCGGGATAAATTTTGAGGCGTTCTAGGTGGCTTTTCGAAGCTCATTCAAATCTCTACGCTTGTTGGGTAAAATCCCATAACACCCTATTTCGACCCTTAAAAATGTCATTTAGTGTCATTTCGGAGTCTTCGAAATTTTTAAGTTTCATATTATGGTCATTTTGTGTTCCCTACATCATTTAATAGCAATAATATAGTCTAGCAACCTAGAATTTCATTTGTATCCATTAGCACAAGTGTTATTAAGTTGAACTAATACTATCACCAAAGTGAGAACTATTAGCTAAACTTAGTGCATCATTGTGCAAGTGGATATCTATATCTATGCTAAGGATGGTTGGCTTAAAGGAAAATTATCTTTATGTCAGATATATGTATAAAGGAGATTCACTATAAACATCATACATGTAAGATATCGGCCCAAATGAAGGTATGTTATGTGACTGATTAAAGGAATAATGAACTGTAGTTATATAACCAAATCAGGAATAGTGAACTGTAGTTATATAACCAAATCAGGAATAGTGAACGATGGTTATATAATCAAATCTAACACATATTGGATTATCAATCATGCACATATTGTGTCGGCCCAAAGGAAGACACATTATATGGTATATTACAGTATTTTGAGTTAGAATTAGAGAGTACCGCTAACAAATTATAATTTAATCCAAAGATTAATTATAATGTTGTATTTGATATCTCATAAAGTGACCCATCATAGGTGCATATATTTCTTTCTTAGTGTTAACTTTATATCACTATTTAGATATATATACATGTTTATCGTTATTGATGTGAGCATTTGTTCTGTTCTTTCTTTTGTCTTATAGCACAAATGATATCTACCAATAAAATTAATATTCCAACAACTTTAGTCTTATAAACCATTAGACATAAAAGGACTATTAGGAGTAAGGTTACTAAAATTGTAGTGTCTGGTAATGAACTTCTCGGCTTAGTTAGTTCAGAAGTAAATTTTGTTACTGTACCTACTAACACATAGTGGATAAACACTGGTGCTACCATTCATATTAGTGTCACTGAGCATGGTTGTCTTACTAGCCGACTGCCTATTGATGGTGAAAGATATATCTATACTGGTAATGACAAGAAGGCTAGAGTGACTGCTATAGGTGTTTTTAAACTTTGTCTAGGAACCAACATATTTTTGGATTTGAAAAATACATTTGTAATTCCATCCTTTAGGAAGAACTTAATTTCCATTTCTTCTTTGGACAAATTAGGATATGCTTATTCATTTGGAAATGAAATATTTAGTATTTTTCAACATTCAAAACTTATTGGTACTGGTTCCCTAGTTGAGAAGTTATACAAGTTAAACACTATAGTACAAAATACAATTTGACTGATGAGAATTCATCAATATTGTAGCATAGACATTTAGGACATATATTCAAACAATGCCTAGAAAGGTTAATGTCTCAAGGAATTCTCCATTCCCTTGATATGTCAGACTTTGATATTTGCATACAGTATTCAAAGAGAAAATGACTAACAAAAGGAATTAAGGTGCAAATCGATGTAGTAGTACTTTAGAACTGATACATATAGATATATGTAGAACATTCCCTAAGGCATTTTGGAATGAACAAACATATTTTATCAGTTGTATAGATGATTACTCCCGATATGACTACTTATACCTTTTGCATGAGAAGTCATAGTCCTTGGACATATTCAAGATCTTCAAAGTCGAAGTTAAAAATAAACTAGGTAAGAAGATCAAAGCTATCAGATCTGACCGTGGTGGTGAATATTACGGTCATTATGATGGATCAAGTGAATAACATCCAAGACCTTTTGCCAATTACCTATCTGAGTGTGGTATTGTGTCTCAATACACCATGTCTGATACTCCTCATCAGAATGGTGTAGCTGAGTGAAAGAATCGAATCCTAAAGGACATGATAAGAAGCATGATGTCATTCACTTCTTTATTAGAGTCATTGTGAGGTGATGCACTCAAGACTGCAGTGTACTTACTCAGTAATACCCAGTAAGGCAGTAAGTAAAACCTCATATGAGCTATGGATGGGTAAGCGACCTAGCATTAGGCATTTACACATTTAAGATTGTCCAGTGTAGGCTAGGCCTTATAGGCCTAAAGAAAAGAAACTTGACCCAAGGACTATTAGTTGTCATTTTGTAGGGTATTCTGAAAGGTTAAGGGGCTTTAAGTTTTATGACCCCTCAAATATGCCTTTTTTCGAAACGAAAAATGTCAAGTTCATTGAAGACAATGGGAGAATAGATCCAATCATCCAAGGGATATATCTTTTGAGGAGGATAACACTTGTCATTCTACCTCAGTTATTATAAAAAAAAAATCTGGAACTGCCATATTAGCGGCCTCCACCGTTGCCCCTACGTGTGAAGGGGGGTAAATCATGTCCCAGGTGGCTAGCACATAAATGTGGAGTCATCGGTAGTCTGGTCGTCACCTCCAGGAATCGATCCCTTGCCCTTTCAAGCCTTAACACCGTTGCGCTAGCCATCTGGGTTTGCCCTGGGGGCTACTACCTCAGTTATTACAGATACAACTAGTAGTGGTATGGTTAATATACCCTACGTTATTGATGTTGCACATTCGGAGGGAGTAGTATTTCATGATGTCCTTGTATCCTCCCCTATGCAAGTAGAGGAATCATCTGCTCAGGTTGAGGTACACCCTCCTATGGTTGAGCATGTTCCTTAAGCACCTCAAATGTCTCAAGAACAAGTGTCTGTAAGGCGATCTACTAGGGAAAGGAGATCCACGATTTTATGTGATTATGCTTATCTCCAAGAGTATGAATTTGACATAGGGCTGAAAGATGATCCTTCATCTTTCCAGAAAGTCAAAAGTGCTCTAATCCTGAAAAGTGGATTGAAGTCATGAAAGATGAGATGAAGTCTATAACAGATAATGACGTATGAGAATTAGTCGAATTGTCTGAAGGTGTGAAACCTGTTGATTGTAAATGGATATTTAAAACCAAATGAGATTTACTAAGTAATATCAAAAAGTATAAGGCACGTCTTGTAGCTAAGGGATTCACTCATAAGGAGGATATTGATTGCAAGAAGACTTTTTCACTTGTATCAACGAAAGACTCTCTAAGTGTAATAGCCCAAATTTTAGTTCTTATATTTTTTTATTTTATTTATTTAGAGGAAAATAGAAATAAGAATAGGAATAAAAAAAATAATAGAAATAAGAATCAAAATAAAAAAAAAGAATTCCAATAAATGGTTAGATTAGCAGGCTCGAACCATGAACCTTTGATTTAGGGGAATATGCTTCCTACTACTAAGTCATAAAATTACCAATGAGTAAGATATAACAGAATATATCTATAGGCAGAAAAAAGGAAAAACTTGGTTAATTTGGCTAATCATTTAAAGGGGTAATTAAGTTAAGGAAAACCCTGACACCGTACCCACGCTCTTTCTCCCTCTTCTCTCCAAACGTCAGCCATGCCCACCCACGCTCTCTCTCCCTCTTCTCTCCAAACGCTGACCACGCCCACCCACGCCTCTCTCTCCCTCTTCTCTTCAACTGCTGACCAACCCTTTCCCTTCCTCTCCCCTTCCATTTTCTTCTCCATCGTGGGATAATTCAAGAGGGAATTTTCAAGATGGATCTCCTCAAAAACTTGGTAGAAGATCACGCTAAAGCAAAGGAATGCGTAGGAGGTCTTCTCTTTACGAAATCTAATGGTATAAATTGGTGAAAAACATAGGAAGTAAGTATTGTTTACCTGCAGTATAAGTAGTTATCGTATGTCATTGATATGTTTTTATGTGCATGTTATTTTCAATTACATGGTTGAGCAGTTTATACGCATGTATATGAACCAGTTATGCATGGTGTTTTTAGTTACATGATTTTACCCGTTATGTCATGTTTGATTCAGTATCATGTTTAGACTCATGATAAGAATGTGATTTATGATCATGCATGTTGTAGCTTACAATTATATGCATGATGTAGAGTAAGATGTAAAAATATTTCCTTTATAAAGAAAATTTAAAGATGCTCCCTATTCGAATTAGGGATTAAGAGCGCAACGATCTTCAGTATGCTCCCCATTCAGTTTTTGGGGTTAAGAGCATAATAATCTTTATGGTACTCCCCATTCGTGGTTTAGGGGATTAAGAGCATTCTTTCAGTATGTATAAGAATATAAGTATAAAGAAAGTATTTTACTTTTGAAAGGGCATGTACCGGGTATCAGTTTCGCCCACGGGCCAAGGCTCTCAGTTTCAGTTACCCTAGTAGGTTCGGTGGTTGGCCACCCTGGCCTATTAGGAAAGCGTGCATTGGTACTATGCCGGGTCCATATTCAGGATGATTATTAATTTGAAGTATCAGTATAAGTATAAGTAAAAATTTTCAAAGTTAATCATTCTAGTTCAGATATACTGTTTACAAGTTTTAAAATACTTAAGAGCATTGTTTATATAATATACATGTATTTAGAGTTATGATTTTCAGTTATGCTTGCATGTGTATCAATGTATCAAGGGTAAGAGAATTAATTGCATGATTTCATACGTTGAATGTTTTTGTGAGCATAGAAAGTACTTACTAAGTGATGCGGAACGGGTGAAAATCTGTTCACTCCTTCCCAATGCAATGAAGCACAGAGGGAGATCTCAGAGGGTTCTCACGGGCCGCAATCAGTAAAGAATCAGAAGATGAAGTAGATGAAACACAAGAAACCGATACCAGCAATCGAGACTCAGACACAAGATGTAACGTGGTTCAGAATAAAGATTCCTACTCCACGGAGGTGAGCTTTTCTCACCGGATGCAGTGCCTAAGCACTTTCACTATGAAGGTCCTCCTTTACGGGAAGTAAGTTTCCGAAGGTGGAGGAGAAAAACCTCTTACAGTGATCTCATAAGACAAGGAAAATACAAGAGATGTAATAACGACAGGTCTCTGTCCTTCTTCTCCGGTGAGGCGGTCGTCCCTCTCCTTCTCCTCCTGCGTCTCCTCCTCTCTTGCTGGGTTGGAATAATTACGGATCCTCCCTCTTTCCTCCTTGCTTCCTCCCTTTTATCTTCCCTTTTCCTTCATCGTAACGTCGTGAGTTATCTCCATCGTACACGTGGCCACCCCCTCCCCCTGGAGAATAATTTTGTTACAGATATAAGGAGTGAAGACTCCTTGGAATATTGCGTAGGGCCTCCCAGGTCATTGCCTAATACCTTTTCCTCTACTTTTCGAGAAATTAGGTTAGACTATCTCCCTCAACCTTCTGCTTTGAGTGAAGCTAGCTTAGGTCTATAGCCCACGGGTGCCCTAGCCCTAGGGTTCCTCATCAACCCGAACCAATTCCTCTTTTCTCCGTGCGGACTTCCTTCAGATAATATGTATCGATCAAAGTTAAGTCGATCCTCTATCCAGCTCATCGGCTTCTGGAATTACCTAGCTGAACCAATTCTTGTTCCACTATTAGCGAAGTCTGTCTTAGTCTCTTCTTTCTTTGTATCAATTACTTCGCTAACTCTCCGCGAATTGCTTTCGATGTTCTCCGTATCAATGACCTCCGATATTCGCGCCGAACAAATGACCTCGATATATCGCGCCGGACCAATGGCCTCGATATTCGCGCCGAACCAATGACCTCGATATTCGCCGAACCAATGGCCTTTGATATACGCGCCCGGACCAATGACCTCTGATATTTGCGCCCGAACCAATGGCCTTTGATATACGCGCCCGGACCAATGACCTCTGATATTCGTGCCCGAACCAATGACCTCTGATATTCGCGCCCGAACCAATGACCTCTGATATGTGCGCCCGGACCAATTCTTCTTTTTCTCCCTTCGCTGAGCCGAATATTTTGGATCGGATCATGGGTCCCCGCTAACCCTTCTATCGGGGATTATGTAGAAAAAGTACCAGCAATATCATTAGTCAACCCCGAAAAATAGTCAAGCGAAATTATAAGCTTGACTTTCCAAATGTATATAAAATTTTTGACCTACTCTTCATTTCTTAACTTAAATCCATCCGTTCCCTTATACCTCCCTTAGGGATACTTAAGGAGGCCCAATGGGCTTATGGGCTCCGCTTCTCCTTCTCCTTTCGTGCAGTTGAACCGTCACGAAAAACCCTATATAAACCCCTGCCTTCTCCTTTTAGGTATCATTTAGTGTGCTTAACAATCCAGCCTATTCTTCTCCTTCCGTGATTTTCACCGGCGGCGTTTCGGCGACCCAGTCCTTCCTTTCCCCACACGATTCTTCCTTAACCTCCGAGTAAGTGCTCTGCTTTGTTCACACCCATGGCTTCTAGGACCATCTCTTCACCCACCTAGTATGAACATACCATAACCCAGTTAGATTGTAACCATTATTTCTTTAATATTAAGAACAACTACATAGACCCCTCTATAAAATGTTGTTTCACGACTAAACTGCATCGGCCCCATAATCCTCCTCCCGGTTTGACATGCTTTTTCTCTGAACAATTTCTTAACGGCCTATCCCTGCCGGTGCCATCGGTCTATTTGGACCTTCTAAACTTCTATGGACTACCTCTGAACCAATTCACCCCCAACTCCTTTCGAATTTTATCGGGAGCTCACATAGTGTTCCAACACTTGAACCTCTCTTTAACCCCCGAGATCTTCCATTGCTTTTTCCAATTAAAGTCTTCCAAGGCAGGTCTCTTCTACCTATCTAGCCGTTCAGACTGCCAATTCTTGGTGAACCTGCCCACTTCCCACAAGGGTTGGGAAGAATTGTATTTCTTTGTACAGCTTCCCGAGTCCCTACCTTATTCTGATACATGGAAGGTAGCTCTTCCCGACTTGCCTCCCTTCCGGGAAATGAGGACCAAATGTCCCTTCCCGGAAGTATATAGAGTATTAGGAGAGTTACATTACTGCTCAAACAATCTAATAGAAACTCCTCTTTTAAGCCATTTTAGACTGTCTCCTCTATCTTTGACGACTTCAGTTGTCGTAGGTAGGGTTATACTTACCCCGCAATATGACTTCCTTTCTCTGTTATTCATCTTTCTTATCAGTATACCTTGCAGATAATCTAATGCAGAAGGCTTTAGTGGAAGGAGAGGCGATCGAGGCTGCCAAGAAGAAGAAAACCTCGACTAAAAGAGGCAAATCAGTAGCAGCTCCGTCATCCCCTCGGAAAAAGCTGCGGCTCATCAAGAAAGGAGCCCCAAGTTCATCGGCTCGTCTCCCCTCACCTTCAGACCGACCGGGGTCTCAGCCCCTAACCATTTATGATCCGAGAAGAGGAGGCACTACATCATCTACCCTTTCACCCTCTCCTCGAGGAGGGGATTCTCCCTCCCAGTTTCTTCATTCCTCCCCATCTGCACAAAATTCACCCCCACCTTCTCATGCGGAGTCCCTCCAAGCTCATATACCTTCCGACTCAAGAGCTGCTCCTCCCCCCCTTCGTCGTATCAGACCCCCATCTTCCCCAGAAGGGGAGGATTCTTCCCTTCCTGTTCCTCCGAAGGCCACGCTGGGATCCTTGCTGAAGATTCGGTACCCCTCGGAGGTAAAATTCTTCAATCAGTCGGGCATACAAGGCCTGTGCGAACAAGTGAGCAAACTGTTGGCAGAGGTATCTACTCTTTCTTTTCCTCCTCTTTATTATGGGTATCTCTATATGCCGATATATACTGATAATTTTTTCTTCCATTTAGGCCTCCACCCAGCATAACAAAATGGTGGTTCAGCTGGCCCAATTCCAATCTAGTGTGGAAACTCGCCACTTTGTCGCCGTATCACAACAAAAGGAGCTCGTTCGGCGATTAAACGAGCAGGAGGCAAAGGAGGCGGACTTCACGGGCCAGTGTGAAGATGCCATGATACAACTAGCCCTGGTCCAAAGCGAGAAAGAGGAGCTGCAACGAAAAAATGAAGAACTTGAACAACGCCTCTTTTTGATCCGGTGACTGCAGCGGTGAGCGTCGGACCCGTGGTGGCGGAGTACAAGGGATCTCTTTGGGACGCCATGACCAAGGCTGCTGACTCCTCAACTACTATTATGCAGCTTCAGCAAGAGCGGTACCGGCTTGAATTGGAACGTCAAGCATGAGAAACCACCAAGGAATCCTGTACAGCAAAATGTCAGGAGCTTTCCTCCATGGTGGCAGCTCTTTCTCACACCCTATCGCCGGTGGCTCAGCAACAGTCTACCCTTCACCAGGAGTACCTAGAAGCTCTTTCATCCTTAGGGCAGCAAGCTATAAAGGCAGCCACCGATAGAGATGCTTTGGCGGCTGAATTGGCAAAAAGTCAAGCTCAAATGGTTCAATATCAGGACCAACTGAAGGAGCAAGAAGCCGACCTCAAAGGACGCTATGTCAAGAAGGGGGTAGACTTATTTATACTAGGTTTTGAGGGGTCCTCGGCTCAAAATGCTGAACAAGAATACCCGCCTCCTGGCACGAACACTAGTTATTTAGATCCCACGGAGGCGCTAGCTAAGTGTCCGCCCGAACTTTTTGAGTTGTAATTTCTACTATTCTCCTTTTTGATAATTTTGTCAATAGCTTTTCTTTTGCTTCTGAATGATGAATTTGTCCATATGTTTAGTTATCATCGTCTTGTTATGTTTCTTGACGGGTCGGGAATCCTGGACCAATTTTAAACTCCTCCTTTTTATATCGTTATCTCTTTTCCCGTATCGTATGGCGCAATCGCCTCGTTGGTTCGGGCTTATTGGAGAGATCTCGAATAACATTATTCACCTCCTCCCCAATTTTGGTTCGGGAATCCGCTTGAAGTATCTTGCCTGATATTATTCACACCCGTCCCGATTTTGGCTCGGAGATTTGCTTTAAGTGACTCTTGTCTATTGGTTTTCCCCATTCCTTTTTACTGCTTCGGAAACTGTATCAGGCTCTTCGTCTTCTTCCCCTTCCCAAGAACTTCTGCCGTCGCTTTTCTTCCATTATATACCCTTGCCCTCCATGTCTTCGTCCCCCTATCTCACTATCATGGCTTCGGAGGGACACCCCATCGAAATTTCTTCCAATTCAGAATCTTTCGAGTTACAGGTGGGAAGACATCAAGATTCGGAGACTGCTCAGCCACTTGACCTTTTCGTCCTCTTCCTTTTCCGCCTCACTCCCTCCAACTCCAACCTCCTCTGAGGAGGTCCTTTCGTGCTCCCTTCCCTTCCTTCCGTAATAGAGTGTGGAATCCTCCCGTCACATGGGAGTCTACAGTGGGAGACTCCCATGCCGCGGCCAAACTTCCTCCACTTCCTCCACTCCCACAGTAGCGGCTTTCATCCCATCCCGTGAAGCTCATCCTCCTCCGTCCGATGAAGGTCCATCAGTTCTTCCTCCGTCTCAAGGCGAGCGCTTCAGGGTCATCTTGGCGCCCTCTCCCCCCAAAGAGACCTCTCCCGCTTCATCTGTTAAGAGTAATCAGAGAAAATCTGTATAGATCAAATTAATGTAATCATTTCAAATATATAAATAAAGACGAGGGGGGGGGACTTGATGTTTGCTTTTGTCTTTTTCTCGTAGAAGTAAGGTCTCTGTCTTCACAAGGACTGTAATTTGATCCGAACATACCTTCTTCTATCATCGCCCGGGGATTCAGACCCTTTTAATTGCAGTTATAGTCCCGTCGACCTTCCCCATTACCGCCCCCACATTTCCTCTTCTTTATTGGCATTTATTATCCCTATTTCTTCTACCAATAAATGCATTTTCCCCCTTTGTTGCTATAAAAACCTTCGCCCCTTACCTGATAGCTTCCATCCTTTTCCCTTTCCTTTTATTTGCCATGGACAGAATATACGAGCAGGCGTGATTCCTTTCATACGAAGAAACGGATAAATGATCGCTAATACATAGCTAGCCTGGAGGAGCAAGTGAAGTACTTACGACAGCAGGAAACTTCACATGGTCTCCTGCGCCAACAATTGGTCGGGTCCCAAAAGGCGCCAGCGATCTTCCTCCCAGTCTTCTGCGCGGCTATTATGCCAACCTCAACCATACAAAGGAGCTCCATCCGTTCCTCCCAACAAAGAACTGTAGTACCCCAGATGTATAAGGGCTTCTATTTGTTATTTTCCCTTGTAAATGACTCAGAATATGTAATTCTTTCGCATCAATGAACTTTTCCAGTTTATCTTCTTTCTCCAGTATCTTTTGAGTTGTGTCACGCTTTACTTGTTTCGTTTTCACATAGACTCACATATAACTGAGGCATATTTCGGCTCTTCCGCCTTTTTACTCTGCTAGGTATATAGAACCATTAAATGAGCCAACTTTACTGTTTTACAGGAATAAAACAATACAAAGTTAAATAAGGACTTCAACTTCTCCCACTTTACGGGGACAAAAAGTGATACACAACTGAGGAGATCTCAGTTCTTCCGTTCCGCCATCGCACGGGGATATCTTTCGCTTTGTGGGGATAAAAATTTTGAGTATAACCGAATGAATTTTGGTTCTTCCGGTCCGCCACCGCACGGGGATATCTTCCGCTTCGTGGGAATAGAAATATATATATATATATATAATATAACCGAGGAATTTCGGTTCTTCCGTTCTGCCACCGCACAGGGATATCTTCCGCTTCGCGGGAATAGAAATTTATATATATATATAATATAACCGAGGAATTTCGGTTCTTCCATTCCGCCACCGCACGGGGATATCTTCCGCTTCGTGGGAATAGAAATTTATATATATATAATATATAATCGAGGAATTTCGGTTCTTCCGTTTCGCCACTGCACGGGGATATCTTCCGCTTCGCGGGAATAGAAATTTATATATATATATATAATATATATAAACGAGGAATTTCGATTCTTCCGTTTCGCCATCACACGGGGATATCTTCCGCTTCGCAGGAATAGAAATTTATATATATATATTTATGGCTCAGAAGCCATCAACATAAAGGAGGCAACGTTTTCATATCATCCCTTTTTTGTGCTTGTCTTTCGAAGGGGAACGCCTATATCCGCCCCTTCCCATGCAAATGAAGGCTTTATTACATACTGGGCTATTTAGAAAGAATAACCCTTTTTTTCTTTTCACTTGGGGCCTCTTTTACCACAGACGAGGAGCCCAATAATGGTTACCAGCCCACTCTCCTCCCTTTTTATAGGAGATCCTTTTGTCTTCGTTTCTTTTTCTATCTTCCTCCCCTTGCCTTTTCATCTCCTTCTTCTCCGTCTGTTCGTTCCTCCACCGTCATACTCCGTTGCCTTAATCCCTTTTTTCAGCCCTTTCTCTTTATTCTCAGACCCTCAAAATGCATTCTACCTTCTTCCAGGAGATAGCGGGTCATTATCCACATCGCAAGAGGAAGGCCGGTCAGCCGTCGACTCCGACTTCTTCTTCACTTTCCCCGGTCACCACCACACCTGCTTCATCTCGTCTGTCCTCCTCTCCTCCCCCTGCATCCCGTGTTACTTCCGCCCCGGAGGAAATCGGGACAATTAGTCCTTCCTCGATTTATCCGGTATTTACAAACCCTAGCTCTCATACTTTTTCTCCCTCTGCCACCAATATCCAGAAGTCGCCTTCTCCTTCAGCACACGAGGATGACACAGGAGGATGCACTTCCATGTCGATAAGCAGCAGGTGACTCACCTATTCTATCTCCCCTGAATACCATTCTTCTTTCGAACCCATGTCGGTTGATATCCCCTTACTGCAAACTTCCCCCTCCACCCATCGCCTGAAGAGCCCTTCTCCTCCCACAAATATCATCCCCCTTATCCCCATCACCAGTGAACTTCCCCCCTCAGTATCATCTGTCCCATCTTCTTCCTTTTCTCCCAGAAGTCTTCGGATCCTGAACTTAGAGGAAGTGGTTCCTCGCATGGAAAGCTTACGCCATGCTCTGGATTTGATATGTTTTCTCAATTAGCTTTCTTAGCTTTGTCTTACTAACCGATTTCTTTTTCACAACCGGCATGCAGGCCTTGACTAACCATCAAGAGTTGAACCGCTCCCTTCATCAATATCGGGCTCAAGTTCAAGAATGGGAGCGGCGACAAAGGGAAGATTTAGCGAATACTCAAAATCAAGAACGACTCCTGTTGCAACAATTGCACTGCGAGCAATTAGCCGGCTTCGCCAACAAATTCGGAAGGATCGACACTATTGCGGCGTTAAGGGAACAACGTCCGGTGTGCGACCATCCGTCCCCGGTAATGAAGTCCAACCGGCTCCCTTGATAAGAGTCTTCCTCGGCTCAAGAGTTAATATGTCTCCAAGGGCGGTAGCGAGCTCCTCAAGGGAAATGCAGATTCCGACACCATCGCTCACCTTGGGTTCAATAGCGAGCCTGAGGATAAGATAGGGGACCTCACTTTTGCTTGTGCAAGGAGGTACAAGAAAATTCATCCCTCATAAATTCCAGGGCACATGCTCACGCCCATCTCCGCAGGAAAGAGACCTCCCTCGGTGGGCCGAACTCGCCGGACGGATCTTATTCTGAAGCAGTGGAGGGGATTTTAGCTTCTATGCGTCAAAATATGGTGGAGATGACGCACCTTGTGCAGCAGGACCAAAGTTCCTGAGCCGATGATGTTTCCATCCTAGCCGATGCTATTATGGAGGTGTCGCGACGCTATGTGGACGTGCGTCGAAATCTTCAAGAACAACAAGAAAAATGCAAGAGGCTGCATCGAGAGCGAAGCCCTGACCGTCTGAACCGCCAGGAGAGACTCATCATTTTACTGCGCGCCACTTATCAGGACGGATTTAATGAGGCGGTTCGGCAGTATGTCGACCAAGGATTACCTCCTCCAACTTATCCTTCATTTTCTTTAAATTGGGAGGCTGATTTTTGACGTTATCCTCCCGACCGATTTAAGCTGTAATTCGCTATCTTGTTTTGAAACGGGAATTTCCTTTCCATTTTCTCTCTCTTCTTCAAGATTTATAATCAGTACCGTATTGCTCTTGTAAATAACTCATTAATGAAATTTGGAGAGTATTTTACATCTAATTAACGCGATCAAGTTAAGAAGTATTCCCCTTCGAAGTCTCATAATTTCTCTTCTTCTATTCCCTACTTCTCATACAGTGTGAAAAAGTTTTAAATGAATGACATTCCAAGGTCGTGGAAGCTCTTTGCCTTGATCATCTTTCAGATAATATGCTGACCCTGCTATGCGGCGCGTTATTTCATAGGGTCCTTCCCAGTTTGGAGCTAGCTTTCCAGGGTCTCCCGCGGGATTAACTTTACGCAAAACTCAATCCCCTTCTTGAAATCTCCGAGGCATCACTTTCTTATTAAAGGCTCGCTGCACTCTTTGCTTGTAAAATTCCGCTCGCCTCCGTGCCATCTCCCGCTTTTCCTCCACCAAGTCCAATTCAGTGCTTTGGATAAGTTGGTTCTGATTTAGTTCGTATACCTTTATCCGAGCGCTATTTAACAGAACCTCGACCGGAATAACGACCTCTTTCACGTACACCAAACTAAAGGGAGTTTCTCCTGTTGCTGTCTTGGGTGTAGTTCGATAGGCCCACAGGATGTCTGGCAACTCTTCTACCCAGTTTCCCCTCTGAGCCCCCAATTTGGTCTTTAATCCTTGAATGAGGATCCTGTTAGTCACCTCCACTTGCCCATTCGCTTGAGGGTGAGCTACCGAAGTGAAAGTCTGCTGAATGTTAAGACTTTGGCACCACTCTTGGATCTTTCTCCCTTAGAACTGTCGTCCGTTGTCACTGACTATTTTTCGAGGAATACCGTATCGACAAATAATATTCCTCCATAAGAACTGTATCACAACATTCTCAGTAATTTTGGCTAGGGGCTCTGCCTCCGTCCATTTGGAAAAATAATCCACAACCACCAATAAAAACTTCTTTTGTAAAGGTGTCGCTGGCATCGGACCTACTATATTCATTCCCCATTGATCGAAAGGACAGGAATAGATCATGACTTTCATTAACTCAGCTGGTCGTTCGGAACGATTGCTATGTTTTTGACAAGCGATGCAGACTTGCACTATGCGAGCAGCATCTTGCTAGAGAGTACGCCAAAAATATCCTGCTAATAAGGCCTTTCTTGCTAAAACTCTCCCTCCTAGATGGTTGCTGCAGCAACCTTCATGAATTTCCCGGAGTACCCATTCCGCATCCTCATTTCCCAAGCACTTCAACAAGGGTCGTCCGAAAGAAGTCTTGTATAAGTCTTCATTTAAGAGGGTGAACCGTTTGGCTCGGTTTATTAAAGCGGATGCCGCTATTTTTCCTTCAGGGACCTTCCCGTGCCTTAAATAAGCTATGATATCAGTCCTCCAGTCAAGAATTAGGCTTGATTCGGGTGCGTCTTCCTCCATGCTGCATATTGCTAAGGAAGTATGGATTTTCGTATGGACCATTTTCGAGGACTTCATTCCTTCTATATCACTTGCCATCCGAGCCAATTCATCTGCCTTCCCGTTATTCTCCCGCGGGATCTGTTTTAAGAGGACCTGACGGAATTGAGCCTTTTCTTTCTCAAAAGCCTTCAAGTACTTATGCAACCTTTCCTCTCGAACCGCAAAAGAACCTTGAAGTTGTGATGTTACCAACTGGGGATCCGAATGGATTACAATGGAAGAAGCCCCCACCGCTTTAGCAGCCTGCAATCCCGCTAGGATGGCTTCATATTCCGCCTCATTATTAGATGCCCGATATCTCAGGCGAACGACTAATCGAGTTTCTTCACCATCAGAGGAAATTAGTAGAACAAGCCTTGAATATATTATATTCCATGCCTCTGATCCCTCCTCTTTTATTGCTGAATCATCTTCCGAGCCGCAGGGTACCTCTGCCAGAAAATCAGCGAGCGCCTAGGCCTTTATAACCGTTCGAGGTTGGTAGTGAATATCATACTCGCTTAGCTCTACCACCCATTTGGCTAATCTTCCAGAGAAATTGGGCTTAGTGACGACCTTTCCCAATTCGCTGTGTGTTAGAACGGTGATGGGATGAGCCAAAAAGTACGGCCTTAACTTGCGGGCGGTTAGCACGAGGATATATGTCAACTTCTCTAACTTCGTATAATGGAATTCCCCCCCTTCAGGATATGGCTGGTATAATAAATAGGCTGCTGGTGAGAACCTTCTTGCTTCAATAGCACCGAACTAACGGCTCCCTCTGAGACGGCCAGATACATCCATAATGGTTCTCCACCTATTGGCTTGGCTAACAGCGGGAGTCCAGCCAAATATTTCTTCAACTCCTAGAAAGCTTGTTCACACTGATCATCCCACTGAAATTTAGTAGTCTTGCACAAGATCTTGAAGAAAGGAAGCCCTTTGTCCGCCGATCTGGCTATAAATCGTGACAAAGAAACGATCCTGCCCACCAGCTTCTGGGTTTCCCGCAGATTAGCGGGTGACTTCATGTTACATAGTGCTTGCACCTTCTTAGGGTTGGCTTGCAACCCTTTTTCAGTCACGATGTACCCCAAGAATTTGCCACTCTTTACCCCGAACATGCATTTATTAGGGTTTAGCTTCATATTGAACCGCCTTAATGTAGCGAAGGTTTCATTTAAGTCCTTGACTAAATCCCGAGTGACCTTCGATTTGACCAATATGTCATCCACGTAGACTTCCACATTTTCCCCTTTCTGTTCTGTGAAGATTTTGTTCATAAGGCGCTGATAGGTGGCCCCTGCGTTCTTTAATCCGAACGACATTACCACATAAGCGTATAACCCTCCCGCAGTCACAAAGCTAACTCTCTTTTGATCTTCTTTGGCCAAAGGTATTTGATGATATCCTTGATATGCATCCATTAGGGACACCACTTCATAACCCCCAGTAGGATCCACCAATTGATTAATACGAGGCAAGGGGTAGCAGTCTTTAGGGCATGATTTATTTAAATCACGAAAATCGATACACATCCTCCATTGCCCCGAAGGTTTGGGGACTAGGACTACATTGGAAACCCATTCGGGAAACTGGATTTCCTTTACATGACCCGCTTTTAACAGTTTGTCTACTTCTTCGGCTATGACTTTGTCCTTTTTCGGTCCAAAATGTCGCCTCTTCTGTTGGACGGGTCGGGCTCCTTTAGTGATATTGAGATGGTGTTCAGCCACTCGAGGATTGATCCCCGTGAGATCATGCACATCTTTTTCAAAGATGTCTTCATTCTCTTTCAGGCAAGCCACCAACTCTTCTTTGGTTTCCAGCTGTTGTGCTATCCGTGTGGCCTTTCCTGGAGCGATTTCCACCAGTTCTCCTTCCTCTATTTTGCCAGCCTTAGGGGGGGATTCCTCCAGGACGCAGACATCATTGATGATGACAGTTTTGCCTTTGAGGTCATTGGTTCGGACTTTCTTCTGATCGTCCCGAACCATTTGCACGTAGCGGCTCCTGGAGGCCTTCTGTTCTCCAAGGACTTCTCCCACCAATTGACCCACTGGAAATTTCAGCTTCTGGTGGTACGGGGAAGCCACGGCCTGAAAAAGGGTGAGGAAAGAACGCCCAAGAATAGCGTTATAAGTGGACGGAGCGTCCACAATGAGGAAAGGAATTATACTGGTTTTTTAGCTGGGCTTTACGCCCAGAGTTAGAGGCAATGAAATCTACCGCGTAGGGTGTACTACATGCCCTGAGAATCCAAAGAGGGGGGTGGCCACATCTTCTAGCTGGGCATTCCCCAGCTGCATCTGTCCAAAGGCTTCCTGAAAGAGGATGTTGACGGAGCTTCCCGAATCAACCAACACTCGGGCCACTTCATAATTGACCAAGGATATACGAATAACCAAGGCGTCCGTATGGGGCAGTAGGACACCCTGTAAATCTTCTGGCCCGAATGAAATGGGCGGCGCAACTTGAATAGTCTGGTCGATGACGATGGCCAAACTCTCCATGAGACGGGCATATGACTTTCGCGCTCGGTTGGAGTCCCCATCGGTAGGTCCCCCAGCTATAACATGAATAACTCCTCGTGTGGGAGCGTTATCTAAATTGGATGAAGGGCCCTCACCTGATGGGCCTCCTTGGGAGACAACCTCTTGAGATGGCGTTTGAGGGAAAGTGACTTGAGGTTGTTGATTATAGGACCCTGGACGAGTTACATTGGGTCGGGGGCCTCGCCGTGCCGGTCCTCCTGCCTGTAGCCTTACTTGCGGATATGCAGTATGGAGGCGATCCAATTCCTCTTGTAACTTGAAACATCGGCCACTACTGTGGCCGTATTCCGTATGATATTGGCAGAAGAATGGGGCAGGGGGGTTACGCGGGATTCCCCTGTATCCTAAGGGTCGTTGCAGCAGACCCTGTTGGTCATAGAATTCCATTTCCCGTTCTTTCCAAGTCCTCGCAGGAGGAAGCGCTTCAGCGGCCATGATTTGTAATGGCGGGACGGGGCGAACACCTTGCAGCATAGGACGAGGCCTCGGAACCTCCTGTCGAAAAGGTCTTGTATACTCCCGTCGAGGGGGAGCTTGAGGAGCAGCGGGACGAGCTCTTTCAGTTGGGACTGCTGCGGCAGTCCGCTCAGCTCTCCGTACCTTTAATCCTTCTTCTTCGCGGATAAACTGCTCCGCACGGCTTAGCAGCTCCTCATAACTATCCGCAGGTTGTCTTAACAAGGAACTGAGGAAGGGGCCCTCCTTCAGCCCGTGCTGAATAGCGCCTCTGAAAGATTCGGATCGGGCTGAGGGGATTCCCCTAGCTGCAGAAGTGAATCGGTGAAGATACCCCCTAAGGGATTCTGAGGGTCCCTGGGTAATATGCATTAACATAGAGACGTCCTGTTTATACGCCTTGTAGCTGACAAATTTCCGACTGAACATTCTCTGGAAATCAGCGAAATAAGTGATGGATCCTGAGGGTAGAGTATTGAACCATTTTTGTACCGAGCCGGTTAGGGTGGTTCGAAAGACTCGGCACTTGAGAGCGTCAGTATAACAGTGGAGCGAGGGCGCTCCGTCAAATTGAGATATGTGCTCTTCAGGGTCCGTCGAACCATCATACTTATTGATCTGAGGATTCCAGAAGTAAGATGGAGGGAGCTCAGAAAGGATGTCCATTGTAAAGGGACTGGGCTCGTATACTTCCGAAGGTCTGGTTGATTGACTTTCGCCCTGTTCTTCCCTGCGCATTTGGGTGAAGGGCATAGTGTTCTGAGGCGTTCTTCCTCCAAGTCCGCCTCCGGGCAATATTTCCCCATTAATGGTTGTACGAGATGGAGGAGGCATTTCTGGGGGTGGGCCTCTGTAAGAAGGTTCACCGGAATGTGGATGCAGATATCCGATCCTTCTCCTTTTCCTAGCGAGGGCTTCTGTAATAGCGTCATCCATCAGGGCCTTCAGCTGCGATGGTAGAAGGGTGATGGGACGCTCCTCCACTGCAGATGTAGCAAGTTGTACTTCTTCAGGTTGCATCTCGACGTCCAGCTCAAAGTTTCCCACAGACGGCGCCAACTGATGCGGAACGGGTGAAAATCTGTTCACTCCTTTCCAATGCAATGAAGCACGGAGGGAGATCTCAGAAGGTTCTCACGGGCCGCAATCAGTAAAAAATCAGAAGATGAAGTAGATGAAACGCAAGAAATCGACGCCAGCAATCGAGACTCAGACACAAGATGTAACGTGGTTCGGAATAAGGATTCCTACTCCACGGAGGTGAGCTTTTCTCACCGGATGCAGTGCCTAAGCACTTTCACTATGAAGGTCCTCCTTTACGGGAAGTAAGTTCCGAAGGTGGAGGAGAAAAACCTCTTACAGTGATCTCATAAGACAAGAAAATACAAGAGATGTAATAACGACAGGTCTCTGTCCTTCTTCTCCGGCGAGGCGGTTGTCCCTCTCCTTCTCCTCCTGCATCTCCTCCTCTCTTGCTGGGTTAGAATAATTACGGATCCTCCCTCTTTCCTCCTTGCTTCCTCCCTTTTATCTTCCCTTTTCCTTCATCGTAACATCGTGGGTTATCTCCATCGTACATGTGGCCACCCCCTCCCCCTGGAGAATAATTCTGTTACAGATATAAGGAGTGAAGACTCCTTGGAATATTGCGTGGGGCCTCCCAGGCCGTTGTCTAATACCTTTTCCTCTACTTTTCGAGAAACTAGGTTAGACTATCTCCCTCAACCTTCTGCTTTGAGTGAAGCTAGCTTAGGTCTATAGCCCACGGGTGCCCTAGCCCTAGGGTTCCTCATCAACCCGAACCAATTCCTCTTTTCTCCGTACTAGACTTCCTTCGTATAACTGTATGATCCTCTATCCAGCTCATCGGCTTCTGGAATTACCTAGCTGAACCAATTCTTGTTCTACTATTAGCGAAGTGCCTTCCGTCTCTTCTTTGCTGTATCAATTACTTCTGCTAACTCTCCCGTGCCAATTGCTTTCAATGTTCTCCCGTATCAATGACCTCTGATATTCGCACCCGAACAAATGGCCTCTGATATACGCGCCTGGACCAATGGCCTCTGATATTCGCGCCCGAACCAATGACCTCTGATATTCGTGCCCGAACCAATGACCTTTGATATACGCGCCCGAACCAATGACCTCTGATATTCGCGCCCGAACCAATGGCCTTTGATATACGCACCCGAACCAATGGCCTCTGATATTCACGCCCGAACCAATGGCCTCTGATATTCGCGCCCGAACCAATGGCCTCTGATATGCGTGCCCGGACCAATTCTTCCTTTTCTCCCTTCGCTGAGCCGAATATTTTGGATCGGATCATGGGTCCCCGCTAACCCTTCTATCGGGGATTATGTAGAAAAAGTACCAGCAATATCACTAAGCATTATTGCTTACAGTTTACATTTCCTTATACTGCAGATAAAGGTAAAGAAAAGCTTCAATAAGGTGGCATGGCGGACGAAGTGCTTGGAGTGTGTGGCGACGAAACAGTCGAAGTAAAAGATCCTAAGTGTAGATGTCTAAACCAGATTTTAAGTTTTAATTGTTTTCTTTATGAAATTGTTGGAGTTCAATTGGATTGCTTATGGTTGAGACCAAAGAATTCTAGAGTCATGTTGGGTTAGTCTTAATACTCGCACGTTATGTGAAGATCTTGAATTGGTTATTATTTAAGTGATGTCAAGGTCCTTATGATCATTTTAGTTGTTAGTATATTGCGTTAGTATATTGCTCGAATTGAGGAATGATAGTAACATGATGTGATGATTAAAGTATAGCGTCAAAGTAAGAGTAGAAAGTACAAAATCTGTAACGATCTCTCCCTTATGGGAGGGGTGGTACAGTTGGTATCAGAGTAAGATAAGGAAGAATTAAAGAAACAGATAGTAAAGGAGTGACATCTCCCTTAATAGAGAGTGGAAAGACTGGGGGGTGTTACACTAAGGGTAATCATGACATTTGTAACTCATTATGATTTGGAGCTACATTAAATGATCGTCAAGACTACATTCCTTAATGTAGACATTGAGGAATCTATATACATGGTGCAACCAAAGAACTTTGAATCTTATGATTCAAAACACCTTGTATGTAAGTTGAAGAAGTCTATTTATGGCTTAAAGCAGATATCTCGTCAGTGGTACAAGAAATTGATTAAGTGGTTACTTCATTTGATTTTAAGGAGAATCCAGTTGATCAATGTATTTATGTCAAGTTCAATGGGAGCAAGTTTGTGATACTTGTCCTATATGTGGATGACATTTATTGGCAAGCAATTGTAAATAATTATTACATGAGACCAAATCATTTCTATCAAGTAAATTTGAAATGAAAAATCTTGGTGAGACATCTTTTGTATTAGTTATACAGATATATCGTGATGGATCCAAAGGTATACTTGGATTATCACAAAAGACCTATATTAAAAAGGTGCTCATACGGTATGACATATAAAATTATACATCTAGGAACACACCTGTATCTAAAGGTGATATGTTTAACTTGCAATAATGTCCACAATGTGAACTTGAAATAAATGAGATGAAGAAACTTCCTTATGTATTGACAGTAGGGAGTCTCATGTATGCTCAGGTTTGTACGCGTCTAGATTTAGCGTACATTGTTGAAATGTTAGGTAGGTATCTAAGTAACCCAGGACCAGGGCATTGGAAAGTTGTAAAGAAGGTAATGCGGTATCTACAAAGAATCAAAAAACTCATGCTCACATATCGAAGATCCAGTCAGTTGGAGGTGTTTGGATATTCAGATTCTAATTTTGTTGGATGCTTGGATAGCAGGAGGTCAACCTCAGGTTTTATCTACATGCTTGCTGGAGGAGCTATATCATGGAAAAGTCTCAAACAGATGCTTATAGAGACTTCCATGATGGAGGCAAAATTAATAGTCTGCTATGAAGCATCAAATCACGGGATATGACTGTGGAATTTTATCATAACATTATAGTTCATCATGGTGTTGGAAGACCATTGAAAATTTTCTGTGATAACAAAGTTGCAGAACTCTATTCCAAGAACAAACGCAGCTCGTCGAAGTCAAAGCACATCGACATCAAGTACCTGTCGATTAAAAAAATATGGAACCGCCACATTAGCGGCCCCCCACCGCTGCCCCTACGTGTGGAGGGGGGTAAATCAGGTGTCAGGTGACTAGCGCAGAAATGCGGAGTCATCGGTAGCCTGGTCGTCACCTCCAGGAATCGACCCCTTGCCTTTTTAAGCCTTAACACGATTGCGCTAGTCATCTGGTTTTGCCCTGGGGGCTAAGTACCTGCCGATTAAAGAAAGAGTTCAAAGTGGTCAAATAATGATAGAACATATTCAGACATACTCAATGTTGGCGGATCCGCTCACCAAGGGATTGTTACCCAAGGTGTTTCATTAGCAGATATTGCATATAGGAGTCCTTCATATGGATGAAGTACCCATTTAGTGAGAGTCTGTATTTAGTTATATTTTTCATGCTCTTATGTATATAATGGACACATATAAATTTTGATTATCGTACGAATAAAGTTTTCTTTTATATGTATATTTGTTGACACTCTGAATAAAGAAATATCATGATTTACTAATGTGGTTTGCATATGGTGATTGTAAATGTGATGTAGGACTCATTATTGAGTCATAAGGTGATCATGAATTACTAATGCGGTTTAGCATATGGTGCTTGCAAATGTGATTAGATCCGGTATTGGATCATAAGGAGGATTAGTTGAGAATAGACATGTGTAGATCACATTTCATGCATTTCTTATGCTACACATTCACATTAGATCTATGTCATTGACAACATTGGTATCTACTGACGGGTCCTGCTACCGATTACATATATAGAGTAGCAAGGATCACTTTAGTCCTATGTCAATGAAGTTGATGGACTAGATTATTTCAGTTCAATACGACATGATATGAGCAACTAAGGAATTTCGATTATGTGTTACATTTAGAATCGCATATAGCCCAAGTGGAAGATTGTTGGTGGTAGGCTTACATATAATTATCGTAACGCATCCGAGTGTATCGTATTGGTTCGAACCCGATTAAAAGTGATCTAACCATTATAGTTTTAAGTTAATGAATTTTGGATCCATATGTGTAGAATTCTTTAACCCGTACCGTTAGCATTGATGGGATGTTAATGGGTTTTGGATTAACATTATATATAGGGTGTGATCCCCACAGGAGAGAGATGATTCGACCAACTCTTTTTCCCCATCGTACAGAGCATTCGGGGCCAACTCTCTCGACCTGTGGAAGATCAAGCCCTACAATGCTTCTTCTAACTTCAGATTCTTCCGGCGATGACTCCGGATTCAGGTGCATGGTTAATGTTTTCTTCTACGCTTCTATTCTTTTGTTTTATTTTCACATACTTATTGTAGATCATTCGACAAGATCCTGTGTATGGATTATTTTTATTTTCATTTGTTCGATTATATATGTGGATGCACGATCCATTGAAGGATCCAAAAAGATCCATCATTATATTCAAATAAGAAAGCATGTGCTCGATTAGATTGTAATATATATTATCGAGGTTGTGATAAATTATTTTTTAATATTTTTATTATTTCTTCTATGATATTAAATTTGTTAATTTTTATCTTAATTTTTTTATTATTATTTTTGAAATTAATAAATATTCATATCTTCGTCCTCATATCCTTCGATGAGAATGAAAAAAATTGAATATCCACTTGTACTGCAATAATATTAATGTTATTATTTTTGGTCTCTTTCGTCGATTCTACGAGAAGGACGAGTTCTTACGAATGTAGCAGTAATCTTTGTTAAACTCAACACAAAGTCAGACGATCATAATGTTTTGGCTACGACCCTCCGATACTTAAATTTACCCGAGAGATGAGGAAAAATTGAAGTACAAGATATAGTAGTCGAAAAAAGAATATGTGTTTAGAGAGTCCCTTTTACCTCAACTTTGCCTTAACTTTGAGATGTCCTCTTCCTCCACGATCATTCTTGTGATGCCCTTTGGCAGGCCATTGGAGGGCAACATCTGGAAAAAAATCTTTTGGTGGCACGCCATGTGTATCATAATCATCACCAAGGGAGATTGTCAAGGGACCAATTGTAATGGTTGTTAGAAGGAATCTTCATCAGGGTCCTCGAGTGTCTGACTCCCAAGAGATTCCGATAGGGCGACTCCTATGATATCCAGAGTAGTCGACTTTCCACATCCTAAAATCTCGATTTTCTATGTGCTCGTACATCCGAGCGCACGACTCCTTGAGTCTTGTGCCCAAGCTTTATGTTTTGTTGTCTTCCTAGCCTCCTAAGTGGTCACTCGGGATTTTCCGCACTCCTATCCACTTTCAACCTTCCTTCTGTCGGATCTACTCCCCGTGAGCTTCTCATTTTAAAGATTTGACCCATTAAAATTTTCCCGCATTATCAAATATAAATGACTCATTATTTACTATTTGAATTTTTCTCCTCCTGTTTATTTTAATTCACAAAATGTTACTGAAACGGTAAGATATATACTAATGAAAAATAATGCGGAATCATAAGTATATCTCAAAGCAGATGTAGATTCGTTGTCACTCTATTGTTAGGGAATTTTGCTACGAACTCTGATCCTCATTGAAGGCTCTCAGTCAAGATGAAAATTATGAATTATTAATTCGAACTTTCACCATAGGTTCACAATGTCACAATCCAAAGCTCGATCTTCTTATTCTACTCAACAAGAGATAAGTACACAAATCACAAATATAACTTGTATGTACACTTAAAATCTCTTCGTTGCACAACCCATGCACTTTTGTACAACTCTTGTACTCTCCTTCATATTCTTTCATCTCTTCTATATTTCACAGAAAAATTTTATATATATATATATATATATATATATATATATATATATATATATATATATATATATATATATATATATATATATAAATATATAAAAGAGAAGACGAGAATATAAATAATCATCCTTACGAGAGTTACCTTATCTCGTTGGAGCAAATGTTATTGAGATTGTAGAAACCTGGCTTGAACAATAATTCAGTGGCAAATTACCAAACAACGCAGTTGAAGTTTGGAATTATCCAAAAAGCGTCTCATACTTTCATATTTACCAAATAGCACACTTAATTCTCATTTTATCTCTCCCGCCAAACAGACCTGTAGCACAGTGAAATTTTTGAATGTGGGTTGAAAATTCAAATCTCAGCATTACAGTTGTATTGCAATCTCATCACCACCATCGCGGTGTTGGGATTTGCAATCCCAGCACCACTGTGGTGTTGGGATTTACAATCCCAGCACCACTGTGTGCTGGAATTGTAATTTCCAGTACTACGGTGGTGGTATTGGGATTTTTTTGGCGGGAGAGGTAAAATAAAAATTAAGTGTGTTATTTGGTAAATATGAAAATATAGGGTATTTTTTGAACAATTCCAAACTTCAACTGCGTTGTTTGGTAAATCGTCGATAATTCAGAGAATAAAGCTTTGGTAGTCAGGATGAAAATTATAAATCGAACTTCAAAGGTATATTTTATTTTTGTAAAATATACCAGTACCACAGTGGTGCACAGTGGTACAGATTTTTTTGACGGGAGGGATAAAATGAAAATTAAGTACGCTATTTGATAAATATAAAAATATAGGATACTTTTTGAGCAATTCCAAACTTCAACAACGTTGTTTGGTAAATCACCGATAATTCAGAGAATAAAGCTTTGGTAGTCAGGATGAAAATTATAAATCGAACTTCAAAGGTATATTTTATTTTCGTAAAAATTTTACATATGTTAAAATCATATATACCTAACAGAATCAAATCAAATAACAATTGATACCATCGTATCAAAAAGACCTTTATTTGATATAAATTCTCGATTCTTAATTATGATACATAAAATACGAATATATCAGAAAAAAGAAAAGTAAAAAATATTAAAGATGAAAACGAATATAATAAATGAGGATCGAGACATATATAAAATATGAAACCCGTTTCAAATCTGAATCATTATTTGATTGTCATCCTAAAGGATAACTATCAGATATCACACGTGGCCATGCGGATCGGGCACACAATTCTCAACGACAAAACCATATCGGCTTCTGATTGGTCCAGATCAGTGCTTCCTTATCCAGCAGTTTAATCCCCTCCTTTCCTATCTCCTCTACTTGCTCTTCCATTATCCGTACCGAGCGTTAAAAACTCGTTAATTTTTCTTTGTATGCAAATTCGATGATTAATTTGTTTGTAAAAGGTTGAAATCGTCAATCTCACGATCCCTATCGATTGATCCCTCGATCACCGTGAGGAAATAGATCGTAGGAGGGCCTTTGGCCCATTAACTCGGTAATAAATACAAAGAAAGATATTCAACCCAAAAAAAATTTTAGATCTCTCATCTAATTTCGAACTTAAATATCCTCGTAAATGTTATCTTGCGTTTGCCATCGAACCATCGTCGATGATTAATTTCCTGTTACCAAGCAACTTCACATACAAGACGTTCATTATTATTTTTTTATTTTTGGTTTAAAAAAGAGTTAAAAAGAAAAGAAAACAAAACAAAAACATGTACAGGACACAAATGATTAATCTGATTGCGACACAGAGCGCATCCGAGGCAAGGAAATACACTGACTAGATCCACAAACCTTCTCTGCAGCAAATTACAGAAACGCTAAGAAGAACACGATGGATACGGCTTGCTAAAATCCAATGAGTTGAAAGATGACTCCCAAGCCTTTCGGAAAAAAGAAAGAAAAAAAAAATAGCAGAGGTGTTGGTTCTTGACTAGCAGGTCGAGAGGATCAGACCAATTGCTGATCAACACGCTTCTGAATGCGAGTAGGAGCTCCTGATGTGACCGGTCTTTGGAGTCGCCGAAGCAGCTGCATCATCGCCTCCGCCGAGCTTGCCGCACGTCGGGCAGATTAAGAGACCGGCCGCCGGGAGTTGCGCGGAGATCGCCGGCCTCGGGGCGAGCTTCAGAGCTTTCATCTCCTGCAACTCCTTCTGCAGCATCTGGTTCTCTTTGCTCAGCATCTCGTAACACCTCTTCCAGAATTCACAGTCTATCTCTGTCTGCTTTAGCTTTTTCCTACATGTCGCAACAAAGTTGAGCATTGATGTATGCGCTAGAGACACAAATTAACGCTGCATTTTTAAGAACTGGAAGCGGACCTGGCTCGCCTGTTCTGGAACCATACTTCCACTTGCCGCGGCTGGAGATTCAATTGCTTAGCCAACGCTTGTTTCTGCTTCTGACCATTAGAAGAACGAAAGAAAGAAAAACAAAAAAAACAGAAGAATTACGAGAGAGAAGGATCAGGTAATCAGTTAGGATCCAAGTTCGTGCTGCGTGTACTTACTGGAGTAAGATTACTTTGCAACCTGAACCTAATCTCCAACATGGCAGATTGCTCTCTGGTAAGCCTAATTTTCTTCCTGGCATCGCTGTCTTCCTCCTCGTCGCATATAACAGGCTGCCTTCCGCCAGCTTCCTGCTGCATGGTTAAGGAAGCACCGGCCGAGAGCTTCGAGGGCAAGCTCTTTGGAGAATCGCCAGGTTGCAGTCGATGGTGATAGTTCGCTGAAGGCCTTGAAGGCGTAGCGAGTGCAAGAGAGAGCTGAGTTTCACAGGCGTCCTCCATACCATGCTCTTGCTTCTCTGTGTGTGTGTGAGAGAGAGAGAAAAGGAAAGGCAAAGGGGAAACAAGCGGTGTCTATATACGATCGACGATGACGGCAGAGAGAAACACGAACTGAGCGGCGCTAGTAGGAAAGGAATTGTGATGGAGCGGTGCGACTGCCGACTAATTGGCTTTGTACTGTCCCTGAAATAAGGCAGGGACAGTTTCAGTTAATTATCTTCATTTTCTTTATGACAAGTATTCACATTGTTTAACTATAATCTTTAAATTGGAAAGTATTCGTGCTGATTGATTTATCATCTTATTAAAAAAAATTACAAAGAAATTGAATTATAAATAACTTAAAAAGTCAAATTTAACGTACTACCAATTAAAACAGAAAGACCGGCTGTTGGGTTGCATAATCATTGATCACATCTAATCAGTGTTGTGCAAAGTTAGATTTCCTCGTTTCAGATTGAAAGAGAATAAATCAAATAAAATTTTAAATCAATTTCGAAATCAATTATTATCCAGTGTATAATTATATCTATTGACTTATCAATACATTGCATCTAGAATTGTCAAGTTGAGTTGGACTCATTGGATTGGTCCACTTTGTCAAATAATTTAAGCGGATTATATTGAAATTTTATTAATCTGTTATTTTGACGGACCTAAACGGATTGATCCATACAGATTGCAAATCTAGACGGGTTGGCCCGCCGTGAACACAGATTGGTCTGCGAGTTGAGAAATACTAGAAGATGGAACATATGAAAATAAAATTATATAAGTTTTTTATCAATATTTTAATATTAATAAGACAAAATTTTCACCATCACAATCTTCTTCTATCACATATATTTCAACAAAATATAAAAAAAATTAAAAGAGAAGAACAAAAGCAAAAAAATATTTAATGAAGTATTCTTTTTTTTTTTATACTTTAATTATTTTATATTATTTTGTCAGTACTATTCTAATCAATATAAGAAATAAATGACATATCAAAATCAAATAATTATCTAGGCTAAAAAATCTCAATTGAATCTCCATTTGGAGGAGTAAAAATTTACATTTATATGTTATCAAGATTTGAATATTTTGAAACATTGAAAAGGAATCAAAAATATTGGTATTCAATTTTATAAGTCGATAATTGAATCTCAATTGTAAAATTTTAGTTACTTTAAATACTTATTTTTTTAATTATGGTACCTTATCTGTTTTACAGAGTATTGTTTCAAACCTTCAACACCTTAATAATTTTAGATATATATTTTTCGACTGCGCTGATTGATCCTCTTAATTGTGAACTGCCTCGACGGACAATCAATTGTAAATTTCTCAATCCACTGAAATGACGGATCGACCTTTCTCTCTTTGTTAAATATTAAATTTACGACGAATTAATCAACTCCATTATGCATCGACTCGTTTGACAGCTCTAACTGTATCGGCACATACACTCACATCTAATCATGAGACGACGCAATGGGAGCGTCACGATTACGTAGAAGGCGCTCGAAAGCAAAATGCACGTTGGCTGTTGGGGCTTCCCACGAGTTTTGTTTCCGTGCATGGGCGTCGCGCATGGGCCTCGCGACAGCTTGGCGCCTTGGCCCCTCTGTTTGTTGTATTCCCTTGTCCCCATCGATGGTCGGAGATGGCGACGGAATTGAATGGCAATTAATTATCTTCGAACCATATGGCGTAGGATTTAATGCCCTCTCCTTTCCTGTTCGTGGAAAATAAAGATGTGTTTGACTACGAGAGCTAGCAAGAGGAGGAGGATAACTTGTGGATAGGGCTAGCTAGAATGCAGACTCCTTCGCCATCAATTAGTGACCTGAAGATTGTAAAGTCTGTGGATAGCTTTGAATTTAGGTTATGTTTGGTTGGGGTTGGGGTTGGGGTTGGGGTGGGGTGTGATCAATTTGTTGTTTATTTTATTTGGTATAATTTTAAAATTATAATGTAATATTATATTCCAAGTCTAAAATGTATCGATTGTCGGTCGTCAGTCGATAACCGAAGACCGACAATGTATGGTATAACGATCACGAGCAATCGATTAGGATTTTAATTATATTCGGACAAAATTAAAATTTAATAAAATTATTTAAATTTAATTATAAGAATATTTTTATTATTTTACATTCCTTATAAAAAAATAATAGACACCAAATAAAAAAATATAATCATTTTTAATAAAAATTATATATATATATAGTATACTATTCTTTGATGAAATATAATAATATAATATTAATTATTTTATAATACCTTATAAATTTTATTATATTACAAATTTAATTACATTATCCCTCATCGAATAATCTAAATCCTTACTTTGAGCTTCCAAGTGTGGTGGCAGTGTTTCATATCTTATCTTTAGAAACTTCTTTGCATGTCACTCCTTGGAATTTTCAACACTGAAATTGTCAGGCCTGCTAAGTTAGCAAATTCCCAAGTCAAACTTCTTTAACATCTTCTCAAGTTACTCCACTTGTTAGCTAATTGTTAGGTATTGGTACCATGACCTACGAGCTTTAACAAGTGCATTGTCACGCCCCGAGAGTATGCCGTATCGAAAAATAAACGGACGGCATCTCCCCTGTACGTGACAACATATCGGGTTAATACAAGGCCCGTAGGCCCACAACAACAATATGATATACGCAGATATCATCATATCAAATATAATAAACACAGCGGAAACAATACAAACAGATCAACAGAATACAATGACCCAACTGTGTACTCCGGAGTGACTTGACACAACAAGAAACCTAATAGAAGCAACAGCGAAAGTCAAATACATACAATACGTCCGTATATCACAGATACGGAAACAATACAGGTTAAAACCACAAAACGACAATCCATAGTAATACAATAATACGGAAAACAGGTCCATTCGTCCGGTGTGAGATGGGATCAGCTGGCGGAGCTCCAAACGTCCAAGGAATCTTCTACCTGTTATCTGGGCGATAGAAAAACCCACCAGGGGTGGTGAGTATAAACTCAGGGGTAATATATAGAAAGTGCATGAACATATAGGGTAAAGAAATCTACAAGTATACATGTGAAGATCTACATGTATACAAAGATGAGTCCAATATCCAACTCTAATAACAAGTAACTACAAGAAAGTCATACGCAATGTATATACTAAACTGCTCAATCAACATAAAGTAATGTACCAACGCACTGACGGCCTCAACACCATAAGCTATATCATCCTGACAGATATACCATAACATAACCCATATAATGTACCAGGTCAATCCTATATCTGACCAATACTCAGACATATGAACAGTATATGATCACCTGTATAATAACCCTATCTGTATCACATACAATGATACGATGCTAATCAAATGCATATAAATCAATCAACGCATGTATCATGCTCAACACATAGCAGAAATAAAATGCAAATGGCATGTATCATGATGACAAGCATGCGCAACAATCATAGCTCAATCAAATGCAAAGATCTCATGCATATGTAAAACATATATCAAATACATGCATACATATATATCAAGAATGCATATGAACCACGAGAGTGGCTGTGGGTGGCACGACAAATGACAACTAGCCCGACTCGGGCCACCACTCGAGTGGCCGAGGGTTGAGTAGTATGAGTAGTGTATAGCGTAAAAAGCTAACTACTCCTAGGGGCCCTCACGCAAGCCACGCCTTTCTACCCATGAGTAGACAAGCGCAGACAGATAACAGTGACACCTCACACAACCACCGTTTATAGTGGCGAGTGCAACACCACTGCATAAAGAGCGGTCGCGATCTCGCCTACCACCATCCCTAGTGGTCGAGCGGTACAGACATCCAATGCTCGCCTCAACCTCGCTACCACTACCCCGAGTGGCGGGAGGCAGGATGATGACGACTTGTCTCAATCCACAAGGGAGACCTACTCGATGCAATGTAATGTGATGCATAGCTCCATACATGTATCCTCGCGACACTCCCTATCCCACGGGGAGTCCTGGTCAACTAAAAGTCAACTATGCAAGGACTACAATCCATAAGACTCTCCCTATCGCATAAAGAGTCATACTCATCTGACAGTCAACCACGCTAAGACCTCTAGTCAGTAGCGATATACAATCGACCATCCATATAACCATACACAGCATACAATCCTAATGGATATACCATCACACTAGGACTTCTAGTCCCCTGGTCACATCTAACAACCATACACTTATCTATGCACGCATAACTAGATCCATCATAAATGCACCACTAATACGGATATGATATAACAATCGACTCCATAATCCAAACCATCACCTAACCCTAGTGATGTAATACAAGAACCAATCAAGTCACAAAGATAACCCTAATCACATGTACTTACTGAACATCTATCAGCTAATACATAATAGGGTTTATAGTTCCTATCCGAGCTAGATAATCAATGAAGTACCAGAGTTTATATCTCAAAGGTCAAGGCAGTACAAGCATATGATTAACATGAGTGGATTTAAGATAAACAGTATAAACATATATATCCACGGTAGATATTACCCACGATACATAATTGCTATCCATCTCCATCCATCATGTATCCATCACCCTCGGCGTCTGTAACAATAGGATACAATTAAGTATCATCACATATCTAACGATCGAATCAACTCTCCTACATCGACCCGTATATCTCGATCCATTAATCGAACAATCTTAATATTAAGGATGAATGAATTCATATTAACCAATCATAATATTAACTATAAATATACCAATACATACCTTGCTAATTAGATCAACAAGGAAATCTCTTGCTCCCACACAATCGTGTCAATTCCCTCACTGAGCTCACATCTCATCAACACCACCTAAAAGGAGGAAACAAGGTGAAAGAAATTACGACTTCCTCTTGATACCAAAGACAATTGATTTGCACATCTAACATCAATCGACAACCACTATAAACACAATTAAATTTAAATCAATGAACCTCTTAACTTCATTCCAACTCACCTTGCATCCCAAATTCAGATTCTCTGCTCACTTCATCCCATTCAATAGAAATACTCTCCACCTCACAATCCATCAACACAATAGAACACACCTCGATCAACATCCACCAAATTGAAATCCAGTATCAATGCTCACCCCGCAAGAACAACGCAGAATCATACCATAGCCAAATCATAGCACAAAATCCCCGATCCCTAAGAGCTACATAGCATTCCTCTTCCTCACGATGACCATGACATAGCCAAAATCGCCGATGGTAGATCAAGATCAGATCGGCAATACAACCAACCACAAGTGAATACCTTCGACGGCTAAGCTTGAAGGAAAAGACTAGGGTGTCGCCAACAAGGTGATGCCAAATTGAGGTTGTCAACATGGTCGAAGTCGATCACACCGCGCTGAAACAAAGGCAGAGATTTGGGGTTGGCAAGCCGCAACGAAGAGCTGACTCGTCGGAACCTTCGCAGTCCGATCGTCGCCATCTCTGCTGACCGCGGTTGGCTCTAAGCGTCGATGATCCAACGATCCGCTGTCGTGGAAAGCGAAGAGAACAAAGGATAAAGGAATCGCGAGAATCGCGTGGTGAAGGGATCGCGACGAAGAGGAAGGGAAAGTCGCGATACGGTGCTTACCTAGCGGCGTTATTGGAGCAGATCCATCTTCCCTTCGCCGTGGCAGAGATATAATCGGTAGCTTCCCATCGTCGTCCCCGTTTCTCCCCTGATCCGAAATCGCGCCCCGCGGTGGCTAACTCCTCTCGCTTAGGCAGCGATCTCGATCGAGAATCCAAGAGCAACCCACTCGCAAAGAAAGAGGAAGAAGAGAAATCGCAAGATCGATCGCGATGAGGAACACCTAAAATCGCGAAGAGAAGAAGAGAGAATAGGTCACGTTTGGACTTATATAAGCCATTCCACCTTTAGGCTTGAACCGGTTTAAACTCAACCCTAATCTAAATTAAGCCTAGCCCTAATTAACCTTAGCCCCTTTTTGATTAACCCCATTAACTACTATAAAGGGTTAATCTCTCTCTCTCTCTCTCTCTCTATATATATATATATATATATTTTTGTATTTTACATTCTCCCCCACTTGTAAAAATTTGGTCCCCAAATTTCCGACTCATGTACGAGTACGAGATGTCACAATAATCATCTCAAGTATCTGGAGCAAAGTCACACCTCAAGTGACTAAGTAGATCTTGAGCTTGAATATTATATTCTAGCTCTTATATACACGCTCAATCACCTTTTTAAAGTCAATAATAACACCTTTATTGACCATCTATCAAAAGATAGATAATCGTCAGTGGAACTCTATACTCGTAATCGATGGGAGACTTTACCAGAATCGTAAGGTAAATCATGAATCACTATCAGAAATGATACTCAAGGATACTCCATGGATATCATTCCGTCAAACGATCCAACGAAATCCATCTTACACCGAAGAAAATGGCGGACCTAGCTAATCGACCATCGACTACCCAAATCCTATCAAGTCCTTTCCGAATTCTAGATAATCTCCCACATCCTAACGTACTAGGCTCCCACTTCATCACGGTACATAACCCTACCGATCACAATATTTCCACCTTTGCTTGTTGGTGAAATCAACCGTGTCCATATCGCCACCACTGGAGCGTCTCAATACTATTTACGGATACATTCAATAAGTCATCACTCTCGAATGAAGAGTCTCGAGAAACAACTCTTCCTAAAGCGAATGCAACTCAGAACCACTATTCTCCTCGGAAGCGGAGAATTACTCTCTCACGAAGAGAAACCAATCTAATGTCCAAAATTCACTCACACATAGCGAAGTAATTGGAAGACTATAATGACTAATCTCGCTAGTTTCTCAACTAGCATATACATAATATCGTCTCATTCAATGCATCGGGATCGCTCCTAATCCTGAAATGATGCATCTACGACAATACCCTTCCTTCCATATCGGACGGATTAACTAACACGACACAAAAGTCGCCACCGTCTAGACAGGCCTTGAAACCTAGCTTCACAAACTTCCGATGATTGCCATCACCTTCTTGGTCCAACAACAAGTCGAATATAATATCGCTAAAACATCCTATCCTCATCTATGGTAAATACAAATCAATCTAGGGAAACCACAACTTCCCTCTCAAGATTGAGAATATATCCATAAATATATCCTCCATGAGATATGATGACAATCGGTCTCAAATACTCCAAGAGTACTTGATTCCTCAAATTCATGAGCGACTAAACTAAATCGATAAATCTAACAACATTATCAACCACTCTATACACTGAATCCTTGTACTTACGCTAATGATAGCTCAATCATAATCAAGATGATAATTGTCACTAAGTCACTACAATATCAAACCTCCAAATGAGACCAACCCTAGGATATACATTGTCATTTAGGTGATCTAAACAGATCATCTATCCACAACGAAGGATATTCATTCACAACAACTATCGATTCCATCATCGATAATCGATGCATAACTCAAGATCTCTCTTCTAACAAAGAGTTACGGTCTTTTCAAGAAGAAACACTTAGGCAGATAAATCTCCAATAGTGTTTAGCGACACTGATACCCATAAAATCATCTCCCGGTATAAGGTCCCAATTATCAGGACTATTCTCGAAATCACCCTCCCATTGCATTTTCCTATTTGCCCATGCAAAGGGCAAACCCGGAGTTCATCCAAAACTATATCCGAATACTCTCGATTATACGACATCCGAGAGTCCTAGTATACCAAGGCTCTAACAATCCAACTATCCAAGGATATGTCTATAGTAGAGGTATGTCTAGCAAAGGCTAAAGGTATCCTTGACTTCTTGGTCGTCAACATCTCACTGACGATAGAGACACCACCACCTACAAGTCGATATATAGGAATCCTTCTAATCCTATATAAGAACGCTCAAGATAAAGATACGTGAAACTACCAAGATCTCTCGATATATCCGAAATAGTATAACCTAAAATAATACCTCAAGGACCGATCCGGTTCTATACTTCATCTCGAGTAACCATGTAAACTCGCCAAACATCTGCTCGACGGGCGGTGAGCTCATGTAAATACAAAATACTATCATGGAGGAAAATCAGCTGAATCGAGGTACAATCAAACAACTAGATTGGAGATGATAAACAACAGATCGGCAAAGATCGCATGATCATTTGGTATAATCAAGAATCAGAACATCATAGCACGCTCCATCTCGTGAAAGGTACAATGCAATTGAAGAATACCGCATAGATCGACCATGATACTCTCTCTCCTCGAACAAATCATAACTACGCTGCAAAGATGCTTGAGTTGTTGTAAATGCAGGAAGTTGTGGTTATTGTTCAGATGCGAATCTTCGAGATGTCTTGGTGCATCGAGTAACTCACGTCTTCCGGATGAAAGTATCAAAGAACTTCAACTATATCGTAGTAGATCTGGCGATGTGATAACCTAATCTTGTAATAATCTTGGCTTTCGAGGTTGTGGATCGTCCGCTTAAAAGCAAAGCATCATCCATAGTCTTCATGAGTCTTCAAAATACATACTCTCCTCGTGAGATACCGGATCGCTATAGTAGAAAGCAGATACAATGGTCCATCGAATAATCGACTGCGTGTCTGTGTAACCCATGCACACATAATCTCCCTTCGGAGTCTTTCCTCTGAGTTCACTGATAAACATGAGAAGTTGCTGACAATCTGCAAACGGTCTTCTATGATTGGAAAACTCTCCAATAGTCACTCGTGACTCATTACTTTAATCTTGCTCCTTTTATCCAACATGAGAGATTCCAATAATTTGACTTGCAATACCGCTTATCAAATCTTTAACTCTTAAAATATTGCTATGTAGTCATTTCTATACAAATGACTCTCTAATGCCTTCCGATAGGATCAGATAGGAGACAAACATCCCAAACATCAAGAAGACCAATAACGTGGGTGGCCAAAACCAACCCAATCACATTCTTGGGCTATTAAATGGTCAGTAACTTTGCAAGTCTAACGACTGCATGGTACCTCCATTACCAAACGATCAAGACCTAATGCCCAAGAATTCCTGACGAATGAGTCAAAGAAATGATGTGGGAAAATACTCTCTCACAACATCAACGTGACTAAGTGATACGTTATTTTGTAGGTTATTTCCTATCTCTTCCACAAGTCTGGCTAAATCCGGATAATGGTATTCAACTAACACTACTATCTTCTTATAACCGAGTCAGTACTCCCAAAGTTATACAATCCAGCGATCAACTCGGGGATTAAAATCCTATGATACATCAAACTAATCTTCTACTATCCGCAATAGTATGCTCACTAGTCCATTACCCCATGTAATGATGCGACTATATAATTAGTGAAAATCTTAGGACCGAAATCCTTAATCTCCACAATAGATGTGAGTACCTAATCCCTACTTCCTACTTGTTCGGCTCTTAAAGGTAATTACCTTTTCAAACAGTACATATCTAATAACCTCAACATATCGTTCCCATGGTCAACTCAAACCACGGTTGCGAATACTAACCAATATCCTATAAGTCATGCACTGTTATAAGCAACTAAATGCATAGCCAACAGAAGGATATGTAATAACAATTAACATACCTTAAACCTTGTAGCTAGATGAGATGTCCGAGAAGGATCCGAACTCACAAAACCAAGACCGAGTAAAGCAAAACTCGATGTCCGAACGAATAAAATCCAAAATGGACTTCGCAACCTAGGGCTCGATACCAATAAAATTGTCACGCCGAGAGTATGCCAGAAACAAGCGGACGGCATCTCCACGTGCGTGGCAACATATCGAGTTAATCTCAAGGCCCACAACAACAATATGATATACGCAGATATCATCATATCAAATATAATAAACACAGCGGAAACAATACAAATAGATCAACAGAATACAATGACCCAACTGTGCACTCCGGAGTGACTTGACACAACAAGAAACCTAATAGAAGCAAGCCAAATACATACATAAATATATCACGATATAAACAATACAGGTTAAAATCACAAAACGACAATCCATAGTAATACAACAATATGGAAAACAGGTCCATTCGTCCAGTGTGAGATGGGATTGTTGGATCGAAAGTGTCGCTAGAGGGGGGGGTGAATAGTGATACGATGTCGTTAAAAAAACTTTTGCAATAAGTAAAAAGCAAGTAGAGAGTGCACAGCGGAAATATAAAGTAGACAAGATATTTTTACGTGGTTCACAATCTTTCGATTGCTAATCCACGGCCCTAGTGATCCTTGATCACGTACGGAGGGCAATTCACTAAAACCACTCCTCCTCGTTGGAGGTAGGAGCAACGATTACAAAAAGAAATCAAGGCAAAGGGACACTCCCCCTTTCCTTGTTACGATTAAAGCACAAAGACAATTTAAAGAAGTAGAACTTAAATAAATATACCGACAACTCTTATAAGTAGAAGATGTAGCTTTCGTTGTTCGCTTCGTCGTAGCAAATGTGAGTAGTAGTAGCGGCGTTACGACGGCGTGTTGAGAGCTCTTGAATTCTTGTTATTTGCTTGGCTTGAACATGTCTATTTATGGATATTGATCTATGAATTTAGACATAGGTAGTGTCCAAGGTGAGGTTCTTATCCCCCAAGACTTTTTCATCCACATCCTTTGCGCCAACTCAAGTATTATGTGTTTCATCCAACCAACTTGTGCCTCCTCCAAACTTCTTGTGAGACAAATCAAGGATGAGGTGTTTCATACAACCACCTTGTGCCACCTCCAACCTCCTTGGGCGCCAACTTGAGGATGAGGTGTTTCATCCAACCACCTTGTGCCACCTCCAACCTCCTTGGGCGCCAACTTGTTGGAGCCATTCAACTTGTGCCACATCATGGGAGCCAACCATCTTGTGCCAACTCACCTTATTTTGGGCGTCCACCACAAGGAAGCTTGGTGATGGTTTGGATGTCCACCTTGATGCCACATCACCCTTTGTACCAAAACACGAGTCAAGTCCAAATTCACCCCTTGAAATTGAGCTCTTCTCGAGGTCGAACTTGACTAGCAGTGACTGTAGTCAAAGGGTTTTGACCGCAGCAAGTTAGCTTAAAATATAAAGTACGATGGTTCTAACCATCCGATCTCGACCTAGACCTTCCATTGGAGGTATTGGGTCGGATCTACGCTTAACGACCTTGCTTCGCTTTCACACGAGCTTACCTTTGTAGCCTCGCTCCGGTCTTCACCCGAGTACCTCGGCTTCCTCCAAGTCCTCTCAAGGTTCGACCACCTCGGTTCCCACCGGGTGTCGCACCTTCCGCCAACTTTAGCATTTCGCACACTTAATCGAGCTCGTAAGATAACAAATATACCCTTAACTATTGAGCCTTTTGCCATAATCAAAATACCGGTTCGACTTTGGTGCCCATCGCACTAACAATCTCCCCTTTTGATTCATGGCAAACCGACACAAAAGTTAAGGAAAAATTAAGCATAACAAAGAAGCTAGCATAATGATTAAGCATGAATGAGCTAGCATAAAGATTAAATATGAATGAGCTAGCATAATGATTAAGCATGAATGAGCTAGCATAAAGATTAAATATGAATGAGCTAGCATAAAGATTAAATATGAATGAGCTAGCATAATGATTAAATATGAATGAGCTAGCATAATGATTAAGTATGAGTGAGAATATTATTGTTTCAAGTTCTCCCTTTGAGGTAACCTCCCTTGACCAAAGGTGAGTTCTTGAAAATAATTTTACTCCCCTTAATAGTTGCTTAAGTAAACGGAATTACTTAATATAAAAGGTAATAATTTTGTTTACTTTCTTCCTTACTTTTGTGACTTTCTCCCTTTGCCTTAACTCAAAAAGTTTGTAAATATATTTTAGGGTTTGTAAGTCCAAGCAAGTTCCCAATATAAATATATATATTTTTTTAAAATAATAATAAGCTTGAAAATATGTTCATCTAAAATGTACAACTCCTGCTGGACTTGATTGATATAGAATGATCAATAAGTCTCAAGGAGTTGATTAATTTTAAATAATTATACTCCATGGTTCATGTCGATGCAATCAATCTACATCTCGAACTGTGAGTAAGGTCCTAACATCTCACGCCTGCCTACGCATATACACAAACACATTAGTCCTATGTGTTGTGAGATGTGTTGGCCTTAAATCTATAGGTATATGATTTCTAAGGTAAGACTTAGGCTAATTTCATAAAAAGAAGCAAAAGTAGAGTACATATATAGAAAATTTAAATCCTACTCTATTACGCACATACCTAACTTCGCCTTAATAAACTAAATTCGCTGTAGTGGTTTGGTGAAGATGTCCGCTAGGTTTGATTTGGACTCAACATACTCTAGTTGTATAGTTCCATTAGTTACATGTTCCTAATGAAGTGGTGTTTAACTTCTATATGTTTTGTCCTAGAATGACATATTGGATTTTTAGTTAAGTTAATTGAACTGATGTTATCTATGTAGGTTTTAATGTTGTTAAAGATTAAGTTAAAGTCTTGGAGAGTGTGCTTCATCCACAGGAGCTGAGAGACACACTCACCCATCGCAACGTATTCGGCTTCGGTGGTAGATAAGGCAACGCAATGTCGCTCCTACCGCACTAACTTACTAGACTCGAGCCGAGGATTTGACAACAACCACTGCGGCTCTTTCTATCGAGTTTACTACCGTCGGAGTCCTGAGTAGCCGATTAGATTAAACTCAGAGATCTAGGGTACCAAATACCTACGCTTAGCGTCTTTAGATATCTAAGGATACGCTGACTAGGTTAGGTGAGACTCCTTGGCACAGTGTTTGTAACCTTGCGCACATACTTACCGCAATAAAATGTCGGTCGCTAAGTTAAGTATAGAGACTTCCTATCAAGCCCTATAGTATTTTAGGTCAACGGGTTTTCCTTCTACATCTTCGCTTATATTAACATTAGTTGCTATAGGTGTATTAATTATTTTAGCATCTTGCATTCCAAATCGATTTATTAAGTCCTTAGTATATTTTTGTTGATGTAAATATATTCCATCTTTAGTTTGTTTAATTTGTAAACCTAAGAAGAAACTTAACTCTCCTACTAAATTCATTTCAAATTCACTTTCCATAAGTGAGATGAATTCGCTTAGCAGATCGAGTTGGTAGTTCCAAAAATTATATCATCTACATAGATTTGGGCTATAAAGATTTCTTTTCCTACGGTTTTTAACGAATAAGGTTGGGTCGACTAAACCTTGGTTGAATCCTTTGACTTAAGATAGATCGAAGCCTTCGTACTAAGCTCTGGGGCTTGTTTGAGTCCATATAGGGCTTTCTTAAGTCTAAGGACATGGTCGTTTATCTAGATTTTCAATCCGGAGGTTGACTGAAAACTTCTTCCTTAATGTATCCATTCAAAATGCTGACTTGACATCCATTTGAAACAATTTAAAACCTCGATGTGCAAGATATGCTAACAACATTCTTGATGGACTCTAGTCTTGCTACGGGGCGAGGTCTCATCGTAATCTAAACCTTCGACTTGACTAAACCCTTTGCGACTAACCTAGCTTTATTTCTAACTACTTCACCTTTATCATCAAGTTTATTTCAAATACCCACCTTGTTCCAATAATTGATTTTTCTTAGGTGGTGGTACTAATTCCTGCACTTCATTTCTAGTGAATCGAGCTAGCTCTTCTTGCATAGCAATAATCCAATGATCAAGAAGTGCTTGTTCAATAGTTTTGGGTCTCGATTTTGGAAATTAACGAGATTTGACTAAGGTTTCGATATGAAGCTCTAGTTCAACTCCCTAAATTTGGATCACCTATAACTTGATTGAGTTTGACTAGTTAGGGTCATCTATCACTTGGTCGATAGGATGACTTGGGTTAGGACGAGATTCAAGTTCAAGATCGAGTCGGGTTCGCTATAAGTTGATTTGCTAGTTGGTTTTGTTAAGGATTGAACGGGTTCGTGGTCCTTCGTAAAACTATATTAATGGTTTCTTCGACTCTAAGAGTGTCGTGATTGTATACTTCTATAAGCTCTATCGTGGTTGAGTATCCTAGAAAGGTTCCAAAGAGAGGTTTTGGATTTGAATTTCCTAGGTAATCCTTAGTGTTTAAGATATGTACCTTGCATCCAAATACCCTAAAGTACTTGATGTTCGGTATTTTATCGTGATAAATCTCGCACGAGGTCTTTGGTGCCTCTTTACCATAAGGATCCTATTTTGGACATAGCAAGCCGCACTAACTAGCCTCGCCCCAAAATCTATCTGTAGGTTATACTGCTTAACATTGTCCTAGCGGCTTCTTGTAGGGTTCTATTTTTCCGCTCGACTAACCCATTTTGTTGTGGGGTTCTAGGACATGAAAACTCATGGTGGTATCCGCTTAGGTTACGTAAATCAGAACCCGTGGTTTTCGAATTCACCACCATGATCGCTTCTAAGTCTTTTAATCTTAAGGTTCTTTTGATTTTCGATTAACCTACAAAGATTGATTAGTTGGTCTAGGTATCATTTTTATGTTTGATAAACCTAACCCAAGTAAATCTAGAATAGTCGCCAATTATGACTAAGCAAAATTGACTACCATTGAGTGACTTAGCTCCATGTGAATCAAATAGATCCATGTGTAGGAGCTCAAGAACACTTTTGGTCTGCTCTGATTAGTTAATTGATGTTGTGTCCTAGATTGTTTACCTTGTTGACAAGCATTACATATTTTATTATCCAAGTTGTTTAGTTTAGGCAAACCTATAACTAGTTTCACTGACTCATCTTGTGGACGAGTCTTAAAAGTAGTGTCCGAGTCTTCGTGCCATAACCAAGATTCTCTCTTGCCGTGGTCATAAGACACTTGGTTGAGGAGTTGGGTAAATTTATTGTGTAGATGTTGCTACTCCTAGTTCCTTTAAGTATTATTTTAGATGTTGCATTTATTTTGATTACGATTCATTTTCTAGAAATATGACCTTATAATTGTTATCACACAATTGGCTTACACTAAGTAAATTATATTGAAAGTTTTCTACTAATAAGACATTTTGAATTGTAGTTAGAGTTGAGCTCAATATCACCCGATCCGATGATTTTGAGCTTGCCGCTATTTCCGGCTACCGATCCTTGTCGCTTGAATCGTAACTTCAAAATTTGAGTTGATCCCCGGTCATGTGTCGAGTACCACCGCCCAACATCCATTGATCCTACACATAAGGTAGTTGGATCGATATTGGAATTACTAAAGGGTTGTTTGTAAGTTTTAACCTAAATCATCTCACCAATATCTACATGATCAAAACATGTTATTCCTATGTGTTATTGTGAGATGACTATCAATTTTACTTGATTAATTTTAATGAATTTAAATTAACCAACATTAGGTTAGATTCGATTTAGTCTAAGCTCATCAAGTAATCTTTTCAAGAGATTAGCTTCTGTGTCGGGCGAGGCACAGAGGCCTTCTTTGATCGGAACAACGACCACTTCCTTAGACAAAGCTAATTTCAAGAAATTGATAACTCGACTTACTTGAGACTACGCCTTGGTCTAACTAGTTATTTTTGAAAAGAGGCTCCCGAGGCTCAATCTTTTCAGAGGATTTTAGTTGGTTTATTTTTGAAAAGAGGCTCTGAGGCTCAATCTTTTCGCAGGATTTTAGTTGGTTATGAGTCCTATCTAACCATTCTAAAAATAAAGGAAAACTAAGCATGCAATTTCTAAGACTTAACAAAATACATTTTGTATTGGCTCTCGACCATTGAATCGAGTGGGTCTATTCACATAGTGAATTTGGTCCTTGGGAACCCAATACATGTTAGATCCTAAAGTTGAAATCAAAGTGGTCTTAGGGACCCATGCTTGACATTTTTCTTATGTTGGTTTACTATAGACATATATGACTTATTGGTTGTATTTGAGTTAAACCCGAGTCCGCCTTGTTGTACACGGCCCTTGTGATCCAAGTAAGAGGTCAAGTCCCTTGATCCCAAAGTGAACCTTTCCAACGCAGCCTTAAGGTCTTCGACTTGTGTTTTCAAAAGCGAAGTTCTCAACTTCAAGCTTTTCAACTTGAGCTGAGTCCTCCTCTTGAATACGAGTAGTCGAAGAGGTTAGGGAGACCTCATGTTTGAGAAGGTTAACCTCCTCAATTAGGGTCTCGACCTTGGACTCGGACTTAGCTAGTTTCTTATTTAAAAATTTAATTGCACCATACAAAGTATTAAGTAACGACCGACTTACTCCTTTAATGATTCTTTTGAACCGATACGGATCCGTGGCTTGTCTTGAATGGAAGCTCATCATCGGATTCGGACTCGGACTCTTCTTGGTTTTGATCGTGCTCGTCAGCCATTAGAGCTTGGATATCGTCTTCTTCCTCGACAACTCCTCCCAAGTAGCGTTTGGCGCTTTCTTAGTCTTTGATCACGTTATTCTTTAGCTTTGGGCACTCGGACTTGATGTGGCCAGAACTGTTGCACTCATAGCATCTAAAATTAGAAGTATTTGAATTAGGTTTAGGCTTACCTTGAGTTGTTGGTCGTTTTCGTCTCTTGATCATCTTAAGAACTATATTGACTAGATCGGATTATATTTAGGAGTCTACTTCCGATTCGGACTCGTCTTCTTCCTTGGGGTGGCTTGCTTGCGGGCTTCTTCTTCTTGGAACCTGCAGCTAACGCAATACTCTTCTCGGCCTGGACCACGTTAGTTTGCTCATGTAATTCAAGTTCCGAAAACAATTCGTCTAACCTAATTTTAGAAAGGTCCTTGGAGACCTTGTAGGCATCGACCATGGATGCCACAAGGTGGTCTAGGAAGCGAGTTAAGAGAATACGATAAGGTCGCGATTCTCGACCTTTTGTCCGATGGCATGGAGTTGGTTGGCGATGTCTTGGATCTGAGCATGTAGTTGAGTTGCGGTCTCGTTTTCCTGCATTTTCAAGTTATACAATTTATTTAAAGTAAATCTCTTTTACATACCTTCGTGTCGGTGCCTTCGTGTAGTTCCACTAGCTTGGTCCATAAGTCCTTTGCACTAATGAAGGGCCGAGCGGTTGAGCTCTTCCTTGGACAACCCACATTGCAAGATTTGAGTTGCCTTGGCATCGGCTTCTACTTGTTTTTCATGGAATTTGACCATTGATCGTAACCCAAAGATTCACCATCTTCATTAATAGGAAGTGTGAAACCGGTTTGGATTACGATCCACATCTCGATTTGGGTTTTAAGAAAGCATTCCATCCGACCCTTCCAATACGAAAGTCATTACCGTTGTAAAGCGGGGTCAGTGATGCTAAACCCTTGAGATGGGCCATTTAAAAACAAGAAGAAGAACGACGAAAGAATCTTATGCAAAAACACACGGAAAGAATATTCCAAGACTTTCGTCTTGGATTAGTAATCTTGAGAAGTAAAAAGATATATAAAATGTAACTTGCAAAAGAAATAAACAATCAAATGCGAATGTCGTTGAAGTTCCGGAGGACAACCTTACTCGGGATCTAACGAAGGACAACCTTATCCAGGATCCTAAAGCCTCTAATGCAATTCTATATGTAGGAGAAGATAAGCAAGTGAAATAATTATACGAAACAGAAATAAATAAATAAAAATCTGTAAAAAAAGAAAAACAAAGCTAGATTGGTGGTTTCACGAATCTTTAGCGCCGACTCGATACCAATTGTTGGATCGAAAGTGTCTAAGCTAGAGGGGTGAATAGCGATACTGATGTCGTTAAAAACTTTTGCAATAAGTAAAAGCAAGTAGAGAGTGCACGGTGGAAATATAAAGTAGACAAGATATTTTTCGTGGTTCACAATCTTTCGATTGCTAATCCACGGCCCTAGTGATCCTTGATCACGTCACGGAGCAATTCACTAAAACCACTCCTCCTCGTTGGAAGGTAGAACGATTACAAAAGAAATCAAGGCAAAGGACACTCCCCTTTCCTTATTCACGATTAAAGCACAAAGACAATTTAAAAGTAGAACTTAAATAAATATACCGACAACTCTTATAAGTAGAAGATGTAGCTTTAGTTGTTGACGCCGTCGTAGCAAATGTGAGTAGTAGTAAGCGTTACGGCGTGTTGAGAGCTCTTGAATTCTTGTTATTTGCTTGGCTTGAACATGTCTATTTATGGATATTGATCTATGAATTTAGACATAGGTAGTGTCAAGGTGAGGTTCTTATCCCCAAGACTTGTTCATCCACATCCTTTGCGCCAACTCAAGGATGAGGTGTTTCATCCAACCACCTTGTGCCACCTCAACCTCCTTGTGCGCCAACTCAAGGATGAGGTGTTTCATCCAACCACCTTGTGCCACCTCCAACCTCCTTGGGGCGAGGTGTTTCATCCAACCACCTTGTGCCACCTCCAACCTCCTTGGGCGCCAACTTGTTGGAGCCATTCAACAATGCCACATCATGGGAGCCAACCATCTTGTGCCAACTCACCTTATTTTGGCGTCCACCACAAGGAAGCTTGGTGATGGTTTGGATGTCCACCTTGATGCCACATCACCCTTTGTACCAAAACACGAGTCAAGTCCAAATTCACCCCTTGAAATTGAGCTCTTCTCGAAATTTGGAACTTGACTAGCGATTGTAGTCAAAGGGTTTTGGGCATACAAGTTAGCTTAAAATATAAAAATCGATGGTTCTAACCATCGATCTAAACCTAGACCTTCCATTGGAGGTATTGGGTCGGATCTACGCTAACGACCTTAGCCGCTTTCACACGAGCTTACCTTGTAGCCTCGCTTAGGTCTTCACCGAGTACCTCGGCTTCCTCCGAAGTCCCTCTGGCGTTGCGACCACCTCGGTTCCCACCGGTGTCGCGGAACCTTCCTTTCAACTTTAGCATTTACGCACACTTAATTGAGCTCGTAAGATAACAAATATACCCTTAACTATTGAGCCTTTTGCCATAATCAAAATACGGTTCGACTTTGGTGCCCACTTTGCACCAGCAGGATCATTGGCCCGGAGCTCCAAGCGTCAGAATCTTCTACTGTTATTCAGGCGACGAGAAAAATCCGAAGTCCAGGGTGGTGAGTATAAACTCAGGGGTAATATATCGAAAGTGCATGAACATATAGGGTAAAGAAATCTACAAGTATATATGTGAAGATCTACGGTATCTGACATGAGTCAATAGACATACAATCCTATCAACTCTAATAACAAGTAACTACTGATTAAAATCATACTCAATGTATATACTAAAGCTCAGCCCGAACATAAAGTAATGTACCAGCGTACTGACGATGATACGCAACACCATAAGCTATATCATCGCGGATATACCATAACATAACCCATATAATGTACGAGTCGATCCTATGACGATACTCAGACATATGAACAGTATATGATCACCTGTATAATAATCCGGTCCGTACCACATAATGACATGATGCTAATCAAATGCATATAACAGTCTGAATCAACGCATGTATCATGCTCAACACATAGCAGTAAATAAAAATGCAAATGGCATGTATGATGTCTGAGCATGTCGCAACAATCATAGCTCGATCAAATCACGATCTCACGGGCATATGTAAAACATATATCAAATATATGCATACATATATATCGAGATGCATATGCATGGTCACTTTGTCTGCGGACCCGTCCAACCACGACCCGAGTGGCGGTGTACGACAATGACAACTAGCCGACTCGGTACCACCACTCTCGGTGAGTGGCGAGGTTGATGTAGTATGGTGAGTAGTGTATAAGCGTAAAAAGCTAACTACTCCTAGGGGTCCACTGCATAAGCCCTTGTGTCTCCCTACCATGGTAGACAAGCGCACTTTACCGCAGGACAACGGCCCGTCCCAACCACCCACTTTGCTCTATAGTGGGTGAGTGCTAACACCACTCTGCACGGTGGCGGTGCATCTCCTACCACCATCCCTAGTGGTCGAGCACGGCATCCAATGCTCGCCTCAACCTGCTACCACTACCCCGAGTGGCGGGAGGCGGGATGGAGACGACTTGTCTCAATCCACAAGGGAGACCCGATCAACAGATGCATGCAATGATGATGCATAGCTCCATACATGTATCCTCGTGACACTCCCTATCCCACTGGGAGTCCTGGTCAACTAAAAGTCAACTATGTAAGGACTACAATCCATAAGACTCTCTCTATCGCATAAAGAGTCATACTCATCTGACAGACAACCACGCTAAGACCTCTAGTCAGTAGCGATATACAATCGACCATCCATATAACCATACACATGCATACAATCCATAATGGATATACCATCACACTAGGACTTCTAGTCCCCGGTCACATCCGGAACCATACACTTATCTATGCGCACAAATAGATCCATCATAAATGCACCACTAATACGTATATGATATAACAATCGACTCCATAATTCAAACCATCACCTAACCCTAGTGATGTAATACAGTAAACCAATCTGAAGTCACAAAGATAATCCTAATCACATGTACTTACTGAACATCTATCAACTAATACATAATAGGGTTTATAGTTCCTATCCGAGCTAGATAATCAATGAAGTACCAGAGTTTATATCTCAAAGGTCAAGGCAGTACAAGCATATGATTAACATGAGTGGATTTAAGGTAAACAGGTATAAACATATATATCCAAGATCATGCACTGGAATTGATCAAAACTACCGGACCAGGTAGATATTACCCACCTGATACATAATCCGTGCTATCCATCTCCATGTTCATGTATCCATCACCCTCAACGTCCTGTAACAATAGGATACAATTAAGTATCATCACATATCTAACGATCGAATCAACTCCCACATCGACCATATATCTCGATCCATTAATCGAACAATCTAATATTACAGGATGAATGAATTCATATTAATCAATCAGTCTACAATATTAACTATAAATATACCAATCGGACATACCTTGCTTTTCCGAATTAGATCAACAAGGAAATCTCTGCTCCCACACAATCGTGTGTCAATTCCCATAATTGAGCTCACATCTCATCAACACCACCTAAAGCGAGAGAAACAAGGTGAAAGAAATTGCCTTCCTCTTGATACCAAAGACAATTGATTTGCACATCTAACATCAATCGACAACCACTATAAACACAATTAAATTTAAATCAATGAACCTCTTAACTTCATTCCAACTCACCTTGCATTGCTTACCAAATTCAGATTCTCTGCTCCACTTCATCCACTGCCGATTCAATAGAGTTGACTCTCCACCTCACAATCCATCAACACAATAGAACACACCTCGATCAACATCCACCAAATTGAAATCCAGGTATCAATGCTCACCCTGCAAGAACAACAAACGCAGAATCATACCATAGCCAAATCATAGCACAAAATCCCCAATCCCTAAGAGCTACGAGAGCATTCCTCTTCCTCACGATGACCATGACATAGCCAAAATCGTCGATGGTACCGAGATCAAGCAATGGTCGACAACCACCACAAGTGAATACCTTCGACACGGCTAGCTTGAAGGAAAAGACTAGGGTGTGCCAACAACAGTGATGCCAAATTGAGGTTGTCAACATGGTCGAAGAGGAGTCGATGACACTGCTCGCCTGGAAACAAAGGCAACAGAGATTTGGGGGTTGGCGATGCAACCGGCCGACGAAGAGCTGGCTCGGTGGCTCTGACTCGATCGAAACCTTCGCAGAGTCCGCAATGTCGCCATCTCCTGCTGTAGACGCGAGGTTGGCTCTAAACGTCGATGATCCAGATCCAACCTGCTGTGGAGAAAACGAAAGAGAACAAAGGATAAAGGAATCGCGACCGGGAGAGGAGAATCGCGCGGTGAAGGGATCACAACGAAGAGGAAGGGAAAAGTCGCGATACCAGTGCTTACCTAGCTGCGACGTTATTGGAGCCGATCCATCTTCCCTCGTTGCCGGCAGAGATATAATCGGTAGCTTCCCATCGTCGTCCCCGTTTCTCCCCTGATCCGAAATCCCCGCCCCGCAGGTGGCAGCTAACTCTCCTCTCGCTAGGCCGGCGATCTCCAGTCGACGAGAATCCAGCTGAGCAACCCACTCCGCGGCAAAGAGGAAGAAGAGAGCCGAAGGGGAAATTCGGCGATCGCGATGAGGAACACCCAAAAATCGCGAAGAGAAGAAGAGAGAACAATGCCCGATCGCGTTTGGACTTATATAAGCCATTCCACCTTTAGGCTTGAACCGGTTTAAACTCAACCCTAATCTAAATTAAGCCTAGCCCTAATTAACCTTAGCCCCTTTTTGATTAACCCCATTAACTACTATAAAGGGTTAATCTCTATATATATATATATATTATTTATTTTTTTTCGTATTTTACATGCATGAATAAGAAAAAATTACTAACACTTTTTTCTACCTTTAGTTCAATCTTAATAATTAGGAGGAGATATGTTAACCAGTATATTGCAGTGTTCTAAAAATCGCCGATTTTATCCGATTAAGCGGCGCCTAAGCGGTGGACACTCGTCCACTGCCCCGACATTTACAGAGGCGACGCCGCTAGGCGTCGCCGCATTAATCGACGGCGTCCCCGCTTTAATCGGCGCCCAGAGCGATTAATCGACATTAATCGGGGCGACCGACCGATTAATCAGGAGTTCCAGCGCTCAACAGCAACCGACACGCCCATGCCAAATGAGGGCACAGGCGTGTCGCGTCGGTGAGAAATGTGCGACACGCCCATGCCAAATGGGCACAGGTGTGTCGCGCCGGTGAGAAATGTGCGACACGCCCATGCCAAATGAGGGCACAGGCTTGTCGCACATTTGTCATGGGCGTGTCGCGGATTTTTAATATTGTTTGGTTTTTAATTCTTATATTTTGCAATTTTTATTGTTTACAATCTTAAATATTTTTAATATTTTTGTTACTTATTGAGTTGCTGTTAGTTGTTACATGTATGTGGAGACTATAAAGTGAGTTTTGACTTTTGAGTGCTCCTAATATATTAATTTTTTTTTATATATTATTATATTTAAAATATTAAAAAAATCGACCGCCTAGAAACCGACTAGAAATCGCCTAGGCGGCCGCCTAGCCGCCTAGGCGCTAGGCGGCGAGTGACCGCCCGCCTACCGTCTAGCGCTTTTTAGAATATTAGTATATTGTAATAATATGGATAAGTGTTGAGAGTACCGAATTGAAAGAAAATGATTCGAGAAGCAGACAGAGTGCTGAGTTGGAAAGAAGGCGATTTGGAAAACATGCAAAGTGCCGAGTCGAAAAGGAAACAACTCGGGAAGCAAATAGATTACTAAGTCAGGAAGAAAATGGCTCGGGAAGCAAACAGAGTGTTAGGGTGAGAAAAAAGGCGACTCGGAAAACAGATAGAGTACTGAGTCGGAAAGAAAACGACTCGGGAAACAAGCAAAGTGTCGAGGCGAGAAAGAAGGTGACTCAATAAGTAGACAGAGTGCTGAGTTTGGAGGGGAGATGATTCAGAAAGATGACAGAGAGCCGAGTTAGCGAAGAAACGGTTTGACAAATTAATAGACAAGGTGCCGAGTCAGGGAAGGGTTGACTCGGAAAGTCAGTAGAGAGTCAAATTAGAGAAAGAAATAATAAGTCATTTAAAGTGGGACCTCACGAAATATTCCCTTGATGGTTTGTTAGAGTTCATTCATACACATCACCATCTTTAGTAATGGATTGAAGACGTTTCATGGGCTCCACAAAAAGATTCTTCACAATAGAAATTTTCTAATGACCTAACAACATCATTACCTCGACCGACGTGGCTTTCCACGTGGAAGGCCACCCTCACAGTTTGTTATGCAACAACTTACCCTAAAACATCAAGGAGGAGTCATGGGGAACGAGGGGAAGAGATATATAAATAGGGATCAGAGGAGAAAAAGATGATCTGATTTGATCATTCTTAGATTTACTGTTTCTCTACGACTGATTTCATTATTTCTACTACTTACTTCTCTTCTTACAACAAACTCTAACTTAGATATCCGAGGATCATAGTCAAAATATTGTTGACCGTTTGATTTGTGTTAACTTTGACAAGAGAGAACAAGGAAATTTACTACTGCGGTCGCAGAGGACTCGTCCTTGATGACTTAATTAAGTCCCCACTCAATTTTGACGATAGATGAAGGGGAGCATTATCGCAGCGATAAAGTTATTACATTGTAATCTAAATTAAGATCACGAATTCAAATTTTAGAAATCACCTTTCGCAAAATATATAATAAATCCTTTTTGAAACTCTATGACAAGAGTTTTGTACATGGTTCTTTTTTTTTTTTTTAATTCTTTTGACAATAGATAGTATAGAGAGAGAGAGAGGCAACCATATTCAAAAACTCCTTAGGCTTTACTCATTACAAGAAAAATAAAAAATAATGACAATTTTTGTTTCATCTCTAAATCACATTATTCACAGCTAAATAATATTCACGACGATAATATTTTGTCGCAATAAGCTTGTCGCTAAGAGACTTTGGCTACGAAATTTTAATATTTTATCGTTAATATTAACGACGATTAAAAAACGTCACAAAAAAAATAATATTCATCGCTAAATCTAGAATATCAGAAAGAGAAAAATCACTGATATTGACGATGAAACATATCCATTTCATCGCTAACAATCAGTCGACTAAAGCAAAAAAATAGTCGACTGTCTATTATTTAGTCAACCACAGAATATTTTTTAGTCGACTGGTCAATCGACTGATAAGTTTGCGACGAAATATATTCATTTCGTCGCTATTAAGCAGTCAACTAATGGAGGAAAGCAGTCGATTCTCCATAATTTGGCTAGCCACAGAATATTTTTTAGTCGACTGGTCAATCGACTGAATCTTTTGCAACGAATACTTCATATAATTCGTCGCTAATATCTTATAACAATCGACTTCTTAATTTGGACAGTCAATTGATATGCAAAATTCGGATGCTCATGTATCGAACGTTAGCGACGATATTAATAATTTCATCGCTAACCCTAAAAATCCTGATGTCGTATATCAACGGTTATCGACGATTTTGGTTAGCGACGAAATAGAACAAAATCGTTGCTAATCATACAAATACATATTTCCAGAATTCATTTAATTTGTATTCGATATCTTGTAATACAATATCAATCGCACAATTTATTTCAACACTTAACAACATACAACTCAAACAAATTAACAATAATTATATTTAACCACAACTAATCACATAACATAATCGAAATACATAAGTAGAAACCAAACTTTAAGTCCAAAACATCCAATTTCAAAAATGCAGAGTCTCCAAATTCAAAAACATTCAAGTTTATAATTTCACTAGCTCAAAATAGAAATGTTCAAAAACTCTAAAATGGAGGAGGAGGTGGAGCTGAAGATTACTCATGTATCAATGATTATAAAACTCCAGGTACAAGCCGATTCAGAATTGCTTCAAACATATCTTATCTTGATCTCATTGATACCAACTCATCTTAGATGTTTGCTAATTGAACTCGAGTGTTTGCTAGCTCCTCTTACGTCCCTTCTAATCGTTGCTCAGTGGACTCAAGTTTTTCACATAGTGCTGCGTTAATTAATTTGGAGGAGGAGCTAGCATCCGAAGAAGTGGATCTGAATGAATGTGCTCATCTCGCAGTCTCACCATATCACTCTAAGAATAATAAACATATTATTAATATGTTTAAAAAGAATTATGCAAATTTAAAAACAACTTCACTAAATTATATCGATTATATCTTACGTATGCAGTCTCAGCTCTCTCCCCATTCCACCCTTTCTTTATGCAATCTCATATCTTTGGTCATATGCTTCGAAATAAATAACCACTTAAGTCTCGATTTGAGAGGGAAATTAAATATCGAAAAAAATTTAAGGATTCTTTTTATTATTCATCCTTTTGTACTTGTATATGGGCTCCTTGCACACTGGACATGCATCCTTATTCTCATGCTCATCCCAAAATAATATACAATCATTCTTACATATATGTTGTTAATAATATATGAGAGGTGTCCTAAGACAATCGTCTTATGGTTGTATTATTTATTTGATAAATGAAGATTCACTATTTGAGTATACATGTTTTTATGTATTTGATTAGATCTTAAACTCATTTACTGAATATCCGCAATACGATTCACAACATGAGAGAACTTGTGATTGGATCATAACTAGTGAGTATCTCTACATGTGTAATTGTGATGTATTGGAATTATCCCTAGTCGATGAATTAATGCATTCGAATGCCATCGACTCTGTTGAGACTAGCATGAGGTGTACACTTTGGTTTATCCAAGCAGCTGTTTCTCACTGACTGGAGACATTGGGATGCCCGGAGTTGATCGTGGATGCTAGTTATGGTAACTAGTTTATTGGAGTGATCAGCTGTAACACTTCATATGATTATCTGCATATATGGATATGTCAATGAAGTTCTTACAGCAGCATAAGTGCGATGTTCCTTCGACTTACGGTATTCAAGTCATCTTGGTCATGAAAACTTATGCTTTGACATCTTAGGCAAGCATCTCTGAGGAGACATGGACTCGGAATGATTGAGTATATGTCGAAGGTATTTGAATAGCCAACAGAGGATTCACCACTCCTTATGAGGAGATGTATACCCTATGGTCTCTCGTCGGATTGTTACTAAAGTCTTTGGCCAAAGCATTACATGTTTAGAGTATGGTACTCTTGGATACATGTGCAGTAACTAGAATTCGGATGACGAGGAAGTAATACTTGGGCTAGGTAGGACGTAGTCAACCTAGTGGGGACTGACACAATAGATCATGTCCTGAACCAAGTGGATATAAGATAAGTGAAGGGAATGAGACACGTTTCATTGTAGTTGCTGAAGGGTTTCAGAAGCGTTTTGGGATCAACCGTTGATTTTTCGGTTAATTGGGGATCATGATGTACTACTAGGTGCCACTCATAATTATTCTATAATTAATAGTTAATTATAGACGACCAACATAAATCGGGAACATATTTGGTCACACGCACAACGAGCGTAATCCGAAGATTTAAAACGAGTTTGAGAATAGGATTCTCAGATCGAGAGAGAATAAGTTTGGTTGGACCAAACAAAGAGCGAGTATGAAATGGTTTCAGTCGCATCGGAAGCATAGATGGGCCGAGTCTTATGAAGACATGATGGATGAACCAAATTGGTTTGATTCTAATCCAATGGTGAAAAATAAACCAAAGTGGTTTGGTTTGTTTTAAACGAATGAACCAAAGTTGATTCAATTTCGTTTTAACTTAAAATAGACCAACGCGGTTTGGTTTATTTTTAACTTAAGTTATTGGAGCGGGTTAACGGATTTTGGTTATGAACCAATAACCGTGAGGAGAATGTGTTCTCTATAAAAACACAACTTAAGGATTTTTCGTGTAGGACTTAAGAAGTTTGAACCCTAGCCGCCCACCTCCTCTTCTCTTCCTCTCCTTGCCGCCCAAGGAGTTGCCGCCCAACCTTGGATGACGCCCATTGGAGCTGCTGCTTCTCCTCCTTTCCGTCGGCCACCCACCAGCCACCGACAACTCCTATGACCATCCTCTCTTGCGCGATGGGCCAGAGGTCCGGTCAAACCCGGACCCGAACAAGACCGTGGTCAATCGCGGTAACCGGCCAAGTTTGACTCGGACGTGACCGGACCGCCTATTAGCGCGGTCCGGTCGGTTTAAAACCGAACCGGAAAAAAATGAACCGCGATTAAAAATTAACGGCCGATTTGCGGGTTGATAATCAACGGCTGCGATTTCGTGGCGTTGGGGTCGCGACCCGTCGGTCCCGACTCGACCTTTTTTTTTAAAGCAAAAAATCGATGGCAATACACCTCCATTCCCTTTCATTTATCACAAATCACAACTTCTCTTCTCTAATTCTCATTCCCTCATTTGCTTTCAAGTCTCAACTCTCAAGTCATATTTTTACAAATGTCTGGAGCCGGATCAAGTCGTAAGGGTGCGGCCGGTGCCAGAAAGGGAAAGAGCATAATGCCACCACCACCCGAGTTCGAGTTCGAGCAAGGTGGCGATTCACCTCAATTCGATATCAGCGCCGACTATGATCTTAATATTTCCGGTGATGAATTTCAAATACGTCATCATCATCAAAGTCAAGAAAGTAGGAGCAATACATCCAGTACGATGACGGATTCTATGGCTACAAGACCAACTCGAGTGCCTCGCCCCGCATCCGATATCTTCACCAAACATTTCGAAAAAGTAACGCTCCCTTCCGGTGATATGCAAGCAAAATGCAAATATTGTTCGAAATGTTACAAATTTCAACAAGGAGGAGGTTACGGAACCCTTACTCGACATGTGGAGAGAAATCATCCGGTGAAAATTGGTATTGATCGTTCTCAAACTCAAATTCCGACATTCTCTTCTCAATCGGGTTGGGGTAACGAATCTAAACTCTTTAAATTTGACGAAACTAGATTTAGAGAAGAAACTGCTAAATTTTGTGCAATTGAACAACTTTCTTTTAGTTTTAGTGATAAATTATCTTTTGAAAATTGACTTTCTACAAGTGCAAATCCTTCTATTAAACGTATCCCAAGAAATACTCTAAAACGTACACTTTTAAAATTAGTCTTAGAATAAAAACAAGAATTGATTAAAGAATTTTCTAGTTTAAACAGTAAAGTTTCTTTGTGTTCCGATATTTGGAGTGATCATTGGCAAAGTTGTTCATATATGGGTATTACTTGTCATTGGATTGATAATAATTGGGACATTCAAAAAAGATTGCTAGCATATAGATGTTTTAACGAAACACACACGGCACAAAATATTTCACAACTTATTTTTATTATTTTAGAAGAATATGATCTAACTTCTAAAGTTTTTTCAATTTCTTTTGATAATGCTAGTGCAAATACCTCTAGTATTAGTGAACTTATTGATATATGTAAACCATCAATAGGTGGAAGATTTTTTCATATTAGGTGTACATGTCACATTTTAAATTTGTGTGTTCAAGATGGACTTAAAAATTTAAGATCACATATTCAACCAATTAGGAGTGCAATTCATTATTTATGGACACATCCTCAAGTTATGAAAGAATGGAGAAAATTTTGTAAAATAAATGGTATGAAGCCTAAACTATAAATTATTGTTATCTACTTTTGAATACAAAGATTTATTATGTATGTTTTTTCATCAACATGTTCAATCACGTGATATTTATTTGTTTTCAAATCAATGGAATATATGCACTAGTATTTGTGAAATTTTAAAAGTTTTTAGTGATGCTAGTGACCAATTATCAGGTGTTTATTATCCAACTTCACATTTAGTTTTAACACATTGTTGTAATATTGCATGTATTTTTAATGAACATATTCAATCAAATGATACTTATTTATCTCAATGTATTTATGTAATGAAAGAAAAATGGGAAAAATATTTCTTAAACATTCCTGAAATATTTTTATGTGCTTTTGTTTTAGATCCTAGACTTAAATTAGATGGTTTGCAAGATATGTTAGCATTATATTATGAATCTTTAAACCCTATTACCGAAACTGCTCCTAATATTCCTTTGATTTTGTTTAATATTAAAACTCATTTACATGATATTTATAATGAATATAACATTAAATATGGTGAACAAACTATTGGACATGAAATACATCAATCTACTACAACTAGTATTATTACTTCTAAACTCACTAAAGCACAATTGTTATTAAGGCAACGGACTAAACGTCCACGAGGATCCTCAAGTTCCAGTCAGGAACTTGAGAATTATTTGACCACTTCTTTTGATTTTAGTGATGCAGATGAAGAAAGCTTCGACATTCTAAAATGGTGGTCGCAAAGAACTCAAATATTTCCAATCTTATCTATAATGGCAAAAGAAATTCTAGCTTGTCCAGTTTCAACGGTTGCAGTGGAACAAGCTTTTAGTATCGGAGGAAATACATTGGACGAGAGACGTTCTAGCTTAAGGCCGAAAAATTTGGAAGCGCAATGTTTACTCAATGATTGGTCAAAAGCTGCAAGTCGAACCCAACATATTAAAAGTGACGAAGAAGACCAAGACGAATGTATGAACATCCGAAACTACGACGACGGGAGGAAATACCGAATACGACTGAAATGTATTTGATTTTTTTATTGTAATAGATTTTTTTATTTAAGTCCAAGATGTAATATATTTTGTATTGAGATAATGAAATATTTGATAGAGTTTTTATAAGTTTAATTGTGCAAATTTTTTTATTTTAATTATTTACATCATTTTTTATTTTTTTATTTTTTTAACTAAGACGACGATTAACCAGATCGGATCCGAACCCGGACCCGGACACGACCCGGACTCGACCCGGACCCGGACCCGGACCGGAACCGACGGTTCCACAAACCCGGACCGTAACCGGCCACGAGCGGGCCGGTTAAGGGTCGGTATTTTGTCAACCCGAACCCGACGATTTCGACCCGGACCCGGACCCGGACCGTGGCCAGGTCTAGCCGCCAGTGACCAAGGAGCAGCCGACCATTGATTGGCCGACCATCTCTTCAACCACAAACAAGCTGTCCAGTTTCTGGACAGCTTGTTGTTCTCCTCGTGGAGAGGTCGTTTGGTAGACATTTTACGCTCTGACAATGACCTACTTGACGGGGATGTTAGGACCTCGGTGGCCGGTAGAGGGGAGTTGAATAGCGTGTACGTCGTAGATGGAGAAATTCTTTCGCGTGCTTGCTACAATTATATTAGTATGTAGCGGAAATAGAAAATACAATACAAATACAAATACACAAGCACAACACAACACCGAATATAATGTGGTTTGGAACCGAATGATTCCTACTCCACGGATTGAGCTCAAACGAGCTCTAGCGATGCGTACAACACCACTAATCAAATAAACTCTTTCTCGACAACAAGTCGGAGGTGGAGAAATCTCGTACAAAGATTACACTAAGTAATACAAAGCAAATACAATCAAATACAAATATGAAATACAATACAAGTAAAGAAAATCACTTTACAAGAGCTTTTGATTGCTTGGTTTTGGTTGCTTGAAAAGTAGCCTTGAAGGTCTGGATTGCAGTAGCAAATCCCCTCCAAATCGCCTCAAGAAACCATGGCAAAAACCTCCTCCACGAGCTGCTTTTATAACCTGCATTCGGGCTGATTTTCACCTAGCAGTCGACTGATCGGGACCATTAGTTGACTGCCCCTGTAGCCATTGTGAGACAACGACATGAGCCACGTTGGATAAGTTCCAACGGATAGACCATCATTCGACTGATCATGCCCATCAGTCGACTGATCGAGCCTTCACTCGACTGCCAAACCTTAACAGTCGACTCGGAAAGCTTTTGTGCTCGAATTCCTCGACTCCAGCTCACCGATCTCCGGATCGAGATCGCTAAGGCCATCATTGATTGCCCAATCGCCGGCGATCAGGCCAATTTCCAACAGTCGAACTCTAGTCGACTCCCATCAGTCGATTGATACACCTCAAACATGAGATTTTAACCCAAGTATGGTGCCCCCATACTTGCTTGACCACCCTTAGCCTAGACCTAAGCCTTCTAGTCACCTCCGTCAGCCTCACGCCTATCGGATTCCTTCAAGTCTAAGGACTAATAGTCATACTAATAGCCACATGAGAAAGTATATGACACTCATATAACGATCCACGATACTTTCTCATGGCGGATCATTCAGTATACATTCTCCAATGCATACCCATGTGTCAACTTGATATCTCATATCCATGACTTGTGAGATCAAGTCATCTTGTTGACCTACATGCTAGTCTCTACGCATTAACATTGTCCCTGAATGTTAATACTCGACTAGGAATGATTAAGAGTAGTGTTCTCTATATCATCTCATTATCGATTCAACCAATCGATTGATATAGATAAGAACATACTACTCAAGGACATTATTATATTTAGTTATTTGGCACCAATACAAGTAAATATAATAACCATGCCTTTATAAATAGGAATATGATACAATAAAGTCCATACAACAATCATCACATGATTGGCTCTAGGGCTTTCACTAACAATCTCCCACTAGCACTAGTGTCAATCACCGTAGTATCTAATACCCAATGACCTAGTGTGACCATCATGTTTTTTTGCGAAGCCTTGGTCGAGGATCTGCGATGTTAGCCTCTGTGGGTACTCTGCAAATCTTCACATCTCCTCTATCGATAATCTCTCGAATGAGATGGGGCGCCGTAGTATGTGTTTGGTCCATGGTGTGAGCGAGGTTCCTTAGCTTTGTCTGTCGCTCCATTGTTGTCACAATAGAGCTATGAGATCTGATGTGTTAGGAACCACCCCAAGCTCGATAATGAACTTGCGGATCCAAAAGCTGCCTCCTTTGCGCCTCGGATGCGGCAATATACTCGGCCACATTGTAGAATCAACCGTGTCTGCGAACTCTACCACTCAGCGCCACCATTCAAGCAAAACACGAACCACATTGCGATCTATAATCATCTCAGTCAGTTTGGAAGGCAGCATCAGTAACCCTTCTGACTAGCTCCTCATCCCTCGAATATCAAAATATTCTTTAGTCCTTCTCAAGTACTTAAGAATATTCTTGCTATCCGATGATGCTCACCGATCTCGGAGTATCTACTCGTCATGCTCAAAGCATACGAGACATCAGGACGAGTACACAGCATGGCGTACATGATAGATCTTATAGCAGATGCGTAAGGGATCTTATCCATGCGGTCTCTCTCCTCTCTAGAGAGGGACTTTGAGTCTTGAAAGACTCACACCATGTGACATCGTGAAGTCCTTTCTTGGAATTCTGCATGGCAAACCGTAATACCGTGTCAATGTATACTCTTACTTAGGCGAGCAATCTCTTAGATCTATCTCTATAGATCTTGATGCCTAGAATACAGTGCTTCACCTAAGTCTTTAATTGAGAAGCACGCCCCGAGCCAAGTCTTCACAGATCAGAGCGAAGGGATGTCATTCCCAATGAGCAAGATGTCATCCACATACAATACAAGGAAGACAAGCTGTTCCCATCAACCCTCTTGTAGACAGGTTCATCTTCATTCTTGATGAAACCAAACTGTTTGATCGCATCATCGAATCGAAGATTCCAGCTCCGAGAAGCTTGCTTTAGCCCATAAATGGACCTTTGCAGCTTGCATACTTTCCCAGTATGCTGTGGATCTACAAAACCCTCAGGTTGTGTCATGTACACATCCTCGAGCAAGTTTCCATTCAGAAACGCGGTTTTGACATCCATCTGCCAGATCTCATAATCGTGGTATGCTGCAATAGCAAGCAAGATCCGAATGGACTTAAACATCGCCACTGGAGAAAAGGTTTCATCATAGTCAATACCATGAATTTGCTTGAAACCTTTAGCCACCAATCGGCCCTTATAGGTATGCGTAAGTCCATCCATGTCAGTCTTTCTCCTAAAGACCCACTTACACCCAATGGGTTTGACCCCTTCAGGTGGATCAACCAAAGTCCATACTTGGTTGGTGTACATGAATTCCATCTCGGATCTCATGGCCTCTAGCCATTTCTCAGAATCTGGGCTCATCACAGCTTCCTGATAGGAGGTAGGCTCATTCTCAATGAGCATTACGTCATCATGGTCAGACAAGAGAAATGAATATCTCTCAGGCTGACGATGTACCCTATCAGATCTGTGAAGAGGTAGGTCTACATGAACAGGTGGTTGTTCCACAACTCTTTGTGCAATAACCTCATCACCCACAACACTTTGTGGTTCCTGTTCAACCTCCATCAAGGCCTCAGTGCTATGGTCCTTATCTTGAATTTCTTCAAGATAGAAGGTACTCCCACTAGTTTTTCTAGAAACAAAATCCCTTTCTAGAAAAACTCCAGTCTTTGCCACAAACACTTTGTGCTGACTGGGAATGTAGAAGTAATATCCCTTTGTATCCTTGGGATATCCAACAAAATAGCACCTATCGGATTTGGGTCCCAGTTTGTCTGAGACTTGACGTCGAACGTAAGCCTCACAACCCCAAATCCTCATAAAAGACATCTTGGGATTTCTCCCTGTCCATATCGTATATGGTGTCTTTATGACAGCCTTAGATGGTACACGGTTAAGGGTAAAGGCTACTGTGTCTAGAGCATATCCCCAAAAGGATATAGGAAGATCTGTGTGACTCATCATAGATCGTACTATATCTAATAGGGTACGATTCCTCCTTTCGGATACACCATTCCACTGTGGTGTTCCAGGAGGAGTAAGTTGGGATAGAATCCCACACTCAGCTAGATAGTCACGAAACTCATGGCTAAGGTATTCTCCACCTCGATCTGATCGAAGTATCTTAATACTCTTGTCAAGCTGGTTTTGTACTTCATTCTTGAATTCTTTGAACTTTTCAAAGGATTCTGATTTATGTGTCATGAGATACACATAACCATATCTACTGAAGTCATCAGTAAATGTAATGAAGTACCTGTAACCACCTCTAGCAGCAACATTGAAAGGACCACATACATCACTATGTATAAGTCCTAACAAATCTGTTGCTCTTTCGCTATGTCCACTAAAGGGAGTCTTGGTCATCTTGCCTAAAAGGCAAGACTCGCATGTCTCATATGATTCAAAATCAAATGAGTCTAGCAGCCCACCCTTATGGAGCTGAGATAAGCGACTCTCATTTATGTGACCTAAGCGACAATGCCAGAGATAGGTTTGGTTCAACTCATTTGACTTGAACCTCTTGGTACTTATGTTATAGATAGGGCTCTCTAAGTCTAGAAAGTAGAGTCCGTTCATTAGAGGTGCACTACAATAGAACATATCATTTAAATAAACTGAACAACATTTGTTCTTTATTATAAATGAAAAACCTTTCTTGTCCAAACAAGAAACTGAAATGATGTTCTTAGTTAAGGCAGGCACATAACAACATTCATCTAATTCTAGTACAAGCCCAGAGGACAAAGATAGATCATAAGTTCCTACAGCAACAACAGCAACCCTTGCTCCATTGCCTACTCGTAGGTCCACCTCGCCCTTTGTCAATGCCCTGCTATTTCTCAGCCCCTGCACATTGGTACAAATGTGAGATGCACATCCGGTATCTAATACCCATGATGAAGAAATAGATAGATTGAATTCTATAACATTTATACCTGAAGTAGAAGTCTTACTTCTCTTCTTCTTAAGATCTTCCAGGTATGCCTTGCAGTTACGCTTCCAGTGTCCTGCTTCCTTACAGTGGAAGCAAGCCCCTTCCTTGGCTACCCCTCCTTTGGGTTTAAGTTCTTTGCCTTTGCCCTTGGCTTGGGACTTTCCCTTACCTTTAGGCTTGCCCTTGCCTTTCTTCTTCTGCACCATCAAAATGGTGTCAGATTTAGCCTTCTTAAGGTTAAGCTCAGCAGTTCTCAACATGCTGAGCATTTCAGGCAATGACTTATCAATTTCATTCATGTTATAATTCATGACAAATTGATTGAAGGCTTGTGGCAAAGATTGCAAGATCAGGTCAGTGGCCAGCTCTTGGCCAAGTGGGAATCCCAGCCTTTGTAGGTTTTCTACGTACCCAATCATCTTGAGTACATATGTACCTACGGGAGTCCCTTCTTGCATCTTGGACCCAAATAATGCCTTAGAGACTTCATATCTCTCATGCCTAGCTTGTCCTTGATATAGTTGACGAAGATGTCCAACCATATCATAAGCATTCATGAACTCGTGTTGCTTCTGAAGCTCAGATTTCATGGTCACGAGCATAAGACATGACACATCTAATGCATCATCTTGATGCTTCTTGTAAGCATCTTTGTCAGCTCGCGAGGCAGTGGCAAGAGGTGCCTCCGGAATGGGCTGCTCCAGGACGTACAACTTCCTTTCTTGGGTGAGAACAATTCTCAAGTTCCTGTACCAGTCCAAGAAATTTGCTCCATTGAGCTTGTCCTTCTCAAGGACAGATCGCAGAGAGAGAGTGTTCGTGTTTGTCGACATAGTTATCTACAACATACAATGCAGAGAATTAATATCATATTCCTTTTATCATTTAATTAGGTTTTTAATCAAATGATGCTCCCACTGAATTATAGGAATTTTTTGTAGAATCGAGTTATGGATGTGGTCAAACCACATTACTAGATTCATACAAACTAGCTATAATTCTTGCGGGACAAGATCCACATCATACTAAGCCTTGAGTTAGCTTTGGCTAAATCGCCCAAGACTTAGTATGATCGGTGGGTAACACATTACCGATTACATCTCTATGCAACTCTTGTTTATAAGATCAAGACCCACATTTACAAAAGACCTTGAGTTAGCTTTGGCTAAATCGCCCAAGATTTAGTGTAAATGCGATCTTGACCTATCGTTCCAACGATTGGAATATGCCTATAGTTCTACTCGATCCAATTGAGTTTAACTAGTTTTGCTCAATCTAATTGAGCTTACTCTAACCCAAGCGTGATAGGCGGGACCAAGATTGTCCCTCCGCACCCTACCAAGATAATATGCGTTGCTCTGCTTTGGCAGATTCAACAACAAATGATCGAGGTAGTGATGGGTATCAAGGCTCGGTAGGCATTTTCGAGTTGATTCGATTATGATCTAATCTAATCGTAATGTGTATCTTATACGCATTTAGGCCTTTATTATCCTATATTAGCATGCATCATATACATACATTCATTATTCTAGCATGCATCATATACATACAAGAAAATTATCCTAGCATGCATCATATACATACAAGCATTATTCTACTAGCATGCATCACATACATACAAGCAAAATCAATTAAATATATATATATATATATATATCAACATATATATATATAATTAAATGTGATATAGTCATGGCCCTACTACGATCTTCTCAAGCCAATGAGAAGATCGGACGGTCAACCTAAGGCTAGCGGCTTCTCCAAGCGCTTCCTTTGACCGTCATGTGTCGTCGTTACCCTTCTCGTAATCTCGTCTTCGAGTGGACTTTCCACCGCTCCATTTTGTACATTACAAATATGAAACTCGAGTTACATTCGAGTCTAAAAACTAATTACAACTAGAATATCAAAAGAAGAAGGTACGACGCACAGGTTGCATACACTATACAACACGCACAACCACAAAACGGCACGCAGGCCGTATTATGAATTACAACACACATAATCCAATCAAATTGGGGTCATTAGGCCATGACAATCACAGAATTATACATAATTCTAAATTATGTATTTTTACAGAAATTTCTATAATTTTTCCTAATTTTTTTTTTCAAATTAATGAGTCACCTCCGTAATGTGATCCGCTAAGCGGTTTTTGCGATCGCGGGACAAAGCCCCTTTCGGGGATAAAGGCAGCGCCCATACTTGCAAATTTAACTTTGCGAGTGTCCCTACTTCGATCCTACAGCGACTTAAGTCGCTGTCCCAAAAACCTAAAGCGAGAACTCGCCGTTTCGGAGAGTTTTTCTCGACGGTTGAAGCCTACAAGTGTCCCAACACTTGTTGCTTCGACTCTTTGAGAAAAATACCCAAAAATTCTATAAAATTAGGAAATTTACAGAAACATATAAATCTGTAATTTTTATATCTAATACAAAAATTACAAAAACGAAACACATACATGCTTCGCACGTGGCTCTGATACCACTGTTGGGTTTTTCCGAGCCGCAAAAACCGCTTTTTGCGTTGCGGAAACCTCGGAAGCCCCGGCCACGGATCCGTGCGAAGTATAAAAATTATAAAACATGTATGTGCTTACTAAAAGACCCTAGATCTACCTTAGATCTAAGAGATGAGATCATTACCCTCGATGCGATGCCCTTCGCAAATCCCGCTCGTCCAAAAGTTCGCCGGAACTCGAGAGTGTCAAGTGCACACTCCTCTATTGGTATCCACACAAGCAATAGGTGGAGAAAAATGCCTTAGAGTGTGCTAGCACTCCTTTAGGAATTTCGGCCAAGGAGAGGTTGGGAGAGGTAGAGCTTGAGAGAGAAGAGCACCAAGGTTGAAGATGAAGTTATTAAGCCACCAAAAATCAATTACCCCATCTAATGGAGTGGTCGGCCACTTCATGGAGAGGAGGTTACATGCATGCATGTAACTCCCATGACCCTTGGTCTCCCTCATGATGTGGCACCAATTGACAAAGTCAATGATGATGTGGAGCATCATCATTAGGCGGCCATGCCAAGTCATCATCATGACATGGCATTTGGTCAAGTCAAACTTGACCTTTCATCTTCCCTCTCAAGTCAAGTCAAACTTGACCTCTAATCTCCCATGGTTGATCAAATCTAACCACTTGACTCAAGTCAATTTAATTTAATGAATCTTTATTCATTAATTTAAATTGATTTGATGAATCAAATCAAAATTAGACTCATTCAATACTTGAATCAACTTGAGTCTAACTCAATTAGTCTAATTTGGATTACTCTTAATCCAATTTGGTTCATCCCATGAACCTAATCCTCATGGTTCATCATATGAACCTAATCTCCATCTAATTGCTCTTATGTGTGTGACCCTATAGGTTCTTGTAACGTGGGCAATGTCCCTAAACCGATTTAGGAACATAAGCAATGAGCGGTATCTAGCAACACATCATTGCTACCCAAGTTACAAGAATGTTGAGCTCCAACATCACCTTTGTGACTACTAATTGTGACTCTCACAATATGTGACAATGTCCCTCTATCCTTGACATCTAGATTGACCAATCGAGGCATAGGCCGTGTCATCCTCGTACAATCTAAATCTTGAACTCAAGTAGACTCACTAATCAAATGAGCTCAATATCTCATATTGACTCATTTGGGCATGGCCATGCACTTCGTGGTCTCACTCTATCAAGAATATCGATGTCACTCCCGTCATATAGGAGGGATAGATCTCATCTACATCACTCACATCCCTCCGCATAATTTGTTACATACCCAGTAATTGCCTTTATAATCCACCCATTTACGGGTGACGTCTGACGAAGCCAAAGTATGCAACTCCTTATATAGGGAACCATGGTGACTTCAGGTCTAAGGACTAATAGTCATACTAATAGCCACATGAGAAAGTATATGACACTCATATAACGATCCACGATACTTTCTCATGGCGGGTCATTCAGTATACATTCTCCAATGCATACCCATGTATCAACTTGATATCTCATATCCATGACTTGTGAGATCAAGTCATCTTGTTGACCTACATGCTAGTCTCTACGCATTAACATTGTCCCTGAATGTTAATACTCGACTAGGAATGATTAAGAGTAGTGTTCTTTATATCATCTCATTATCGATTCAACCAATCGATTGATATAGATAAGAACCTACTACTCAAGGACATTATTATATTTAGTTATTTGGCACCAATACAAGTAAATATAATAATCATGCCTTTATAAATAGGAATATGATACAATAAAGTCCATACAACAATCATCACATGATTGACTCTAGGGCTTTCACTAACAATAAATTAGTTTATTACTTATTTTTCTTCTGCTATGTGCATGTTTACGAAATGTGTTCGAACACACACCCACGTCGGTGCTGGGGAAACCCAATAGTGGTATTAGAGTCAGGTTGTGTTTCGACATAATCGTAAAATTATTTTGTGATAGTCATAATTGTATTTATGGAAATATTCTACTTTTGGAACGTTTAGAAGTATTTATGGAAATTTTAATTTGTAAAGAAATTCAAATTGGAACTTTCCTAATATGATTAGGAAATTACAATTTAGAAAATTTGTTTCCTAAATTAGATTTGATTCTCTTTAATTAACACTTTCCATAAATAAAATATGTGATTAGATTTAGAAATTTATTTCCTAATTTAATCATGATTTGATTTGAGAAATCAAATCTAAAACATATTTTATTTCCAAAATAGTTATGACAAATAAAAAAACTATTTGTACATGTCATAATTGTATGTCATGTAATTGTATTAAATGCATATCATTATATCATGCGTGTCGTGACATGTAGATAATAGTTATTTGCATGCAAAGAGGTTGAGACATTAAAACTCATACACAATATTAAAGCTTACACCTTCCATTAATATGGTTAGAACCGGAGTTCTATTTCTTGTTTTGGTTGTTGGACTCACTCCAAGCACGGTTCAAACCTGAACATGTTCAAATCATTGGAATAGTTTAACACTGATATGGTAAGAGTCAAAGGTCAATTGTTAGTTTGGGTTGTTGGACTCACTCTAAGTCTGACTAATTGGTTGAATGCGCTCTAACCATATTAAAAACTATTTCGTGATTAATGGGTCAGCTCTAACTTAGAGCATTAATTTGTTGGACTCTCTCCAAGGTCGATGTGAAGGGAGGTGAAGTTGGGTGTTATACATATGATGCATACTTGTTAATGAGTTAATAACTCGATGTATGTGTGAACATTCAATTAATTAATAGCACATTGTGATAGTTGCATATATGTGATATGCAATCGGTATACTTGATACCTACCATCGTAGCTAAGAATGACTTGTTGGACTCTCTACAAGGTTGTTCTTATCTATGTTGGATATCAACCCACTCGGAGATGGACCTACTATCTCCTGAATTAATTTTGAGGGTTTTTTATTTCGAAAAATGAATGAGATTTTGTAAATGTATGTGGATGTATTTTAAATCATCTTTCTCATATATGCTCGATTTGTATTTCTAGGTTAATCGCTTGATCATGATGTCTTTAAATTTGCGCTCTATTTTGGATTCGAATAAATTGACTGGGCTAAACTTCTTAGACTGACTTAGAAACTTGAGAATTGTTCTCAAGGCTAAAAAGCTTGTGTATGTCCTCGAAGTGCCTCTTCCTGCCCGTCCTAGTGATGATGCAACTCTGGACCAATTGTTGGCCCATCAGAAACATGTGAGTGATTCTAAACTAGTAAGTTGCATCATGCTAGCTGTGATGGTACCCGAGCTGCGGAAGCAGCATAAGCATATGGATGCTCATACCATAGTCTTTCATCTTTATGAGTTATTTGATGAGCAAGTGAGATCCGAAAGGTTCGAAGTCTCCAAGCTCCTCTTCACCTCTAAGATGCAAGAAGGTCCATCTGTGGTACTGCTCAACATGCTGAAGACTGTGGAGCCTTCTGTGAAGCATGAGCAGGGGACAGTGGTGTTAGTTGATTCTTCAAAGAAAGGTTCTTGGAGGAAATCAAAGAAACAACACAAAGGGAAAAAGAAGGCAGAACCAACTCAAAAGGGCACTTGCCATCATTATGGCAAGGAGGGTCATTGGCGAAGAAACTGCAAGATTTATCTTGAGACTGTGAAGAAGAATAAGACATCTGATGCCTCATCTTCTTCAGATATCTTCATTATTGATTATCATTCTATTTCCTCAGACACTTGGGTATTGGATACTGGGTGTGACTCACATATATGTAATGACATATATGTGCTAAGGAATAGAAGAAGACTCGTCAAGGGAGAGTCAAATTTATATGTTGGAAACGGAGCAAAGGTTGTTGCACTCACCATCGGAACGTATTTGTTAAAACTCCCTACAAGACTTGTCTTAGAACTGGACAATTGCTTTTATGTTCCTTCGTTGATAAAGAAAATCATTTCTATTTCTTGTTTGAATAGAAATGGGTATCATTTAACTTTTAGTAACAATTGTTGTTACATAACTTTGAATGATGTTCTTTATGAGACTGGAACTTTAAGCAATGGTATTTATACGTTGGACGTATCCAGTGACATTTTTAATATCGAAGTGAGCAACAAGCGTGCTCGAAAAGATAATCAATTAGACTCCTACATGTGGTATTGTCGTCTTGGTCATGTGAGCAAGAAATGCATGTCCGAATTATACCGATGTGGAATTATGGAATCGTTTGAATTAGATTCATATGATACATGTGAATCATGCTTAAAGGGCAAGATGACCAAGTTATCTTTTACTGGAAAAGGTGAACCGGTGGGTGAGTTGCTTGGTCTAATACATACTGATGTATGCGGACCTATGTCAACTCAAGCTCTAGAAGGTTATAGCTACTTCATTACCTTCACCGATGACACGATTTGGGCATGTGTTCTTGATGAAATACAAGTATGAAGTCTTTGAAAGGATCAAAGAATTCAGAAGTGAAGTAGAGAAATAACTTGGCAAGAGTATTAAAATATTTCGATCGGATCGAGGTGGTGAATAATTGAGTCAAGAGTTTCTAGATTATCTGAGGGACAATGATATATTGTCCCAATGGACTCCGCCGTATACACCATAGCATAATGGTGTATCTGACAGGTGAAACCGAACCTTGTTTGACATTGTTAGATCGATGATGAATCACGTGAATCTTTCCAAGTCCTTTTGGGGCTATGTACTTCAGACTGTTGTTTACTTGCTAAACAGAGTTCCGACCAAGGTAGTCTCTACTGCTCCATATGAGATATGGAATAGTAAGAAACCTCATTTATCTTACTTTAAGATATGGAGTTGTCCTTCTTATGTGAAGCGGACTGTATCAGACAAACTGAATGTCAAGTCTGATAAATGTCTATTTATTGGATGCCCTAAGGAAACGAGGGGTTATCAATTCTATCATCCTGTGGAACAAAAGGTGTTTGTTTCGAGGCATGCTGTGTTTCTGGAGAAAGAGTTTCTCTTGCAGAAAAACAGTGAGAGTGGCGTTGAACTTGAGGAGGTTCAAGAGACTCCAATAGATATTGAGGAGATACCTGGTCAAGCGCCTCAACCGATAACTCATAGTGATGAGACATCAACTGAACCTATTGTGACACCACATCTTCGTAGATCTGGTAGGACACGCAATATTCCTGAGAGATATGGATTTCTCGTAAGCGAATTGAACGACGTGTTACTCATTGACGATGAGGAGCCTACCAGTTATGAAGAAGTTCTGAAAAGTTCAGAAAGAGACAAATGACTTAAAGCAATGAAGTCGGAAATGGATTTCATGTATGAAAATCAAGTTTGGAACTTGGTGGACCCACCTGAAGGCATTAAGCCTATAGGGTGCAAGTGGATTTTTAAGAAGAAAACCGATGTGGATGGTAATGTGATTACCTTTAAGGCTAGATAAGTGGCGAAAGACTATCGTCAAAAGCAAGGTGTTGATTATAACGAAACCTATTCACCAATAGTTATGCTTAAATCCATTCGGATGCTCCTTGCCATAGCGGCTCATTATGATTATGAGATATTAAAATGGATGTGAAAATGACTTTTCTTAATGGAAACCTACTCGATGACGTGTATATGATACAACCCGAGGGTTTCATATCAGTTGATAAAACCAAGGTATGCAAACTTCGACGGTCCATTTATAGACTGAAGCAAGCATCCAGGAGATGAAATATCTATTTTGATGAGACAATCAAAAGGTTTGATTTCTCACAAAATCTGGACGAACCTTGTGTGTACAAGAAGGTTAGTGGGAGTGCAGTCGTGTTTCTAGTATTGTATGTCGATGACATATTACTTATAGGAAACGATGTTTCTGTCTTATAGTAAGTTAAAATTTGATTCTCCAAGACATTCTCTATGAAAGACCTGGGAGAAGCAACTTACATCCTTGGGATTAAGATCTATAGGGATAGATCAAATAGGTTGCTTGGTCTTTCGCAGTCTACATATATAGACCGAGTGCTTAAGAGGTTTAGCATGTCAAAATCCAAGAAAGATTTCCTATCCATCATGAATGGGATACACCTTTCGAAGTTTATGTGTCCGCGCATAGAAGATTTCCTACCCATCTCAATTGGTCAATCTAGATGTCAAGGATAGAGGGATATTGTCACATATTGTGAGAGTCACAATTAGTAGTCACAAAGGTGATGTTGGATCTCAACATTCTTGTAACTTGGGTAGCAATGATGTGTTGCTAGATACCGCTCATTGCTTATGTTCCTAAATCAGTTTAGGAGCATTGCCAACATTACAAGAACCTATAAGGTCACACACAAAGGGAAATTAGATGGAGATTAGGTTTATATGATGGACCATGAGGATTAGGTTCATGTGATGAATCAAATTGGATTAAGAGTAATCCAAATTAGACTAATTGAGTTAGACTCAATTTGATTCAAGTGTTAAATGAGTCTAATTTAGATTTGATTCATTGATTCAATTTAAAATAATGATAGAGGTTCATTAAATCAAATTGACTTTAATCAAATGGTTGGATTTGATCAACCATGGGAGATAAGAGGCAAAGTTTGACTTGACTTGAGAGGGAAGATGAATGGTCAATTTTGACTTGATCAATTGTCATGTTATGGTGACTTGGCATGGGGTCGGCCAATGATGATGTTCCACATCATCATGGACACATCATGGTGTGCCACCTCATGGGGAAGACCAAGAGTCATGGCTCTTGGTATTACATGCATGTATATAACCCTTTTGAAGTGGCCGACCACCATAGTGAATGTGCATTAGTATGAAGTTAAGTGTTGTAACTTCATCTTCTTCCTCCTCTCTTCCCTCAAGCTCTCTCCCCCTCCTTTGCCGTGGACTTCAAGGAGTGCTAGCACACTCTAAGTTGTCTTTTCTCCACCCATTGCTCGTGTGGATACCGATAGAGGAGTGTACATTTGACACTCTCGAGTTCTGGCAAGCCATTTGGACGAGCGGGATAAGCGAAGGGCGTCACATCAAGGGTAAAACTCTTAACATGTAGATCTAGAGTAGATCTAAGGTTTTTAAACATGTACATGTATTTTTGTTTACCTTCGCACGGATCCGTGGTCGACTTCCGAGGTTTCCGCAACACAAAAAGCGGTATTTGCGGCTCGGAAAGTCCAACAGTGGTATCATAGTCACGTACGAAGCATGTATGTGTTTTAGTTTTGTAGTTTTTGTATTAGATATAAAAATTACAGATCTGTAAGTTTCTGTAAATTTCTTATTTTTATAGATTTTTTGAGTATTTTTCTCGAAGAGTCGAAGCAACAAATGTTGGGACACTTGTAGGCTTCAACCATCGAAAAAAACTCTCCAGAACGGCGAATTCTTGCTTTAGGTTTTTGGGACAGCGATTTAAGTCGTTGTAAGATCAAGATGGGACACTCGCAAAGTTCATTTTGCGAGTAGGGGTGCTGCCCCTAACCCCGAAAGGGGCATTGTCCCACGATCGCGCTCGGAAATCGCTTAGCGGGACCGTTACGGAGATGTAACTCATAAAAATTGAAAAAAAAGAGAAAAAATTATAGAAATTTTTGTAAAATACATAATTTATAATTATGTATAATACTGTGACGGTCATGGCCCAAGAACCCCAATGTGATTGGATAAATATGTTGTAATTCATAATATGACTTGCGTACCGTTTTTGTGGTTGTGCATGTTGTATATGGTATGCGACCTGTACGTCGTGCCTCTTCTTTTAATATTCTAGTTGTAAATAGTTTTAGACTCGAATGTAACTCGAGTTTCATGTTTGTAATGTACAAAATGGAGTGATGGAAGGTCCACTAGTAGACGGAGTTACGAGGAGGGTGCCGATGACACATGGCGGTCAAAGGAGGTGCTTGGAGAAGCCGCTAACTCTAGGTTGACTGTCTAATCTTCTCATTGGCTTGAGAAGATCGTAGTAGGATCATGACCTCACCACAATATATATATATATATATATATATATATATATATATATATATATATATATTTGTTTTGCTTGTATGTATGCATGCTAGTAAATTTTGCTTGTATGTATATGATGCATGCTAGGATTTTTTGCTTGTATGTATATGATGCATGCTAGTATATTTTGCTTGTATGTATGTGATGCATGCTAGTATAGGGTAATAAATGCCTTAATGCGTATATGATACACATTCATGATTAGATTAGATCTAAATCGAATCAACTCGAAAATGCCTACCAAGTTTTGATACTCATCACTACCTCAATCATTTGTTGTTTTTGAATCTGTCAAAGCAGAGCAACATATATTATCTTGGTAGGGTGCGGAGGGACAATATTGGTCCCGCCTATCATAGCTTGGGTGAGAATAAGCTCAATTAGATTGAGTGAAACTGGTTAACTTAATTGGATCGAGTAAAACTATAGGCATATTCCAACCGTTGGAAAGGTAGGATAAGATTACATTTACACTAAATCTTGGGTGATTTAGCCAAAACTAACTCAAGGTCTTTTGTAAATGTGGATCTTGATCCTATAAACTGTTGGTGCAATTGACCCAGGTCACGATTGACCAGGATTCGAGTTTAACTCGAGATATGTTTTGATGTTCGACAAAAATATATGACAATGTGATTGTCATGGGAAAGTCCAAGTCTTGGGTACTTGGCATGGAAAGTCCAAGTGGGACACTTGGCATTTGGGAAAGTCCAAGCATGAGTCTTGGCAATGGAAAGTCCAAGCATGGGTCTTGGAAAATAGAAAGTCCAACATGGGTTGGCAAGGAAAGTCCAAGCATGGGTCTTGGCAAGGAAAAGTCCAAGCATGGGTCTTGGCATGGAAAGTCCAACATGGGTTGGAAAGGGAAAGTCCAAGCTTGAGTCTTGGCATTTGAGAAGTCCAAGGGGTTTGATATTGGCGACGTAAAGTCCAAGCGGGAGTCTTGGCAGCATAAGTCCAATGGTTGGCGGCGTAAAGTCCAAGCGGAGTCTTGGCGGCGTAAGTCCAATGTGCCTTAGCGGTGTAGACATCGTTAGCATGACATAGACGATGGAAGCACTTAAAGGCTAGCGCAATGGATGAACAAGTCATGGATGACTTGGAGGGATCCGAGAGGCGTGAGGCTGATGGAGGTGGCTAGAAGGCTTAGGTCTAGGCTAAGGGTGGTCTAGCAAATATGGGGGCACCATACTTGGGTTAAAACCTCATGTTTGAGGTTAGCAGTCGACTGACATTATGACCGGTTCAACTGTCGTGAGTCGACTAGAGTTCGATTGCAGTTTTAGAGCTGAAATTGCTCTTGCGATCGCTCATTGGAGCCGATCGCTAAGGACGAATCGATCGCTAGTTTAGTCGCGAGCACAGAATGCTCCGTAGCCGACTGGGCAGTCGACTACGGACGCTGACAGTCGACTGCCAATGTTGGCAGTCGACTGGTGAGAGTCCCGTTGGAACTTTTCCAGCGTGGATTGAGCCGTTGTCTCACAGCAATAGTGACATCAGTCGATTGGTGACTTATGACAGTCGACTAATCAACGGAAATCCATCCCGATGCAGGTTAAAAGGGAGCTGTTCATGGAGATTCCAGCATTGGTTCTTTGGGAGCTTTCTTGGGGTGATTTGAAGGCGAATTACAGGTGCATTTCAGGGCCCTTCAACCTCATTCAAGCAACCAACAAGCAAAGCGCTCAAACACTAATTTTGTAAAGTGTTCTTTACATTTCTTTGTATTTTGCTTGTATTTTTGTGTATTGCTTTTGTAATCATTGTACGAGGTTTCTCCACCTCCGGATTATTCCGAGGAGTTTGTGACATAGTGGTGTGTTTGTGGCATCGCTAGGGTTCGTACGAACCCAATCCGTAGAGTAGAAATCGTTCGGTTCCGAACCACGTTAAATATTTGTGTTTGCATGTTTGTTGTGTTTCGTTATTACTATATTATCTATATTCTGTTGTGCTAACAAAAGTTATAGACAAACACGCGATCGAGTTCCATCGACGTATAGCACGATGCTATTCACCCCCCTCCCCCCTCTAGCGTTCCAACGGTCCCCTACAAGTGGTATCAGAGCGAGGTTGCTCTTCAAGGTTTAACAACTAAGGGAGCATGCTAGAGGGTAAAGATGGAAGTCCAAGAACAATTAGGATGAGACATCAACACACCGGTGTCCTACACCCTATACGGACGAGAAGACTTCAATTCTTGGAAGAGAAAAATTGAGAATTTTTTGATGATGAGAGACCTTGAAGAATGGTCCTTATTAATGGAAGGATTTGAGTATCCAAGAGGACCAAAAGGTGGCTTCCTCAAGAAGAAGAAATAGAGTGAAGATCAACCCCAAAGATTTGAGAAAAACAAGAGGGTAATCAATTTTATTTTTAATTTAATTCCTAATGACTTCTTGTGTAGTCTAGATGAGTGCATGGATGTCAAGGAGCTATGGAGCGATTTGGCCAAGCTTCATGAAAATTCATCATCAATCCAAGAAGAAGAAGAAGAAGATGAGTGTTCACCCTCTCAAGCTCAAGCAAATACATTATCATCTAAAGAGCTTGAGGAGTCGGAAGTTGAAGAGGTGTCAACTTCCAGATCGGTGGAAGAAGAGGTGGAAGAAGTAGAAGAAACCTCCACCTCTAGGATTGAGGGGGAGGAAAGAATTTCCACTCCGAAGCAACAAGAAGAAGCTTCCACATCCGATCAAGATGAAGAAGCTCCAACTCCGACACCTACCAGCACCATAGGTAACTCAAGCATGTCAATTGTAAATAAAAATTATATAATATGCTTTGAGTGTAGGGAATCCGGACACTACAAGAGTAAGTGTCCAAAAAGAGTAAGGAAAGGTCCACCAACGCTAAAAGTCAAGGATGTCGGTTCTCCAACCATCAAAAGCAAGGAGCACATTATTTGCTTCAAATGTCGACTATCAGGACACTACCGGAGTCAATGCTCTATGGGGAAGAAGAAGAAGCATCACAAGTAGGGGGAGCTTCTAAAGCTAACCCTAAGGTATATTTCATTAATGCACCTTCAAATTATAGGCAAAAGTATGCTAGAAATAATTTTAACTCTCTTGCAATTTATCATAAAGAGCATGCTAGAAATAAGGAATATTGTCTAGGTGCTAAGAGTGTCAATTTTTCAAATAAGAAGAAATTTGGGACTAATGTCCCTAGAAAAACTCTTCCTAAGGAAAACATTAGGAAAATAGAAAATCACTTAGGCATTAACCCTAAGAAGGGTAGACATATGCCTAAAGAAAATGGTAATGTCCAAAAACTTAATCAAAAATCAATTGGGCAATTAGAATTAGAAAATCAAGTCTTGAGGTCAAGGCTTGAAAAATTGGAAAAGACCCTTTGGAAGATGCAAAATCAAGTTAAGGGGTCTAGAAGTCAAAACCTAGGGTCAAATAGTCAAAGGCAAAGACCTAGGAAATAAGAACCATCCAAGGGCAAGCTTAAGTCTAAAATGACCTACCACAATATTTCATTTGATTATGGAACACAAACTAGGTCTAGTAAGACCAAGGTCAATAGGGAAGTCATCCCTAGAGTTGACCATGGTGTGTGCCTAGTGGCTAGGGTTTCTAGAAAACCTAGGGTGGCCACTAAGAAGGTTACTAGGGAGGCAATTCCTAAGGTTAACCATGGCAAGACCACAATGACCAAGGCTACCAAGCCTAGGAGGGTCATTAGGAAGGTATCTAGGGAGGTTATCCCTAAGGAATACCTAATTAACCCTAGGAGCTCAAATAGGTTTTGGGTTTCTAAGAGCGTGATTGATTCACGCTAGATGGGTTTAGGGTGTGTCAACCTTGATTGGATGGGTAGTTAACTCAACCATGGCAAATGTAACATTTTAGGTTATTTTCAAGGTTATGGATTTGATGTTAAATCCTAAAAGATTTTAGGATGTGCCAATATACCATTAAAGATTATGAAAAATCAATTAAATTGGCACAATTTAGGATTAGAGGTCATAGTGTGCCATTTTGGATTTTTGGCACACTAGGGAGAAAAGTAATAATATGACAAAATATATTTAATTATATCAAATAACAACTAATATTAAAATTTAGGTATTATTATACCTATACCTTTTACTTGTCATATCTTGTTTGTCATATAACATGTCATGACATCATGTTTATTTTTATCATCTATATGTCATGATCATGTTTAGGATTAAGGATTAAATGTCATGTGTTTTTAGATTTAATCATATGTCATGACATCATGATCATTGGTCATGCTTTACTTATGCTATCATTATGCCATGATCATTTCATGCATTTAAATTGATTAAAATTTATTTAAGGACTTTGGTATGATTTGGAATCCCATTTATAAGGGAATCAAGTAGAGTTGCCTTAGAAAAATGCATAAAACCCTAGATTAGAGAGAACAAAACTCACATCTCACATGATATTGATATGTATGTGTATTTATACACCCTAGATACATGTGAGATGCTAGGATATGAGTTAAGTTCAAGATGCATAGTTTTTGCATCTAGATGAACTAAAACTCATCTTATATGATTTGTGGATCATTGGGAAAGCTTGTGTACAAGTCATGTATATTGAGCCCAAGGAATATGATCCAAAATAAGGTTTTGAAAATATTTTAAAATCTTTTTGAAAAACCTTGGTGAAGTCTATCTTTTGATAGCAATCACCATTGATGAAATTGATATAAAGTGAGCTAAAACATTGAAGTTTTTCTTCACTTTTGAACTTTGTGTCAATTTCACTATTTTATGAGTAAAATATTTTACAAACATTTTTCACCCATTGTATTGCTTATAAGTATTATACGTATGAAGTTTCACGATTTTTCAAAACACGTAGAATTACTTATGCTTTTTCAAAACTCGATTTCTGAAACTGAATTTGGGCAGTTTCAGTTATCAGTCAACTGATGGTGGGCAATTCAACTAATAAATGTAAGTAGTCAACTGCCATGCTGATTTCGGGAAAAATAAGGTTGTTTAGCCCGTGTTCAGCTATGGTAAGGGTTCCTAACTACTCCTAACCCTAGGATATGCTTTGGGAAGCATTATAAAGGGTGAAAAACCATTGGATATGGATTAGGAGAGTAATTTAGGGTTTGTATCAATTTAAGGTGTGGAGAGTTCAATGTTGGACTTTTAACCTTATTTTTGATGGTTTAGAGTTCCTATTGGCTTAGGGACTTTCCAAGGACATTATTAGTGCAATGGTCAAGGGGGAGCAAACCTTTAGGGGAGGTATCCATCATGGGATGTGTTTTTTCTTCTTGAAGGGGAGAAGTTATGGGAAAAATTGGATATCTCAAAACCAATTTGGAAATTGGGAGAGTGAATAGGATTGTTTCTCTTGAGTGATATGAGACTTATCACTAGGAAGATGGTAGGCATCCTAGGTATTTTTGAACCAATGGGGAGATTGTAAGATCTCATTAGGACATGAGACATTGACCTCCTTGGAGAAAACCTTTTTGATGTTAGTCAAAAAGGGAGAGAATGTTTTGGGGGAGAATTTATTGAGAAAGGTAAGATTACCAATTTGGGATAATTGGTAAGGGATTTGAGTTAGTGTTCTAACTCAATGGTTTGTTTGGTTTTTGTCAAACATAAAAAAGGGAGAGATTGTTGATGCAATCGGCCCGAGTCACGATTGACCAGGACTCGAGTTTAACTCGAGATATGTTTTGATGTTCGATAAAAATATATGACAATGTGATTGTCATGGAAAAGTCCAAGTCTTGGGTACTTGACATGGAAAGTCCAAGTGGGACACTTGACATTTGGGAAAGTCCAAGCATGAGTCTTGGCAATGGAAAGTCCAAGCATGGGTCTTGGAAAATGGAAAGTCCAACATGGGTTGGCAAGGAAAGTCCAAGCATGGGTCTTGGCAAGGAAAAGTCCAAGCATGGGTCTTGGCATGGAATGTCCAACATGATTTGGGTCAAGTCCACCTGATGGTCTCCTAAGTCCGCAGAGGATGGAGAAGTGTATTCAGGAGTCTAGGCGATGTAAGTCTGGGTTAAACTTCATAGCCGATGTAAAACTAGTGGATGAGTTTTTGAATGATGATCGATGGAGGTGGCTAGATTATTGGCCGATTGTATGTTTTGGGTTAAAATCGTGTTTGTTTGAGTTACTTTGGTATCGACACAATGGCTCGACTACGAGACCATGCGGCGATCGCCAATGTTGCGATCGGGTGAAATCGTTGGAATTTTCTAGCGTGGATTTAGTTGTAATCGCGGCCCATGATGGCATCAGTCATGCTAGTGACTTATTGGCGATCGTGATCGGCCATGAATCTAGCGATGTCGAGTTAAAAGTTGTTCATGGAGATTCCAGCATTGGTTCTTTGGGAGCTTTCTTGGGGCGATTTGAAGATGAATTGCAGGTGCATTTCAGGGCCCTTCAACCTCATTCAAGCAACCAACAAGCAAAGCGCTCAAATCCTAGTTTTGTAAAGTGTTCTTTACATTTCTTTGTATTTTGCTTGTATTTTTGTGTATTACTTTTGTAATCATTATACGAGATTTCTCCACCTCCAGATTATTTCGAGAAGGAGTTTGTAACATAGTGGTGTGTTTGTGGCATCGCTAGGGTTCGTACGAACCCAATCCGTGGAGTAGGAACCGTTCGGTTCCGAACCACGTTAAATATTTATGTTTGCGTGTTTATTGTGTTTCTTTATTACTATATTATCTATATTCCGCTGCGCTAACGAAAATTATAGACGAACACGCGATCGAGTTCCATCGACGTATAGCACGACGCTATTCACCCCCCCTCTAGCGTTCTAACGGTCCCCTACATAAACAAGAGTTGCATAGAGATGTAATCGGTAATTTGTTACCTACCAATCATACTAAATCTTGGGTGATTTAGCCAAAGCTAACTCAAGGCGTAGTATGATGTGGATCTTATCCCGCGAGAATTATAGCTAGTTTGTATGAATCTAGTAATGTGGTTTGACCACATCCATGACTCGATTCTACAAAAGTCCTATAATTCAGTGGGAGCATCATTTTATTAAAGGCCTAATTAAATGATAAATGGAATATGATATTAATTTTCTGCATTGTGTATGTTGTAGATTACCATGTCGATAACACTCTCTCCCTTAACTCGCTTCCTGAGAAGGACAATGGAGGATGGAGCTAATTTCACGGGTCAATGTCACGAGAATCGTTCAGAAAAAAAAATGATGGAGCAGGCCATTCGGAGGCACCTCCGCCAGCGCCTCAATGCTGTGAGATGCAAGAAGCATCAAGATGATGCATTAGATGTGTCATGCCTCATGCTCGGCGACCATGAACTCTGAGCTTGAACACGACGAGTTCATGAATGCTTTTGATATGGTTGAACATCTTCGTCAACTGTATGAAGGATAAGCAAGGCACGAGAGATATGAGATCTCTAAGGCACTGTTTCAGTCCAAGATGCAAGATGGGACTCCCGTAGGTTAATATGTACTCAAGATGATTGGGTACATAGAGAACCTACAGAGGTTGGGATTTCCACTTGGCCAAGAGCTGGTCACTTACTTGATCTTGCAATCTTTGCCACAAAACTACAATCAATTTGTCATGAATTATAACATGAATGAAATTGATAAGTCACTGCCTTAGATGCTTAGCATGTTGAGAACTGCTGAGCTCAACCTTAAGAAGGAAAAACCTGACTCCATTTTGATGGTGCAAAAGAAGAAAGGCAAGGGCAAGTCTAAAGGTAAGGGAAAGTCCCAAGCCAAGGGGAAAGGCAAGGCACTGAAACTGAAAGGAGGGGTGGCCAAGGAAGGAGGGCCTACGTAAGGAAGATGAACAGCAGGCGTAAGCGTAGCATACCTAGAAGATCTTAAGAAGAGAAGTGAGACTTCTACTGTATATATGTCATAGAAGTCATTCATCTATCTATTTCTTCATCATGGGTATTAGATATAGGATGTGCACATTTGTACTTGTATGAGTGAAGAAATAGCGGGGCATTGAAAGGCGAGGTGGACCTCTGAGTAGGCAATGGAGCAAGGGTTCTTTCATTGTTCTTTGTAGGAACTTATGATCTATCTCTGCCCTCTGGGCTTGTACTAGAACTAGATGAATGTTGTTATGTGTTTGCTTTGACTAAGAATATAATTTTAGTTTCTTATTTGGACAAGAAAGGTTTTTCATTTATAATAAAGAACAAATATTATTCAGTTTATTTAAATGATATGTTCTATTGTAGTGCACCTCTGATGAACGAACTCTACATTCTAGACTTAGAGAGCCTCATCTATAACATAAGTACCAAAAGGTTCAAGTCGAATGAGTTGAACCAAATCTATCTCTGGCATTGTTGCTTAGGTCACATAAATGAGAGTTGCTTATCCCAGCTCTATAAGGATGGGCTGCTAGACTCATTTGATTTTGAATCATATGAGACATGCGAGTCTTGCATTCTTGGCAAGATGACCAAGACTCCCTTTAGTGGACACAGCGAAAGAGCAATAGACTTGTTAGGATTTATACATAGTGATGTATGTGGCCCTTTCAATGTTGCTGCTAGAGGTGGTTATAGGTACTTCATTACATTTACTAATGACTTCAGTAGATCTAGTTATGTGTATTTGATGACACATAAGTCAGAATCCTTTGAAAAGTTCAAAGAATTCAAGAATGAAGTACAAAACCATCTTGGTAAGAGTATTAAGATACTTCGATCAGATCGAGATGGCGAATACCTTAGCCATGAGTTTCGTGACTATCTGGCTGAGTGTGAGATTCTATCCCAACTCACTCCTCCTGGAACACCACAGTGGAATGATGTATCTGAAAGGAGGAATTGTACCCTATTAGATATGGTACGATCTATGATGAGTCACACAAATCTTCTTATATCCTTTTGGGGATATGCTCTAGACAAAGCAGCCTTCACTCTTAACCGTGTACCATCCAAGGCTGTGATAAAGATACCATATACGATATGGATAGAGAAAAATCCCAAGATGTCTTTCATGAGGATTTGGAGTTGTGAGGCTTACGTTCGACATCAAGTCTCAGACAAATTGGGACCCAAATCCGATAAGTGCTATTTTGTTGGATATCCCAAGGAAACGAAGGGATATTACTTCTACATTCTCAGTCAGCATAAAGTGTTTGTGACAAAGACTGGGGTATTTCTAAAAAGGGATTTTATTTCTAGAAAAACTAGTGGGAGTACGTTCGATCTTGAAGAAATTCAAGATAGGGACCATAGCACTGAGACCTTGATGGACGTTGAACAGGAACCACAAAGTGTTGTGGGCGATGAGATTGTTGCACAAAGAGTTGTGGAACAACAACCTACTCAGGTAGACCTACCTCTTCGCAGGTCTGATAGGGTACGTCGTCAGCCTGAGAGATACTCATTTCTCTTATCTGACCGTGATGACGTTATTCTCATTGAGAATGAGCCTACCTCCTATCCGGAAGCTGTGATAAGCCCAGATTCTGAGGTCATGAGATCCGAGATGGAATCCATGTACACCAACCAAGTATGGACTTTGGCTGATCCACCTGAAGGCGTCAAACCCATTGGGTGTAAGTGAGTCTTTAAGAGAAAGACTGACATGGATGGACTTACACATACCTATAAGGGTCAATTGGTGGCTAAAGGTTTCAAGCAAATTCATGGTATTAACTATGATGAAATCTTTTCTCCAGTGGCGATGTTTAAGTCCATTCGGATCATGTTTGCTATTGCAGCATACCACGATTATGAGATCTGGCAGATGGATATCAAAACTGCATTTCTGAATGGAAACTTGCTCGAGGATGTATACATGACACAGGCTGAGGATTTTGTAGATCCACAGCATACTGGGAAAGTATGCAAGCTTCAAAGGTCAATTTATGGGCTAAAACAAGCTTCTCGGAGTTGAAATCTTCGATTCGATGATGCGATCAAATAGTTTGGTTTCATCAAGAATGAAGATGAACCCTGTGTCTACAAGAGGGGTTAATGGAAACACAGTTGTCTTTCTTGTATTGTATATGGATGACATACTACTCATTGGGAATGACATCCCTTCGCTACAGTCTGTGAAGACTTTGCTAGGGACGTGCTTCTCAATGAAAGACTTAAATGAAGCAACTTGTATTCTATGCATCAAGATCTATAGAGATATATCTAAGAGATTGTTTGGCTTAAGTCAAAGTACATATATTGACACGGTATTAATACGGTTTGCCATGCAGAATTCTAAGAAGGGACTTCTGTCGATGTCACATGGTGTGAGTCTTTTGAAGACTCAAAGTCCCTCTTCTAGAGAGGAGAGAGATCGCATGGATAAGATCCCTTATGCATCTGTCATAGGATCTATCATGTACGTCATACTACGTACTCGTCCTAATGTCTCGTATGCTTTGAGCATGACGAGTAGATACCAGTCAGATCCAGGTGAGTGTCACTGGATAGCAATCAAGAATATTCTTAAGTACTTGAGAAGGACTAAAGAATATTTCTTGATATTTGGAGGCGATGAGGAGCTAGCTGTAAGGGGTTACAGCGATGTCAGCTTCCAAACTGACCAGGATGATTATAGATCGCAGTCAGGGTTCGTGTTTTGCTTGAATGGTGGCGTTGTGAGATGGAAGAGTTCAAAGCAGAACACAGTTGCTGATTCTACAACAGAGGCTGAGTATATTGCTGCATCAGAGGCAGCAAAGGAGGCAGTTTGGATCCGCAAGTTCATTACTGAGCTTGGGGTGGTTCCTAGCATAGCAGATCCTATAGAGCTCTATTGTGACAACAATGGAGTGATTGCGCAAGCTAAGGAACCTCGCTCACACTAGTGGACCAAACACATACTACGACGCTTCCATCTCATTCGAGAGATTATCGATAGAAGAGATGTGAAGATTTACAGAGCACCCACAGAGGCTAACATCGCAGATCCCTTGACCAAGGCTTTGGCACAGAAAAAGTATGATGGTCATACTAAGTCATTAGGTATTAGATACTACAGTGATTGACACTAGTATTAGTGGAAGATTGTTAGTGAAAGCCCTAGAGTCAATCATGTGATGGTTGTTGTATGAACTTTGTTGTATTATATTCCTATTTATAAAGACATTTCTTTATGGTTAGTATAATAACGTCCTTAAGTAGAAAGTTCTTATCTATATCAATCGATTGGTTGAATCGATAATGAGATGATATAGGGAACACTACTCTTAATCATTCCTAGTCAAGTATTAACATTCAGGGACAATATTAATGCGAAGAGACTAGCATGTAGGTCAACTCAATGACTTGATCTCACAAGTCATGGATATGAGATATCAAGTTGACATATGGATATGCATTGGAGAATGTATACTGAATGATCCACCATGAGAAAGTATCATGGATCTTTATATGAGTATCATATACTTTCTCATGTGACTATTAGTCCTTGGACCTAAAGTCACCATGGTTCCCTACATAAGAAGTTGCATACTTTGGCTTCGTCAAACGTCACCCGTAAATGGGTGGACTATAAAACGTCATTTCGTTCCTACTGATGATCTCTCTGATAAGATGATAGCGGTGAAGCACATGTTTGGATCGTTGATGAGACCTTGGCTCTTTCGCCTGTGCAATTGCTCCATTGTTGTCGCAGTAGACCGGTATTGCTTCAACAATGGCCGGAATCACACCAAGTTCATGAACGAACTTCTTGATCCAAACCGCCTTACGCTCCGGCCGCAATATATTCTCGCCTGGCAGAATCCGCCATGCCTCTTGTTTGGAACTTTTCCAACTCATCGCGCTCTATTCAAGGTGAACACGATCCGCATCGAGACTCGAATCATCCTTGTCTGTCGAAGTCGCATCCGTGATACCCAGATCACCATGTCCCTTCTCCATATATTAGGAACACATCCTTAGTTCTTCTCAAGTACTTAAGGATCATCTTAATACCGCCCAATGATCCATTCCTCGATCGGATTGGTATCCGCCGTGACACTCGTGAGCATTTATACATCGGGCCTCGTGACATAACATAGCATACATGATAGATCCTATCATGGATGCATAGGGAATCTTACTCATGCAAATCCTCTCGCCTCGTGACACATAGACTTCGAAAGGTGTTCCTATGCCCGATGGGCGTATAACCTTTCTTGGATTCCGACATGCTAAACCTCTTTAGCACTTGGCCTATATGTAGACGTGAAAGACCAAACAACCGCTTCGATCTATCTCTATAGATCTTAATCCCAAGGATGTAGGTTGCTTCTCCTGTGTCTTTCATGGAGAATGTCTTGATAACCAAACCTTAATCGATCAGTAAGATTGACACATCGCTTCCTATAAGTAATATGTCATCGACATACAATACTAGGAACACGATCGCACTCCCACTAACCTTCTTGTACACACAAGGTTCCCGATTTTGTGAGAAATCAAACTTTTGATCGCTCATCAAAACGGATATTCCAGCTCGGATGCTTGCTTCAATCCATAAATGGACCATCGCAATTTGCATACCTTGGTTTTATCAACCGATGTGAAACCTCAGTCAGTATCATACACGCCCTCGAGCTGTTTCCATTAAGGAAAGTCGCTACATCCATCCGCCATATCTCATAATCATAATGAGCCGCTATGGCCGTGAGCATCCGAATGGATTTAAGCATAGCTACAAAGTAATAGGTTTCGCCATAATCAACACCTTGCTTTTGACGATATCCTTTCGCCACCAATCTAGCCTTATAGGTAATCACATTACCATCCATGTCTTCTTGAAAACCCACTTGCACCCTATAGGCTTTATCCTTCAGTGGGTCAACCAAGTTCCAAACTTGGTTTTCATACATGGAATCCATTTTCATGGCACCAAGCCACTTATCCCTTTCTCAACTTGTCAAGACTTCTTCATAACTGTAGGCTCTCATCATCAATGAGTAACACGCCGCTCGATTCACTTACGAAATCCATATCTCTCGTGAATATTATGGTGTTCTACCAGATCTACGAAGATGTGGTGTTACAATAGGTCCAAATTGATTGCTCATCACTATGAGTTGCTATCATCAGGCTTCACTGTATCTCATCAATGTCTATTTGAGTCTCTCGAGCCTCCTCAAGCTCGACGACACTCCCACTGCTTTCTTGCAAGAGAAACTCTTTCTCTAGAAACACAAAGATGCCTTGAAACAAACACCTTTGTTCCACAGATGATAGAATTGGTAACCCCTTGTTTCCTTAGGGTATCCAATAAATAGACATTTATCGACTTAGCATCCAATTTGTCCGATACACCGCTTCACATAAGCAGACAACCCCATATCTTCAAGTAAGATACATGAGGTTTCTTACTAGCCCATATCTCATACTGAGTAGACTACTTAGGCATTCTGCTTAACAAGCAAATGTCTGGCGTATAACCCTAAAAAGAAACCCCAAAAGGACTTGGGAAGAGTCACATGATTCATCATTGACCGACCATGTCCAACAAGGTCGATTACGCCTCTCGGATACACCATTATCGTGGTGTATAGGCGGAGTCCATTGAGACAATATGCCATTGTCTCTTAGATAATCAAGAAACTCTTGACTTAAGTATTCACCACCTCGATCCGATCAAGTATTTTAATACTTTTGTCATGTTGTTTCTCTACTTCATTTCTGAATTCTTTGAACCTTTCAAAGGCTTGGACTTGTGTTTCATCAAGAACACATACCCAAACCGTGAGTGATCATCGGTGAAGGTAATGAAGTAGCTATAGCCTCCTAAAGCTTGAGTTGACATAGGTCCACATACATCAAGATGTACTAGACCTAGTAACTCTCCCACTGCTCACCTTTTCCAAAGGTAACTTAGTCATCTTGCCTTTTAAGCATGATTCGCATGTATCGTATGAATCCAATTAAATTCCACATCGTGTGTAATTCGGACATGCGTTTCTTGCTTATATGGCCAAGACGACAATGCCACATATAGGAGTCTATGTGATTATCCTTTCGAGCACGTGTTGCTCGCTTCGATATTGAAAATGTCACCGGATACGCCCAACGATAAATGCCATTACTCAAAGTTCCAATTCCATAAAGTACGCCATTCAAAGTTATATAACAACAATTGTTACTAAACGTTAAATGGAAACCATTTCTATTTAAGCAGAAATAGAAACAATGTTCTTTATTAGAGAAGGAACATAATAGCAATTGTCCTCCAAGACTAGTCCACTAGGAGCTTCAAAGAATAAGTTCCGATGGCGATGAAGAACCTTTGCTCCATTGCCAACTCGCAAAATTTGACTCTCCTCGACAAGTCTTCTTCTATTCCTTAGCCCTCGTATGTCATTACATATATGTGAGCTACACCGATCCAATACCCAAGTGTCTAAGGAAATAGAATGACAATCAATAACTAAGATACACGAAGAGGATGGGGCATCGGATGCCTTCTTCTTCTTCATGGACTCAAGATAAATCTGGTGGCCTTCCTTGCCACATGATGGCAAGTGCCCTTTGGCGCTGGTTCCGCCTTCTTTGCCTTTTTCTTTCCTTTCTTCTCTTCTGCCTTCCTCTTAGAACCTTTCTTTGAGGAATCAACTAACCGCCTTTCTCCTCATGCTTTACGAAGGCTCCATGCCTCTCAAAGATATTAAGGAGCTCGAATGGTGGATTCCAATTTGTTCATCCGATAGTTCATCACAAATCATGAGAAGCTCTTGGGCAAATAATGCAGAATTAAGTCAATACTTAACTCATGATCCATCACAAAACCGAGGGTAGCTAGTCGCCGATGTACCCGCTCATCTTTAGCACAAACCGCACTATGCATTTAACCTTCTTGCATCTTCGTAGTGAAGAGGAGCCTAGAGACCTCGAACCTTTCGGATCTCGCTTGCTCAACACTCATGAAGATGGAAGACCATAGTGTTAGCATCCATATGCTCATGCTCGCACTGTACCATCGCCGCTAGCATGATGCAACTCGCCAGCTCAGAATCTGCCACATGTTTCTGATAGACCAACATTTGGTCTGGAGTTGCATCGTCCTTAGGACGGTCAGAAAGAGGCTCTTCAAGGACATATGCAAGCTTTTCTGCCTTGAGAACAATTCTCAGGTTTCTAAGCCAGTCCAGGAAGTTAGGCCCAGTCAGTTTGTTCGAATCCAAAATAGTGCGCAAATTCAAAGACGTCATGATCAATTTATTGACCTAGAAATACAAAACGAGCATATATGAGAAAATGATTTTAAAATGCATCAATATACATTTATAAATCCCATTCATTTTTCGAATTTCAAAAAACCCTTAAAATCACTTCGGGAGATCGTAGGTCCATCTCCGAATGGGTTGATATCCATCATAGATAAGAACAATCTTGGAGTGAGTCCAACAAGCCATTCTTAGCTATGATGGTGGGTATCAAGTATACCGATTACATATCATGTATATGTAACTATCACAATGTGCTATCAACTAATTGAATGTTTACACATACATTGGGTTGTTAATACATTAACAAGTATGCATCATATGCATAGCACCCAACTTCACCTCTCTTCACATCGACCTTGGAGTGAGTCCAACAAATCGATGCTCCAAGTTAAAGCCGACCCATTAATCGCGAAATAGTTTTAATATGGTTAGAGCGCATTCAACCAATTAGCCAGGCTTGGAGTGAGTCCAACAACCCAAACTAACGATTGACCTCTGACTCTTACCATATTAGAGTTAAACTATTCCAATGATTTGAACATGTTCAGGTTCGAGCCGGACTTGGAGTGAGTCCAACAACCCAAACAAGAAACAGAACTCTGGTTCTAACCATATTAATGGAAGGTGTAGGCTTTAATATTGAGTTAGGGTTTTTATGTCTCATCCTCTTTGCATGCAAATAACTATTATCTACATGGCATGACATACATCTACATGTCACGACACGCATGGCATAATGTTATGCATCTAATGCAATTACATGGCATACAATTATGTCATGTATATAATTTCCTTATATGTCATAACTATTTATGGAAATAAAATATGTTTAAGATTTGATTCTCCAAATCAAATCATAATTAAATTAGGAAACAAATTTCCAAATCTAATCACATATTTTATTCATGGAATTATTTGATTAAAGAAAATCTATTTAGGAAACCAATTTCCTAAATCATTAAAACTACTTATGGAAATAAAATATTTTAAGATTTGATTTCCCAAATCAAATCATGATTAAATTAGGAAACAAATTTTCAGAATCTAATCAAATATTTTATTTATGGAAAATATCAATTTCCATAAATACTTCCAACTTTCCAAAAGTGGAAGATTTCCATAAATACTTCTAGACTTTCCAAAATTGAAAAATTTCCATAAATACTTCTAAATTTCCAAAATTTAGAAAATTTCCAGAAATACATTATGACTATCACAAAACCATTTTTACGATTATGTCGAAACACAACCTGGGCTCTGATACCACTGTTGGGTTTCCGGCACCGCGGCGTGTGTGTGTTCGATCATGTTTCGTAAACATGAGCACAGCGGAAGCAATTAAAAATAATAAATCTATATTTATTACAACACACGCATGCTATTACAACAAGTGTAGACATAACCGTAAATTAAAATTTGCAATAAAAGAAAATTATCTACGTTATACCTTCCGTATGACGTGTAGCGGGAACGACATCAACCGGAACGATCCTCGTAAGAATCGTCTCTATCCGTATCCACGCCGAGCTCCTCGGGATGACTTCGCTAAGTCACGAGCTTCATCTTCGTACGGGTTACTAGCCTCGTGTTGAAGACGACGTGATCGAGAGATGATCACGATCCGAATCCAAATTCGGATCCTAAAACGAGTTCTCAAAACTCGCTTCTCCGGAGAGGTATTCGTCAACCAATTGACGAATCCTTCGTCCCCCACCTCAGAGGATTACCGGAGATCAAATCCCCGGTAAGTTAGCCGCTGTCGGAGCACTAACCGTCGTCCAAACGACGCTCCGACGAGAGGAGAAGAAGCTGTCCAGAAAACTGGACAGCTTGGTGGAGGATATAGGCGCCGACCAACCAAGGAAAGAAAAGCCTTACCTTGATGCCAAACCTATAGGGGATCACCGGAGGGTCGCCGGAGTGTTCACCGGCTGAAGCTTGGTCGCCGGCAATGACTTGGACGGCGGCACAAAACCTGGGCGGTGGCAATCCTAGGGTTGGCGCCGACTAGGGGAGGAGAGGGAGGGGCGGCAACACAAGGTTGGGCGGCAACTCTTGATTAGGGTTTTGGATTAGGGTTTAAGCCCTATTTTATAGAGAACTAATTCTCTTAATGGTTAATGGATCATATCCATAAAGCCCGTTAACCCGCTCCATTAAGATAAGTTAAAATAAACCAAACCATGATGGTTTATTTTAAGTTAAAACGAACCGAACCAACCTTTGGTTCATTCGTTTAATATAAACCAAACCCTTTAGTTTATCCTCCTCCATTGGATTAGAACCAAACCATTTTGGTTCATCCATTACGTCTTCATAAGACACGGCCCATCCACGCTTCCATTGCGACCGAAACAATTTCATGCTCGCTTTATGTTTGGTCCAACCAAACATAGTTTCTCTCGATGCGAGAATCTCATTCTCAAGCTCGTTTTAAATCCTTTGGATTACACTCGTTGTCGTGTGACCAAATAGGTTCTCGGTTTATGTTGGCCGCCTATAATTAACCATTAATTATAGAACGATCATGAGTGGCACCTAGTAGTACATCATGATCCCCAATTAACAAAAGATCAACGGTTGATCGTAACTATTTCAAACCCTTCAAGAGCTTCGAATGAATCGTGCCCCATTCCTTCACTCATCTTATACCCACTTGGTTCAGGACATGGTCTATTGTGTCACCCCACTAGGTCGACTACGTCATACACCTAGCCCAAGTATCATTTCCTCGTCCCTACGGATTCTAGTTACTCACATGTATCAAGAGTACCTTACTCTAAACATGTAATGCTTTGGCCAAAGACTTTAGTAACAATCCGACGAGAGGCCATGGGTATACATCTCCTCGCAAGGAGTGGTGAATCCTTTATAGGCTATTCAAACACCTTCGATCACTTCGACTTATACCAAATCATCCCGGGTCCACATCTCCTCGGAGATGTTTGCTTAAGATGTCAAAGCATAAGTATCCATGATCAAGATGACTTGAATACCGCAAGTCAAAGGAACATCGCACTTAAGCCACAGTAAGAACTTCATTGACATATCTATATATGCAGAGAACCATATGAAGTCTTACGGCTGGTCACTCCAATGAACTAGTTATCATAACTAGCATCCACGATTAACTCCGGACATCACTATGTCTCCAGCCAGTGAGAATCAGCTGCTTGGATACACCAAGGAGTATACCTCGTGCTAGTCTCGACAGAATTGATGGTGTCCAAATCCATCAATTCATCGACTAGGGATAATTTCGATACATCACAATTACACATGTAGAGATACTCACTAGTTGTGATCAAATCACAAATTCTCTCATGCTGTGAATCGTATCGTGGACATTCAGTAAATGAGTTTAAGATCCAATCAAATACATTAAACATGTATACTCAAATAGTGAATCTTCATTTATCATATAAATGGTTCATACATAAGGCGATTGCCTTAGGACATCTCTCATATATTACTAACAGATACCGATAGAGGAGTGTACATTTGACACTCTCGAGTTCTGGCAAGCCATTTGGACGAGCGGGATAAGCGAAGGGCGTCACATCAAGGGTAAAACTCTTAACATGTAGATCTAGAGTAGATCTAAGGTTTTTAAACACGTACATGTATTTTTGTTTACCTTCGCACGGATCCGTGGTCGACTTCCGAGGTTTTCGCAACACAAAAAGCGGTATTTGCGGCTCGGAAAGTCCAACATTATTGTCAAAAATTCTAACTTTAAGTATGCTTTTTGAATACCATCGTGGCTATATAAGACTAAGATACCATTGAAACTGAACTTTTAATTATAATAGAACCGAGGAACACGGTCAAAAGTCTATCAGATTTAGATTGGATCCAATAGAGTTGACTAAAGTCATTGATGACTTTTAGGTGAAACTCATTGATGGATTTAGAAATTTTAAAATTATAACACCGAGATATAGAGTGGAAGAGGAAAGTATAGAGAAGTTAGATATGATATGTAAATTTGATTTTTGAATCCCTTACATGAAGTTATTGGTACATATCAATTGACACAGAGATTGAATTTTGAAAAAAAATATATATGATTAGAAAGACTTTAAAGTTGATATTTTAAAGTACGATTTGACTCAAGATCACCGTAGAAACCTACTTAATTTAAATTGAGTATTAGAGTTGGTTAATGTCATCAATGTAGGGTTGTTCGATGACTGCTAGAGGGGGGTGAATAGCGATTTATCGTTGAATGGAGGAAATCGATCGTGCTTGCTACAAATGGATTATTCCGCAGTGGAAATAAAGCGATAATAAAATACACACAAGCACAACACGCAATATAACATGGTTGAGAACCGAATGGTTCTTACTCCACGGATTGGGTTCAAATGAGCCCTAGCGATGACAATCACACACCACTACTCAAATAGCTCCTTCTCAGAATAATCCGGAGGTGGAGAAACCTTGTACAAGTATTCTTACAACAATAAGAATGAAATACAAGAAATTATAAATGAAATACAACAAGAGAAGTAAAGAACATTTTACAAAAATTCTTTTGGATGTTTGCTTGTTGATTGCCTTGGACTAGCCTTGAAGACCCTGATTTGCAACAACAAATCGCTCCAAATCATCCAAGAAAATCGGTGCCAAATCCCTCCTCCACGAGCTCCATTTAAAGCTTCTCCTTGGGCTGAATTCCGCCTAGCAGTCGATTGATCGGGACCATCAGTCGACTCCACTTGGACTTTACGCCGCCAACCATTGGACTTATGCTGCCAAGACTCCACCCTTGGACTTTACGCCGCCAATATTCCCCTTGGACTTTTCAAATATCAAGACTCAAACTTGGACTTTTCCTTGTCCAAAAATAAGGTTAAAAATTCAACATTAAACTTTTCCACACCTTAAATTTGATACATCGCCCTAACAACTCTCCTAATCCATATCCAATGGATTTTCACCCTTTCCAATGCTTCCCAAAGCATATCCTAGGGTTATGAGTGGTTAGGGAACCTTACCATAGCTGAAAATGGGCTAAACATACTTTATCAGCAAATACCGTCAGGTCGTGCTCATCGATCGTGATAATCAAATTTTCAATTTGATTATCAGAATCGAATTTTAGAAATTCATAAATAATTATATGTAATTCAAAAAATTATGAAACTTCATACGTATAATACTTATGACACATACAATGGGTGAAAAATATTAGAAAATATTTTACCCATAAAATAATGAAATTGACACAAAGTTTAAAAGTGAAGAAAAACTTCAATGTTTGAGTCCACTTTGTATCAACTTCATCAATGGTGATTGCTATCAAAAGATAGACTTCACCAAAGTTTTCTAAAATGATTTTAAAATATTTTTAAAAACTTATATTGGATCATGTTCTTTGTGCTTAGTGTACATGACTTGAACATAAATTTTCCCAATGATCCACAACTAATATAAGATGAGTTTTGGTTCATCTAAATGCAAAACCTATGCACCTTGAACTCAACTCATATCCTAACATCTCACATGTATCTAGGGTGTATAAATACACATACATGTCAATGTAATGTGAGATGTGGGTTTTGTTCATCCTAATCTAGGGTTTTATGTATTTTTCTAAGGCAACACTACTTGATTCCCTTATACATGGGACTTCAAGTCATACCAATTATCCTTATCAAATGCATGAATGATTATGACATTGATGATGATATAAATAAACATGTGCTCATAATCATGATATCATGACATAAAATAGAATCTAAGAATACATGACATTTAACCTTAATCCTAAGCATGATCATGACATATTATATAATTAAAAATAGATATGATGTCATGACATGTTATATGGCAAATCAAGCATGACAAATAAAATGTAGAGGTATATAATACCTAAAATTTAATATTTGTTGTCATTTATTATTATTAAATTCATTTTTCCATATTACTACTAAGCCCCCAAGTGTGCCAAAAACCCAAATAACACACCTCAACCTCTAAACCTAAATTGTGTCAATTTGATTGATTTTTCATAATCTTTAAAGTATATTGGCATATCCTAAAATCTTTTAGGATTATAATTCAAACATATTTCCAAGGTATCCATAACCTTGAAAATAACCTAAAATGTCACCTTCATCATGGTTAAGTTAACTACCTATCCATTCAAGGTTGGTACACCTAAACCCATTTAGCGTGAATCGATCACGCTCCTAGGAACCCAATACCTATTAGAGCTCCTTGGGTTTACTAGGTATTCGCTAGGGATAACTTCCCTAGATACCCTCCTAATGACTCTCCTAGGCTTAGAAGCCTTGGTCATTTTAGTCTTGCCTAGGTCAATTCTAGAGGTAACTCCCCTTTTGACCTTCTTAATGGCTTCCCTAGGTTTCCTTGAAACCCTAGCCACTATGCACATACCTTGGTTACCCTTAGGGATGACTTCCCTCGTAATCTTGGTTTTCCTAGACCTAGGTTTAGTTCCATAGTCAAATGGAACACTATGGTAAGTAGACATTATCTTCTTAGACATAGGCTTGTGACCCAAATCTTGCCTCCTAGATGATTCTTGCCTCTTACACCCTAGGTTTTGATTATTTGACCCTTTAATTGAATTTTACATCTTCCTAAGGGTTTTTTCAAGTTTCTCAAGCCTTAACCTTAAGGCTTGGTTCTCAACCTCTAATTTTTCTATTTTGGTGGGTCCATTGTGTCGTTTATTATTTTGGTCATTCCTAGACATATGTCTAGATTTATTGGAGTTAAAGCCTAGGTGGTTCTCTATCTTCCTAATGCTTTTCTTAGGTAAAATAGTTTTAGGGACATTAGTTCCAAATTTCTCCTTCTTCCTAATGTGGACATTTTTTTCTCCTAGAAAACAAAATCTATTTTTACTATGTTTTTCATAAGTAATAGAAAGTGAATTAAAAGCATGATTTTGACTTTTAATTGGAGAAGATGCATACTTAAAGGTTACCTTAGGGTTTGCCTTAGCTCCCCCTACTTGTGATGTTTCTTCTTTTCTCCTAGGGCATTGACTCCTATAGTGGCCCCATTGTTGGCACTTGAAGCACACCACGTGCTCCTTGCTCTTCCTAATTGGGATTCCGGCTTCATTTGACTTTTCTTGACTTTTAGGTGCTGGTGGAGTCTTCTTAACTTTCTTAGGACACTTACTCTTGTAATGTCCATACTCCCTACACTCAAAACACATAATATGGATTTTATTTTGAATTAAGGTGTTTGAGTTACCTAGGTTGATGGTGAGGGTCTCTTGAGCTTGTACATCACTTCTCCTCGAAGTAGATAGCTCTTCTTGCTCTTGCCCTTGACCCAGAGATCTAATCGCCTCCTCCTCAATCCTAGAGGTGGAGGCTTCTTCCACCTTTTCCTCTTCCACCGATCTGGATGTCGATTCTCTATCAACTTCCGAATCCTCATTTGCTTGTGAGGATGAAGATGTACTTGCTTCTTCTTGAGCTTGAGAGGATGAGCACTCTTCTTCTTGTTGTTCTTGGACCGGTTGAGGGTTTTTGTGATATTTTGTTAATTTGCTCCAAAGCTCCTTGGCATCCGTGTAATCCCCTAGGCTACACAAGATGTCATTAGGAATCAAATCAAAAATAAATTTGACTACCTTCTTATTTTTCTCGAAGGCTTAGACTTGCTCTTCGGTTCATCTCTTTTTCTTGAGTTATCCACCCTTTGGTCCTCTTAGATAGCTAAATCCCTCCATCAAAATGGATCATTCTTCAAAATCCTTCATCATGATGAAGTCTTCAATTCTTCTCTTTCATGAATTGAAGTCTTCTCGTCCATATAGCGCATAAGGGATTGGCATGTTGATATCTCATCCAAGTGTTTCTTCAAACTCCATCTTTCTTCCTCTTCACCCTCTAGCGTCTTTTGCTCCCGGCGGTTAGTCCGTAGAAGAGCCCCGGGCTCTGATACCAATTATAGGGTCATTCGGTGACCGCTAGAGGGGGGTGAATAGCGATTTGTCATTGAATGGAGGAAATCGATCGTGCTTGCTACAAATGGATTAGTGCGCAGTGGAAATAAAACGATAATAAAATACACACAAGCACAACACGTAATATAACGTGGGTCGAAATCGAATGGTTCATACTCCACAAATTGAGCTCAAATGAGCCCTAGCGATGTCAATCACACACCACTACTCAAATAGCTCCTCGGAACAATCCGGAGGTGGAGAAACCTCGTACAAGTATTCCTACAAAAATAAGAATGAAATACAAGCAATTATAAATGAAATACAATAAGAGAAGTAAAGAACGTTTTACAAAAACTCTTTTGGATGCTTGCTTATTGATTGCCTTGGACTACCCTTGAAGACCCTGATTTGCAACAGGAAATAGCCCCAAATTGTCCAAGAAAACTGGTGTCAAATCCCTCCTCCACGAGCTCCATTTAAAGCTTCTCTTTGGGCTGAATTCCGCCTAACAGTCGACTGATCGGGACCATCAGTCGATTGCCCCTGTAGCCGTTGTCTCACAACGACATAAAACACGTCGGATAAGTCCAACGAATACTCCATTAGTCGACTGATCATACCCATCAGTCGACTGATGTCTCAATCAGTCGAGTGTTCGGGTCGATCAAATGACTAGAGAACCTTCTGTGCCCGAGATCCCGAGCATCAGTCGACTGATCACCAGATTAGTCGACTGCTCAGGCTAGCAGTCGACTGCCCACCTCTGGCAATCAACTGTCAGGGTACTCTCCGCAGTCAAACCCTAGTCAACTCACACCAGTCGACTGACCCATGGTCTCAGTCGACTGTTGCACCTCAAACATGAGGTTTTAACCTCAAACATGAGGTTTTAACCCAAGTATGGTGCTCTCATACTTGCTAGACCATCCTTAGCCTAGACCTAAACTTTCTAGCCACCTCCATTAGCCTCATGCCTATCGGATCCCTCCAAGTCATCCATGACTTGTTCATTCATACGCTAGCCTTCAGGTGCTTCCATCGACTATTGTCATGCTAACGGTGTCTACACCGCCAAGGCACATTGGACTTACGCTGCCAAGACTCCGCTTGGACTTTACGCCACCAACCATTGGACTTATGCTGCAAAGACTCCACCATTGGATTTTACGCCACCAATATTCCCCTTGGACTTTTTAAATGCCAAGACTCAAGATTGGACTTTCCCTTGCCAACCCATGTTGGACTTTCCATGCCAAGACCTATGCTTGGACTTTTCTTTTGCAAATCCATGTTGGATTTTTCCTTGCCAAGATTCATGCTTGGACTTTTCCTTGCTGAGACACATGCTTGGACTTTACATGTCAAGTACTCAAGACTTAGACTTTCCCTGCCAAGTATCCATGAATTGGACTTTACCATGATAATCACATTGTTATATGTTTTTGTCGAACATCAAAATATCGCTCGAGTCAAACTCGAGTCTGGTCAATCGTGATCTGAGCTGATTGCACCAATAATCAATGAGATTTTACTAAAATTCATAATATAAAAAATTTAAAATTTTAAAACTAAGATATAAAATGGAATAGAAGAGCTTTGAAAATGTATAATTCTACCTACGAACCTATCACAATCTACTGTGATATTAAGTTTTAAAAATTAGTATTATCGTGATATTGATTTTGAAAATCAATACTATTTTAGTGTTATTTTCAAAAATTAATTTTAAAAGTATCATTATATAAAAATAATATTTCTGAACTTTTAATAAAATAATATTTTTAAGATTAAATGTATTTTGATAAAAGAAAATAAAATATGATATGACTTTTGAGAATTTGGCCTTGGTGCAGGCTGAAATGTGAACACTCTGAGCTATCGTAGGAAATCAAAACCTATAAATCAGTTATCGTTGTTGAACAACTTGATGGTTCTGGTTTTAAAATGATGAAAATTTTAATAGCTCTAAGTGAAATAGTAAAAAGAGGTTTTTTTAATGATAAAGTTTTATATTTTTATAAAATTTGAATCATTTTTATAAAAGATTAAATTTTGGGTCATAGACGGCAACCCTCCTCCAGGGTCAGCTCTGGTCTATCTCTACCATCTATCGCATCCATCTACCGCTTGTTCTTTCTATCCTTCTCTCCGAATCTGGAAAAGAAAAAACTTAAAAGGGTTTTTTCCGGGATAATTTTTAAATGGGTAGAGTCAATTTCTAGAGATTTCAACATTTTAATTATCGATCGACCTCTTCCTTTATACTTGTCACATGAGATCTTGATTTATCTTCTCCACCGATAGAGACAATCGAGGGGATTGTTAACGTGACAATTCCAATTTTTTTAAATGATTTTTTCTAGTTTGATAACTAACTATACACCAGCATAACTTTCCTAATTTGACAACTAGTTTTTAATCTATCATCTACTTACTATTATTATATAATAAATTATAATAATGTTCGCATAAAAAAAAAATTCATGATCGATCTTTTGATTTAACGAAGAATAATAAATCATAAAAAAAAAATTATCATGACACAATGGTCTTTTTATAAGAGAAAAATTAATAATCCAATGACAAGACATTTTAGATTTATGAAAATTAATTTCAAGACTTGATATAATAAATACTCATATAGTTAACAACGGTATCAATATATGAAAACTCTACTAACTACTATTAGCTATTATAACATTAATTTGTTAAAGAAAAAAACTACCACCAAATTTGAAACTCCTCAAGCAATTAACTTGACGAAGTCATTTTTTTTTCAAATAAAAATACATAAACTAAAATAAAAAAATAAATGCGCCTTTAGAATATTAGCATTGTTGAAAAAGTGGATGAACAATAAATGAAATTGACTTTAATCTGAATTAAAGGAGAATACTAACAATAAAGATGAATATGCATGTATAAATGAGAGGTTTTCTTTTATATCATGTCCGTGGAGTCCAAATTTAAAATTCTGATTATATTAAATTCAATTGACTTGTAAATTAATCTTTTATCATTCGAATTATTTTCTTATTGCCTTAAATGATAACGGACGTTAATGACCGTAGATTGAATGTATAACTATTAATCGGACTGTAAATCATCCAATAGAAATAATTAAGGCAGGATTAATAACAGGGTTCGACACGATTCTTTCTTGAGCATTGAATTATGAAAAGAAGGCAAATCCATTTTAAATAAATTATATTTATAAGAATCCTCTTCAACATCCCAATTCAATTTTTCAACCACCAAACTCAACTTTATGGCTGCGTCACTTGGCAATTCAATCTCCCACCCTCCTAATTAACTCGACATATCGAGTTATTTGACAGCTCAATCTCTTTAGATGTATCAAGTCATTTAGTAACTCGACCTCTCGACTACTTGTCTCGGCTTTCCGAGTCATCCGATAACTCAATCGTCGAGCAGTCCAATTCAATGTAGTTTCCTTAGCACTCCTAATTCGACTCTCCCATACTCTTTGACTCGGGCAAGTGCCACTCGATGAGCACCTCAACTGACTCCCACAACTTTCTAATTCGGATTATCATGCTCTATTGACAAATCAATAAGTCTATAATTTAATTTTATATATTTTAATTTATAATGTAATAGCATTTTCTTGTTGTTGTTACTATCTATATCAATCAAACATGGATGAACTCTCTCTCACACACACACTTAATTTTATTGCTCTCGTGAGTTGATATGGTTGGTAAATACATGGATATTTGTCATATGAAATTTTAGGGTCAATATTTCTCAATGGATATAAAATATCTCATTAGATTTCTGATTTTCTTTATACAAATGGACTATTGTGCTAGAAAAAAGTCTTCCGTAATTTATCATTCTTCGTTAAATCAAAAAATCAACTATAAAAGACATTTGGCATGAACATTATATATGTTTTGCTACACACGCACAATTTTCCCACACCCAAGCTTGTCACCGTGCTAAGATTGCTTTGCTATTATGTTTATGAAATTGAATGACTAGAGAATGATAGAGTATAAGTTTATGCACTGCGTTGGATCCATCTCGCACAAAACTTATAAATTTTCAAAGTCCTAAAATTTTGATGGCCTAAATTAAATTTTAAAAAATATATTAATGAATTAATTTTTGAAGAGTGATATGAGTTATTTGGAAAATGGATCCGTTTCTGGTTACTGGTTAACCACCTACAATATTTTTTTAAAAAAAAATTGTACTCTCCTTTGGCACAAAATTGGTCCATAAATTTGCGCTCCATATAGAAATTTGACCTGTGAACGTACACTTTAGCAATATTAGTCGTTCTCCAATGCACTTCGGTACTTCTTTATTATGAGAAGGCACTTAAATCCTCAGCAAAAATTAGAATTTATTTATCTAGTGATTGATTCAATAATCATTATAAGAGAGATAAATTATAAAGAATTTTATGAGTTTTGACGTGATAATCAAGATATGTAAAAGTCATATGAATTCAAAAAAAAAATTTAGATCTTCTTCGAAATCGATCTTTATTTTACCTATAAATTCCGTTGTATTTTAACCATCGTATCATCCGTACAAAGATGCCGGACTCAAATCCTGTGAGCAGAGTTGCAGTGGAGATATTTTGATCTCTGCTCACGTACTTGTACTAATTTGACTTCCATCTCTATTTTGCTAGCTCACTCAAGGGTTTGGCGCTTTGAATTTAAAATTTATCTCGGTCCATGATCGAATTAAATTCGAATTGAATTTTGATCCATATATTTGATGATTAAATAAAATAGATGGAATATTTGACAGTGAAAAAATCAATATGAATTATAATTGATCGGATATTTAATAATTAAAAATTTAATAAAGAGTTAACAAAGATAAATTTAACGTACCATTAATAACTAATCAAACATTTAGCAGTTGAAAATTTAACAAACCATCAATAAAAGCAAAATCTAAGTGGATTAAAGTTGATCGAATATTTGACAACGATAAAAATCCTAACAAATTCTAAAAGATCGGTTGTTAGATATATAAAAAACTCATAGTAGACCAGATGTTAAATATGTGTAAAAAAATCTTAATAAGTTATGGAGAATCGGATGTTAAATATAAAAAGTGAAAGATTAAATGTTAGATATGAAAAAGGAAGTCTAAAACGAGGACTAAGTGTTTAATAATGATAAAGTCCTAACAAATAAAAGTTAATCGAATGTCAGGTAAAGAAAGACTTTGTAAATTGAAGTCAATCGAATACTAAAAAAAAAAAGTGAGAGTTCAATTTTAATAAAGTCCATGCATGCGTAACAGATCGATTCGATTTGGAATTGATCAGTTATAGAAATGCCTTAGACCCATTAAGTAATGAGTTGAGGTCAAGGTCAACGGAGGTTTTGAACCGGACCGTGGCCAGGACCGCCCTATTAGGCGGTCGGTCCGAAAAAAATCGAACCGGCGATTTAAAAAAAAAAAATTGAACGACCATGATTTCGTGATTGTTGATGATCAACGGCCACGATTTCGTGGCTGTTGTGGTGCAATAGGCGACCCGTCGGGTTGGCCTGAATCGGACCCGACGGGTCGACCGTTTTATTTATTAAAAAAAAAAAAATCGACGGCCGCGATTTCATGGCCGTTGATGATCAACGACCACGAAATTGTGGTCATTGTGCAATGGCCGACCCGACGGGTTGCCCGGACCCGGACCCGACGGGTCGGCCGTTGGATTTTTTTTTTATGTTTTTTTTTCCTATAAATACTCCTCCACTCTCTTTCATTTTTTCACAAATCACAACTTCTCTTCTCTAATTCTCATTCTCTCATTTGCTTTCAAATCTCAAGTCATATTTTTACAAATGTCTGGAGCCGGATCAAGTCGTAAGGGTGCGGTCGGTGCCAGAAAGGGAAAGAGCATAATGCCACCACCGCCCGAGTTCGAGTTCGAGCAAGGCGGCGATTCACCTCAATTCGATATCGGCGACTATGATCTTGATATTTCCGGTGATGAATATCAAATACGTCATCATCATCAAAGTCAAGAAAGTATGAGCAATACATCCAGTATGATGGCGGGTTCTACGGCTACAAGACCAATTCGAGTGCCTCGCCCCGCATCCGATATCTTCACCAAACATTTCAAAAAAGTAACGCTCCCTTCCGGTGATATGCAAGCAAAATGTAAATATTGTTCGAAATGTTACAAATTTCAACAAGGAGGAGGATACAGAACCCTTACTCGACATGTGGAGAGAAATCATCCGGTGAAAATTGGTATCGATCGTTTTCAAACTCAAATTCCGACATTCTCTTCTCAATCGGGTTGGGGTAACGAATCTAAACTTTTTAAATTTGACGAATCTAGATTTAGAGAAGAAATTGCTAAATTTTGTGCGATTGAACAACTTTCTTTTAGTTTTAGTGATAAATTATCTTTTGAAAATTGACTTTCTACAAGTGCAAATCTTTCTATTAAACGTATCCCAAGAAATACTCTAAAATGCACACTTTTAAAATTAGTCTTAGAACAAAAAAAAGAATTGATTAAAGAATTTTCTAGTTTAAACAGTAAAGTTTCTTTGTGTTCCGATATTTGGAATGATCATTGGCAAAGTTGTTTATATATGGGATTACTTGTCATTGGATTGATAATAATTGGGACATTAAAAAAAGATTGCTAGCATATAAATGTTTTAACGAAACACACATGACACAAAATATTTCATAACTTATTTTTGTTATTTTAGAAGAATATGGTCTAATTTCTAAAGTTTTTTCAATTTCTTTTGATAATGCTAGTGCAAATACCTCTAGTATTAGTGAGCTTATTGATATATGTAAACCATCAATAGGTGGAAGATTTTTTCATATTAGGTGTATATATCACATTTTAAATTTGTGTGTTCAAGATGAACTTAAAAATTTAGGCTCACATATTCAACCAATTAGGAGTGCAATTCATTATTTATGGACACATCCTCAAGTTATGAAAGAATGGAGAAAATTTTGCAAAATAAATGGTATGAAGCCTAAACGGTTTGCACGTGACGTTCCAACTCGTTGGAATTCTACTTATAAATTATTGTTATCTACTTTTGAATACAAAGATTTATTATGTATATTTTTTTTATCAATATGTTCAATCACATGATATTTATTTATTTTCAAATCAATGGAATATATGCACTAGTATTTGTGAAATTTTAAAAGTTTTTAGTGATGCTAGTAACCAATTATCGGGTGTTTATTATCCAACTTCACATTTAGTTTTAACACATTGTTGTAATATTACATGTATTTTTAATGAACATATTCAATCAAATAATACTTATTTATCTAAATGTATTTATGTAACGAAAGAAAAATGGGAAAAATATTTCTTAAACATTCCTGAAATATTTTTATGTACTTTTGTTTTAGATCCTATACTTAAATTAGATGGTTTGCAAGATATGTTAGCATTATATTATGAATCTTTAAGCCCTATTATCGAAACTGCTCCTAATATTTCTTTGATTTTGTTTAATATTAAAACTCATTTATATGATATTTATAATAAATATAACATTAAATATGACGAACAAACTATTGGACATGAAATACATCAATCCACTACAACTAGTATTATTACTTCTAAACTCACTAAAACACAATTGTTATTAAGGGAACGAACTAAACATCCACGAGGATCCTCAAGTTCCAGTCAGGAACTTGAGAATTATTTTACCACTTCTTTTGATTTTAATGATGCAGATGAAGAAAGCTCCGACATTCTAAAATGGTGGTCGCAAAGAACTCAAATATTTCCAATCTTATCTATAATGATAAAAGAAATTCTAGCTTGTCGATTTAATGATTGCGATGGAACAAGCTTTTAGTATCGGAGGAAATACATTGGACGAGAGACGTTCTAGCCTAAGGCCGGAAAATTTGGAAGCGCAATGTTTACTCAATGATCGGTCAAAAGCTGCAAGTCGAACCCAACATATTAAAAGTGATGAAGAAGACCAAGACGAAACAGAGGAAACATCCGGAACTACAACGACGGGAGGAAATACCGAATACGATTGAAATTGATTGAATATAATGAAAATTGAAATGTAGTTGATTTTTTTTATTGTAATAGGTTTTTTTATTTAAGTCCAAGATGTTGAAATTTGAGATGTAATATATTTTTTATTGAGATAATGAAATATTTGATAGAGTTTTTATAAGTTTAATTATGCAATTTTTTTTATTTTAATTATTTACATTATTTTTTAATTTTTTATTTATTTAACTAAGACGACGATTAATCGGATCGGACCCGGACCCGGACCCGGCGGTTCCACAACCCGGACCGTAACCGGCCACGAACGGGCCGATTAAGAGTCGGTATTTTATCAATCCGGACTCGACGATTTCAACTCGGATCCGGACCGGACTCGGACCGTAACCAGGTCTGAGTTGAGGTGATTTTTTGTTGGACGAATTAGAACCCATCGATTCGATTCTTATTCGAATTCGAAATTAAAAAAATTAGATCCAGATCAGATTAAAAAAAAATTATTGTTGATGGGCCGCCAAGACAGGCCATTAAAAAAAATATAATTCGCCTGCCAACGGGTCTTTATGCAATTTAGCCCCCAAATTGAGGGGCCAAATTGTAAATAATTTTTTAAAATTTAGCTCCTATTTTCAAGTGTAAATATGTGATCAAGAGGCTATGGAACCCTCCCCCATTGAAGTTGGTATGCATTTTTAGTCTTCGTTGTCCATCAGAGCAAGCAACATGATGACGAGCACGATGACTATCGAGCAAAGCGAAGCAAAGTTTGAGATCACTTCAAAATTGAAAAAAAAAAATTTAAGCACTGACGACTTGGTACATAATTTTACTCGGATACTTTACAATCTCTTGGTAGAAAACTAATCCAACAACAAATTAATCCTTTAACGACTAAAGGTTTTATAATTACAATTTTTTTTTTTCAAAAATCCATTGTTAAATTTGTTATAAAATATTATCAACCATTTTTGATTGTTGAACAAGAATGTTTTGTTGAATTTACTAGTACTATTCAACCTATTTTTCACAATATTTCTAGGCACATACTTAAAAAATATTATTTTGATATATATAAAGAATACAAAAGGTCATTGATTATGCATCTTTCGAATATTAATTGTAGAATTAGTTTGACAATTGATATTTGGATTAATATAAAATTGAAATCTTATCTTGTTACATGTCATTAGATTGATGAAACTTGGATTGTGCAGAAAAGAATTTTATAGAATCATTAGACAATGGATATACTATAGCTAGATATATTTTAAATATTGTTAAGGTTTATGACATACAAAATAAAATAACATCGATTATATTAGATAATGCGAGTGTCAATGATGTTACAATTAAATACCTTAAAGATTTATCAAAACTAATTTTAGAAGGTAGTTTGCTTCATGTTAGTTGTGCTTGTCATATTATCAACTTATGTTTAAAATGTGTCTTTGATGAATGCATGACTACTATGATAGAAAAATTCAAAGTATACGAAAAATTATTATGTGAAAGAAGATATAGTTGTAATTGGAAAGCATTAGTCATAACTAACGGAATTAAATATAAAAAATTTACTCTTTCCGTTGAAACTCAAAGAAATTCTTTGTATCATTTGCTTATTATTTTGTTACGCTTTAAAAATTTACTTACACCATATTACAACAATATTGTTGTAGAAGTTTTAATATTAACTGACTATGATTGAGATATTTTAAGTAACTTTATTTTTTTATCAAAATTTTTTAAAAGGCAACTGAGAAATTTTTTAGTGTGAACTATTATACTGCATCCATGTTTCTATCTTTGTTTTTTAATACTGTTACGAGTGAATTTGTTATAAGTATAAAGAATTTTTTTTTTAAAATATCAAGAGACTATACCAACTGTGTATGGCTTAGCAATATTGCTAGATCTTAGTTAAAGTCAAGGTGGCTTAGAAATATTTTTTGAATATTATACTAACTTTCTTGAGAAGAATGTTGACGATCAAAAGAAGTCAATCATGCATTATCCTCAAGAATTGTTCGATTTGTACATTAATGAACAGGAAGGATTGAGTAAGTAGTCAAAAACAGAGGAAGAGCCGAAAGAAAGAAATAAAATGGGAGCAATCAATTTTCTTTCAAAGTTTGAAATGATAAAAGCTAAAAGAAAAATCATCTACAATAATAAAGTCCAATGAAAAATAAATTTATTTAAATTAGTATTTTCAAACTTAAAAATTTTTGATGTTCTAGAATGATGAAGAGCAAATTCATAACTTCATCTAATCTTAGGTGCAAATGCAAGAGATGTACTAGCAGTTCAATGTTCAAACATTGTTTCGGAATCAACATTTTCAACATATGATAGAATCATTGGCAAACAGAAAATTAATTTAAAAGTGTAAACTCTTAACATGCTAACATATTTACAAGATTAGTTTGCGATAGAAAAAAAAGAATAGGATTACCATCACGATAGACGAATTTACAAGTTCAAGTTACATGGAAAATGCAGAATATTCTAAATATATTTAATAAATCATGATGAATTTTAAATGTTTAATATAGACATCAATATTTCATTTATATTTATCTTTTTGTATGATATATTTTCTAACTCAAAATACTTAATAAAAGTATATTTTACTATCATATGATGTGAAAAAAAATTCATATTCATATTATGCTATTCAAACATCATTTATAATATTATATATCGAATTTCGAAATCGATCCGAAACTGATTCGAACCGATCTATTCACTATCAGTTCAGATAGTAAATTCAATTGATTCCAAAATTTTTAATTTGGAATTAGAACCAGCTCAAAATCAATCCAAATTGATTCCATTTGGTTCTGAAGCCGACCAATCCACTGGTTCCGAACAGAAGTGCTTTATCCCAAGCGGTAAACACGGAGGTATGTGTTGCGGGAGGTGCCGGGTTCGAGCCCTCCTCAGTGACAATTTACCAGTAGGTACTGTTGACTGAGATACTGGGTTGACCCAAGTAGGCTCTTATCAACACCGTGGTATTGTGCCTCTAAAAATTCCTTCGGAAATTTCTGATGAGGAGCCGCTTCAGCGGTGGGGTCAATCACGTAAAAAAATTTACCAACACAGTTTTATCGAAGTATCTTATCCCAAGCGGTAAGCACGGAGGTATGTGTTGCGGGAGGTGCCGGGTTCGAGCCCTCCTCAGCGACAATTTACCAGTAAGTACTGTTGACTGAGATACTGGGTTGACCCAGATAGGCTCTTATCAACACCGTAGTACTGTGTCTCCAAAAATCCCTTCGGAGGTTTCTGATGAGGGGCCGCTTCGGTGGTGGGACCAGTCACGTAAAAAAGTTTACCAACAAAGTTTTGCCCCCGCGAGAAGGGCCTAATGGCTAGCGTATGCAGACGTTGCGCCAGAGGACAACGGGTCAATCTCTTACAAATGCGAGGGTGTCGTCTCCACACTGATTAGTCTTAGTCGAAAGATTTCGTGATTTACCTATGATGGTTCGGAGACGGTGATAGAGGCAGATTAGATTGACGATTAATTTTGTTTCCACTAGAAGCCGACCAATCCAAAACCGTCTATAAAAGAAGATTTTGATAGTCAATTATTGAAAATTTTGTGCGGGAGTATTATTAAATTCTATATCACAGACATCTAAAGCAATCACAAAAGTCAAAATTTCTTATATAAATTTTTATTTACTTATACTGCATTCATTTTTATCTTTATTTTTATATTTGATTTATATTATTTAAAAGAACAGATATTATAAAAAATATCTCCATCTTCAAAAAAAAAATCTAATAAGAAAATAGTATAATGATATTATTGTTACCTTTAAATCGCTTAAAATCGCAAATTTCTATGTTTACTCTGTTATATTTTTCTTTTCTTCATTTTTTACCGTTTTAATTTTTTTTATAGATAAACAGAAAATAGATAAAATTGAGATTCACTCTTAAGATTGGATCGGCCAATCTTGTTATCAGCATTGCGGATCCAAAACCCTAATCCTCTTCTTTAAATACTGATTCTTCCCCGCTCTCTCTTTTCGCAATCAGCAGCGCCGCTATGCCCTTCCTCTTCCATCTCCTGTCGCTTTTTTGTTTCTCTTTCCCCGATCTTGGAATTCCCTTCGGTTGAGAAATCTGTCGTCGGGAACCTGATGAGCGTGAAATTGTCGCCCCAGTCTTACGATCCTTTCGTGCTTTCGATCGGGTCATCAATGGCGATTGACATTTCTATCTGATTCCTTGCTTAACATTCTGTTTGTTGGTTTTCGTCTGATTTTTCTTCTCTCGGTTTCCCCTTGATGATTTGTTTCGTATTGGAGAACTGATGATTCCAAATCCATAGAGTTAATTCTGCCATCCAGATGATGAATCTTCTTTATACATGCACTACCATCTGATCTCCCTTCTTCACCAGCAAGTTTTCCTTTTTTGTAGTTATTTTACGCCGGAATTGAAGTGGATCTGTATCTTTTCCGATCGATATGTTGTGCAATCAAGGATGAAGATTTATGATGCTGATTTCTATGATTATTTATTTAAATTTATCACCATCTTTCGGCTGAGATTGCACCAACATTTGTTGCCATTTCATCAACTTAATTGAAAACTCCTGTTTGTTAATGCCACGAGGTATCTGATGCTCTGTTAATTTTATGGCTGAGCTTCTCGTAAGTGTGGCAGAGATAGAAGGGAAGAACAGGCCTTGCGACACAGGATGCTCATTTTGTAAGTGTGCTTCCTGTTACTAAATCCTGTTTACAGCTCTGAGCTTTTATTTCTTCCAAATTTGGAGATAAAAATTATTCTAAATTAGTTGAATTTCGACGGTTATATATTTAAATTTGAATTTTGAACTGTGTTTGAAGTGCTAAATTATTATATGAGTATTCTGAATTATTTAATTATTAAAAAATAAATAAATGAACTCTGATGATTTCCTAGAATGGATTTATATTTAGTTGAAAATATTTGCATGATAATTTATTTATATTATTTTATTAAAAATTTAATATTTCAATTCATGTATTAATTTTGATAAAATCTACCTCAATCCAGAAATCAGGCCTGGAGATGGTGGTAAGAACTCTAAGAAGGCATCGCAATACGTGTAATAAATTACCTTATGTCACCAATGGGGTCGCATTCACATAATCTGGTAAAGGAACACAGCAATGAACATTATATGTAAGTGTAAACTATTTGTACAGAAAAGGCACAAATATATCAATTTGAGATGTTGCATTAATCTAATCTACTTATCAGACTTGTTATACTTGGGGCATTAGAACTAAGAAGGCATCGCAATACGTGTAATAAATTACCTTATGTCACCAATGGGGTCGCATTCACATAATCTGGTAAAGGAACACAGCAATGAACATTATATGTAAGTGTAAACTATTTGTACAGAAAAGGCACAAATATATCAATTTGAGATGTTGCATTAATCTAATCTACTTATATCACGCCCGAAGACAAAATCCGCATGCGGGTGTGAATCCCAATTTACATCTGGCTACTGCGGCGGCTATACATCGGTCAACACGACCGGAATCCAAACTCACACGCAGTTATATAATTTGGCCTCAGGCCATCATCCAAAATAAATGACAAACAGTCTAAAATAAATAGACTTACCCCTTCTGCCATCTGGGCAGGAATATTCAACAAAATCCAACCAAACCAAAATCCAAATAAGGTCCATAAGGACACCAAAACCAAATACAAAATCAATCTCCAAACCTATACATGTCCTCTAACCAAAATATCCAAATACCGTAAAAACAAATATCCAAATCAAAACTTTACGACGAGTGGGGGGATCCGGCAACTGCACTCTCCTGACAGCTTCATCCTGAAATAGATATAAATCAACGGGGTGAGTTCAAAGAACTCTGCGGATACTAGTCGATATGAATAGTAAGAAATAGCTAACAATACTAATCATGCCAGTACAGTCTCATATATATGGTAAGCAAGAAATAAATGAAAAAGGACTGTACTCACCTGAGTCTCCTACCCTGATATAGGAGCATGTGCCCTACTATAAGAGAGAAAGTCATCACCATATAAGAATATGAATCCTGTATGCATGTCAATCAATCATATATCATCATCAGATCAATACAATAATGCAAGAACACAATGCAAATGTAATCCGCAAAATGCATGTCGTAATGACATGGTCACCCGACGCTAGCCTACCACACGCAATGGTGAAGCCGAGTGGGTAGGGCTATGACAATGTGCACTCGCCATCATCGCTCCGAGTGGCCGAGAGTGGGAGGATCTTTGTCGAGTACACCTATCCTCCCCGCCCTAAACATAGTGGGGAGCTAAGCTCTCATCTCCGTGTCATAGGCGGAGGAGGATCCTGCCGCTACCACACGCCTCGTCGCTACCATGGCGGTCCAATGAGCTGACAGAGCAATCAGACACACCCTCGATGTACCACTAACCCATGAGTGGCAGTGTGTGCAGGCCATGTAACTAGCTGCGGGCTCAACAATAATGGAACCCCGTCCAGCCAGCATGCAATCATGCAAGATGGTGCATGATACTAAAGCATGTAAATCCAACTACAAATATCCATCCGAATAATATGCAAAGTCAATAAGTGCATATAACTGATCCAAGCAATCATGATCCAAATAACACAGGGAAGATATAATCATACTGATCAAATGCATGTAGCAAATAGGCACTAAGCATACTAGGCATATAAACATGAAAAGTATTGCATGCTATCCTAACTAACATATCAACTTGACTATATCTAAAAGATAAGTCAAAGTACCCGCCTGTATATATATCCGCAAGAATAACCAAATCGTCACGACTGGGAACCTGCCTCGTGACCAAAACCTGCATATAGCATAATTATAGTCAAGCACAAAATATACAATTCAACAACAAATCGAATACTTAATCGATTTCCTTTATAACCCAATTAATTCCTAATCCTCCACATATCATACCGATCAACCGAATAACACCCGAATCAACCCAAATCGACCAATCAAGTCCGACTCAACCCTTTCACAGCCGTTCTTTCAGGATTACCTCCAACCCTAACCACACGACACCCTCCAAATCAAACCCTCACAGCCTCTCACAGCCGACATTTCCTTGCTGCCCTAATCACTGCCCCTAACCTCACTCACCGATTCTCTTCAATTCCTTCCCTCACAACATCAGTCAACCAATCCACAAAAGAAACCTTACCTACTCCGGCGACCACATACCGGATCTGCATCGCCTATCTAGTTGGAGTAAAGATGCAGCGTCGATCGCCGCGTCTGGCGGCGGAAGGGCGATGGTTCTTGGGCTCGCAGCGGCGATGACCTAGCCGTCGCGTGGGGCTCGGGCGAAGAGACGAAGGCTCGGCAGTGGCGGCGCGCCGGCGAGAGGGTGGCGTCTTGCTGGCAGCGGGCGAGCTCGCGTCGGCGGCGATGCTCGCGGGAAGCGCAACGAGCGCGATGGGGAAAGAAAGCTCATTCTGCGGAGGAAGGCGGCGCGGCCGCGGAGGAGGAGGTTCCGTGGCGGCGGTTGTCGGCGCGAAGGTGCCGGCCAGCGAGGAAAAGGCGACAGTGCGAGGAAGAAGCGGTGGCGGCGGTTCGATGGCGCGACGCGACGAGCGAGAAAGGGGAAGGGCTGAGGCGAAGGGAAAGAAAATCGGGAAAATTAGGAAGATAAAACCTAGATTTATAACCTAGGTTAATTAACCCCATTAACTAGTCTAAACAAGCCCCTTTAAAAGTCTGTTTTTCTTATCCCCGTAATTATCTTGTATATGCCCCGTTTAAATCCAGAAAATTTTTAGAAAAATTCCTAAAAATTCCTAAAAATCTCGAAAATAATCCCTAGGATTATTTCCCCGAAATTTTAGCCATTTAATTTTATATCTTAATTTTTTCGTATTTAACATTCTCCCCCACTAATAAAAATTTGGTCCCCAAATTTCCTACTCGTATATAAGTACGAGATGTCCCTATAACCATCTCAAGCATCTGGAGACAAGTCACACCTCAAGTGACTAAGTGGGGTTACTGATATCCCTTAAAATCAAATCACACTTGCTTCTAGTAGCTCTTCCAGAGTATGAATAGTATCTTCATATCGACCATCTATCATAAGTATCTAACTGTACCCGAGTGGAGCTCTATATCCGTGACCTGTTAAAGATTTTACCATAATCCTAAGGTAAATCCTGAATCGCTATCGCATACGATACTCAAAGATCCTCCATGAACTAGAAATTGCCACAATATAACCTATCCAGCGATCCAACAAACTCCTCGTATGGATCGAATGAAAATGAGCGGACTTAACTAATCATACTAAGTCCTTTCCGAATTCCAAATAATCTCCCAACACTGTCCATCATACTATGCTTTCACATCCATCTCGATGAACCTTGCCGATTATTTATATACCACCTTTAATTGCATCGCACAATCAACTATGTCCTGCATGTCGTTCCACCATGGAGAACGTTTCAACACTTACTATTTTCCGAATACAATTCGATACATCTGCAACATATAGAACCTATTGCAATCTTCAGCAATACTTATCAAGCCTCTTGGCTCTCGTAGTAATGTCAAAGGCACTACTTACAGGCAATGACATGCTACCACAACTGGGACTCGTAGCCAGTCAAGATGTCAGGTAGCTATCTAGCCACCTACGACATACAAATTCCACTATCACTAATTCCGAACCGGTAGAGCAAGAGTACAACTCTATGGTAAATGCTCTCTAACATCACAACAGGAATCTATCTGTTGTTCCCGAATCAATAATAACTCTTCCGAAATTCAAATGCAACTACACAGTAGCTAGCTAAAACCTCGTAAGCATATCTGCTCATCTCTACAAAACAACATAACAACTCCTACTAGTCCACGTCATATATATATATGACAACCCATCTCGTAGTTCCTCATTTGACGTAACCATAGGATACGTCTCAATCAACTAAAACAGAAACGCTCCATTCTCTGAAACATTGCAGCCGCCTACACTACCCTTCCGTCCACCCGAGAATGATCAAACAACTCTGGTGTAAAAGTCAACCATCGTCTGAGCCCTGAAACTAGTTTCACAAGCTTCAGACTAAATAAATTCCATTACCCGTCAGTGGTGTAGTACCACTAGAGCATCCTATCCATATCTATGGTAATAATAAATCAAATCAATACCAGAAAATCATCATCTACGGTGGCCGAGTGCTCAACTCCAACTGCCACCATCACAAATGATCCAATCGTGTCCAGAATACACGATTTCCCAAATCCCTGGACGACTAAGTCGTCATAAGTCAAACAAGATAATCAAACCTCGTACAATTCATACCAAGTATGAAATTGTCATCACTATACACCTGCATTCTCTTTACTCTGGTCGATGATATAACAATCATCAACGACAATGATAATTGTATGACACAATGTCACTACAATATCATCACACCAGTCACAAATCAATCCTAGAGTATATACCGGTGTCCTATAGCTGATCTAAATAGATCCTCTATCCACAATGAAGGATATTCATTTCCTTCCGCAACTATTACATTCTATCATCGATAATCGATGCATAACCTCAAAGGTTCATCCCTCTTTTAACAAAGAGTTCCGGATCTTCTCTAGGAAAAAATACTGGGACAAATAAACATCCCATACAACACCTCCTATAATAAGGTAAAACGATCTTTCATCGTCTTGACCAGTGTACGCATACACGCCTTATCCATAACCAAATCACTATTAGTAGGGACTGATACTCTCTGAGGGTTTACTCCTTGACCTTCAAATGGGTGTCTAGCAGTCCATATTCCTAGATTCCTAATTCGACATCAGTCGACACCTCTAATGAATCCGTACCTCTGAAATCATCATTTGATTCCTCAAGGTCAATATGTTATCGATCTCGTCCCCGACCATGAGTAGGGACAATTTCACTAAGTCAATAGTTTTCCTAACCACAAAAGTACTGTAACCACTAAAGACAACATTTTTCCTATAGCTCAGAGATATCCTTCAGCTCGCCTGGTCCCAAAACCTGAGAACTCCCAAAAATCCAAGGAAAATAAAATCCTCGAAACACAAAACCCGCAAACCAAAACCGCAAACCAATAAATTGTCACGTCCCTGGGGGTATCCGTATCCAAATGACAAGGGAGCCCCTTAGTGACAATATCCAAATCCATGGTCCAAATCGGTAAAACCTCAAAATAATTATAGAAATATAAGTATTTCAATAATCGCATGCATGCACGACTAAACATATATCAATCAAAGTAAAATAGTTTTATGACCCCAAATCCAATTATGCGATAAAAATCCAAAGTGCATAAATAAAATGCAATACCAATAAAGTAAACAAAGCGGCATCTCGACGATGCAGTGGGACAAGCACGACAAGGAACTCTCTGAGCGACTCGAAGGTAGGTCAATATGACACGTCCTCCATCAGTTAACCTAGAGGATAAATGAGGAGGGGATAAGTACAACCACTCTGTGGATGTATAGACAATAGTGCATAATAATAATGCACATAATGGAAGTCACAGGGAACAAGCTAGAGTAACCCAACCCTCAGAGTACCCATATCAGTCTGCTACTAACCCGATCAGCAGTATAATAAATATACCTGCAACATACACAACCACTGCAACAAGCAGTGTACATCCGGATACCACGATAAAGTCTCGTGGCTCTCGTGACAAAAAAGGAAACTATCTATGAGCTACGCGAACGTAACCCATGAGCCAACAATCAATAAAGACGGTCTACGCAAGAACTATATGCTACCACGAATGAGACTCGTGGATAGACAGGCTGTATATAAATATCTAATTATTGACTGCACGCTCTGGCGTACTACCACCAATAGGTCGCGTGAGCAGTCGATTATCCTAGGTTGTTAAGCCTAGGGTTATCCAATACATTCTGCATAAATCGACTTTCCAAGTCGATAAAGATCACCGCTCTACAATTAAACTCATTGAGGCGGTCAAGCGAGGGTTTCAACACTTCTAATACGAAATGTTTATCAAATACGATAAAGATCATCAACTTATAAATAAATAAGTCTAGATGATTAAATCTAGCCTTCCAACCCTTCCAACATGATCGGTATCAAGGTCGATCAAAATCATAAGTCAACTAATAATCGCGTCGAGACGATTAATCATAGGGTTTCGTCCCATCTAACAAGAAACGCCTATCAAAGCCAATAAAGGTCACAAATCTACTATCAAGCCCCTCCAGAGGGTTAAGCCTAAATTATACCATTCTACCAATGCAATCATGCATGCTACAACATGCTACCACGAACAAATCTCGTGGGTACTTAAGATGTAAAGTAGCTATCTAGCTACATGCGTCATACGAATCCGATTATCACCAACTCCGAACGAATAACACAAAAATATAACCTTACAGTAGGTCATCTCAACCATGATTGGGAGATATAGTAAGGATTAATTGCATCCTAATCATACGAACTCTACTAGTCCGATCACCATATCACTGAAACAGTAAATGGGTAATCACCTACCAATATGCACATCCGGTTATTACGCCTAGGGTTCCAACACCTAGGGTTCCACTAATGTTGTTTCATTTCTGAGATCCGCTCCTACAGAATAACTTCATCTAAGTTATTCTATTTCTACTAGTCTTAATCATGATATCCACCGCAAAAACTCATAACCATAAACATATAACATCTTTGTCCTAATAAACGCAAAGATAGTCCTACTAATGGGAATCAATGGCTGCAATTAATTAGGGTATACCTAAAGGGTCATGCCAGAACAAAGTCAATGCCAGAACAAAGTCGAGGCAATTATAAATAAAGCATCAGATGCTTATATATACTCTAAACTACATAAGCTATGTAATCATGTCCTCATACCTTCTACGAATTTATCCATCTTATTCATATTATTCAACTAGTCCAATCATAATACTAGTCAAATCCTAAGAGGTAAACATCTACCAATAATATCTTATCATTTATATCACAATGATAACAAGCTACGTATAGCAGTAATAGCAATTTATAACCAAATGCTATCTATAAACCAGCAACCTAAAAAATCTAACAATCCAATAGATATCAGGTTAAAACAATACTAGATAAAACATGATATCACCGCATAACCAAATATAACCAATATAAATATGTACTTAATCTAGAAAATTTTCTAGAATTTATTTACCTGTTAGCTGTCTGGAGATGTCCTGTCGTCGCCAAATCCCCCATATTGACCTCGTCAATAATACCTCGAATTTCCGAAACATAAAAATCGTTCAAACTGCATAACTCCGAAAATACCCAGTTAACCTGCCAAACTTGGCGAACTCCATAACCCAAAGACCCTGAGGAACTCGGAAACCTACGCTCTGATACCAAATAAATTGTCACGCCCCGAAGGAGACCCCACCAGACAAAAATCCGGCAGCATCTCCCCTGTACGGGTGACAATCCCAATTTACATACAAAGGCCTACACGGCCACTATACATCGGTCAACACGACCGGAATCCAAACTCACACGCAGTTATATAATTTGGCCTCAGGCCATCATCCAAAATAAATGACAAACAGTCTAAAATAAATAGACTTACCCCTTCTGCCATCTGGGCAGGAATACTCAACAAAATCCAACCAAACCAAAATCCAAATAAGGTCCATAAGGACACCAAAACCAAATACAAAATCAATCTCCAAACCTATACATGTCCTCTAACCAAAATATCCAAATACCGTAAAAACAAATATCCAAATCAAAACTTTACTGAGTGGGGATCAAGAATTGACTCTCCCGATAGCCTTCATCACGAAATAGATATAAATCAACGGGGTGAGTTCAAAGAACTCTGCGGATACTAGTCGATATGAATAGTAAGAAATAGCTAACAATACTAATCATGCCAGTACAGTCTCATATATATGGTAAGCAAGAAATAAATGAAAAAGGACTGTACTCACCTGAGTCTCCTACCCTGATATAGGAGCATGTGCCCTACTATAAGAGAGAAAGTCATCACCATATAAGAATATGAATCTCATGCATGCATGCATCATGCAACATCCAAGGCATCAATACAATAATCGAGAAACACAATACAAATGCAATCCGTGCAAAATGCATGTCGTGCAAATGACATGGTCACCCCTGACGCCAGTCAGCCGCCTCACACGCGATGGTGAAGCCGAGTGGGTAGGGCTATGACAACTGTGCACTCTGCCATCACTGCTCCTGAGTGACCGAGTGGACAGGATGCTGTCGGAGTACACCTATCCTCCTGCCCCAAACATAGTGGGGGAGCTAAGCTCTCATCTCCCGGTGTCATAGGCCAGAGGAGGGATCCCTGCCCGCTACCACGCTGCCTCGTCGCTACCCATGAGCGGTCCAGCGGAGCCTGACAGAGCAACTGCACACACCCTCCTGATGTACCACTAACCCATGAGTGGCAGTGTGTGCAGGCCATGTAACTAGCTGCGGGCTCAACAATAATGGAACCCCGCCCAGCCAGCATGCAATCATGCAAGATGGTGCATGATACTAAAGCATGTAAATCCAACTACAAATATCCATCCGAATAATATGCAAAGTCAATAAGTGCATATAACTGATCCAAGCAACCATGATCCAAATAACACAGGGAAGATATAATCATACTGGTCAAATGCATGTAGCAAATAGGCACTAAGCATACTAGGCATATAAACATGAAAAGTATTGCATGCTATTCTAACTAACATATCAACTTGACTATATCTAAAAGATAAGTCAAAGTACCCGCCTGTATATATATCCGCAAGAATAACCAAATCGTCACGACTGGGAACCTGCCTCGTGACCAAAACCCGCATATAGCATAATTATAGTCAAGCACAAAATATACAATTCAACAACAAATCGAATACTTAATCGATTTCCTTTATAACCCAATTAATTCCTAATCCTCCACATATCATACCGATCAACCGAATAACACCCGAATCAACCCAAATCGACCAATCAAGTCCGACTCAACCCTTTCGTACCGTTCTTTGGGATTACCTCAACCCTAACCACACGACACCCTCCAAATCAAACCCTCACGACCTCTCACGTGACATTTCCTTGCTGCCTAATCAACGCTAACCTCACTCACCGATTCTCTTCAATTCCTTCCTCACAACATCACCAACCAATCCACAAAAGAAAGGTCGGCAAGGCGGGCGACTAAGGGCACGCATGTGGCTGGTCGCAGCCGCATGACAGCGGCTGACTGACCTAGCCGTCGCGGGGGGCTCGAGGCGAAGGGGAATGTAAGGCTCGACGATGTGGCGGCGACCGGCGGAGAGGGTGGCGTCTTGGCGGCGAGCTCGCGTCGCGGCGATGCTCGCGGGGAGCGCAAACGAGTGCAGTGGGGAAAGAAAGCTCACCCGCGGAGGAAGAGGCGTCGCGCGATCGCGGAGGGAGGTTGTGGCGGCGGTTGTCGGCGAAGCGAAGGGTCACCGCAACGAGGAAAAGGGGCGAGTAGGAAGAAACGGTGGCGGTTCGATGGCACAGACGCGACGAGCGCGAGAAAAGGGGAAGGGCTCGGGCGCGAAGGGGAAAGAAAATCGGGAAAATTAGGAAGATAAAACCTAGATTTATAACCTAGGTTAATTAACCCCATTAACTAGTCTAAACAAGCCCCTTTAAAAGTCTGTTTTTCTTATCCCCGTAATTATCTTGTATATGCCCCGTTTAAATCCAGAAAATTTTTAGAAAAATTCCTAAAAATTTCTAAAAATCTCGAAAATAATCCCTAGGATTATTTCCCCGAAATTTTAGCCATTTAATTTTATATCTTAATTTTTCCGTATTTAACATATCAGACTTGTTATACTTGGGGCATTAGATTCTTGATTTGCATTGCTAGACCCAGCTATGGTTGTTTGCTTGCTATATGGTCCCAATGTCACATTGGAGCATGCATTTCAGTATCTGGGCGGATCCTTAATCAGGAGCCGTAAGGATTGCAGTGTTTGTAGTGCAAATTGGCCCAACTAACCCCCATCGAGGCTGCACACCGAACAATACTTCTGCCATCTACGTTTACTCTGTTTTGTAGTATCTTTCATGTTCGTCCCAACTTTTTCTAGGAATCAGTCCCAGTAAAGCTGCGAGGCGAATTTAGTCTTTTGCCTAAGGCTGTAATATAAACAAGTTTGATGTGTGCTTTCATAAAATTCTTTGTATGTTTATTTGATAGTCAAAGAACTATATATAACAAATAAGCTTCATTTTGTTATGTATTTTTTAATCGTACAATTTTCAATCTGGACGACCTGATAAGGGAACCACCTCTCACCATTTATTTGCAGTATAATTACAGATTGAGAAAGGATACAGATATGAAGCCACTAGCGCTTAGAATCCAGATGACACCATTACGTCTGCCTAAGCTGAAATACTAGAGCTGAGAAATATTAAGATTATATTACGGGGACTTAGTTTTTAAAGGGTACATAAATTTAGATAATTGGGGTAGCAATTGTCTCGTTCTTAATTAAATATTCTGTCAAATGAGATGATTTTAATAGGAGGTGATTTAAATGGGCATGTCGGAGTGAAAAATGACAAATATGAGAGGGTGTATGGGGGTTATGGGTTTGGAATAAGAAATGAAGAAGATAAAATTATATTGGATTTTGCAATAGCATATGATCTTATACTAGCTAATACATTTTTTAAGAAAAAAGAAAAACACTTAGTCACGTTCAAAAGTGGAAATAATAAATCACAAATTTACTTTCTTATAGTTAGGAAGAGAGATAGAAAGATTTGTAAAGATTGTAAGGTTATTCCTGGAGAAAATTTAACTACTCAACATAGGTTAGTAGTATTGGATATATGCCTCAAACATAGTATTAATAGAAGGAAAATATACATGACCCCTAGAATTAAGTGGTGGAAGTTAAAGGATGAGAAACTAAATATATTCAAAGAGAAGGTAGAAGTACAAGTATTAGATGACATATACAATGACCCTAATACGATGTGGGATAAGATGATATAAAAATTGAAAATAGTAGCTAAGAGTGTACTCGGTGAGTCAAAGGGACATGCACCACCAAGTAAAGAATCTTGGTGGTGGAATGAAAAAGTGCAAGAGAAAGTCAAGGAAAAACGAATAGCATATAAGAAATTAAATATTTGTAAAAATGAGGAAAATTTGAAAAAATATACAATAGCCAAGAAAGAAGCTAAGAAAGCGTTGAATGAAAATTTAAATCAAATTTTTGAACGGTTATATCGAAAATTAGATACAAAAGAAGGGGAAAGAGACATTTATAGAATAGCTAAAGTGAGAGAGAGGAAGATAAAAGATCTTAATCAAATAAGATGTATTAAAGATTAATGCAATAAGGTACTAGTAAATGATGAAGAAATAAAAGAGCGGTTGAAAAGATATTTTTATCAACTTTTTAATGAAAGTTTAGGAGACCAACTTAATTTAGGTAATTTAAGTAGGTCAAATGAGTATAGAAATTTAAATTTTTATCGTAGAATTCAAATTTCAGAAGTAGAACAAGCTTTAAATGGAATGCAAAATGAAAAAGCCGTTGACCAGATGATATTCCGATAGAGGTATGAAAGTGTCTAGGGAAACAAGGTATTGAATGACTTACAAAATTATTTAACATGATATTTGTAAAATACCGGAAAAAAAATATTAATAAAATAATATTGGGTAATTAGGAGAATACTCTATAGAATTTTTAAGAATTTTTAGAAATTTTTCTGGACTTAAACGGAAATCTTATAGGTTTAATTGAAGGGATCATGATTTAATTAAATCTAGGGTTTAGCCTTATAGGATTTAAACTCTACCCATTTTATTTTTCCAAACCCGACCCATCCTTTTAATGGTCGAGCGTTTCTTCCCTTTCTACGTTTATCATCGTAGATCTATTTTTCTCCGAGCGTTTCCCCTTCTTTCTCGATTGCCTGATCACAATCTGCGATTCCTCTTCTCTTCTCCTTCTCGATTTCGCGTCGCCGCCCCTGTCTCTCGATCGCGACTCCTCCTTCCCGTGCTCACCGCCGTCGAACGCTTGCATCGTCGAAGCAGCTGGTGGATCGCGCGCCTCGTTTTTCTTCGCCTCGTGCTCACGGTCACCGCCGCCGACAAGCCAACTTGTTGTGCCTCACTCGTCGCCGCTCGTGCTCCCACTGTTGCCAGTTGTCGTCCCCACGTCGCTGCCACCGCGAGTGGGATTAGCTGTTGCCGTCAGTGCCGATCCAGTTCGATCTCCGCCCTTTTCATCGCGGGAGCCTAGTTCGCCGAGTCCCTTCCCCTTTGCATCTCTTGGATCACGACCTCTCCTACTCGTTAAGTACCGATCGACGCGCGAGCCCTTCGTGTCGCCACATCGGCGATCTCCCATCATCAACGCCTCTTCTTCCTCATCCGATTTTACATTGCGGATCAACCTCATGCCGATCCTCTCTGCTCTGTTGTGGCAAACCTCGATGGCGATCATCATCCTGTCCATGGTGATCAACATATCCACGAGCAACTATGTTGGTTATTGACTCTCGCCTTGCTGTCAGCCCTTGATCACTACAGTCTCCGCAGAATCGGCGATCTGGGATTTCCGATCAGATAATCTGTCGCAGCCCCGGGAAGTCCATTATTCCTGCTGCCCTAAGGAGATAGAGGCTCGGTCGACAGTCCAAAGCATAGGGTTTCCATCGTCGTGGATTGATTTTTTGGTAAGGTTATTATTTATCTTTTGTTCTTTGGACTAAAGGTTCAGATAAAATTGATCAGAACCTATATCTTTGTGATTACAGGATTTAGGGGATTATTGGGTTGAATGGATTTGATATCCTAATTGAGATTGAGAAGCTGGGAGAGATTATGATCAGATTGTCTGGTGTATCAAGAAGCTATGGTCGATTGATGTAGAGAGGTAAGGATTTTGTATGTTAACGGAGTTAACATATTTCTATAGGATGAACAGATTTCCTATAGCAGATCCAGGAGTTGTGCAACTGCGATTGTGCAAGGTAAGTTGGGTTGGATTAGTTTATAATGAATACCATTATCCTTGTGATTTAATTGATCTAGTGATAGTTGAGGTTAGAAGTTGACCTGGATTTAGATATGGTTGTTGATTCAATATAATATGTTACAGTAGTATTATTTGTGAAATAATCATAGGTCAAATATGATTAGTAAATGACGTGTAGAGGAGTACACTACTATATGATTGAATTGACTAATCAAGAGTTAGGATGTGATTTAGGGAATTATTCTAGCATTAGGGTTATGCTAGCATTTAGTTACCCTTTATGTTTTGTAATTTCAGGACCTTGATTCGGATTAGTCTTTTTGGACGTGAAGACAGTTGTGGATTACATAGCAGGTGGGTAATTTCCTACCTGGTCCGGGTAGATGTATTGCATTCAGATTTAGTTATTGATATGAGCATGTTAGGTGTTCATATTACCTTGACCCTGTTCTTTTTATCGTATGCTTGATCCTTTACCGTTGGCTATTAACTCCATTGTTGATATCATGTTTATTTTATCATGATTAGGAGTTATACATATAGGTGATGCAAGTAACTTAGAATTGGTTTAAGTTAAGTGCAATTAGTAAAGTCCGGATGACAACCTGATTGTACATTGGGCGAAAAGGTGATCCGTAGGTAGATAATGTCTTTAACCTAGGGTTAGTTCTAGTACCCTTAGGTTGTATGTTACCATCGAACATGTATTGTGTAAATGGTCAGAGGAATGATACTTAGGGTATCGCTACGGACCGGTGGTCCTAGCTTGTTATAATCAGATGGGTATGACTCTCTACAGGATAGAGAGTATTATGATCAGTTGAGTACGACTCTCTACAGGATAGAGAGTGCGTCGATTAGATTGGTATGACTCTCTACAGGATAGAGAGTATTATGATCAGTTGAGTACGACTCTCTGTAGGATAGAAAGTGCGTTGATCTGGTTAGTATGATTCTCTGTAGAATAGAGAGTCTATGGTGGATGTCTGTATGTGAGACATTGCATTCATGCATTCGCATGCACGCTGGCGACGAGGTCTCCCTTGTGGTTGAGAGTGTCGCCAGTCATCCTGCCTCCATGGTTACTCATAGGAGGAGTCACTCGTGTGAGGGCAGAGCATTGTGGTGTCGCACTCTACCACTATAAACGGTGGTAGTTGGATTTGCGTGTCGTAGTCCTGCATGTGTGACACTCGACCACTCATGGGTAGTGACTGTCGGAGTGGCCAACAGCAGGGACCCCCATCGTGTAGCTTGCTCTTTACGCTTATATGCTACTCGATCATACTGCCCACTCGGCCACTCGAGAGTAGTGGTTGGTGTTGAGTTGGGACAGTTGTCATGCTCGAGCCACCGAGGCCACACTGGGGTCGTGGTAGCTTTAGGGTGAGCCGACATGACCATGCATGCTGCATTGCCGTATCTGATGACGCTTTGCATATTACCATATATATATATATATACATATATGCATGTATATATATATATATACATATATGCATGTATATATATATATATATATATATATGGATGGTTGAGATTAATATATATATGGATACAGTCTATATATATATGATTATTGTGATGTTGCATTTGTTTGTATTATGCTTGCTGCATTTGGGTGGACATCATATTCATGCATGTCTCTTGCATTTGTTATACGATTGTGTCGGATATTGGTATGTGTTGGACAGACTACTAGATACCTTGACCTGTAGCTAGAGTATATTTTGAGTTGATTTACTCTTCTTGTTATATATATATATGTTGGATATATGTTCAGGTTGGATCAGAGTAGCGTGGCAGACTTCAGGTATGTCTGCATTTTTATGTTGTTCATTCAGTTAGACGGTATAAGCTTGTATTTATATACTATGCTGATATACCTGTTGTACTTCTATATTATGTTGTCGAAATACATGTGATATGACATATATACATGTTTTCTATTACCTGCTGAGTTTTACTCACCACCCCCCACGGACCCTGGGTTTTCTGTCGCCCAGGTAACAGGTAGAAGACTTCGTGACAGCTTGGAGCACCGCCGGCTGACATCATCTCATCTCACCTCCGAGGCTCCCGTGTTCTGTTTTGGGCCTTCTGTCCGCCGTGTTATGTATTCAGAATTTTCGTGATGTATATGTTGTATATTCAGATTTTGTCGAGGTTTGTGTTGTTGTGGTGTGTTAGTCATACTGGTATACATGTGTGAGATTGTTGTATTGTTGTGATATGTTTCCGCTGTGTTTTTGTGTAGTTGTTGTTTGAATATATATATATATTGTTGTTATTGTGGGCCTACGGGCCTTGTATTAACCCGAAATGTTGCCACGTACAGGGGAGGTGTCGTCCGTTTGATTTTCGGCTCGGTATGCTCTCGGGGCGTGACAACTTTAGTGGTATCAGAGCCCAAGGTTCTGCGATGCCATACAATGTTGTTTTTGAGTCGAGTCTTGGATTCTCGGGAGTCGATTTATTCGGTTTTGATTTTTTTGAGATGAGATGGACAGCGACCTGAGCTCCAAGCAGCACGAGGTAAGAATTCTTGATAACTTATGGTTTAGTAGGTATTTATCTAAACTGGATCAGTAGGTGTATACAGTATAGTTATGACACCTGTGCAGACTTGTAGTAGGGGTCGTCCGCCGAGGCGACCGACCGGAGTGACCATTAGGGTTAATACTGCCGGTTATGTTGGCTATGCATTTTGATGCTTATACCAGAGAATAACCTGTAGTGTGTTGGTTATTATTCATAACCGTGGTGTGAGTTGACCACAGGAACGATCTGTTGAGTTTGTGAGTCTTGAACCTGTGTCGAGGAGGTGATTTACCTTTGAGAGCCGACTGATACCGAGTCGGAAAACAGGGGCCAAGTCATCACATTTATTATGGAAATCACAGACTACAGTCTTAGAGATTTCTGTTAGGAATATTGGAACGGCTAGAGGGGGGGTGAATAGCGTTTCGCCCGATCGTGGATGGAATTCAATCTCGTTCATGTCTACAATTTCGTTAGTGCGCAGCGGAAATAGAAATAATAAAGGCAATAACGAAATGGACACAACACAAATCACAACAAGAGCATATAACGTGGTTCGGAACCGAACCGGTTCCTACTTCACGGATTGGGTTCGTACGAACCCTAGCGATGCCACAAACACCACTAACCAATAAAACTCCTTCTTGACACAAGTCAAGGGTGGAGAAACCCCTTACAAGTAATCTTACAACAATAAGATACAAATACAAGCAATTACAATAATGAATATGAAATACAAGTAAAGAAAAGACTTTACAACACTTGTTTTGATTGCTTGAATGCTTGGTTGCTTGCTTGCACTTGGAGACCTGATTTGCACCAACAAATCGCCCCAATAGCCCTCAAGAACCGGTTTCTTTTTCCTCCATCACGAGCTCCATATATAGCTTCAACCGTCTTTGGAAAAAGTCTATCGATCTGATCGAGACCATCGATCGGTGATGCCACTCGTGAGACAACGGCTAGTTCCATGTTGGATAAGTCCAACGGAACTACTATCAGTCGACTGATTGTGACCATCGATCGGATGGAGTCCTCACTCGACCGATCGAGTCTCGACTCCGATTCGCGTGGCGATTCTCGAGCACCGATCGGTGATCACACGATCGATCGGCTGCTCAACCATCGATCGGCCGCAACCTATGGCGATCGCGCTAGGCCATAACCCGCAGTCAAACCCTAGTTGACTCGGTCCAGTCGACTGCCACATGGCATCAGTCGACTGACACACCTCAAACATGAGGTTTTAGCCCAAGTATGGTGCCCCCATACTTGCTAGACCACCCTTAGCCTAGACCTAAGCCTTCTAGCCACCTCCATCAGCCTCACGCCTCTCGGATCCCTCCAAGTCATCCATGACTTGTTCATCCATCGCGCTAGCCTTCAGGTGCTTCCATCGGCTATGTCATGCTAACGGTGTCTACACCGCCAAGGCACATTGGACTTACACCGCCAAGACTCCGCTTGGACTTTACGCCGCCAACCATTGGACTTATGCTGCCAAGACTACCGCTTGGACTTTACGCCGCCAATATCGATCCCCTTGGACTTCAAATGCCAACCCATGTTGGACTTTCCTTGCCAACACATGTTGGACTTTCCATTTGTCAAGTACTCAGGACTTGGACTTTCCCAAATGCCAAGTGTCCAACTTGGACTTTCCATGACAATTATATTGTCATATGTTTTTGTCGAAACATCAAAACACATCAAAACATCACTCGAGCCAAACTCGAGCTCGTCAATCGCGACTGGGCCGACAGACCAATAATCTCCCCCTTTTTGATGTTTGACAAAAACCAAACAGATGATTGAGTTAGAATACTAACTTCAATTCTTTACCAATTATCCCAAATTGGTAAATACTCTCCAAACATTCTCCCCCTTTTTGACTAACATCAAAAAGGTTTTCTCTCCAAGGAGGTCAATGTCTCATGTCCCAATGAGATCTTACAATCTCCTCCTTGATCCAAAAATACCTAGGATGCCTACCATCTTCCTAGTGATAAGTCCCATATCACTCAAGAGAGGCAATCCTATTCACTCTCCCAATTTTCAAATTGGGTTTCTAAAAATCCATAAATTTCCCAAATTGACAACATTCTCCCCTTCAAGGAGAAAAACACATCCATCATCCCAAGATGGATATCTCCCCCTAAAGGCTTGCTCCCCCTTGACCATTGCACCAACAATGTCCTTGGGAAGTCCCTAAGCCAATAGGAACTCTAAACCATCAAAATTAAGGTTAGAAATTCAACATTGAACTTTCCACACCTTAAAATTAATACAAACCCTAAACAACTCTCCTAATCCATATCCAATAGCTTTTCACCCTTTATAATGCTTCCCAAAGCATATCCTAGGGTTAGGAGTGGTTAGGGATCTTTGCCATGGCTGAACACGGACTAACCAAACTTAGTTTTCCGAAATCAGCCTTGGCAATGACTGTCGACTACCGGTCACATCGCCACTGTAGGCGATGATAAGCTAAATTTCGAATTTCGATTATCGATCGAGTTTCAGAAAATCATAAATAATTATACGTATATCGAAAAATCACGAAATTTGATACGTATAATACCTATGACCAATACAATGGGTGAAAAATGTTTGAAAATTATTTTACCCATAAAATAGTGAATTTGATACAAAACTCAAAACCATTGAAATTTTCAATGTTTTGGCCCTATTTTGTATCAACTTCATCAATGGTGATTGCTATCAAAAGATAGACTTCACCAAGGTTTTCTAAAATGATTTTAAAATGTTTTCAAGACCTTATCTTGGATCATGTTCCTTGGGCTCTATGCACATGGCTTGTGCCCAAGCTTTCCTAATGATCCAAATGGAATTGGATGAGTTTTAGTTCATCTAGATGCAAAAACTATGCACCTTGAACTTAACTCATATCCTAGCATCTCACATGTATCTATGGTGTATAAATACATATACATGTCAATTAGATGTGAGATGCGAGTTTTGTTCTCCCTAAACTAGGGTTTCATGCATTTTCTAAAGCAACTCTACTCGATTCCCTTATAACTGGGAGTCCAAGTCATGCCATAGTCCTTAAATCAATTTCAATCAAAATTTTCTTAAATGCATGAATGATTATGACATTAATGATGATATAAATAAACACATGCTCATAATCATGATGTCATGGCATATGATATAAAACTAAGCATACATGACATTTACCTAAAACCTAAGCATACTCATGACATATAAAATCATAGAAATAGGCATGATGTCATGACATGACATATAGCAATCAAAGCATGACATATAAAATATATAGGTATAATAATACCTAAATTTTAATATTAATTGTCATTTCATATAATTAATTGCATTTTTCCATATTTCTAGTTTTCTCCCAAGTGTGCCAAAAACCCAAAATGGCACACTAACCTCTAAACCTAAAATGTGCCAATTTTGATCATTTTATCAAACTTCTCAAGTAATATTGGCACATCCTAAAAACTTTTAGGATTAAGACTTAAATGTATTTCCAAGGCAACCATAACCTTGAAAATAACCTAAAGTGTCACCTTTATTATGGTTGAGTTAACTACCCATCCAATCAAGGTTGACACACCCTAAACCCATCTAGCGTGAATCAATCACGCTCTTAGGAACCCAAAACCTATTGGAGCTCCTAGGGTTAATTAGGTATTCCTTAGGGATAACCTCCCTAGATATCTTCCTAATGACCTTCCTAGGCTTATTAGCCTTGGTTATTTTGGTCTTGCCTAGGTTAACCTTAGGGATTGTCTCCCCAACAACCTTCTTAGTGGCCACCCTAGGTTTCTTCGAAACCTTGGCCACTAGGCACAAACCTTGGTCAACTCTAGGGATGACTTCTCCATTGACCTTGGACTTCCTAGACCTAGTTAGTGTTCCATAGTCAAATGGAACATTATGGTAAGCCACCTTAGGCTTAGGTTTTTGACCCAAACCCTTCTTGCTTTTGGTTGACTTTTGTCTTTTAGATCCTACTTGTTGACTTTGATTATTTGACCTAAAAGTTTGACCAATTGACCCTTGCATTTGATTTTGCATAATGTTGAGGGTCTTTTCAAGTTTTTCAAGCCTTGACCTCAAGGCTTGATTTTCCTTTTCTAATATCTCAATTTTTAATTTTTCATTTTCTCTTGAGATATTTTTATTTCTAGGCATATGTCTAGATTTCTTAGCATTAAAGCCTAGATGTTCTCCTATTTTCTTAATGCTTTCCTTAGGTAATATATTTTTAAGGACATTAGTCCCAAATTTCTTCTTATTTCCTAAGTGAACACTCTTAGCACCTAAACAAAAGTATTTATTTCTATTAGCATGCTTTTCATGGCAAATTGCAAGAGAATTAAAATTCCTAGCATGCTTTTGACTTTTAAATTTTGAAGATGCATTATTGAAATATACCTTAGGGTTTGCCTTGGAGGCTCCCCCTACATGTATAGCTCCTTCTTGGGTCTTTTTGCTCCCGCTAGGGCATTGATTTCGGTAATGCCCCGGTTGCCGGCACTTGAAGCAAATGACTTGCTTCTTGCTTTTCTTGGCATTGGGAACACCGGCTTCATTGACTATTTGTGCCGGTGGAACTTTCCTAATCTTCTTTGGGCACTTGCTCTTGTAGTGCCCGGTTTCCCTACACTCAAAACATATTACATGCATTTTATTATTAACACATATGTTTGAGTTACCTAGGGTAGTGGTGGAGGCCGGAGTTGGATTTTGAGCTTCCTCATCTTGACCGGATGTTGAAGGCTCTTCTTGAGGTTGCTCCGGTATAGAGGATGGTCTTTCCTCCTCAATCCTAGAAGTGGATGCTCCTTCCACTTCTTCCACCTCTTCTTTCTCCGATCCGGAAGTTGACTCCATCTCATCTTCCGATTCCTCACTTTCACTTGAGGATGAACTCTCTTCATGGAATCTTGCCAATTTTCTCCATAGCTCCTTGGCATACGTGTAATCCCCTAGCTTGCACAAAACATCATTAGGGATTAAATCTTCCAAATGTTTCGTTACCTTAACTTCGGTCTTGAGCTTTTGGCGTTACTCTTGGGTCCACTTTTTTAATTTTAGGACATTTCCCTTCTTATCCCTAGGGGGTTCAAGGCCTTGATGAGGATGAACCAATCCTCTATGTTCATCATCAAGAATGTTTCCATTCTTGCTCTCCATCCGGAAAATCTTTGGATCATATGGAGGTGGAGTGTTGATTTCCATCCAAGCTTGTCTTGGAATTCCATCTTCACCCTCTAGCCTTTTGCCTTAGCTCCCGGTTGTTAATCCGTAGAAGAGCCGGGCTCGATACCACTTGTTAGGAATATTGGAGCGGCTAGAGGGGGTGAATAGCGTAGATCGTGGATGGAATTTAATCTCGTTTGTCTACTCTGATTTAGATTAGTCGCGGAATATAGAAATAATAAAGCAATAGCGAAATGGACACAACACAAATCACAACAGAGCATATAGCGTGGTTGAACCGAACCGGTTCCTACTCCAGATCGAGCTCTAAGAGCCCTAGCGATGCACAACACTAACCATGATAAAACTCCTTCTTGACACAAGTCGGAGGTGGAGAAACCCTTACAATAATCTTACAACAATAAGATACAAATACAAGCAATATACAATAATGAATATGAAATACAGTAAAGAAAGACTTTACAACACTTGTTTTGATTGCTTGAATGCTTGGTTGCTTGCTTGCACTTGGAACTGATTTGCAACAAATCGCCCCAATAGCCCTCAAGAAAGATTGCTTTTTCCTCCATCACGAGCTCCGTATATAGCTTCAACTGTCTTTGGAAAAAGTCTATCGATCGTGATCGGGACCATCGATCGGTGATGCCACTTTGTTGTCGTGAGACAGCGGCTAGTTCCACGTTGGATAAGTCCAGCGGAACTACCATCGATCGTGATTGTGACCATCGGTCGGTGATGGAGTCCTCGCTCGACCGGTCGTCTCGACTCCATTCTCGGGCCGAATTCGAGCACCACCGATCGATCACACGATCGGCCGATCGCCGAGCCATCACGACTTCCAACCTATGGCAATGATCGAGCCATAACCCGCAGTCAAACCCTAGTTGATTCGGTCCAGTCGACTGCCACATGACACCAGTCGACTGGCACACCTCAAACATGAGGTTTTAGCCCAAGTATGGTGCCCCATACTTAGACCACCCTTAGCCTAGACCTAAGCCTTCTAGCCACCTCCATCAGCCTCACGCCTCTCGGATCCCTCCAAGTCATCCATGACTTGTTCATCCATCGCGCTAGCCTTCAGGTGCTTCCATCGGCTATGTCATGCTAACGGTGTCTACACCGCCAAGGCACATTGGACTTACACCGCCAAGACTCCGCTTGGACTTTACGCCGCCAACCATTGGACTTATGCTGCCAAGACTACCGCTTGGACTTTACACCGCCAATATCAATCCCCTTGGACTTCAAATGCCAACCCATGTTGGACTTTCCATGCCAAGACCCATGCTTAGACTTTCCTTGCCAACACATGTTGGACTTTCCATTTGCCAAGTACTCAGGACTTGGACTTTTCCAAATGCCAAGTGTCCAACTTGGACTTTCCATGACAATTATATTGTCATATGTTTTTGTCGAAACATCAAAACACATCAAAACATCACTCGAGCCAAACTCGAGCTCTGGTCAATTGTGACCTGGGCCGATTGCACCAACAATTTCCACTAACTGTACTAGTCAGATCATTACCTGTTGGGTAATGGATAGGACAAATTGTCTACTGTTGATGCAGATAGCGAAAGGCTAGGTTAGGGTGTTTCATAGGGATTTTATCCCTGAGTTGTTCGTACTGAGTAGTATAACTTTAAGAGTACTTTCAAGTACTTAACTCATGTTATACCGAGAAAGTAGAGTTATTTGCATACCATTATCGAGGTCAAGCTGGTATTTGGTGATAAATGCAGAAAACAATCTTCGGGAAATAATATATCACTTGATCATGGTTTAGTGATATTGAAAGAGAATATTTCCCCGTGTCACTTTTAGTGACGTATTGTAAGGAATTCTTGAGCTTCAAGAAAGGGTGATCGGTCAGTAATAGTGTACTGTGCAGAGTCGTGAGACTTGCAGAGGTTACGACCACCTAATAGCTCAAGGAGATGAATGGATGATTTAAGCCCCCAGAGTTATTGGCTTATAGTTGGATGAGGATGCTGGGATCGTCTACCCGATCCTGCCGGAAGACGTTAGATTGAGACAGGAGTTTAAAAATGACTCCGTACAAGAGTTTAAGAGTTGGAGACCGATAAGCAAATATTGCAGGTCAACTTATTAGAGTCAGAAGTCTCCGACTGTTGGATAAAAGGAGTAAGATTAGGGTCACAGGCCTTGAGCTACTTTCCGATTATAGAAGACCAATCGTAGATCATCAGAATGTTCTTGTGGACATCAGCAAAAATCAGAACAAAGACTCTGAAGGGATTGTGTGCATGCAGTGCGGATGCGAAGTCAGATTATCCGTTGGATCAGTTCAGCTGTTGCTATTGTGAGCAACCAGTACAGTGGAGGAAGTATACTTTGAAGACACAGTTGAAGACTATCGATGGTGTTCCGGGAGGATGATGCACCGTCTCGACAGCAGAGATTAGCACAGAAGATGTGGGTTACCTTATCAACAACAATCTACTACCTCAGGCGTGGTTGGAGTTCCTTGATACTCCCCTTCAGCAGAGATCAGCACAGAAGCAACATCAGCAGAAGACATTATAGAAGGCTCGGCAGACAACAACAAGTAGTTACCTCCAGATGTGTTTTGCTTAGTGCAGAAGAGAGAGTATACGACGAAGGTAGTATCTAGTCGGTATTCTACAGTTGTAGCTCATAGATTTAAGTGATAGGATCAGATGATCTAGGAAAAATCCTTGGATCATTCATCGCAGAAATGTGACCATTTTATCGCGGACAGTTGGATTTGATCTTATTCTCTTCGGAGAAAGGCCGAGACCTGCGTGGAGCCTTTGGGATCGGATCGACAAATATTTTATCGTTCAGGGTATTACTCTAGTTTTACCCTTTTATGTTAATATGTTGAGAGATGCTTGTAGTTACAGGTATCTGTATCTAGAACATTCTCAGTTGGATTAGAAGGGTCCTTTACATCGACTTGTGGGTCGATGGTATTTCTACCGTCAGGTGAGATGAGGATCAACAATTAAGAAGTCAAGGGATACCCTTAGACTTTGATAGACATACTTTTACTGTAGATATATCCTTACAGATGGTCAAATTGTTGGAAGTATGGTACGATATGTCTCTCGGATGTGCGTATAATCTGAGAGCCTTCGGATGTAATTTCGGATGAACTCCAAGGCTTGTCGTTGCTTAGGCAAGTGGAGTAGACATTCGAAATGATTGCGAAAATAGTCCGGTATCGAAGATCACATAACAAGTGATATTTTTTTTGTTGGTATCAGTGTTGTTAAACGCTATAAAAGAATCGGAATAACGTGAGTTGCGATTATAGGAGAAGTTGGAAGAGATGTTTATCTATCCCAGTATTCCTCCTTGAGAAGATCCGGAACTCTTTGATAAAAGAGGGATGAACCTTTGAAATTATGCATCGATTATCGATGATGGAATGCGATAATTGTTGAAAGATTTAGATCGAAAGACACTGTGTATACTCTAGGTTGGTTTACGATCGAGGATTGATATTGTAGTGACATGGTGTCATACAATTATCATTGTCGCTGTGATGATTAATATATATCATCAGAGTAAAGGGGATGCAGTGTGGAGACGACAATTTCATACTTGGTATGAATTTGTATGAGTTTTGATTAAGTTGTTAGACTAATTAACGATTTAGTCGCCATCGATTTGAGAATCGTGTATCCCAACACGATCGATCCTTGTAGTTGTTGGAGTCGTAAGCCACCGCTGATTGTGGTAGTTAGAGTTGCGCACCACCACCGTAGATGGTGGTTTTCCTTGTATGGTTTTGGTTAGTATTCGTAGATGTGATAGAATGTCTTGACATTACTATACCACATACTTGTTCGACAAAGGTGATGATGGAAATCATTTAGTCTAAGTCGTGAAACCAAGCATAAGACCTAGATGGCGGTTAACTTTACACAAGTATTAGTTAAATCCTTCCGAGTGGATAAAAGGTTGTACGCAGATGCATGCTTTCAGTGGATCTAACGATTCCGATGCAATGAATGAGGCATATCTTATGCCTACGCTGGCTTAAGAAATTACCACGAGACATGAAATCATTGGCATACATGACAGTTATTGTCTGGATTTATGGATATATGGAGCAGGAATTCTCATTGGGATTTTGGATTAGCTACTGGGTAGCTACTATAGAGTTGTTGGAACTCGAACAATTGCAACAAGTGAGATTGGTCGCTTTAGTTTTCCATGCACTTACAGAGTGTGGTGGAGAGGATTTTGGATGGTGGATGGATTTCTCTTTTGAGGAAATAATTCTCCGTCTCTAATAAGGATAGTGTGTTCCGGACACGCATCCAGTCAAGGAGTCGCTACAGGAAACTTATCATTGGAGATTTTCTATTTATCCTGATGGTACTCGGATGTACCGAGAGTTGAAACATTTATACTGGTGGAATGGTGTAAAGAGAGTTATAGCATATTTTGCTGCTCGATGTTTAGTACGCCAGTAGGTGAAGGCTGAAAATCAAAAACTCGCTAGATTGCTCTAGAAAATTCTGATTCCAGAATGGAAGTGGGAGCATATCACGATTGATTGCGTTACGGGATTGCCTAGAACCCGTAAAGGACGTGATGCGATTTGGGTGATTGTGGATCAACTGACCAAATCATCTCATTTCCTTCGTACTCGTTGGACCATACGACAACGTTGTATTACCGAAAGATTATCAGATTGCGTGGGGTACTTTTAAGTACCATATCGGATAGAGATTCGCGATTTACCTTGCAATTTTAGCAGAGTCTGCATCAGAATATGGGCACAGAGTTTCGGCTTAGTGCAACATTTCATCCGCAGACAGATGGACAGTCTGAGTGTATTATTTAGACGTTGGAGGATCTATTCAGATCTTGTGTCATGGATTATGGAGGTGTAGCTTATCGGTTGGCTTTACCTCCGACACTTGCGGGTGCTCACAACATATTTCCTGTTTTTATATTGAGGAAATACATGTCGCATGTTGATCATGCTTTGGAAGAGGTTCTGAATTCTACCTCAGTCTAATGCGACTTACGAGAAGATTCCAGGGTGGATCCTGGGTCGCAAGGAGCGACAATTGCGGAACAAAACCATCTGATTTATAAAGGTTGGAGGACACCATCTTACCGATGAGGAGGCTACGTGAGAGCTGGAAAATAATATTCAAGCTTAGTACCCTACTTTGTCACGTGAGGTGTGTGACTTTTCTCCAGATACTTGAGATGGTTTTGTGACGTCTCGTACTCGTACATGAGTTAGAAATTTGGGGACCAAATTTTTATAAGTGGGGGAGAATGTAAAATACCAAAAAAAAAATATTAATAAAATAATATTTGGTAATTAGGAGAATACCCTATGGAATTTTCAGGAATTTTTAGAAATTTTTCTGGACTTAAACGGAAATCTTATGGGTTTAATTGAAGGGATCATGATTTAATTAAATCTAGGGTTTAGCCTTATAGGATTTAAACTCTACCCGTTTTATTTTTCCAAACCCGACCCATCCTTTTAATGGTCGAGCGTTTCTTCCCTTTCTACGTTTATCATCGTAGATCTATTTTTCTCCGAGCGTTTCCCCTTCTTTCTCGATTGCCCGATCACAATCTGCGATTCCTCTTCTCTTCTCCTTCTCGATTTTGGCGCCGCCTCTCGATCGCGACTCCTCCCGCGCTCATCGCCGACGACCACTTGCATCGCCGAGAGCACCGTGGATCGCGCTCATTTTTCTTCGCCATGCTCATTGCCAAAGCCAACTTGTCGCGGCCTCACTCGCCGCCGTTCGTCCCGCCGCCCCACGCCGCCGCCACCGCGAGTGGGATTAGCCTGCCGCCGCCGATCCAGCTGATCTCCACCCAATCCACCGATCTCGCTTTTCATCGCGGAGCCTAGTTCGCCGAGTCGCTTCCTTTGTCGGGCGATCTCATGGATCACGCCTCTCCGCCGCTGCTCACTACCGATCGATGCGAGCCCTTCGTGTCGCCCACATCGGCGATCTCCCAGCATCACTGCCCTCTTCTTCCTCATCTGGATTTTCTGTTGTTGCCGGGATCAACCTCATGCCGATCCTCTCTGCTCTGTTGTGGCAAACCTCGATGGCGATCATCATCCTGTCCATGGTGATCAACATATCCACGAGCAACTATGTTGGTTATTGACTCTCGCCTTGCTGTCAGCCGTTGATCACTACAGTCTCTGCAGAATCGATGATCTGGGATTTCCGATCAAATAATCTGTCGCAGCCCCGGGAAGTCCATTATTTCTGCTGCCCTAAGGAGATAGAGGCTCGGTCGACAGTCCAAAGCATAGGGTTTCCATCGTCGTGGATTGATTTTTTGGTAAGGTCATTATTTATCTTTTGTTCTTTGGACTAAAGGTTCAGATAAAATTGATCAGAACCTATATCTTTGTGATTACAGGATTTAGGGGATTATTGGGTTGAATGGATCTGATATTCTAATTGAGATTGAGAAGCTGGGAGAGATTATGATCAGATTGTCTGGTGTATCAAGAAGCTATGGTCGATTGATGTAGAGAGGTAAGGATTTTGTATGTTAATGGAGTTAACATATTTCTATAGGATGAACAGATTTCCTATAGCAGATCCAGGAGTTGTGCAACTGCGATTGTGCAAGGTAAGTTGGGTTGGATTAGTTTATAATGAATACCATTATCCTTGTGATTTAATTGATCTAGTGATAGTTGAGGTTAGAATTCGGATTTAGATATGGTTGTTGATTCAATATAATATGTTACAGTAGTATTATTTGTGAAATAATCATAGGTCAAATATGATTAGTAAATGACGTGTAGAGGAGTACACTACTATATGATTGAATTGACTAATCAAGAGTTAGGATGTGATTTAGGGAATTATTCTAGCATTAGGGTTATGCTAGCATTTAGTTACCCTTTATGTTTTGTAATTTCAGGACCTTGATTCGGATTAGTCTTTTTGGACGTGAAGACAGTTGCGGATTACATAGCAGGTGGGTAATTTCCTACCTGGTCCGGGTAGATGTATTGCATTCAGATTTAGTTATTGATATGAGCATGTTAGATGTTCATATTACCTTGACCCTGTTCTTTTTATCGTATGCTTGATCCTTTACCGTTGGCTATTAACTCCATTGTTGATATCATGTTTATTTTATCATGATTAGGAGTTATACATATAAGTGATGCAAGTAACTTAGAATTGGTTTAAGTTAAGTGCAATTAGTAAAGTCCGGATGACAACCTGATTGTACATTGGGCAAAAAGGTCATCCGTAGGTAGATAATGTCTTTAACCTAGGGTTAGTTCTAGTACCCTTAGGTTGTATGTTACCATCGAATATGTATTGTGTAAATGGTCAGAGGAATGATACTTAGATATCGCTGGTCGCTTGTTATAATCTAGAGTTGAGTACGACTCTGCATGATGTAGAGTGCGCGATTAGATTGGTATGACACTCTACAGATAGAGAGTATTATGATCCTGAGTACGACTCTCGCAGACAGAGAGAGCGCTGATCCGTTAGTATGATTCTCCGAGAATGAGAGTGCAGCTAGTATGATTCTGTAATGTAGAGATGTTAGTATGATTCTCAGAGAATAGAGAGTCCATGGTGGATGTCAGATGAGACATTGCATTCATGCATTCGCATGCACGCGGGCGACGAGGTCTCCTTGTGGTCGAGAGTGTCGCCAATATCCCGCCTCCACTAAGCACTCATGAGGAGTCACCCGCGCGAGGGCAGAGCATTGTGGTGCCGCACTCTACCACTATGTACTGGTAGTTGGATTTGCGTCGTCGAGTCCTCGCTGTGTGGCACTCGACCACTCATGGGTAGCGACGCCTGAGTGGGCACAAAGAGGACCCCCATCGTGTAGCTTGCTCTTTACGCTTATATGCTTATTCGATCATATCGCCCACTCTACCACCCTACCACCGAGAGTAGTGGTTGGTGTTGAGTTGGGACGCTTGTCATGCTCGAGCCACCGAGGCCACACCGGGTCGTGGTAGCTTTAGGGTGAGCCGACATGACCATGCATGCGATCACGATTCGACGGCGCAGATATTACCATATATATATATATATATATATATATATATATATATATATATATATATATATATATATATATATATATATATATATATATATATATATATATATATATATATATATATATATATGAGATTAATATATATATGGATACAACTATATATATATGATTATTGTGATGTTGCATTTGTTTGTACTATGCTTGTGCATTTTGGGTGGACATCATATTCATGCATGTCTCTTGCATTTGTTATACGATCATTGTGTCCTGATATCGGTATGTGGATGTAGACACTAGATACCTTGACCGTAGCTAGAGTATATTTTGAGTTGATCTACTCTTCCTATATATATATATATATATATATATATATATGTTCAGTTGGATCAGTAGTAAAGCACTTCGTATGTCCGCATTTTTATGTTATTCATTCTTAGACTAAGATAAACTTGTATTTATATACTATGATATACTTGTACATTTAGATTATGTTGTCGAAATACATGTGATATATGACATATATATACATGTTTTTCTATTACCTCTTGAGTTTTACTCACCACCACCTCCCATGGACCCTAGGTTTTTCGTCGCCTGTAATGGTAGAAGACTTCGTGTGACTGAGCACCACGACATCATCTCATCTCACCTCCGAGGCTCCCGTGATCTGTTTTGGGCCTTCTGTCCGCCGTGTTATGTATTCGGAATTTTCGTGATGTATATGTTGTATATTCAGATTTTGTCGAGGTTTGTGTTGTTGTGGTGTGTTAGTCATACTGGTATGCATGTGTGGGATTGTTGTATTATTGTGATATGTTCCCGCTGTATTTTTGTGTAGTTGTTGTTTGGATATATATATATATATTGTTGTTATTGTGGGCCTACGGGCCTTGTATTAACCCGAAATGTTGCCACGTACAGGGGAGGTGCCGTCCGTTTGATTTTCGGCTCGGTATGCTCTCGGGGCGTGACAATATTAAAAACAAAAAGGATGTCTGATCAATGGAGGGTAAGTATCCTAATTCCCTTATATAAGAATAAGGGAGACATACAAACTTGTGAAAACTATAGGGGTATTAAACTAATAAGTCATAACATGAAACTTTGGGAAAAAGTAATAGAAAAAAGATTAAGGAAGGAGACCATGGTTTTCGAAAATCAATTTGGATTCATGCAAGGAAGGTCGACAATAGAAGCTATACAACTTCTCAGACAACTAATTAAAAAGTATAGAGAGCAAAAGTAGGATCTACACATGGTATTCATTGATTTAGAAAAATTTTATGATAGAGTTCCAAGAGAAATAATATGGATAATTTTAGAAAAAAGAGGTGTTAGTGTAACATATATTGAACTAATTAAGGATATATATAAGGAAGTAACGACCAGAGTGAAGACTTCAGGTGGATTAACTGAAGTATTTCCAATAAAGATAGGGTTACATTAAGGATCAGCTTTAAGTCCCTATCTTTTTACACTAATCATCGACGAACTCACTGGACACATTCAAGACACATTACCGTGGTGCATGTTGTTTACAGATGATATTGTTTTAGTAGATGAGACACGTGAATGAGTAAATGCTAAACTAGAATCTTGGCGGGAAACACTATAAGTGAAAGGTTTTAAGCTTAGTAGAGTAAAGACAGAATATATGGAATTTAAATTTAGCAATATTAGACGTAATGAGACAAGTGTTAAGATAGGAGATGATGAGTTGTCTGGAATTGAGAGCTTTAAATATTTAGGATCATTTTTTCAAGATGATGGAGGGATTGAGAGAGATGTCTTACATAGAATACAAGCAGGATGGTTGAAATGGAGGAAAGCATAGGGTATTTTATGTGATCGTAAAGTGCCTCTAAAACTTAAAGGGAAGTTCTACAAAACGGCAATTAGACCTGCTATGTTATATGGAGCTGAATGTTGGGCTACGACTCGAGTATATGAGCAAAAGATGAGAGTTGTAGAGATGAGGATGTTAAGGTGGATGTGTGGACATACGAAGATGGACAGAATAAGAAATGAGAGCATTAGAGAAAAAGTTAGTGTTGCATCTATTGAAGGAAAGCTCCGAGAGACACGTTTAAGGTGGTACGAACATGTACTTAGACGGCCAATAAATGCTCCAGTTAGACGATGTGAAACAATACTAAATATACATATCAAACGAGGAAGAGGAAGACCAAAAAAGACTTGGTTAGCAACAATAAAACAAGATAAAATTCATTTAAATATAGATGATGATATAGTAGGGGATAGAGTCCAATGACGTAGAAGGATCCATATAGTCGACCCCACCTAGTGGGATAAGGCTTTGTTATTGTTGTTGTTGTAATTGTCTCGTTCTTAATTATAGAGCGATCAGACCCAAGTGAAATGGAGATGGAAGCCCAATGGATAGTTTTCAGCTCAATCTGCTTAAGATTTGAAAACGGGAGCAACCTATAATAGAAGCCAGTGTTGTTGGGACTCTTTTCCTTCTAAAAAGGTTCAAACTTGTATCTGCTCAGATACTATTTTATTCTTCACTAAGTATAACGACTGAGGAATGTATAGTATCTTATTGCAATCCACCAGTGCTTTAGAGAAAGTGAAAATGTATCTACATATTTGACCAAGTCGGTGTGAAAAAGAATGGTATAATCCTCAACAGATGCAGGAGGGAAGCCCATCAAATGCTTGAATGGAGGCCTCTATGAAATTTACAGTTATTCAGGTCGGTGCCAAAGAAAAAGAAGTTATGAAGTCGTTACCAGGCTTGAATTCCTTTGCAAAACTGATATATAGTAAGTAATTCAATGTTTAATTGGCTGGAGCTAAGAGGAGATTGGAATATCCCTTCCATAAACATCAAAGGTTTTTCTTTGAATCTGAGTAAACATCAAAGGCTACCCTTCCATAAATTTTACTGTTTTTTTGATTGATTCATCTGTATTACAACTCCTAAATGATCAATATGTTTCCCCTGCCTGTTCGAACTAACAGCAAAAGTTGAAATCCACTAATCTAGTGACTTTTATCGGTTTGTCTCATGACCATTGTGAAGAAGATAAATTATGAAGGGTTCTATGAGCTTTGATGCGGTGATTAAGATACGTGAAGATCATCTAAATAAAAAAAAAGATTTAAATCTTTTTCAAAATTGATCTTTGTCTTATCTCCATAGTATCTTAGCCCATACCTACTGGAACTAGCAAAATTATAGGAAGAGGATCTTAGATGGTAACTTTGTGGATGTGGAAATGATATTGCAAAATAGCACAAACCTCGAAGTTGTTCCTACATAATATATTATAAACAACTGAGAAATATTCTTTATTCCACAAAATCCATAAAGAGGATGAGTTAAACAGACAATACTTGGTTTCAAATTCACAATCTCTTTTATTTTACTTGAACAAATTGGTCACCCATTATCAGCAACAAATTCAAAAACAAAATAGAAATAACTTCATTTTAAAATTGGAAAAAGTATGCACGCGATGCAAACTTTCATATATAAAATTCATGGGCTTGTTATGAAGGTGTTATTCTGCACTTTAAATCAATAAATTCAGGTGTATAATTATATAATTTGAGCAGTTCGATTATAATAAATGGTGTTAGAGCTATCTAGAACCAAGCACTAAATCCAATAACGAGACTACAATTGGCCCTTAATCATATAATCACGAGACATTAAAAAAAAAGAAAAAGTCTAAATTTTATTCACAATTAATTTATACCGCTAAAATATTTGTAGGACGCAGGTAGGAAGTAAAATATTTGAAGATGAAGGAAGCCTCTACCTAAAACTCTATATAATTTAATATTCATTTGTATTTCTTTTCTAAAAAAAAATGGAAAAGAAAAATCTCAAGGGAAGTGTTCTCTTCTCTGGAGCTATTAAATTTTATCTTACCAAGTACACCGTGCTTCTATGACAATGTGATGGAGTTTCTTTACTCTGCCAAACCAAAAGTCCAGGGATGGCACATATGTTGTTGTGTAATGAATTGTATTCAGTAATATGCATGTCTCCTTTAGCAGATTTGGTTAATCATCCTTTTGTTGTTATCTTTCTCTGCCATTTGTCATTTCTCCATGTCCCATTAAATTAATTTGTGGCGAAACCTGTAGGAACATGGATTGATGCTCCATCAACCTGTAAATATTGCTCATTATCAAGATAATAAGTAAGACTCATATGGTGCACTAAGAAGTAGTTTGTGTGGAAAAGGTGGGGCTACAAGACACATGAACCACCATTTTCGTCTCAAGCCCTTTGGCCACGATCTTATATGTCACTAGGAAAGCGACCTAGGCATATATTGAGGAAAGGGGTCACACACACACACAAACTCATACTCCTCTCTGAAGTAGGACTGTAATTAAGCCAAATCTAAAAATAATCGGGTTTTTTTTTTCTAGATTGAATTTGGCTAAGTTTCGGACTTTTAATCAAATTCGATTTAAATAAAATATGAAATTGTCATATTAGTGACTCTTTTTAATGGTCCCTAATCGAAGAGAGAGATAAATCGAATGGGTAAGTGTGGACTGTCTCAGTACAATTGAGTGTCCCAAGTGACCAACTTCCATTTAGAGAAAAGTCCATAAATACGACGTAGCTAGGGATCAATCTAAGAATTCTTAATTATCTGTATGAATGTCCTACTATTTGTATAAAAGGTTTGAATTCGTCAACCTAACGACTCCTATCAGCCCGTCCTCGGGTCATTGTAAGGGAGGTAAATCACGGTGAGCCTTTGGCTCTTGAGACTAATATAAGTAGCGTGGAGAGAACTATCGCTTTGCGAGGATTGACTGTTGTCTATTGTGCGATTTTACGTTATTACATCATAGTTCAAACTCGATTTAAACTTGAATAAAGTTTGATTCAAATTGATTTTAATTTGATTTATTTAAATATTATCAAACTCAAACTTATTTGTTGATTTAAAATTGTAATATTTTAATCATTCTTTATAAATAAGCTCAATAATTTTTAAATAAATCTAATTATAATTATAAATATATTAATAAATTTATAAATAATTTTTAAATAAAATTAATAATAAATATTGTTCATGAATATTAATAAATCGAATATATTATTTAAAATTATTCATTTAATTTATTAAAATAATTTATTAATTGATTTTAATATATTTTAAACGAGAACTCAACTCAGTCGTCGAATATCAAATTTATCCAACTCATTTATAATCCTACTCAACTCAGAGGAGGGCAAAAGGGAAGGTCCATGAGCGCTAATGGTAGTTTGCACACCAGACCACCTTTCTAAACAGTGTGATCAAATTTACAGAAGGCGAGCTAAATGTCAAACGACGATCGAGATATTTTTGCCGGCAGAAATGATCAGACCATCAAACTGACCTGCCAAGTCGCCACTGTTATACTGCTCACGACACTTGTCAATTGGAATCATTGAGAACGTGACATCAAACTCGGTTCACGGGCGCACATCTCTGGTGTTTTTTAATTCCTTTTAGATGGAGGAGGGGTAGTGGCTGAGCAAGGTTGACAGTGGCAGCGTCTTGAGGCAGCGCTGAACCGAGAGAGAGCGAGAGCGAGAGCATGGAGCAGCAGCTGTACCTCATGAAGCCACAAGGTTGTGACGTAGAGGCCAAAGGCATCACCTACCACATCCCCGTCTCGAGCACATCGTGGAATCTCTTCGGAAGGGTATGGAGCAGAGAAGACGAGGCTGGATCATGCAGCGTCAAAGGCAACGACAACGGAGCCCGTAGCGTTCTGAAGAACGTGAGCTGCTGGGCGAAATCTTCCGAGATCCTCGCCATCGTTGGCCCCAGCGGGGCAGGGAAGTCCACATTGTTGGAGATTCTGGCAGGTAAGATCACGCCCAGCACCCCGCCTACCATACTGATCAATCGCCGCCCGGTGGAGAAGCCCGACTTCCGGCGAATGTCTGGCTACGTGACGCAGAAGGATACTCTGTTCCCGCTGCTCACGGTGCGGGAGACGCTGCTGTTCAGCGCCCGCCTACGCCTCGGCTGCCACGGGTGCTGCCGTCGCTCCGAGCTCAGGTCCCGGGTGGAAGCCCTGCTCCAGGAGCTCGGCCTGTGGCATGTCGCTGACGCCTGGGTCGGCGACGGCGCCCGCGTTCGGGGAATCTCCGGCGGAGAGCGCCGGAGGGTCTCCATCGGCGTCGACATCGTCCACGACCCGAGAATACTCATCCTGGATGAGCCCACGTCGGGGCTCGACAGCACGTCGGCGCTGCAGATCGTCGAGATGCTGAAGACCATGGCGGAGAAGCGCGGACGCACCATCATCCTGAGCATCCACCAGCCCGGCTTCCGCATCCTCAAGCTCTTCGGATCCCTACTCCTCCTTGCCGACGGAGGAGTCGTCCACCACGGCACGCTCAACGAGCTCCACTCCCTCCTCTGCTCCAGCGGTCTCGACCTCCCTCGTCACGTCAACGTCCTCGAATTCGCCATGGACTCCATCGACATTCTCCGCCGCTCCAACCATCACCAACGAGAAGACCAACAGGAAGAAGTAGCACCGCCGGCGACAAGGGGAAGAACGGAACAAGGGAAGAAAGACCGGTGCACGCTGCAGCAGCTATTCCAACAGAACAAGGTGGTGGACGAGGAGTCACTTGCTCGGCTCGAGATCCTCGACGGCATCGACGACGACGGCCTCATCTCGCACGACTATGCCAACTCAGGTCTCCGTGAGATCGCCATCCTGACTCACCGCTTCGTCAAGAACGTGATGCGGACTAAGCAACTGTTCGCGTGTCGAACGATCCAAATGCTCATCGCCGGCCTCGTCCTCGGCTCCATCTTCTTCCACCTCAAGGACGAGAACATCCGAGAACGAGTCGGCCTCTTCGCCTTCATCCTAACCTTCCTGCTCTCCTGCACCACCGAAGCCCTGCCCATCTTTCTCCAAGAAAGAGAGATCCTGATGAAGGAAACATCGAGCGGGAGCTACCGCGTGTCCTCCTACGTGATCGCCAACGGGCTCGTCTTCCTTCCCTTCCTCTTCATCCTCGCTCTGCTCTTCTCCGTGCCGGTGTACTGGCTCGCCGGTCTCCGCCCCACCTTCCCTGCCTTCATGTACTTTCTGCTCCTGATATGGCTGATCCTGTACACGGCCAACTCGGTGGTGGTGTGCTTGAGCGCTCTAGCGTCCAATTTCATCATCGGCAACTCGATCATCTCCGGCGTGATGGGCACCTTCTTCCTCTTCTCCGGTTACTTCATAACGAAGCAATGGATGCCTAGCTACTGGGTGTTCATGCACTACATTTCGCTCTTCAAGTATCCTTTCGAGGGGTTCCTGATCAACGAGTTCTCCGGAGACGGCAAATGCTTGGAGTACGGCTTCGGGGTGTGCCTTCTGAGGGGGGATGATGTGCTGCGGCAGCAAGGCCTGAAGGAGGAGTGCAGGTGGAAGAATGTGATCATGATGGTGGCCTTCATCTTCGTCTATAGGTTCTTCTCCTTCCTCATCCTCAGCTGCAGGTGTGCGTGGGTGCAGAAAGGTGGGCTCAAAAGAGCCTTTCAGTGAGATGAACAATAACCACATCACCTTTGAATCACTGATACACATATCTAGCTAGCTACGTGAATGTCATTTGTTCAAGGACGTTACCTTAAGATAATTTTTCTTAATTTCTCTTCCCTTCTTTCCTTAATCCCATTTGGTCTTCGATTTGTGAATACTTTCATTTGCTGTAATTTAATCATCTGCTTTGTCTTATCCTTTTATGTTCTTCCTGTACTGTAAACAAGTAACTGTTATATATATATCATGCTTAAGACTAAACTTGCACGTTTCTTTTAGAAATGTGCTTACAAATTCTACGAGTTTACTTCAAATATTTTTCATTGTCATAGATTCTACGAACTATACGATATACCAAATGACAAGTTGTTCGGTAGATATATAGACTATACTCAAGTTTAAGAGTCAAGTTGTTTCCAACAAAATATGATGGGCAACGGAACAAGACGAAAATGATAGAAGAAAGAGAGAGAAAAAAACACGAAGCAAAGTTGTAAGATCAAATCGATCGATAAGCTATTTTAGTTAAAGAATCATCCTAAAAGCTAAAAGCTGAATTATTTTTCTAACACTAATGTCTATTTCTTTCAGTGACAAACAAATTAAGTGCATTCAGAGGGGGATTAAACTCATCAGAACACTTATATCAAGGTAAAAGAGAAACAGAGAGCGATTCATCACATTGATTAGGGAAGTGTTCTCAAACTTATTGCTGCGATTATAATAAACAAGATATATTTATATATACGCACACCAAACCAAATAGCAAATGACGTTCTGGCCAGCTAAATGCCAAAAGGAGCTTCTGATATTTCCCTGGCGACTCCAACGAGCTCGAACGATGGAACAACCACGCAGCGCTGCCCAATCTGCTGTTCCCCCGAGTACCCCACGCACATGACAGAGTGAATAATACGATTCCACAATAGCAATCGGAATGTGTGAGGACGCGACATCCGAGCCGTCCAACTGCACCTCTACGCTTCAGATTCGGTCGGTGAGAGGAGGTTCACGGGCGCACAGCGACTGGGCTTCTTTTAATCCTCGAGCAGCAGCAGCCGCAGACGCAGACGCAGACGCGAGCGATGGGCCTCGCCTCGCGAGGTAGCAGTAGGGGCCACGGGCGACGCAGCATGGAGGATTTAGATTTGGATTCAGAGTAGATACTGAACCAGACAAGGAAGGCTGCCATGTCAGCGTGGGGCCCATGAGATATTTGCGGCCGAGCCTTCTCGGCCACCAGTTTCTTTAGGCGTATCTCTCGTCTCCCACACACTGGATTTGGATATCAAATGCGGCGGCGTCGTTCCAAGCCGAGGCTTCGCCATTTGCAAGTATGCCGCCAGACCATCCAAATGGGTTTATGAACGTGGGGGCAAGCCATCCATGCGTAAGCAGAAACTGTTGATGAAGATAAACTTTCGACTTCAGAGTTTTGTGGCGTCGTTATTTGTAATAATATTTTCTGCATACAGACAGTACTGCCACTTCACTGAATTAAGTCTTTTTCTTTTCAGCCTATATAATTAAACTGGTTTAAAACCCTAGGCACTTAATCTCAAAACTTTAATTTAAGCATTCTGCATTCTTATCCACAGGAACTCGTGTTCATTTATAGGTAAAACGACTCATTTTTAAGCTTTAAACGAACAGAGAATGATTTCTTCTTTTTCAGCGAATTGATTGACATGCATCGTTATATGTTAAGTATTTTAGGTTATATGTGTATCGGACAATTAGCAGAACACTTTACAGAGCATCCTAAATGTTTAGGACGATTAATTTAACTCCTAACTGATTGATATCGACTTTAATTTGTTTTTTTTATATATAGAGGAGATCTCTACTCATATATATACTAATGTCAATATAATACTAATGAAAACAGTGTTCCCATAAATTTAGGAAATGATAGATTTTGGAAAAACGGAGAGAATGAATTGAGGCTGTGAGCTAGAGATGGACAGTTTTTGATAGCAAAATAAGAGAAGTACTTTGAGTCTAGCCTATTATAAAAGACATTTGGTGATCAAGTAAAATGAGTTAATTAAGATAACACAATTTGTGCAGGCTAAAACCAATGGAATACCTGAATATAATGGCAAACTAAAACTAAAGGTGCTAGCTAGTCTCTATGATCTTTGATAAAGGATGTTATCAAAGGTTGCTAGCTAGGACAATTGTATCGGTTAATGATCACAAAGGTGGGAAGCAGGTTGAATATGCTCTCTGAGCAATGAAGTAATTGAAGCAGCAAATTAAGTTGTGAGTAGAACAGAGACTGAATTTAACCCTTGAAGAGGTGAAGGCGTCTTGAGCTCGGTGGGATAGAGCAGGTGGATAGAGCTAGTCTCTATGGTGTTTTATTTTTCTCTCAAAAAAGAAACTATTTTTGACTAAATGCTTTGAACAAATATTTAAGAATATCCACTTTATAAAAATTTCAAAATACATCACACATATATGCCTGTGAAAGGTCATTAATGCTTCAATGAGTAACTCTTCTCTTTTACTAGAGGGTCCTCGAAGCGCTTACTTCGAAAGTTTCAGACATGTCAATATCCTCTACTTTCACTCCTTTCGGAAATGCCCAATCGAAGTGGAACAGAAGCTGAGACAATGCCAACTCTGTCAATCCAAAGGCCATGCCTGCACACATCCTTCTACCGGCACCGAATGGCAAGAACTCAAAGTCATTGCCTTTGAATTCTTTGTCGATACCTTCTTCGAATCTCTCCGGCTTAAAGTTCTCGGCATCCTTCTAGTATCATTGATGAGGACTCTTGTTCCAGCAGGAATTCTGTAGCCAAGAACGTACTTCAGTAGTCTAGAGCGGGAATGGTGGATGCAACTGTTGGAAATGTGAATGAAAATTAGGAAATGGAAGGATGGAGAAATCCTCATGTGGAGGAGTTTAGTCCCACATTGAAAGTTGAGGGACAACTTGATTGATTTATAATGTATCACAAGCATTGTAATTGTGAAAATATACAAGGGAAAATACTCTCTCTCACGCGTGGATAGGGGGTGCGAATCCAATGCCTGGATTGTACTATCGCAAGGCGACTTGTGTACGAGTGTAACCTTTGCATGTTGAATGTATGACCGGTCAGGGCATGATTTGCCCAAGTGGATTCAATGTCGACAATATTATACGTTGCAAATAAATATATATTTAACAGCATACATTAATATATGTTGTAAATAATAATTTTTTAACAACATATATTAATGCGCACTGTGATTAATAGACTTTTAACAACATACATTTTAATGTGCACTGTAATTTGTAAAAATATATTACTATCCGCAACGTACTTTATTAGGCGTGCTATAAAAACTATTATTAACAGCATATTTTATATGTGTATTGTTAATGACGGTTGTGAAAAGTCATATTTGTTGTATTGTATTTGTTCCTTTCACTCATCCTATGTCCATTTGGTTCAGGACATGGTCTATGTACTCGTCCCCACTAGATTGATTACGTCACACATAGTCCAAGTATAGTTCCTTGCCCTATGGATTCAAGTTACTCCATATATGTGTCAAAGAAGATAACCTTCTTGACATGTATGCTTTGGTCAAAGACTTCTGAATAATAATCTTGACAAGAGGCTTAAAATATACATCTTTTTTGATAGGAATAGTGAATCCTCTGTGAGTTATTCAAACATCTTCAACCACTTTGACGTATACCCAATCAATTCAGAATAACACATCCTATGAAGATGGTTGCGAAGCAGTTAAAGTATATGTCATCGTTACTAAGATAATTTAAATACCTCAAATATAAGGAAGCTTGTACTCGAGCTGCAATGAAATCTTCGTCAACATAAAGAATCATATGGAATTTCATAGCAGATCACTCTAATAAACTAGTTACCCTAACTAGCATTCACATATTCACTCACAATATTTCTATATTTCTATTTAGTGAGTACCGAATGTATGAATAAATCAAAGAATATAACATGTGCTAGTTTTCACAGAATTTATGATTTACAATCTCATCAATTTATTGACTAGGGATAGTTTCAATACTTACATAATTACACATGATGAGATACCCATTAATTGTGATCCAATCACAATTTCTCTCATGTTATGTATCGTATTGTGAACTTTAGTAAATGAGTTTAAGATCCAATTGTTAGTAGTAAGCCCTAGAGTTAATTATGTGATGATTGACTAGGGACTTTTTATATCATATTTTATTAATAAAAAGGCAAAGTTTAGTTATTATATTTACTTTATGTTTGTCTCAGCCGAATAAATATAATAATATCCTAGAAAGTTGGTTCTTATCTATAGCATATTAATTGATAAAATTGATTGTGAGAGACTGTAGAGTACTCTATTCTTAAATATTTCTAGTCAAGCATTAATATACAAGGGCAATATTAATACATTGAGACTGACATGTGGGTCAATTGATGACTTGATCTCACAAGTCATGGATATGTGATATCATATTAATACATGAGTATATATTAGAGAATATATACTGAATTGATCCGTTATGAGAAAGTTTCATGGATCGTTATATGAGTGTCATAAACTTTCTCATATGACTATTAGTATGAATAGTCCTTAGACCTGAAATCACTATGGTTCTCTACATAATGAGTTATATACTTTAGTATCGTCAAATGTCATCCGTAACAGGGTAGACTATAAAAGTGATCATTGGGTATATAATAAATTATGCGGAGGGATATGAGTGATGTAAATGAGATCTATCACTCACATATGATGAGAGTAATATCTTTAGGCCTCTTGATAGAGTATGACCACGAAATGCATGATCATGCTCAAATGAGTCAATATGAGATATTGAACTCATTTATTTGAGTGAGTCTACTTGGGGATCAAGAAACACAAAGATTGATAAGAGGATGACACGGTCTATGCCTCATTGATCAATCTAGATATCGATGATAGAAAGACAAAGTCATACATTATATTAGTCACGGAAAGGTTAGGTCGGATCTCGACTTTCTCGTAATTTGGGTAGCAATGATGCATTACTATATGTCGCTCATTGCTTATGTGTCTAAAGTGGTTTAGAGATATTGCCAACGTTACAAAAACTTATAGGGTCACACACAAAGAACATGCTGCTTTGGAGATGGGTTCAATTTAATTTGACTAAATGAATCATTAGGCTATCAATTGGAATCATTGAGTTAGACTCATTGATTGGGCCGAATTGAGTTAGACTCATTGGTTGCCCGAAACTTGAGTTAGACTCAAGTTTCATTTAACTTGAGTTAGACTCAAATTAGGTTGAAGAAGATGAATGGATTTAGAATCTTCATGCATAATTAATGTAGATTAATCATGCATTAAGGTGGAATACAAAGAGATGCAAAATCTTTGGTATTCATGACCTTTAGTATTCATGGGATGTATATAAAAGGTCATGAGTGTTATTCTCTATGAGAGAGGTGAGTCGTTGCTCTTCATCTTCTTATCCTCTTGCTTGGCTGAAACCTTCTTGTGAGGGGGGTTGCTAGCACAATCTTCTCCTCCAAAGTGTGAGTTCGTGAGACGAACGACGTGTTCGTGTGGATACACATAAAGGCATGAACACTTGAATGTGCAAGAGATCCGACGAATCTTGGACAAGTGCGATAAGCTAAGGGCATGCATCAAAGATATACATATAAGATAGGACTTTATAGATCTAAACTTGTATGAGTTTTCTTTCGCATGGATCGCTAAAGGGATCCTTTTTCCGCTGCGATTTTATTATTTATTGCATAAGATTCCCTACACCAATCACATACATAGAAAATATATACTCAAATAGTAAATTTTATTAATTAAACATCTAAGGTGATTGTCTTAAGACATCTCTCAATTACAACATGTCATACTTGACACAAACTTCTTTCACATAACTAAGTAAAAGAATAATTCCTCCTCTCAAAGTATGAAACAAAATTTTAGTAGTCGAAACATAATCCATTGCATTTAAAATATCTAGAACTTTTTCTTGCAATACTCACCAAAACTGATTTGTTATCCTCATTATCTTTTACATCAAGTGTAATATGAATATGAAATCAAAAGACTTCGTCATAATCAACAAACTACTAGCTTCACTATGGATGGAGTTAGAAGACTGTACCCATCATCCGCCATGTTTTCTAACACAGTTATAATATAACTATACATATCAATCATGCTACAAATTGAGTCAAAATTAGAACTCCAACGAGTCTTTTCATACCGTAGTAAATTTCCAATTTGATTACATCCTTCACCAGTACCACGTTCACTAGTAGCTACAATATGTGCAACTTCAATTCTTTGAGCAGAATATAACTCAGCATGATGTTTAGAAGACACATTAATGAGATTACAAATGGAATTAAATTTTAAAGAGAATAACCAATTGGATACCTTTTTGTTGTAGTTAATGCTAGTTGAAGTCGATGAGTGAAATAATATATATAATATGCACATGAACAATCTTTCAAGAAAAGAACCTTTAATCCATTCCAAAAGTCACGCGTATTGCTAGCATCATCATATTCTTATCCTCGCATGTTGTGGATATACAAGTCATAATGGCCCAGAGCATCAAATATTTCTTTTTTAAGTGTTTAGCAGTTGTATCAACCACATATATAATATTAAAGAATCGCTCTCGTAAAAAGTCATCAATATTCATAAATTTTAATATAATAGTCATCTGCTCCTTGTTAGACATATATCTTACTTTATCAACTAAAATGTAGAATTTTGTATCCCGATTTCTTTATGAATCTTAGTTCTCACTTGGTTGACAAGAATATTCAAGATATCTTTTTGAATATCTAGCGAAGTATATTTTTCATTTTTTGGAGCTTTTTCTAAGACGATGTCCCCAATACTTTTCATGATTATTAGAAGAGAGAGATTCATTATGCCCTCTAAATATGTATGCTTGCAAAGTGAGTCATCGAATGTTTTCAATAGTTATTGTAAGCTGCAATCTATTCTTCTGTTTTTCTTATGAAGATTGTGCATTTATCACTTTGTCAATATGACAAAGTATATTTATCAAATTATCAAGATATTCCATATCATTGTTATGTGGTGAAGTATTGCATCTTATGTGCATAAAAAAAAATGCATCTATCTCAATCATTAACTCGCTTCCAATTTTTAAATTCATTTGTTGTGAATGTAGGATTGCGAGGATACTTACATTCAAACAAAAAGCATGGAAAGCAAAATGCAACATCTTTCGAAGAAGAGTACTTTAACCAAGTAAATTTCTTAAATCAATGACTTTGGAGTCGTCAATTTTAACATTCGAATTTGGTCGGTGGATACTCATTTTTAATATGTTGATATGACACCATCTTAATATAAACTCGTCTGATTTCATCCCTTTGATTAATAGGATATTTCCATATCAAAGTATGTAATGTCGGATCAGGTTCTAAGGAATTGACATCAACATCAATTCTAGAAGATTTGTTAAGTTGTTGATCACTAGAATTTGAAATATCAATATTAGATGGAGAATGATCATGATTTATCGATGTCTACTTGTTTGGTTTAAAAAATGAGTTGATAATTTTTCTTTTCTTCGCTCCCTAAATTTTTTGTATTAAAGTGAATAAATGTAAAAATTCCTTAGAAAGAATTATTTTCTAAATTTTATAATTATTTTTCTATTTGTAGGAAGATCATGTTGTTGCACAATTATTGAAACTCCTTTCTCTATATTTTGAAATAGAAGTATAAATTATATAGAAACCTCATTATCTTTTTATCGACGATAAAAAATTTTTATTGGAAAAGAAATAAAAAATTTAAGTTAGTTTTGAACAGTAAATTCCTTGTTTGCTAAAAAAAAAGATGGTATTGCGAAGAGAAAAGGAAACGATGTTGCGAAGAGTAAATGAGATATCCAGTTAATTGAAACTCATGTCCTATCTCAGAAATAAAGACAAGAATGAAAATTTGGGATCGACCTCTAATGAACTTAATTTAATTATTTAATTAAAATCACTTTATTATCTCAAAGATTTCATGAGATTTACATATAAGAATACATTTTTTAATAAAAATTTATACTAATAAATATAAACAAACTATTATAACAGAAAAAGGGAAAAAGTCTAATAAAAAGAAAAATTAAATATAAAGATAATATTTTAGAAGAGTCATTTAAAAATATTAATTAAAAAATAATATTATTAATGCTGCACACAAATGTAAGATAATTTTTTTTAATAAGCTAGAATTAATATATTTATTAAATTATAAATAAATATAATGATATTTATAAAATTTATCATTCTAATTTAATATTTTATTTTTGAAATTAATTATTTTTAATTTGCTATTATAAAATTTTATAGAAATAAATAATAGATTTGGGTTAAACTAAAAAAATAAATTAAAATTATTTTTTTTTAAAAAATAGATGAGACTGGAGTTCATCCTAACTCATGGATGGCTATGTTCATATTTAAAAAGATGATTACATTCGTTTTGATAGTTTTCAATATTTTTCATCGATGATAAAAAAAATAAATCATGATGAATTGTACCCTTAATCTACAAAAGACTTTTATATTCAAGTGAAAATTTTAAATTTTATTTTGAGATTAGATTTTTATCCATCCTTGTAATCATACAACTAGACATGCTTAACGGATCGATTCGATTCGAAATCGAGTCGAAATCAATCTGTTAAATTTAGAATCAGAATTGATTCGGATGAACCGGTTCTAAAACCGAACCCGAACCGTTCCGATTCTAGTTCGGTTCGGTTCCAATCGATTTCGAAATCGATTCTGATTCCGATGTGGATCTGATTCTGGTTAATAATTTAAAGGTGAAAATTCTTAGCATGTTAACATGTCTATAAGATTATTTTATAATAGAAAAAAAGAATAAGATCATCAACACGTTAGATGAATTTGAAAGTTCAAATTCGTGTATGCATGGCAATCATATACAATATCCAAGTCAGCAATCAAAATGCAGCAAACACAATATAAATGTCATCCATGCAAAATGTATGCGATGCAAATGACATGGTCACCCCTGATGCCAGTCAGCCGCCTCACACGCGATGGTGAAGCTGCGTGGGTAGGGCTATGACAACTGTGCACTCTGCCATCACTGCTCCTGAGTGACCGAGTGGACAGGATGCTGTCGGAGTACACCTATCCTCCTGCCCCAAATAGAGTGGGGGAGCAAAGCTCTCATCTCCCGATGTCGTAGACCAGAGGAGGGATCCCTGCCCGCTACCACGCTGCCTCATCGCTACCCATGAGTGGACCAGCGGAGCCTGACAGAGCTACTGCACACACCCTCCTGATGTACCACTAACCCATGAGTGACAGTGTGTGCAGACCATGTAACTGGCTGCGGGCTCAACTATAAAGGAACCCCGTCCAACCAGCATGCAATCATGTAAGATGGTGCATGACACTAAAGCATGTAACCAACTAAAATACATATCCGAATAATATGCACAACCAATAGGTACATATCAATGATCCAAGTAAAACAGGGAAGGTATAATCATAAACCGATCAAATGCATGTATCAAGTAGGCACAAAAACATGCAAAGCAGATAAACATGAAAATTATTGCAAGCTATACTAACTAGCATATCAACATGACTATATCTAAGAGATAAGTCAAAATATCCGCCTGTAAAATGCTCGAAATAATGCAAATCTTTACGCCCGTGGATCTGTCTCGTGATCGAAACCTGCATACAATATAATATACTCAGATTATATTGCCAACCCCAATATCAAGTTCAAAACCTAATGAATTAAGCTATCCACTTAACCGATCACTCACTGCCATATCAAAATATATTTCATCATAACCAGCTTAGGTAATCAACTTTATTAACCCCAAGTTTAATTACCACTTGATTAATATCAGTTTACTCCAAAAACCCAAACCATACTATTTGATTAAACATATTAATTAAATCCAAATTCATCCAATTACTCCTAATAACAAATTAATCAGATTACTCCATTGTTTTAAACGATTAATCCCTTACTTTGATTAACCAAATTAGTTAATTAGCTAAACTGACTAATTAACATGAAACAACAACCATCGATTAATCAAACAACCGATTCTGCCCTTACCTCCTTCATTGTCGGAACAAATTGGGGTCGACGAGTCGTCGGACTCTGATCGCGGCTGGCCAGAGGCTGACAGCGGGTCGAGGCGATGTCAGCATCGGACTGTTGCGGCACGGTGTGGTCGTGCGCCGGCGACAGTGGGAGGGAGGGAGATCTCGCTCTACCGGCGAGGAGATGGTGCCGTGAGCGTTCGGCGGCGTCGCCGGCGGCGCGGCACCGCGATCGCGAACGCTCTGGTATCCCCGACGAAGCTCAACCCGGTAGTCGCGGTGCGGTGAGATCTGTAGCGACGGAGGCATCGGTGTGCGAAGGCAGAGCACGAGGATGTGAAAGACAGAGGGCAGGGCGATGAGAGGGTCGGCGGTCAGGGGTGCTGCCGGAGCGCATGCGTGCGGGGCGGGGCTGGCGACCGCGACCAACAATTGCGCAATGTGACCGTGTGTGCAGCGACTGGAGGCGGCGTGTGCGTCTCGGGCGAGGAGCGACGATGACTATGGGTTGCGGCATCAGGTTGGACAGGAGATAGGGGAACCGAGAGGAGAAGAGCAAGGCGGTGATGGATCGGGCGAGAAGAAGGAGAGAAAGGCTGCGCTCGAGCGAGATCGGTAAAGTTGCGCGAGAAACAGAGTCGCGAGGGGGAAGAACGAGCGGATCACGAGGTGGGTGTCGGGTGCGGCAGGGAGAAATAAAACCAAAAGCTTAACCTAGGTTTGGTTCAATTAATCCCTAAACATCATCTAAACAGGCCCTTTAAAAGCCTGTTTTTCTTATCCCCGTAATTATCTCGTACATGCTCCGTTTAAATCCAGAAAAATTCTAAAAAAATCCCTAAAATTCTTCAAAAATCCTGAAATAATTTCCAGGATTATTTTCCTAAATTTTAGCCATAAAATTTTATATTTTAAATTTTCCGTATTTAACATTCTCCCCCACTAATAAAAATTTAGTCCCCAAATTTCCAACTTCAGTACAAGTAAACATATCACACTGCTCGACTCCAGTACTTGGAGAAAAATCACACACTTCAAGTAAGCAGGTGGGGGTATTGAGCTCTGATCTTTTCCTCAAGCTCCCATGTAGCCTCCTCATTGGTGTGGTGACTCCACCAGACTTTAACAAGTCGCACAGTCTTGTTCCGCAATTGTCGTTCTTTGTGATCCAGAATTCGTACCGGAACCTCTTCGTAAGTAGCATCAGGTTGAATGGAACCTGACACATCTGACAAAATATGTGTAGAGTCTGACATATACTTCCTCATCATGGACACATGAAACACATCATGGATATCAGCCAAGGACGGTGGTATCGCTAGGCGGTAAGCGACTGCTCCGATCCTCTTCAAAATCTCGAAAGGACCAATGTACCTTGGAGCTAGCTTACCACTGAGGCCAAATCTCTTCACTCCTTTCATAGGTGAAACTCGCAGGAATACATGATCACCAACAGAGAACTCCAGAGGTCTCCATCTCCGATCTGCATAACTCTTCTGACGATCCTGCGCCTCTGCCATCCTATGTCTGATAGTACGGACCAACTCTGCCTCATGTTGAGCTCTCTGGGTCCTAGCAACTGTGCCTCTCCAACCTCCTCCCAGAGGGTGGGTGTACGACCCTGTCTACTATACAATGCTTCAAACGGGGCCATTTGGATAGCCGAATGATAACTATTATTGTAGGCAAATTCCACTAATGGCAAGTGGTCCTCCCAATTGTCCCCGAAAACGATAACACAGGACCTCAGCAAGTCCTCGAGTGTCTGAATGGTCCGCTCAGACTGTCCATCGGTCAAAGGATGGAATGCTATACTAAAACGGAGTTGTGTGCCTAAGGCCTGCTGCAGACTCTGCCAGAACCGGGATGTGAACCGGGGATCTCTATTTGATATAATGCTCAAAGGAACACCATGCAATCTGATAATATCCCGACAATATAACTCTGTCAAACAATCCAAAGAGTCGGTCTTTTAAATCGCTAAGAAGTGCACAGATTTGGTTAGTCGGTCAACGACTACCCAAATCGCGTCATGACCTTGATGTGTCCTAGGCAAACCCACCACAAAATCCATAATGATATGCTTCCACTTCCATTCCGGAATCGGAATTTCCTAAAGCATCTGTTCCTTAAACTAATGCAACTCCGGAAACCACTATCCTCCTCGGAGTCAGAGACGGGGAATTATCTTTGCACACGAGAAGTCCATCTACCGTTCAAAATCCACTCCACCACACACTCTGTAAGTGCATGGGAGGCTATCGCGACCAAACTTCCTTGTTACAACCATTCATGTTTCAGCTACTCTATAGTAGCTAGTCAAAACTCCATTAGCATTCCTGCTCCTCACCTCTACAAAATAACATAATCATTGCTAAGTCCACGTCATATATATGATGACTTATCTCGCGTTCTTTAACTGCCGTAAGGTTAGGATACATCTTATTCAATAGCATCGGAATCGCTCCGATCCCCGAAATGATGCATCCATGTACATTACCCTATCCATATCTATGATAATAATCAAATCAATACCAAGAAACTACCATCTACGGTGGCCAAGTGCGTAACTCCAATTAGCACCATCAACAGTGGCCAAGTTACGCAACTCCAATGACCACAACTGATCCAATCGTGTCCAGAATACACGACTTCCCAAATCTTTGAATGACTAAGTCGTCAATAAGTCTAATAAGATAATCAAAAGCTCATACAATTCATACCAAGTATGAAATTGTCGTCACTACACACCTGCATTCTTTTTACTCTAGGCTGATGATATAACAATCATCACAACGACAATGATAATTGTATGACACCATGTCACTACAATATCATCACACCAGTCATAAATCAATCCTAGAGTATACACAGGTGTCCTATAGCTTATCTAAATAAATCCTCTATCCACAATGAAGGATATTCATTTCCTTCTACAGCTACTGCATTCTATCATCGATAATCGATGCATAACCTCAAAGGTCCATCTCTCTTTTAACAAAGAGTTCCGGATCTTCTCTGGAAGAAATACTAGGATAGATAAATGTCCCATCTAATACCTCCTGTCATAAGGTAAAACGATCTTTCATCGTCTTGACCAGTGTAGGTATACATGCCTTATTCATAACCAAACCAATAATAGTAGGGACTGATATTCTCTGAGGGTTTACTCCTTGTCCTTCTAATTGGTGGCTAGCAAGTCAAATCCCTAGCTTTCTAATTCGACATCAGTCGACACCTCTAATGAGTCCGTACTTCTGAAATCATCGTTAGGTTCCGCAATGTCAATACGTCATCGACCTCGTCCTCGACCATGAGTAGGGGCAATTTCACTAAGCCAATATTTTTCCTAACCACTAAAGTACAATAACCCCTAAAGATAATACTTTTCCTATAGCTCATAGATATCCTTCAGCTTGCCTGGTCCCAAAACACGAGAACTCCCAAAAATCCAAGGAAAAGAAAATCCTCGAAACACAAAACCCACAAACCAAAATCGCAAACCAATAAAATTGTCACGTCCTGGGGCCATATCCGTCATCCAAATGACGGAGGAGCCCCTTAGTGATAATATTCAGAAATACATGGACCAGATCTGGTAAAAACCTCGAAATAATAATAGAAATATAAGTATTTTATTAACTGCATGCATGCACGACTAAACATATATCAATTAAAGTAAAATAGTTTTATGACACCAAATCAAATTGCGACAAAATCCAAAGTGCATAAATAAAATGTAATACTTAGTGGATGGATAGACAATAGTGCATAATCATAATGCACATAATGGAAGTCAAAGGAAACAAACTAGAGTAACCCAACCCTCAGAGTACCAATATCAGTCTGCAACTAATCTGGTCAGCAGTATAACAAATATACCCGTAACATACACAACCACTGTAATCTACATGCAATGCACATCCAGATATCATGACAATGCCTCGTGGCTCTCGCACACAAAGGGAACTGTCTATGAGATACCGCGAACGTAACTCGTGGGCCGACAATAAATAGCACTGTCTACTCGCAACTACATACTACCACAAATGAGACTCGTAGATAGATAGGCAGTATATAGATATCTAGTTATTGACTGCACGCACTAGCATACTACCACTAATAGGTCGCGTGAGCAGTCGATTATCCTAGGTTGTTAAGCCTAGGGTTATCCAATACATCCAGCATAAAACGACTATCAACGTCGACAAAGATCATCGATCTACAATTAAACCCATTGAGGCGGTCAAGCGAGGGTTTCAACACCTCTAATACGAAATGTTTACCAAAGTCAGTAAAGATCATCGACTTATAAATAAAGAAGTCGAGATGGTTAAGTCTAGGGTTCCAACCCTTCTAACATGATCGGTTATCAAAGTCGATAAAAATCACAAGTCCACTAACAAATACGTCGAGACGATTGATCATAGGGTTTTGTCCCGGCTAACAGGAATCACCTATCAAGGCCAATAAGGATAACAAACCTACTAACAAGCCCGACAAGAGGGTTAAGCCTAAATTATACCATTTCTACCAGTTCAATCATGCATGCTACAACATGCTTCCACGAATAGATCTCGTGGGTACTTAAGATGTAAAGTAGCTATCTAGCTACAAACGTCATACGAATCCGATTATCACCAACTCCGAGTGGATAACGCAAGAGTATAACCTTATAGTAGATTATCTCAACCATACATGGGAGACATATTCGACCTCAAATATACAAAAGCCCCTATAGGGAAACTCTACTGTAAACTTTTCTCAACCACGAATGGGTGATATAGTTAGCAGCCGATAGATATGAACAACGTTATATACCCTCTAAGGATTAATCGCATCCTAATCATACGACCTCTACTAGTCTGATCACCATATCAACGGAAATAGTAAATGAATAATCATATATCAATAAGCACATCCGGGTTATTATGCCTAGGGTTCCAACACCTAGGGTTCTACTAATGTTATTTCATTCCTGAGATCCGCTCCTACAGAATAACCTCATCTAAGTTATTCTATCTCTACTAGTCTTAATCATGGTATCCACCACAAAAATACATAACCAAATAAACACATAACACGCTGTCCAATAAATGACAACATAGTCATACTAATGACAATCAATGATTGAATTTTTTTATTTAGGGTATATCTAAAGGGTCATGCCAGAACAAAGTCAAGGCAATACTAAATAAAGCATCAGATGCCTATATATATCCTAAACTACGTAAGTAATGTAATCATCTCATCATGCACTAGGATCTAGAGAGTCAAAGAACCTATATGTATACCTTCTACGAATTTATCCATCTTAGTCATATTATTCAACTAGTCTAATCCTAATACTAGTCCAAAAATTAAAAGGTAAACATCTACCAATAATATCTAATCATTTATATCACAATGATAACTAGCTACGTATAGCAGTAATAATAATTAATAACCATATGCTAACGATAAACCAGCAATCTAAAAATCTAACAGTCTAATAGATATAAGGTTAAAACAATACTAGACAAAATATGATACCACCGCATAACCAATACAAATATGCATTAAATCTAGAAAATTTTCTAGAATTTATTCACTTGTTAGCCGTTTGGAGATGTCCTGTCGCCACCAAATCCCCAAATTAACCTCGTCAATAATACCTCGAATTTCCGAAACATAAAAATCGTCGGAAATCTGTACAACTCCGAAAATACCCTAGTTAACCTGCCAAATGAGGCAAACTCCGAAAACCCAAAGACCCTAAGGAACTCGGAACCTATGCTCTGATACCAAATAAATTGTCACGCCCCGAGGGAGTCCCCGCTAGACAAAAATCCGACAGCATCTCCTCTGTACGGGTGACAATATGGAACTTGCATACAAGACCTACACGACCACTATACCTCGGTCAACACGATCGAAATCCAAACAACACACGCAGATCATAAATAAGCCTCAGGCCAATAATCAAAGGAAATAACCAAATGTCTATCACATCTAGACTTACCCCTTCTGCCATCTGGGCAAGAATACTCAACCAAATCCAATCGAAATAAAATCAGATATAGGTCCATAAGGACATACCAAATATCCACGAGTACATAAATCAAACACTAGACCTAAACATATCTTCTAGTCCAAATCCAAATCCAAAACCATAAATCAATAACTAATAATCTATCACGACGCGGGGGGGGGGGGGTATGACAACTGGACTCTCCTGACAGCTTCATCCTGAAATAGATACAAAACAACGGGGTAAGTTCAAAGAACTCAGCGGATAATAGTCGATATGCATAGAAAGATATAACTAACAATAACACTCATGCCAGTACAGTCTCATATATAGGGTATGCAAGAAAGAAATACAAAAGGACTGTACATACCTGAATCTCCTATCCTGATATAGGAGCATGTGTCATACTAGAAGAAATAAAGTCGCTAGACCAAATACAAATATGTATCCTGTATGCATGACAATCATATACAACATCCAAGTCAGCAATCAAAATGCAGCAAACACAATACAAATGTCATCCATGCAAAATGCATGCGATGCAAATGACATGGTCACCCATGATGCCAGTCAGTCGCCTCACACGCGATGGTGAAGCCGAGTGGGTAGGGCTATGACAACTGTGCACTCTGCCATCACTGCTCCTGAGTGACCAAGTGGACAGGATACTGTCAGAGTACACCTATCCTCCTTCCCCAAACAGAGTGGGGGAGCAAAGCTCTCATCTCTTGGTGTCGTAGACCAGAGGAGGGATCCCTGCCCGCTACCATGCTGCCTCATTGTTACCCATGAGCGGACCAGCGGAGCCTGACAGAGCTACTGCACACACCCTCCTGATGTACCACTAACCCATGAGTGACAACGTGTGCAGACCATGTAACTGGCTGCGGGCTCAACTATAAAGTAACCCAAGTTTCAACTATAAAGTAACCCATGAGTGGCAACGTGTGCAGACCATGTAACTAGCTTCAACTTTATTAACCCCAAGTTTAATTACCACTTGATTAATATCAGTTTACTTCAAAAACCCAAACCATACTATTTGATTAAACATATTAATTAAATCCAAATTCATCCAATTACTCATAATAACAAATTAATCAGATTACTCCATTGTGCTGATTCTGCCCTTACCTCCTTCATTGTCGGAACAAATTGGGGTCGATGAGTCATCTGACTGATCATGGGCCGCGTAGGTCGACACAATGGTCGAGGTGATGTCAAACGATCGATCTGATGCGGCGCGGCACGGTGGTCGCGGGCGACAAGTGGGAGGAGGGAGATCTCCGTCACATCGAAGCGGGAGATAGCGATGGTGACGTGAGCGTTCAGCAGCGTCGATGCGAAGGGCAGCCGCGATGCTGCGAACGCTCTGGTCTCCTCGACGAAGCTCGGCCCGGCAGTCGCGGTGTAGTGAGATCTGTAGAGGCGGAGGCGTCGGTGTGCGAAGGTAGAGCACGAGGAAGTGGAAGACAGAGGGCAGGGCGACGAGAGGGTTGGCGGCTAGGGGTGCTGCCGGACCCGCATGCGTGCGGGGCGGGGCTGGCAACCACGACCAATAATCGCGCAATGTGACCGTGTGTGCAGCGACTGGAGGCGGCGTGTGTGTCTCGGGCGAGGAGCGACGGTGACTGTGGGTTGCGAAATCAGGTTGGACACGAGATAGGGGAACCGAGAGGAGAAGAGCGAGGCGGTGATGGATCGGGCGAGAAGAAGGAGAGAAAGGCGGCACTCGAGCGAGATCGGGAAAGTTGCACGAGAAACAGAGTCGCGAGGGGGAAGAACGAGCGGATCACGAGGTGGGTGTCGGGTGCGGCGGGGAGAAATAAAACCAAAAGCTTAACCTAGGTTTGGTTCAATTAATCCCAAAACATCATCTAAATAGGCCCTTTAAAAGTCTGTTTTTCTTATCCCCGTAATTATCTCGTACATGCTCCGTTTAAATCCAAAAAAATTCTGGAAAAATCTCTAAAATTCTCTAAAAATCCTGAAATAATTTCCAGGATTATTTTCCTAAATTTTGGCCATAAAATTTTATATTTTAAATTTTCCATATTTAACAGATTTATACCTTCAATTATAAATATTTCAGAAGTAGAGTCATAGGAAGAGGGTTCAAAATGCATTGGAAGAAATTTTTAGAATGAAGTCTATCAAAAATAGGAAGATATTCACCTAAATGAAAGTTATTACATTTGTAGAGCTAGTATTCATATTGAAAAATAAGAGATGACACTCGTAAAATGTTGCAAACATACATACTGTGTTACTAGCATTTTAAGATGGGTAACATACAATGAAAGACGCACTTGTCCACAGTCTAAGAATGCATTTGAGTTTCTAAATGTTCATCGCTCACTCGATGGTAGCATTTAGAATTACATGTTTAAAGAGAATATCTATCTCATCCTAAGGGAACATTAGTGTATACCTTCAATTGTAAATACTCCAGAAGTAGATTCACAAGAAGAGGGTTAAAATGTGTCAAATTTTTTTTTTTTAAATGAAACCTACTAGGAAAAGGATGATATTGAATTAGATGAAAGTTATTAAATTAGTAGGGGGGAGTATTCATATTGGAAATGAGAGATGATACTTGTAAATTATTGTGAACATGCATACTGTATCATTTGTATTTTGAGGTAACATATAATGAAAGACACACTTGTCCTTAGTATGAGAATCCATTTTAGTTTTTGAATGTTCGTCATTCACTCAATGGTAGGATTGAGGATTATAGGTTTAAGGAGAGTATTCATCTCATCCTAAGACATATTGATTTATACATTAAATTGTAAATATTCCAAAAGTAGAGTTGTAGGAAAAGGATTATAATGCATTAAAAGAATTTTTTTTATAATGAAGTCAATCGAGAAAAGGATTATATTGAACTAGATGAATGCTATAGCATTAGTAGGATGTGTATTCTTGTTGGAAATGGTAGATAAGACTTGTAAAAGTTTGTAAGCATGCATACTATGTGACTTGTATTTTGAGATGAACAACATATAATAAAAGACACTTGTTCCCAGTGTAAGATTGCATTTTGAGTTTCTGAATGTTTATCGCTCACTTGATGGCAACATTCAAGATTACATATTTAAGGAGAGTGCTTGTCTCCTCCTAAGAGCACATTAGTTTGTCCCTTCAATTATAAGTACTCTAGAAGTAGAGTTACTGGAAGAGGATTATGATGTATTGAAAGAATTTCTTTAAAATAAATTCAACTAAAAACTAAATGATAATGAACAAGATGAAAGCTATTATATTAGTAAGGCAAGTATTAGCATTGTGAATAGTAGATGATGCATGTAAAAGGTTACGAATAAGCATAATGTACCTTTAATTGTATATATTTCAAAAGTAGAGTCATAGAAAGAGAGTTACAATGCATTGGAAGAATTTTTTAAAGCGAAGTCTATCAAGAACATGATAATATTGAATTAGATGAAAGTTATTATATTAGTAGGATTCGTATTTGCATTGAGAATAGAAGTTGGCACTTTAAAAGATTGCAAAAATGCATATTGTGCGGCTTGCATTTTGAGATGGGTAATATATAATGAAAGACACCTTTGTTCTTAGTTTAAAAATCCATTTGGGTTTCTGAATATTCATCACTCACTCGATGACAACATTTAAGATTAATGTTTGAGGAGAACATTTGTCTCTTTTTAAGGGCATACTGTTGGGAGTATGAGGAATACAATCAAAGTCTCATATTGGTAAGACATGTAAAAAATCATGTGCTTATAAGATAAAAAGATATCTCCATTGGCATGATGCCTTTTGGGTAAAGTTCAAAAATTAAACCATGAGGACTTAAGTCTAAAGTGGATAATATTATACCATTATGGAGATATATGAATCTTATAGGCACTAACAATTAGTATCAGAGTCATGATTCATATTGAGCCATAAATCTCGAACGAAGGAAGTGGAGCTCCCATGTCCGGATCAAGAGAACTATACACCAGACAGGAAGTCCAGTTGGGTCGGGAAGATCGAATAACTGGTAGGAAGTTCAGTTGGGCTAGAATAGTTGGACAACTGGTAGGAAGTCCAGCTAGGTTAGGAGGGCCAGACAGTTGGCAGAAAGTCCTCGTGAATTGAGGATTAGATATCAAGCAGAGGAAGTCCTTCGAGGATGGATAGGCTTGAGGGGGGCTCAATGTGACCCTTCGTTTGAGGGGTGGGGGAGGGATTGTTAGGAGTATGAGGAATACAATCAAAGTCCCACATTGGTAAGATATGGAAAAAATCATGTACTTATAAGATAAAAAGATATCTCCATTGGCATGAGGCCTTTTGGATAAAGCCAAAAAATAAAACAATGAAGATTTAGCGTAAAGTGGACAATATTGTAAAATACCAGAAAAAAATATAAAATAAAATAAAATAAAAAATAAATAAAATAAAATGTTGGGTAATTAGGAGAATACCCTATGGAATTTTTCCAGGAATTTTTAGGAATTTTCTGGACTTGAATAGGAGATTTTTAATACCCTCTTTGCAGTAGAAGGGGTTAAAGGGCTTAACGGGTCTGGAATTCGACCCGTTATCTGCCCAATTCGACCCATTCATTAACGGAGCCGTTCGCGCCGCTAACTTTAAGTTTTTCGGTGAGCGTTTCCCCGATTGCGCTACTTCCTTACCCCTTTCGCGACCACAAATCTGCCGAACAAAATTCTTCTCTCCGCTCCCGATCCCGTTTCTCTGCTCCTCCGCGTGACTTCTGCAACCCTTGCCGGTCGGAGATCGTCGGCTTCTCTACACGTGCGGATGGCGGACAGACCAGAGCAGCGAAGGAGGTTCGCGATTTGGGGGACTTGGGTCGACGGTGAGAATCCGATTTGGGGAACGACAGATATTGGGGCCTCAGAGTATCCAGCATGATACAGAGTTGGTACGAGTGATCAGACGACGGTTATCTGAGGCACAGGATCGGCAGAAGAGTTATGCGGACCGGAGGTGACGACCTTTGGAATTTTCAGTCGGGGACCATGTATTCTTACGAGTGTCACCCACCAAAGGAGTCAAGAGATTTGGGCTAAAAGGGAAATTAGCTCCACGTTACATTGGTCCATTTGAGATATTAGAGAGGATTGGAGGTGTAGCCTATCGGTTGGCTTTACCTCCGACACTTGCGGGTGTTCACAACGTATTCCATGTATCTATGCTGAGGAAATACGTGTCGCGATCTGACCATGTTCTGAAAGAGGTTCTGATACCCCTCCAGGCGAATGCGACTTATGAGGAGACTCCAGTGCGGATACTTGATCGCAAGGAGCGGCAATTGCGGAACAAAACCATCCGACTCGTAAAGGTGGAATGGCAGCATCATACGGATGAGGAGGCTACATGGGAGCTGGAAGATACTATCCGAGCTCGATACCCTCATCTGTTTGTTTGAGGTATGTGGTTATTTTAGAATATGCTTGAATTAATTTTTGCATTAAAATACGAAATTTGGGGACCAAATTTTAATAAGTGGGGGAGAATGTAAAATATCGGAAAAAATAAAATAAAATGTTGGGTAATTAGGAGAATACCCTATGGAATTTTTCCAGGATTTTTTAGGAATTTTTTGGACTTGAATAGGAGATTTTTAATACCCTCTTTGCAGTAGAAGGGGTGTCACGCCCCGAGAGTATGCCGTGCCGAAAAGCAAACGGACGGCATCTCCCCTGTACGTGGCAACATATCGGGTTAATACAAGGCCCGTAGGCCCACAACAACAATATATAAATGGACAATACCAAACAATATATATCCACAACAACACAAGAGGTGCACACCGGTGCGACTCTAACATACTACACACAACAACGTACAAATCCACAGCCAGATACAACACTGATTATACATGGCCATAATACAAAATAACAGCGGAAGCAAATACGTGGAAAACCCCAAATGTTCGGTGTGAGATGGGATCAGCTGGCGGAGCTCCAAACGTCCAAGGAATCTTCTACCTGTTATCTGGGCGATAGAAAACCCAGGGTCCAGGGGTGGTGAGTATAAACTCAGGGGTAATATATAGAAAGTGCATGAACATATAGGGTAAAGAAATCTACAAGTATACATGTGAAGATCTACAGGTATACAACATGAGTCCAATAGACATACAATCCTATCCAACTCTAATAACAAGTAACTACAGTAAAGTCATACGCAATGTATATACTAAACTAATCAACTGAACATAAAGTAATGTACCAACGTACCTGACGGTCTGTAACGTCATATGCTAGATCATCCTGAACAGGTATACTATAACATAACCATATAACGTGCGTGTCAATCCCATACGACCAATACTCATATGACATATGAGCGGTATATATGATCAACGTATTAACAACCCCTAATCAAATGCATATAACAGTCTGAATCAACGCATGTATCATGCTCAACACATAGCAGTAAATAAAAATGCAAATGGCATGTATCATGATGTACAAGCATGTGCAACAATCATAACTCAATCAAATGCAGCATCTCACAGGCATATGTAAAACATATATCAAATACATGCATACATATATATCAGCAGTGCATATGCATGACCATGTCTGCGGACCCGTCCAACCATGACCCCAGTATGACCCGGGTGGCACGACATGACGACTAGCCCGACTCCAGCCGTCACCACTCTCGAGTGACCGAGTTGGGTAGTATGAATGAGTAGCATATAAGCGTAAAGAGCTAACTACTCCCCGGGGGTCCCTGCTGCTGGTCGCTCCGTAACTACCCATGAGTAGATTAGCTCGCACGCGCAGACAATTGCCGCGTCGCACAACCACCGTCTATAGTGGGCGAGTGCTAACACCACTCTGCCGGTGGCAGTGCATCTCCATCTACCACCATCCCTAGTGGCGAGCGCGCACATCCAATGCTCGCCTCAACCCTGCGACCACTACCCCGAGTGGCCGGGGAGGCAGGATGACTGACGACCCGTCTCATCCACAAGGGAGACCCAGTCGTCAGCATGCATGCAATGTAATGATGCATAGCTCCATACATGTATCCTCGCCTCACTCCCTATCCCATGGGGAGTCCTGGTCAACCAAAAGTCAACTATGCAAGGACTACAATCACAAGACTCTCTCTATCACACAAAGAGTCATACTCATCTAACAGTCCACCACGCTAAGACCTCTAGTCAGTAGCGATATACAATCGACCGTCCATATAACCATACACAGGCACACAATCCATAATGGATATACCATCGCGCTATGACCTCTAGTACATGGTCACATACTGACAACCATACACTTATCTATGCACAGACAACTAGATCCACCATAAATGCACCACTAACACGGTTATGATATCACGATCGACTCCATAATCCAATCCATCACCTACTCTAGTTAGGTAACACAGTAACCCTATCTGAGGTCACAAAGATAACCCTAACCACATGTACTTACTGAACATCTATCAGCTAATACATAATAGGGTTTATAGTTTCTATCCGTGCTATATAATCAATGAGTAACAGAGTATATATCTCAAAGGTCAAGGCAGTACAAGCATATGATTAAATAAGAGTGGATTTAAGGTAAACATGTATAAACATAAATCCAAGAACATGCACTAGAATCGATCAAACTACCGGACCAGGTAGATATTACCCACCTGATATGTAGCTCGTATCAGCCATCCATAACCCCGAGCATCATCACTAATTAAAGTCCTGAAATCAACATCCTGTAGTCAATAAGCAAACATCGACAAAGTCTATCATAAGTCCAATGATGATATCAAATCCCAAATCGAACTTACCTAGCTCGATTCATTCGTACCTAGTAGATCTGAAACAAGGTCTTCAATCGTATAGGAACAATCCCTACGCAGCTCACTATAATGTAGATACACCCAAACAACCGCTTACAGAACATAGATCTACACAAACAACACAGATTTATACCAAATCAACAATACTCCTCCATCACAGATTAACTTCCAATCACAGTTGATATTTCTAGCAATCAGAACACATCAACTGGAACTTCCCAACTCATGCATCAATCGACAACACATGAACACACTCATAGTAATTACAGACAACACAACACAAGGGAAATCAACTTACCGACCCACATCTTCACCTGGCACCTCCCTGTTCACTAGAGTAATCCCACCCAAACACCCGATCATCTAGATGCAAAATCAACTACGCACTCATGAACAGAGAACATTGGCAGCAATCCCAGCTCACAGCAACCTATTGAGAGACTGCCAGCTATCCTCCGCGATGATCCAAATCCACCACTACTCGGAGAAAACCACAGGCATTAGAGACTCTTAAAATTGAGACAAAGGCGAGCTTATGACCGATCCGATGAAGACAAATAACCCAAACACAAACACTCACCGACGATGCTCACACTGCCGCAGACCACGCGTCGATCCGAGTCCCCTACTGATCTAAGCCACGGTGATGCCGGAAGAAAGAAGACAACCAATCGAATAGCTCTGGTGACGGCGATTCTCCTCTCAAGTTGGCGGCTCCGGATAGCGATAGGCGGCTTCGTCGGAAAAGGTGAGATCCATCGAGAAACCGACGGTGGTTCTGGCGAGGAGGACTAAGCGAGGCGGCATCGACCGATCGCTCCATAAAGATCTCCGACAACGGAAGAGGAAGAACGATCGGCGTTGTCGGCGAGCTCTAGCAAATCCTTGAGCCGGGAGCGACGAGCAATAAGAGTGAGAGCTCGGCGACAACACGACGGCGATGATGACTTCAGAGCTCTCGCGTGAAGCAAACCGGCGAATGGAGAAGAAATCGCGCATGAAGAAGGGGATCGCGCCGCGAGAGGAAGAGAAGGAATGCGATCGAGAAATGGGTTCTTAAAGCTAATCGGTTCGATTGGGTTAGCTCGTGCTTGACCCAAATCTAACCTAGGTTAAGTCTGAGTTAACTCAAGTCGACCCAACTCCCCATTTACACTTAAATCTTCCTCGTATGGACTCCTTTTTAATCCGGAAAAATTTCTAAAAATTTCTGAAAATTCCACGAGTTAATTCTCAATTAACAAGGGCTATTATTTTATTTTATTTTATTTTTTTTTTCGTATTTTACAAGGGGTTAAAGGGCTTAACGGGTCTGGAATTCGACCCGTTATCTGCCCAATTCGACCCGTTCATTAATGGAGCCGTTCGCGCCGCTAACTTTAAGTTTTTCGGTGAGCGTTTCCCCGATTGCGCTACTTCCTTACCCCTTCCGCGACCACAGATCTGTCGAAAAAAATTCTTCTCTCGTTGTCACGCCCCGAGAGTATATCGTGCCGAAAATCAAACGGACGACATATCCCCTGTACATGGCAACATTTCGGGTTAATACAAGGCCCATAGGCCCACAACAACAACATAATATATATCATAATAACAGCAGCGGAAATAAAGAGCACATACCCACAATATACATACAAAAAACATACAGGTGTACACCACCTGACAAATCCACAATCCTAAAACTGTAAATAAAACGACTACACAAATAGAGTCCACGACATCACGACAAAATCCATAACAACAACAAGTCCATACATATCAAGGTCCAAGACATAACCAAAAACGAACTCCTCGGGAGACTCGGAAAACGGAGATGGGATGGATCGGTCGGCGCAGCTCCAAGTTGTCACAAAGGCGTCTACCTGTTACCTGGGCGACAGAAAAACCCAGGGTCGGTGGTGGTGAGTAAAACTCAGCAGGTAATCAGAGAAAACATGTAAATATATGTATCAATATTACATGTCATTCAACAGTTTAAATCTACTCGAACAACGGGTATACATAAGCATAATGTATATATGCATGCATACACTAAATAAATCAAAACAAACGATCTTTGACATACCGACAATACCTACTCTATCCTGATCCAACCTGGGCATATAACCACATCATAGGGTATAAAAGATTAGTACTAACTCACACAATATCCTGAATATGATCCAAGGGTATCATCGTGAATAACCAACAGGTATACAGGTACTAGCCTACTACCATACAGGAAATGCAGTAGCATGTATGAATATGTACAAACAAATACAACAAGCATAGTACATACAAATACATCATCAAAGTGAGTGTACATATAGACTGTATCTGTATGTATACTAATCACCATCATCCATATATATATATACAAGCAGGTATGTATATATATATAACCATATACAAAACACCGTATGATACGACAATGCAGCATGCATGGTCATGCCTGCTCACCCTTACTCGCTACCACGACCCCAGTGTGGCTTAGGTGGCACGACATGACAACTGTCCCAACTCACACCAACCACTGTTATAGAGTGGCCGAGTGGGCAGTATGATCAAGTAGCATATGAGCGTAAATAGCTCGCTATACAACGGGGGTCCCTGCTGTTGGCTACTCCGACTGACACTACAAATGAGTGGTCGAGTGTCACGCACCCAGGACATCTGCACGCAACTCCAACTACCATCGTCTATAATGGTAGAGTGCGGCACAACAAATGTTATGCCCTCACACCGATTACTCTCGAGTAACTCGGAGAAGCGGATATTTGGCGACTCTCTCTCAACCCCAAGGGAGGCGATGTCGTCGATGCATCTGCAATGATATGAGGGTACCTTGTCTCACATACAGGACATCTACCATAGACTCTGCTCACAGAGAGTCACACCCAATTGATCGATACACTCTCTATCCTCGAGAGTCATACTCATCGATCATGACAAGCTAGGACCATCGATTCCGTAGCGACCTGTATCCCACGACTCACCTGACCATTTACACAACCCATGGTTGGTAAATAAATGTGCAACATACAGGTATGGAATGAATCCTACATTTAAGGTCATACTTATCCACAGAGGACCTTTTTGCCAAATTTACAATTTAGGTCATCCTCCGTACTCTAACATCTACACCCTACTAAACAGTTAGACCTACTTACATCACATCTGTAACTCCTAGATCATGATAGGGAATATGTGATATCAATAATCGAGCACACATATATATCAACGATAAGTTCAAGCATACGATAAACAGAGCAGGATCAAGATAATATGAACACCTAGCATGCTCATATCTATGTCTAAATCTGAAAGTCATTACATCTACCCGACCGGTAGGAAATTACCTACCTGCTGTCAATGCTCGTAGTAATAAACTCCTCATGGCCGCGGACCCGTCTCGTATCCACGTCCTGCAAATCAAACATTATGATTAAGTTCAATGATACAATCCACCGTCAAATGGAATTCTAAGCTGATCCCTTACACAAATCATTATAACACTAATTCAAGATTCTTTACTGTTTAAAATCAATTCAGCCTCTACCCATACGTCCATGGCCGATTCACACTGATTGAGCTCTTTATTGAACCCACAACTTCTCTTCAACGGATCAACATTCATGCAACTATCTCCAATTCCGTAACACCATTGCTCAACTAGAATCATTACTTTACCACCCATAACAGCGTAACAAACATAACATTCAACATGTCACCAACTTAAAGAATGATTGTAACTTAGGTCAAGAATTACCGCAACCAATTCACGGTGGAAATCCAAAATCCGACTGAAACTATAGATCTATAGGACTTACCCCCCCCCCCCCCAATTTTTGATCCCCAACTCATGGTACCACAGAGATCCCGATCACCACGATAAATATCTATCAGACACTGGTCCCTTGTGAAGCTCGCGGGAGAACAGCCTGGAAAACAGAGGCAAGACAACAGAACTAATCCTAGATGAAGGAAACCTCATCAATTGACCCAAAAATGAATAACTATGTTGTGGAGGAGTAGTGATACCGACAATGCTCTGCTGTGGCAACGATGGCACCGATCTGAGCTCCTCATGAGGCCGACGAAGAGAAATCGACAGCAGCTCTCGAAGATCGACTACGACAGTGATTTCACTGTGCCCGGAGGTGGCACTGATCATGCCGTGAACATCGATGGCTAGGGAAGAGCCGACGTTAGCGTCGGGGAGAAGCCGAGGTGGTGGCAACGGATCCGCCGAGCGGCGATGGTGATCGCCTGATCAAGGAATCGTGACCGGTCGACGAGTAGGAAGAAAAGTCAAGGCCGGGAGGAAAAGGAAAAGGCCAAAAATGCTCGAGAGCGCGGCGGGGATAAAAGCTGGACGGCGAGAAATTGGCCGCGCGGGGAGAAACGGAAGCGGCTAGGCGTTAAGGGAAGGAAACGGATCGGGTTGGAGAAAGTGGGTCGGATCCACATGGTTAAAATCAAATCCATGTTTATTTAATTCCATAAACATTAAACCCTAAATTAGATTTAATTAAATCCCTAACTATCCCTCAAAAATTTTCAATTAACCCACTAATAATCTTACCCCTCTTTCCATCTATTTACGGTATTTTACATTCTCCCCCACTTAATAAAATTTGGTCCCCAAATTTCGTACTAGCATGCCAAAAATTACTTCATGCAAGTTTCCGAAAGGACCACATACACACCTCAAGTGCACATATGAGAATATCGAACTCAGATAGTATCTTTTTGCTCCCACATAACCTCCTCATCTGTATGATGTCGCCATCCAACCTTTACAAGTCGGATGGTTTGTTCCGTACTGTCGCTCCTTGCGACCAAGAATTCGCATCGGAATCTCCTCAAAGGTCGCATTAGATTGAGGTAGAATCGGAACCTCTTTCAGAACATGATCTGGACGCGGAACATATTTCCTTAGCATATAACCATGAAATACGTTATGAACACTCGTAAGTGTCGGACGTAAAGCCAATCGGTAAGCTACACCCTCAATACGCTTCAATATCTCAAATGGGCCAATATAGTGTGGAACTAATTTCCCCGACTTCCTCCCATAACATGGGAAATCTACAGGGCCTACCGCATAAGGCCTCGAAAGGAGCCATCTGGATAGAAGAGTGGTAGCTGTTGTCATAGGCAGATTCTACTAAATGAACGTGATCCTCCCAACTGCCTCTGAAATTCATGACAAAGGATCTGAATAGATCCCCCAACGTCTAAATGATACACTTAGACTATTCATCTATCTGCGGATGAAATGTTGCACTAAGCCGAAGCTCTGTGCCCATAGTCTGGTGTAGACTCTGTCAAAATCACAAGGTAAATCGCGAATCTCTATCCGATATGGTACTTAAAAGTACCTCACGCAATCCGATAATCTTCCAGCAATACAACTCTACCGCATGATCCAACAAGTACGACCCACGAATAGAAAGGAAATGAGTTGATTTGGTCAGTCGATCCACACTCGCTCAAATCGCATCATGTCCTTTACGAGTCCTAGGCAATCCCGTAACACAATCAATAGTGATATGCTCCCACTTCCATTCCGAAATGGGAATTTCCTGGAGCAATCTCGCGGGTTTCTAATGTTCAACCTTCACCTGCTGGTATACTAAATACCCAGCAACAAAGTTTGTGGTATCTCTCTTCATACCATTCCACCAGTATAAGCATTTCAACTCTCGGTACATCTCAATACCACCAGGATGTATAGTAAATCTCAAATAATGTGTCTTCTATAGCAACTCTTCCTTAATTGGATGCGTGTCCAGAACACATCCATATTAGAGACGAAAAATTATCTTCTCATAAGATAAGTCCATCTACCATCCAAAATCCACTCCACCACATACTCTGTAAGTGCATGGGAGACTATAGCGACCAATGTCCCTTGTTGCAATTGTTCGAGTTCCAACAACTCTATAGTAGCTACCCAATAGCTAATCCAAAATCCCATGAGCATTCCTGCTCCATACATCTACTAATCAGGACAATAACTACTAAGCCCACGTCATAAGTATGACCGCTTATCTCGTAGTTTCATAACTGACGTAAGCATAAGTTACGTTTCATGCAACTGTATCGGAATCGCTCCGATCCTTGAAATAATGCATTTGCGAACATCCTTTTATCCACCTTGGAAGGATTAACTAATACTCGTGTAAAAGTTAACCGCCGTCTAGGTCCTGTAAAATGGTTTCACCAGCTTCCGACTAAATGATTTCCAACACCACCTTTGTCAAACAAGTCCGTGGTATAGTAATGCTAAAACATTCTATCCACATCTACAGTAATATCTAAACCATACAAGGAAAACCACCATCTACGGTGGTCGAGTGCGCAACTCCAACTACCATAACCAACAATGGTCAGGTTACGCAACTCCAACAACTACAAAAGGATCCAATTGTGTTCAGGATACACGATTCTCAAATCCAGTGATGACTAAATCGTTAATTCGTCTAACAACTTAATCAAAATTCATACAATCCATACTAAGTATGAAATTGTCGTCCTCATACACCTGCATCCCCTTTACTCTACGCTGATAATATATATTAATCATCACAACGACAATGATAATTGTATGACACCATGTCACTACAATATCAACACTCCAGTCGTAAACCAATCCTAGAGTATACACAGGTGTCTTTAACTGATCTAAATAGATTATTTATCCACAACGAAGGATATTTACTTTCAACAACTATCGCATTCCATCATCGACAATCGATGCATAATCTCAAATGTCCATCTCTCTTTCGACAAAGAGTTCTGGATCTTCACAAGGAGAAATACTGGGATAGATAAATATCTCCTCCAACATCTCCTATAATCGTAACTCACGTTCTTCCAATTCTTTTATAGTGTTTAACAACACTGATACCAATAAAAATATCACTCGATATGTGATCTTCGATATCAGAACCATTTCCGCAATCATTTCGATCGCCTACTCCACTTGCCTATGCAACGGCAAACCTTGGAGTTCATCCGAAATTACATCCGAATACTCTCAGATTATACGCACATCCGAGAGCATATCGTACCATACTTCCAACAATTTGACCATCCGTAAGGATATGTCCACAGTAAAAGTATGTCTATCACAGTCTAAGGGCATCCCTTAACTTCTTAATTGTTGGTCCACATCTCATCTGACGGTAGAGATACCACCGACCCACAAGTCGATGTATAGGAACCTTCTAATCAGACTAAGAATATTCTAGACAAAGATACCTGTAACTACAAGCATCTCTCAACATATTAACCTAGAGGGTAAACTAAAGTAATACCCTGAATAATCAAATATCTGTTGATCCGATCCAAAGGCTCCCCGCAGGTCTCCTCCTTTCTCCGAAGAGAACAAGATCAGATCCAACAGTCCGTGACAAAGCGGTCACATTTTTGCGATGAATGATCCAAGGATTTTTCCTAGATCATCTGATCCTATCACTTAAATCTACGAGCTACAACCATCGTCGTATACTCTCTCCTCTGTACTAAGCAAATCACATCTGGAGATAACTGTTTGTTGTTGTCTGCTGAGTCTTCTACAATGTCCTCTGCTGATGCTGCTTCTGTGCTGATCTCTGCTGAAGGGGAGTATCAAGGAACTCCAACCACGCCTGAGGAAGTAGGTTGTTGCTGATGAGATAACCCAATCCTCTGTGCTGATCTCTGCTGTCGAGACGATACATCATCATCCCGGAACACCATTGGTAGTCTTCAACTGAGTCTTCAAAATACACCACCTCCACGGTACTGGTTGCTCACAATAGCATCAGATGAACTGATCCAACAGATAATCTGACTTCGCGTGTCTTCGTGATCCGCACTGCACGCATATAATCCCTTCGAAGTCTTTGTTCTGATTTTGTTGATATCCACAAGAACCTTCTGATGATCTGCGATTGGTCTTCTATAATCAAAACATAGCTCAAGGCTTATGACTCCGATCTTGCTCCTTTTTCCAACAGTCGGAGACTTCTTATTCCAACATCTGACTTGCAATGTCTGCTATTAATCTTCATCTCCTAACACTTGTACGGAGTCATTTCTAAACTCCTGTCTCAATCAAACATCTTCAGACAGGATCTGATTGAAGATCCCGGCATCCTAATCCAACTATAAGCCAATAACTCTGGGTGACTTAAATCATCCATCCATCTTCTTGAGCTATTAGGTGGCCGTAACCTCCGCAAGTCTCACGACTCTGCACAGTATACTGTTACTAACCGATCACCCTTTCTTAAAGCTCAAGAATTTCTTATAATGTGTCACTAAAAGTGACACAGGGAAATACTCTCTTTTAACATCACTAAACCATGATCAAGTGATATTTTATTTCCCGAATGTCATTTTCTGCATTTAACACCAAATACCGGCTTGATCTCGATAATGGTATGCAAACAATTCTTCTTTCTCGGTATAACATGAGTTAAGTACTTAAAAGTACTCTCAAAGTTATACAACTCAATACGAACAACTCAGAGATAAATTCCCTATGAAATTCCATAACCTAGCCTTCCGCTATCTGCATCAACAAGAGTCTACAAGTCTGTTCATTACCCACAGGTAATGATCCGACTAGCACAGTTAGTGGAAATCTCTAAGACTGTAATCTCTGATTTCCATAATAAATGTGATGACTTGGCCCCTATTTTCCGACTCGGTATCAGTCGGCTCTCAGAGGTAAATCACCTCCTCGACACAGGTTTAAGACTCACAGACTCAACAAGTCGTTCCCGTGGTCAACTCATACCACAGTTACGAATAATAACCAACACACTACAAGTTATTCCCTGGTGTAAGCATCTAAATGCGTAGCCAACATAACCGGGAGTATAAACCCTAAAGGTCACTCCGGTTGGTCGCCTCGGTGGACGACCCCTACTACAAGTCTACACGGGTGTCATAACTCTATTGTATACACCTACTGATCAAGTTTAGATAAATATCTACTAAACCATAAGCTTTTCAGGAATTCTTACCTCATGCTGCTTGGAGCTCAGGCTGCTGTCCATCTCATCTCAGAAAACCAAAACCGAATAAATCGACTCCCGAGAATCCAAGACTCGACACAAAAATAACATTGCATGGCATCGCAGAACCTTGGGCTCTGATACCACTAAAGTTGTCACGCCCCGAGAGTATACCGTGCCGAAAATCAAACGGACGACATCTCCCATGTATGTGGCAACATTTCGGGTTAATACAAGGCCCGTAGGCCCACAACAACAACATAATATATATCATAATAACAGCGGCGGAAATAAAGAGCACATACCCACAACATACATACCAAAAACATACAGGTGTACACCACCTGACAAATCCACAATCCTAAAACCGTAAATAAAATGACTACACAAATAGAGTCCACGACATCACGACAAAATCCATAACAACAACAAGTCCATACATATCAAGGTCCAAGACATAACAAAAATGAACTCCTCGGGAGACTCGGAAAACGGAGATGGGATGGATCTTCTTGTCTCACATCATCTACCATAGACTCTGCATTCAGGAGTCATACCCAATTGATCAGTACACTCTCTATCTTGTAGAGAGTCATACTCATCTGATCATGACAAGCTAGGACCATCGGTCCATAGCGACACACTGTCCATGACTCACATGACCATTTACACAACCCGTGGTTGGTAAATAAATGTGCAACATACGGGTATGGAATGAGTCCTACATTTAGGGTCATACTTATCCACAAATGACCTTTTTGCCAAATTTACAATTTAGGTCATCCTCCGTACTTTAACATCTACACCCTACTAAACAGTTAGACCTACTTACATCACATCTGTAACTCCTAGATCATGATAGGGAATATGTGATATCAATAATCGAGCACACATATATATCAACGATAAGTTCAAGCATACGATAAGCGAGGCGGGATCAAGATAATATGAACACCTAGCATGCTCATATCTATGTCTAAATCTGAAAGTCATTACATCTACCCGACCGGTAGGAAATTACCTACCTGCTGTCAATGCTCGTAGTAATAAACTCCTCACGGCCGCGGACCCGTCTCGTATCCACGTCCTGCAAATCAAACATTATGATTAAGTTCAATGATACAATCCAATCAATGGAATTCTAAGCTGATCCCTTACACAAATCATTATAACACTAATTCAAGATTCTTTACTGTTTAAAATCAATTCAGCCTCTACCCATACGTCCATGGCCGATTCACACTGATTGAGCTCTTTATTGAACCCACAACTTCTCTTCAACGGATCAACATTCATGCAACTATCTCCAATTCTGTAACACCATTGCTCAACTAGAATCATTACTTTACCACCCATAACAGCGTAACAAACATAACATTCAACATGTCACCAACTTAAAGAATGATTGTAACTTAGGTCAAGAATTACCGCAACCAATTCACGGTGGAACTCCAAAATCCAGTGAAACTATAGATCTATAGGACTTACCCCCAATTTTTGATCCCCAGCTCATGGTACCACAGAGATCCCGATCACCACGGCAAATCTCTATCAGACACTGGTCCCTTGTGAAGCTCGCGGGAGAACAGCCTGGAAAACAGAGGCAAGATAATAGAATTGATCCTAGATGAAGGAAACCTCATCAATCGACCCAAAAATGAACAACTATGCTGTGGAGGAGTAGTGATACCGACAATGCTCTGCTGTGGCAACGATGGCACCGATCTGAGCTCCTCATGAGGCCGACGAAGAGAAATCGACAGCAGCTCTCGAAGATCGGCTACGACAGCGATTTCACTGTGCCCGGAGGTGGCACTGATCACGCCACGAACATCGGTGGCTAGGGAAGAGCCGACGTTGAGCGATCAGAAGGGAAACGAGGTGGTGGCAATGGATCTGCTCGAGCGACGGTGATCACGTCGGCTGAAGGAATCGCCAGAGTCGAGCGGGAAGAAAAGTTGCGTCGGGAGGAAAGGAAAGGCCAAAAGCGCTCAAGAGGCGGCGGGGATAAAAGCTGGGCGCGAGAATCGTAGCGGAAGAAGCCTTGCGGGAAAGCAGGCGGCTAGGCGTTAAGGGAAGGAAACGGATCGGGTTGGAGAAAGTGGGTCAGATCCACATGGTTAAAATCAAATCCATGTTTATTTAATTCCATAAACATTAAACCCTAAATTATATTTAATTAAATCCCTAACTATCCCTTAAAAATTTTCAATTAACCCACTAATAATCTTACCCCTCTTTCCATCTATTTACGGTATTTTACAAATATCATATCATTGTGGAAATATATGAATCTTATGAGAACTAACATATACAAGTTTCACCTTTAGTTGTATATACTTCAAAGTAAAGTTATAGGAAGAGGGTTATGATGTGTTGAAGAATTTCTTCGAAATAAAGTCAACCAAGAACACGATGATATTAAACTAGGTGAAAGTTGTTACATTAGTAGGATGAGTATTTGTATTGAGAATAGGAGAATGGGGCAACAACTATGTAACGACCAGAATGAAAGAAGCATAGCTAGTTGTTTGACAATGTCATGATGATGTAGTAGATGTCAATCAATCTCATGGCTCAAATAAGAAAATGTCCAAAGACCCCACAATTAGATGGGAAAAATGAGCAGTGAAACGAGATGTTACTCATAAGACTACTGTAGTTAATCACCAGTTGCATCTACAAAGGTTTGGTTGTGTAATACTTCCTCTTAAAACTTTAAGTAGTGATCTTTTCATGGTTGTGTTAAAATAATTTGATAGTAATAGTAATAAGACATCGAAGTTCTATAAGTTTAGTTATTGGTGAAAATATTTTTTGATAGTCAATGCCTTCAATGTGATTTTATCCCTTGGCAATGAGGTGAGTTTTGTAGCATTCAATTGTTCCGTGAGACCTATATTTGATTTTGCAACAGTAATAAGACATCGAAGTATTTTAAGTTTAGCAGTTGGTGAAAATATTTTTTGATAGTCAACTCCTTCAACTTGATTGTACCCCTTGACAACAAGGTGAGTTTTGTAGCATTCAATTATTCCATGAGACCTATACTTGATTTTGTAAACTCATTTACAATCGATTGATTTATAATTGATGGGTAGAGGGACAAGGCTCCCTGTGTTGTAAGTTGTAATGCTTCAAATTCTATATTCATAACTTGTCGTCATTTTGGATCAAGGATAGCCTAAGCATATGTTTTGGATTTGATGTGATTTGTGATAGTTGCTATAAGAGAAAAATGGGAAAGTAAAAAACGTGAATAGGAAAAACAAATTAGAAAGATGGTATCAAGTGTCTCTTATAAAATTTGGTGATGAGGTAGTTTGATTAGATTGAGATGACATTAGAATGTCTCTATGCCACATTAGAGATTGCTTAGGTCATGTTGACTGTCTTAAGGTAGAGTGGAAGTAGTGATAAATTCAAAATGAGAGTTTGAAAGTTTAGAACATGCTCAAGCACACGTACACGAATAAGAGTTGGATCAATATATAATGCAGAAGCATGGATTTCTTGGCAACTCTAATGTGAAAAACAAAAGAGATGCTGATGGATAGAGGTTCCATCGATCTGGTGCTTGTACCAGCGGGTTTGGCCTTTCTATTTGGCTATCACCTCTTCCTTCTCTATCGAATCATCAGATTTCCCCATTCCACCGTGATTGGCTTTGAGAACCATAACAAGCGAGCCTGGGTTCAGAGGATGTTGCAGGTCAGTGCAAAGAAATGGAAACGCATGATCTCGAAAACAATTGAGGATTCATCTGGTTCATCTTTAGCAGGCAACTCTAGAGGAAGCCAGCATAGCACTCCAGGTGATAACGAGCAACATATCGACATCTAGCAACCTCACCTCCCTCTCCATCGCACTCAGCTCCCTCATCGGCACCTGGATAGGGAGCACCTCCAAAGTGATGATGACCGAAGTCATCTTCGGCGACACCAGCCAAACCACCTCCTCCGTCAAGTACGTCGCCCTCCTCACATGCTTCCTCACTGCCTTCACTTGCTTCATCCAGTCTGCACGGTACTTTGTGCACGCCAGCTTCATGATGAGCACTTTGGACTTCGATGTCCCGGTGAGCTACGACCAGATCGACCGCGGTCATCAGGGGCAGCGACTTCTGGTCCTCGGGCCTGCGAGCGATGTACTTCGCCACGACGCTGCTGCTTTGGATCTTTGGACCGATTCCCATGTTTGTTGGCGCCGTCTTAATGGTGACGATACTGCATTTTCTTGACACGAGCTCTACGCCCTGCACCAGTTCATGTTCTATCAGGGCTCAGACGAGAGAATAATGAGGAACAATTCGAGGCCTGAAAGTAACATCAATTACATTTGATTGGTTACCTCCAAAATTGTATCCGATCGAGGTTCTCTTGAGTAAAAAGGAAAAAAAAAACATAATCAATCAACTTCAACTTGATTTAATTTGCAACTTGTTTGAGTTATTCTTGTGGAAAAAGAGGACATATTCCTCTTTTTATAAAACTTAATAAATAAAAATAAAAATAAAATAATTTATATAAAGAAATAGGAAAGATCAATCTAAAATATTTTCTAATGCTCCCTTTCAAATCGAAGAGTAAATGCCATGAAGTCCCAATTTATTGCGGAAATTCACAAATTAATCTATTCCTAATTAAGTCCTTTGTAAATATATTAGTAAATTAACTACGAGTGTGGATGTATCGAAGAAAGTTTAATCATTTTGGCTTACAATTTCTTTCGTACTATGACAACTTATTTCAATGTTTTTTGCATGTTCATGAAAGACTTGATTCGTTGCAATGCGGAAAACTGCCTAATTGCCACAAAACAATGGTATATGAGTTTTTTGAGAGCACTTTAAGTCATCTAATATATAGGTAACTATGTTACCTCCAAACATATGTTAGCCATGATTCGATAATTTGCTTAGCTGGTGATTTAGAGACATTGGCTTGCTTTTTGAATTTCCATGATTTAAGAGAATCTCCCAAAAAAAAGTATCTTATTATTGATATTCTTGTAGCACGATAACCTCCTCAATCTGAATCAGAAAAGGCTCTCAAAGTTAATTGTTATCGGAATGGAATAATAATCCCTTCCAAGGGCATTTTTGATGTATTTGAGTTTTCAAATTGCAGCCACAAAGTAATACTTAGTTCAAAATATTATTTTCGATGTCTAACTATACTATGAATATACTATGTTGGGTCTTGTGACTATCGATAATTTGATTTATTTTGCTAATGTTTTATGGGTAAACTTTTGAAGAATCTATTGTATTAGTTGTAATCTTTCGAAATCCTTGTTGTGTTGTGGTTGTAATTGACTTTGTTGGTTTCTTATGATATTAGGAGTTCATGTATTGAAAATGCATGTCATTATATTCTACTACATTTCTCTTAACTTTAAATGATGTGTTGTCATACATTAAAAAATGAGAGATTGTTGGTGTAAAAAGCACTACTCCTGAGTTTTGATATATGAAGCATGGTTTAAAGTTAAGATAATCTTGTGATTTGATATATGTGATAAGCGTACAAGCTTAAAAGGAAAGTCCTAGTAGGTCGTGTTGACTAAAGACTAGGCAAAAGTTTTGACAGATTTGTAGGAGATTTGAGGCCGCTAGAGGGGGGTGAATAGCGTCGTGTTCGTACGATGATGGAATTCGTTCGCGGTCGTCTCTACAAAACTCGTTATTCGCAGCGGAATAATAATAGTAATAACGAAAAGCAAGACAAACACGCAAACACAATTGTTTAACGTGGTTCGAAACCTCAAGGTTCCTACTCCACGGATCGAGCTCTACGAGCTCTAGTGATGCACACGCAACCACTAATAAACACTCCTTCTCGGAACAATCCGGAGGCGGAGAAACCTCATACAATATGATTACAACAATAATCAAATAACAACAAGCAAATAAGATGAAATACAATGCACTACAAGTAAAGAAAATACTTTACAAATACCTTTAGATTGATTGCTTGTTGATCGCTTGAACCGTGATTGAAGACCCTGATTTACAGTAGCAAATCGCCTCAAAAATGTCCAAGAAATCGCTTAGTTTTTCCTCCATCACGAGCTCCTTATAAAGCTTCAACCTGTGCTGAAAAAAGTAGATCAGTCGACTGCTCGGGACCATCAGTCGACTGATCATACTGTTGCTGTGAGACAATGGTGTAATCCACGCTGGAAAAATCCAACGGCTAGGACATCAGTCGACTGATCATACACATCAGTCGACTGATCAAGCATCACTCGACTGCTCGTCCCAGCGGTCGAGTGAGACTCCATTCTGTACCCTAAAATTCGAGCATCAGTCGACTGATCACAAGATCAATCGACTGCTAAGCCCATCAGTCGACTGCCCACCTATGACAGTCAACTGCTAGAGCAATTCTCACAGTCAAACTCTAGTTGACTCAGTCCAGTCGACTGCCACATGGCACCAGTCGACTGACACACCTCAACCATGAGGTTTTAGCCCAAGTATGATTCCCCCATACTTGCTAGATCACCCTTAGCCTAGACCTAAGCCTTCTAGCCACCTCCATCAGCCTCACGCCTCTCGGATCCCTCCAAGTCATCCATGACTTGTTCATCCATCGCGCTAGCCTTCAGGTGCTTCCATCGGCTATGTCATGCTAACGGTGTCTACACCGCCAAGGCACATTGGACTTACGCCGCCAAGACTCCGCTTGGACTTTACGCTGCCAACCATTGGACTTATGCTGCCAAGACTTCACCCTTGGACTTTACGCCGCCAATATTAAACCCCTTGGACTTCTCAAATGCCAAGACTCAAGCTTGGACTTTCCCTTGCCAACCCATGTTGGACTTTTCATGCCAAGACCCATGCTTGGACTTCCCTTGTGCCAAGTACTCAAGACTTGGACTTTCCCAAATGTCAAGTGTCCCACTTGGACTTTCCATGCCAAGTACTTATGACTTGGACTTTACCTTGCCAAGACCCATGCTTAGACTTTCCCAAATGCCAAGTGTCCCACTTGGACTTTCCATGCCAAGTACCCATGACTTGGACTTTACCATGACAATTACGTTGTCATATGCTTTTGTCTAACATCAAAACATCTCTCGAGCCAAGCTCGAGTCCTGGTCAATCGTGACCTGGGCCGATTGCACCAACAATCTTCCCCTTTTTGATGTTTGACAAAAACCAAACAAACCATTTCAAACCATTTGAGTTAGACCATCTAACTCAAAAACTCCTTACCAATTTTCCCAAATTGGTAATTTAACCTTTTCCAAAATATTCTTCCCCAAATATTCTCCCCCTTTTTGACTAACATCAAAAAGGTTATCTCTCCAAGGAGGTCAATGTCTCATGTCCCAATGAGATCTTACAATCTCCCCCTTAATCCAACAATACCTAGGATGTCTACCATCTTTCTAATGATAAGTCTCATATCACTCAAGAGAGGCAATCCTATCCACTCTTACCCAATTTCTAAATTGGGTTTCTCAAAATCCCATCAATTTTTCCAATTGATGATACTCTTCCAATAACTTCTCCCCCTTCAAGAAGAGAAACACATTCATCATCCCAAGATGAATAACTCCCCCTAAAGGCTTGCTCCCCCTTGACCATTGCACCAACAATGTCCTTGGGAAATTCCTAAGCCAATAGGAACTCTAAACCATCAAAAATAAGGTTAAAAGTTTAAACATGAACTCTCCCCACCTTAAATTTGATACAAACCCTAAACAACTCTCCTAATCCATATCCTATGGATTTTCACCCTTTATAATGTTTCCTAAAGCATATCCTAGGGTTAGAAGTGGTTAGGGACTTTAACCGCAGCTGAACACGGGCTAAACAAACCTAGTTTTCCCGAAATCAGCATTGGCAGTCGACTCACACTACGTCATTGCACTCACATCACGATCACACTAGTAGCGATCGATAATCAAATTTCTGAATTTCAGTTATCAGAATCGAATTTCAAAAAATCATAAGTAATTCTACGTATATCGAAAAGTCACGAAATTTGATACGTATATTACTTATAGCTAATACAATGGGTGAAAAATAATAGAAAAATATTTTACCCATAAAATACTGAAATTTATACAAAATTCAAAAGTGAAGAAAACTTCTAAGTTTTGGCTTACTTTGTATCAACTTCATCAATGGTGATTGCTATCAAAAGATAGACTTCACCAAGGTTTTTCAAAATGATTTTATAATATTTTCAAAACCTTATATTGGATCATATTCCTTGGGCTCAATGTACATGACTTGTACACAAGCTTTCCCAATGATCCACCAATGAAATTAGATGAGTTATAGTCCATCTAGATGCAAAAACTATGCACCTTGAACTCAACTCATATCCTAGCATCTCACATATATCTAGGGTGTATAAATACACATACATGTCAATGTGATGTGAGATGTGAGTTTTGGTTCATTTAATCTAGGGTTTCATGCATTTTCTAAGGCAACCCTACTTGATTCCCTTATGAATGGGACTCCAAGTCATGCCATTGTCCTTAAATCAATTTTCAATACATTAAATGCATGAAATGATCATGGCATAATGATAACAAAATAAAGCATGGGCAATGATCATGATGTCATGGCATATGATATAAAACTAAAGCACATGACATTTAAATCCTTAATCCTAAACATGATCATGACATTTTAAATGATTAAAAATAAACATGATGTCATGTCATAGCATATGGCAAATCAAAGCATGGCAAATAAGATATCAAGGTATATAATACCTAAATTTTAATATTAGTTGCCATTTGATATGGTTAAGTATATTTTGTCATATTACTACTAATCTCCCTAGTGTGCCAAAAACCCAAAATGGCACACTAACCTCTAAACCTAAGTTGTGCCAATTTAAGTGCTAATCAAACTTCTCAAATAATATTGGCACATCCTAAAATCTTTTAGGATTAAAGCTCAAATGTATTTCCAAGGTAACCATAATCTTGAAAATGACCTAAAATGCCACCTTTGCCATGGTTGAGTTAACTACTCATCCAATCAAGGTTGGCACACCCTAAACCCACCTAGCATGAATCAATCACGCTCTTAGGAGCCCAAAATCTATTTGAGCTCCTAGGGTTAATTAGGTATTCCTTAGGGATAACCTCCCTAGATACCTTCCTAATGACCCTCCTAGGCTTAGAAGCCTTGGTCATTGTGGTCTTGCCAAGGTTAACCTTAGGGATTACCTCCCTAATAACCTTCTTAGTGGTCACCCTAGGTTTCCTAGAAACCCTAGCCACTAGGCACTTACCATGGTTACTCTTTGGAATAACTTCCCTAGTAACCTTCTTAGTGGCCACCCTAGGTTTCCTAGAAATCCTAGCCACTAGGCACTTACCATGGTTACTCTTAGGGATAACTTCCCTAGTAACCTTGGTCTTCCTAGACCTAGTTTGTGTTTCATAATCAAATGAAACACTATGATAAGCCACCTTAGGCTTAGGTTTGTGACTCAAACCTTGGTTGCCCTTGGTTGACTTTTGACTCTTAGGTCCTAGGAGTTGACTTTGACTTTTGGACCTAAACTTTTGATCATTTGACCTTTTAAATTGATTTTGCATATTCTTAAGGGTCTTCTCAAGTTTTTCAAGCCTTGACCTCAAGGCTTGGTTCTCTAATTCTAATTGTCCAATTTTAGAATTTTGATTTAAACCATGGACATGGTTATTCCTAGGCATATGCCTAGTCCACTTGGGATTAAGACCTAAGTGTTCTTGTACCTTTCTAATTGTTTCCCTAGGTAGAATTGGTCTTGAGTTATTTGACCTAGGTTTGTCCTTAGATAAATTATTTTTAGGGACATTAGTCCCAAATTTCTTCTTATTATCTAAGTGGACATTTTTAGCACCTAAGCAAAAATATTTATCTCTAGCATGCTTTTCATGGTGAATTGCAAGAGAATTAAAATTCCTAGCATGCTTTTGACTTTTAAATTTAGAAGGTGCATTATTGAAATATACCTTAGGGTTTGCCTTGGAGGCTCCCCCTACATGTATAGCTCCCTCTTTGACTTTCTTGCTCCCCCTAGGGCATGAATTCCTAAAATGCCCCAGTTGTTGGCACTTGAAGCAAATGACGTGCTCTTTGCTTCTTCTAGTGGGGGCACCGACATCTTTTGATCTTTCTTGAGGTTTTGGTGCCGAAGGAGTCTTCCTTACTCTCTTTGGATATTTGCTTTTGTAATGTCCACTTTCCCTACACTCAAAGAAAATTATATGTTTTTTATCTAAAACCAAATTGCTCAAGTTACCTAGTTCGGTGGTGAGGGTCTCTTGAGCTTGTTCTTCCTCTTGACCGGATGTAGATGGTTCTTCTTGTTGCTCCGGTGTTGAGGATGCTCTAATCTCCTCCCCCTCAATCCTTGAGGTGGAGGTCTCCTCTTCTTCCACCGATCTGGAAGTTGATTCCTTCTCAACTTCCGAATCCTCACTCGCTTGTGAGGATGATGATTCATCTTCGGCCTCCTCTTCTTGAGCCGGTGATGGATCTTCATAGAGCTTGGCCAATTTCCTCCAAAGCTCCTTGGCATCCATACAATCACCTAGGCTACACAAGAAATCATTAGGAATTAAATCAAAGATAAATTTGATTACCTTCTTATTTTTCTCGAATTGTTGGAGTTGCTCCTCACTCCATCTCTTCTTCTTGAGAAAGCCACCCTTTGGTCCTTTTGGATAATCAAATCCTTCCATCAATATGGACCACTCCTCAAAATCCTTCATCACCAAGAAATCTTCAATCCTCCTCTTCCAAGAATTGAAACCTTCTCGTCCATAGAAAGAATAGGGAATTGGGGTGTTGATATCCCATCTCAATTGTTCTTCCATCTTCACCCTCTAGCTTCTTTGTCTTAGCTCCCGACGGTTAGTCTGTAGAAGAGCCCCGGGCTCTGATACCAATTGTAGGAGATTTGAGGCCGCTATAGGGGGGGGGGTGAATAGCGTCGTGTTCGTATGATGATGGAATTCGTTCGTGGTCATCTCTACAAAACTCGTTATGTGCAGCGGAATAATAATAGTAATAACGAAAAGCAAGACAAACACGCAAGCACAATTGTTTAACGTGGTTCGGAACCTCAAGGTTCCTACTCCACGGATCGAGCTCTACGAGCTCTAGTGATGCACACGCAACCACTAATAAACACTCCTTCTCGGAACAATCCGGAGGCAGAGAAACCTCGTATAATATGATTACAACAATAATCAAATAACAACAAGCAAATAATATGAAATACAATGCACTACAAGTAAAGAAAACGCTTTACAAATGCCTTTAGATTGCTTGCTTGTTGATCGCTTGAACCGTGATTGAAGACCCTGATTTGCAGTAGCAAAACGCCTCAAAAACGTCCAAGAAATCGCTTAGTTTTTCCTCCATCACGAGCTCCTTATAAAACTTCAACCTGTGCTGGAAAAAGTAGATCAGTCGACTGCTCGGGACCATTAGTCGACTGATCACACTGTTGCTGTGAGACAACGGTGTAATCAACGTTGGAAAAATCCAACGGCTAGGACATCAGTCGACTGATCAAGCATCACTCGACTGCTCGTCTCAGCGGTCAAGTGAGACTCCATTCTGTGCCCTAAAATCCGAGCATCAGTCGACTGATCACAAGATCAGTCGACTGCCCACCTATGGGAGTCGACTGCTAGAGCAATTCTCGCAGTCAAACCCTAGTTGACTCAGTCCAGTCGACTGCCATATGATACCAGTCGACTGGCACACCTCAACCATGAGGTTTTAGCCCAAGTATGGTTCCCCCATACTTGCTAGACCACCCTTAGCCTAGACCTAAGCCTTCTAGCCACCTCCATCAGCCTCACGCCTCTCGGATCCCTCCAAGTCATCCATGACTTGTTCATCCATCGCGCTAGCCTTCAGGTACTTCTATCGGCTATGTCATGCTAACGGTGTCTACACCGCCAAGGCACATTGGACTTACGCCGCCAAGACTCCGCTTGGACTTTACGTCGCCAACCATTGGGTTTATGCTGCCAAGACTTCACCCTTGGACTTTACGCCGCCAATATTAAACTCCTTGGACTTCTCAAATGCCAAGACTCAAGCTTGGACTTTCCCTTGCCAACCCATGTTGGACTTTTCATGCCAAGACCCATGCTTGGACTTCCCTTGTGCCAAGTACTCAAGACGTGGACTTTCCCAAATGCCGAGTGTCCCACTTGGACTTTCCATGCCAAGTACCCATGACTTGGACTTTACCTTGCCAAGACCCAAGCTTGGACTTTCCCAAATGTCAAGTGTCCCACTTGGACTTTCCATGCCAAGTACCCATGACTTGGACTTTACCATGACAATTACGTTGTCATATGCTTTTGTCTAACATCAAAACATCTCTCGAGCCAAGCTCGAGTCCTGGTCAATCATGACCTGTGCCGATTGCACCAACAAGATTTAGAGGGTCGAACACCAGACATGAAGTCATCTTCGGCGACTTGATGTCCCCATGGGGTCAATTCCCGAGGAGGTCATGACTCTGGGCGATCGATCAACCCTCTCCTTTGCACTTGTCATATGAGCTCCTGATTTACCTCCTCCACCAGTAGGGGCAGTCGGAGGAGCCCGCTAATGTGACGGTTCCATATTTTTTTTAAAGATACTTTGGTTTGTACTTTCAATTATAAATAATCCACAAGTAGAGTCATAGGAAGAGAGTTACGATGTATTGAAAGAATTTATTTAAATTAAAGACAACTAAGAATAGGATGATATCGAACTAGTCCCCATGGGAGGGCCTTGTGGCTAGCGTGACAACAGAGTTATACCAATGAGCAAGGGTCAATCTCTGAGGGTTATAAGCCTTTTTAGGTGCTCATCCTTTTGTCTCACTAGCCCTAGATTGGACAACATGCTCCCCATGATTTATCTCCTTCGTATTGGCTATGAGACCTGCTAGCAAGGGCATTGAGGGTGAGCGAATCGCCTTTTGCACCAGTATTAAACTAGATAAAAGTTATTACATATGTAGGACAACTATTCGTATTGAAAATAGGAGATGATGCTTGTAAAAGATTGTGAACACGCAAATTGTGTTATTTGAATTTTGAGATGGATAACATACAATGTAATCCACACTTGTCTTCAGTGTAGGAATTTATTTGAATTTTTGCATATTCATCATTCACTCGATGGTTCCATTCAGGATTATATATTAGAGTAGAGTGCTTGTCTCCTCCTTATGGCACATTGGTTTGCACCTTGAATGGTAAATACTCAAGAAGTAAAGTCACAGGAAGAAAATCAATTTGTGTTGAATGAATTTCTTCAAAATGTAGTCAACCAAGAATAAGATGACGTCATTACATTAGTGAGCAAGTATTTGTATTGGGAATAGGAAATGACATTTATAAAAGCTTATTCAATTATATGCTGTGTGACTTTCATTTTAAGATAAAAAACATCCAATAAAAGACACACTTATTCTCAATATATGAATTTAGTTAAGCTTATGAATGTTTATCACTCATTTGATAATAGCATTCTAGATTACATGTTTGAGGAGAGCATGTGTCTCCTCCTAAGAGCACACTGATATGAACCTTTAGTTGTATATACTCCAAAAGTAGATTTGCTGGAAGAGGATTATGATATATGCGTTGAAAAAATTTCTTCAAAATAAAGTCAACCAAGAACAAAATGATAGTGAATGAGATGAACGTTATTACATTAGTAGAGCGAGACTTTGTATTAGGAATAAGAAATAACACTCATAAAGGTTGTGAATTTGCATACTGTGTGACTTGCATTTTGAGATGGACAACATACAATAAAAGGCACACATGTCTAAAGTGTAAGAATCTATTTGAGCTTATGAATGTTCATCGCTCTGTCTATAGCAACATTCAGGATTTCATGTTTGAGAAGAGTGTTTGTTTCATTCTAAGGGCACATCAGTTTGTAACTTCAATTGTAAATAACCAAAAGTAGAGTCATAGGAAAAGAGGGTTATAATGCATTGGATTTTTTTTTTCAAATTAAGTCAACCAAGAAAAGGATGATCTTAAACTAGATAAAGCTATTACGTTAGTATGGCCCATATTTATATTAGAAATGTGAGATGACACTTGTAAAAGATTGAGAATGCGCATATAGCATATTGTGTAACTTGCATTTTTAAATGAGCAACATACAATGAGAGACAATATTTAGGATTACATATTTGAGGAGAGTATCTGTCTTTTTTTAAACACACGTACTATGTTATTTGTAATTTGAGATAGGCAATATAAATGAAAGGCACACTTGTCCTCAGTGTAAAAATCCATTTGAGTTTTTAAATGTTCATCGTTCACTCAATGACATCATTCAGGATTATAAGTTTGAGAGTGTTTGTCTTCTTCTAAAGGCACAATGGTTTGAACCTTCAATTGTAAATGCTCCACAAGTAGATTCGTAGGAATATAGTTACAATGTGTTGGAAGAATTTGTTTTAAAATAAAGCTAAGTCAACTAAGAGCAAGATGATATTGAACTAGATGAAATCTATTAAATTAGTAGGGTTAGTATTCTTATTGGAAATAAGATATGACACTTGTAAAAGGTTTCGAATACACAGATTGTGTGACTTAAATTTTGATATAGACAACATACAATGAAAGTCACACTTATCCTCAATGTAAATATCCTTTTGAGTTTCTAAATGTTCATCACTCATTTGATGGTAGCATTCATGATTACATGTTTGAGGAGAGTGTCTATCTACTCCTAAGTGCACATTGATTTGTACATTCAATCATAAATACTCTAGAAGTAGAGTTGCAAGAAGAGAGTTACAATGTGTTGAAAGAATTTTTTTCATAATGAATCAACCAAGAAAAGAATGATATTAAACTAGAAGAAAGCTATTACATAAGTAGGGTGAAGATTTTTGTTCATAATGAAAGACACACTTGTACTCAATGTAAGAATCCATTTGAATTTTTGAATGTTCATCACTCACGCGATGATAGCATTGAGGATTACATATATGAGAAGAGTGTATGTCTCCTAATAAAGACACATTGATTTGTACCTTCAATTATAAATACTCTACAAACGGAGTCATACAAAGAGAGTTACAATGCATTGGAATAATTTCTTCAAAATAAATTCAACTAAAAATAAGATGATATTGAATTAGATGAAAACTATTACATTAGTAGGGCGACTATTCGTATTGAGAATAGAAGATGATTCTTGTAAAAGATTGTGAACACACTTATTGTGTTACTTAAATTTTGAGATGAGAAACATACAATGAAAGATATACTTGTTTTCAGTGTAAGAATCTATTTGAATTTCAAATATTCATCACTCACTCGATGATAGAATTCATAATTATATATTTGAGTTAAGTGTTTATCTTCTTCTAAGAGCACATTGGTTCGTACCTTGAATTGTAAATACTCAAAAAGTAGAATCGTGGGAAGAAAGTTCGATTTGTTGAATGAATTTCTTCAAAATGAAGTCAACCAAGAATAAGATAATATTCAACTAAATAGAGATATTGTATTAGGTGGACGAGTATTTATATTGAGAATAGGAGATGATGCTTATAAAAGATTGCACGTACACATATTGTATGACTTGTATTTTAAGATAAACAACATACAATAAAAGATACACTTGTCCTAAGTGTAAGAATCTATTTGAGCTTCTGAATATTTATTGCTCACTTAATAATAACATTCAAGATTACATGTTTGAGGAGAGTATTTGTCTCCTCCTAAAGACACATTGGTTTGAACTTTCAATTGTATATTCTCAGAAAGTAGAGTCGCATAAGAGAGTTATAACGCATTGAAAAAATTTCTTCAAAAAAAAGTCAACTAAGAACAGAATGATATTGAACTAGATGAAAGTTATTATATTTGTAGGGTGGGCATTCATATTGGGAATAATAGATGACACTCATAAAACATTGCAAACACGCATACTGTCTGACTTGCATTTTGAGATGGACAATATAAATGAAAGGTGCATTTGTCCTCAGTGTAAGAATTCATTTGAGTTTTTAAATGTTTAATGTTCACTCGATGGAAGCATTCAGGATTTTAAATTTGAGAAGAGTGTATGTTTTCTCCTAATGACACTTTAGTTTGTACTGTCAATTATAATTACTCCACAAGTAGAGTTGTAAGAAGATAGTTACGATGCGTTGAAAGAATTTTTTCAAAATAAAGGTAACTAAGAACAAGATGATATTTAACTAGATGAAAGCTATTATATTAGTAGGGCGAATATTCGTATTGGAAATAAGAGTGAGCTTGTAAAAGGTTGCGAATATGAATACTAGTGTGACTTGCATTTTGAGATGGACAACATACAATAAAAGTCACACTTATCCTCTGTGCAAGAATCCTTTTGAGTTTCTGAATATTCATAGTTCATTCAATGGCAGCATTCATGATTGCATATTTAAGGAGAGTGTCTATCTCCTCCTAAGGGTACATTGGTTTGTATCTTCAATTGTAAATACTCTAAAAGTAGAGTCACAAGAAGAGAGTTATGATGTGTTGAAAGAATGTCTTCGTAATGAAGTCAACAAAGAAAAGAATAATATCGAGCTAGAAGAAAGCTATTACATAAGTAGGGTGAGTATTCTTGTTCAGAATGGGAGATGACACATGTAAAATTTTAAATACTGAAAATTTAAAATATTAAATTAAATGGACAAAGAATTTAGAAAAATAATCTTGGAAATTTTTCGGGATTTTTAGGAGATTTTAAGAATTTTTCCGAATTTTTTCTGGATTTAAACGGAGTCCGTACGAGATAATTACGGGGATAAAATAAATAGGCTTTGGTGGAGTCTATTTAAGGGGGGGGGGTTAATAGATGGTATTAACCTAAGAAAAACCTAGATTTTTTTCTTTTTTTTATTTTCCCAGTCGCGACCCCTTTCCCTCCTTCGGCAGTTCCTCTCGCGCGACCTTCTCTCCGCCGTCGACAGTTCCTCTAGCGCGAGCTCTTCTCCGTCGACGACCAGGCCGTCGCCACCCACAGCACCTTTCGACGCCGAGGGTGCGCCGTCATCGCTACTCACCGGCAGCGCACGCCTTTGCTTCTCCTCGCGCCCGCAGCCAACGGACCACCAAGCCCCTTCTTCCTCACGTCGCCCGACTCGCACACGCACAGGTTCCTCGCATCTGCCCGCCGCCTATTGCTTTTCGGTCCGATGTCGCTCCTCTCCCTTCATCCTCGTGCGCACCTGCTGCCAGGGAGTCGTCGTTGCATGCTGATTTGGGGCGGAGGTTGTGATCTCTGCGGTGGTCGCTGGAGCTAGTGAATTTGGGGCTACCGGTGCTGGGGAGTGCTCTGTCGGTGGTTGTCGGGAATAGGGGATTTCCGCGAAGGTTTAGGGCAGCGACAGGCGTTGGCGTCAGGTTTTTCGATGAACAAGGCAAATTTGGGGAAAATGTTGCCGGAGGAGTTTTCTAGGGCTGGTAAGCTTGATTACACTTCCTCTTATCTGTAAATTTCTAGATTTTGGATGTGTGTCAAGGTTGAGTGATTCGAGGGCTTCGATTTAGGGTGTGCTGGTGGAGTTCCTATATCTTATTTGGGCAATTGATGGTGATCGAGGATTGTGATAGTGGATTGGCTTTATTCCAGATAGGCCTTGGACTATTGTATCAGACTATGACTTTGATTGTGATAGAATCTTGGATGTGGAGATGATTAGCACAGACTGCACATACAAGAGGTATTATGTTTGTTTATTTTAGGAGATTCAAGATATGTATTTAAGTTCTATTTATTACCCTCGTTGGACTTATCATAGAACTTGGTAATAATTATATTTTACCTGTAGGCCTTTGATGGAGGTAGATTCTATGATGCAAAGACAATCGATATTCTACAGATCAGGCGGGTATTTTGACTTATCTTTTAGATATGGTCATGTTGATATGCTAGATAGTATAGCTTGCAATAATTTTCATGTTTATATGCCTAGTATGTTATTGTGTCTACTTGATACATGCATTTGATCAGTATGATTATATCTTTCCTGTTTTACTCGGATCATGGATATGTACTTATTGATTGTACATATTATTCGGATGGGTATTTTTAGTTGGATTTACATGCTTTAGTATCATGCACCATCTTGCATGATTGCATGCTGGCTGGACGTGGTTTCTTTATAGTTGAGCCTGCAGCTAGTTACATGGCCTGCATACGCTGCCACTCATGGGTTAATGGTATATCAGGAGGGTGTGTGCAGTTGCTCTGTCAGGCTCTGCTGATCCGCTCATGGGTAGCGATGAGGCAGCGTGGTAGCGGGCAGGGTTCCCTCCTATGGTCTATGACACCGGGAGATGAGAGCTTAGCTCCCCCACTCTGTTTGGGGCAGGAGGATAGGTGTACTCCGACAACATCCTGTCCACTCGGTCACTCAGGAGCAGTGATGGTAGAGTGCACATTTGTCATAGTCCTACCCACTCGGCTTCACCATCGCGTGTGAGGCGGTTGACTGGCGTCAGGGGTGACCATGTCATTTGCACGTATGCACTTTGCATGGATAGCATTTGTATTGTGTTTGCTGCATTTTTATTGATGCCTTGGATGTTGCATATGATTGTCATGCATACAGGATTCATATTTGTATATGGTGATGACTTTATCTCTTATAGTAAGAGATTCAGTAAGTCTGATCCTTTTGTATTTCTTGCTTGCATACCCTATTTATATGAGACTGTACTGACATGATTCTTATTGTTAGCGATATCTTGCTATGCATATCGACTATTATCCGCTAAGTTCTTTGAACTTACCCCGCTGCTTACATCCGCTTCAGTTGAAACCGCCAGAGAGTCCAAATTGCCAATCCCCCCTCGTCGAAATGGATAGGTTTTATTGGTCTTATGGTTTTGGTTTTTAACTAGATGAAGTGTGTAGGATTTGTGTTTGTTTTGGTTATGTACTTGTGAAGGTTTGGAGATATTTGTTGTGTCCTTATGGACTATTCGATTGGTTTGGTTGTATATTCCTGCTCAGATGACAGAAGGGGTAAGTCTAGATATAGTAGACTGTTGCTATTTACCTGGATTGATGGCCTGAGGCCTATTTATTATCTGCGTGTGTAGTTTTTGTTTCGATCGTGTTGACCGATGTATAGTGGCCGTGTAGGCCTTGTATGCAAGTTCCATATTGTCACCCATATAAGGGAGATGCTGTCAGATTTTTGTCTGGCGGGCACTCCCCCAAGGCGTGACAATTTATTTGGTATCAGAGCGTAGGTTTCCGAGTTCCTTAGAGTCTTTGGGTTTTCGGAGTTTGCTTCGTTTGGCAGGTTAACTGGGGTATTTTCGGAGTTGTACAGATTTCCAACGATTTTTATGTTTCGAAAATTCGAGGTATTATTGACGAGGTCAATTTGGGGGATTTGGCGGCGACAGGACATCTCCAGATGGCTAACAGGTGAATAAATTCTAGAAAATTTTCTAGATTTAGTGCATATTTGTATTGGTTATATTGGTTATGCGGTGGTATCATGTTTTGTCTAGTATTGTTTTAACCTTATATCTGTTAGACTCCATATGGTTATTAATTGCTATTACTGCTATTCGTAGCTAGTTATCATGGTGATATAAATGATTAGATATTATTGGTAGATGTTTACCTCTTAATTTTTGGACTAGTATTAAGATTGGACTAGTATTGGAATTAGACTAGTTGAATAATATGATTAAGATGGATAAATTCGTAGAAGGTATACATATAGGTTCTTTGACTCTCTAGATCCTAGTGCATGATGACATGATTACATTGCTTACGAAGTTTAGGGTATATATAGGCATCTGATGTTTTATTTGGTATTGCCTTGACTTTGTTCTGGCATGACCCTTTAGTTATACCCTAATTAATTTCAGCCATTGATTCCTGTTAGTATGACTATGCTGTCATTTATTAGACAACGTGTTATATGTTTATATGGTTATGTGTTATTGAGGTGGATACCATGATGGAGATTAGTAGAGATAGCATAACTTAGATGAGGTTATTCTGTAGGAGCGGATCTCAGGAATGAAACATTAGTAGAATCCTAGGTGTTGGAATCCTAGGCGTAATAACCCGGATGTGCATATTTGTATATGTTTATCCATTTACTATTTCAGTGATATGGTGATCGGACCAGTAGAGTTCGTATGATTAGGATGCGATTAATCCTTCGAGGGTATATAACGTTGTGCATATCTATCGGCTGCCAACTATATCACCCATTCGTGGTTGAGAAAAATTTACAGTAAAGTTTCCCTATAGGTGTTTTGTATATTTGTGGTCAATCATGCCTCCCAATCATGGTTGAGATGACCTACCGTAAAATTATACCTTTGTGTTATTCGTACGGAGTTGGTAATAATCGGATTCATATGACGCATGTAGCTAGATAGCTACTTTACATCTTAAGTACCCACGGGATCTGTTCGTGGTAGCATGCATGATTGAACTAGTAGGATGGTATAATTTAGGCTTAACCCTCTTGACGGGATTGTTAGTAGATTGGTTGTCCTTATTGGCCTTGATAGGCATTTTCTGTTAGTTGGGACGAAACTCTATGATTAATCGTCTTGACGTGTTTATTAGTGGACTTATGATTTTTATCGACCTTGATAATCGTTCAGGTTAGAAGAGTTGAAACCTCTAGACTTAACCATCTCGACTTATTTATTTATAAGTTGATGATCTTTACCGACTTTGGTAAACATTTAGTATTAGAGGTGTTGAAACCCTCGCTTGACTGCCTCAATAGGTTTAATTGTAGATCGGTGATCTTTATCGACTTGGATAGTCGTTCTATGCAAGATGCATTGGGTAACCCTAGGCTTAACAACCTAGGATAATCGACTGGCCACTCAACCCATTAGTGTTAGTATGTTGTTGCGTGCAGTCAATAATTAGATATCTATAGGTGTTGTCTGCCCACGATATCCATTCGTGGTAGCATGTCATTGCCGCAGACACTGAGTCTTTCTACTGCCTGTCTACCCACGAGTTTCATTTGTGGTAGCATGTAATTGCGCGTAGACAGTGCTATTGAGTGTCGGCCCACGAGTTCTGTTCGCGGTAGCTCATAGATGGTTCCCTTTGTATTACCTCGAGAGCCACGAGGCTTTGTCGGGGTATCTAAATGTGCATTTCTTGTAGATTGCAGTGGTTGTCTATGTTACGGGTATATTTGTTATACCGCTGACCAGGTTAATTGCAGATTGATATGGGTACTCTGTGGGTTGGGTTATTCTAGCTTGTTCCCTGTGACTTCCATTATGTGCATTATGATTATGCACTATTATCTATCCATCCACTGAGTGGTTGTACTTACCTCCTCACTTATCCTCTAGGTTAACTGATGGAGGACATGTCTTGTTGACCTACATTTGTGTTGCTCAGAGAGTTCCTTGTCGTGCTTGTCTCCCTGCATATTCGGGATGCCGCTTTATTTACTTTATCGGTATCACATTTTGTTTATGCCTTTTGGATTATGTCGCAATTTGATTTGGTGTCATAAAACTATTTTACTTTAATTGATTAGGTTTAGTCGTGCATGCATGCAGTTAATAAAATACTTGTAATTCTATTATTATTTTGAGGTTTTTATCGTATCCGGGTCCATGTATTTCGAATATTACGTCACTTAAGGCTCACTTCAAGACCCACCGAGATCATTTGGATGACGGATATGCCCAACTCGTGATGTGACAATTTTATCTAGGCTCGCGATTTCGCTTTTTGTGTTTCGAGGATTTTCTTTTCCTTGAATTTTTGGGAGTTCTCGGGTTTTGGGACCAGGCAAGCTGAAGGATATCTCTGAGCTATAGAAAAAGTATTGTCTTTAGTGGTTACTGTACTTTAGTGGTTAGGAAAAGTATTGACCTAGTAAAATTGCCCCTACTCATGGTCGAGGACGAGGTCGATGACGTATTGACCTTGAGGAACCTAACGATGATTTCAGAAGTATGGACTCTTTAGAGGTGCCGACTGATGTCGAATTAGGAAGCTAGGGATCTAGCCTGCTAGCCACCAGTTTGAAGGACAAGGAGTAAACCCTCAAAGAATATCAGACCCTACTAATAGTGATTTGGTTATGGATAAGGCGTGTATGCCTACACTGGTCAAGACAATGAAAGATCGTTTTACCTTATTATAGGAGGTGTTGGATGGGATATTTATCTGTCCCAGGATTTCTTCTAGAGAAGATCTGGAACTCTTGGTTAAAAGAGAGATGGACATTTGAGATTATACATCGAATATCGATGATAGAATGTGGTATTTGTAGAAGGAAATGAATATCCTTCATTGTGGATAGAGGATCTATTTAGATCAGCTATAGGACACCGGTGTATACTCTAGGATTGATTTATGACTGGTGTGTTGATATTATAGTGACATGGTGTCATACAATTATCATTGTCATTGTGGTGATTGTTATATCATCAGCCTAGAGTAAAAAGAATGCAGGTGTGTAGCGACAATAATCTCATACTTGGTATGAATTGTATGAGCTTATGATTATCTTATTAGACTTATTGATGACTTAGTCATCCAGGGATTTGGGAAGTCGTGTATTTTTGACACAATTGGATTAGATGTGGTCGATGGAGTTGCGTAACTTGGATACTGTTGATAGTGATAGTGGGAGTTGCGCACTCGGCCACCGTAGATGGTGGTTTCCTAGTATTGATTTGATTATTACCATAGATGTGGATAGGATACTTTAGCGGTACTACAATCGCTGACTGGTTGAACCAGGAAGGTGATGGAATTTACTTGGTCTGAAGCTTGTGAAACTAGTTTCAGGGCTCAGACAATGGTTGACTTTTACACCAGTGTTGATTAATCATTCTGGTGTGGATTGAAGGGTAGTGTACATAGATACATCATTTCGGGGATCGAAGCGATTCCGATGCTATTGAATAAGACGTATCCTAAGCTTACGACAGTTAAAGGACTGCGAGATAAGCTGTCATATATATGACGTGGACTTCGCTGTTATTATGTTGTTTTAAAGAGGTGAGGAGCAGAAATGCTCATGGAGTTTTGGCTAGCTACTGGATAGCTACTATAGAGTAGCTGGAACACGAATGGTTGTAACAAGGAAGTTTGGTCGCAAAAGCCTCCCATGCACTTACAGAGTATGTGGTGGAGTGGATTTAGGACGGTAGATGGACTACCGTCTCTGACTCCGAGGAGGATAATGGTTTCCGGAGTTGCATTAGTTTAAGGAATAGATGCTTAAGGAAATTTCGATTCCAGAATGGAAGTGGAAGCATTTTATTATGAATTTTGTGGTGGGTTTGCCTAGGACACATCGAGGTCATGACGCGATTTGGGTAGTTGTTGACCGACCTAACCAAATCCGTGCACTTCTTAGCGATTCGGAAGACCGACTCTTTGGATTGTTTGACAGAGTTATATTGTCGGGATATCATCAGATTGCATGATGTTCCTTTGAGCATTATATCAGATAGAGATCCCCGGTTCACGTCCCGGTTCTGGCAGAGTCTGCAGTAGGTCTTAAGCACACAGATTCTCATTTTAGTACTGCATTCCATCTGCAGACAGAAGGACAGTCTGAGTGGACCATTTAGACACTAGAGGATTTGATGAGGTCCTGTGTTATAGATTTCGGGGGCAACTGGGAGGACCATTTGTCGTTAGTGGAATTCGCCTACAATAACATCTATCATTCGGCTATCCAAATGGCCTCGTTTGAAACATTGTATGGTAGACAGTGTTGTACACCCACCCTCTGGGAGGAGGTTGGGGAGGCCAGTTGTTAGAACCCAGAGAGCTCAGCATGAGGCAGAGTTGGTCCGTACTATCAGACGTAGGATGGCAGAGGTGCAGGATCGTCAGAAGAGTTATGTAGATCGGAGAGGGAGACCTCTAGAGTCTCTATTGGTGACCATGTATTCCTGCGAGTCTCACCCACGAAAGGGGTGAAGAGATTTGGCCTCCGTGGTAAGCTAGCTCCTAGATATATTGGTTCGTTTGAGATTTTGGAGAGGATTAGAGCAGTCGCTTACCGCCTAGGGCTACCATCATCCTTGACGGGTATCAATGATGTGTTTCATATATCCATGCTGAGGAAGTATGTGCCAGACCCTATACATATTCTGTCAGATGTGTCAGGTTTCATTCAACCTGATACTACTTGCGCAGAGATTCCAGTACGGATTTTGGATCGTAAGGAATGACAATTGCGGAATAAGACGGTGCGACTCATTAAAGTCGGGTGGAGTAACCACACCGATGAGGAGGTTACTTGGGAGCTTGAGGAAAAGATCAGAGCTCAATACCCCCACCTATTTACTTAAGGTACGTGAAATATATTTTTTAGTACTTGTGGTATTTCTTACTCGTTATGCATATGAGTAGGAAATTTGGGGACCAAATTTTTATTAGTGGGGGAGAATATTAAATACTGAAAATTTAAAATATTAAATTAAATGGCCAAAGAATTTAGAAAAATAATCTTGGAAATTTTTCGGGATTTTTAGGAGATTTTAGAAATTTTTCTGAATTTAAACGGAGTCCGTACGAGATAATTACGGGGATAAAATAAATAGACTTTAGTGGAGTCTATTTAAGGGGGGTTAATAGATGGTATTAACCTAAGAAAAACCTAGATTTTTTCCTTTTTTTTATTTTCCCCGCGCGCGACCCCTTTTCCTCCATCGACAGTTCCTCTCGCGCGACCTTCTCTCCGCCGTCGACAGTTCCTCTCGCGCGAGCTCTTCTCCGCTGACGACCAGGCCACCGCCACCCACAGCGCCGTCCGATGCTGAGGGTGCGTCGTAGTCGCTGCTCACCGGCAGCGCTCGCCTTCGCTTCTCCTCACGCCCGCAGCCAACGGACCACCGAGCCCCTTCTTCCTCGCGTCGCCCGACTCGCACACGCGTCGGTTCCTCGCATCTACCCACCGCCTGTTGCTTTCCGGTCAGTGTCCGACGTCGCTCCACTCCCTTCATCCTCGCGCACACCTGCTGCCAGGGAGTCGTCGCTGCGTGCTAATTTGGGGCGGAGGCTGTGATCTCTGCGGTGGTCGCCGGAGCTAGTGAATTTAGGGCTGCCGGTGCTGGGGAGTGCTCTGTCGATGGTTGTTGGGAATAGGGGATTTCTGCGAAGGTTTAGGGCAGCGACTGGCGTTGGCGTCGGGTTTTTCGGCGAACAAGGCAGATTTGGGGAAAATGTTGCCGGAGGAGTTTTCTAGGGCTAGTAAGCTTGATTACACTTCCTCTTATATGTAAATTTCTAGATTTTGGATGTGTGTCAAGATATTCGAGGGCTTCGATTTAGGGTGTGTTGGTGGAGTTCCTATATCCTATACGGGCAATTGATGGTGATCGAGGATTGTGATAGTGGATTGGCTTTATTCCAGATCGACCTTGGACTATTGTATGAGACTATGACTTTGATTGTGATAGAATCTTGGATGTGGAGATGGTTAGCACAGACTGCACATACAGGAGGTATTATGTTTGTTTATTTTAGGAGATTCAAGATATGGATTTAAGTTCGATTTATTACCCTCGTTGGACTTATCATAGAACTTGGTAATAATTATATTTTACCTGTAGGCCTTTGATGGAGGTAGATTCTATGATGCAAAGACAATCGATATTCTACAGATCAGGCGGGTATTTTGACTTATCTTTTAGATATAGTCATGTTGATATGCTAGATAGTATAGCTTGCAATAATTTTCATGTTTATATGCCTAGTATGTTATTGTGCCTACTTGATACATGCATTTGATCAGTATGATTATATCTTTCCTGTTTTACTCGGATCATGGATATGTACTTATTGATTGTACATATTATTCGGATGGGTATTTTTAGTTGGATTTACATGCTTTAGTATCATGCACCATCTTGCACAGTTGTCATAGCTCTGCCCACTCGGCTTCACAATCGCGTGTGAGGCGGTTGACTGGCGTATGGGGTGACCATGTCATTTGCACGGCATGCACTTTGCATGGATAGCATTTGTATTGTGTTTGTTGCATTTTTATTGATGCATTGGATGTTGCATATGATTGTCATGCATACATGATTCATATTTGTATATGGTGATGACTTTATCTCTTATAGTATGGAACATGCTCCTGTATCAGGGTAGGAGATTCAGGTAAGTACAGTCCTTTTGTATTTCTTGCTTGCATACCCTATTTATATGAGACTGTACTGGCATGATTCTTATTGTTAGCTATATCTTGCTATGCATATCGACTATTATCCGCTAAGTTCTTTGAACTTACCCCGTTGCTTTACATCTGTTTCAGGTTGAAACTGCCAGGAGAGTCCAGCTGTCAATCCCCCCTCGTCGAAATGGATAGGTTTTATTGGTCTTATAGTTTTGGTTTTTAACCAGATGAAGTGTGTAGGATTTGTGTTTATTTTGGTTATGTACTTGTGAAGGTTTGGAGATATTTGTTGTGTCCTTATGGACTATTCGATTGGTTTGGTTGTATATTCCTGCTCAGATGGCAGAAGGGGTAAGTCTAGATATAGTAGACTGTTGCTATTTACCTGGATTGATGGCCTGAGGCCTATTTATTATCTGCGTGTGTAGTTTTTGTTTCGGTCGTGTTGACCGATGTATAGTGGCCGTGTAGGCCTTGTATGCAAGTTCCATATTGTCACTCGTACAAGGGAGATGCTGTCAGATTTTCATCTGGCGGGGACTCCCCCGGGGCGTGACATAAAAGGTTGTGAACATACATACTATGTGACTTGCATTTTTAGATGAGCAACATATAATGAAACATACACTTGTTCTCAATGTAAGAATCCATTTGATTTTTTTAATGTCCGTCGCTTATTCGATGGCAACATTGAGGAATACATATTTGATAAGTGATTGTCTTCTACTAAAAATACATTGATTTGTACTTTCAATTATAAATACTCCACAAATATAGTCACAGGAAGGGAGTTACAATGCAGTGATAGAATGCTTATATAGTTTTCTAGGTATCTTCGGTTCGATTCTAGTTATAACACACTGTAAGATATTTTCCTCTAATGGGATAAAAAATCTCTGGAATGTTGGACCTTTGGACCACCTACTATGAGCGCTTTTGGATTTCCCCTAGTGCTCGATGGAAAACTTTCTATGGAGTCGAATCAATTACCCTTAGAATTCGTCTATTTGAAGAACTGAATAACTTGTGCTAACTTTAAAAAAAATAGGAAGAGAGTTACAATGCATTAGGAGAATTTCTTCGAAATAAAGTCAACTAAGAACAAGATGATAAGGAACTAAATGAAAGCTATTACATTAGTAGGGTGACTATTCGTATTGAGAATAGGAGATGATCCTTATAAAAGATTGTGAACACACATACTTTGTTATTTTAATTTTGAGTCGAGTAACGTACAATGAAAGACACACTTCTCTTTAGTGTAAAAATCTATTTGAATTTATCAATATTCATTACTCACTCCATGGTAGGATTCAAAATTACATATTTGTGTAAAGCGTATGTCTTCTTCTAAGGACACATTGATTTGTACCTTAATTGTAAATATTCAAGATGTAGAGATAGAGAAAGAAAATTATGATGTGTTAAATAAATTTCTTCAAAATGTAGACAACTAAGAATAAAATGATAATCAACTAATGAAACTATTATATTAGGTGAGTGATGCGGCAAGAATTTTTCCCTTTGAGAATGGACTGTAGAAGGCAGATTCTCTTTGATCGCATCAGTAAATTTGTCCTGAAAAAATTAACACGCGTAAAATCGTCACTAGCTTACCCGACGACAACACTCCAATTCTTAAGTTATGTCGGATATTAATGAAAGAAAATATATTAAATTCAATAAAAGTAATTAAAAAGAAGAGAAAAAGAGAATTTATCTCATGTGTGATCGAACATATGTAAGAGTATGCGAGATAATATTTAAATAATGTCAAAAGATAGAGAAATTGTCGAATAACTATAAGAGAAATGTCAATATGCACATTCAACAGGCAATCGAAACTCCGTATAACTCTCATTGTTTGTAGGAACCTTCGATTAAGAATTCATCTCGATCATTGTAAGTGATGATGTCAAGATGGCACACAGAATACTTCATTTTCTTGAGAAGAGGTATGCTTTCTTGGAATAGCTCATTCTGAGCATAACCACAGATCAAGGAGTTCACATGACTTTAGTAACTTGGAAACCTCTATTCAACATCTTCCATGCTTCATCTACCCTGACACACTTGTCATAAGATGATATAAGTGAATTCTACAACATTGGAATCAACACAAACCCACTTCTCAAGGCGTAGCCCTGCCTTTCTCCAATGGTCGTCAAATCAGTGGCCATCGAAAGGATTGCAAGAGCGGTGACTTGGTTCGGCTTTAATCCATTTTCGATCATCTGCCACATCTTTTTCACATCTTCCCTTTGTAATCGTTGACTGCGTAAGTCGAAATGATTGATGTCCATGATACGACATCCTGTTGCGGCATCCCTTCGAAACCTTGAGCGCTTTCTCCATCCTCCCACATCTCACGCACATACATATCATCGAGTTGCCCACAAATCCATCGAAGTGAAGTCCTCTCTAAGAGGTGAGGTTGTGCAATTCTTTCCTTGACACGAGATTGGAAATCGCGGTGTAGGCCTTGACTGTGCAATAGAAGGTATAGGAATCCGACCACACGCCATCATGCCTCTTCCGCTGGAAGAGGTTGATGGCCTCCCGGGGCAGGCCATGGGAGGAGTATGCTCTGATCATGGAGTTGAGGACGAAGGCGTCATGGTAAGGAGTGCAGCTGAAGATAGCATTGACCTTGTGGAGTTGGTCGGAGTTGGAGTAGAAGGCGATGAGCTTGACGCAGAGGAAGGAGTCGCGGAGGCTGGTGACAATGATCTTGGAGTGGACTCGTGAGGGTGGAGTTGGGTTCTTGTGGAGGATGCCTAGGTCAAGCAAGTAGGCATAGTGATCTCTTTCCGAGTGGAATACTTCGAGGAGCCAGGGCTCATCCTTTGTCCCGAGTCCCCCAGCCCTCCCAGAAAAGACCCCTTCTTTAAATCCTAGTCACTCCTTTTAAATCCCCCTCTAAATTGATTGGGTCTTGCTTCCTAATCCATTGGCCCATATTTTCCCCATATCAGTGAACAAGTATTTGTATTGAGAATAGGAGATGACGTTTATAAAAGGTCACAAACACACGTACTATGTGATTTGCATTTTGAAATAAGCAACATACAACGAAAGACACACTTATCCCCAGTGTAAGAATCCATTTAAGCTTATAAATGTTTATTTCTCACTCGGTAGTAGCATTCAAGATTGAGGAGAGAGTGTATCTCCTCCTAAGGGTACATAGGTTTGAATCTTTAGTTGTATATACTCCGGAAGTAGAGTCACATGACGAGAGTTATGATGAGTTGAAAGAATTTTTTAAAATAAAGTCAACCAAGAACAAAATGATATGAATTAGATGAAAACTATTACATTAGTAGGGCGAGTATTCATATTGGAAATAAAAGATGACACTTGTAAAAGTTTGTGAACAAGCATATTGTGTGACTGCATTTTGAGATGAACAACATACATAAGAAGACATGCTTGCATATTGTGTAAGAATCCATTTTAGCATCTGAATGTTCATCGCTCACTCGATGGTAACATTTAGGATTTTATATTTGAGGAGTGTCTCTCTCCTTCTAAGGGTATAATGTTTTGTACATTTATTTGTAAATACTTCAAAAGTAGAGTCGTGGGAAAAAAAGTTATGATGCATTAGAAGAATTTTTAAAAATGAAGTCTATAAAGAAGAAGATGATATTTAACTAGATGAAAGTTATTACATTAGTAATGCGAGTATTCGTATTGGGAATATGAGATGATGTTTGTAAAATATTACGAATGCACATACTCTATTACTTGCATTTTGAAATGAATGACATACAATAAAAGACACACTTGTATTTAGTGTAAGAATCCATTTTAGCTTCAAATGTTCATCACTCACTCGATGACAACATTGAGGATTATATATTTAAGAAGAGTGTCTATATCATTCTAAGGGCATATTAGTTTATACCTTCAATTGTAAATACTCCAAAAGTAGAGTAGCAGGAAGAGGGTTACAATGCATTGTAAGATTTTTTTCTCAAAATGAATTGTACCGAGAATAGGATGATATTGAACTCGATAAAAATTATTGCATTAGTAAGGCAAGTATTTTCTTGGAAATAAGTGATGCCGCTTAAAAAATATTGCAAATACACGTACTGTGTTACTTGCATTTTGAGATAGACAATATACAATGAACCACACACACTTATCCTCAATATAAGAATACATTTGTATTTTTGAATGTTCATTGTTCACTTGATAACAACTTTTAATATTACATGCTTTATGAGAGTGACATTCTCCTCCTAACGGCACATTAGTTTGCATCTTCAATTGTAAATTTCCCACAAGAAGAGTCTTAAAAGAGAGTTACGATGCATTAAATGAATTTATTAAAAATAAAGCTCGTTATGAGCAAGATGATATTGAACTAGATGAAAGCTATTACATTAATAGAGTGAGTATTCATATTGGGAATATGAGATAACTCTTGTAAAAGGTTGCCAACATGAATACTATATTACTTGCATTTTGAGATGGGTAACATACAATAAAAGACACAATTGTTTTTCTTATAAGAACCCATTTTATCTTATGAATGTTCATCACTCACTCACCACAACATTGAGAATTACATGTTTGAGGAGAGTGTTTGTCTCATTCTAAAGGAACATTGATTTGTATCTTAAATTGTAACCAGAAGTAGAGTTGCAAGAAGAGGGTTGCAATGCAATGCAAGAATATTTTAAAATGAAATATACTAAGAACAAAATAATATTGAACAAGATGAAAGTTATTACATTGTAGGATGAGTATTCATATTGAAAATAAGAGACGGTGCTTGCAAAATATTGCAAGCACACATATTGTTGTTACTTGCATTTTAAGATGGACAACATACAATAAAATGCTTGCTCATTCTCAATGTAAGAATTCATTTGAATTTTTTAATATTCAACGTTCACTCGATCACAACATTCAAGGTTACATGTACGAGGAAAGTGACTATCTTCTTCTAAAAGCACATTAGTTTGCACCTTCAATTGTAAATATTCTACAAGAAAAGTCAAAAAGAATAAACTTATGATGTCTTGAATGAATTTCTTCAAAATGAAGTCAAACATCAATATGATAATACTGAAATAGACGAAAGATATTACATTATTAAGTTGAGAATTCCTATAGGAATAGGAGATAATGCTTCTAATAAGTTGCGAACATGCATACTATGTTATTTACAATTTGAAATAAAGAACGTACAATAAAAGGCACACTTATATTCAGTGTAAGAATTCATTTTAGCTTTTGAATGTTTATTGCTCACTCGACGGTAGCATTTAGAATTATAAATTTGAGAAGAGTGTCTATCTCCTTCTAAGGGAACATTGGTTTGTAGCTTTAATTATAAATCCTCTAAAAATAGAATCACATAAAGAGAGATAAGATGCATTGGAAGAGTATTTTTAAATAAAATCTACTAAGAACAAGTTAATATTGAACTAGATGAAAGTTATTAAATTAAGAGGGCGAGTATTCGTATTAGAAATAAGAGATGATGCTTGTAAAAAGCTGCGAACACACATACTGTGTGACTTACATTTTGAGATGACCAAAATACAATGAAAGACACTTGTCCTCAATGTAAGAATTCTTTTGAGTTTTTTAATGTTCATTGCTCATTCGATGACAATATTTAAGATTACATGTAATTGAGGAGTGTCTATCTCATCATAAGGGCACATTGATTTATACCTTCAACTATAAATATTTCAGAAGTAGAGTCATAGGAAGAGGGTTTAAAATGCATTGGAAGAAAATTTTAAAATGAAGTCTATCAAAAATAGGATGATATTGACCTAAATGAAAGTTATTACATTTGTAGAGCTAGTATTCATATTGAAAAATATGAGATGACACTTGTAAAATGTTGCGAACATACATACTGTGTTACTAGCATTTTTTGATGGGTAACATACAATGAAAGATGCACTTGTCCACAATCTAAGAATGCAGTTGACTTCTAAATGTTCATCGCTCACTCGATGGTAGCATTTAGAATTACATGTTTAAAGAGAATATCTATCGCATCCTAAGGGCACATTAGTGTATACCTTCAATTGTAAATACTCCAGAAGTAGATTCGCAAGAAGAGGGTTAAAATGTGTCAAAAGATTTTTTTTTTAAATGAAGCCTTCTAGGAACAGGACGATATTGAATTAGATGAAAGTTATTAAATTAGTAGGGGGAGTATTCCTATTAGAAATGAGAGATGATACTTGTAAATTATTGTGAACATGCATATTGTATCATTTTTATTTTGAGGCAACATATAATGAAAGACACACTTGTCCTCAGTATGAGAATCCATTTTAGTTTTTGATTGTTCGTCATTCACTCAATAGTAGGATTGAGGATTATAGGTTTATGGAGAGTATTCATCTCATCCTAAGACATATTGATTTATATATTAAATTGTAAATATTCCAGAAGTAGAGTTGCAGGAAAAGGATTATAATACATTAAAAGAATTTTTTATAATGAAGTCAATCGAGAAAAAGATGATATTAAACTAGATGAATGCTATAGAATTAGTAAGATGTGTATTCTTGTTGGAAATGGTATATATGACTTGTAAAAGTTTGTAAGCATGCATACTATGTGACTTGTATTTTGAGATGAACAACATATAAAAAAAGACACACTTGTTCCCAGTGTAAGAATCCATTTTTAATTTCTGAATGTTTATCCCTCACTTGATGGCAACATTCAAGATTACATATTTAAGGAGAGTGCTTGTATCCTCCTAACAGCACATTAGTTTGTCCCTTCAATTATAAGTACTCTAGAAGTAGAGTTACTGGAAGAGGATTATGATGTATTGAAAGAATTTCTTTAAAATAAATTCAACTAAAAACTAAATGATAATGAACTAGATGAAAGCTATTATATTAGTAAGCCAAGTATTAGTATTGTGAATAGTAGATGATGCATGTAAAAGGTTATGAATAAGCATAATGTACCTTTAATTGTATATATTTCAAAAGTACCGTCATAGAAAGAGAGTTACAATGCATTGGAAGAATTTTTTAAAGTGAAGTCTATCAAGAACATGATAATATTGAATTAGATGAAAGTTATTATATTAGTAAGATGAGTATTTGCATTGAGAATAGAAGTTGGCACTTTAAAAGATTGCAAAAATGCATGTTGTGCGGCTTGCATTTTGAGATGGGTAATATATAATGAAAGACACCTTTGTTCTTAGTTTAAAAATCCATTTGAGTTTCTGAATATTCATTCATCACTCACTCGATGGCAACATTTAAGATTAATGTTTGAGGAGAACATGTCTCTTTCTTTGGGTATATTGTTGGGAGTATGGGGAATGCAATCAAAGTCTCATATTGGTAAGACATGCAAAAAATCATGTGCTTATAAGATAAAAAGATATCTCCATTGGCATGATGTCTTTTGGGTAAAGTCCAAAAATAAAACCATGAAGACTTAAGTCCAAAGTGAATAATATTATACCATTATGGAGATATATGAATCTTATAGGCACTAACAATTAATATCAGAGTCATGATCCATATCGAGCCATGAATCTCGAATGAAAGAAGTGGAGCTCCTATGTCCGAATCAAGAGAACTATACACCAGATAGGAAGTCCAGTTGGGTCGGGAAGATCGAACAATAGGCAGGAAGTTCAGTTGGGCCAGAAGAGTTGAACAACTGGCAGGAAGTCCAACTAAGTCAGGAGGACCAGACAATTGGCAGGAAGTCCTCGTGAATTGAGGATCAGATATCAGAGGAAGTCCTTCGAGGATGGATAGGCTTGAGGGGGGCTCAATGTGACCCTTCATTTGAGGGGGTGATTGTTAGGAGTATGGGAAATACAATAAAAGTTTCACATTTGTAAGACATGGAAAAAATATATACTTATAAGATAAAAAAATATCTCCATTGACATGAGACCTTTTGGAAAAAACCTAAAAACAAAGCCATGAAGATTTAGCCTAAAGTGGATAATATCATATCATTGTTGAGATATATGAATCTCATGGGCACTAACATATACAAGTTTCACCTTCAGTTATATATACTTCAAAGTAAAATTATAGGAAGAGGGTTATGATGTGTTGAAGAATTTTTTTGAAATAAAGTCAACCAAGAACACGATGATATTAAACTAGGTGAAAGTTGTTACATTAGTAGGGTGAGTATTTGTATTGGGAATAGGAGAATGGGGCAACGACTATGTAACAACCAGAATGAAAGAAGCATAGCTAGTTGTTTGACAATGTCATGATGATGTAGTAGATGTCAGTCCATCTCATGGCTCAAATAAGAAAATGTACAAAGACCCCACAATTAGATGGGCAAAATAAGTAGTGAAACGAGATGTTACGCATAAGACTACTGTAATTAATCACTAGAGTCATCTACAAAGGTTTGGTTGTGTAATACTTCCTCTAAAAACTTTAAGTAGTGATCTTTTTATGGTTGTGTTAAAATAATTTGATAGTAATAGTAATAAGACATCGAAGTGCTATAAGTTTAGTTATTGGTGAAAATGTTTTTTGATAGTCAATGCCTTCAACCTGATTTTATCCCTTGGCAATGAGGTGAGTTTTGTAGCATTCAATTGTTCCATGAGACCAATATTTGATTTTGCAACAGTAATAAGACATCGAAGTATTTTAAGTTTAGCTGTTGGTGAAAATATTTTCTGATAGTCAACTAATTGTACCCCTTGACAACAAGGTGAGTTTTGTAGCATTCAATTATTCCTTGAGACCTATACTTGATTTTGTAAACTCATTTACAATCGATTGATTTATAACCGATGGGTGGAGGGACAAGGTTCGATGTGTTGTAAGTTGTAATGCTTCAAATTCTATATTCATAACTTGTCGTCAGTTTGGATCAAGGATAGCCTGAGCATATGTTTTGGATTTGATGTGATTTGTGATAGCAGCTATAAGAGCAAAAATGGGAAAGTGAAAAACGTGAATAGGATAAACAAATTAGAAAGAGGGTATCAAGTGTCTATTATAAAATTTGGTGATGAGGTAGACTGATTAGCTTGAGATGACATTAGAATGTCTCTATGCCACATTAGAGATTGCTTAGGTCATGTCGACTGTCTTAAGGTAGAGTGGAAGTTGTGATAAATTCAAAATAAGAGTTTGAAAGTTTAGAACACGCTCAAGCACACGTACACGAACAAGAGTTGGATCGATATATAATGCAGAAGCATGGATTTCTTGGCAACTCTAATGTGAAAAACAAAAGAGATGTTGATGGATAGAGGTTCCATTAATCTGGTACTAGTGGGTTTGGCCATTTTTTTTTGGCTATCACCTCTTCCTTCTCTATCGAATCATCAGATTTCCCCATTCCACCGCGATTGGCTTTGAGAAACATAACAAGCGAGCTTGGGTCCAGAGGATGTGCAGGTCAGTGCATAGAAATGGAAACGCATGATCTCGAAAACAATTGAGGATTCATCCGGTTCATCTTTAGTAGGCAACTCCAAAGGAAGCCAGCATTCCCCTCCAGGTGATATCGAGCAACATATCGACATCTAGCAACCTCACCTCCCTCTCCATCGCACTCAGCTCCCTCATCGGCACCTGGATAGGGAGCACCTCCAAAGTGATGATGACCGAAGTCATCTTCGGCGACACCAGCCAAACCACCTCCTCCGTCAAGTACGTCGCCCTCCTCACATGCTTCCTCGCCGCCTTCACTTGCTTCATCCAGTCTGCACGGTACTTTGTGCACGCCAGCTTCATGATGAGCACTTTGGAATCTGATGTCCCGGTGAGCTACGTCCAGATCGACCGCGGTCATCAAGGGCAGCGACTTCTGGTCCACGGGCCTACGAGCGATGTACTTCGCCACGACGCTGCTACTTTGGATCTTTGGACCGATTTCCATGTTTGTCGGCGCCGTCTTAATGGTGACGATACTGCATTTTCTTGACACGAGCTCTACGCCCTGCACCAGTTCATGTTCTATCATGGCTCAGACGAGAGAATAATGAGGAACAAAACGAGGCTTGAAAGTAACATCAATTACATTTGATTGGTTACCTCCAGAATTGTATCTGATCGAGGTTCTCTTGAGTAAAAAGGAAAAAAAAACATAATCAATCAACTTCAACTTGATTTAATTTGCAACTTGTTTGAGTTATTCTTGTGGAAAAAAAGAACATATTCCTCTTTTTATAAAACTTAATAAATAAAAAAATAATTTATATAAAGAAATAGGAAAGATCAATCTAAAATATTTTCTAATGCTCCCTTTCAAATCGAAGAGTAAATGCCATGAAGTCCCAATTTATTGCGGAAATTCACAAATTAATCTATTCCTAATTAAGTCCTTTGTAAATATATTAGTAAATTAACTACGAGTGTGGATGTATCGAAGAAAGTTTAATCATTTTGGCTTGCAATTTCTTTCGTACTATGACAACTTATTTCAATGTTTTTTGCATGTTCATGAAAGACTTGATTCGTTGCAATGCGGAAAACTGCCTAATTGCCACAAAACAATGGTATATGAGTTTTTTGAGAGCACTTTAAGTCATCTAATATATAGGCAACTATGTTACCTCCAAACATATGTTAGCCATGATTCGATAATTTGCTTAGCTGGTGATTTAGAGACATTGGCTTGCTTTTTGAATTTCCATGATTTAAGAGAATCTCCCAAAAAAAAGTATCTTATTACTGATATTCTTGTAGCACGATAACCTCCTCAATCTGAATCACAAAAGGCTCTCAAAGTTAATTGTTATCGGAATGGAATAATAATCCCTTCCAAGGGCATTTTTGATGTATTTGAGTTTTCAAATTGCAGCCACAAGGTAATACTTAGTTCAAAATATTATTTTCGATGTCTAACTATACTATGAATATACTATGTTGGGTCTTGTGACTATCGATAATTTGATTTATTTTGCTAATGTTTTATGGGTAAACTTTTGAAGAATCTATTGTATTAGTTGTAATCTTTCGAAATCCTTGTTGTGTTGTGGTTGTAATTGACTTTGTTGGTTTCTTATGATATTAGGAGTTCATGTATTGAAAATGCATGTCAGTGTATTCTGTTACATTCCTCCTAACTTTAAATGATGTATTGTCAAGCATCAAAAAAGGAAAGATTATTGGTGTAGAGAGCACTACTCCTGAGTTTTGATGTATGAAGCATGGTTTAAAGTTAAGATAATCTTGTGATTTGATATATGTGATAAGTGTGCAGGCTTAAAAGGAAAGTCCTAGTAGATCATGTTGACTAGAGACTAGGCAAAAGTCTTGATAGATTTGGAGGACCGAACACCAGGCATAAAGTCCAGATAGGTCGAGTGGACCGGACATATGGTAGAAAACTAGTTGGGTCAGGAAGATTGGACAACTTGTAGGAAGTCCAATTGGGTCAGAGAGACTGAACAACTGGCATAAAGACCTAGTGGGTCAGATCGGATGTCAAGCAAGGTATATCTGGCTAGACATCCAACAGGTAAGTCTCGAGTAGAGAGGTGAGGCTGAATTTTCAGTTGGGGATAAGATAGGCATCGATTCGATGAAGGATCCGAGTTGGACTCAGAAGAATTCATTTGAATTTTTGAATATTCATTGTTCACTTGATGATAACATTGAGGATTACATATTTAAGGACAATTTGTCTCTTCCTAAAGACACTTTGGTTTGTAAGCCCCCAAGGCTAGCCTAGTTGGTAAGTGCATGCAAAGGGGTAACTTTTAAGTGGGCAGGAGTCAATTCCCGAGGAGGTCATGACTCTAGGCTATCGACCGATCCTCTCCTTTGCACTTGTCACCTAGGCTCCTGATTTACCTCCTCCACCGGTAGGGGCAGCCGGAGGAGACCGCTAATGTGACGGTTCTATATTTTTTTTATAGATACTTTGGTTTTTACTTTCAATTATAAATAATCAACAAGTAGAGTCATAGGAAGAGAGTTACGATGTATTGAAAGAATTTATTCAAATTAAAGACAACTAAGAATAGGATGATATCGAACTTGTCCCCATGGGAGGGTCTTGTGGCTAGCGCGGCAATAGAGTTATACTAATGAGCAAGGGTCAATCTCCAAGGGGTATAAGTCTTTCGAGGTGTCTGTCTTTTTGTCACACCAGCCTTGGATTGGACAACAAGCTCCCCGTGATTTATCTCCTTCGTGTTGGCTATGGGACCAGCTAGCGAGGGCGTTGAGGGTGAGTGAATCGCCTTTTGCACCAATATTGAACTAGATAAAAGTTATTACATATGTAGGACAACTATTCGTATTGAAAATAGGAGATGATGCTTGTAAAAGATTGTGAACACGCAAATTGTGTTATTTGAATTTTGAGATGGATAACATACAATGTAAAACACACTTGTGTTAAGTGTAGGAATTTATTTGAATTTTTGCATATTCATCACTCACTCGATGGACCATTCAGGATTATATATTTGAGTAGAGTGGTTGTCTCCTCCTTATGGCACATTGGTTTGCACCTTGAATGGTAAATACTCAAGAAGTAAAGTCACGGGAAGAAAATCAATATGAGTTGAATGAATTTCTTCAAAATATAGCCAACCAAAAATAAGATGATGTCATTACATAAGTGAGCAAGTATTTGTATTGGGAATAGGAAATGACATTTATAAAAGGTTGTTAAAATATATGTTGTGTGACTTGCATTTTACGATAAACAACATACAATAAAAGACACACTTATTTTCAATATAAGAATTCAGTTAAACTTATGAATGTTTATCACTCATTTGATAATAGCATTCTAGATTACATGTTTGAGGAGAGCATGTCTCCTCCTACGGGCACACTAATATGAACCTTTAGTTGTATATACTCCGAAAGTTGATTTGCTGGAAGAGGATTATGATATATGCGTTGAAAAAAATTCTTCAAAATAAAGTCAACCAAGAACAAAATGATAGTGGATGAGATGAAATTTATTACATTAGTAGAGCGAGACTTTGTATTAGGAATAAGAAATAACACTCATAAAGATTGTGAATTTGCATATTGTGTGACTTGCATTTTGAGATGGACAACATACAATAAAAGGCATACATGTCTAAAGTGTAAGAATCTATTTGAGCTTATGAATTTTCATCGCTCAGTCTATGGCAACATTCTGGATTTCATGTTTGAGAAGAGTCTTTGTTTCATCCTAAGGGCACATTGGTTTGTAACTTCAATTGTAAATAATCAAAAGTAGAGTCATAGGAAAAGGGTTACAATGCATTGGTTTTTTTTCAAATTAAGTCAACCAAGAAAAGGATGATATTAAACTAGATAAAGCTATTACATTAGTATGGCCAGTATTCATATTAGGAATGTGAGATGACACTTGTAAAAGATTGAGAATGCACATATAGCATATTGTGTAACTTGCATTTTTAAATGAGCAACATACAATGAGAGACAATATTTAGGATTAAATATTTGAGGATAGTATTTGTCTCCTTTTAAACACACATACTGTGTTATTTGTAATTTGAGATAGGCAATATAAATGAAAGACACACTTGTCCTCAGTGTAAAAATCCATTTGAGTTTTTAACTGATCATCGTTTACTCAATGACATCATTCCGGATTATAAGTTTGAGAGCGTTTGTCTTATCCTAAAGGCACAATGGTTTGAACCTTCAATTGTAAATACTCCACAAGTAGATTCGTAGGAATATAGTTACAATGCATTGGAAGAATTTTTTTAAAATAAAGTCAACTAAGAGCAAGATGATATTGAACTAGATGAAGTCTATTAAATTAGTAGGGTCAGTATACTTATTGGAAATAAGAGATGACACTTGTAATTACTTCACAAGTAATGAAATGCATTAGTTTGTACTTTCAATTGTAATTACTTCGCAATTAGAGTTGTAAGAAGATAGTTACGATGCGTTGAAAGAATTTTTTCAAAATAAAGGTAACTAAGAACAAGATGATTTTTAACTAAATGAAAGCTATTATATTAGTAGGGCGAGTATTCGTATTGGAAATAAGAGTGAGCTTGTAAAAGATTGTGAATATGAATACTAGTGTGACTTGCATTTTGAGATGGACAACATACAATAAAAGCCACACTTATCCTTAGTGCTAGAATCCTTTTGACTTTCTGAATATTCATAGTTCATTCAATGGCAGCATTCATGATTTCCTATTTAAGGAGAGTGTTTATCTCCTCCTAAGGGTACATTGGTTTGTATCTTCAATTGTAAATACTCTAAAAGTAGAGTCACAAGAAGGGAGTTATGATGTGTTGAAAGAATGTCTTCGTAATGAAGTCAACCAAGAAAAGAATAATATCGAGCTAGAAGAAAGTTATTACATAAGTAGGGTGAGTATTCTTGTTCAGAATGGGAGATGACACATGTAAAAGGTTGTGAACATACATATTGTGTGACTTGCATTTTTAGATGAGCAACATATAATGAAAGATACACTTGTTCTCAATGTAAGAATCCATTTGATTTTTTTAATGTTCTCCGCTTATTCGATGGCAACATTGAGGATAACATATTTGATAAGTGTTTGTCTTCTACTAAAAATACATTGATTTGTACTTTCAATTATAAATACTCCACAAATATAGTCACAGCAAGGGAATTACAATGCAGTGATAGGATGCCTATATAGTTTTCTGGGTATCTTCAGTTTGATTCTAGCTATAACACACTGTGAGATATTTTCCTCTAGTGGGATAAAAAACTCTGGAATGTTGGACCTTTGGACCACCAACTATGAGCGCTTTTGGATTTCCCCTAGTGATCGATGGAAAACCTTCTGTGGAGCTGGGTCAATTACCCTTAAAATTAGTCTATTTGAAGAACTGAATACCTTGTGCTAACTTTAAAAAAATAGGAAGAGAGTTACATTGATCATTGTGAACAGATTCGCCGGTGAAGTAAAATTTTGGTATAATCTCTGTTTTTCCTTTTCTATTCTGTTCAATGTGTTTCCTATAGATCAATGTGGTTACGTGAATGGTAGCGGTGAGGAGTTGGCTGGTAAGCTTTGATTTCATCTTTCCTTTCCAACTGGTAAATTCTGTGTGTGGTGTTTGTCGATGGATGAGTTGGGTAGATTTTTCTGTCATTGATCCAGTGAGGTTGGAGCTGTGGATCGTGCTTGAGATAAGGATGGAATCTGATGGTTTCTGTCGATGCATTGTTGTGTGAAGTTGCGATTGATGTTTTGTGGACTATTAGGTTGTTGTGGTTGTATTGAATGAGGTGGTGGTTTGATCTTGTGGTAAGCTGTCATTACAGTTCATATTTGTTTGTTGATTCATTGGTTGGTTTTGTAGCGATTTTCGTTTTGGGTTGCTGACCATGGTGTTTGTATATTATGTTTGGTTATGCTCTGTTAAGGAGTTGCGAAGGTTGAAGTGTTGAGATTATGTTAGATAATTGGATAGCTATTTGAGTGTTATTTAGATCTATTTACTTTAATTGATCTTGTTGATGTTGGAGAGAGTTTGGTTGGTAGAATCGACTAAGGATGAATGTAGATCTGGGATTACGAGAGGTGTGTGTTCGAGTTTCTAACTCGTATTCGATGAAAGGATGCGAACATAGAAGTTGATTTGGAACCGTTTCGGAATCGATCCGAAACCGTTTCGAAATCGGTTCGGAACCGGTCCGAATTGAATTAATTTCAAAGTTAAAACTTTAGAATCGGAATTGGTTTGGAACTGATTTTGAATCGGTTTAGATCGATTCTAACGTTGACGAATTCGAAACTGATTAAAATCGAATCTGAATCGAAACGGAAAAAAAGAATGCTACATGCAACAATTAAATATCATGGTTAGTAGCTGATCCTGGAGGAATTTTTTAAAATAGACAGAAACAGTAAACTTAATACGAAAATAGGTAAATTTTAAATTTTTTACGAAAATAGATGAGAGAGGATGAATATCGGGATTTAAATCCCGGATTATATATATCCCGACAATGATTTTTTTTTAATTTTTTTTAATTACATTGTCGGGATTAAAATCCCGGCAAAATTTTTTTTATTATTTAATTACATTGTCGGTATTTTAATCCCGGCAATGCTGTTTTTTTTTTAATTTTTGATTTCGTAGTTTTTTTTTTCATTTTTCATTTTTTTTAAATAATTGAGATTTGAAATAATTAGATCACATTTATTTTTCGTAGCTCATCGTCGGTCGACCGTCGTCCTCTCGTTGGTCAGTCGCGGCCCACCTATCGGTCAGTCATCATCCGCTCGTCGATCGTCACCCGACGGACGACTAGCCGTCACCTGCCCACCAGAAGGTCATTACACACCGGTCGGCAAGTCATCGCCCGCCCGTCAGTTGGTCGATCGTCACCCTCCGGCCCCTTCGGTCAGCGGTGCATCGCCTGCCCGTTGATCGATCGATTGGTCGCCGCACGTTGCCCAGCCGACCGACCACCGCTCATCGATCGATCGATCACCGCCCGTCGACCGACCATCAGTCGCAGCCCATCGTCTGTCGCGGTCGGGCGTCGGTCGGCCGGCGCCGGCCAAGGCGATCACGGTTGGTCGCTCCGTCGCCGACAACCGGCCGTCCTCGCCGCAATCGATCGCCGATCGCCAACCGCCGCCGGCCACCAACCGGCCGCAGATTCTTTGCTGCCGCCGTGTCCATCGACATCGCTATCGCCGTCGCTTCGCCACCACCACCATCGTGTTGGATCGAAAGTGTCGCTAGAGGGGGGGGGGGTGAATAGCGATACGATGTCGTTAAAAAACTTTTGCAATAAGTAAAAAGCAAGTAGAGAGTGCACAGCGGAAATATAAAGTAGACAAGATATTTTTACGTGGTTCACAATCTTTCGATTGCTAATCCACGGCCCTAGTGATCCTTGATCACGTACGGAGGGCAATTCACTAAAACCACTCCTCCTCGCTGGAGGTAGGAGCAACGACATAAAAAGAAATCAAGGCAAAGGACACTCCCTTCCTTGTTACGATTAAAGCACAAAGACAATTTAAAGAAGTAGAACTTAAATAAATATACCGACAACTCTTATAAGTAGAAGATGTAGCTTTCGCTGTCGGCAGACTTCGTCAGAGCAAATGTGAGTAGTAGTAGCGCTACTTACGCGTGTTGAGAGCTCTTGATGTCTTGTTATTTGCTTGGCTTGAACATGTCTATTTATGGATATTGATCTATGAATTTAGACATAGGTAGTGTCCAAGGTGAGGTTCTTATCCCCCAAGACTTGTTCATCCACATCCTTTGCGCCAACTCAAGGATGAGGTGTTTCATCCAACCACCTTGTGCCACCTCCAACCTCCTTGTGCGCCAACTCAAGGATGAGGTGTTTCATCCAACCACCTTGTGCCACCTCCAACCTCCTTGGGCGCCAACTCGAGGATGAGGTGTTTCATCCAACCACCTTGTGCCACCTCCAACCTCCTTGGGCGCCAACTTGTTGGAGCCATTCAACTTGTGCCACATCATGGGAGCCAACCATCTTGTGCCAACTCACCTTATTTTGGGCGGCCACCACAAGGAAGCTTGGTGATGGTTTGGATGTCCACCTTGATGCCACATCACCCTTTGTACCAAAACACGAGTCAAGTCCAAATTCACCCCCTTGAAATTCGAGCCTTTCTCGAGGTCGAACTTGACTAGCTGACTGTAGTCAAAGGGTTTTGGACCACAAGTTAGCTTAAAATATAAAGTACGATGGTTCTAACCATCCGATCTCGACCTAGACCTTCCATTGGAGGTATTGGGTCGGATCTACGCTAACGACCTTGCTTCGCTTTCACACGAGCTTACCTTGTAGCCTCGCTTCCTGCTTCACCCGAGTACCTCGCTTCCTCCAAGTCCTCTGGCGTCGACCACCTCTGCTTCCCACCGGGTGTCGCAGACCTTCCGCTCAACTTTAGCATTTCTGCACACTTAATTGAGCTCGTAAGATAACAAATATACCCTTAACTATTGAGCCTTTTGCCATAATCAAAATACCGGTTCGACTTTGGTGCCCACTGCACCAACAATCTCCCCCTTTTTGATTCATGGCAAACCGACACAAAAGTTAAGGAAAAATTAAGCATAACAGTAAGCTAGCATAATGATTAAGCATGAATGAGCTAGCATAAAGATTAAATATGAATGAGCTAGCATAATGATTAAGTATGAATGAGCTAGCATAATGATTAAATATGAATGAGCTAGCATAATGATTAAGTATGAATGAGCTAGCATAAAGATTAAGCATGAGTGAGCTAGCATAAAGATTAAGCATGAGTGAGAAATATTATTGTTTCAAGTTCTCCCTTCGAGGTAACCTCCCTTGACCAAGGTGAGTTCTTGAAAATAATTTTTACTCCCCTTAATAGTTGCTTAAGTAAACGGAATTACTTAATATAAAAGGTAATAATTTTGTTTACTTTCTTCCTTACTTTTGTGACTTTCTCCCCTTTGCCTTAACTCAAAAAGTTTGTAAATATATTTTAGGGTTTGTAAGTCCAAGCAAGTTCCCAATATAAATATATTTTTTTAAAAATAATAATAAGCTTGAAAATATGTTCATCTAAAATGTAACTCCTGCTGGACTTGATTGATATAGAATGATCAATAAGTCTCAAGGAGTTGATTAATTTTAAATAATTATACTCCATGGTTCATGTCGATGCACCAATCTACGCTCTGAACCGTGAGTAAGGTCCTAACATCTCATGCCCGTTTCACGTGGCTAAGTACACAAACACATTAGTCCTATGTGTTGTGAGATGTGTTGGCTCTTTAAATCTATAGGTATATGATTTCTAAGGTAAGACTTAGGCTAATTTCATAAAAAGAAAAAAGTAGAGTACATATATAGAAAAATTTAAATCCTACTCTATTACGCACATACCTAACTTTCGCCTTAATAAACTAAATTCAGCTGGGTAGTGGTTTGGTGAAGATGTCCGCTAGGTTTGATTTGGACTCAACATACTCTAGTTGTATAGTTCCATTAGTTACATGTTCCTAATGAAGTGGTGTTTAACTTCTATATGTTTTGTCCTAGAATGACATATTGGATTTTTAGTTAAGTTAATTGAACTAATGTTATCTATGTAGGTTTTAATGTTGTTAAAGATTAAGCTAAAGTCTTGGAGAGTGTGCTTCATCCACAGTGAGCCGAGAGACACACTCACCCATCGCAACGATTCATTCTGGTGGTAGATAAGGCAACGCAATGTCGCCTTCCTATCGCACCAACTTACTAGACTCGAGCCGAGGATTTGACAACAACCACTGCGTGCTCTTTCTATCGAGTTTACTACCGCATAGTCGAGTCGAGTAGCCGATTAGATTAAACTCGTGAGATCTAGGTACCAAATACCTACGCTTAGCGTGCCCTTTAGATATCTAAGGATACGCTGACTAGGGTTAGGTGAGACTCCTTGGCACAGTTTGTAACCTTCTACCGCCGCAATAAAATGTCGGGTCGGCTCGCGGTTAAGTATAGGAGACTTCCTATTGCGCTCCTATAGTATTTTAGGTCAACGGGTTTTCCTTCTATATCTTCGTTTATATTAACATTAGTTGCCATAGGTGTATTGATTATTTTAGCATCTTGCATTCCAAATCGATTTATTAAGTCCTTAGTATATTTTTGTTGATGTAAATATATTCCATCTTTAGTTTGTTTAATTTGTAAACCTAAGAAAAAACTTAACTCTCCTACTAAATTCATTTCAAATTCACTTTCCATAAGTGAGATGAATTCTGCTTAGGTGATCGAGTTGGTAGTTCCAAAAATTATATCATCTACATAGATTTGGGCTATAAAGATTTCTTTTCCTACGGTTTTAACGAATAAGGTTGGGTCGACTAAACCTTGGTTGAATCCTTTGGACTTAAGATAGATCGAAAGCCTTTCGTACCAAGCTCTTGGGGCTTGTTTGAGTCCATATAGGGCTTTCTTAAGTCTAAGGACATGGTCGTGTTTATCTAGATTTTCAATCCGGAGGTTGACGACGTAAACTTCTTCCTTAATGTATCCATTCAAAAATGCCGACTTGACATCCATTTGAAACAATTTAAAACCTCGATGTGCAAAGATATGCTAACAACATTCTGGATGGACTCTAGTCCGCTACGGGGCGTAGGTCTCATCGTAATCTAAACCTTCGACTGACTAAACCCTTTTGCGACTAACCTAGCTTTATTTCTAACTATTTCACCTTTATCATCAAGTTTATTTCAAATACCCACCTTGTTCCAATAATTGATTTTTCTTTAGGTGGTGGTACTAATTCTGACTTCATTTCTAGTGAATCGAGCTAGCTCTTCTTGCATAGCAATAATCCAATGGATCAAGAAGTGCTTGTTCAATAGTTTTGGGTTCTGATTTTGAAATTAACGAGATTTGACTAAGGTTTCGATATGAAGCTCTAGTTCGAACCCCTAAATTTGGATCACCTATAACTTGATTGATAGGATGATTTGTTTGAGTCTTAGTGTGACTCGTTAGGGTCATCTATCACTTGGTCGATAGGATGACTTGGGTGAGTTCTAGTTTGACTTAGGGTTAGAGTCATCTATCACTTGGTCGATAGGATGACTTGGGTTAGGACGAGATTCAAGTTCAAGATCGAGTCGGGTTCCCGCTATAAGTTGATTTGCTAGTTGGTTTTGTTAAGGATTGAACGGGTTCGTGTCCTTCGTCGAAAACTATATTAATGGTTTCTTCGACTCTAAGAGTGTCGTGATTGTATACCCTATAAGCTCTACCGTGGTTGAGTATCCTAGAAAGGTTCCAGAGAGGTTTTGGATTTGAATTTCCTAGGTAATCCTTAGTGTTTAAGATATGTACCTTGCATCCAAATACCCTAAAGTACTTGATGTTCGGTATTTTATCGTGATAAATCTCGCACGAGGTCTTTGGTGCCTCTTTACTATAAGGATCCTATTTTGGACATAGCAAGCCGTCGCACTAACGCCTCCGCCCAAAATCTATCTAGGTTATACTGCTTAACATTGTCCTAGCGGCTTCTTGTAGGGTTCTATTTTTCCGCTCGACTAACCCATTTTGTTGTGGGGTTCTAGGACATGAAAACTCATGGTGGTATCCGCTTAGGTTACGTAAATCAGAACCTCGTGGTTTTCGAATTCACCACCATGATCGCTTCTAAGTCTTTTAATCTTAAGGTTCTTTTGATTTTCGATTAACCTACAAAGATTGATTAGTTGGTCTAGGGTATCATTTTTATGTTTGATAAACCTAACCCAAGTAAATCTAGAATAGTCGCCAATTATGACTAAGCAAAATTGACTACCATTGAGTGACTTAGCTCCATGTGAATCAAATAGATCCATGTGTAGGAGCTCAAGAACACTTTTGGTCTGCTCTGATTAGTTAATTGATGTTGTGTCCTAGATTGTTTACCTTGTTGACAAGCATTACATATTTTATTATCCAAGTTGTTTAGTTTAGGCAAACCTATAACCAGTTTACTACTCGACTCATCTTGTGGACGAGTCTTAAAAGAGTGTCCTAGTCTTCGTGCCATAAACCAAGATTCTCTTGTCAGGTCATAAGACACTTGGTTGAGGAGTTGGGTAAATTTATTGTGTAGATGTTGCTACTCCTAGTTCCTTTAAGTATTATTTTAGATGTTGCATTTATTTTGATTACGATTCATTTTCTAGAAATATGACCTTATAATTGTTATCACACAATTGGCTTACACTAAGTAAATTATATTGAAAGTTTTCTACTAATAAGACATTTTGAATTGTAAAGTTAGAGTTGAGCCAATATCACCCGATCCGATGATTTTGAGCTTGCTGCTATTCAAGGCCACCGATCCTTGTCGCTTGAATCGTAACTTCAAAATTTGAGTCGATCCCGTCATGTGTCCGTGAGCACCACCGCCCTAACATCCATCGATCCTACACATAAGGTAGTTGGATCGGATATTGGAATTACTAAAGGGTTGTTTGTAAGTTTTAACCTAAATCATCTCACCAATATCTACATGATCAAAACATGTTATTCCTATGTGTTATTGTGAGATGACTATCAATTTTACTTGATTAATTTTAATGAATTTAAATTAACCGACATTAGGTTAGATTCGATTTAGTCTAAGCTCATCAAGTAATCTTTTCAAGAGATTAGCTTCTGTGTCGTGGCGAGGCACGAGGCCTTCTTTGATCTAACAACGACCACTTCCTTAGACAAAGCTAATTTCAAGAAATTGATAACTCGACTTACTTGAGACTACGCCTTGGTCTAACTAGTTATTTTGAAAAGAGGCTCCCGAGGCTCAATCTTTCAGAGGATTTTAGTTGGTTATGAGTCCTATCTAACCATTCTAAAAATAAAGGAAAACTAAGCATGCAATTTCTAAGACTTAACAAAATACATTTTGTATTGGCTCTCGACCATTGAATCGAGTGGGTCTATTCACATAGTGAATTTGGTCCTTGGGAACCCAATACATGTTAGATCCTAAAGTTGAAATCAAAGTGGTCTTAGGGACCCATGCTTGGACATTTTTCTTATGTTGGTTTACTATAGACATATATGACTTATTGGTTGTATTTGAGTTAAACCCGAGTCCGGCCTTGTTGTACACGCCCTTTGTGATCCAAGTAAGAGGTCAAGTCCCTTGGATCCCAAAGTGAACCTTTCCAACGTAGCCTAAGGTCTTCGACTTGTGTTTTCAAAAGCGAGTTCTCAACTTCAAGCTTTTCAACTTGAGTTGAGTCCTCCTCTTGAATACGAGTAGTCGAAGAGGTTAGGGAGACCTCATGTTTGAGAAGGTTAACCTCCTCAATTAGGTCTCGACCTTGGACTCCTGACTTAGCTAGTTTCTTATTTAAAAATTTAATTGCACCATATAAAGTATTAAGTAACCGACTTACCCTTAATGATTCTTTTGAACCGGATACGGATCCGTGGCTTTGTCTTGAATGGAAGCTCATCATCGGATTCGACTCGACTCTTCTTCTGCTTTCGAGTCGCGGCTCGGTCGGCTTGGCCATTAGAGCTTGATATCGCCTTCTTCCTCCGACAACTCCTCCCAAGTAGCGCTTAGCGCTTTCTTGGTCTTTGATGCTATTCTTTAGCTTTGGGCACTGGACTTGATGTGACCGAACTCGCTGCACTCATAGCATCTAAAATTAGAAGTATTTGAATTAGGTTTAGGCTTACCTTGAGTTGTTGGTCGTTGCCTCTGATCATCTTCCTAACTAGATTGACTAGTTCGGATTCTATTTCGGAGTCTACTCCGATTCGACTCGCCTTCTTCCTTCGGGGTGGCTTGTTTATGGGCTTCTTCTTCTTGGAACTCGCAACTAACGCAATACTCTTCTACCGACCACGTTAGTTTGCTCATGTAATTCAAGTTCAAAACAATTGCCTAACCTAATTTTAGAAAGGTCCGGAGACCTTGTAGGCATCGACCATGGATGCCCACAAGGTGGTCCTAGGAAACGAGTTAAGAGAATACCGATAAGGTCGCGATTCTCGACCTTTGTCCGATGGCATGGAGTTGGTTGACGATGTCTTGGATACGAGCATGTAGTTGAGTTGCGGTCTCGCTTTCCTGCATTTTCAAGTTATACAATTTATTTAAAAGTAAATCTCTTTACATACCTTCGTGTCGCTTCGGTGCCTTCGTAGTTCCACTAGCTTGGTCCATAAGTCCTTCGCACTAATGAAGGGGCCGACGCGTTGAGCTCTTCCTCGACAACCCACATTGCAAGATTTGAGTTGCCTTGGCATCGGCTTCTACTTGTTTTTCATGGAATTTGACCATTGATCGTAACCCAAAGATTCACCATCTTCATTAATAGGAAGTGTGAAACCGGTTTGATTACGATCCACATCTCGATTTGGTTTTAAGAAAGCATTCCATCCGACCTTCCAATAACGAAAGTCATTACTGCTGTAAAACGGGTCAAGCAATGCTAAACCCTTCGAGATGGGCCATTTAAAAACAAGAAGAAGAACTTTAAAAGAATCTTGCAAAACACACACGAAGAATATTCCAAGACTTTCGCCTTGGATTAGTAGGGAAGTAAAAAGATATATAAAATGTAACTTGCAAAAAGAAATAAACAATCAAATGCGAATGTCGCTGAAGTTCCGAGGACAACCTTACTCGGATCTAACCCAAGGACAACCTTATCCGATCCTAAAGCCTCTAATGCAATTCTATATGTAGGAGAAGATAAGCAAGTGAAATAATTATAAAAACAGAAATAAATAAATAAAAATCTGTAAAAAAAGAAAACAAAGCTAGATTGGTGGTTTCACCGAATCTTAGCGCCTTACTGATACCAATTGTTGGATCAAAGTGTCGCTAGAGGGGGTGAATAGCGATACGATGTCGTTAAAAACTTTTGCAATAAGTAAAAGCAAGTAGAGAGTGCACAAAATGAAATATAAAGTAGACAAGATATTTTTACGTGGTTCACAATCTTCGATTGTTAATCCACGGCCCTAGTGATCCTTGATCACGCAGAGGGCAATTCACTAAAACCACTCCTCCTCGCTGAGGTAGGAGCAACGACATAAAGAAATCAAGGCAAAGGGACACTTTTCCTTGTTACGATTAAAGCACAAAGACAATTTAAAGAAGTAGAACTTAAATAAATATACCGACAACTCTTATAAGTAAGATGTAGCTGTTGTCCGGCACTTCGTAGAGCAAATGTGAGTAGTAGTAGCGCTATTTACGCTGTTGAGAGCTCTTGAATTCTTGTTATTTGCTTGGCTTGAACATGTCTATTTATGGATATCGATCTATGAATTTAGACATAGGTAGTGTCCAAGGTGAGGTTCTTATCCCCAAGACTTGTTCATCCACATCCTTCGCTAACTCAAGGATGAGGTGTTTCATCCAACCACCTTGTGCCACCTCCAACCTCCTCAGGCGCTAACTCAAGGATGAGGTGTTTCATCCAACCACCTTGTGCCACCTCCAACCTCCTTGGCGCCAACTGAGGATGAGGTGTTTCATCCAACCACCTTGGCCACCTCCAACCTCCTTGGGCGCCAACTTGTTGGAGCCATTCAACTTGTGCCACATCATGGGAGCCAACCATCTTGTGCCAACTCACCTTATTTTGGGCGCCCACCACAAGGAAGCTTGGTGATGGTTTGATGTCCACCTGATGCCACATCACCCTTTGTACCAAAACACGAGTCAAGTCCAAATTCACCCTTGAAATTCGAGCCTTCTCGAGGTCGAACTTGACTAGCAATGACTGAGTCAAAGGGTTTTGGACCGCAGCAAAGTTAGCTTAAAATATAAAGTACGATGGTTCTAACCATCCGATCTCGACCTAGACCTTCCATTGGAGGTATTGGGCCTGATCTACGCTTAACGACCTTGCTTCGCCACACGAGCCACTCTTGTAGCCTCGCCTCCTGCCTTCACCCGAGTACCCTGCCTCCAAGTCCTCTCAAGGCGCTTCGACCACCCTGCTCCCACCGGTGTCGCAGACCTTCCGCTCAACTTTAGCATTTCTGCACACTTAATTGAGCTCGTAAGATAACAAATATACCCTTAACTATTGAGCCTTTTGCCATAATCAAAATACCGGTTCGACTTTGGTGCCCACTGCACCAACACATCGTTGTTGGCCGACCGGTCGGTCGGTCACCGTTGGCCCACCGCCCGCCATCCCCGGTCGTGGTAGGTCGATCGACTGATCGGTCGGTCGGCGACGACTGTTACGCCGACAACGATGGCGATGACGATCGGTGGGCGATGGGCGACGATCGACCTGCGGCCATTAATCTGTGGTTGGTCGATCGACGATCGATTGGGGCGGGATCGACGATTACGATCGACGACCAACCGCGGATCGGCCATCGACCGGCGCTCGATCGCGACCATCGCCTCACTGTGACAATGGTGGCGATTTATCAATGGTCGAAGCGAGACGACGATCGATGAGCTGGTCACGGCCGGCACTAGCCCAATCGACCGACCGATCAACGGGCAAGCGACACCCCGTTGATCGGAGGGCGACGATCGACCAACCGAGGGGCGGGCGACGGCTTGCCGACCGATGTGTAATGATCGATCGACGGCAGCGAGCTAGTCGCTCGCCGGTGACGCATCGATGAACGCGGTGATGGCTAACTGGCGGATAGCAATACGTACCGGAACGAGAGGGCGACGGTCGACCGACGATGAACTATGAAAAATAAAATACAATGTGATCTAATTATTTTAAATCTCAATTATTTAAAAAATAATAAAAAATGAAAAATGAAAAAAAAAATTACGAAATCTAAAATTAAAAAAAAATAGCATTGCCGGGATTATTAAATAATAATAAAAAAATGTTGTCGGGATTTTAATTCCGGCAACGTAATTAAAAAAAATAAAAAAGAAAAGAAAATTCATTGCCGGGACAAAAAAAAAATAAAAAATATATATAATCTGGGATTTAAATTCCGGTATTCATCCCCTCTCTCACTTATTTTCGTAAAAAATTTAAAATTTATCTATTTTCATATTAAGTTTACTGTTTCTGTCTATTTTAAAAAAAAAATCCTGATCGGCTAGCTTAAAGTGAAGTCCATTCTTCCTCTCATGTCAAAGTCAATTCCTCGCCAGCTGCCTTCTTCGTGCCGTCGTCTTTCGATCGATGCAACCTCGTGGCCGACGAAAAGATCACGGCGTCTCCATGTCGATTTCCTACAGGGAACGAATGAGCCACGGCTGCAGTGATACTACGGCACCCATTTTAATTTAATTCCCTATTTCTTTTTTTTTTCCTCCTAAAACAAAATTTAGTATTGGACGCCATCTTTTTCTTCCTATTTAATTCGTGGCCAGTGGAAGGACGATTTCCTACCGCGTGTGATGTTCTCAGATCATAATCATATCTTCTGTCGTTGATAATGATTGACGGACTTATATCGGATATAAATGTAGAAAATTCAATTCATTCTCCAGCATATGTGATCTCACAATAATTGTGAAACAGAGATTAGAACCTTTTCACTAACATGATAAATAGCTTATGTATAATGACGGTTATCAAATGATTAACTAATCATCAAAATTTAACTTTTGAAATTTGAGTTCCAGCAAACAAAAAAAAAAGGAAAAATATATAAATCTGTTGTTGTGGTTGTTTTAGGAGGTGATCATTGTAGCTAGATTGTCTGTCAATGTCCTCCTACGTTGCCTTGTGTTTATTCCCCCATTGAAAACTATAGCTGTTAAAATTTATTAGATATTTTTAGACTGTCAATGTCGTGCCCGACTGAGAGGAGAATGTCCACTTAGCAAGATCAATACAAATTGCTCCCTGTCGTGCATGTCGATGCAAGGAGAAGACGCTCAGTATTAAATTTATATATATATATATATATATATATATATTATCCTATAAATTTATAGATGATCCATGATCGCGAATGAACGTGATTTTGTGAATATTTTTATTATTCATTATTTGATCTTAAAATTTAAAGATTAAATTATAATGTACAAATAATCAAATAATAAATAATAAAAATATTCAATAGTACATGAATTATATATATAATTTATTTTATGCGTCGTGTATACGACGATTTCTCAATTGTCCAATATTCTTACAGAATTGCATAGATATAAAGAAATATACCATTATTTCACTATGTAATCTCCTTCTCTAATGAGCACTATAGCTCATCCCTAAATTCGTCGGAGTTGTCATCGCTCTTGCTGGATGGCGATCGAATTGTGATTGACATCAGAGTATGGTCGGATACTAGTTCGATTGCAGTCGCTAGCGGTCGTGGCATCGGCGACAACAATTCAATCAGATTTCGATCGTCACAAATTCGACTAGAATTCGATCCACACTAGAGTCCAATTAATTGGATCGTGACCGTACCACAGTGCTAGCGGTTACAATTTGATATATTCCAATCGCAATCCGATCCCTCGACGACGATGTCAAACGACAGAGGGTGTTCGGGGTCGCATGGGGTGTTCGGGCGTGGGAAAAGCGGAACTCGAGCGAGACGGAGCATGACAAAATTACTGTACATTCTCCGTGTGTGTGTGTATATATATATCTGTAAAAGGTTGGAATCCGTCAATCTAGAGACCCTCACCTTCCTGTTCCACGACCATTGTGAGGGAGGTAAATCACGGAGGACCATATGGACCTTGACGTGATGACCAAGACACGTGATGGTCCATCTGAATCTAGTAAAGGGCTTTAGACCTCCTCCGAAATTGACCATTGTCTTATCCGTAAGCTCCGTTGTATTTTAGTCACTACGTCATACTCATAGGGACACTCAGAAAATCAGTTTGATCCAATTTCGAATGAACGATAAATTAGTTATTAAAATAAATCTTAATAGCATTTATAATAGAAATGTTATAAAAATTAGCCAACTTGGAAAAGAAAAAATTATTAAATACTATATTATATTTCTTATTGTTGGAATTAATTGATTCGATTCAATCTAAGTTTGATCGATGAAAGAGCTTTTCTTTTTGCAGGCTCTTGAATTAGTTTGATATGAATCGATGATATGATTGAGAATGAGATGGAGTCCCCTCGGAAATGACAAAAGCGGTGTAGATTTGTAGAAGTGAATAAGGATCGAATCTCATTCTTTGTAAGGTAGAAATACTTGCACTAAGTCATAGCTCTCTCACTATGATCTTGGAACGAATCGGTGGGCGTCACCCAATGATTCAAAGTCTAGAAGGATCATTAGAAAGGTAGCTAGGGAAGTTATCCCTAGTGAGTACTTACAAAATCTAAGGAGCTATAATAGGTATTGGGTTCCTAGGAGCGTGATTTCATCACGCTAAATGGATTTAGAGTGTGTCAACCTTGAATGGATGAGTAATTAATCCAACTATGATAAAGGTGACACTTTAGGACATTTTCGAAGTATTGTAATACTTTGAAAATGAAATTAGAAATATATCCTAAAAATTTTTAGAATGTGCTAATAAAATTTGAGAATTTTGAAAAGTCAATCAAAATTGGCACAAAATAAGTTAGAGTCAATGGTGTGTCATTTTGAATTTTTGCACACATGGAAAATTGATTTATTATGACAAAAAGGAGTTTAATCCTAGTAAATAGCAATTAGAGTTGAAATTTAAGTATTCTTATAACTTTATATTTTATTTATCATGTTTTGTTTGTTAGACATCATATTTCATTTGATCATATAAAATGTCATAAAAATGCTTAAGTTAATATATCATGTTTGTATTTAGATTTTTCTTTAAGTCATGACATCATGATTATTGATAAATATTTTAAATTATGCACATCTTTTATGTCATGATTATATTCATGCATTAAGGTTAATAAAATTAAATTAAAAATAAGGTATGATTTGAAGTCCCAAGATAATCAAATAAAATTACCTAGATAAAATGTATAAGACCTTATATTAGGGAAGAACCAAAACTCACATCTCATAAAGACTATAAATTGATATATGTGTGTATTGATACATCCTAGACACATGTGAGATGTTAGAAAAATTAGTTAAGTTTAAGATGCATAGATGTTGCATCTAGATGAACTCAAACTCATAATATAACATAAACATAGAGGAATCATGAGAAAAATTAATGTACAAGTCATGTACATTTAGCCCATAGACCATGGTTTAATATAAGGTTTAAAAAATATTTTAGAAAACTTTGATGAAGTCTATCTTTTGATAGCAATCATCATTGATCATATTGACACAAAGTTAGACAAAACATTGAAAGGTTTCAATGCTTTTGAAGTTTGTATCAATCTCTTAAAATAATGGATATTTTAATTTAAAATTATTTTTCACCCATTGTATATCATATAAATAATATACGTATGAAATTTCATGATTTTTCAAATTACGTATATTTACTTATATTTTTTTTAAATTCAATTCTGAAATACTAATTTCTGCATTTGCAGACCAATCGACTGTTGCTTGGAGCAGTCGATTGATTGCTGACCTAGTCGATTGCTGAAGTTGACTTCAACTGAACAAAATTTGTTTAGCCATTTATCAATAATTTTAGGCTATCCTAACGTCTCCTAACCTTAGGATATACTTTGGAAAGTATTGGTGGTGAAATATATTGAAAATGATTAGGAGAGTTATTTAGGATGGAGTATCGGATTTTAAGGGAGGTTAAAATTCAAGTTTGAACTTTTACCCTTAGGAATTCTCCAAGGACATTGTTGGTGCAATGATCAAGAGGGAGTAAGCCTTTAGGGGGAGGTCATCCATCTTGGTATTGTGGATATTCCTTGATTACAAAGAGAGAGAAGTGAGGGATAGGTAAACCTTCATTATGGATTGCCTCTCATTTAGTAATATGAGTCTTATCACTATGAAGAGTGAAGACATCCTAGATGATTTTGGACTAAGGGGGAGAATGTAGGATTTCTTGGGAGATGAAATATTGAAAACCTTGGTAGACTTTTTGATGTATGCCAAAGGGGGAGAAGTGAGGTTTAAGTTAGGTAAATCTTCGCTATGATTTGGCATAAGAAGAGTTAAGTTGGGTTATCGTTAGCCTAACTTAAAGGTATTGTCAAACATCAAAAAAAAGAGATTATTGGTGCAATCGATCCAGGTCACAATTGACCAGACTCGAGTGAGACTCAAGTAGTGTTTTGATGTTTGACAATAGATTTGACCATTATTTGACAATATAGTTTGACCATATGACTAGTGGATAATTGTGATATCCAAAGTCATATAGGGGAGATTGTTAGAACAATCAACCTTGGAAGTCCAAGTTTGGATACTTGGCATGGAAAGTCCAAGAATGGTCTTGGCAAGGGAAGTTCAAGTTTGGATACTTAGCATGGAAAGTTTAAGTTTGGATACTTAGCATGGAAAGTCCAAGTTTGGATACTTAGCATAGAAAGTCCAAGAATGGTCTTGGCAATGGAATGTCCAAGTATGGATGCAATTGGAAAGTCCAAGAATGATCTTGGCCATGTAAGTCCAAATATGTAGTCTTGGCGATGAAAGTCCAAGCATTGAGGTTTAATAATGAAAGTCCAAGTATGGATGTTTGGTAATTAGAAAGTCCAAGGGTGAGATCTTGGCGACATAAGTCCAAGCATGTAATCTTGGCAGCGTAAAGTCCAAGCGAACCTTAGCAAGGAAGTTCAAGGGTGAGATTTTGACAGCGTAAAGTTCAAGCATGGAGTCTTGGCGACATAAGTCCAAATGAACCTTGACAAAGGACCCGATTAGCATTATATAACCGATGGAAGCACCTGGAGGCTAACACGAATGGTGAAGGAGTCGTGGAGGACTTAGATGGACCCTGAGGGCATGAGACTAATGAAGGTGGCTAGAAGGCTTAGGTCTAGGATAAGGATGATTGATCAAGTATGAGGGGATCATACTTGGGTTAATCTCATGTTTGAGATTTATCAGTCGACTGAGATTATGGGCCAGTCAATTGGCCAAGTGCACGACACTTGGGCGGCTAGTTTGACTCGAGCAGTCGACCGATTGTGTAGTCGACTGAGGCTCGACTACTCGGCTGTAGCTCTGGCAATCGACTGCCAAGGTTTAGCAGTCGACTGGACACTAAACAGTCAACTGCTAGAGTTGAGCAATAGACTAGACTTAAGTGGTTAAGGCACAGAAGGTTTGGCAGTCGACTGATAGTCAGGGCAATTGACTGATTGGCAACTTTCTAACATGAATTAAGTCTATGGTTTAGCAGTCGACTGAAAGGCGAAAATCCAGTTCGTGTGAGGCTTAAAAGGAGCTCGAAGGGAAGAGTTGATGGTTGTTGGTTCTTAAGGGATTTGAAGGGAAGTGCTACTGCAATTCTAGGTCTTCAAAGTCATTCAAAGCAACCAAAAAGCAAAGCGATCAAAAGCTCTCATTTGTAAAATATTTTCACTTTTATTTCTACATTTGCTTTTGTATTTCATTTTTGGTAGTATTATTGTTGTAATTCATATTGTAAGGGGTTTCTTCACCTCCGGATTGTATTCCGAGAAGAAAAAGTAGTTTAGTAAAGTAAACACTAAAGTCCGACTGTGGAGTAGGAATTGTAGCAGCCTCTTGATCTAAAATCTCATCTTGTACTTGTAATTATTTTGTGTATCTTGTTTATACTTTTATTTTGTATTCCAATGTGCACTAACAATCTTGTAAACGAGCACGAATGCGATCGAATCGAAGAAAGCGAAAAAAACTATTCACCCCTCTAGCACATCAAACAATCCCCAACAAGCCTAACTTAAAGGTGTTATCAAACATAAAAAATGGGGATATTGTTGGTGCAATCGACTCAGGTCACGATTTACTAGACTCGAGTGAGACTCCAGTAGAATTTTGATGTTTAACAAATGCATTTGAGTATGGATAATAATATGACTATGAGATGATATGGGACATTCGTGGTCATATGGAGATGATCGTGAAGTCAAGGAAGTTAAGGTTGACTAGATACTTGATGAGGGAAAATCCAAGTGGGACTTGGTGATGGAAAGTCCAAGAGTGGAGTTTTGATCGTGTAAGTCCAAGTGTGTAGTCTTGACACTAAAAGTCCAAATATAGATACTTGACATGGGAAGAGGAAAAGTCATGGTAGGTCAAAAGTGACTGGATGACTAAGCAAGGGAAGACCCGACAGGTCAGGGAGACCATGCTTGGCAAGGGAATACCCAGCTAATAAGGGAGAACGAGCTTAGCGGTAAAAGTCCTAGCAGGTCACGGTTGACTGAATGTTGGGCAAGAGAGAAAAGTCTAAGTATGGATACTTGGCAAAGGGAAAGCCCAAGGGTGGAGCCTTGGTAATGGAAGTCTCGACCAGAAGACGCGGTCTCTTGGCAAAGGTAGATCCAAGAGCATGACAATAGTTGATGGAAGCATTTGAAGGCTAGCGTAAGGATGAACAAGTCGTGGAGAACTCGGATAGATCCTAAAAGCATGAGGCTGATGGAAGTGGCTAAAAGGTTTAGGTCTAGGCTAAGGGTAAACATCAAGTATGAGGGGATCATACTTGGATTAAATCTCATGTTTGAGGTGTGGCAGTCGATTGGTCCAATGTTGCTGACTCCCGTTATGGGACTCGATTTTCAGACTGAGTGCTTGGTAGTCGACTATTGTATAGACATAGTCGACTGGTCGTATGTGACTCAGAACTCAGACATAGTGCTTGACACTTGTTGAGTCGACAAACAAGCTATGTGCTCGACAATCAACTGCTGTTGGAGAGCAGTCGACTGGTCGCAAGTGCTCAGGAAGTCTGAAGGGTAGTTGGGCGAAGTGAGAAACAGTAGCTCCGACAAGCAGTTGACTGCTATAGTAGATCAGTCGACTGGAGACTTGATAGCGACATGTCAGAAATAAGGCGCACTCGACCAACGCCTCAACTAGGGCTTAGTCAAGGCAGCACCTCAACTGACGAAGTTACCATTGAGTGGTAACAGTCAGAAATTAACCCGACGTGAAGCCTTTAAGAGAAGGAGCTCAAGGAGGATTTTACAGTGATTTTCTAGGAGATTTTGAAGGGGAAGTGTTGTTTCATTCCAAACATTCAAGGGCATCTCAAAGCAACCAAAACCATTTAAGTGATTGAGCAATCTTGTAAAGTGTTCTTTGTATTTTATTCTTTATTTATATTTGTATTTGCTTGTCTTGAGTTGTAAAGCTTTTGTACAAGATTTCTCCGCCTCTGATGTGTTGTCAAGAGGGAGATGAGGTTTTGTGGAGTAGACACTTAAGCTCGACCAGGGAGTATGAACTAGAGTTCTGAACCACGTTAAATCCTTGTGTCATGATTGTGTTGTTTTGTTCTTGTTTATTTTTGTATTCCGCTGTGCTAACATTTTGTAGAGACGAATACGAACACAATCGAAATGACAAAATCGAAAAATCACTATTCACCCCCCTCTAGCGTACCAACGGTCCCAACAAATTCATGCACCTCGAATGAAAGAAGTAGAGTTTTCATGTTCTGATCAAGAAAACTAGACACCGGACAAGAAGTCCAGTTGGGTCAGGGAGACCAGACAACTAGCAAGAAGTCTAGTTGGGTCAGAAGGACCGAACAACTGATAGGAAGTCTAGTTAGGTCAGGAGGACTAGATAATTGACAGGAAGACCTGGTGGATTAAGGATCAGACATCAAATAGAGGAAGTCCTTTGAGGACGGATAAACTTGAGGGGGTCCAATGTGGTCCTTCGTTTGAGGGAAGAATTGTTGGGAGTATTGATAATACAATCAAAGTCTCACATTAGTAAGATATGAAAAAGATCATGGGCTTATAAGATGAAAAAATATCTCTATTAGCACGAGGTCTTTTGAGTAAAATTCAAAAACAAAAATCATGAGGACTTAGATCGAAAGTGAATAATATCATACCATTGTGGAGATATATAAATCTTATAAGCACTAACAATATTCTAGTTGGCACTCGACAAGTCCTAGTCAACTAGGATCTCGATTGATCTGGCAGTCAATAAGTCTCGATCGACTCGAATCTCGATAGACTTGACACTCGATAAGTCTCAACCTACTCGAAACTTGATTGGTTCTCGACACCCAGCTAGGCTTAATTGGGTGAATAATGGGGATAGAAACCCTAATTTTTTATAATTAACTTGAGACTGAGAAAGGATTAATATGTTTATGCTCTAATCAATGGGATAAGAGTTTTTTTGGGAGGTTGATTCCAAGAAGCACATTGTGGGTGCAGGACACATTAGAGTTTCTCATTCGAGCAACATTATAATTTCTCTTCAATAAAATATAGAATAACTATATTAACGGTCTCCCTTCGACTATTCCACATCTAAAAGAGAAAGATAAATTGAAAAGTATTCGTGCGGTCAATCTCAACAATCCTAATTTTCTTGATTTGTCATTATATTTGAAAGAAAATTCTATAAATTTATTATAGTTAGGGATCGAATCGTGAATATTTAGAAGCCAAATTGAATGTCTTATAGCTGCATCGTAAGTCCGAGGGCAACATTAGAATTTCTCTGCTAAGTCATAGCCTAGCTCATGCAATAAATTTCAATGATATTTACATGAAGTCTTCCACTCCTTTGCATATGGTTTGAAGAAGTTAATGAAATTCCCTAGAGATGATCCGTTAGATATAATAACATAGATATTATTATAGATGGATAGGAATCGATTCTCAGCGTGAAATCTAAAATCCTTACTCGGGCTCAAAAATCCTCCACTGTTCTAACCAACGGATAAAGGAACATAGCTCATTTCCTCGTAATTTATTTTTCTTTATCATCATCAAAGCACCAACGATAAAGAAAGTTGACAACAAATGTAATTATCTTTACCCTACACAAGAAGTTAATGAAAGATTTTGACTGTTTTTAAATAATAACAATAATAAATCATTGAAGCTAATAACAAAAGAACATTAAATATTTTGATTAGGTTTTTAAGTACATCCAATTTATAAAAGTTCCCAACTACATCACAGAGAAGTACCTCTCAATTATTCTTGTTGAACATTATATTATTATTGTTGACAAAGACTATATATCTTCATGAAAGATAATATGCTTGAACCGGTAACTCTTCACTGTTACTCCAAGGTGGGGAAGGGGTAGCGAAGTGAAGGAACTAAGAGAAGATTAACCTTCCTCGAAGCACTTGCTCCAAAAGTTTCAGACATGTCAATGTCCTCTGCTTTCACTCCCTTTGGAAACGCCCAATCAAAGTGGAACAGAAGTTTAGACAACGTCATTTCTAAAGTCGTCAATCCGAAGGTCATGCCAGCGCACATCCTTCTACCTGCGCCGAAGGGCAAGAACTCGAAGTCGTTGCCTTTAAATTCTCTGTTGACACCTTCCTCGAATCTCTCCGGCTTAAAGCTCTCGGCATCTTTCCAGTATCTTGGATCCCTTCCTAGTGACCAGACATTGATGAGGAGTCTTGTTCCGGCCGAAATTGTGTAGCCAAGAACTTCAGTAGTCTCTTGACCCACTCGTGGAAACAAGAGGGGGAACGGTGGATGTAACCTTAAAGTCTCTTTGACCACTTGATGGATATAATTAAACTGTGGAACGTCAGTTTCCTCGATGTGACCTTTGTCTTTCATGGCTTCCCTCACCTCCTTTTGAGCTCTCTCTAACGTCGAAGGACGCAGCATGAGCTCGGACATAGCCCATTCAATGGTGTTTGCAGTCGTTTCAGTTCCTCCAGCAAACATATCCTGCTCGAAATAATCAATGAAGAAATCATTATAAATTTGTTAAATCTGTTGCTATATGAAATATACAGACAGTCACATATATATATATATATATGTATACTCACAATCACAACAGCCTTGATATTGTCGAATGTGATCGGCACCTCTAGGTTGCCTTCATCTTTGAGCCTGAGTAAAACATCAATAAGATCCTCCTCTTCACCTTCGTCGTGGTTCATCTGATGCTCCTTGATTGTCGCATCGAGGATCACGTCTAGTTTCTTGTGATATTTGATCAACTGAGTGCTGAATCCAGTGAGGACATCAACGACTTTGAGAGATGGAAAAAGATCACCGACGCTAAATCCGCTAGCCATTTTGATGACTTCTTTGATAGTCTGCATGAACTTCTTCTGTTGCGGGCACCTTCTCCCAAACGAAGCTTGGACCACGATGGAGTTGGTCAACTCGTTCAGCCTCTCCCCCAGGTTCACCGGCCTCCCGACAGCAGCAGCGTCGCAGACATCGCTCATGAGGCGACCGACCTGCTCCTTCCTCAAAGACACAAACGACTTGACACGCTTGGCGCCGAGCAGCTCCATGACGCAAATCTTGCGCAGCTGGCGCCAGTACTCGCCGTTGGAGAAGGCGATGTCGCTGGAGCCGTACGCAATGATCTTGGCGGCAGTGAACTCGGGGCGAAAGGCGAAGTTGGCGTCCTGCGCCTTGAGCACCTGCTGCGCACCCTCCCTGGAGCTGAGTATGATTTGGTCGACTTGCCCGAGGCGGACCTTCATGACATTCCCATGCTTGCGAGCCAGGTCGCGGAGCGCATGGTGGGGCAGCTTGCCGATGAGATGATGAATGCTGCCGACGAAGGGAAGCCTTGAGGGGGTGGGAAACTCCGGGCCCACGTGCTTAGGCTTGGAGCTGAAGACCCTCCTGACGATGATCAGGAGAACCAAGAAGATGGAGAGCGAGATGGGAAGAGACGGGAGTTGAAACTCCATCTGGATGTGCCTGCCGTGGCTTGGCTGTGACTTACGGGACTTATATAGCAGCGGCGGCTTGCTGTCCGTGACATCGTTAGCTGAGCTCGCTGCCGGCGTGACAGTACACCTCCACTCCCGTCGAAGTTAGCCACACTGCCTTCTCCATTACGGCGTCCGTGGATTTGACCGCATGGCTGATAAAAGGCTACGGCGTCTCCATGTCATTATTTGGAAGGTATCCTTAATTCTTTATTAACTTAATTATTATTATTTAATCTTAATTAAAGTTATTTTTTAAAAAAAAATATCAAAATCACTTTAACCATCAGGGTGCGTTTGGTTGGGGATTTTTGTTGATAACCTTGTTAGGTTATCAACAAAAACCTTGTTTGGTTTAGGTTATAAATAATTACCTGGTAATTGATTATTACTAAGTTATGAACAAAAACATTTTTAGGAGGAATCGGAAAACCTTAGAGAACCAAGGTTTTTGTTGATTCCTAGGGTTAAGGAAACTTTTTTCCAATATTATCCCAAATAATATATTAAATGATAATTTGTCAAAACTCAATCGATTTGTCGTCCGGCCGTCGGCCGCCGCTTGCCTTTGGTCGCCATCGCTTCGCCGCCGCTCGCCGCTTATCGCTCGCCATCATCGCCGCGCTGCCGCACGGCCGCCGCTGCCGCCGGGCTCGCCGCCGCCGTCTGCCGCTTGTTGCCGATCGGGCTGCTCGCCATTGCCGCCGGGCCGCTGCCGCTTATCATCGCCACGCCGCGCCGCTGCTGCGCCGCTGCCACGGCCATTACCGCCGCCGCCGCCGCCGCTGGGCTGCGCCATCGGCCGCATTGTCGCCGCTGCCGCCGCCGCCGCCGCTGGATCGGGCCATAGTAAAATGTTAAACTAAGTTATATATTAAAACCTCCAACCAAACAAGGTTTTTATCTAAGGTTATACTTTATTCCAAGATTATGTTTTATTCTCTGGTAATCACATAACTAAAGTTATGTATGATTACTTGAACCAAATGCACCATTGTAGCTATCACCGAGGGACTGCTATAATATGCTACTCATAATTGCTATAATAATTTTATGATGATTTTAACTATTTTAAAATTATTTTTATTAAATTTAAATAATTTTTATCGAATTTATAAAGATTTTTTCAATATAAAAATGCTATATATAGAGAGAGAGATTTTAAGTTAAATTGATCGTCGATATACATATTGTAACAACTCTTCTTTTTTTTTTTAATTGCCTTAGTAATAAGGAGATAAGGACACTTTTAATTTTAAAAAAAATCATACATTGAAAGGCTGAAAAAAAAACGATAATAGAAGATAAATTACGGTACCAAATGACCTCGTAAATGGAATAATCAATTGTCCCTAAAATAAATCTATCATTGTTTTATACTATTAATTGGAGATCAGAGCCAATTAAAAAAAAATTGAAAATGTCACATCAAACACTCCTATCCTACGACTGTCTTATGTCTAAGAAAGAGGTAAATTAAAAAAAATGCTCATGTGAATAATCTTAGAGTCTTAATTTTCTTAATTTATCATTTTATTTAGAGAAAATTTTTATAAATTTATAATAATTGAAGATCTATCTGTAAATATCTAAGAGTCAAATTGAACATCTTACAGTTATACTGTAGCTCCGAGAGAAAAAATAAATAAAATGAGAAATCATCGTATTAGCAACCCTCACGATTGCTCCTAACCATCGAAGGAAAATAAATCAGGATCCCAATTTACACTTATCAGCTGAGTAAATTCTGAAGGCTAAAAAAAATCATTTATAGTACATTCGCTCACAATGCTCTCGGTGATAATGAAGAAAAATAAATCACAGAGAAACTATATTTTTCAATCTGTTGACTAAAATAATTTCGGACTCCAATGAGGATTTTAGAAAAAAAAAATCCTTTAAAAGGAGAAAGAAATTAAAATTTATATGTTTCTCCCTCTAAATTTCTCAATCCTCTCAAACATTTAAGCTCCTGTTAGAATAGATTGACTTGGTGCCACCACAGGAAGGGTCTAATTGTTAATACATGTAGACATTGCATTATAAGATAACGGATCAATTTCTCATAAATATAAGGGTGTCGTCCTTCCATGCATTAGGTACTAGTCTCAATGGTCAAAGATCTACCATGATTTACATCCCTTATGATAATTCGAAAACAGATTGATAGGAGTCGTTAAATTAACGGATTCTAAACTTTTGCACCGTATAATAAATTGGACAATAATTGAAGTACATGGCTGGCTGACCAAGCTACCTACATAAATATATATATATATATATATATATATATATATGAAATAGATTTATTTCAGAAGATGAATGAGCATTTAATGCTTAAAAAAAAAAATCCCTAGATGATGCACAAGAAGCACGAGTGGAATATACAAAAGGTTAATTTGCAAGTGATCAGCAAACACCTGTTTGCTTCGCTTGCATTCCAACGAGGAAAAGGGACAAGTTGCCACTTAAATTAATTGATAGAGAACATCTGCTCAATCTAGTGGTCATTTTAAAATCGTTTAGGGAGCGTTTAGTTTTCATTTTCATTTTCATTTTCATTTTTTTTTTTAGAAAATAAAAAATGATTTATTTTTTTTTTATGTTTTTCAGTTTTCTAAAAAAACACTTTTTTAATTTTTTAGAAAACGAAAATGAAAATAAAAAATGATTTTTTTTATGTTTTCCAAAAAATATTTTTTTATTTTTTAAAAAAACGAAAATGAAAAATACCAATCAAATATTATTTTCTATATTTTTTCATTTTTTCAGAAAATAAAAATAAAAAATAATTTTTTTTTTACGAATCTAACTTTCCAAGGAAGACAAGGAACGTTGGTAGAGAAACTGGTGAAAGCGACTTGCAGTGTAGTCCTCCTGGATGGTCAACAAATTCGTCGGACTCAAAATAAAAGAGGACTAAAGCGAGGATTTTCACTCCGGAAAAAAAAATATAAAATCGTTATATTAATAATTTTTCATCGTTATTTTTATATATGAAGAGAGATAAATCATAGATGACTAATATAAAAATATAAAATCATTGCTAATCGTCACCTCACAAAATCTATCCTTTCAAGATTTTCACTCTCACCTTCTCTCCAATTTATTTGTTCTAGTAGGTGTGTGAGGTGCGGAATAGAAGAATGTCATCAAGAGGCAGGTCAATATTAATTGTAAGGATGTTGCTGTCAATTGAATGCAACGAAGTTATCGTTGGACCAAGCAGTATTCTAAAAAGCTTTGGCCAGTTACTCGCTCGCCGCTTAGACGGATTTTTTTTTATATTTTAAATATGCATAAAAATATATAAAAATATTTTATAATATCTAAAATTTTACGATCTATAATGAAAATAACAAAAATATATAAAATAATTCATATAATTCATTAATCTTATATCTTTGATTCTTTAATTTTTTTTTTTCAATTCATCTCCATATTTCTTCAACACTTCATCTTTATATCGATGACACGGTTGTTGCAAAGAGACGACATGTACGGTGACGGAGAGATGACGATGACACGATAATAGAGAGGCGGCGACACAAGGACAAAGAAAAAAAAAAGAGTTGAACAATCATAAAAGATATCGTGTGTCTATGCATGAAGCGGTAAGGATTTATTGATTTTGAAATTAAAACGATTGACCTGATTTCAATCATTAGACGATCTAAGCGCCGTCTATATAGCCTGGGTGATGTCTAAGTGGCCGATTAATTTGGTGACAACCTAGAGGCGTCACTTTTATAAAAGACGAGGCGTGGATGACCGTCCACCGCCTAGGCAGCCCTAGACAATGCCTTTTAGAATACAAGTCCAAAGGTAGAGAAGACCTGATCGAGCTAAGCTACCAAGGCCGAGTTGTCGAGTGATCAAGTCATTGAGTGATTGAATCGTCAAATCATCGAGTGGTCGAATGTCAAGTAGGCGAGGTTGAGTGGCGAGTCCTCAGAAACTAAGAAATCGAAACCTACGTTCAATACAAATTCCTTAAAATAGCTTCCATCCACCTCCGCAGTTCTTTAGGATTTTCTTGAGTTGTCCATTTTCCATAATACAACGAGGGACTGCGATCTCCATCAAACACTGATGGTCGTGATGAACCGACAGATATCCGAGTGCTTTCACTGGAGTTCTATCAAGCGGAAAGAGATACCTGACGACGAAGAAAGAGAGAGAGGAGAATGTAACTAGACGAAATTCTCTTTTGCTCAAGACCTTGGCTCCTATAAGAGTGTTCCTATAATTTATCGAATAAAAATCATTAAATTACTTTTATTCACCGCAGTGAAGTGTCTGTCATTTCAATCAGTAAAACAGATTCTCATTAATCACGCATGCAAAAATAATTCGGATGGTAAAATATTAATTTCGCTCGAACAAATTTTATCATGATCATTCTAATATTCAATACGCATAAGTCGCACTCGCATATAAATCACTTTGGTTCAGTACAATTCAAGTTTTGAACTTGCACCAATGTAGATATACACATTAGAAAGAGTCTCTATCCATACATTAAAACAATATAAATCAATGCATAGAACTAAAATTAAATCTCTTTCATCCATTCCACCACATTTTTCATTCACATTTATTTTATCTAACAGGTATCATTGGGCTTTCACATTTCAACAATAAAAAGTATAGTTTAAAATTTCTGACGACTCTAATTAATATAAAAGTCTTTAGCTTCAACCATTTATCAAAGCCCTGACGAACAACTTCCCTTTGCATTTATCAAATGCACTACTGAAGCGAAGCGATTTGCCGGTGCTGTTACAATAAAAAGCAGGGTACATGAATGCCTTTCTCAGGTAGGTAGTTGCTTTAACGAGCACGAACAGCTCTCGTTCTTGTATATCCATTAGGAACTGCTTACAATGTCCAATATCTCACTGTTTAAAGACTGACAACATATGAGGATCACAATTTCCTTCATCCTCTTGATTATATAGCTGTGTCAGAAACAGATTCAGAGGTTTAAGAGGATCAAACGGAAATTTGGATTCATGCCGGATCAAGGAATGGAACTTTAGTTTGTATCTTGTGCCAACGGATCGATCAACAGAACAATTTTCAGAAATCTACCAATATGTTTTGAGTTAGTAATAGAAAACATGAAAAGTTTAGAAGCTCTATTACAAAGGAATGTGAAGAAACTAGAGACACACTTGTACTAATTCTGAAAGTACTTTTTACCCCACGATTTTGCTAGTTAAGAACTTTTCCACATGCGTTAAATGTAGCAATTATCTCTCAAGGTACAACAATTTTATACAAATCGCAAGGCTCTCGTATCGAAGATACTTTTCGAACTCTCCCGAATGTAAGTATCAAATACTTATGTTTATATTCTGAATTCTATAAATGAATATGCAAAGTGAGGAACCTTACTTAAACTATATGGAGTTGAAAAAAAAACTCTTGGTTCAATCAAATCTGATTCATCTGACTTGAATTGGAAAATCCAAATCGCATTCAATCCTAAAGAACACATTGTCTCTTTACTTAGGTTCATCTGATTTATTCATTTTGAAATTAACGACTCAAATCAAATCCCATTTAAAAGAGTACTTTGTCCTTTCACATCTAAATTCTCCATTTTAAATTCAATATTGAGTCATTCGAAAAGGAGCACTTATATCCTCTCATTTGGATGAATCTAATTTGTCCATCTTAATTCAATCAGTCAAATTAAACCATGTCATTGACCTACACTAAGTCCATCTCATTCCTAGATTATGTCATGTCACTGATCCATATCAAATTAATCCGAGAGCCAAATTATGTAATAAGAAAGATTTCTAAAGCTCCTTGCGACCACACAGGCGTGCTCAATCGATACAATGCAATTCTTGGGTTGGGTCGAACCAATTAAATCCTAACGACACAAAACATAACATAAGGAAGGTTTAATAAATTTCTCTTTCAGACGTGAAACAATTTTATGTTCCTGTCCATGATAAAATTTATTTAGGTTCAATTTGATAATTAATTTTTCATTCATCCAAAATTAATTTTAAAAAATGTATCTACTCAAATTATATATTTCATTTTTCTGATCAAATTTTAAATTCATCAACGGAACCCACTTGAATTATTTCCCGAAATTTATTGGTCAAAATCCAATTTTTCAACAACTAGTTGTCACTATACTTTCAGCTCAAATTGATTTAACTGGTCTATCTATAGAAATCATGGTTGCCATTCAACGTGGTGATAAAATCCTAACCTTTTTTTTTTTATCGTTTTATCATGTATTTAAGTTACACTTCTCCCACATATTAGTATTTATGCCATCTTTTTTGGTAGCCCCACAAAATCACCTTTGTTTTTTTTTTAATTTCCTAACTGGCCAACATTTTAATCTATTTTTTACAGCTCCTGCTACAGTGATAAAGTCTTGCGCAAGACTTTAGAAACACCTATCGCCACATCAAATCTCTATCGTCTTCATCAGTATATTATTTCCTTATTGAATACTAATTTCAAGATATTTAAACTTTTCTTGAAATTTCAATATTCAGGCATCTTAGTTGCTGCCTCACTTCTTTTTTACCTATCGAAACTATATTTTATAATTCTTCACTTTTGGTTCCACTTATCATCCTTGGCTTCTTAATATCTTTTCTTCTATTCAAGTTTCAACTTTAATTTATTTACTCTCACAAATTACCTCTAATAGCCAGCATTAAATTACAAGCTGAAGATTTCCTTTTGGAAAGACATATTGGTCGTAGAAATCTATCTCGACCAAACAATTCGTAAACAGTAACCATCCATAAGGAGAGGCTTAGGATCAAATAAACTAATAGGAAACCGAAATAGACGAATTTACTTATTTGCACCCAAGGCAATACGTCCAATTGCAGCTAAATAAGGCTAAGGCCACACTTGATTGTTACCAGATAACATGTTCGGGAGTTTCTTATTGAAATAAAACCATTCGCTGTGCCAATAGCCAATGAAAACCAAAACTCAATGAGAATGCAACTGAAATCAATTTGATCACTAATGATGCAAACTGTCGAGCACAACAAACCGCAGTAAACAGGCATATCGAAGAAAAACTCAAATGCAATCTTCCAAGATGCTAATTGTATTAGTTGTTTTGTTTACAGAATAAAATTATCGCTGTATATTCTCATGGTGATCTGTGATGAGTATTCTGCAAGTAGGAAGCCATTATGATGAATCCAATAGAATAAACACAGATTTCCACTCGACCATAAGGTCTCTAAAAGTGGTAGAAACCTTGAAGTAATAAACAAAAGGAGCAATGTCATGGAAATCTATCCAATAGGACTTTTAGGTGGTTGGATGAAAGACAGTTTAACTAATAACCACCAAGCGGCAAGCGCATAGATGTGGGAGGTCTTAATCTATTGCAATGATAAAAAAGCCGACAGATATATACATAAGAAAAACAGGATACAAAGCCAAAGCTTTCCTTCTGGGATTTACTGCTGCACTCGTGAAAGGATATGCTGCCCAACAGCTCCAGGCCAATGTAATGGAGACCAACACTACCTTAAGTATAACATTGCTTACCAACATGCCAACTAAGGCTCCTACATCCAGGGGGAAGAGACAGTAGCCAAGAAGACTCAGACTTTGGAAGAAGATAATATGGCCACCCTGATAAACAAAAAACATGTCATCACAATCCAATTTACCATACAAAACTATAGGACAAATAAAACAAAAAAAAAAATTGAAACAGTAAAAAAATAGGCATTGTGAGCATGCCAGATTGCTCACCAATAGTAGTACATTCATTGTCAGAATAATAGCACCAGCGGCAAGGATTGCAAATGCAACAGCAAAAACTTCAGACTGTAAATATGAGCACAAAAGCATCAAAAAATGCAATTTATCCAAGGAGAAGATTTTAATAACAAAACAACAAAATATTGGGAACGATTAGAATTGATCATAAAGGGACAGAAATCACAGAGAAATAAAACAGGAGAAACAAAGCTAGAAAGTGAAAGTAAAAAAAAAAATACAGAAAACTGGGGCATGCCAACTCAATGGACCACTCTCTTGAGCTTTGAATAAGGATCAAACAACTGTGAGGCAATAATCCGAGCAACCCAGTTTCATTTGTTGATGATCTGTTTTCAGCAAACTCAAGAAACTGGTTCAAAGCATAAGTCTTTCTCTCACATACTCATCTCCTGGCTCAAGAAAACTGGTTCAGAGCACAAGTCTTTTTCTCACATACTCATCTTCTGGCTCTGTACAACTTTACCCCAGTATCTCTCCCACTAGTATCACAATGGATTTCTCATCCAAAAGCAGTGGACTGTTGAGATGAAGCGACAATGGAAGCAAGTATCATAAAGTCTTTGGTACCGACTCCTCTCGGGGTTTAGCTTCAGGATCAGAAATGCTCTTAAAATCATCAAACCCAACCAACTAGCTTGTTTCAATGATCTGCTCTGAAGAAAAACTAGCTGAAAGCAAAAGATTCTCCCCGCTGACATTTCAATCTTTAGGTTTTGTGAAAATTACCACCCCCCCCACCCTCCCCCCCCCCCAACTTTGTCATTCTTCTTTGTAATCAGTATCACCATTAAGCCATTGACTATCATGCCTTGTTTACTTGTAGAGAAAGGAAGGATTGCACAAAAATCGAGATCCTTTCCTCTGTTTATTAATGGTAAAATATCGGCCAAACGGATCAAAAAATCCATCCACAGATCATTATTTTGCATCTTCTTTGTCCGCCCAAAATCAAAAGGAACAATCTTTCTTTCTCTTCCTCCTCGTCACCAGATCACTCCAATCTCATTGCAGTGGTCTCAAGCGGCCTTGCTCACAGCTGCAAGGATTTGCAAGGCAGCCGTAAGCTGCTGCAAACTTACCAGAGTCCGGCACTGAGCTTCTTTCACTTTTTTCTTGCTTTTCTTTTCCTTTTCCTTCTTCTTTCCCCTCTTTTCTTTTCCTTTTCCTTTAGGAAATTTTTCCACTATGTAATCCTTTCCTTCTCTCATCCACACCTCCGAGTAAACAGAGCATTAGTCCAACAACATGGAAGATGGAATGATGTAAGATGCAGTGACGTGCTATCCATAGTAAAACAACACTGACCCATTCTTAAGCATAAGCAAACCAGAAAACACAGGGTTACCACAAATTGCTGCCTGATGAATATTAATCCATAGATAATGGGGAAACTCTGAATAAAGATATTAAAGAAAACTCATATAAGAAAAAGAGAAAACTAATGGAAATAAGATCGTAAAAGAGCAAAGTAAATTATCTTTAAATATTTGCTGAAAACAATGGAACAACGAGCTGAGAAGAGATGGAAAAGGATGAAGAGGAAGGATGGGAGAAGTCAGAAGAGAATGGAAAGAAAATCTTTTTCAAGCTGTCTGCACCAGGAACCACTAACACTCAAGTTGGAGTCCAGCCTCTAAAAAGGTCAAGATGTAAAGATGGAGGCTTGAATGCCATTAGTATGATAACAATTGCTCTAAATTGAAAATTGTACTATTTCTTAAGCAAGTTGCCACGTTAAATAAATAAACCAATTTCATCATGGTGTTGCCCAATAGAATTGACAAAGAGGCTCTTAGGGAAGTTTTTATTTGACTATTTGGGGCAACAAACTCTAGCAGTCTGCAACAGTATAATCAATATTATCACCATGTGCTTTCTTATAACTATTACCAAGTATAATTTGTTTCCTAAAATTGGAATATATCTCCACTTTCTGATTATTATTCCTAAGTATAATTTCTTTCCTAACACTGGCATATATCTCTCGTTTATGCTTAGTAAAATTCTTGGTTTAGTGGACATAAGTAGATAAGAAAAATGGCTCTCTAGGATGACAAGCTTCAAAATCATAGTATTTTAAAAAGCATCCCAGGTGTCCACTTAGATTGTCTGGTCAAGGGATTGCTTCATCTACCTCATATGCAGCCCCTTACATGTGATCATTTCAAAAAAAAGGATCTAGGTGGACAATACATATAGTTTAGGCAAGCAAGTAAACAGAGGGGGTTAAAATAAACCAGATTTGTTTTTTTAATCAAAATTAATTTACCTTAAAGTTATCCTCCTCATGCGAATTCCTCTCTCACGTGGACAACTGGCAAACAACAGAAGAAAGCAGATTTTTTATTCTTCCTCCTCTTTTTACTACTGTGAATCCTTCTCCTCTTCAAGGTAAGGTCTCCAACTTCTAGTATCTTCTCTATTTCTCATCTCTTCTAATTCTTACAACTTTTCCCATTAAAATATCTGCTGAAATAGTCATTGGAGACTGCAAATTACTTCTCGCCTCCAAGGTAAGATCACTGTCTTCATTATTTTCTCTTCTATAGTTCTCACATCCTTTAAACATCCCAATTCTTTCCGTTCAAAAAAGCTGCTAAAATAGTTGTTGGAGGCTACAAATTTCTTCTTCCTTTCCAAAGAAGGTCTCTCTATCTTCTTCTCCATATTTCTTATCTATTATTCATCCACTCTAATATTTACGTCATTCTCCTCAAAAACAACAGCTGAAATAACTAAAGGAAGCTGTAGAAATCCTCCATTCTACAACTTTTGTTCAACTTCACACTTCTCTCTCAAGTTTGAGCCAACTATTCTTGTTCCCATTTCTCAAATTGGTTAATATGATATTTTAATCTTCTTTAACTTATTATTTCTTTGAATATATTCATTTTATATAAGATCCAATAAAAGTCTCTAATCGTGTCTATTTCTTTAGCATTTATCATGTTGGTGCAATCGACCCAGGTCATGATTGACCAGACTCGAGTGGGACTCAAGTAGAGTTTTGATGTTCGACAATAGTTTACAAATGTGACCACATGACTAGTGGATGGTATGGGACATCCAAGGGAGACTATTGGAGAAGCCCAAGTTTGGTGACTTGGCAAGGAAAAGTCCAAGTATGGATATTTGGCAAGGGAAAATCCAAGTCGGTCAAGAGAGACCGGACACTTGGTGTAGGAAAGACCAACGGGGAGTTGGCGAGAGAAGTCCCGGCAAGTCTGGGAGACCATGCTTGGCAAATGAAGTCCCGGACGAGGAGTCTTGGCAGTGAAGTCCCGGAGGCGTGGCCTCTTGGCAATGAAGTCCTAGACAAAGAGTCTTGGCAAGGGAAGACCCGGCTGATCAGGGAGATCGAGCTTGGCAAATGTAGACCCGAGAGCATGACGATAGCCGATGGAAGCACTAGAAGGCTAGCGCAAGGATGAAGAGTAACGGACTCGAGGGATCTGGGAGGCGTGAGGCTGATGGAAGTGGGTTGAAGGCTTAGGTCTAGGCTTAGGGTGAGTATCAAGTATGAAGGAATCATACTTGGAATATTAAACCTCGTTGTAGAGGTATAGCAGTCGACTGGTAGGTTGGATCAGTCGATTGGGCTTCATTTGTAGGCAAACAGAAGCAAGCTAGGCTCAACCAGCGCCTCGACTAGAGGCTAGTCGAGGTCGCGCCTCGACTGACAAGGGATAGTCGAGCCGCGAGACAAAGAAGAGTCGAGACAATGCTATGGAAGCACTCGACCAGCGTCTCGACTAGAGTATCAGTCGAGGCGGTGACTCAACTGGAGGTGTCGACTGGTGCCTCGACCAAATCGTCTGGAAGGAGGCTCAGAGGCGAGGCGCGCTCGACCAGCGCCTCGACTGATGTCCAGTCGAGGCGCCGCCTCGACTGGAGTATGTGACTAGCGCTTCGACTGCTTTCAACACAGGTATGAAGACGGTGGCACAGAAGCAAAGTGGCTCGACTGGCGCCTCGATTGGCGAGGTGACCGTTGCACTCGGAAAGTTTCGACGCAGGTCTATAAGAAGGGGCTTTTAGGGCTTCTTCAGGAACGGTTCTTGAGCGATTATTTTGGAGGTTTTAAGGACGATTTGAAGGGAAGTGTTGCTACATTTTCAGAGCCTTCAAAGTCCTCCCAAAGCCAACTACAAGCAAGCATTCAAAAGCCCTAAATCTGTAACATCTATTCATTTGCTTTTGTATTTGTTGTATTTGCTTGTTTTATTCTGTTCTTATTATTGTAAGAGCCTTGTGAGAGGTTCCTCCACCTCCGGTGCGTTCACCGAGAAGGAGAAGTGATATAGTGGTGGTGTACATCACTAGAGTCCGCTAGGGCTTGCCCGTGAAGTAGGAACTAGGATTCCGAACCACGTAAAATCCTCGTGTTGTGCGTGTTGTGTGTTTTGTATGTGTATTTGTGTTTCCGCTGCGCACTAACAATTGTAGACAGGCACGACAATCGAAATCCATCAAGCGAACGAAATCGACGCGAAAAACATATCATTTAGTCAATTAGGGATTGGCAACATCGACATATGAATCTTGATTAGATGTAGACAAACAGGGTCAAGCAATCCTGCATGGAGATGTGGAAAATATCTCCTAAAAAAAAAATATGCTAATACCATTGCGTGCAAGCTTTTTGGGAAGATAATCAAGTTAGAAGTCCATAGATTTACATGACGCCTTGCTCATATTTAGGGTAATATTTCTTGATGTCAAAAGTTTGCTTTGAATATTTGAAAGATTGATAAAAAAAATAACAAGGAAAAACTCTTTCATGAAGGAAGGTAGAGGTAAATATTTGTATGAAGAAAGAGATTCAAGAAGTGGGTAGTAAATGGTAAAGAACTAAAGAGTAATATATTTATTCACAACTATTGATCCAGAAATTAGGGATGTTACAAGACTCAATGAGCCAGACCAACATAAAGGATAAATTTGTCAAGGAAGAAAGAGCTTAATCAATATGTGGATAAATGCTTTGATGAAGTAGGCATCCAATTTCATTGGGTTACATTAAAGACTATTGGATAGGGATGACAATTTTCTCCGAATCCAATGGAGGATCGGATATCCGATCCGAATGGAGGAGGATATGGAGGGATTTTTTAGATCCGATTAAATAATCGGGTATGAGGATTTTCGGATTCAAATACAAGGCGGATCTCATAGAATCTTATCCATACCCTACCAAATATCCGATTACATTGTTGGTGTTTAGATAAACTATTTTTAATATTTTGTTATTTCTTCTATGATGTTTAATTTGCTAATTTTTCTCTTTAATCTTTTTTCTTATTATTCTCTTAAGAATTTGGTAAATATCCATAACTTCATCAAAATAATTCAAATTTGAAAAAATACAATTGTAAATGGTGATAGGATATTTGGATAGGGTATACGGATATGGGGATGAAAATTTAATATCTGGTGGGGATGAGAATCAAGATGGATGTAATAAATGGAGATGGGAATGGGGACTGAGGATATGGAATCCGACCCATTGACATCCCTATTTCTAGATCATGGTAGAGACAATTGGTCCAATCATCTCAGGCTATAACGCTCCAACTTAACACGAACTTGGTGAACCTTTGCTCAAAAGAAGTGGTGAAGGCAAAAGAAAATTTGCAAGCACATAGAGATGCTTGGAAGAAAACTGGTTACACCACCATGATCGATTCATGCCAGATAAAAAGGATAAGAAGAATAATGAGCTTGTGTGTAAATTGTGATTAAGCACGACTTTCAATCGTGATCGATATCAAAAGGAAGAAAACTATATTAAACTAGAAACAAATCAAAGCAAGAGCTGGAGATCTGCTGTTACCTTCTTCACCGAAGCAGACCAAGAAAGGGTTAATCCGAGAAACACGATGAAGAAAAAAGGCCCCCAAAGATCCCAATCCCTGAGTGCCCTTCCCGGATCCTCTCTATCCGGGTTCGGAAATACTACCAGCTTCAGATTGCTCACGATTCTCGCTAGATCCCGCTTCACGGTGTCCCAAACCGGCTCCGTTAGCGTGTTGGCGGGCGAGCCGAAGGCATCTGCAGAGACGCCGGTCCTAGATCTTCCAGCCGGAGCAGCATCGGCCGGCACAGCCGGTACGACCGGGGGCGGGGAGGAGGATTGCGGCACCTTCTGGAAGGGAGGCAAGGGGGAGGAGGAATGGGAAACGGGGATGGAGGCGCGAGGGGGGCTGGGGGGACGTGCGGGTAGTACGGTGGCGGCGTGGACGGGGGCGTTGAAGAGGTTCTCGATCTCGTCGATGTCGGACTGTGAGGAGTGGTGGAGGGGGATGGTGTCCTCGTGCGACATCTTCGCCGGCCACAACGGTGGGGCGGACGAAGACCAAAGCGAGGGTTACGATTATTCACTGGACGAGGGAGACAGGCGTTGCACAAGCCACCAGAAGACGAAGTGAACAAAAAAATTAAGAAATGTATGGATCCGACCCGCTGAAGGTCTTCACGCGGCTCCGAAGGCACAGGGACACGAACTCCGACTAGAGTCTCTGTTTTGTTTCAAATAAAAATATGTTTTAAAATACCATTTATATTTTTTAAAATATTTAATATGATATAGTATTATGGTCATTGAGATTGGGTTTGATTTGAGTGTGGAAATAGAAATAAAAATAAGTTTGATAATAGGGTGGAATGGAAATGAGTTTAGTTATTCCAATAATATTGTTTGATTTATAAGTTGGGAATGAATACGGAAACGACGTCGATATCGTTATCGATTATCGGCCGATTGTCACGTCGATTGCTCACCGATTCGACACCAATGTCGACGCATCACAGCGTCACGCCGCGCGTCGATCGTCACCTCGCTAATCGTCGTCATTGGTCTCGACGATCGACCAATCGCGGCCTACGGCCGATCGCCGACGATCGTTTATCGATCACCCGTCATTCTCATTTCCAAATTCACCGTTTAGATTGAGTTTCGTTGATTCCCAAATATTTAGAAATCATTCCAAATTCTCAATCCTAAATTTATTAACTAAACATCATTCTCATTCTCATTCCATACACTTCAATCAAACACCATACGAATAAATTAGATAGTCGTTGCACTACTGTTTATCTCGGCATTAAAAACAAACAAAAATCTGTGAAAGGGATGATCATGAATATGAAGATGGAGAAATTGTTAAATATGGAAAATTTAAAATACCAAAATAAAATGGCCAAAGAATTAAGAAATTTATCCTGGAAATTTTTCGGGATTTTTAGGGAAATTTTAGAAATTTTTCCGGAATTATTTTGGATTTAAATGGAGCATATACGGGGATAAAAAAAATAGGCTTTTAAAGGGCCGGTTTAGATGAGTTAATAGAATTAATTAATATAGGTTATAGATCTAGGTTTTTCCTATTTCTCCCGAGGTTTTCGCAGTCGCGCCTAATTTCTCCTTTTCTCGCGATCTCCTCCCCGTGCGTCGTCCACGTTCCCGTTCGTCAATTGCCGAGCGTCCGCCGTCACGCGCCCAAAGATCTCTGACCAGACCTCCTCGCACCGTCGCGACCAGACCTCCTCGTGTCGTCGCGACCAGACCTCCCCGCGCCGTCGCGACCAGACCTCCCCGCGCCGTCGCTCCTATCCTCGGCCAATTCCATCTATGCAAGCGACGGCAAGCGTTCTCGCCAGTGGCCACGGACGAGCCGGCGACGAGCGCACGACCGGGAGTTGGTGGCAGCGGCGTTTGCGCCTAGTGCGGATCAGGGGCTACGATCCTTGCCGAGCCTTCTTCTCTCCCTCTCACAGTTCGCTTCTCGTTCTTCTTCCTCGCAGCGGCCGCGACCACCCTGCGTCGGTGCTCGACGCGCCTACAAATGAGCGAGCAAGGGGGAATTTGGTCCTGCGGGCGTTTTCGATCGAGGATTAGGTAATAGTCGATTCCTTCTTACCTAGGATGGAATCTAAGTTTCAAGTCGTGAATTTTTCCTTCTTTAAGCTTGATGCATTGATAGGCGTGGTGTTTGAGCGCGAATTTGCTCAGAGGAACCAAGCATAGGAGGAGAGTTGGCTGCCGGTGGAGTTTTCTAGGACTGGTAAGCTTCGATCTATTCTTTTCCTATTAGCTATAAATTGCTAGATCATGTGTTTGTCGATGTGTTGTGATCTGTGATGAGTGGATGAAGCTAGTTCGGCTGTGGAGGAATGAAGAGATAGTGGTGGCTGTGATTTGGGGTTTTGACAGATTGAGAGGGATGTGAGGTTTTATTGGGTGTCGATGTGGCTGTAGATACAGTTAGTGCGGCTGTGAAATTGAAGGTTGAGGATTTGGGATAACTAGATCAATCTAGTTGACCGGGATTTTTATTTAGCATTTGGGTTAATAGGTTTAAGTCTGAAAATCGGCTTAGGATTTGATTTGACAGTGGATCGTATTTTAGTGCTTAACAATAGTTATGTTGTATGCAGATTTCGGTCACGAGTTAGGTCCACGGGCGTGAAGATTTATAGTATTTCGAGCATTTAATCAGGCGGATATTTTGACTTATCTTTTAGATATAGTCAAGTTGATATGCTAGTTAGGATAGCTTGCAATAATTTTCATATTTATATGTCTACTATGTTTTTGGTGCCTACTTGATACATGCATATGATAGGTTATGATTATACCTTCCCTGTTTTATTTGGATCATAGTTACTTGGATTATGGATATGTACATATTGATTGTGCATATTATTCGGATAGATGTATTTAGTTGGATTTACATGCTTTAGTATCATGCACCATCTTGCATGATTGCATGCTGGCTGGACGGGATTCCTTTATTGTTGAGCCCGCAGCCAGTTACATGGCCTGCACACACTGCCACTCATGAGTTAGTGGTACATCAGGAGGGTGTGTGCAGTTGCTCTATCAGGCTCCGCTGATCCGCTCATGGGTAGCGATGAGGCAACGTGGTAGCGGGCAGGGATCCCTCCTCTGGTCTATGACACCGGGAGATGAGAGCTTAGCTCCCCCACTCTGTTTGGGGCAGGAGGATAGGTGTACTCGCGGACATCCACATCCACTCGGTCACTCGGGAAGCGATGATGGCGAGAGTGCCGCGGTTGTCATAGCCCTACCCACTCGGCTTCACCATCAGCGTGTGAAGGCGGTGGTAGCGTCGGGGTGACCATGTCATTTGCACGGCATGCACTTTGCACGGATCGCATTTGTATTGTGTTTACTGCATTATTGTATTGATGCCTTGGATATTGCATATGATTGTCATGCATACAGGATTCATATTCGTATATGGTGATGACTTTATCTCTTATAGTAAGACACATGCTCCTATATCAGGGTAGGAGATTCAGGTGAGTACAGTCATTTTGCATTTATTTCTTGCTTACCCGATATGTGAGACTGTACTGGCATGATTTTTATTGTTAGCTATATCTTACTTTGCATATCGACTATACCCGCTTAGTTCTTTGAACTTACCCCATTGCTTTATATCTATTTCAGGATAAAACTGTCAGGAGAGTACAGCTGTCAAACCCCACTCGTCGTGAAAGTTTTTATTTGTTATTTGTTTCTATGGTTTGGATATTTTGATCAAAAGACATATTTAGGATTGGAGTTGGATATTTGTATTCGTGGATTTTTGGTGTCCTTATGGACCTTTATTCGGTTTTGTTTCGATTAGATTTGGTTAGGTATTCCTGCCCAGATGGCAGAAGGGGTAAGTCTAGTTATTGTGGACTGGTTACCATTTACTTTGATTGTTGGCCTGAGGCCTTATTACCTGCGTGGGTTGTTTGGATTCCGGTCGTGTTGACCGATGTATAGTGGTCGTGTAGGTCTTGTATGAAATTGGGTATTGTCACCCGTACAGGGGAGATGTTGTCGGATTTTTGGTCTGGCGGGGACTCCCTCGGGGTGTGACAATTTATTTGGTATCAGAGCGTAGGTTTCCGAGTTCCTTAGGGTCTTTGGGTTTTCGAAGTTTGTCATGTTTGGCAGGTTAACTAGGGTATTTTCGGATTGGTATGGATTTCCAACGATTTTTATGTTTCGGAAATTCGAGGTATTAGTGACGAGGTCAATTTGGGGATTTGGCGACAACAGGACATCTCCAGACAGCTAACAGGTATATAAATTCTAGAAAATTTTCTAGATTTAGTACATATTTGTATTGGTTATATTGGTTATGCGGTGATATCATGTTTTGTCTAGTCTTGATTTAACCTGATATCTGTTAGACTAATAGATGTTTAGGTTGTTGGTTTATCGTTAGCATATGATTATTAACTGCTATTACTGCTATAGGTAGCTAGATATCATTGTGATGTAAATGATTAGATATTATTGGTAGATGTTTGCCTATTACTATTTGGACTAGTATTAGGATTGGACTAGTATTAGGAGTGGACTAGTTGAATAATATGACTAAGATGGATAAATTCGTAGAAGGTATATGTTGAGGTTCTTTGACTCTCTAGATCCTAGTGCATGATGACATGATTACATTGCTTACGTAGTTTAGGGTATATATAGGCACCTGATGCTTTATTGAGTATTGCCTTGACTTTGTTCTGGTATGACCATTTAGTTATACCCTAATTAATTTCAGTCATTGATTCCTGTTAGTATGACTATGTTGTCGTTTATTAGACAGCGTGTTATGTGATTATGTGGTTATATTTTTTTTCGGTGGATACCATGATTTAGACCAGTAGAGATAGAATAACTTAGATGAGGTTATTCTGTAGGAGTGGATCTCAGGAATGAAACAACATTAGTAGAACCCTAGGTGTTGAAATCCTAGGCGTAATAACCCGGATGTGCATATTGGTATATGTTTATCTATTTACTATTTCAATGATATGGTGATCGAACCAGTAGAGTTCGTATGATTAGGATGCGATTAATCCTTCGAGGGTATATATAACATTGTTCATATCTCGACTGCTAACTATATCTCCCATTCTTGGTTGAGAGAGAGTCTGCAGTAGAGTCTCTCTATGGCTGCTTTGGATAATTGTGGTCAATCATGCCTCCTAATCATGGTTGAGATGACATACTGTAAGGTTATATTCGTTCGGAGTTGGTGATAATCAGATTCGTACGACGCCTGTAGCTAGATAGCTACTTTACATTTTAAGTACCCACGAGATATGTTCGTAGTAGCATGTTGTAGCATGCCTGATTGAGCTAGTAGCAGTGGAATAATTGAGGCTTAACCCTCTTGCCGGGCTTGTTAGTAGATTTGTTGTCCTTATTGGCCTTGATAGACATTTCCTGGTAGCTGGGACGAAACCTTATGAGCAATCGTCTCGACGTGTTGGTTAGTGGACTTGTGATTTTTATCGATTTTGATAACCATTCAGGTTAGAAGGGTTGAAACCCTAGACTTAACCATCTCGACTTATTTATTAATAAGTCGATGATCTTTACCGGCTTTGGTAAATATTTCGTATTAGAGGTGTTAAAACCCTCGCTTGACGCCTCAATGGGTTAATGGTAGATCGATGATCTTTGTCGACGTTGATGGTCATTTTATGCTAGATGTATTGGATAACTCTAGGCTTAACAACCTAGGATAATCGACTGCCCACGCGACCTATTAATGGTAGTATGCTAATGCCTGCAGTCGATAACTAGATATCTATATACTGCCTGTCTATCCACGAGTCCCATTCGTGGTAGCATATAGTTGCGCGTAGACCGTGCTATTGATTGTCGGCCCATGGGTTACGTTCGCAGTAGCTTATAGATAGTTCCCTTTTTGTGCGAGAGCCACAAGACTTTGTCGTGGTATCTGGATGCGCATTGCTTGTAGATTGCAGGGGTTGTATATGTTACGGGTATATTTGTTATACCGCCGACCAGGATAGTAGTAGACTGATATTGGTACTCTGAGGGTTGAGTTACTCTAGCTTGTTCCCTGTGACTTCCATTATGTGCATTATGATTATGCACTATTGTCTATACATCCACAGAGTGGTTATACTCACCCCCTCCTCACTTATCCTCTAGGTTAACTGATGGAGGACGTGTCCGGTTGACCTACCTTCGAGTCGCTCAGAGAGTTCCTTGCCGTGTTTGTTCTACTGCATCGTCGGGATGCCGCTTTATTTATTTTATCGGTATTGCATTTTGTTATGCACTTTGGATTTTGTCGCAGTTTGATTTGGGGTCATAAAACTATTTTACTTTAATTGATATATGTTTAGTCGTGCATGCATGCAGTTATTAAAATACTAGTATTTCTATAATTATTTCGAGGTTTTTACCAGATTTGGTCCAGGTATTTCTGGATATTGTCACTAAGGGGCTCCTCTGTCATTTGGATGACGGATATGCCCCCAGGACGTGACAATTTTATTGGTTTACGGTTTTGGTTTGTGGGTTTTGTGTTTCGAGGATTATCTTTTCCTTGGATTTTTGGGAGTTCTCGGGTTTTAGGATCAAGAGAGCTGAAGGATATCTCTGAGCTATAGGAAAAGTATTGTCTTTAGTGGTTACAATACTTTAGTGGTTAGGAAAAGTATTGACTTAGTGAAATTGCCCCTACTCATGGTCGGGGACGAGGTCGAGGACATAGTGACCTTGCGGAACCTAACGATGATTTCAGAAGTACGGACTCTTTAGAGGTGCCGACTGATGTCGAAGTAGGAAACTAGGGATTTGGCCTGCTAGCCACCAATTTGAAGAACAAGGGGTAAACCCTCAGAAAATATCAGTCCCTACTAAAAGTGATTTGGTTATGGATAAGGCAGGTATGTCTACACTGGTCAAGACGATGAAAGGTCATTTTACCTTATTATAGGAGGTGTTGGATGGGATATTTTTTTGTCCCGGTATTTCTTCCAGAGAAGATTCGAAACTCTTTGTTAAAAGAGAGATGGACCTTTGAGATTATGCGTCGATTTTCGATGATAGAATGCGGTAGTTGTGGAAGGAAAAGAATATCCTTCATTATGGATAGAGGATCTACTTAGATCAGCTATAGGGCACCTGCATATACTCTAGGATTGGTATATGACCGGTGTGTTGATATTGTAGTGACATGGTGTCATACAATTATTATTGTCATTGTGATGATTGTTATATCATCAGCCTAGAGTAAAGAGAATGCAGTTGTATAATGACGACAATTTCATACTTGGTATGAATTGTATGAGCTTATGATATCTTATTAGACTTATTGACGACTTAGTCGTCCAGGGATTTGGGAAGTCGTGTATTCTGGACACGATTGGATTAGTTGTGGTCGTTGGATTGCGTAACTTGGCCACTGTTGAGGGTGGTAGTTGGAGTTGCGCACTTGGTCACTGTTGATGGTAGTTTTCTTGGTATTGTTTTGATTATTATCATATATATGGATAGGATGCTTTAGCAGTACTACATCGCTGACTGGTTGGACTAGGAAGGTGATGGAATTTACTTGGTCTTCAGCTTGTGAAACTAGTTCAGGGCAGACGATGGTTGACTTTTATGCCAGTGTTGAGTAATTGTTGAGTAATTATTCTGGTGTGGATGGAAGGGTAGTATATATGGATGCATCATTTCGGGGATCGGAGCGATTCCGATGCTATTGAATAAGACGTATCCTAAGCTTACGGCAATTAAAGGACTGCGAGATAAGCCGTCATATATATGACGTGGACTTCGCAGTTATTATGTTGTTTTGAATAGGTGAAGAGCAGAAATGCTCATGGAGTTTTGGCTAACTACTGGATAGCTACTATAGAGTAGCTGGAACACAAACGGTTGTAACAAGGAAGTTTGGTCGCGATAGCCTCCCATGCACTTACAGAGTATGTGGTGGAGTGAATTTTGGACGGTAGATGGACTACCGTCTCTGAATTCGAGGAAGATAATGGTTTCCGGAGTTGCATTAGTTTAAGGAACAAATGCTTCAGGAAATTCCGATTTCAGAATGGAAGTGAAAGCGTATTATTATAGATGTTGTGGTGGGTTTGCCTAGGACACATCAAGGCCATGACGCAATTTGGGTAGTCGTTGACCGACTAACCAAATCCGCGCACTTCTTAGCGATTTAGAAGATCAACTCTTTGGATCAGTTGATAGGGTTATATTATCGGGATATCATCAGATTGCATGGTGTTCCTTTGAGCATTATATCAAATAAAGATCTCCAGTTCACGTCTCGGTTCTGGCAGAGTCTGCAACAGGCCTTAGGCACGCAACTTCGTTTTAGTACTGCATTCCATCCGTAGATAGATGGACAGTCTGAGCGAGCCATGTAGATACTAGAGGATTTGCTGAGGTCCTGTGTTATGGATTTCGGGGGCAACTGGGAGGATCACTTGCCATTAGTGGAATTCGCCTACAACAACAGCTATCAATCGGCTATCCAAATGGCCCCGTTTGAAGCATTGTATGGTTGACAGTGTCGTACACCCACCCTTTGAGAGGAGGTTGGGGAGGCCCAGTTGCTAGGACCCCAGAGAGCTCAGCATGAGGCATAGTTGGTCCGTATTATCAGACGTAGGATGACAGAGGTGCAGGATCGTCAGAAGAGTTATGCAGATCGGAGACGGAGACCTTTAGAGTTCTCTATTGGTGATCATGTATTCCTGCGAGTCTCACCCACGAAAGGGGTAAAGAGATTTGACCTCCGTGGTAAGCTAGCTCCTAGATATATTGGTTCGTTTGAGATTTTTGAGAGGATCGGAGCAGTCGCTTACTGCCTAGTGCTACCACCATCTTTGGCTGGTATCCATGATGTGTTTCATGTGTCCATGCTGAGGAAGTATGTGTCAGACTCTACACATATTTTATCAGATGTGTCAGGTTCCATTCAACCTGATGCTACTTATGCGGAGGTTCCGGTATGGATTTCGGATCACAAGGAATGACAATTGCGAAACAAAATTGTGCGACTTGTCAAGATCGGGTGGAGTCACCACACTGATGAGGAGGCTAATTGGGAGCTTCAGGAAAAGATTTAAGCTCAATACCCCCACCTGTTTACTTAAGGTATGTGAGATATATTTTTAGTACTTGTGGTATCTCTTACTCATTATGCATCTGAGTAGGAAATTTGGGGACCAAATTTTAATTAGTGGAGGAGAATGTTAAATATGGAAAATTTTAAATACCAAAATAAAATGGCCAAAGAATTAAGAAATTTTTCGAGATTTTTAGGGAAATTTTAGGAATTTTTCCGGAATTATTTTGGATTTAAACGGAGCATATACGGGGATAAGAAAAATAGGCTTTTAAAGGGCATGTTTAGATGAGTTAATAGAATTAATTAATATAGGTTATAGATCTAGGTTTTTCCTATTTCTCCCGAGGTTTTTGCAGTCGCGCCTAATTTCTCCTTTTCTCGCGATCTCCTCCCCGTGCGCCGTCCACGTTCCTGTTCGTCAACTGTCGAGCGTCCGCCGTCGCGCGCTCAAAGATCTCCGACCAGACCTCCTCGCACCGTCGCGACCAGACCTCCTCGTGCCGTCGCGACCAGACCTCCCCGCGTCGTCGCTCCTATCCTCGGCCAATTCCATCTCTGCAAGCGACGGCAAGCGTTCGCCGCGGTGTACAGCGGCGAGCCGGTGGTGGCGCGACGGAGTTAGTGGCTGGCGTTTGCGCCTAGTGCGGATCAGGGGCTACGATCCTTGCCGAGCCTTCTTCTCTCCCTCTCACAGTTCGCTTCTCGTTCTTCTTCCTCGCGGCAAGCGGTGCTGACCACCCTCGTCGGTGCTCACGGACGCGCCTACAGTGAGCGAGCAAGGGCTGGGAATTTGGGTCTGCGGCGTTTTCGATTAGGAGTTGTTCTTCCCGATTGTCATTGGAATTAGGTAATAGTCGATTCCTTCTTACCTAGGATGGAATCTAAGTTTCAAGCTGTGAATTTTTCCTTCTTTAAGCTTGATCTGTTGATAGGGCAGCGGTGTTTGAGCGCGAATTTGCTCAGAGGAACCAAGCATAGGAGGAGAGTTGGTTGCCGGTGGAGTTTTCTAGGACTGGTAAGCTTCGATCTATTCTTTTCCTATTAGCTATAAATTGCTAGATCCTGTGTTTGTCGATGTGTTGTGATCTGTGATGAGTGGATGAAGCTAGTTCGGTTGTGGAGGAATGAAGAGGTAGTGGTGGTTGTGATTTGGGGTTTTGACAGGTTGAGAGGGTTGTGAGGTTTTATTGGGTGTCGATGTGGCTGTAGATACAGTTAGTACGACTGTGAAATTGAAGGTTGAGGATTTGGGATAACTAGATCAATCTAGTTGACCGAGATTTTTATTTAGCATTTGGGTTAATAGGTTTGAGTTCGAAAATCGGCTTAGGATTTGATTTGACAGTGGATCGTATTTTAGTGCTTAACAATAGTTATGTTGTATGTAGGTTTCGGTCACGAGACAGGTCCACGAGCGTGAAGATTTATAGTATTTCGAGCATTTAATCAGGCGGGTATTTTGACTTATCTTTTAGATATAGTCAAGTTGATATGCTAGTTAGGATAGCTTGCAATAATTTTCATGTTTATATGCCTACTATGTTTTTGGTGCCTACTTGATACATGCATATGATAGGTTATGATTATATCTTCCCTATTTTATTTGGATCATAGTTACTTAGATTATGGATATGTACATATTGATTGTGCATATTATTTGGATAGGTGTATTTAGTTGGATTTACATGCTTTAGTATCATGCACCATCTTGCATGATTGCATGCTAGCTGGACGGGGTTCCTTTATTGTTAAGCCCGCAGCCAGTTACATGGTCTGCACACACTGCCACTCATGAATTAGTGGTACATCAAGAGGGTGTGTGCAGTTGCTCTGTCAGGCTCCGCTGGTCCGCTCATGGGTAGCGATGAGGCAGCGTGGTAGCGGGCAAGGATCCCTCCTCTGGTCTATGACACCGGGAGATAAGAGCTTAGCTCCCCCACTCTGTTTGGGGCAGGAGGATAGGTGTACTCCGACAGCATCCTGTCCACTCGGTCACTCAGGAGCAGTGATGACATAGTGCACAGTTGTCATAGCCCTACCCACTCGGCTTCACCATCGCGTGTGAGGCGGTGGTAGCGTCGAGGTGACCATATCATTTACCAGACTGCATTTGTATTGTGTTTACTACATTATTGTATTGATGCCTTGGATGTTGCATATGATTGTCATGCATACAGGATTCATATTCGTATATGGTGATGACTTTATCTCTTATAGTAAGGCACATGCTCCTATATCAGGGTAGGAGATTCAGGTGAGTACAGTCATTTTGCATTTATTTCTTGCTTACCCGATATGTGAGACTGTACTGGCATGATTTTTATTGTTAGCTATATCTTACTTTGCATATCGACTATACCCGCTGAGTTCTTTGAACTTACCCCATTGCTTTATATCTATTTCAGGATGAAGCTGTCAGGAGAGTACAGCTGTCAAACCCCACTCGTCGTGAAAGTTTTTATTTGTTATTTGTTTCTATGGTTTGGATATTTTGATTAGAAGACATATTTAGGATTGGAGTTGGATATTTGTATTCGTGGATTTTTGGTGTCCTTATGGACCTTTATTCGGTTTTGTTTCGATTGGATTTGGTTCGGTATTCCTGCCCAGATGGCAGAAGGGGTAAGTCTAGTTATTGTGGACTGGTTACCATTTACTTTGATTGTTGGCCTGAGGCCTTATTACCTGCGTGGGTTGTTTGGATTCCGGTCGTGTTGACCGATGTATAGTGGTCGTGTAGGCCTTGTATGAAATTGGGTATTGTCACCCGTACAGGGGAGATGCTGTCGAATTTTTGGTCTGGCGGGGACTCCCTCGGGGCGTGACAGAAATGCTCAACTCTTACTTTTATTTTCCGCTCGGAGAGGATGATGGACTTCAAACAATTACCCAGTATCATGAACGAGGAAAGACAACCCAAAATTAATATGTCCAAATAGAGAACCGACCTCGCCGAGACGACGATGTCCAGCAGCGAGTGGCCCATCCCATGATTCGGAGGCATACGAGTCCCAAAGATTTGCCTGTGTTGGTTCGTGCCTGCGAAGGGGCAAAAAAATTATGCCCACGTAGGACATGGGATAATGGATGATTTTACTATCTCGTCATCTCTTCCATCCTCCTTTTCTGTTTATATATTTGTTTTCTTGAGAAGAAGAAAAGTTGTTGATGATGATTTAATTGGTTGCATGTGAGAAAAGAGTCGTGAGATTTGATTGGGAAAGAAATTCTTCTTGTGTAAAAGTTGTGAATAGACAATTAAGAGTTCTTGTGTACAGTACTTTGCGTGAAGACACGCAAAGTGCATCCTTATTGAATAAAACAAGGGACAATCGTCATCATCGGAATTAGGGTTGCGATGTTGTGGTACTATGGTGGAAGTTCGAGTTGATCTTCATGATTTCCATTCCGACTGTGAGCGTTCTGCGAGGATCGAGTTTGTAGCAAGATTCCTACCCATAACAGTTCTAGATCATGCACATCTACGTATTTAAGATATATTTGTTTCCGCAATATTTCATAAATATATATAAATATTATTTTTTTCTTTTATTGGTATCAATGACAAGTTGAACAATGAAATCATTCAACAATTTCTTGAGTTAAAACTCGAGAAATGGTTGTTGATCGTGAAAAATAATTCTCGTCGAAGATGATGAACAGTGCTGAAATTGCGCCCGAGCACAGTAGGGGAAATGTGGTGGAGCATTGTTGGTGATCTGGCGCAGCAGCAACCGCGTGAGAAATCATGGAGCCCGAGTAGAGAAACAGTGAATGCACCGTTGTTGCTCGCCTATGTGTGTGACGCTCGTGATCATGCAAAGTGCTCGACAATCGACTGTTTGGAAGAAGCAGTCGACTGGTCATGAGTCCTCAGTCGCACGAAGAGGTACTCGGCTGCGAGCACGGTGCTCGAGATCACACACGGTGCTCGAGATTATGTACAGTGCTCGGGATCACACATGGTGCTCAATAAACATAAGTGGTGTTCGGCTAGCACTATTGGTGCTCGATCGTGACTTGTTGTACTCGGGAATGCACTGTAGATACCCAGCTAAAGTGGTGCTCGGCTAGTTACTAGTGGCTAGCGCATGCAGATGTTGCACCATAGGACAACGGGTCAATCCCTCGCAAATGCGAGGGTGCCGTCCCTCCATGCGCTAGTTACTAGTCTCAAGGGTCAAAGGCCTACTGTGATTTACCTCCCTTATGATGGTCCGAGGGCAGACTGGTAGGGGCCGCTAGGTTGGCGGATTCCAACCTTTGCACCATAAAGTGGTGCTCGGCTAGCACAGGAGGTGCTTGCCCAGAAAAGTAGGTGCTCAGCTAACATAAGAGCTGCTCACCCAGAACATTAGATGCTCAGTTAGTACAAGAGGTGCTTGGCAATATCACTAGGTGCTCGGCCAGAGCATTAGGAACTCGCCCAGAATTCGAGGAGCTCGATAGCTCGACATGAGCAAAGTTGCTAGGCACACAGAGGTGTTCAGCCAATTGTATAACCCGAGTTCGATTTTGAAATTATTCAAAATTGGATCTGAAGGTTGAGAAGGTTTTTCAAAAGTGACTCAACCTAAGTCAAGTTTCTCGGGAAAGACAAAGAAGTTCGACTCCGAGATGTGAGGACCATTTCGGTAGGGCATAAGCTTACCGAAAGCATTGTCAGTGTATGACAGTGCATAGACTCTCATGGTGGCGTGTTGGTTAGCGTTGAGAGTATACTGTAACAAATTATGTATTGCATCTTAATTTGAATGACGAGATACAATTTCAAATTGTCATGTATGGTGTCTATTGATTTATACGTTCGTCTTGAAATTTGTATTTGAGTTATTTAAGTTTTGATGATTTATATGATACATAATTGAGATATTAAGTATCAATAGTCACTTATGCATCTTTATTCTGTGACAGATATATGGCTGCAACAAAGAGTATCATATTAGATCTCACGAAGTGAGACAAGTTGAACGGTGACAATTATGAGATTTAACATCGGAAGATTCAGTTTGTTTTCGAGAAATAAGAACTCAAGGAGGCTCTTAAGCACGAGATAATAAACCTCGGGGAGGGTATCATAGCACAAGCGAGACGGGATCAAGAGGTGTATCATGCGTGGAAGAAGAAGGATGGTCAAGCTAGGATAATTCTTCTTAGTAGCATGCAGGATGAGCTAATCTTGATTTATGAATATTATCCTACTGCTTTATTGGTCTAACATACTCTGAGAGAGCAATATGGCACCCCATCAGTTCATAAGTTGAGGATGCTAACGTATAAGTTTATTATTTATAAGAATATGCCCAATCATAATACGAAGCAACATTTAATGCATATGTCAAGTATGATTGCTTTGAAGAATATAGGGGAGTCGATGTCGAATGAGCTTCAAGTATTGAGAGTGATTCAGTCCTTGCCTGACTCTTGGTATGTAGTTAAGACATATCTCATGCACACAGAAAGTAGACGTGCTTTCATGGATGTGAGTAGGCATTGTGAGCTCGAGGAGGAGCGATAGGAGGTGACCAAGTCTGCTTCGGGTCATATTAACTTTGCGGAGTCGAGTAAGGGCTCTCGGATTACAAAGCGCAAGTGGTGCGAGCATGACAAGAAAACCAAAGGTCTTGGCAAGAAGAAGCCACAGACAGGAGAGAAGGGATAGAAAATCAAGAAGGAGCTTATAAAGAGCAAAGTCCAATGCTACGTATGTGATCAGCTTGGGCATTTCGCACGCGAGTGTGGCGAGCGAAAAGTATATCCTTCTTCTTTATATGGTTTGAGTTATGTGTCATATAGTGTGATGTTCGCTAACTCATCTCCTTTGTGGATTGTAGACTTAGGAGTAACAAACCATGTAGCTCGAGATATGAGTAGTTATGTAGATTTCGTTGTATAAGTCCACATGCTAGAAGGTTTTATGTGGGGGAACGAAGCATATGTGGAGGTCAGAGGAATTGACACTTGTAAGTTGTCGCTACAAAGTAATCAAGTCATGTATCTTCATGATGTATTATATGCTCCAAAGATAAGATGAAATCTAATTTCCGTCTGTAGTATAGACCAGCTAGGATATAATGTTGTATAGGAAACTCTAAAGTTTCTATCTCGTATATATAACAATACTCTTATATGTTCCGGTATAATTCATGAAGGACTTTATGCACTAGATTTGATTTTATTCATAAGCTTTATCTTATGTCTCCTATTGCCTTTGCATATGATAGTGTAGTGGATGATGTGAGTGTATGACATAGTAGACTTGGTCACATAGGATAAAAGAGGATGAGTTGGTTGACAGTATGTGGTGTGTTAGGCTAGCTAACCAAGGTCGAGTTGTCCTTGTGTGAGTTTTGCTTAGCAGACAAATCTAAGAGAAAATCATTTGAAAAAGCAGTGAGAGCTGGGACTCCATTGTAGTTGGTTTATTTCGATATTTGTGGATCCATGAATGTGAGAGCACGAAACGAACCCACGTATTTTATTACATTTATAGACGATTATATACGTTTCGGTTATGTTTATCTGATCTTGCACAAGTCTAAAGCACTGGAATACTTCAGGAGATTTATTAGTGAGGTTGAAAATTAGCTAGACTTGAGAGTGAAAACTATCAAAATCGATCATGGGTGCGAGTATTTGTATGAGCGGTTTAAATAGCTCTATTTTAAGAAAGACATTATACGACAGCTGACTATTTCTGTTATTCCTCAACAGAATAGAGTTGCTGAGAGAAGGAATAGGATTCTATTAAAATGGTAAGGTTTATGATAGCGCAGGTCAATTTACCTATCTCTCATTCGGGGATGTGTTATTGACCGTTGCCTATGTCCTTAATCGTATTCCAACAAAGTCCGTAGTCAATACCCCATACGAGCTTTAACAGGGAGGCAACATGTCCTTAGTCATTTGAGGTAATGGGTTGTGTCGTGTATGTTAATGATTTCTCGCACAAATACAATAAGTTAGGCCCACTAGGAAAGAAGTGTATCTTTATCAGATACTCTGAACACTCCAAAGGATATGTGTTCCTAGAAGAACATATGAACAAGACTATCACTGAGATTGAACCTTGTGATGCTATATTTCTCGAGAATGATTTTCTTAAAAGAGGAGAAATTGATCGAGACTTCACCTTCTATGAGATGGATGAGTCTAGCAACTCAGTTGATCCCAACGGGGAGATTCAAGACCCTAAAATGGATCTTGGTCCTAGTGGGAGTAGTCCATCCCAAGGTGAGGATGCTCTCTCTCCTCGTCGGAGTGGTCGGGGAAATGTACCGCATCGTCATTTTCCAATTGAGAATGAGATACTCATTGTGACTCCAGAGGACGAGGAAGATCCGATGACTTTGAGAAAGACTCTCAAGAGTTCCGTAAAAGACCAATGGTTTAAGGTCATGCGAAATGAATAGAATCGATGAAAGTTAACGAAATCTAGGAGCTAATTAACTTAATTGAGAATAGAAAAGTCATTGAGAACAAGTGGATTCTCAAAATTAAGAGGAAGGTAGACGAATCGATCAAGAGGTATAAAAGCCATCTAGTAGCCAAGAGTTATACGAAACCACAAAATGCATTGACTACGAGGAGACCTTCTCTCCTATAGTTAAGTTTACTTCAATCTATTTACTCTTAATGATTGTCACAAGTTTAGATCTAGAGTAACATCAGATGGACGTGAAAATTATCTTCTTTAATAGAAGTTTGGATAAGGAGATCTATATAAAATAACCTTCTGGATTTGTTCAAGTAGGTCAAAAGGATAAGGTTTGTCGACTTCGGAAGTTGATATATGGTCTAAAATAATCATCCAGGCGGTGGTACCTAAGATTTCACGAGGAGGTGATATCTTGTAGTTTTATAATGATCGAGGAGGATCATTGTGTCTATCTGATAAGACCAATAACTCATTTGTGATTCTATCATTATATGTAGATGACATAATATTGGTTGGGAACAACATTGAAACATAGTTATCATCCACTTTCGACATAAAAGACATGGGTGAAGCTGAGTTCATCCTTGAAGCACATGTCTAGAGGGCCTGAGCTTGATGATGTGTCCTAAGACTCAGGATGAAATAAGGGAAATGAGTAGAGTATTTTATTCTAGTGTAGTAGGAAGTCTGATGTACGTAATAGTGTACACAATCGGACATATATTATGCAGTCGGTCTGGTATATGTAGATATCAAGCAAATCCTAGAAGGGGTCACTGGAGAGCAGTGACAAGGATTTTTCGATATATTAAAGAAACTGTAAATTTCTCTCTATATTATGGGAGAGGTGATTTGTGTCTCGTAGGATATTCAGATGCCGACTAGGGAGGCGATCTGGATAAATGCAAATCAACATTAGGTTTTGCTTTATTATTCAATGGCAGGATCATCTCTTATAGCAGCAAGAAGCAAGTTGCTTTATCTACGATGGAAGTTGAGTTTGTGGCATGCTCAATAGCAGTTTAGGAGAGTATTTGATTCAGAAGACTATTGAATGACTTAGGGGTTGTAGCGGATAGTGAGAGGTCAATAATGATTTACTGTGATAATCAGACTACTATCGCTTACACACAAGATCCTAAGTTTCATAATAAAACCAAACACATAGATACTAGATACCATTTTGTAAAAGATATCATTGAGAAGAATGAAGTGACGATCAAGTACATTTCAATACACAACATGGTGGTTGACTCCTTTACTAAACCTATCACAAGAGACTCCTTTATAGAACATAGAGAGTCATTAGGTTTAGGTACTTTATGAAATTTCTTAACTTGTATTGTATTGACAACAGATGCTTAATGAAATATATAACTTTATGTACATTAATGGTTCAATTATAATTTTAAATTTTATACTTGTTATATATATATATGTTATGTGATATAAAAGATATGTCAGACAGACAGATTCACTCACTTACATGAGTGACCATCTCCAAGAGTGGAGATAAGACGATTTCTAACTGTAAGAGGTTTTGAGGGTAACTCTACTAAAATTTAAGTCACCCTGATATGTGTTTGGGATGAGATCATGTGTGACATGATCGACATGCATAGAAGTAGTCACATTCATGTTGCCTGTAAACAGTCAAGTTTGAGATCTCATAAATCACCTGCGATTTATGATATTATCTTTGAGGGATTCTCTTTGAGATTTCTGGGTAAAGTCTTATGTGTAGACTGAGTCTCATACCTGTATAGTATTAGAGAAAACTGATATATTCCCTTATAAGAAATGGAGAACAATACTGTGATATGTGTTTCATACCACATGTGATAAATTGACTAGGGAAAGTGGAAGCCAAATTACTTGAGATAGTAAATATATCCCAGAGTCATACTGTGTGAAATCCAAGATTCACTGGGAGGGATCTTTTGTACTCTTATTACTTTCAGTTGTTTTTTGATGTCCTAATCCAATGTTTGCTACTTTAGTTTGTTTACCGATAGCCTACAAAAATATTTGAGGTCTAAGAGATGGTCAAAGAAAGCAACTGAATTGTGACTGGTATATTCCAATTTAGGAAAAGGAATATCAATTGATATTACATCATGACTTAATATTCATTGACTAGTCTTTTATGTTTATCTGTGCAAAGATTAAACATATTAGTGAATATAATATCTAGCAAAATTTGGAGATACTTTCGATGAAGAAAGTAGCTTAATGGCTGTAATTAGTCTTGGATATGGGTACAACGAAATTGTATCTTATGATACAAAAATAACTACTCAATTATCCTAACATGTACATCGAGCAGTCTTTATATGCAGGTATACTTTTAAGTCGCACGATATTCAACTCTGTGTGAAAGCTCAATAGAGTGATGGATCTCATGAGATGTGATCTAGTGACGATTAAAGTTATATACCCTCATGTGTAAGTGGGAGATGTTGGTTCCTGCCCACGAAGGGGTAGAAAGTTATGCCCACATAGGGGCATGGGATAATAGGTTCCACTATCTCTTCCACTTTCCTCTCTTGCTTATATATTTACTTCCTTGAGAAGAAGGGAGGTTGTTGGCGGTGACTTAGTTGGTTGCTTGTAAGAAAGGATTAAGGAATCATGAGATTTGATTGAGGAAGAAATTCTTCTTGTGTAAGAGTTGTGAGTAGGCAGCCAAGAGTTCTGGTATGTAATGCTTTGCGTGAAGACAAGCAAGATACAAATCTCTTGTTGAGAAAAATAAGAAATCATTATCAGAACTCTCGTCCTTGTTGAATAGATCAAGGAATAATCGTTGTCACCAGACTTAAGGTGTGACGTTGTGGTACTGTGATGGAAGTTCGAGTTAATCCGTGTGATTTCCATCCCGACTGCGAGCGTTCCGTGAGGATCCGAGTCCACAGCAAAGTTCTTGTCCATAGTAGTTCCAGATCGTGCAACATCTATATTTGAAGTATACTTATATTTCCACAATATTTCATAAATATATATAAGTATATTTTTTCTTTCAGTCTGAAAAATCACTAATCCCATCGTCTGCACCCCGAAGAAGAAGCAGACTCTTCCCTACGATCCTCCTCCAGTTCCCTACTAGCAGTTGATACAACAATCGCCTCCAATTGCTCATCATCAATTATTTACTCCTCGATCTTCTACGGCCAATGTTGTCGCATCGACGCTGATATCGACCCATCATTTTTAACTGCAAAAGACTAACAAATTCAGGCTTCCAAAACACACATCGACGATAGTGAGTTGTGACAGATCTGACACACCGCTAAGGTTTGCCCAATCCTGGAAGGCAATCTCGTACCATAATTAAACATAGCGGTCACTGGGCTGCTAGGGTGGGCTCGAAATCTGGTGTGCGATTTGCGTGGCATAAATTTGTACAAGTTCAACGACTCCATATCTATAGCAAAAAAAGTGATTATGTTCACCCTCAGTGTCCTTCACCGTCGATCTCTCGATGATGATAAAGAGAGATAAATCACAGAGTTATGCCCTTGATCTATTGATCAAAAATGACAAAAAAACTTTTTAATCCGAGTAAAAATTTTAAATTTCATATCAAAATTTAATTTCTATCCATGTATAATAGCATCTCGCCGCTCTAACCAATATACAGTCCGAGGAGACAACAGCTCCTTGGAGGAGGGGGCGATTTGCGTGGTCACTGTTATGATTTCAATTGATAATTTCAGGACTTTGTCCCATTAATTCAAAGGTAATTAAGAAAGGCCTTTCCTCCCGTATCCGGACTTAAGGATATCGAAAAGTTGACTTTTGAAATAAATAAAAAACAAATGCTAATTATTGATTATGCGTGTATATAATATGCTAAAATAGTAACGTGTTGTATTTTTATACAATTGAAAGAAAAAGAATATGTATAAATTTATTAAAATCAAAGTCCGTGCTAAAACTTTTGAATATTAAACTTTTTTTTACTAGATTTAAATTAAAAGTCCATGCTCAAACTCATATTCACGGGCAATTTATCAAATCAGCCACTTATTTTAACAAATATTTACTAAAAGGCACCTTTATTATCTAAAATATATCTTTATTCATTACATTGTCAAACACTTAATTGATTTTTACAGTTAGACCACTATGATTTTATAATTAGACAAATATATATAAGACCACAACAATGAGATTATTGACAAATTATTATTTGACAATAAACTTGCGACCGTTGTGAGTAGTTATAGTCATTTTGTAGGTGTTATGAATAACTATGAGTTTATAATAAATTGGTCACAATTTTATAATCGCGAATTCATAGTCATCGGAGGCGGAGCTATCCTTGAGCTAAAGTGCCTCCAACCCATCTAAAAAGAAATTTTTTATTTATTTTTCAATATATTATAAATTATTTTCATTTTCGTAAAATCGTTGTCAATGATTAATCCTATATATAATTTTCACTTATGTATAATTAATCTCAAACTAATAATTAGGCAACCACGGATGTATGTCTACAGTATAGTTATAAAATTATAAGACCTCATTTAGCAACTAAGTTGGAGAACATTTTATTTTTACAATTGGACAGCAAATCTTAAGTAATGTTTAAGAAAAATTAATATCAAAATTAAAATTAAGTCAATTTTTTAGCTTGAAGAATAAAACATTGTTGAATCAATGGCCTATCAATTTACGTTAATTTATAGTCAAATTAAATGGATCGTCATGCTCGTAACGACGTCACATTTTTTTTTAAGAGGTGTTCACTGTTGAGGGTAAAAGAAAAAAAAAAGGAAAGAAAATTATGGGGAAAAAAAAGATAATCAAACCCTTCAAATATGTTAATATATATATGATGAATTGATTCGCATGATGATACAATTTAGCATCACTCTGTAGTCTTGTGAATTCAAATCTTACGATTAATAATCTTGAAATTGAAATCGAATTGTAGACTTGGGATTTAAATTTCATTGCTGCGTGTGGTAAATCATTGATCGTGTTTGGAAATTAAGTGCGTTATTTCTGAAGGGTAAAAAAGGAATTAAGTGTGCTATTTGATAAATATGAAAGTATGAAATGTTTTTTGGGCAATTTCAAATTTCAAGAGCGTTGTTTGGTAAATCACCGTAATATATAAGGTTAAAAAAAACAATATATCTACTTTGGGTAGGAACAAATGAAGAAAAACTCAAAATACAAAAATACCCTTGGAATTGGATAACCTATTAAAACTTCTACTCGTCCAACTTGTCCCATCACACAATCATATTGCAACTAGAAGTACAAATGAATCAAATTTCATGAATTTTTTGAGCCAGTTTCAAAAATATTCAATTCGAATTAAATTAGAATATATTGGATAATTTTTTCGAATTGAATTTAAATTTATAAATATTGTATTAGATTATTTAAGAACGGCTCGAGAATTGAACTCTAATTATTTTTTATACAATTATACTTTACTCCAAATTCGAACAGAATTCTAACTCGAATCTCAGCCAACCAGCGGCGCTAAAGCCTGTGTAGATTCTCTGGTAGTCTGGTACTGTTGGCTCATGGCTGGGCCACACCACGAGCAACTGAAGGAACTCTTTAAAAATAGTCCCCGAAGACAAAGTTCAGTAAAAAAATAAAAAAAATTTTCAGGACAACGATACGTCGGTAAAAATTTGAATGGTCATTGCGACAGCTATAGTTCAATCCTTACCGATCACAATTTACGGAGAGGATTTCATCATTTTTCACTCGCTCACAGATTGCGGAGGTAGATCTCCAGTTTTCAACCTTTGGACGGTGTAGCAGACTAATCGACGTATATACTTACGCGGTGATTCCATCCCGTGCGATTTATTCTATGAGACTTCTTCGAGAACGCTGAGAGTCCAATCGATTCACCAAGTGGATTAGTCGAACGAAACTTTAATAAAAAATAAAAAATAAAAAGAGAGAGAGAACAAAAATCTCGACGCAATGTACTTTCTTTGCTGGCTTAACCATCGTCTCGTAAATAAAGCAGATGACCCACTGGGTCTGCCACCCTTTTCTTTTAACGTGTCTCCCGAAACAAAGCAGAGGCAACGAGACGTCACCGATCGCTGAGCAAAAGCAGAAGCCGTCGTCGTCGTCGCCTCAAATCCGATCGCTGGCAGATATTCTGTGTGTTCCCTTTGTCTTGTCTCTGATTGTGCAGCAAAGCACAAAGGCTTCCAGATGGGTCCAAAAGCTAAGCGGACTGAAGTTGCTCTGTGCATCCATCGCCATGGACGACATTTTCACAGTGCAGCCAGTTTGTGCAGATCGCATCGAATCCTAACAGACAGAAGACTCGAACGCTATACCAGCAATCGAAACGTTCTCGGCCAATATTTAATTTTGTTAATTGTTACCGTAGGAAAAGTCTCGGACTAGACACTACACCCATTGGCCCCTGCTATAGAGATATCCATACAAATAACAAAGAATTTTTGAATCAATCCTACGGTATACGGTGTGTATTTATAGACTTTTTTTTCTATATACTAAAATAGTTCGCGTTCACACCTACTCGATTTATCTTTCTCTTTGATCATGATAGGGTCGTTAATATAACGGTTGTTTGTTTTTTTTACTAGCCACCTATTCGAGTATTCGGTCAAGCTTATATTAGCCCAGATATAAGTGGCGGGCTACAGTACATTAGTAAAGTATCCACGTAGATTTTTAGAAATCTCTGGATTGATCCCTATCTACGGTATATTAATTTGTAGATTTTTTTTCTTCAAATGAAGGTTAGTCTCTTGGGATGAGGGTTTGTTGAGGCAGTCTACGTTAATACTCGTCCGATTTATTTCTTTTTCGATGTGGATAACTGAGAGAGATCGTTAATATGATTGATGCTCGTCGAGACCGTGATGGCGAGGTGTCCAGACAGCGTAAACCGGTAACTGTGGCTGCTTCGGCGGAGAGATGCGCAACCCGTGATCGTTGAGCTGATTACGAAAGATCAATACCGCCAGGTAGCCGAGCAGAATGATATGGACCAAGCCGAATGGAGAGCCTGCGCAATAGCAATCGGTTAAGGGCGCCGAGAGAGATCTCGGCACGGCCCCTCCGACGTTCAAGACAGAACTTAGTTGGAAGAGGAAAAAGAAACTTAGAGCAATTAGTATCAATGTTTGGAAAAGTTTACCTCCTCCTTTCCCCGGAGGGTCATATATATATATAGAAGGGAGGCTCTGTTCTCGAGGAGCTCATTCTACATAAGTGAGCCACAATGACCGACCGCACAAGATAATCATTGCATACTTGGACTGCATTCCGCGCGTGGGCTGCCATTACTACATGTCGTGCGGTTGATAGGAGACAAGTCTCAATTAATATTGCGGTTAATCCCTTGAGATCTTGGCAGAGAAATCTGCCTTTGGACGAGAGCAGTAATTAATACATGATGCGTGGTTGATAGGAGACCATTCTCTATTAATGCCGCAGACATTCCTCTGAACTTTGTCAGTGACTTATCCCTTCAAAGGGGAATATGCTCCTTCAACTTGATGACATGGCCTTCCTCCTTAGCTTACAATAAAATGGATCCTTTTTCCTACAACTCTTATATTTCAGAGGTTGGGAGCCTGATATAAAGGAAATCCGAGCCGAGACGCGGGGCGTCCGGTATATGTGAGAGAAGTCCGAGTCGAGACGTAGGGCGTCCGGCATATGTGAGAGAAGTCCGAGTCGAGACGCAGAGCGTCCGGCATATGTGAAAGAAGTCCGAGTCGAGACGCAGGGCGTCCAGTATATATATATATAAAGATGGAGCATTCACAGTGGGTTCATCCTATTTGTTTAAACTCTGTCTTTCAGTCTTACCTGGGTACCATTAGGTATCAATGATTGTTTTGTTTTTTATTTTTTTATATTGATTCAGACACTCAATCGGATCAAGGAGTCAGGAATTCCAAAAGGAATCAAAGTATCAGACGGTCAAGGCCTCATGGGACCAGAAAGAGCTCGGGCGTGCAGAGCTTGAGGGTCAAAGGCCTAAGGAATCGAGAGTCGGGAAGTGACGGAATCAACACAAATACATGTAATTAGTATTGCCCTAACACGTGCATACGGGATGGCGAGCGTTAACAAGATAGGGGCGACAGACATGCAACCTAAAAGATACATTTATGACAATAGAAGGGAGCATCTCCACCGTGACAGTCAACGGGTATAGTTACAAGTGATAGGAGTATAGGTATAGAAGGCCATGTATGAAAGAAATATGGGTGGACGGGAGGCTGTATCATGACGAAGTATGGACTAGATATCATCCGAGAGCCATTCATTTGTTGTGGCAAGGATCAAAATCTATGAAGGAGGATAAACAAGTAAAGCGATTTTCTTTTCATTTTTTTTCTCTTGCATTTCATCCATTTTTTTCCTGTCTAACTTAGGCACAGAGATTTTATCGAAGTAACAATGCTCTTTGACCTGTGTTGACTTGGACAGAATCATCTCTTTGCGTCCAAGTGAACCAAATCGTTCGTTGAATGACTCAATGAAAGAGGACTAATACTAATTGTATAATTAATAAATCAAAAATAGATAATAAACTTTGAGCATTAATGAAATAAAGCGAGAAAATTAATTGCATAGAAATGTCAATTTCTAATAATTAACTTCTCTAGACTACTCATCTAATATATGTGGACATCTTTTTCAAATGAATCATGTCAATTTCCAACGGATGAGCCACAATGATCATCGAATAATAGATTTATATTAAAGAAACAATAATTAGTTCTTGATGGATGCATATCCATGGGAACAATTCCTCCCACTTAAATGGTCATGTGGTGATCGTCTATAAATTGACTAACACTAAATGAACGTTAAGATTTTTTTTTATCAAAGTGAATATATTTTTTAAAGAAACATAATAACTATGGGAAATACGCCATTTTGGGAAAATATTATTTTAATTAAATAACATATTAGTTTGGTGTTTTATTGGCATCTAATTTATCTAATGCATGTGTGAATATATATATATATATATATATTATATTATATTATCTAGTCTTAAAATATATAGTTGATAAAATCTAGTGTTAGTCTATTTTTTAAATGCAATTGAACTATTTATTAATTTTCATTTGTATGTATATGGTCGATCCTTGCACCTATTAACAATATTGCTAATACATATATATAATTTATTTTCAATAAAACATTGCAGAGTCATAGTTTATTTAAAAAAAAACTCTTGAAATGTTTTACTCTTAGAATAGTAAATAAAATACAATGTATTCTTCTGAAAATTATAGACTCTTAAAAAAAAGCAAAAATGCCATTAGTAAAGACTCTGTGACATACCTCTAGTAAATATTTTGTAAAAATGTTTGTACAAAAATAAAAAATCTAATGGATAGTTTTGGCTTGGGGACAAAAAATAATTTTAAAAAAGTTTTAAATATTATAATTAAGGTACAATAAAATACAACGAATAGCTTGGGATTTAAAGTTATTAGTTTTTTTTAAACAAATATTATTATCAATATGAACCCCAAATACAGATATACAATGATATTGTACAGGCGTAGAAAGACCTCAACGGTATGCTACTCCACCCACGCGGCCACGCCCCTTGCCGCTCAACTACTGTTTCTTCCTAGTGGACACCCCCGCTTCCTTAACTGCCCCTCCGACTCCGAGTCATCGTTTTCTTACCGCCACCATGGTGGTGACCCTACCCCGATTTCCTCTCTTATTATTCCTCCACTTTTACCGCCCCCTTGCGGCCTTTCCCTGCGTGGTCGTCTTTGACTTGCGTAGGCGGCCTCGAAATTTCCTCCGTCGATCACTCGCCGTGCTTGTAGCCGTCTCCGATTCGCTTCCTGCTCTGTCTTGCACTTCCTCGGCCGAGGTCGATACTGGGTATACAGGCCCCCTTCTGTTCAGGACCTAACGTGCAGAAGCCTTATTTTCTTGTCTCCTTCTTCTCTCGAGAGGAGGAAATCCTAGGGTTCGTGTAAGGCCGGTTGCCGCGGAGATCGATGGTAGCTCGGAGTAGTTTCCGCTATGGATGACTCCGGGAGCACCCCGAGGGCGAGGAGTGGTTCCGGCGTCGGCGGTGACCTTCACATGGAATGGCAGATCTCGTTGGCTCTGGAAGCGCTGACAGGGACATTAACAAGGTGTGCACTTCGCTTTTTCCTGCAGGATAATACTCCTTATCCCGAAATTGGGTCTATGCATTCTGTTTTTGATGAGCTTTAGCTGAAACTCTGTCCTTCTTGCTTTACGCCCGATAATTTTCTGCGAAGTAAAGAGAACGCTGGCTGTTGATATTTTTCTTTATGTGTTTTTTTTCCCTTTGCAAGTCTTGTACTTGTTATACTTTGCAAAATTGGGTCGTTTATCTCAGTGAGAACCTATTCTTAAGTGTTCGAAATTTTTGTACGAGGTATAGTCTAGCGAATGCTATGATTTCGGCGACTTGAGCTCTTGTAAACTGGGGATTCAGATCACTGTATGGGGTCGATGTGACAAACTCTAATACTGCTGTGACAGAAAAGGTTTCTGAGCGGGACATGATTGTTATGGCTGATACGATGACCCATGTGTGAATTTTAGTAGTTGTTATGCTGCGTGTTAGCATGTGCAGATGTAGTTAACATGGACAGTTTTGTGAATACAGATCTGAGTAATGGTTTCTTGTTTCTATGGGTGTGATGATGCAAACCAATGGCTTTCTAGAGGAAATCTGAGAATTGTTTGCTTAGGACCACTCCCGCATAACTGCAATGGGTTCATTATATCCTGAGTTGGTTGTTTGTTTCTTGTTGGGATCTTTGTAAATGAGTAACGTCACCTAGCATGAAAAAAATATGCAATTCTTGTTAAAATCAATAAGTTACCAAAACTCGATACTACTCATACAAGTTCTCCTTTTTCTACTTTATATCATTCCTCCATCAACCTCCAATTCGCCACTAGTACCATGCATCAATCAAAACCGAAACTTCAGCATATCTTAAGATTTTGAACCTTGGTATTCATTATTGTATAATATGATTTTATTAAATAGTAATGATGATTTATTAATTGTTTGATTATTTAACGTAATATTCATTATTTATGTAGTTTATTACTTATGATATGGCATCTAGTGACATGCACTTCTTGAGCTTTTCAAACATCTTTTGTTATCATTCTGGTGTCGCTAGTTATATTGGTAGATAAGACATTAACTACAAGGATGTAGGTTTTCATGTTGAGATTATTAATTAGTTATGCCCTTGCTACACAAGGGTTTAAAAAAAACTTGTAGTCAGTTAATTAATTGTAGTTATATAAAATTAATATATTAATTATATAATTTTTGCAAAATAATTATGATTTTGCTAATCAATTTAATTCAATAGTTATTAGTATATTTTATTATTGTAATATTTATGATTCATGCAAAAGGTTTGCATGAGGTGAGATTTGTTGGGAAATTTTGATGAAGAAAGATGGAAGAATGAGATGGAATATTGAACAATTTGACTATTTTTATTAATGATTTGAAAATGGTGAGGTGGCAATGTTATTTTGTTTACTTGCATATTTTATAACATATTTATGTAACGAGATATTAAAGAAATGACTTCAAGTCAGTCATATGTAAACACATTATTTTTTTGTCTTGGTTTCTTTCATATCCTCTCCTCTTCTTCTTTCCTCACTCCTTTTTTTCTTTCTTCTTATCCTGTACTGCATCACTGTGTTATATGCCTCTACTGAAACAAATTTGATGTATTACTTATCTGATGCACTAGTAAAAATCATATATGGCAAGTAATTGTCTCTATGTTTCAACTATTGTTTCTCTTCATAGATACTGATCGCATTGAAAAAGGGCACACAATTACTTAAATATGGTCGCAAGGGGAAGCCAAAGTTCTACCTGTTCCGACTATCCAATGTGAGTTTGCTTTAAACCTACCTTTTATAAGAAAAAACTTGAAACATTTCATTGTTCATGATTGTGTCTTTGCCCTGATGTATTTTTATAACTTCTTTAGTTCATGTACATGTGCGATTAATGTTTGAGCATGTAGTGTATACAATTTCCTATAGGATTTAGGTTTGTAAATGTTCCATCTCTATGTCACTGGATTCCTACTTATATTCTGAATGCTGATAGGGATGGGTATAATCAATTTCTATCATAATCAAGCATGATTGCATTATAAATGAATGTTGTAATGTATAATTGCATTATAAATGAATGGTGTAATGTAACTGTAAGGATTCTAGGAAGAAAGTAAAAAATAATGACATAATTTTATTAAGTATTCCCATTTATATATAATATATTAGAGGAGATAAGGTTCGTAGTACCACAATAACAACTTATTGTAGCTATGTATTGTAACCTTTGTGGAAAGGGGTGTCAGAACTCAAAGAGATTCCATTCTACAAAAAGGAAAGACACATCAATATCAAGACAATTCACATTGTACAATCCCACTCGACAATAAAGTAAACAAACATGTCTGAGAAACAAAGGTATTGCAATTATATATTTCATCCTTTTAACACAGACATTCGATTCCGACAAAAAAAGCATTCCAAACTTAAACAAAAACACATTAATCTATGAAATAAACTATGTAAAAAGCCACATAAACAAACAACTATAAGAAAGTTAAAGCTTGTATCCCACACAAGTTCTTAATTATCTTGGAGTGACTTTAAGAAATAAACTAGAATTGGTATCCACCTCAACAACTAATCTATGTTGGAGGGAGGTAAAAACAAGGCCAGTCAGAGTTTATCCAAATAAGACTAATAATTAAGATTTACAAGCTTTCAAGTTTATCATAAAATATAAGCATTTTTATTGGGTGTACTCTATAGCCATGACCATGGGTCAAGAGTGTATCATTTGTACATAGGTTGAAGCCCCAGTTAAAGTACATAGATGGGCTGAAGTGCACTAGTAGTTTCATCATTGCCACTTGAGAATTTGATTTATTCGAAATCATATGCATTAAGTTTGGAAGTGAGGGGTGGTGAAGGTGGTTGTGAGTCTGAAGAGGGAAAGGTGTAGCTAAATCAACAAAAAACAATGGAGGAACATTCAACTGATAAACACACGCTAATTACCTTGTTTGTCCTCAAATCCTGAATAGAGTAACATCAAAAGTGATAAAACAATTTAATAATCTAGTAAGTATACTAATAGATAATAAATTCAATGGAAACTTAGGGTTATAAAATATTGAAAATATATGTAACATAGGTGACAAGGGAACATCTCCAATGTTTGTAGCTGATGAAGAAGATCTATTGGCTAGCATGTCATTAGTAGACATGCGGATGGTGTGAGAGCAAAGTAGGATATGTTATTAGAAATGTATTCAAAAGCTTTAGAGTCTTAGATCTAAGAGTACGACTTTGACGTGACAAATAAACAAGCAACAAAGATATCATTAATGTGCAGATGAGATGATCAGCTAAGATGAAGCACTAACAATGACTTGAGTTGGAGGAGCTGTGAATGCTCCTTTTTAGAACAGTAACAATGGAACTAAACTAAACTGAGTCAAACAGCCAGATAGGAAGACTCTATTGAACTACAATCGAAGATCAGTGACATGTCCAAATAGTCTACTATTTTTTTCATCTTCTTGGATGTCACAATTGGGACAAGATCATAAATACAATAGAGATTGAATTTTAACAGCAGCAACAATCGTCAAAACTAATTCATATACAACCCATGTGGATAACACTCAAATCTGTTGTGTCATGGATCAAATCTAGTGGATGAGGGCAACAAGGCAACGATAAACCCAACATGGGGCGTGGCATGCATGTGGTCGGTAGAACAAAGAAGGAACAAATGGCCTTGATGTGGATTTGACTTAGCCTCAGTCATAGTACTGTAGACCAATGATGTAGGCTCCGACATTTCACTCATTGGAGGCATTGTCATTGTTGCTAGCAAGCTCAAAAGTGGCAAGGTGGGTGTTGGACTGGGATAAATAGAGAGGAGGATGGTAATGTGGCGGTTTTGTATTGTGGCTTTGTTGGAAGCAGAAGCTCGAGACAATGTGAGGCAAGGACTTGCATGAAAGGTTGGCCCAACGGCAGCAGGTTCATGGAGGGTGGGCTCGTAGCAATGTGCCCTAAAAGGGCGCACAGTAGGACACAAGATGTTGGCGAGCGTGGATAGATATGTGGGCGGTGACGATTGACAAGGAGATGTTAGAACTGGCTCTGATATCATATTGAAATTAGGGGAAAGAATTATTCCTCGTTTATATTTTAGGTAGTTCCTCTACATTTATATATGTATTATTAAAGAATAAGGAATATTAGAAGTAATCCGTTCTTACATATTTGCAGATAACTCTCTAACACAATGCTTATTGGTGATAAACTTACCGCAAACAAATCACAGCAGAGGATGGTGGAGAACTGGTATCCAAATCCCACAAGCGATCTAAGCTACAATCTACATAAAGAGGGCTGTCAATCAACTTGGTGTCATTAATCAATAATTGAAACTGAACAGAATATTAGGATCATTGTACTCACATTTTATGGGTTTGACAAAAAAGTTTGACCTACCAATCATGCTTATGACACTTGTTTCTCGGTTGTTTTTGTAGGATGAATCAACATTGATTTGGTTTTCTAGTAGTGGAGAAAGAACATTGAAGCTGGCTTCTGTTTCAAGGGTTATTCCAGGACAAAGAACTGTATGATCTTATCTATGATTTTCATATTTGATCCTGAAGAGATTTATTTTACTTATACATTGATAAAATTCTCTATTTTTTTGGTTTTAACTATTTGTTAATTAACTATTTATTGACAATATGTCTACCATAGTCTGTTTTTCAGCGATATCTGCGCCCAGACAAAGACTACTTGTCTTTTTCACTCATTTACAGTGATGGCAAAAGATCTCTCGATCTGGTAAGTTCATAGAGTATGGCTGTTGTGACTTTTTTTTTTTAATTCCTTATGACGTGTACGGGTTCTTGTTTACAGATATGTAAAGATAAAGTTGAAGCGGAGGTTTGGTTTTCAGGCCTCAAGGCATTAATTTCCTCAGGACAATATGGACGCCCAAAAATAGATGGATGGAGTAATGGACTCTATTATAATGTAATTCTTTTATACTGTTATACATTATTGCCAATTATTCTATTCTTTAATGTGGTCTTTTGTGGTAACAAAAGTTCGTTGAGTAATTGTGCAAGTTTTCTATGTCTAGCACATTCCAATCCAAGTTCGCACAATGCAAAGTTTAATATTTTATCTCATGTAGTTTACTAATAGTGACATTGTTTGATGTTGACTTGTTTGATTAGGTGTGAGTCAGTGTTATGATGTTCTAATGATTAATTATCGTAAGTTAGGATATGGTAACTGTTTACATGTGTTCAAAGTCCCTAGGTGAAATAGGGTTGGTTTCCCAATCTGGTTTTCTATTTAGGTTCAAACATTTTTAATTAAACTCGGCTCGATTCTGTAGTGGAACAATTTTGATCCTGGTAAAATGGGATGAGGAAGGTTCCTAAAGATATCCTTCCTTTGCCTTCTTACTTCACATGCATATGAGACCTAGTCAATGAGAGAGAGTTCTCACATGACTTTGACCGATGAATGGCAAGAGTTACAATGATTTGATTATGCATATGACTGATGAGGAGCACAGACTGATTTAGTGAACTAGAGGATAACGGGAAGATGAATAAAAGAATAGGGAGAGGAAGAATTCTGGGTAGCTCACTAACCCTTACTGTATGTTGTTGGAGTTTATATAACTCCAAACAGGCCAAAGCAAAGATCTATCTGCTAAAACTAGCAATACACAATTATAATCAGGTGATGTGATCAATATGGGTGGCTTTTGCTTGTGCTTATCTGGGTTTTGGTTTTGCCCATGCCAACTGTAACAAAAATGAGATTTAAAACCATCCCTGACTCCAATTTCCATTTCTTCTTCATTCTCCAAGTATATCTTTGATGGAAGTGGGAAGAAAACTTATTTGAACTCCGGGATTACATTCTTGTTCCACCTGAAAACCTATCTGTGTACCTATTCCAGTGTCTTCTACATCTTTTGTTCAGTTTCTTAGTGCTAAGGTATCATCTTCTCTATATGGCACCCCCTTTTTCCTCTTTCCTTTGCTGTATCTCTTTCACCATCTTGGGTGTCTCCATGTGGGAATTCTCAGTAGTAATGAACTCTTCAATCAAACAAAGAGGTAAATCAAAAGAATACTTCAGTCAAGTCAAAAATTTAGAATGGTCGTAGCAGTCAACCTTTCACTAGTAGATCTAATAATATTAGAATACTTACGCTTACTTAAGTTGCAGGTCTTTTTGACTGCAGCATCCAGTTTGTGCTATCCTTAATTCATTGAGGTACTTCATTTCTTGTTAAAAGCATATGTTTGAGTCAAACTAGGTTCAAGGGCTTTTGAGTATGTCTAGAAATATCTTCTCTTCCTCAATCCTCACAGCATTTTATCCTACCAATATCTCATTGGTAAAGGGCATTTGTCAGGTTTTACTCTGTTTTGATAATTTTCCTCTGTACTATGTATTTGTGATTTTCCTGAATTTATTATATGCGAGCAAGCTAAGTCATTGAATTGCTTTGCAATTTGATTAGAGATTCTACTTCTATTCAGGATTTGTAAACTGGGAAGGTGATTTGTATATGGCATGAGTCCAGATAACCTTTTTTACTTGCCTATAGCTCTCACATATATGATTGTTGGACTATTGATGGAAAAAAAACCAGATCCGGAATAAGATCTTGAAAAAGTTTTTTCCCCTTCTAGATCCAGTCATTTATGTCATCTTAGACATCTTCTGTTTTTATTTGTTTCAATCATGGTTGAAATACCGACTTGTTTCGTCCGAAATAGACGGTTTTCTCGTTTCGACTTGGCACTGATACCGGCAAGCCCGCGAGATGCGGGAATGACGGTGGCGGGCCTCCACGGGGCCGCAGCGGCCACGGGCGATCTCGTGTGGGCCCGTGGTGGTCGCCTGAGGCTGGCCCTACACAAGGCCTCAGGCGGCCGACGGTGGCCTCACGCGAGGCCATGGCAGCCGCCAGCGACCGCCCATGGCCAACGCTGGCGAATGCCGGGTTGCCGTGGGTTGCTCGCTCGAGTTGCGCGACTGCAGGCGACCTCGTGCGATGTCCTTGGCGGATGTCATGGTCACTCGCGAATCTCCGTGGAGCGACCTCAGTGAAGACGACGAGCGAAGGAAATAATTTAATCAACTTTCCAAATTATAGTTTAACTATAGATTAAATAAAATCAATTAAAATTTAAATAAATTATTTTAAAATTTATTTTATTAATATCTATATTATAAATAATAATTTTATTATTATTAAATTTTATTTTATTTTTAAATCCTATTTAATTAAATTAATTTTATTATTATAATTAATGTTTTAATTTTTTTAATCTTATTTTTATTTTTAATATTTAAGTTAAAATTTCCAATTTTAATTTATGTAAATATTTAAAAATTACCGAAATTTATTGATACGCCACGATACAATATTGAAATTGTATCGTTCCGGTTGCAAACCGAAATCTTGATACGGGTCAAAATTTTAAACCTTGGTTTCAATTTGGTTGTAATTGTATTTAATACTCTTTTAAAGCAATCATCCAATTACTTCCATCATGGAAAATTCAGTAAGACCCAACTTCATTTAACTTGAAGGTTGACTTATGAAAAGCAGTTTTCTTTGACTATTCCTATCTCAAGACTTGTTTTCAAACGAATTTATTTATTTATTTACTCTGGCCAAGAAGCCTTCAGCTTTGTCCAATATCAAAAAATTTTGACTTCCTAATAATACAATTCCTAAAGTACTCTCCCATGAGTATTCCTTTTTAATTATCAGCAATCACAGGATTCAAATATGGATCTTCTGATCTAATGTCATGTTAATCTATTTACATGATTAATTATCTCCAAAAATTCATGCCATTTGGAAATATGCTGAATCTAGATTTTATTTATTCTTAATAACCAGTACTCTGTGTATTGGATAGTCATATCACTTAGATTGATTTAACTCGGACAGTTTCGTTAATTATACCACTGGAAGAATCAGTATATTATTTGGTTAGGATAGAATTAAAAGGTTAAGCTATTATGAATTTCTTGGCATATACTTTCATATAATTCATATTTTCTTTCATGTGTGAACTAGCCGATTGGGCTTGCCAAAGCGGATATGTGGATAGGTTTCTGACTTGATTCGAGATATACTTTCTCACTAATTCTATTATATTCAAACATAAAATCTGCTTGAATATGATCTAAGGTTTGATTGGATAATTACTTATCCAAAAGCTTCTGGTGTTAGGAAGGGCAACATTTTGATAAGTTGTCCACATTCTCATAGCAGCTAATTCAGCATAAGGTGGTATTATAGTCAGGTTAGCATTATAAGGCTATGATTAAGAAGAGATTTATGGATGATCAGAATTTTCATGAAATACATAATATGTGCTTAAATTTGTGGTATTTGAAAGTTTGGGTTAGGTTTTACCAGAAATCATGGTGTACATGTCAGATTTATTAATCAACATGGTCTCTCTCTCTCTTTTTTTTTTCAGGAAAACAGTAAATTTGCATTGAACAGTAATAGCAATCATTCTATTGGTTCCATACTCGATACTCCTGAATCCAGACTAACTACAGATAGTTTGCATTACCAATCTTTTGATTATTCAATAAACTCTGAAAGATCAGATGTGACAAATATGCATGTAAAAGGAACTTCTTCAGATGGAATTAGAATTAGCATTTCCAGTGTTCCTAGTACATCCAGTCATGGGTCTGCGCAGGATGAATTTGATGCCTCTGGAGATGTCTATGTTTGGGGCAAAGTCATTTCTGATACCTCTGCTAGGGTAAGTACTGATAGAAATAGTAATCCTTCTAGTTCAAGGACAGATATTCTGCTTCCCAGACCACTGGAGTCCAATTTAGTATTTGATGTTCATTATGTGGCCTGTGGAGCGAGGCATGCTGCCCTTGTTACAAGACAGGGAGAAGTATTCACATGGGGTGAAGAATCTGGTGGGCGACTTGGTCGTGGAGTTTCTTCTGATAGTGGCCATCCTCTCATTGTGGAATCTTTAACTATGTCTAATGTTGATTTTGTTGCTTGTGGGGAGTTCCATACCTGTGCTGTTACTGTGTCTGGTGAACTTTATACATGGGGTGATGGCACACATAATATTGGGCTTCTTGGTAATGGTACAAATTTGAGCCACTGGATCCCAAAAAGAGTGTCAGGGTTATTGGAAGGGCTTCAAGTGTCTTATGTTTCTTGTGGCATTTGGCATACAGCCTTGATTACCACAACAGGGCAATTATTCACATTTGGTGATGGCACTTTTGGTGTTTTGGGCCATGGAAATCGAGAAACTGTTTTGTATCCTAGGGAGGTGGAATCATTGATGGGCTTGAAGACAATAGCTGTTTCATGTGGAGTGTGGCATACCGCAGCAGTCGTAGAAGTTATTGTAACACAGTCCAGTACGTCATCTGGAAAATTATTCACTTGGGGTGATGGAGACAAGCTCCGTCTTGGCCATGGTGACAAGGAGCCAAGGCTTAAGCCAACCTGTGTGGCTTCACTTATTGATTACAATTTTCACAAATTAGCTTGTGGTCATAGCCTTACAATTGGCTTGACCACTTCTGGACATGTTTTAACCATGGGAAGTACAGTTTATGGCCAACTGGGTAATCCCCAGTCAGATGGAAAGCTTCCATGCTTAGTAGAAGACAAACTAGTTGGTGAAGCTGTTGCAGAGGTTTCTTGTGGCTCATTTCATGTTGCAGTCTTGACTGTCAGAGGTGAAGTTTACACATGGGGAAGAGGTGCTAATGGACGGTTAGGCCATGGAGACCTTGAGGATCGTAAAACTCCTACATTAGTTGAAGCTCTCAAAGACAGACATGTGAAACATATCTCCTGTGGGTCGACCTTCAGTGCTGCAATATGCCAGCACAAGTGGGTATCAAGTGCAGAGCAATCCCAATGCTCATCTTGCAGACAAGCATTCGGGTTCACCCGGAAGAGGCACAACTGTTACAACTGTGGGCTTGTTCATTGTCACCAGTGCAGCTCAAGAAAGGCTCTAAGAGCAGCTCTGTCTCCAAATCCTGGAAAACTATACCGCGTATGTGATTCATGCTATGTAAAATTGACTAATACCGTAGATATTAGTGGATTTGTAAACAAGAAAATTTCTAAGCCCCGTATTTCTGGTGAAAGCAAAGACAGGTTTGATAGAATGGATACAAGCTTATCCAATGCTCTTTCATCCAGTAATTTAGATTTGGCCATCAATTCTGATGCTAAAGTGTCCTTTGATGGGAACCCTTCCTCTGTGACTCAATATTCTCAAATCCCTCAAGTTTTACAGCTGAAAAGTACTTCTTTCACTGGTGTGGATGTGCATCAAACTGTTCCCAGACCAACAGCTAAGTCTAGAAATCATTCTAGAGCTGTTTCACCTTTTTCAAGAAAGCCCAGTCCTCTGCGTTCTACAACTCCTACTCCTACTACGGCTGGCCTTTCATTCTCTAAAAGCTTCTCGGACAATCTGAAGAAAACAAATGATTTTCTGAATCAAGAACTTCTTAAGTTACACTCTGAGGTAATCTGTCCCCTTTGTTAACTTAGTTAAGTATCATTAGTTGGCAGTCACAGCTATATCTTACATGCTATTCTTATTCACTAGGTTGATAATTTGAGGCAACGTTGTGAGCATCTAGAATTTCTATTGAAGAATTCTGAAAAGAAAGCTGAAGAAGCCACAAAGCTTGCAACAGAGGAATCTGCAAAATCCAAAGCTGCCAAAGAAGTTATAAAATCATTATCTGCACAGGTAGTTTTCTGTGAGATTCATTATTCTTAAATACAGACTGGAGTAAGCTTCAGAATACATCCTTTGGAACCTTGAGTTGATACTGGACTAGATTATTCTTTGTAGTGTCCATGTTAAACGTGTACTGATAGTCGCTTAAACTCATGTTTCTATGCTAAGAAAAGGTTATGGCCATGGTTTGAAATCTCATACCGTGCCAGTTGAAACATATGATTCCAATAAATTTCAAAATTTGATACTGCTCGGCACTAAGACAATGTCTCCTGTGTCGCAGTATCAATTATGTTAATATTATTTCATGTCAACACTTAATAAATAATGTTGTTATTTTTTTTTGTAGTTCATCTCCATATAAGATAATGTTAAAATCATAGCATTCTAGATAAAAAGCAAACGTTGAACTTAACTAAATATATAGTTGTCTTATCTTTTTCTTATTCATCTCTTTCCTCCTTCCACCTCCAATTTACCATTGACACTATACATCAGAACATTAGCATGATACCATAACTCTTTCCCTAAAAAAATTAGCATGATACCATAACTCTTCCAGACTCGAGGTTTTAAACCTTGGCTGTGACAATTGCTGTGTAAAGTTACATTTCTGGTGTATTATTTTTAGCTGCTTCCTAACATCAGACTGAGCTGGGCTAAATTGGATCTTGCTATATATATATATATATATATATATATACACTGCTATGTGAAAGTAATTCTTATGAAGTTACCTCATCTTTTGCTACAATACTGATTAACCTTCAACTGTGGCTTCTTCCACAAGTTTTAACTAAAGTACACTTAAATTCTTCTTTGTTTGGCAGTTGAAAGAAATAGCACAAAGGCTTCCTGAAGGAGTCAATGAAACTGATCTGATAGGATCCGTGCATTTTCCAAATGGCACTGGTTCTCAGGCAATTCAATACCCTGATTCGAGTTCTGAAATCCTTCCGACTAGTGAGACATTGGAGGATACAAGTACAATTGAAGAAATTGTTGAAGCTAATGGGACAACTACATCCTTTCCAGATCACGCAGTTGCACACTGCTCCAGTTCTGAAGATATGTCTAACATTCAACATAATGGTAACAGAGAAATACCAGAGACAAACACTAGTGTAGATGATCTTGATAGCCCCAAGTCAGATGGCAATCAAGTTGAGGCTGAGTGGATAGAACAATTTGAACCAGGTGTATATATAACTCTAATTGCACTTCGTGACGGAACCCGAGAACTAAAGAGAGTTCGTTTCAGGTAATTGAGGAACCTTTGGGAAGATATATCTGTACTTACAATCATAATGTTCAGTGAGTTTATGGCGAAGATTCGCTGTGTCATATCTGATACTTCTAAATTACCATTAAAGATGGATACTTATATTGATAATTCTTTGCAGTAGGAGAAGGTTTGGAGAACAGCAGGCAGAAGCTTGGTGGTCTGAAAATGCAGAGAGGGTGCATGATAAATATAATTTCCGTGGGTTAAATATGGCTTCATGAGTAAAATACACGAGTCCTACACGCTGGAAAGTGAATTCTATTTTTATGATCCAAGTAACTAGCAATTGACAACAGCTGGAAGGGAATCCAACTTGACCTAGTATTATAAAATCAAGTTAACTTTGTGGAATACATTCTTGGAACCTTATTACAATAAGCAATCGACTTTTCCCACCACATACGTTCTCTGAAAAAAGTCTGCTCCCTTATGTACCATCTAGCGATCATAATTTCCTTTGTGGTTTCTCTCAAATGTTCGTTGTTTTTTCTGCATTCTGCTGCATTGTAACATAAATGACACAGACACACGAGCACGGTCAGAGAAAAAAAAGGGGAGCAGCTTTAAATAGGAATCCCTCTTTTGTTATATTTGTTTGGATTTCATCTCTTTATTAAATGTAACAGCCCAAATTCAATGAGTTATTTATTATGATGAGTTCCAAAAGCACTGCCAGTTCCAGCCCTAAGAGATTTTGTTCTGCAAGAGTATTCTTTGCATGTCCCATGGCTTACCAACTTGTTAGTCAACTCGCGCAATGGCTCCAAGCAATCAAGTTTTGAAGAAGTTTGCAGGTACTTTTATCTGCGATATATGCTTTCTGCTTGTTTAGACACGGAATCATAATTATTAGGTTGAAGTTGTGTTATACCGTGTTAAGTTCTGTGAAAGCGATGTCACATTACGGGTAGTCACCACCACCACCATACGAGTACCTCCACAACCACTGCATAGTGCACTTCTGTAAAACTGATAAGACTTACTGTTATGATTTTTCCATCGTATACATCATATTTAATTTCTCAGTTCCTCTTTACTTCTTCTTCTTACAGCACAGTAATATCTGAAGTGTACTATTGCTGTTCCTGACTTTATCTTCCGAAATCATGACCATATTCAAAGAAAGATATTTGCTTTTTGCATTTTTTTTTTCTTCCCTCGAGTTTGCTACCGCTGCTGCTTCAACTTTGAGAAAGATGAGAGAGTGCTGACTTAGTTCACGTTGGCACAGGAACACTGCCTCCTTTAACAGTACCAAAACGTCGTGTATTGACGCCTGTCTGCTATCGTTTGCGTCAATAAATAAATAATCCTGCCTTTGTTTAATAAATCTCTCTTTGTGACAATTCCGAATGTTAAAAATAAGCATTTTATTTATTTTGATTTTTAAAAAAAAATCACATCGAAGGATCTGTTAGTTGAACGCGCCGTTATTAGTGAAAGCATGTCATAAGTGGAGCAGTGATGTTTTTGAGTTGGGAAAAAAAAATGGAGGATATGGAACTTAGTAGGTGAATGTAAATTGTCAGCTAACATATGTGATGGCTTGAAAAATATTGTAACAAAATTTACAAGCGTTTCGTCTAATGTGTCAGTTAAAATGGTCGATTAAGATATAAAAATAACTCATTTTTATTTTTAATTGAAAAAATATCTTATTTCGGTTGAATAATTTTATCCTCATGCATGGTGTCCGAGGATTTTTTTTAATTGAAAAAAAATCATTCTTAAATAATTCAGTATTGCACTGGGAAAGGTTATTACACTTGCCATGTGCCAATATAGAATCAGACAAAGTGGAAACTTCCGTAGCAATTTCTTTACATCTCTCTCTCTCTCTCTGTCTCTGATAATCTACACTTTTACTGATCTGACGAAACAAGGCAAACAAATCGATCGTATCAAAAAGCTTTTCCTCCTCTGTCTCTCTTTTATTTTCTTCACTGTTTTTTTTTTTTTTGAATGCTCAAAGCTGGCCAATTAGGTATACACATGACTCGATACGTTGGTGGCGTGTTGCCCCAGCTCCAAACTTTTATCCAACTGGTAAGTATTCCAGCGCCATACCCTCATCATACAATACTGCAACAGATCGTACCCCCCAGCACATTATAAATGACCACCTCCCCACACACACTCGATAGTCATAATCTGACATGTAGCAGCATTAAAGCTTTATTTAAATCATCAAACATCTTCCGACTCCCTCTTATTCCTCCTCATTGCACCTCTCATGAAATGGGAGAGCCCTGCAAAGGCTCAGCGATGGTAACGTTGCTGCTGCTGCTCCTCCTCCTGGGCATGGCCGCATGCTGCTGCAGCAGCGCGTCGAGGCTAATGCACGGGCCCTTCGATCAGTACTCGATGGCCGTCGGGAGGACGGTCAAGCCTTCAGCTGCTTTCTCCGGGTTCTTCCCCAAAGCGATGCCGATCCCTCCGTCGGGGCCTTCGAAGAAGCACAATTCCATCGGCCTGCGTTGGCAGAGAGCGCCATGAAAGCATGCAGGGAGAAAATCAGCGTGTGCACATATATTCTTATTTTGCCTCCGATCGAAGCTTCCTTCTAGTTCTCTCGCCGATGTACGCCCTCAAATGCGAATGTTAGAAGTTCCCTTTTTGATACTCCTGAACGATCTAAACATCTTTGAAATGCTAATTAATCCTTGCATGCGCTCCTATTGAGCGTTTGGCATCTGTATGTGCATGAAACAAAACACCACACAGTACGTTAACTTCCTTCCTTCCTTCCTTTCTTCCTTCCATGCATCCTGCCGAGTGCCAAGTGAAGTTCTGGAGCAGAGACGATGGACGGGTGTTTCTCGGTGGGCCTGATGGTCCTGCAACCATCTTCTCGTTCGCAGAGGGAGCAGGTAAGGCGATAGTGCAGGGGGATGGTGCATGACAAGGTATGGCTGTCGACTGTCGTCAACCACGTACGTAAACAGATGCTCTCTCCCAAACAAATGGAAACTTAAGTTTATTTATTTATTTATTTTTAAAAATAAAAAGTTTAGATTAGCTCGTTGCTTCTTCTATCTCCTACCGCGACGACGTACGTACAGCCAACCGTGAATTGATGGGTCCTCTTTTTGTAAACTGCGAGTGGAGTGTCCGGGATGTAGAGAAATTTAAAAATAAATATGATAAGGAAAATTTAGTGATGTTTGTACCATAGAACTCTTTGAAGGCCTCTCTGGTCAGCCACCAATGCAGAGTATCAAAATGACCCACAAACCCAAAGCCATAATAATATCATTCGTACAACAAAAATTCTTCCATTCAAGCATGTGTGTGTGTGAGAAATTGATCTCCCGTGAGCCTCGTCAGTCCGTGCACAATACGCTTTTCACCGTTGGATCGAACGCACGGTTGGAAAATATACAATGTATTTTCTTCTCCGCTCATAGGACGGAAGCTCGAAATCGATCGTCGATGCTCCTATTTTAGCTGCGAGTCGATCGGATTCTGGCCGCAGTCCGATCAAATTTCGGTCGGACGGAGGCCGAAAACGATCACAATTGTGGCCGTGATACTGGCGGTCGAGTTACGGTCGGATTTCGACTCCAATTCATCCGGAATCCGGTCACGATCTAGTCGGAATCGGATTCCGATCGAATCGTGGCAAAAAACAGCCGAATTATGGTTGCCAGTGGCCGCGACACGGGCGACCGTGATTTGGCCAGAATTCAGTAGTCATCTGATCGGAATCGATTCCAACCACACCGCGATCGTATTTCAAGCGGATTACGGTTGAAATTCGATCGCAACTCGGCCGCCAGTGCCGCGGTCGATTCCAACCACGAATCGATCGAAATTTGATCTCCATCCGACGGGAATTCGATGTTGGTCGGAATCCAATCAAGTTGCGGTCGGAGTCTGACCGAGTCGTGGCAGGAATATAGACGTCGGTGGTCGATTCCGAATTTCCGTTCTACGGGCGGAGAAAAAGATGCACTGTGCATTTCTCGATTGCACGTTCGATCCGACGGTGGAGAGGCATCACACACGAGCACGGACTGATGAGGTAGAAGATCAAAACACTATGGCTACGTTTGGTACGGGGTAATCAGGCTTGTAATGTAATCGGATTACATTACAAGATGATTTACTTTGTTTGTTAACATTTCAAAGATGTAATGTAATGTAATCGCATTACAAAATAAGAGCCAAGATCCGTAATCTTGATTACGAAGGAAAAGCGATGTAATCCGATTACATTATGGACTCAATATTTGTCTTTACAAATATGTCCTTTTATTTTTTCTAATTGCTTCTCGATGCCGGCCGGCGACCGAACACCGCCCACCGCCCACCGATGCCCTTCGGCAATCGGCGACAACCTTATAAGGCTATTTTCGTCATTTTATAATAATATGAATTACATTCCTTATAATAAATATGGATACCAAACAAACGAATGTAATCACTTTTGTAATCAAAGATTACACACCAATCGCTAATCAAACACAGTAATGTAATACACATTACATTACATTACATTACAAACTTGATTACATTACAAGGTTGATTATATTACCCCGTACCAAACGTAGCCTCTATATATATATATATATATATATATATTATTAAAGAGGCTTTCTTGGGAGCTTTGCGATGCTAGCTAGGCAAAAGAGTTAGTGGATTAATAATTAAGTTGTTTGAAGTATTAACTAGCCTATTAATAATTCAAATTGTCTATTTATCAACAATAAAAAAAGTTCACTGTACAAAAATTTCTACATGTTTTTTTTTTTTTCTGAACAAGGATAGATGGTTCTATTCCAAGAGTTCCATTTCAAGCGGCCCATGATTTATCTGCACAATTTACAAAACTAATAGCGATTGAGCGAGAATCGATAGCGATCGATCACACATGCATCTTTATAGCTGAACAGTGAAGGTACGTGACTTCCACAACTGTTGCATGCATTTTGAAAAGGATAGTGCGATCTAATGAAATCTAACTCACCTTGAATCATTTCCTTCTTCGCGTACGGTATCAGAGCCTAACTATTGACTTATTGATCCACAATATTCATACTGTTCACTGCTGCCTCACCACAACACCTCCTTCGCCCTGCCGCTGTCGATTCCTCTCTTAGCTTGCTTCGCATTCACGGGAAAAAAAAAAAATTGTATTTGGGGGAGAAAGTGATATGTTCGGTTCAGATATATATATATTCTTCAATTACAAAGGGACATTATTTTTATCCAACTAAAAATTAAATTAACACGGTGAAAAAATAAATATTTTGAAAAACTTTACAACTTATTCTATCCATTTGATCCTCTTGTAAAGAAAAAAAAAGAAAAAAAAGAAAATTATCTAAAGAATAAGTAATTGGATGAGCCAGCATGCATTACTTGTTGATCATTGGCAGGACAGGCCCCAAGTGAAACGTTAAAACATTCAAGAGCATGTTTGGCCAGTTTATATCGAATTAAATCTTTTATGAAGAAGATTCCGATTGAGAATCTAGCTAAAAACTCCTTCAATCCTAAAGTCAAAACTATCGAATAATATTGATTTGTAGTCTTAGGAAATCTGAGAAGTCTTGGAACTGCATGGTTAAGTGATCTCATAGCTACAATTGCACGATCAAAATAGGGGAAAAGAAGAATTGTCTTGGAAACTTAATTATTGATAGTTAAAACGGTTTTAATTAATGAATTGTGTTTCATTTTGCATTAAAAATATGACAAGTACGGAAGAGCTAAGGGGTGTAAGTTAAAATATTGAGAGAGAAATTATAAAAAGAGTGCGCTGTAGCAACTACAATTTCAATCAAGTATTTCTTAACTTCTGTTTCCAATCATAGCCGGCCCATAGTCCAAAAAATTTAGTACATTGAATTTTTTGAAGGCACGGAAGATAAAATTAAGACTCAATTTATAGTTTCATCTTGGGCCTTTAAACAATGAGGATCGATTCTACCCCCAATAATTTGGTATTAGAGTGACAAGGTATGATTTTCTTAAAGATAGAGCAGATTTTTGGATTGCTTTCAATTTTTAAAGAGTTGTATCTTTATTTCGAATATCAAAAGCAGAATTTACAAACAGAAAAATTCTAGCAGTGCTCTTGCTTTATTTTTTAAAGGGAGATTTCTCGTTTCCTTGATTAAATGATATCTAGCTACTTTATTCACGTATTCTCCTAGTCAAGTATTTATCTTTGAAGGTGAATATTATGAGTTTTGGAGTAGCCAAATGTAAATGTTCTTCGTCTCTTCGTATCTTTGGGATATTATTGATGACGATGAGTATCCGGTTCCAACCACCAATGATAAAGATTATGAAAAATTGCTAAAAGAATACAAAAAGCAAAGCAAGATTGATGGCATTGCATTACATTCAATAAGGAGTGGGGAAAACTATTTTTCCTGGTTTTTTTGGTGTCATGAATACCAAAGAGGCTTGGCAAATATTAAAATAAGAATTTCAAAGAACGGAGAAGAGAATATTAATTAAACTCCAATCTTTATGGAGTGATTTTGATAATTTGAGAATTGAGGAAAAAGAGGTTATACAAGATTTTTCTCTACAATTCTCAAATATTATCAACTTAAAAAATTATAGAGATACGATTCAAGATAAAAAAAATTATTGAAAAAGTATTTTGATCTCTTCTTTCAAAATTTGATTATATTGTTTGCTGCAATAGAAAAATCAAAAGATATGTCACATATGATAATATATGAGTTGACTAGTTCACTTATGACACATGAATAAAGAATCAATCGTTTTAATGCCCAATCAATCGAACAAGTCTTCAAGTCAAAGCAATTAATGTGAATGCTCAAAATACAAAAAAGGAAAATCTAACAAATAGAGGAAGAATGAAAAGAATATCAATTGGAAAATGAAGCATCACATAAGTCATGTAACAATCAATCTTACATTATTTGCAACAAATCACATCATGAGTCAAAAAATTATTATTATAAATGTAAGAAATGAAAAATTCCTAATCACTCTTAAAGAGATTGTTGGTTTCAAGAAAATGAGAAAAAAAATGCTGCAAATTTCTCGAAAGAAAAAAAAAGAGATTTCTTTTTTATTAGCATAGTTATGCATCAAAATATCAATGATATTTGAATAACGGTGCTAGCAATCATATGACAAAAAACAAAGATATATTTGCGGAGCTCAATCTAAATATTAGTTCAAACATTATTTTTGATGATGGAACTTATAGGAGTGCAACAGGTAAAGGATTGCACGAGAGGTAACAATTAAAAATTTCATTACTAATGTTCTTTATGCTATGAGTCTTTCATACAATCTCTAAGTATCAAATAACTTATTCAAAAAAAAAAATTTAGTCCATTTTGACGATGGAAAGTGCCAAATTTTTTATAAAAAGAAAAATACTATTATGGTAAATATTGAAATGAAGAATAAAAGTTTTTCTATCACGTTGCCACTAAACAATAGTTGTGCATTTAAAGTTAAAGATTCATATTTATCTCATCTATGACATTTTAGATTTGGTCATCTTAATAAGAAATGTCTTCATTTGCTAAAGGTGAAAAATATAGTGATCTATCTTCCCAATATTAAAACGGTAAAAAATATTTGTGAAGGATGTGTGTACGAAAAGATGCATAAGCTTCCATTTCCAAAGTCGTTATGACGAGCCAAAGCAACACTAGAACTTGTACATATGAATATTTATAAACCAATGCAAACTCCTACTCTTGGAAGCAAAAAAGTATTTTATTATTTTCGTCGATGACTTTATTAAAATGATGTGGATCTACTTCCTCAATCAAAAATCTGAAGCATCCTCTATTTTTCTATAGTTTAAGACACTTGTAGAGAGACAAAGTGGTTTTCTTATGAAGACTTTAAGAACTAATTGAGGTGGAGAATTTCTCTGTAATCCTTTCATGGAGTATTGTAAAGATAATGACATCAAAAGACAATTGATGATTAGTCGATGTCATCAACAAAATGGCATGACCAAAAGGAAGAATCACACAATTGTGGAAATGGAGAGGAGTATGCTAAAAGGCAAGGGAATTTCACATTTATATTGGGTAGAAGCTATAGATACATTAATATACATTCTCAATCGGTCGCCAACAAAAGCTGTCAAAAATAAAACCCGATATGAAGCTTGGTATAAAAAAAAAATCAAGAGGGGATCATTTCAGAATATTTGGCAACATTGCATATGTATTTATACCATCACAACATCGTGAGAAATTTGATAAGAAAGGTCAGAAACTTCTTTTCATAGGTTATAGTGATGAATCAAAAGGATACCATTTGGTAGATCCATAAACAAATAAGCTCATCATATCTCGCGATGTTATCTTTGATGAAAAAACTATTTAGGATTGAAAAAGGAAAGAAGTTATTAACTCAAGATCATCTCAATTTCACGATCCAGTATCATCTCAACTTGATCCATCTCAAACTTGCAATATCAATCCAATTCCTATATCAGAATTTCCTATAATTAACGAAGAAAGTGACTTGTAAAGAAAAATCAAATTGCCAAGTGAAATATATGACTCCAAGGTTGGATTTTTCTATTATAAACTTTAACCTTTTGATGAAGCATCAAAAGAAGAGTATTGGATAAAAGCGATGCATAATGAACTATCCACGATTGAAAAAAATAACACATGAGAGCGCGTTGACTTGTCATAAGGAAAGAAGACTATTGGTCTGAAATAGATCTTCAAAATTAAATACAATGAAGACGGATCAATTCAAACACAAAGTGTCACTTGTCGTAAAAAAGGGTATTCTCAACAATCAGGAATTGATTTAATAGAAACATTTGCTCCAGTTACAAGAATAGAAATAATTTGTCTAGCTCTAACCTTGGCAATTCAATTGGAGGTGAATGTTTTCCAACTCGATGTAAAATTAGCCTTCTTAAATAGAGAAATTCAAAAAGAAGTTTATATTGAACAACCTGACAGTTTTGAGATCAAAGGAAAAGAATGCAAGATTTTTGACTTAACAAGGTATTGTATGAGTGAAGACAAACTCCTCGAGTATGAAATAACAAAATCAATAATTACTTCATGATCAAAAATAGTTTCCATCGAAATACAAGAAAATCATCTATCTATGTGAAGACAATTGAAAAGGACTTCTTAATCGTATGCTTTTATGTTGATAATCTCATCTATTTTGGGACAAATAAAGTTATGATGGAAGAATTCAAAAATAAAATGATGAAAGACTTTGAAATGATAGATTTGGAGCTTATGAAATATTTTCTTAGAATTCAAATCAAGCAAAGACCAAAAAGTATTTTTCTATCTCAAGAAAGATATATTGAAGATTTGCTCAAGAAATTTAACATGGGTCAATGCAAGCTAGTCTCTACTCCTATGGTATTAAATGGAAAAATATCAAGTTAATGATAATAGTGAAAAGGTCAACGCTACTCTTTACAAAAAAATTAATTGGTTCCTTGATAGATCTTAACACAAGGTCACATATTACCCATTTGATAAGTTTGTTCTCTAAATTCTTAAATAAACCAAGCAAAATTCATTGGCAGTGACAAAAAGGATCTTAAGATATCTACAAAGAGTTATAATATTGAGTTCACAAAGAAAAACAATTGCAAGCTTATTGGGTACACAAACAATGATGGGGCAAGATTGATTGATGATTGAAAAAGCATCTCTGAATATATCTTTTGCCTGGGATCAAATGTAATACCTTGGAGTTCAAAGAAGCAAAAACCAATGACATTATCTTCAGCGGAAGCAAACTATATAGTTACAACCGATACTACTTGTGAAGCGGTTTAGATTGAAAGAATGTTGAAAGATTTAAAATTCAAGCAAGATGATCCACCGATAATCTATTGTGACAATATGTTTACAATTACAATGACTAAGGATCCAGTCTTTTGTACGTGATCTAAGCATATTGAACTACGACATCATTTTATTCGAGATTTAGTTAATCAAGGAGAAATATAAATGGAGTTTATTAAGATAGATGACCAGCCAACATATATTATGACAAAAATTATCACAATTGATAAGTTTAACAAATTCAATAAGCAACTCAAGATTACAAATTAAGAGGGGATATTGAATAATATTAATTTATAATATTAAGAAATATGTGAAGTCTTAGAACTACAAGGTAAGTCTCAGAGCTGCAATTGCATGGTCAAAGCGTGGGAAAAGAAGAACTATCTTGGAAACTTGTCGATACTTAGTACCGCTGGCTAACTTTAATGAATTATATTTCATTTTGTGTTATAAATAGGAGCATATCAAGCATCGAAGAACTAAGGGGTGTAAGTTAAAATATTGAGAGAGAAATTATAAAAAAGAGTGTGAAATAGCAACTCCAATTTCAATCAAGAATTTCTTTATTCAAATTTATTTACTTTTGCCCTCGACAAAAAAACAATAATTAAGATGAGAAAGAATGAAAAAGAGAAGAATTTTTTCAGACCGAATTCCTCGGTACGAAGTGGAGCCAACTTATATACATAAGAAAAGATATTGCAATCATGTGTAGATGGAAGGGTGGAGATGCAAGAAAATGAAGAGAGTGTCGGGTGTTTAAGAGATGATTAAGTATGACGATGTGGGACCTCAATGCCTCTTGAAGTGCTTTATGAGATTGCAATCGTTATAATAGGACTTCTTTATGGGCTTTGATCCATTGTTCATGGGCCGTGCATGAACAAGGGGATGATAAAAGTTGAGGGTAACATCTACATCTTAATAATCCTGTTGGATGGAGGTCTTTGTTTAAATCATATTTTGCCATTTTTTTTTACCATCGTCGAGTTCTTTGGGACTGAATCCTTTATGATTCTCATCGGATTCTCGCTGAATCTTTTATGATTCTGACTGAGTCCTTTGTGACTCTTACCGAGTCTTTTATAATTCATGACTTCATGTGGACTTTTGTATGACTCCCAACTTTCATATCTATGATTACCTATGTGGTGTTTTTATTGATCACATTTTTCTCTATCTCATCACCAATAACTAGATTGAGGTAGTTCTCTCGGGACGATCTATTGGCTAGAGTAACGTAAATATTGTTACAAGTAGATAGGGATCAAATCTCGGCATGATGTCTAAAACTTTTACTTGGACTCAGAAAACCGCTGTTGTTTTTGGCGAACAAATCAAGGACATAACCACACACTCCCGTGATTTATCTCTCTTCATCATCATCAAAGAACCAACTATAAGAGATACTGTAACAAACACGATCATCTTTTAATACTACAGATAATTGAATTGAGGTATCGATATGTGACCGTCTTATTTTACTCCACATCAAAGATTATTTTTATTTTTTAGATAAGTTGTTTGATAATTTTATTTTGAAGCTTTTTTTTATGTAGATAAGTTAATTACTACGTGGCTCAACGCTTTGCCGGATAAATTAATCTATCCAAAACAGCACCAAGCTGGCCTTGTCGTACAAGAGAACCAGCGCAGCCCAACCACCCAATCCCCAGCCACCAAGCCATGGCAGCCGCGGCAGGGAAGCTGCTGATCCGCTTCGCCCACCAACTGAGCCCCTCGCCACGGAGACAGATCATCTCTGGCGCCGCCACCGCCGCTCTGCCTCTGGCCGGCGTGACCTCCCGGAAGCTTCAGAGCAAGGTGCTGGAATCAGGCGTCAGGGCAGTTGGTGCCTCGCCGGGGAAAGATGACATCGTACAATCCGGCTTCGACGATGATGGCGCCGTCTCTCTGGGGACAATGAAGCTGCCTGCCAACACCAACATCCCGCTGTTCGAGACCCTCCTCTTCCAAGTACGTGAACCAGTAAATGTCGCAATTGATATACTGCCTGACCGATGAATATTAATGGTGTGTTACGTCGTACAGTGGGCAAACAGTTTGTGCCAAGGTGCCAATTTGCCGCTTCCTGTTCCTCTCAAGGTCTGTGCATGATCTTTTAAATTAATGGCAGTAAGAAAATTTCTTTAACTTGGAAGATGATTTTGCCATGGAAGTAGGTGGACAAGGTAGAAGGCGGCGCGAGATTGGGGTTTATAAAGATTGATGACGGGAAGACCGAAGTGTGTGCCTACATAGACTGCCTGGTTTTTCCGGCCACCGACGGCTCCGGGCCGGTGTTCCGAGCCACGAGGAATGGACCGATGAAGGATCAAACACCACCGGGAGAGCCAAGGATTATGAGGAGCCTCCTCCAGGCCCTCCAGAAATCAGTTCAGATTGCTGCAAGTAGTTGACTTTTTTTTTTCCTTTCTCAATTCTGTGCATCATGTCAATTTACTTGTGCTGATTAATTAATAGGCAGTTGATGAGCGGTGTTACTGTTTCAAATTAAATTTTAATTTTGTATTCAGGTTAATATAGAATATTCTAAAATAATGTGTATTGTAATATAATAGAATAATTTAAAGAATTCTAAATAAATTCTAATAGCTATAAATATAGATTAAGTATGTGTAAGTAAAATCTTAACTAATAAGTCAAGGGATTTAAATTAAAAAAAAAACAAATTCCCTCTTTCTTTCTTTTCCATAAACTTTTCATTCCAAGAGTTAAATCAGATATTGACTTTGCATTGGTAGATTAGCGAGATTGAATGTAAATGATGGTGTTCAAAAGATTACTGATTAAACAAAACTGGTATTAGATTTAGTGCATTGAAAGGTAAATTCAGATTTAACTTAATTTGCATTGATAAATCTTTTTATGGACGTTAAGTGTGGGTTAAAAGTCGTCGTCCTCTGCTAGATTTTTCCTAAATTTACTTTCTAACAATCAGTTAAGAGGGATCTAAACCGAAGTCTGCGCCACAGACGATGATGATGATGGCCATTTCAGCTGCATAATTAATTGCGTCAAACTAGTGGAGAATTATTATTACTAAACGAATTCTCGTGCCACACTGATCAGTACGATTCCAATTTCATCGAATCCGGAACAACTGCAACAGCAACGTTACGATCTACGCGAGACCAGCTTTGATCTTCTCGATGGTGGCGACATCAGTCTTGAACGACTTCGCCAGGATGCCCACGTCGATGCCGCTGGCGAAGACAGTCTTAGGAAGAGAAACGGTGCCGGCGTTGGAGCTTCCAAAAGCAGAAACGGCAAGCGCAGGATTCTGGCTGTTGCAGAACTGGAAGTGAACGAGTCCCTTCGGAAACACAAACACGTCCCCCGGAAGGAGAGTCTGCGCGTAGAGCTTGTTTGCGGTGTCCACGACTCCCACTTCCAGTTTTCCCTCGAGGAGAAAGAGCAGCTCCGATGCTCGGGGATGCGTGTGAGGGGCATTGACAGACCCCGCCGGAAAATTGAGGACGGCGAGCGACACGCTCTGCCCGTTCAGAGCTGGGAATTCTGCCAGTGAGACCTTGGTGACAGTGAATTCCTTCGCCGGCCCGGCAGCGACTAGCTTGCGCAGGCCGGTGAACGTGAAGAAGCTGCCGTCGACGGCGGTGGCGTTCGACGGAAGAATGAAATCGGAGGTGATGTCGGGGTCGCCTGCGAGGACTACACGGGAGGTGGATGATGCGAGGAGGAGGAGGAATAGGGGGAGGCAAACGAGGCTGATCAGCTCCATATTTCCGAATGTATAGCAAATTAAAGGATTTGTTCTTCGAAGATTTAATTAAATTCGTGGTGAGGTACGTACGTGTGTATTTATACTGATGAAGGCCGGCTGAGGGGAATGGAAATCCATTAGGCAATTTGTCTTCTCTCCTCTCTGGCATCTTCATAGTGGCGATACCAAATATAATGAAGAGCTTGTATATATAAATTATATTCATGATGAATTATATTTCAGCAATAGAATCCATCTATATATCTTATCTTTCAAGATGTTATATAGTCGATCGCTTTGATCTCAGGAAGATTAATTGTTTAGCGGAATTACACAGATAATATAAATTTAAATAATTATTAAAAATAAATTCTGACTTGTATATTCTTCTTAATTGAGTATTAAATGGTCGAGCAGTTGCGAATTGAATATGTACTCGAATACTATTACAAAAGAACTATCGAACAGGTTGCTCAATGAAAATGAAGAGAATTCAAAGGAGCGAATTTAGATGAAGAACTCTTCTGTATTGTATGCTCTTCTGTCTAAGATCGTAACCTTCTTATATAAAATTTTGATCCTCAATTGTATTGAAGGATCGAATAATGATCATTCAGTGTCTCCGAATCATAAGGCTTGCCACTTATATAGTTAATATCCGACTAGTTTTAAATTCGATAATAATTCTCAATCGTCATGGATTTAAAAATGAATATGTCCATTACATTTTTGAACACGCAACAACAGTCCGTAGTAAAACGTAGATTATTCGTTTAAGTAAATTTTATTCTGATCGATTCAATATTCGATACGTATAAATTACACTCGTATTTGAGTTATCTAAATTTAATACAATCCAGACTCATTTATACATATCTAAAATTATAAATATTATGCTTCGATATAAAATTAATGAATTTCTGCGTCAACTATCTATCTACTTTTCGTGGCTTTTCCATTAAACTTCCAAAAACCACCATGCAGAAACAAAAAGGAGGTATAGTCTGAGCTACCAATTCCAAAAAAACCTATCTTTAATTCCATGTCTCCATTTAAAAAGGGATGGAGAATTCCTGACAAACAATATAATGAATTGAAATAGAGACAACATGCACTAGTATTCTATACAGCTAGCTGCTGTTTGATTGTTTTTGTGAAACATGATAACATAAATTATAAGTTGGAGTAGTTGGTCCTTGTCCTTGTCCATGGATCTATATATTGGCCTATTAATTAGATCAACAAACATAATTAGCATTAATTATTATCCGAAGTGATACTGAAAACAATTTCACTACCGTTCCTATACCGACAGGTAGAAAACAAGCAGTAAATTGACTCGACTGAAGGGATCGACGCTATCATTCTATATAATTTTAGTTTTTATATTTAGTTATTCATTAATTAACATCGATTTCGTTAGCATCTACATACGTACAACAATGAAAAAACATGCATTTGATTCAAATTATGTATAATTTTAATTATATGATTATTAGATAATCACATAATTAAGATTATGAAAAAAAAATGAAATATAATTTATATTGTTTAAAATAAAAATTTATTTATTTTGAAGTTTTAAAGTATAATTTATTTTAATATTTTATTATATTACTCTTGATTCAATTTTAAAGTCGCATTTATTCTAAAATATATTTGCTTATGGTCGTGTTGATCGGGACGATCACCGCTGTCACTCAATGAGATGGCGGTGAGCGACCACTGACAACTATATACCGACAATCAATGGCGGTGGCTAACAGTCGACGACCGATGACCAATGACGGCCAAAGCCGACTCTAGGAGAGGGCAACTGGGGCCTTGTCCGAGGCCCAAAAATTGATGATCAAAATAATCTATATAAAAGGGCTTAATTTTTAACAAAAATAATTTTTTTACCTATAAAGGACTTAAATTTTATGGTTTCTCCTAGGGCCTCTAAACACCGAGGACTGGCTCTAGTGGAGACAATGGCAGTCGACGGCGATTGACGACTGATGATCGACGACAGTCGATTGATAGTGACGGCTGATGACCGCGGACGATCGGCTATGATATAATTTTAAGGGTATCTTAATCCGAATAGATAAAATTCAGAGGATAATTTTGAGAAAAAATATTTATTAATTCTTGAATTAAAAATACCTTACTCTCTCTAAGATAATAAATTCCAAATTGCATATATGTTCCGATTACGATGTGGCGGACATATTTCATTAACTGAGAATCGCTGATTCCTTGAATCAAACAAAATGAGTATGAATAATCTTAGATGAATAATCAAAATTATTCACGATAACTTTGAATCAAACACATCCCGATCATTTATAGTATGAGAAAGAAAATATCTAAATAAATTATTGCTCATGCCATGCATAGTAAACTTGCTTTGCTATTTATCGACTCAATATCGATAAGAAAATTAAAATGTAAGATCTCTTCGAGGAATCTATGCAAATTAAATAAGACATTAGAAACTGGAATGATCCTATCTCATAAGAGAGGCATCCTTCCAAAAGTTGGGAATCTGTTCAACTAACAGCTCCCTGTCATCCGTTCCAGGGCTGCAGCGAGAGGGAGGTAAATCGCGGGGGGACTATGTCCCTTGACACGGTGGCAAAGCAGTGGGGGGGCCATCTGAACCCAGGGGGGATTTTAGATCCCCTCCGGAATCAACCCCACTCCGTATCCAAAACAACCACACTACCTTACCACCGCGCCATCCCCGTGGGGACCATAAGAGAGGCATCCTTGAAATGGTTGTAGGTCATTTTGGAGCAAAATGTGATGCATTCATTTTAGATATTTTTTATCATCGGTCTCACAACTAGATGAAGAGAGATAAATCACAAAGAATATTTTTGTCCAATTAAAAACTAACACAACCGAAGGGTAGACATCTTAAAAAATTTTATAACTTTTGAAGATTAACTTTTACTCATTGAAACAATTTTATCGTCTGTAATAATCACTTGGTCATCTTATGAATAAATATTACGTAGAATCTCCCAACATGTTGCAATCAAGGTTCAAGATCTTGAGTCTTGAGCTGTGTTGAAATTTTAATTTTTAATAGAAACGATATTATTTTAGTATCGAACCGATGTTTTCATTTATTTTTTTATTAACAGGTGATATCTAAGTTTCGCCCGACTAATCCACTTGGTGAATCGGTCCTGTCCCACAGCTTTCGAAGAGTCTCTATCGGCCCATAAGGATAAATCAGGATGACGCGCCGCCAAGTCGCCGTGAAGAGTGTGTACGTCAATTGGGTCCGCACCCCACACCAACTCAGCTGGTAAATGGGAATCCGCCTTCGCAATCCACGAGCGAGTGGAAAATGGCGAAATCCCCTCCGCAAATTGTAGTCGGCAGGGATCGAACCATGACTGCCGCAGTGACCGTTCAAATTCTTACCGATGCGTCGTCGCCCTAGGGGCAAGGAGGAAGTAAATAAGACAACATTAATTAATTGCTTTGTATGAACACAACTTTAAAAATAAAAAGGCATTATCATCTCAATTCATTTTAATGTGTTTTAACGTGTATATTGGTACGATACGATATTCATTGATACGATTGACATGCCGATGTAAAAGACATTAATTGTTTGTGCCGAATAGTATTAAGTTTCGATAATTTAACTAAACGATACATTTTAACTGTGTCATCGGGTATTATATGAGATTTCAAATTAAACCAGGATTGCAATTATATATTTTTGCAAAAAGAATCAATTAACACTACTACTAGTTATTTATCAATACGATTGCTCATGAAAACTGTCGGATCATAGCAAATAACTGTAACTCAGTTCTGCAACCTCAAAAGAGTAGCAAGAAAATCTGATGACTTGCTTTTTTTTGCAGACATGGATGTTTATTTGAGTAATTAACTTTGAGGGGAAGATTCATTGTCGATCTCTTGAAAATATATTATTCATGTAGAATTGCAAAAACAATTGATCATTATGGAAAATAAAGAAAAATAATATCAGCCATTTGAGCTGAAGAACAATCCAACCCGATCCCACTCGTTAGACAATTTATTCGAATGATCGATGGTGCCACATGCTAATTAAGGAATCAAGTCGATCTTATTTAAAACTGAGGAAAAAATAAAATCAAAATGTAAAAATAAACGGGATATAAGCCATTTGAGCAGCAGCAAATCTCCAAGGCAATTAACAAGTTGGAGTTTAAGTTAATTGAATGTCTGATAATGTGACATTGAAGGACAATATGTAGGATATTATACCTTTTCGGAAGAAAATATAAGGAAAATCTGAAAATAATTCGGACTTGTTCGTCGAATCGATCACTTCCGAAGTGTTCTTAGTTAAGATGAGCTTCTTCAAATCAAGACCGTCGAGCTCCTGACAAATGAGGTCAGGACGAGCCGAGTCAGAAATCTCCTTGTGTCAAGCCACCGAGTCAGGAGGCTACTGGGGAGATGTTATCGAGCCGAGTTGAGAGGCTTCGTCTGTCAAAAGAATAGCTCGAGTCGAGTCGCCGAGTTGGTAGTCTACTCGTGTTGGGTCGTCGGATCGGAAATTGCTCGTAAGGTACTGCCGAGCCAAACTAGAAGACTTCGTCAGTCGAAGTTGGAAATAGCTCGGAAGATGTTGCCGAGCTAAGCTGGAAGACTTCGTCAGTCGAGTTGGGAAACAGCTCGGGAAACAGAAGCAATGAACACCAAGTGACAAAACAACCAAGACTTATATTCACACAATTTCCTTAAAATAAATTCGTCCTCCTTCGACGGGATACTTGAGAGGTTTAGTAGAACGTCTATTTTCCAGTATACAATGACAAAACTGCGGACTCAAATAAGCACAAGTAATCCGTGGCGAACTGAATATATATTTGAAGGCTATCACTGTGGAGTTGAAAACAAAGAGTAAGAGTTTTCTCTCAAATTTGCAATTCTGTCTCATTTTATAGAGGAGACCTATTAATGGTGGAATCGAAAGATCAACTATAATGTCGCATTGATTCGTTTAATTTATGTGAATCGAAATATCAACCATAATATTGTCTCGATTCAACTGATCTACTATTAATTCATTAATTTCTGACAATTTATATTAGAATGTCAATGCGAATTTTTCACGATTAGATGTGAAAAATGACGACGGAACGTTTTCCCTATCTTTTCATTTCTGACCATTCAACTATTTTTTTCATCCTTTCTTTACGTTTCCATTCAAATTCCAACACGATATGCAAATAAATGTGACAATTTGAATGGAAATGAGCAAGAATTTCAATTGTTTTCCTTTAAACATACAGTTACAGACAAATAAACATGCTAAATCTATCTTCTTCGATGTTCTTTTGCAAGTATTTACCTGAAAATGTGATGAACGAGAGATCCAATTAACTTTAGAATATCAATTTAGCTCATTGGTAGAATACCACGGGAGGAAGCTTAAATCCTGAGTCTGTGAGGAACGGGATTACCTGCGGCTGCTCGACCAGATCACGGTACAGGGCATACTCCGCCGCGTAATCGTGAAGGTCCAACTCCGCCTTCTGGTTGGTATGATAATGGTGCTTCGCCTCCGGCGACTTCCCGAACCCGAAAACGCTGACGCGATCGCAGATCCCCAGTGCGAGCATCACCGCCTGCATGCCCGATGAGTAATGGAACATCTTCTTGTCGTGGGATTTCCCCCACTCCTCCGCCGGAGTCCCTGTGGTCTCCGTGAACCTCCTCAAGGAGTAGTACTTGACGATGCGAGAACAGAGCATGTCGAATCGCAAGTCGGTGATGAGGAGCGGCGCCTTGTGGGAGGAGTTGCAAACGGCGTAGTCGAGGAAGTGGACGGCCTGGCAGATGTACATCACGATAGGGACGCTCTCGCCGTAAGGGTGGCAGAAGCAGCCCGGCCGCCGAGCACAGAGGTGGAGGATGTTGCTGTTGACGAAGGAAAGGTTGGTCTTTGTGCCGACGCGTGGGCCGTAACCGACGACGCGGGCATTGTTGAGGCGGATCACGAACTCGTGGCCGTCGATTAACACGCCGTGGTCGCTTTTGAGGAGAATCCCGCTGTTGCCGACCACGGCGCAGGAGCCGTAACGGCGATCCCCATTTCCGTTCCTGTCCGAGAGGCCGCGGTGGCGGTCGATGGGGCTCTTGACAAGGTCGACGAGGTCGGACATGACCCCCGGATCGAAGCGGCGGCGTCGGAACCAATCGCGGAGTGCGCGGCGGAAGTCGGGGAGCGCCATGTAGTCCTTGGGTGAGCGAAGCGGTTTGGGGAATCTCGTCGAGGTCCGCCGTACCTCCTCGATGTGACTCTCCCGCCGCCATTCCGAGTAGCTCCGCAGGCGATCCACGTTGCCGCGGCGGCGGGCTGAGGAGGGGAATCTCCCGTGAAGGAGATCGTTCACGTCCTTTTCCAGCTCCCCCTCCCTGTCCTCTACCGCCGCCAGAAGAACGAGCGAGGCGTTGACCACCGGCGGGGTCTCGGGAGGCAGCCCGCGGCGCCAGCTGTCCTGGTCTGCTGCCTGGAAGCTGAACACGTAGAGCACAGCGACGATGAACAGAAAGAAGAAGGGCAAGCGCAGGGACCTCTTCATCCTCGCCGCTAAATGGGCCTAACCAAAGGAGACCTCGCCTTTCTCCGACAAGATCGCATCTTTAGGAGGAGCGGAGGCACATCGATTGGAATGGGACAGACAAATAGCCAGAGGACTTCCACTGGGGAACTACAAAGGAGGAATCTGCTCCGCCATGGATAGGGAATAGAGATCTCAACAGCTCACAGCTCGAAGAAGAGACCTTCAGATTGCCGGTCGTTCGTTGAGTTCCTCTGATAAGACCGCCACCAGCTCCCAAGGGTTCGGGGGGAAGTTGTACCTGTAAAAGTAGTTGCACTTGTCATCTCGTTACTCTTTTCGTACCCGTCGTAGAAAATCATCTAGTGCCGCAGACATCTGCTTGGAAATTCAGGTATCTTATGGGTAAGAAAGAATAGAAGTTACTAGAAGTCAACCCTCATGCCGCTTCCCCTGCAACCGTGTGGGGTATGATTTTTTTTTCCCCATTGGATTAGGTGATGCAAGAAGAATCGTTCATTTATTCCAATTAATTTCATGTCTAGATCGAGCCGATATGTTTTGAATTTTATTTTATTAGGTCCGATTAATTTAAGAGATGATTAATTTGATTCTATATAAAAATTTTATTGACTATAAGAATAAATTCAGAAAGGACTTTCATTTGAGAGTGAAATCTGATCATCGTTCATGTAAAATCGTCTAATATTAAAATCAAATTACACTCATGAAGATGAACTCCCAAATTTAGCTATCTCAAGACCAAACTTAACCACGTAAACACTTAACGAAGTTTGAGGATGGCAAGGACTATCACAAACATGAACGAAGCAAAAAATTATAGATATTTTTTATAGAAATTATATTGACATACATATCAAAACTCCAAAATTTTATTTATGGTGGCTTGTCTCGTCTTTAGGAAAGATAATAGTGTAAAATAAATGTGAGTAGTTCTTAATGATGATCGTATGTTAAACATGATATTAGTCAAATGCAAAGATGCCTTTATAGTTTCATTTGCTCCACAAAATACTATACTTTATACTTGTAAAGATTCTTATTTGATTTATTATAATATTCATTAGATAGTGAATCTTTGACCTAATTTGAAAAGATGCATGTATGCATAATAATAGTCTCCTGCTTCAATAAGCTCAAATTAATTTTATATTACGAACTGCTTTAAATAATTTAATTGCGGAAAATAAAGCATATCATGATCAACATGATTTAATTGGAGAACTAATAGCCTCGGATAATTACACATCGAGATAAAATTCAAGGAAATCGCAACAAATATATAATCAAATCCATAGTTTTATTAGATGATACTTAAATATTAATGAAATCGTAGCGTAATATAAAATTCTGACATCAGTGTAAACATGAGCATAAATTATGCGCAAACTGGCGTCACCAGATTCTTGCTTCGACCATGCACTACCATTGAATTTTTTTACTGTATTTCAGCTGGACTATGAAGGGCAATCATTAAAAAAAATTAAGAAATCGCAACAGCAACCATACGCTACCAAATCCACTGTCATTCAAGGTTTGGTTTAATAATTAGTACCTCTAGAGGAGGAGCTGCTAAGCTGAAGCACTAGGGCACAGTTCGAGCAAAATTAAGGGTTCCAAACACTCTCCAAATTGAGCTTACTTGTTGTGGAGATAACAACAAATATTAAACTTGCAACTTCCTGCAGTAGATTAAAATGTCAGCTGACCTTCTGCTTCGATTGTAGGTGTCAAAGTTTTACTATATATTTCAGCATCAGAGAAAAGAATAAATGTATTAGCCTCAGCAATGAGATGCATCTTTGGGAGACTTCCTCAAGCGTGAGGAGGCCAAAGTTTGGTGTCTTGTGTGGTGTCCATGACGGTCCGTGGAAGCCACTGCCACATAGCCATGCCAGGGTATGCAGCGAAGTGGGCTCCCTTGTTCGGCGGGGCCTGGACTTGGGGAGCAAATGCAGCAGCAGGATGATATGCGAGAGGATGAGGCATGAAGCCGGCTGGAAGCATGCTCATTGCCTTGATTTGCTGTTCTAAATTCTCCTTATCGGCCTTCAATTTTATCTTCTCATCTCGAAGCTCATTTTTCTCTGTCTGTGACATGGTAGGTGCTATATATGATTAGAACATTTGCAAAGAGCATTCTCCTTGTTACAGTAAAACAAATTTTTTTGAGGAATCTTTCATCAGTGGGTTGTAAATGACTGAACTTTTCCAATAGTTTCTGACCTTGGTTTTCATTGGAACAAGTCAGAAATTTGATTTGTTCACAATAACCAAGAATGATCATCTTAGGGTGCTCCTTTTGTCAACGGATGCTCCTATAACACTCGTAGTGACCAACTAATGGAAAACAAACATCCACTTAACAAGTGGAAAAGAATATACGAGTTTCAGTGTGTTTGATTTTTTTTCTATCTTTCACATTAACCAATAGACTAACATTTTAACAAATAATTAACTTTACTAAGAAGAGATTTTGTTATTCGAGCTGCATAACCAGAGCAAATAAAACCATTTTTTTTCTGTCAAATATCAGTGAAACTAGTCTGCAATTATTTCCCAAAAGAACAACAAAAAATTAAGATCATGGCAATGAAGAAGAAAGCAAACTGATATCTATCCCCTTCAACTATATAGCGTAGAATAACTATCTCTGGAATATGAAATTGAATCGGGGTAGTATGTTTTTAGAATTGACCAAACCCCATCTCAGGCTTGATAAACCTGAAACCGCTTGAGCAACTCAGCTCATTTTCCAGGCAACAGAAACAGCGGAAGAGAAGGGGATAGGTTACATCATACAGGCAAAACTTATCCCAGCCATCTAACATAAATTTGACAAGGAAGAATTATTTTTTTACTCACGTTTCTCTACACCGTGTTTAACTAACAGTATCATGTACCACCATTCCATTGTCTTACATAAGCTACGTTATGCCTAAAAATCACTGTATCTTCTTTCTTGTCACGCATTTTTGTGTTTCTTTCAGGTTCTACATTCTTCAATCCCTTACCGCATTTTTAGAATTATTAAACCAATCGAGATAGGCTAATCCAGAATAGTTCCCATCATGTTACATGTACTGACTTGATTGCAATTTATTTAAAACACTCATATATACTTCTCAACCAAGAGAAAAGGATAAGGATGATCAGACCTTTAAGTCCTTAATCGTTTCTTGTAGATTTTCATTGGATTCCCTAAGTTCCTCTGTTTCACCTTTTAACTGTGTCAATACACGAACGGCATCACATAGAACAGTTGCTTTGTCTGACTTGGGAGGTCTACCAGGGTCTAGGAAAGAAGACAGCTCCGCGAACCTATGTAGTTAAGAAAGTCTTTAATTAACAGATTTGAAAAATGTGACCAGTACAGGCAGTAAAAATAATAGATAAATTGACCCTATGGTTTACAAGGATGAAACTGAAGTGGCAAGTTTTATTAATGAATGAGCACCTATCATTTAACTTATCGCGCCGCATTTTTTCGCGACAGGCTTTCGACTTGGGTCCTGTACATGATTCATCCCTAGTCCTGCAAAATTGAAGTACAAGACAATCTTAGAGACCCACATTAAATATGCCACTCCAAAGGACTTCTTAAGAATCTAATTCAGGTAGATCAGAAACACCAAAATTGATGCAAGCATGGAACTTGTAAACACTGGTAAACAGAACAACAGAACGTAACATTTTCATACTGTGATCTAATTCATCTATTAAGGAAATATAAGGATAATATCTAAATCTAAAATATCAGATATGTGCTACTACACTATGAGCCTGATGTCTGTATAGAATAAGACAGAAGCCAAACCACTTTCTCCCTTGTCAATTAAACAAGAACATTAAGAGTTTGTTGTCTCTTAGTAATTGTTGGGAAGATTCACAAGTTCAAGAGTACAAAGAACAGGCATGATTCTTCTGTGAAGCTGGAAAGTGGAATCAATTGTTATAGAGCTAACAGACAAAATGAGATGGAAAAAAGGTTTTCCCTCTAAATTGGAGTTAAGCAAATTAAAGTACGCTCGGTAACAAGCCATGTGATCGCCACTAAGTCTGCATTAATATTATCTCGGTTAAACACAAATCCCTAGTGAAACTGATGGATAAAACAATTAACCGCGAGGAATCTGAAACAGAGAAAAACAAAGAATACAGACAATTGATAGGGAACAAGGAAAAATAATTATCCATTAGAAACCAAACTATAATTAAATCAGAGAAAGAAGCAGCACAGAAGAACGTACAATTAAATCCACTACCAAGCATCTGTATTGGAGATGTGCACACAAACCTAGATAGAGATTCAGACAGCACCAACCTTTTCCGCGAGCTGGTCCGCTCCAAACCGCAAATATCAGTATACGCCTCCTCGATGCTCGCCCTGTCAAAAGATTCCCCTCCATGCCCATCACAATCCCAAAAGAGAATTCAAATTCACAAATCATTTTTTCCGAAAATCATAAACGGAAAGCAGGAAGAGATCTCGCACCCGGCGATGGGAGCGATGTTGCAGAAACTCTCGATCGCACAGCGTAACTCGCCGTCGGATCCGCCGTCGTCGTTCCAGTAATCGTCGATGGAGTTGGAGGCCATGACCGGGGGAAGACGCGAGCCTTCTCCTCCCTCGATCCGGACAAGGAGCGGCGATGGAATAGGGATCGGCACAGGCGTTCCGGAGGAGGACGAAGCTGGAAAGGAGGCAATGCAGATGCGTGACCGCGTTTCGCAGAAAGAGAGAGAGAGAGGATCGGTTTTGAGTTGGTAGGGAAAAAAAAGAAAGGCGGGTTAAATTATTATTATTATTATTATCATTATAATCATCATCAAATTATCTTATGTGGGCCCTCCAAATGCGGCCGCCGTCCATGGTGAAATGTTGGAATATTGCTTGCCTTTTATAAAGACGATGGGTGAATTCGTGAAATCGTTAAATATTGGGATTTAATTCTTAAACTCCGATAGCATTTTACGAGAAACTCCAAATTTTCTTTCTATTTGGTTGTGGGGTCGAAAACAAAATTTCAAAAGTATTTTTTTTTCTTAAATGATAAAAAAATAAAATATATAAAATTATCTTATTTAGTCGAGAATAACAAATAGAGAGGAACTATAAAAAATATATATATAATTTTAAGAAGGAAAGGGTATCTTTTTATCAAATTAAAAAAAAGGAAAGCCAAATCTAAAAATTGAATTTCACTCGATTCAAAATATTAGTAATCTATGATTAGGGTGGTCCCCTCTCAATTTTCAATTTTTTTCTCATACATCGTCGATCTTTCTTTATCAAACTCTTTTTTTCACCTCTTTTTCTCGCTCTGATGCCTCTACTGCAATTTCTTGGCAGCAACGACGCGATTTTTTCAATTTTTATAATTGTGCTAAAAAACTTTCAATAATATTTATTTTATGTTTGGCTTGAAAAAAATAATAATAATTCGATTCCGTCGCTTGCAACGATAGATGGCGATAGATTGAAATTGACATCACAAAGGGGCGATTGAGAAAATGAGAGTGACACTGTGAATGGAACTACAAAGTTTGTCATCATCTCTTCTAGAGCTGTCAAACGGACAGATCAATTCGTTATTATCTCAATATTTAATGAAAAGGGATGGATCGATCCGTCATCTTGACGAGTTGAGAAATCTCCAATTCAAGATAGGTTGCGGGGTTAGGCGGGTCAACCCGCGGGTCACAAAAATTAAAAAATTATATCTAAAATTACTAAGGTGTTGAGAGTTTGTGGCGATGATCAGTAAGACAAATGGAGTATCATGATTAAAAAATAAACATTTGAAGTAATTAAAATTTTATAATTGAGATTTAATTATCGACCGACAAAGTTGAGTACTAATGTTTTTTATTCTTCCAAAGGTCCAAAATATTCAAATCTTGATAATATATAAATTTAAATTTTTACTCCTCTAAATAAAGATCCAATTGAGATTTTTTAGCTCTTGTAATTATTTGACTTTGATATATCATCATTTCCTATATCGATTGGAACAGTAATGATAAGATAATATAAAACAATTAAAGTATACAAGAAAAAAAAAAGTATTAGAGTACATCAAATATTATTTTGTTATTTTCTCTTAATTTCTCTTACACTTTGTTGAGGAGGTGTATATGTGATAGAAGAAGATTGTGATGGTGAAAAACTTCTCTTATTAATTAATATTAGAATATTGCTACAATGCGGCACGTCTGAACCCATAATCACTGTCGATCCGTTTAGGTCCGCCAAAATGACGGATTGATAAAATTTCAACTCAACCCGCTTAAATTATTTGGCTGAGTAAGTCAATCCGACGAGACTAATCCAACTTGACAACCCTAATCTCTTCCATATGGATATTGGAATATCGAAGAGACAGATCGAGTTGACATAGTAGACAATTGTATGGATGTTTATCGCATAAAATTTTTAAATCAATTCTCAACGAGTTTTTTAATTTTCTTCGTGCAAAGGGATCATTGTATTATAATAAAATCTTATATGATTTATCACTCTTTATTAAATCGGAGAATCGATGAAAAATATTTGACATGAATATTATTAAATTTTATCACATGAATTGATGAGTGTATAGATGACTCGAATACATTTGACATTCCACCTCGATGTTGAGATATTGTTGTGATCGATTAAAAAGATTCTAATTCTATTTTTTGCAAAAAAACATCAAAGTAAACTTTTGATTCGACATATCACCCCCCAATATTATCAATGGAATCGGTCGCTATTTTTGTCTAATTTTAGTAAGAACATAAATTCACAAATTTTGAAGCATATCGGCAAGTTGTTGTTGACCTAATATTAAAAAAAAAAATTAGGTGCCTTATCTCCAAATATATCGGTTTTTTTTTAGCAATAATACAAATTTTACAAATTGGAGAATATAAAAAAAAAAGTCGATGTATTTTGTGTGGATTGCCGCCAATTTATCCACACAAAAAAAATAGTGTTTAGTGGATATTCAAACTATCATGATTACGATTATTATCATATTTATTTGACAGACGAATCGAGAGAGTATTATTAGCCTTCAAAATTAAGAATCTAAATATCTGAATTATAAAAATAATAATAATAATTTTTGAAATATATTATTAAATTACTTTTTAAATTATTGATGAGTTGATCTTATCCATTTTTAGCGTCAATCGGGATCCGACTTTTGCACTTAGCCCATTGAAGCAATCATATCATGCAACCCGTGGCGAGTGGAAAGCAGCAATTTCCTCCATGGCTGCAGCAGGATCGAACTATGACTTGCTCCAGGGACCCTCAAGTTTTTATCGACGCGCCGTTGCCCTAGGGCAAGTTGATCTTATCCATGGCAATAAGTGGAGATTTTACGAATGAAAAATTAAATTTATGGGTTTTGCGAATTTTAAAATGGGTTCATAATGCGTGCGTACTTAAAATTTTAAAGTTAGAACAATTGTAATTCTTAATTATCTTCTTATTTTTAATTAAAAAAATAGGATATCATTTTATTAGAAATTCTTTATTTAATGAAAAATTTATTTTTAAAAAAATAAAATGATTCCTTATGTTAAAAAAAATTCTATCGTTTTATTTTTTTTTTGTTCATCAGGTTGAGTTATAATTAAAACTCGAATACAATTTAGAATATGATTTTTTAAATTTAAATATTTATATAAAATTAATTCATAATTAATATTTAAAATATAGGCAAGAACGAAGAGGTCTTCCCTAGTTATTTTTTATTAAAAAAAAATACTTTTAGTACGTTTTGTTAAATAATTTTGGCAAAAAAAATCATGAATGATTTTTGTTGCAATTATTTTAACAATTTTGATCAAAACTGTTATAATTAGAAGAGATTTTAACAACCAAGTTAAAAACTAATATTTTGATATAATAATATTTATGCGTATTAATTTTGCTCATAATTCTGATCAAAACTATTTTTAAAAAGTATAATTTGATAAAAAAAAATGATAAGATGAGCTTTTAGTATGTGTGTATTTTTTTTTCTAAATTTACTTGTAGGAAAGGGTACCTTTCAATTATTTTTTATAAATTATTAAAAAAAGTTAAACTCAAATGAAAAGGAATAAAAGCCAAAATATATATCATAAAAAACTATTTACACTTTTTTTAAAAAATAAAATTTGATCAATGGAACATTTAAATTATTGTTCCAACTCAATGAGTAAAATAATAAATAAATCATCCATCATGTCATATATTCGCCCATCCAAGTAAACAGATGAAAAATATAAAATAACAATCATTTCGTTCGCTTCCGTCCAACCATTTGTGGATGTGCCTCCTTTTTCCCGTCCTTTTCTCCAACAGTCGTAGATCCATCCATCCAAAGTAAACAGATATGGTACAGTGACACCAATAAAAATGTTATTCTATGAGAGAATATAATTCAATTTTAAATTGAGATTATGTTGGATAATAAATTTTGAAAAAATTAATAAGAACAATCTTCTCAACAGAAATTTATTGGACCAATAAAGTAAAATTTTAATATTGAATAATTAATATTTCAGAGATGGTCGATGTAAAATCTCAATTGAATTGTTAAGTTGCGAATATTTTTTTTTCTATATAGCTATATGATCGATGAAGATTTATAAGTCCGATTCAATTATTAAAAAAGTATTTTTATAAAATTATAGAGTGAATTTCTTCCGATTTAATTATCAAAAAAGTATTTTCATAAAATCATAAAATCAAATTGATCACTCACAAAATTAATTAAGAAGATTGAATAATTTACATGTCTTAACGGGTGGTTAAAATATATGATATTTGTAGAAGTGACATGAATCGATTTCGAAAGAGGTCTAAATTTTTTTTTTTGAATTTAGATGACCTGAATATATTTTGTTCATCGTATTAAAATTTATAAAACTCTGTATGATTTATCTTCCACAATAGTCACGAGATAAATAAAAAAAAATTCAAAGTAAACAGAAGAGAAAAGGGGCAATTCAATCAGAGTCCGGTACTCTAAGCAAGCAGGCAACAGTTTCCCGCCAAATTAGCTTCGTTAAATACACGCCCTCCGAACACCCACGCCGGCTCGCCCAACGAGAGGAGACGTAGACATGACCTCGACGCCGAAAACCCTAGATGAGTTTTTCCATCCCGCAAAGCGCCTCCGGCTGCTCTCCCCCTCCTCCGGCTCCCTGGAAACTCCGACTTCCCCCGGCAAGCTCTCTCCCTCCCACCGCGAGACTTTGCCAGAGCCCTCTGCCCCTGCCCTGACCCCGGAGAAGAAGCGGAGGATGGATATCAACAAGGCCCTAGCGCGGTCGAGGAGGAACCTCAGAGTCTGCAGAGAAAGGATTGAGAAGGCCAAAGGTAGCGGAAATATCTTTCTAGAGTTTTTCCTCGTCTTGTTGGCTGATTTAGTGAGTATTGCCAGCCGACGGTTTGGATTACGTGAAGTTGGAGGAGCTTCTGGCGGAGGAGACTTGGCTGGAGGTTCTCCCGGGGGAGCTTCAGAAGCCGTATGCGAAGAATCTTTGTAGATATGTGGAGCGTGAGGTCAGGGGGAGTGTTCCGATCTATCCCCCGCCATACCTGATTTTTTATGCTCTCCATTTGACGCCTTTCGATCAGGTGAAAGTTGTGATTATTGGGCAGGTAAAAACAAAACAAAAACATAACTTTGCAACTTTATTCTAAGATACGTGAATTTTGTGCTTCTTCTTGGAGCCGATGGGTTGAATGTTCCTGCATTTGGTTGATTGGCATGTTAGATTTTCAGTATAAGATATAATCATTCATATTTTCACTCACCTTTGAGGTAAAAGCAGAAGTTATCTTTATTGATGGTGTCTAGGGTTGCTGGTTTTTGGCACAGACGGTAACATGTGCATACATTTAAAATGCTTCACCTCTATTCTATTCTCCTAACCAAGTTATACCTCACACAAATTAGATCAGCATGCCATATAGTTCGTTCTTGGACCTACCATGCTGCAGTTTTTCTCTTCCAACTCATCTAAGTATTCAGGAATAACATGCAGAGTTAATGAATCTCTGCTTCATTCTCTTCATCCTATGACTTTTACAGGATCCATATCATGGAGCTGGTCAAGCCATGGGTCTAGCTTTCTCTGTACCAGAGGGTGCCAAGATTCCTTCGAGTTTAATCAACATTTTTAAAGAGCTTCAAGAAGATCTAGGGTGTTCTGTGCCATTAAATGGGAATCTGGAAAGATGGGCAGCTCAGGTAGATAATTAACATTCCGTCACTTATTTCTTTTAGTATTTGTCATCTATTTTGTTGTCACGATATCGATAACATGCAACGTGTTTTTTTTTTTTTGACATTACTATCATAAATATAGTAGTAAGGAAGTTTCTTTGAACAGAAATGATCTAATTGTAAGTTTGAAACTAAAGAAAAAAATGGATGTTTTGTAAAGGAGTACTAGGCTTGGCATATAAAGACATGGCTACATTAATCATATTTATCATTAAGACTGTTGTTCATGCTGCCACAACTTCTTGATAGTTATTTACTTATTTGATGTTATTGCAAGATTTTGTTCTAATTAACAACTTTGTGCTTGGCAAATCATTATTGTAAATACATAATCCATTTACAAATCTTATGAATAGAACTTCAAGCTTTTGAATACTTGTTCTTCTTGCTTAATATTGCACACCAAAGTTTACTTATCATTCTAGTTATTGACCTAATTCCATACCTGTCTACTTTTCTTGAATACTACTTATAGTTCATAAACCAGACATTCAGATTATTTTCATATTTTTCATCCTTTTGTTGCAATATCTGTGATATATATTTACTTGTTTGTTCTGCTAACTGATATAAGATTATTTCCTTTTGTTTTAATACAGGGTGTTCTTTTGCTCAACACTGTTCTCACTGGTATGCTTCTTTCTCTATGAACATCTCATTTATTTATCAATTGGAAAGTGGAAATCTGCTGGATACTTTGCATAACGAATTGGTTCACTATGATGGTGTGATAACACAACTACTCTTATGTGTTACAAGGGGATTAAGATGAGAAGTTAGAGAGCTAAAGAGGTTGTCACTGGGTGCTCATCGACCTCTTTAGCTCTCTAACTACTTGCTATATATGTATCAAGCAAGTAGTTAGAAAGGGAATTAACAGTTTTTGCTGGACATACACACACACACACACAGCAAGTATGACCCACCAACATGTTAATCCCCTCTAATTAGCTATATATGCATCTACTTTCAACCTACATGTTTTGATATTATTTTTGCATTGTGCACAATAGTTTTAACGAATTTTACAAGTTGGTTTAAATCACCTGATTTTGCTGAAATGTATGCTTATTTCTCCTGATCAGTTAGGAATCATCAAGCAAACTCACATGCCAAGAAAGGGTGGGAGCCATTTACTGATGCTATTATTAGTACAATTTCTCTGAAGAAATCTGGGGTTGTGTTCCTCCTTTGGGGGAATTCTGCTCAAGTAAAGTCAAGGCATGCGTTCTCTTTCGTTCCAAGTTGATAGATACCCTGGCAATTGAAAGAGTCATATTGAATAATGAGCTAAGAAGTCTTTGTGTGTGTATATATAATTGTTGAGTTAACTTTTGCATTTCAGGTGATATTATTTTGCCTCATCTGCAATACTAGTCTTATGTGGAGCTTGACTATCTGTCAGATTGTTAGATACCACATGCGTTTACTCGTCCAACTCTACAGAGGATAGAAAAAAAAAATCAATTTAACATGATATTTGTTGTAATGCACCAATCTCATGGTGCTGTTTTTGATATTTGTATGGACATAATAAACATTTTTCATTGTGGGTCACTCAAAATTTAGTCAAAATGATAATTTTGTACGTGCTGAAGATCGTCATACAAAATTTTAGGCCTTGCACGAAATTGAAGCAATTGGTCAACTAGACTGTATTTGGTTATAATCATCAAAGCAGAAAGAAGTATTTCCTTGTTTTCTATTAAAGAAAATAAAAGTGAATTAGTTGGGATTACCTAGTCAAAAGTTCCTTATAGGCATGAAATTTTTTTGATTAAAGTTACATGCCATAGAAGATGCACTTCTGGATATCTATAGTTTAGGGTCATTAGATACAGTATATGAAAACTGAAAGCTTAGTTGCTTTTGATAGTTCAAAATATTGATTAATTAGAGCTTTTAGGATACATGCTCAGTCAGTCCAACTATTGAAATGCCATTGTTGTGTCACTCTGAGTTAGTCCACATGTGGTGCTCAAACTAATCTAATCCAATTTTCCAGATGAGAAGTATTAAAAGTTTAAATTCATAGATTGGTTCTTTTCCTTGCAACACTTTCTCAAACTAGTCGTCCAGTCATAAAAAAAATAATTTGTTAATACCCCAACTTCCACCATTTTTCACATATTTGCTTCCACGCTGGCTAGAGACGTGCATTAAAAGTTACAGTGAGAGCATGCATCTTTCTTCCATCCTTCTTTATATTAATTTACTATGACCATTCTCTTGATTAAACTGTATGTTTGTAGGATGATTGATGGATCAAAACATCATATTCTGAAGGCTGCTCATCCATCTGGTCTTTCTGCAAATAAAGGGTTCTTTGGATGCAGGTTGGTTCTCAGTTCAACATGTTTTATCAGAAATTTTAACTTATTTGTCTCTGCTACATAACCTTCTAGGATACCACTAAATAGTGTGTTATCGGAAAAAGGGATTCGGGTGAGCAGACATTCGCCACTTGTTAGTTTTGTTGATCATGATACTTGATACTTTTTTGTAGATTTTCAATAAAACTAAACTAGGTCTTATCCCCAATAGTACATACATAAGATGCAGCAAAATTTGAGTCTCGCACTACCCAGAAATCCAGATCCCCAGATACTATCTAGTTACAGTGGAGATGAATTATCTGAGGTTCCTGAAGCACATTAGAAATCTTGTATGTTATTTCTAGGTACCCAATAACTCCACAACACAGATTTTCCTTCCACATCTTGAATAATCCAGCTACATCTCGGTTCCTTGAATGGAATATGTAGCAAATTTGAATGAATAAAAATGGCGTACTGAATTGATTAATTACAATATATATAGACTGAATATTGTTGTTCTCTATATGGTAGAATTTTGCCTTGTAGATCAACTGTAGCTTTATTTTTTAACAACTCTCCTCAAAGTGAAGATCTTGAAAGTATCTTTAGTTTTCTTCAAGCATGGACGATCATCCGACACCAACTGAGATTCCTAGATTGCCAAAGCTAGATTGGATGACATACGGTACTATATGATGATCCTTACACACAAGCTTCAGAATGCCTGGTATCTAAGACAAAGATTCACGAGCTCTGGATTACTGCATAATGCTAGATTGGACAACACACATGTCCATGGATGATCTGTATCTTATGAAATAATCAGAAGATGTGTATCTTATAGGATGATGAGAGAGAGATTAATCGGTCCAAAGCAGGGGTGACAATCAATCGATGTCAGTTGGTAAATCAAAGGCAGGAGCAACTAGCTCGAAAGTTTAGAGCATTGATCCATGTAGGAATGATGGTTGTGGTTGAAGATGAAGGTGCTGCGGCAGCAGAGCACCAACAAAGTTTGTTAGGCTGCTAGTCATAAATGATGAAGTCAGCAATTTGGTGGGCTTTAAGTGAGGATTGGAGGGTGATGAATCGATTGAGGTAGCAAAGGCATGGTAGATCAGTGAGATGATAGAGGAAATGAGGAGATCAATATTGAAAGTGAGGGGGAGGCTGCAGTCATCTTGCAACCTCCCTTCCAACCAAAATACAAAGGAAAGAGAAAAAACAGAGGGTCAGTCCATGTAACATGTTGTGAAAGGATAGAATCTTTATATTGGATTGATTGATTACGATATATATTTATTGAATTATTAGTATTTGAAAAAAGGTTCTCTTTTTTTTCACTCGAGTCTTATAGACTGATTATTAGTTCCTACCTATTTGATAGAGTTGGTCTTGTTGACCAATTCTAGCTATATTATTTGGTAATAGAACATGATTGTCTCTGGCTCAGTTCCCAGTTCAATCTGGAGCAACTATGAAAATAGCGAAGCAACAAGGATTCAGGTGCTCACATTTGGTCATGGCAGGATAAATCCACCAGCACTGGTTTTATTCTTAGTCAAGATATTCGAAATGCATTTACTCTTCTTTCTGTGGAAAAATGGAGACTAGATTTAGGAAATTAACAGGATTTGTGATCCTTTTTGCCTGTTAGGTTATCAGGATTTTCCTTAGATTTTGTTTTTACTTGCACAAAATCTCCTTTTACCACACAAAATGAAGATCTTGGGCAACAAAAAGAATGTTGGTTTGTCTGATAAATTATACAAACAACAGGAAATAACACTTACATTTTTATCTGATATTTCTATTTGTTTTGTTGATATGATTTACTTTTATCTAGAATATTTATCTTGAAGGCAAGCCTTGGTGCAACGGTAAAATTGTTACCTTGTGACCAAGAGGTCACGGATTTGAATCCTGAAAACAGTCTCTTGCAAAAAATAAGATAAGACTACGTACAATGGATCCTTCTCCGAGACTCCGTATGACGGGAGTTTTGTGCACCGGTCTGCTTTTTTTTTAGAATATTTATCTTCCTTTCTTATTTCATCACCATAGGATTCTCCTTGTTATTGGCCCTAAGGGTTTCTCTCCATTTTAAGTTTGTGCGTTCTGAACCTAGTTTCTTGTCAAATGCACACAAACTATTGTTTATGAGCTATATCAACTTTCTTTTATTATCCGTACATTAACTATATTTTATTATCAGCGATGCATCATCTTTATTAGCAATGGCATTTATTTATTAGCCACACCTCTGAATGACAAATTGAATTTTGTTAAACAAGGACCAAAGCATAGGGTTTATGCTAATCCTTATCCTACATGCATCCTCCTGTGTATCATCTGTCTCAACAATTCTTAACATTAGAGCTACAGGTATTGTCTCTGCAGTGTCTTAACATTTTTGCCCTATTATTTGTGTCAACAGGCATTTCTCGCAGACAAATCAAATATTGGAGAAACTCGGGCTTTCACCTATCAATTGGCAGCTGTAGATCACATGCACTGTTTACAGCTGAATTTTTCAGGTATTGTTAACACAAATTTTGGAGTCACTTAAACCGGGTATTATGAGATGGAGCTTTTTGGTAGGATATAACGAGTTGCAATTTTGTGATCTTGACTGTATGGATCCAACAAGATAAGATGATCCCATGAATTTCTAGTAGCTAACTGATTGTTTAGTGCTAGAGTTATATAGCGTGTGTATTCTGTAGGTACATTTCAGTTCGAATGGTGTTTCGATTAGTGTATATCATTAAGCGTTGTGGTTCTAAACTTGTGTGTTTATTTAATCATCATATGATGCAGCGTATTGTGTATTTTTATTGTTTTTTAAGATAAGAAATATAATAATGTCAAAGGATCATCCAATAAAATCCTCAGTTAATTCAACTGTGCCCTCCCATGAGTTATGCTTCGTTCTCAAGATTAATTGGATTATTATTGCTAATTTTTTTAAAAAAGACAAATTATGCCACTCATAGTACAATTTTAAAGTCTATTTAGATCTACTTATTATAACCGATGAATTTTCAAGAAGAAAATTTGTTTAATCATCTAAACTAACTAGTAAATTATTTATTGTCAATGGTGACATACAAGGATCCAGATCCATTTGGTTAATTGTGTTCTTGAATGCACAACATGAAATCCTAATAGACGATTCGAAGCAAAGACTGCATGCTTACTAATGGTCACTAGATCCTTAAGCAGGGGTGATTAACGAGGATCTAGACATTTATTGTGGAAATTATTATAGTTAAGTGGCGAAAAGATATTACCTCGTTCAGAATTAGTTTGCATAATCTGGAGAGAGAATAACTACGTTTTTTTTGTTATTCTATACACAAAATCTGGATGAGAAAGAAAGCAACAGCCACTTGAAAGAAAGAATCGGGAAATGAAACACTGCGAGAAACAAAAAACAAAAACAAAAAAAAAAAAAAAAATCGATACGGAAATCTCAAAAACATAAACTCGCACGGCGACTCTACCCGCCGATCGATCGCCGACGAGGAGCTGATTATTCAATCAAATATAATCCCTCTCCGTGAGCCCCTCCGATCCGTACTCCCTCGGCAGGCTCTGCACCGTGTCCGACCATCGCCCCGGCGAGTGGTCGCTGCTGTTGGACGATACCACCATCGCCTCCGCCCGCGCCTCCCGTATCATCCGAAGCACCTCCTTTATCGCCGGTCTGCTTTCCGCCTCGACCACCATGCACGCCGATGCGATGTTCAGTAGCGCCGTCAGCTTCTCCTCCGACGCCGCCGCCTCGTTCCCTGAGGAAGACCCCGCGCCGGGCTCCTCCCTGGAGTCGTCCCGCTCCGCGGCGCGCACGGATCGGACCCAGCGAGCAATCTCGGCGCCGTGCTTGTCGAGGATGTCCTCGAAGGGGGCCTTCCCGGTGAGGAGCTCCAGGAGGAGAACGCCGAAGCTGTAGACGTCCGAGAGCGGGGTGAAGGCGTGGGTGCTTCGGGCCTCGGGGGCGCGGTAGAACAGGGAGGCGGCGGCGGCCGCCGCCGCCGCGGAGGACGACGAAGATGGGAAAGCGTCGTCGTGGAGCAAGCCGGGGATTAGGGCGTAGTCGGCGAGGCAGGACTCGAAATCTGGGCCGAGCAGTACATTAGCGGGCTTCAGGTTCGCGTGGACCGTTGGTGGGCTGGTCTGGTGCAAGAAGGCCAGCCCAGTTGCCACGTCCTCTGCTATCTTCAAGCACGACGTCCAATGAAGCGGCTTCCCGCTCTCCGATGGCCGCGACCCTGCCACAAGTAAGCCATCCTCCATTGAATTTTATTTATTGAATTTTATACTAAAAAATAATAATAAAATTACTATTCTTCACAAACTGGTGGCATCTTTAACCATTTCGATCCAAGCACGGCCTGGCAAAAGCCAGTAAAAGATGCCTGTTTAATTTCCCCGAGCAACGGAGCAAAAGCGACAACAAGTCCACGTGAATGCACAAGGAAGGCGGGGCTCCGAACTCCCAAGCAAACGCAACAGCCGGAAAAGGAGAGAAGGTGTTTGTGAAAATGACGAAGAGAGCAAACTGGGGCCGTGCTCAAATCATGGCCGCCTGAGCGCATCCTTGTCGCTTTCTTTAGATGCATGGTGGATCAGGGAGGGAGTCAATGAGTGAAATTTGAAGGTTGCCTTACGACGAACCTGATTTCTGCCCTGCCTACAAGATTCGTAAGTAAATCTAGCTAAGGATCTCTTCTTTGACATGGCTATCTCGACCAGAAGCTGCTAACTCAAAACGATGGTTAATTATCAGTGAGCAGGAAGAGCGATTTATGCTCAAATGAGGGGGGTCATTTAATGGTCACTGGTACAGAGTGCCCATTAAATGAGGCAGCTACCTTCCAAAATCTGAAATATCTCGATTGTACTAATCGACCTCATACCAAACTCTCCCACTAGAGCAATTGTTGGCAGTAAATGCCAATATGTCACGATGATCATGATTCATTAAGTTAAATGGAGGAGCTTGAATGAAAAATAAGCTACATTAGCAAGGTAGCGATGAGCGGATTATAGAAAGATTGAGGGGGTGAGGAGAACGGACCATGGATCAGGGAGAAGAGACTGCCATTGGGGAAGTAGTCGTAGACGAGAAGACGCTCATCTTTGGCCTGGAAGTAGGCCCGGAGGGGGACTAGGTTGGGGTGGCGCAGCCGGCCAAGCTCCTCCATGTGTCGCCGGAACTCCTCCGCCGGCGGGCGGGAGGCGTCCTTGAGCCGCTTCACCGTCACGATGAACCCGGACTCCATCACCGCCTTGTACGTGCTCCCGACCGTTCCCCGCCCCAGCGTCTCCGCCGATGCTCGCAATAGCTCCTGCAGACTGTACATCTCCCGGACGCCGCCGCAGAATACGAGCTTCTCGAGCCCCTCCGCCTCCCACGAGAATACAGCCTTTTCCCCTCCTCCTCCGCCGCCGCCGCCGGCGGCCACCCCACCTTCTTCTTCTGGCTTGTTGTTTCCACCACCTGATCCGTGACCGACCGTTCGGGTCTCGACCACCGGCCGCCTCCGCTTCCTATTCCAGGCCAAAAGCAACGCAAGGGCCATGCAAATAGACAAGAAAAGACCCCCCGCGACAGAGCCGGCGACGATGGCAATGATCCGTCTCCTGCTGTGGTTGCTGCCGGTGGGAGGCATGAAAGGTGGGAAGGCATTTGCATGACCAAACGACGATCCCGGGCTGATGGACGACGGCGGAAAGATCAACTGTCGGATGCAGGGAGTTCCAATTTGAGCCCCGCAGAGGTTTGCATTGTTGAGGAAAGAGGAAGCATTGAACTGGGACAGGGCTTGGGTGGCGGGGATCTCTCCGGAGAGGTTGTTCCGGGATACATTGAGGTAGCGAAGATTGGGTTGGTTGAAGGCCGGGATCTGCCCTGTGAGGTGATTGTCCTCGAGCAAGAGCTCATAGAGCCGCGGGAGGCTGATGAGAGACTCCGGAATTGGACCGGAGAGGAAATTTCCGGAGAGGACAACCACCTTTAGCCGGTGGAGAGCGTTGAGATTGGCCGGGATCCGGCCGAAGAACTGGTTGTCGCTGAGGTAGAGAGATTTGAGGTTGACGAGAGGGGAAAGGTCGGGAATGGCGCCGGAGAGCGAGTTGGACTTGAAGCTGAGTACGCGCAGCTGGTCGAAAGGAGCAAGGAGGTCACGACTCAAGGTCCCGGTGAGGTTGAGGAACTCGAGCACCAGCTTCGTCACTCTGCCGCCAGGGGAGCATTGCTTCACCCCCTTCCACTCATTACAGAGCCAAGAGGCGGACTCTCGCCGCCACCGCAGGGAGTCCTGAGTATCTACGGAGTTCTTCAAGGCCAAGAGCGCGGCAATGTCGCCGGCATTCGAACCATTGGCAGCTGCAAATGAGGCCGAGAAGCAGAAGAGGAGGAAACACAGGTAAAAGTTGCACCTCGAAGATGCCAGTGTTGACTCCATGGCGACGAAGAGAACATAGCAATCGGTAGCCTTCAGTGCCGCGGTAGTCCGAAGGACGCCAAGGGAGGGAGGAGGAGGAGAAGCAGGAGCATCTTAGGATTGTTCCTGAATCACATTGCACCCATCAGAAACCAAAAGGTGGGATCTTCGGACGCGCCAGAGCGAAAGGCCGCGATGTTGGCGGGTGGCGGAAGTGGGCGAGGCCGTCGACCTCAGAACACGGGTTTGGCTTCACGTGCAGGGACGGAGAAAGGGAAAGCAGGGGGATGGATGGGTTGTCTATTGTTCTGCATATAGTTTCACCAACGCCACTCTCCAATATTAATTACTCTCTCTCTCTCTCTCTCTCTCTCTGTGCACTCGCACCTCCATTAATTTCTCTCTCTCACCTCCTTTAGGTCCCGGGCCTCTTCAATGGCATGGGATCCGATGGACCTTCCGCCGCTGGTGCTGGAAATGGACGGGGAAGAGAGACGGGAAGGGCGAAAGGAAATGTGGACGACTGCAAGGTAACTGAGGAGCTCTCAGTCACAGCTAGCTGCAACAGAAGCTCAGACACAGTGGTGTCTCTTTGGTATCTCGTGGAAGGAGTGACCCGATTTAAAACTGTTCCAGTAGCGACTGACTGACAAAAATAAATAAATAAATAGTATGTTTCTAAAAGAGATGCATCCTTGCTGGCATTAGGCAAGAGGTATCTAAGGGTACGGTGGAGTAATAAAAATAAAAATAAATATATTTTATAAAAAATATAATTAGAATGAATAAGTAATTTTCCCATTATAATCTTGCTTTCTATGTCATATATATATATATATATATATATATATATATATATATATATATATATATATATATATATATATTTTTATTTTTTTTTTCATGTATTTTATTTCGAAATTTAATTTGAGCATTGAAGGACCGTCAAGGGCCACCCTTTGACTTTCTTTTAAGTCTCTCTTATTTACAAAAGCATAAGCTTATCACTGCGATTCAGTTCGGGTTCGGGAGAAAGAATCGTCGTTCAGAGAGATAAACAATTTGTTGACATACAACATAGTGAACTCATATCATCGTTGATCTGATAATGACTCTGTCACCGGCAAAAATTGAGAATCTGTCCAATTAGCAGTTCTCTGTCATCCGTCCCAGGGCTGCGACGAAAGGGAGATAAATTGCGGAGGGACGAGGTCTCTTTATACGGTGGCAAGACAGAGGGGGTCATCTGAAGTCAGAGAAGATTTTAGACCCCTCATCCAGAATCGATCCCTGTCCATTCTGCAAACAATCCCTTGTCTTATCATCGCGTCATCCCCGTAGAAACAATAATGACTCTATCATCGATTCAGTACTCGGTATGTCAACCCGTTAAAAAGGGTACTAATACGTTAATCCGTTTAAGAAGATTGATTTGTTAACGAAAACAAAAAAACAAAAAAAAAAAAATCCATCTTGAAATCTATCTGTTCATTCAAAACTCCAAAGAGCATAATCCATCCGGTGATCTCACACCGGACCATTACATATTATGATAGTTATTGAGATACTTGAAGCATTAACAGACGTTATTGTAATGTATAATAAAATAGGATGATAGCTATTACAATATAATTACTACGATAGTAGTTGTTAAAATAATATTAAAATAAGAATATTTTTAAGATGAAAAATACAATGAAATACTTTTTTGATTTTTTTTCTCTTCAAAATTATAGTTATTTAAAAAATAAATTAATTTAAGTTTAGATTACTAGATCACAAATCATTTGATTTTTTAATTAAATATATTTAGGATTATCTGAGAAAAACTTTTAAAATAATATCTATTTATAACACAATACATATAATATTTCTTTGATATAATTATTTTTTTTGTTTCAAACAACTCATTATAAATCACTTTTTTTATAAAAAAAAATACTGATATAATGATTTTTATATTATTTTATGGTTTTATATTAATATAAATGATATGGCTCATCATTAACAAGATTAGTGTTTTTTTTTTGGTACCGATCAAAAAAAAAAAAAAAAAAAAAAGGAGGATTTAATATGCATATTATTTTCTCGAGTTTGATAAATTTATGACACTTTATTGATAATAACTGTGATTGTGAACTTATAAGCGTGAATTGTTACGATAATATTTTTGATGATATATTGCGATATTATTTAGTGTTTAGCAACTTAGTTCGTAGTTAATCTAGTTTAGTATGATGATAAACATGGTGATATGATAATATTTCGAAATGTATGCGATGCTAATTTTGTGTTATTGTTAATGGTAATTTATCAAAAAGGATACATCTCAAATTTAAAATTGCTTAGATACAGTCTCATAATTAATTTCATATTTATCAAAGGATGTATCTCATTCATTTTTTACTTCTCTCACCAAACTTGAATATCAAACTAATCGAAAAAAATATAGTGCAGAAAATTATATTCCAAGGAACACAATGATCCTGATATTTGAATTCCCAGCACCGCGTACAATATCAAGCTCGTCTAAAAAAATAGTATTGGAAATTATATTTTCAGGAACACAGTTGTTCTGAGATTTAAATTCCCAGAAACACAGTAGTTCTGAGATTTAAATTCCCAGCACTATATATAATATCAACTTGTCCCAGAAAAAAAATGGCATTGGAGATTATATTCCCAGGAACATAGTAGCACTGAGAATTATATTTCCAAGAATACAGTGGTGTTGGGATTTAAATTTTCAGTACCATATACAATATCAATTGGCCGAAAAAAAAGGTAGTGCTGAAAATTATATTTCTAGGAACACAATAAATCTGAGATTTAAATTCTCAGCACCCTTCTTTTTTGGCCAACTTAGTATCTAAGTTTGACGGGAGGGGTAAAAAGGAATAAGGTGCGCCCTTTAATAAATATGAAATTATGGAATTATGTTTGGACAATCTCAAACTTAGAAGTGCATCCTTTGATAAATTGTCATATTATTAATCTTTCATGATGTATTTGTTTTGAAAATTATTATTTCTTGTTATATAGACCTGGCCACGGTCCGGGTTCGGTCCGGGTCCGGGTCGAAACCGCCGGGTCCGGGTTGACAAAATACCGACCCTTAACCGGTCCGCTCGTGGCCGGTTACGGTCCGGGTCATGGAACCGTCGGTTCCGGTCTGAGTCCGGGTCCGGGTCCGGGTCGGGTCCGGGTCCGAATCCGGGTCCGATCCGGTTAATCGTCGTCTTAGTTAAATAAATAAAAAAATAAAAAATGATGTAAATAATTAAAATAAAAAAAAAATTCACAATTAAACTTATAAAAACTCTATCAAATATTTCATTATCTCAATACAAAATATATTACATCTTAGACTTAAATAAAAAAATATATTACAATAAAAAAATCAAATACATTTCAGTCGTATTCGGTATTTCCTCCCGTCATCGTAGTTCCGGATGTTCCTTCTGTTTCGTCTTGGTCTTCTTCGTCACTTTTAATATGTTGGGTTCGACTTGTAGCTTTTGATCAATCATTGAGTAAACATTGCGCTTCCAAATTTTCCGGCCTTAAGCTAGAACGTCTCTCGTCCAATGTATTTCCTCCGATACTAAAAGCTTGTTCCACACTGAGTTGAAACTGGACAAGCTAGAATTTCTTTTGCCATTATAGATAAGATTGGAAATAATTGAGTTCTTTGCGACCATCATTTTAGAATGTCGAAGCTTTCTTCATCTGCATCACTAAAATCAAAAGAAGTGGTCAAATAATTCTCAAGTTCCTGACTGGAACTTGAGGATCCTCGTGGACGTTTAGTTCGTTGTCTTAATAACAATTGTGCTTTAGTGAGTTTAGAAGTAATAATACTAGTTGTAGTAGATTGATGTGTTTCATGTCCAATAATTTGTTCACCATATTTAATGTTATATTCATTATAAATATAATGTAAATGTGTTTTAATATTAAACAAAATCAAAGGAATATTAGGAGCAGTTTCGGTAATAGGGTTTAAAGATTCATAATATAATGCTAACATATCTTGCAAACCATCTAATTTAAGTCTAGGATCTAAAACAAAAGCACATAAAAATATTTCAGGAATGTTTAAGAAATATTTTTCCCATTTTTCTTTCATTACATAAATACATTGAGATAAATAAGTATCATTTGATTGAATATGTTCATTAAAAATACATGCAATATTACAACAATGCGTTAAAACTAAATGTGAAGTTGGATAATAAACACCTGATAATTGGTCACTAGCATCACTAAAAACTTTTAGAATTTCACAAATACTAGTGCATATATTCCATTGATTTGAAAACAAATAAATATCACGTGATTGAACATGTTGATGAAAAAACATACATAATAAATCTTTATATTCAAAAGTAGATAACAACAATTTATAAGTAGAATTCACGAGTTGGGCGTCGCGTCAAAAGATTTAGGCTTCATGCCATTTATTTTACAAAATTTTCTCCATTCTTTCATTACTTGAGGATGTGTTTATAAATAATGAATTGCACTCTTAATTGGTTGAATATATGATCCTAAATTTTTAAGTCCATCTTGAACACACAAATTTAAAATGTGACATGTACACCTAATATGAAAAAATCTTCCACCTATTGATGGTTTACATATATCAATAAGTTCACTAATACTAGAGGTATTTGCACTAGCATTATCAAAAGAAATTGAAAAAACTTTAGAAGTTAGACCATATTCTTCTAAAATAATAAAAATAAGTTGTGAAATATTTTGTGTCGTGTGTGTTTCGTTAAAACATCTATATGCTAGCAATCTTTTTTGAATGTCCCAATTATTATCAATCCAATGACAAGTAATACCCATATATGAACAACTTTGCCAATGATCACTCCAAATATCGGAACACAAAGAAACTTTACTATTTAAATTAGAAAATTCTTTAATCAATTCTTGTTTTTGTTCTAAGACTAATTTTAAAAGTGTACGTTTTAGAGTATTTCTTGGGATACGTTTAATAGAAGGATTTGCACTTGTAGAAAGCCAATTTTCAAAAGATAATTTATCACTAAAACTAAAAGAAAGTTGTTCAATTGTACAAAATTTAGCAGTTTCTTCTCTAAATCTAGTTTCGTCAAATTTAAAGAGTTTAGATTCGTTACCCAAACCCGATTGAGAAGAGAATGTCGGAATTTGAGTTTGAGAACGATCAATACCAATTTCCACCGGATGATTTCTCTCCACGTGTCGAGTAAGGGTTCCGTAACCTCCTCCTTGTTGAAATTTATAACATTTCGAACAATATTTGTATTTTGCTTGCATATCATCGGAATGGAGCGTTACTTTTTCGAAATGTTTGGTGAAGATATCGGATGCGGGGCGAGGCACTCGAGTTGGTTTTGTAGCCGTAGAACCCGCCATCGTACTGGATGTATTGCTCCTACTTTCTTGACTTTGATGATGATAACATATTTGAAATTCATCACCAGAAATATCAAGATCATAGTCGGCGCCGATATCGAATGGAGGTGAATTGCCGCATTGCTCGAACTCGAACTCGGGCAGTGGTGCGGGGCGAGGCACTCGAGTTGGTTTTGTAGCCGTAGAACCCGCCATCGTACTGGATGTATTGCTCCTACTTTCTTGATTTTGATGATGATGACATATTTGAAATTCATCACCAGAAATATCAAGATCATAGTCGGCGCCGATATCGAATGGAGGTGAATTGCCGCCTTGCTCGAACTCGAACTCGGGCGGTGGTGGCATTATGCTCTTTCCTTGCCGCGCCTTACGACTTGATCCGGCTCCAGGACATTTGTAAAATATGACTTGTGAGTTGAGACTTGAAAGCAAATGAGGGAATGAGAATTAGAGAAGAAGTTGTGATTTGTGAAAAAATGAAAGGAATGGAGGTGTATTTATAGGAAAAAACTAAAAAATTTCTAACTACCGACTACGACGAGTTATCGCCGGCCGATCTATTGGCTGCGCCGCTTAACAACTACCACGAAATCGCGCCCGACTATTGAAGGATCAACGGCCATGAAATCGCGGGTCGGTCGCATTGTCCGCCGCCGATCACGGCCGTCGATGGACGCCACGCGGTTTCTACCGCGGTCCAAAGCCCGTGTCGTTACGCAACGCCTGCGTCGTCGGATCGACAGAGGGCAACAATCGGATACGCTACACGCCCGGTCGCGATTCGACAGAGCAACACGCCTACCGCGACATCGATGCTGGACGCCCCGCCGTTACACGCTCAGTGTCGTAGAATCTGGGAAAAATGATGACGGGCGAAGGCTACCGTGGCATAACGCAAGGCAGCCTGGTTTAAGGCGACACTCGCGCACGGTTTCACCAGGCGACACGCCGCGGTTTCTACCAAATTTTTTTAAATGCCTGCTTTTTATTTTCCTGCTCGTTTTTGTGTCGTGACCGGACCGCCTAATAGGCGGTCCTGGTTGACGCCCAGTCCGGGTTTTAAACTGGCTGATTGTAAGTTTAAACTGTGACTGCTGACCACGGTCCTGCGCACCCTGCTCGTCCGGTTGGACCCGACTCGCCGTGCCCATTGTTATATCAGCTAATGTGAATATAGATTTAAGATAATATATCCGCTCGCAAAGGAGTCATCTGAATTCAGAAAAGAATTTTAGATTTCCTTCGAAATCGATTGATGTCATTTCTATAAATACCATCATATTTTAACTATCATGTCATCTCGATAGAGACTAAGACAATATATCCGTGAAACTTAAAAAATTATTTATAATATTATTAATGAGAGTACCGGTTCGATTGAACCGTGCAATTGAACCACCGAGTCCGCACCGGTCGAGGGTTCACAGTCTCTGGGCCGATTTCAGAAGATTCGACCGTCGGAATTGTTCTCCCACAACCAGCAACGTGTCGACTTCAGTTCCGTTCCGCTGCCCCGCGCTGTCCGCGATATGCCTGCGATAACCTCCGCACTCTTTCCCTTTCTCATCCATTTTATTGTTAATTTTTTTTTCTTGGCTCTTCCTTTTTTGCTTCCTCGCCCTCAGATCCGACGAGAAGCTTCCATCGCCGGAAAATTTTAGCATTGGCGGATGCGCCTGCTTATGGCCCCGTCGTCGGTCTTTCTCTTGCTCCGGAGCGGCCCCGATTGGTGGGACGAGGTGAACAGCTCCCCCTTGTGGCAGGATCGGATCTTTCACACCCTCGCCATCCTCTATGGCCTCGTGTCCGTCGTCGCGCTCGTAATTCCCCTCCCCTTATTTTCCAATGGCATTCTGGATCATGCGCGCTAGGGTTTCAGTGCCTAAGTTGATCTTCTCTCGTCATGATCCGTCGTTGTGGTCATCGTTTATGTTTTTTGAATTGCAGATTCAATTGATTAGAATTGAATGTAGAGTGTCAGAGTTTGGTTGGACGACGCAGAAGGTCTTCCACTTATTGAACTTCCTCGTGAATGGGGGTGATTATTTGGTTTTTCTAGCCTCCATAACCATATACTCGTTGTCATGACGCACTAATTTACTGTACTGCTGCCTCTTTGTTACTCCTGCATTGCAGTTAGGTCACTGGTTTTTGTATTTCGTTGGGATGTTGATAAAATACACCCTGAGGTGCGCTTGTGTTCTCGTTTGGCTTTTTCTAACGTGTCTTCGATGGTTCTAGAGCTTATCTAAATGTACGTGTCGGTTTTTCAGATAATTCAGCACATTCTTCTTGATTTTCCTGGCCTTGCCTTTTTCACTACCTATGCTTTGCTGGTGTTATTTTGGGCAGAAATCTACTATCAGGTTGGTATTCTGGATTTTGGCTAGTAATTTTACAGAGAATGCCAACTGAGTTGTGTGTGTGTGTGTGTGATTGTTTGTTTTTTTTTATTACTTTTTTGCTGTTATCTTCAGGCACGTTCAGCATCTACTGATGGGCTTAGACCAGCTTTCTATGCAATTAATGCAGTTATCTATGTTATACAGGTAATTTCACTTGGTATTTTCTACAGTGCTTATAGTGATCCCTTCTATGTTTGGAAAGGATTTCTTCTAGCATTTGTATAGGTTGAAGGTTAATAGTCTCTCATTCTCTGTATGTGGTGTTCAATATCCCTTTTGTAGGTGTTTGAATAATTATGTTAATAGGCATTACGGGTCTAGTCTTTGGGTATTATATCAAGCAATTGTCTTTACCTTGATGGCTTTCTTTTATAAATACAACACAACATTTTCTCAACCTGGTAACAGTTCATGTCTCATAGTTTTTTCATTCATTCCCTCTAAAGAGGGAGGCCACATATTGTATGTGACAACAACCCTCCCTTTCACCTCACATTGTCACCTTTCCACATCTTAAATTGTCTTACTGTGAATCCTTAATTCTCTTCCTTGTCTACCATGTGGCATTTACTCAAATGTATGAGTTACATCATGACAGTACAACCTCCTCCTTGTAATTCCTCCCCCCACCCACGCCCCCCTGCCATGAGGATCATATCAACCATTAAGCAACCCCCTGCCATGAGGATCATATCAACCATTTAAGGGTGGGCGTCCACAGACCTAAACTAATAAAACAAACTGATCCATACTGGAATATGTTACTTAGTATGAACTCTTGTTCTTATTTATTTGTTATGTTTACTAATCAACATAGTGTTGGTGCCTATAAGATTTATATATCTCCACAATGGTATGGTATTGTCCATTTTGGGCCTAAGTCCTCATGATTTTATTTTTGGGCTTTACTCAAAAGGTCTCATACTAATAGAGATATATTTTCATCTTATAAGCACATGATTTTTTCCATGTCTTACCATGAGACTTTGATTGTCTTCTCGATACTTCCAATAATCCTCCCCTCAAACGAAAGACCACATTGGACCCCCCTCAAGCCTATCCGTCCTCAAAAGATTTCCTTAGTATGATGTTCGATCTTTAACCCACCAGGCCTTCCTACCAACTGTTTGGTCCTCCTGATCCAGCTGGACTTTCTGTCAGTTGTCCGATCCTTCCGACCCAACTGGACTTCTTGTCAGTTATTCGGTTCTCTTGATCCAACTGGACTTCCTTCGTTCGAGGTGCATGACTTGATATGGACCATGACTCTGATACCAATTGTTGGTGCCTATAAGATTCATATATCTTCATAATGGTATGTTATTGTTCACTTTGGGCCTAAGCCCTCATATATATATATATATATAAGGGTTCCATACTGGAAAAGGGTAATTCGGTGCACAAAGCTCCTGCCGAAGTGAGGTATTTTAGGATCAACCACATTAGGTCTATTGTACATAGTTTTACCTTACACTGCAATAGATTGTTTCTGTGATTCAAATCCATAACTTTAAAGTCACACGACAACAACTTTGCTATCGCGTCAAGACTTCTGTTTAATTAGGATTTCATATTGGACCAAATCAAATTTTGATTTGGGTTTTTTTTAATATTTTCAAAATGAAATCATGCCTTCTCCCATGTAGATTAACAAATTTCTCCTTAGGTTGTGAATGTCAAGAACACTCTAATGAAGGCTGAAGGCATTCACTTGTTGTGACTAGTTTATGTTCTTGATTCTTGATCATATTCTCAATCTAAAGGAAGGAATATGTCCTTCTAATCCCTATTCCTTGGTGTAATAGGTCCAGGTCACAAATCTCAATTCCAATTGAAGGCTTAATCCCATGTCTAACTTTTAAGGAGATATTATGATTAAAAGGACGACCTAGTGTACGAAGTTTCCACTAATGTAGGGTCCCGGAGAAGTATCTATTGTACATAGTCTTATCCTCCTTTGCAAAAGTTTGTTTTCATGACTCGAATCCATGAGCTCTAGGTTACATGGCAATAACTCTACCGTTGCGCCAAGGCTCCCTTTCAAGGAGACATTATGATTGATTCAATAAAATAAAGGGAGCAACTTTAAGAAAATCCAAAAACATGGGGAGTGGGATTTTAAGAGAGGGAAAAAAGTGTAGGAAAATTAATTTAAGAAAAGTAGAGGTTATATTTGGAAAATCTTGACATTAGTAAAAAGAAGATATGGATTTGAAGCATTTATTTTTCATATTCCTCTTCTCCTCAAGCTGAGGTACTTTTAGTTTCTTTTTATGAGAGGTTTGAAGTTCTTTTTTCAAGTAATCATATCATATGCGAATGTTTATTCCAAATAATATGTTTTTTTTTTCTTTGGTTATTTTGCTTGCATAAATTTTTCTTTGTGACTGTATCTTCTTTATATCTTTTTGATTATATGGATGATGCATATCTTCTTTATATCTATGCCTCTGTAGTATAGTAGTTTTATTGACCATGGAATGATATGTTTTGGGTGAATTCAAGCTCGAGGGAAGTTAGGATGTTTTCTATGATTATCCTATTATTGTAGGCGATGTTAAAACCTCCGAGATTGTTGTCTGTTCATTTTTAAGGTCTAAGAGGATGCACTACAGACAAAAAGTGCATTTTAATGTCAATTTTATCAGTAAACTTATTAATTTGTTACTAAAGTTTTGGTGATGCCAATTTTATTTCTATATCTCATTGGTCTAAATCTTCGTGGTTAAAATTATCAATGATATTATTAATTGATAATGTTAATTGATCTGTCAATAAATGTAACATTAACCATAATTTTTTTCATTACTGATTGACAATTTATTTTACAGTATTGTATAAAAAAATAGTGATAAAACTATGACAAAAATTTTCTTCACAAATTTAATCATTATAATAACTTTGTCAACTAAAACACTTTTAATGACAACTGTCTAATATTTGTTGGGTGGTAAACCTCACCTTTTTGTAGTGATAGCATCTTATTTCAATTGTATGCAGATCTCTCTATGGTTGGTTTTGTGGTGGAAGCCAATCCGAGCCATGATCATTGTTGCCAAGATATTCTTTGCAGGTTTACTTGATACAGTATTCTCAACTCCCCATTTTACATGTAAAGTGTAATGTACTATGGAAACACTTTCCACTTTGGCAGCTGTCTCATTGTTTGCTGCCCTTGCTTTTCTTCTATATGGAGGGAGGTATGTCCAGTCTTATCTGCCTTGTGAACAGATGTGTACCAGAGATATTCATTTTTTTTTTTTCATCATTCTTTTCTGTAACATGTTTTGGAGATTTAAGTGACGCAAGCGGAGTAGTGGGGTGAATGCTAAAAACCTTCTATGCATGAGGTTAGAATAGAAGGGCAGAGAGAATCGAAGGAGAGGGGGAATTCGCCAACAAAAGAGAATCATCTCTTTATTTAAACGAAAAGGGAATATTATCAATCAAAACTGAATATCTTATGAGCCTAAACCTATGTTTAAATAGGTTTAGAAAGAGAAGGTTTCTTAATGCTAAAAAAAATAAACTAACTTTAACAAAAATTTCTCAATAAGTAAGAAAGCTACAAAAATTAAACAAACTAAAACAAAAATTTCTTAACGAAATAGAAAAGTAAATATAAAAATTTTAAAACTAAAAAATTTAAAATTAAATAGAAAATTCGAACCAAATAAAATTAATAATAAAATATTAATGAAATCCTAAATAGCGGCGACAGCGCGCCATGGTTGTGGTATGGTCTACGGTTAGGTCGTGGTGGGGACCATGATCGTGGACTAACTAGTCCACAGTCAGGTCGTGGTGAGGACCATGATTGTGGTGGGGAACACGGGTAGGTCATGGTCCCTACTGGAGTTCCTATGTCGAGCCATAGAATGATCCACGCTCGTGGTGGTGACAATAGATAGGCTGCAGAGCCTCTAGGAACTCCTTTATACCTCGTCCTGATCCAAAATGAAGGATATCTATGTCAGGAGGCCATGGAGGCGTTGAAAACTTTATTTTAGGACTCTATTTCTCCTTGTCATGATTTAGAGGAAGGCGAGATCGTATCTTATGACAAAAGTTGATCAAGATATTGGATGCGCCTACATCAGTCACCTGGGGTTGAAAAGAACTCGACCTCGAGTTCGAACCAATGCTATCTCCCTTTTTGGCACAAGGAATCATTCTCTCTTGGGTGTAACCTTGATCGACTAGCTTTATCACCTGTTACCTGGACATAGAAAGGAAAGGAGAGGAAGTTACAAAAATAAGAGTGAAATTCTCTTGCTGAGATGCTAATTCAATCTTCTAGTCTTTGACATAAGTGTTGTTCCAACTATCGTGGATAACTTTGCAATCGTGCTACCAATGTGGGTTCACTAATATGTAACATGTGATTATCGCTTCAACCTTGGGGAGAAGAAGATTCTTTTGAGCCGTCAGTGTCTCATGGTCATCTCCATAAAGTACCTCATCATCATTATAGACGCCCATGTATTCTACAACCAATATGTCGTCTTCATCATAGATGCTATTGTCTCCTTCAACCGATATGCTCATGTCTTCTTCAACCGATATGCCGTCTTCATCATGGATGCTCATGTTCATGTCTTCTTCCATTGATATGTTGTCTTCATTGTAGCCATCCTCGTGCATGTCCTACTGGAGCTTTATTATGCCTTGTTTTTGTTTAGGAAGATGCACACTCGTGTTAAGGGACACGACCATGCCATGTTGTGATGGATGCACCTGTATCAGACTCCCGGGGTTGAAAAGAACTTGTCCTCAAGTTCCAATTAGGTAGACTTGATCTTTGATGGAGAAATCCAAACTTAAGTCGAGGATGCTTCTTAGATGAAGTGGTAGGGCATATGCGACCAAACACCTGGATATAGAAAGAAGAGAAATAGAAGATACAAAAAGAGAAGTGAAATCCTCTTGCCGGAGTGCAAGTACAATGTTTTGTCCTCCCACATGGGTGCTTGTCGTCATTGACCAATTTTCTCTCATTTCATCTTTGGGTGAGAGATCAAGCAATGTCTCATGGCTATCTTCGCAAAGTACCTCATCATCGTCGTATTCGTCATAGATGAGGTTGCCTATGACCTCGTCAATGTCGTAGACAGGGTCTTCCATGTTTTCTTTAATTTCCTCATCTATGTTATCATCATCGTAGATAGGGTTTTCTATGTCTTCCTTAATTTCCTCGTCGTAGATAGAATCTTCAATGTCTTCATCATCATCGTAGATGGAGTTTCTTGTGTCTTCTTTAATCAAGTAATGCTCCTCCATCCTTCACCCGATTTTGGAAAGAACTTGCCCTCAATTTTGAGTTGGAGTCATTATCTGTGCACGACGTCTTGCTTCATTAATCAATAGAGATTGCTCCTTGATTGTTCGGGTGTCCCGTCTCAAGATTGGAAGATGAAATAATGACTGTGTAGCTAAGAGAATGGAAATGACCTTTCATCTTCTCCCAATCTGTAATCTTAGCCTTGCCCTATTTCTTGCAGGAGTGCTTCAATTATAACCACCAAGCGAAGGCTTCTCTCTTAAGCGTCATGGCTACCTACTTTACTTTAGCACGATAGGGAACTTCTTCGAAATAAAAAATCTGTTCGACTTTGTCAATCCAATCAATAATATTTTTTACGTTTAATGCACTGGAAAATTCGGGAAACTTGATGCAAAAACCAAGGCCTTCATACCGTTCTTCACGATTACGATGATCTCGATGATGTAGTTGTTCAAAATTTGAAGTAGTGTGTCGATTAAATGCCTTATGAGCTTTAAGATTTAAACGCCGAGATAACTCTGCGACTTGTCTCTGTAAATCCGTAATGGTTTCTTGGAAACATTGATCCCGGGGTGCGGCTTCCTCAATTGGAACCTGCCGATCACGTCCATAACTATGATCATGATAATCATTCATGGATCATCGAGATAACTCTGCGATTGGTCTATGTAGATCGATGAGTTCGTGGGTACTTTGATCCTAGTGTGCGACTTCCTCAATCGAAACCTACCGATCATGGCCATAACCATGTCCTCGTCGACCTTCCATGGATCTAGTGCTCTGATACCAACTGACGCATGCGGGGTAGCAGGGTGAAAGCTAAAACTCTTCCATGCGTGAGGTTAGAATAAAGGGGCAGAGAGAATCGAAAGAGAGAGGGAATTCACTAACAAAAGAGGATCACCTCTTTATTTAAACGAAAAACGAAATATTATTAATCAAAATTGAATATCTTACCAGAGTCTAAACATATGTTTAAATAGGCTTAAAAAGAGAAGATTTATTAATGCTAAAAAAAAATAAACTAACTTTAATAGAAATTTCTTAACAAGTAAGAAAAGTAAAAGAAATAAACAAACTAAAACAAAAATTTCTTAACGAAACAGAAAAGTAAATATAAAAATTTTAAAACTAAAAAAATTTAAAATTAAATAAAAAATTTGAACCAAATAAAATTAATAATAAAATATTAATGAAATCTTAAATAGCAGTGGCAACGCACCATGGTCGTGGTCTGATCCACGGTTAGGCCATGATGGGAACCACGGTCGTGGACTGGTCCATAGTTAGGTCGTGGTGAGGACCATGACTATGATGGAGAACACAGATAGACCGTGGTCTCTACTGGAGGCCCCTTGTCGAGTCATGGAATGATCCACGCTCGTGGTAGTGACCATGGGTAAGCCGTGGTAGCCTCTAGGAATTCCTTTACACCTCGTCCTGATTCAAAATGAAGGATATCCATGAAGGGGGTCATGGAGGTATTGAAATCTTTATTTTATGACTCAATTTATCATTGTCATGATTTAAAGGAAGGCGGGATCGCATCTTATGTTAAAAGTTGATCAAGATGCTAGATGCGTCTGCATTAAGTCTCATCAACACACTCAGTCTGAGCAGATGTGAACTAGAGATATTCAAAAATTTGTTTTTATCATTATTTGTTCTGTAACATGTTTTTGGGATTTTAAGTCTCATACATGCACTATTTGTTTTCTGGCCTCTGGTTATTTAGTTTGCATGTGTTACTCCTGTATCCAGTTCAGCCAGGGCAAGGCTTGGGTCTTAGCTTTTTTAGTCGTATGTGTTTACATGTTTTGTCAATTTGTTGGTTTTGACCCACATCCAGTTCCTAGTTTATGGGCAACCTAAAATTAGTAAACAAACATGCAAAGTGTCAAAATGCTTCCAGCCATCTTGAGGGAAAAAATCTCTTATTTGTTGCTACGGCAATTTCTTCTATATGAATGCACAATGCTTCATTATTATCGCTTCTTTTGAGATTTGATGAAATTTTTGGTGGCTTTTAGCTATAAGAATGACTTTTCTGATCGGTATGGTTTACAAGTGCTACACAGATTTGGTAGGGAATTGTAGAAGGTTTGGACTTAAAATATCAAAAAGGGTAATGCATGTTTAGTCCTGCTAGTTAACACTGGATATGCAGCTAAAACTTATGTGAAGGTTCTACTCATTCAAGTGTTGTTTTTATCTTCTAAATCAAATAAACTTAAATGTGATGTTTTTATCTTTCTTATTAATTATTATATGAACAAAAGTCGCGTGTTATTCTGGTACATTTTTCCATATGTACAACTAGGAACATTTAGGAAAGGTCAAATGCATGTTGTTTTTAGTTTCCAGAAATAATTGAGTATATCTTCACACCTGATGATCCTTATCATGAGAACTCACTGCTCCATGAGTGCATTTACTTTATGAACTGATATCATGTTATTGATAGGCTTTTCTTAATGTTGAAACGCTTCCCCGTGGAGTCAAAAGGGCGCCGAAAGAAGTTACAGGAGGTATTTAGTAGCTACTAATGTTCATTTCTCTGAGCATTGGACGATACTGTAATTTACTCTGTTTTCCTTGTATAGGTTGGTTATGTTACAACTCTGTGTTTCCTCTCTTTCTTATTGAGATGCATTATGGTAAGCGTACATAAATATAGACAGTTGCATTAAAAAGCGAGTTTTGCTTCATAATCGGTTTTCTAGTATATCAGATTTATCAATCCTAATTATTGATTTTGCAGATGTGCATCAATGCTTTTGATAAAGCTGCAGACTTGGATGTTCTAGACCACCCAATTCTGAACTTCATCTACTACATGGTATGATCTATATGCTTTAATACTGATTTACACAGCTTGAAGTTTGCATGATTATGTGCATTGCAAAATCTTAGTTGCAGCATTAAAGACGTGACTGATTTCAGGTGTCTCATCTTGTACGAGTAATGTTAGTGTGAATAATACTCATGGATTATATTGACACCTGAAGTCCCATTTGTTGATTAAGCGATGTACAGATTTTGGCACTGAGGTCCCATTTTAGTTGCAACAGTAAAAATGTGACTGATTTTTGGTGTCCTATGTTGTAATAGGGAAATATTAGCTTGAGTAATACTTCTGGATCAAACTGAAACTAAGGTCCCATTTTAGTTGCAACAGTAAAAATGTGACTGATTTTTGGTGTCCTATGTTGTAATAGAGAAATATTAGCTTGAGTAATACTTCTGGATCAAACTGAAACTAAGGTTCCATTGATCATTAGAAATCAAAAAGTAATTTTTCTGTGTTTCCTATGTGAAAACTCTTGTAGACAATGGGATAGGTTAGGTTTCATTTGTGTACTATGTTGGACATGCCTGAATGGTATATTGTGCTCACCCATGTCACTTTGAGAGCTTAAATTGGTTCAAGAAAGTGATCTGTTGGCACCTTCTGGATACGACCAACTGACCATGTATGTCCCTATTTAAACATGCTAGGTAAAGTCTTCTTGAGCAAGCCCAATCTTTTGCCAAAGACTTATGAGTAACCTTCGTACCTATATCATAATTTTGTTATATCTTTGTTTCTATTGTTGAGCTCTTGATATCCTGTTCTTACTTATAAAGTAGAAATACAATCCATTTATTTATAAATCTTAGACACAAGTAATTTTATTTGAAACTACACATAATAAGGTAGGTATGACTTGGACTTCGGTTTTCTCTAATAATTTTTATCTAATATTCTCTTTCAAACCATAGAATGAATATCTATCATGCTTTAGCCAGGTACACAAAAAGCATACATTTAGTAGTCAGAGGCTCGGTAAAGATGATGACAATTTGTACTTTGGAAAAAGCATATGGCGTACTAATCTTTTTAAACATTATGACACCACAGATAAAGTGGTAGTATACCTTAATGCAACTAGTGTATTCGTTGGAACTTTGAATTGTTTACAATGTACATGGATATTTGATTGTCCTAATGCACATTCATTACTTTGTTAATGTTATCTTCAAGAAAGGAAAGTATTTATGTGCATTATCTCACAAGCTACATATACCAACTCTATATTTTGCACCAACATTAGATCATGTCCCAACACTTGCTTCTTTTCTATGTTACAAGTTTGTCTCTGACATATGTAATCTTAAAGTGGACCTTCCATCAATACTAGGCCTACTATAATCAACATTAGAGAAAATATAGTGTTCATTCTTCTTATAAAGTGAATTTTTTTTATAGAGATCCTTTAATACATTGAAAGATTCTCAAGAGCGTCGCTCAATGACATTTATTAGGTGATGAATTCACTCATAATGCCAAATGCAAAATATTTGGCCTACAATTTTTGTATAGAGTAGTTTTCCCACGAGTCTTCAGTAACTAGAATGTCATCAAAGCTATCATCTTTAGACCATAGATTATGATTTTGTATAATTAGAGTCTCTACAAGTTTGTATTTAAGCATATTGATTAAGGTTGTTGAATTAAAGTTCAAATTGTGAATTATTTTAGTGATTATACAAATTGTGAACTGTAACTTTCATGTTAAGATAAATAAGTGATATGCTGGTTCATCTCACTTGCCTCAGAGAGCAACAACAGAATATTCCTATGTAAGACGAGCATCTTGTTTCAAAATATTATTATATATCTAATATAGAAGGGAGATATTGTGTTGGCGGGGAGAACGGAGGGAGGGCCTCAAGAGAAATTGCAGTGGTCTGAAGAGAATGGAAGAAAGGAGACCCGGCAGAGAACAAAGGGTAAAGGGACAGGGGCTGTTCGCATGGAAGAGAAAGGGGGAGGGATGGAGAGGTTCTGATACCAAGCTGCAACTTGATATTTCATTCTTATAGTAAGATAGGATTAAAATCCATTTAATGAATCTTATCCAAAATTGGGCAAAAGACTAGATATGCCTTGGGGATGATTATCCCTAATAATTTTATTTAACATTATCCAACACCAAAAAAGTAAAATTTTTTTTCCCAGCTATTTAGTTATAGAAGCGCAAGCTATCCTACAGATCACGAAAGACCAATATTTTGCTTCATGGAATCATCAATCACATTGAAAAGTGCAATATTGAAGATGACTATGTACAAATCTATTGTTATTTCTTTATAATTCCATGGCATGTGTGCTACTGTTGCCTATTATTCAATGACGCTCGTCTCGTCTTTTTTTGTCTTGTACAGCTAGTTGAAATCCTGCCGTCTTCCTTGGTACTTTTCATCTTAAGAAAGTTACCGCCTAAACGTGGGCTAACTCAGTACCACCCGATCCACTGAGACCAGGAGATGAGAGTTCCACGCTCGATAACTAAACTGTTTTCACGCTGAATATCTCAGAGAGGAGTCGAACATGATTGACACACTCAAGTTGTGTAAGTTTTCAAAGAATTAAGTTTGCTTCTATGAAGTCTCGTGTGGATTGTCTTTTCAACTTCCATATAGCAATGTAAACTACAAAATTCACCTTGTAGGTTGATCCAGTACACTAATTCTGCAACTCTGACCTTAATATTTTTCTTGTTGCATAGCCGTTGGCTTTCCTTTTTTTCACCGATACAAATGAAGTGTAGAAATTGTTTGGATCATGTAGAAACCATTCTCTTCCATCAAACTGCTAATTTGTTTGCAGTATTCAATTCATCTTTGCACATCATTGTGCAACAATCTTGACGCCTATCGTGTTGAGTTATACTACGGCTCTTTTGAAATTTCCTCCTCGTCATTAAAGGTGTTTATCTCTATTTTTTGTTATATGATCCAAATCAGTTATCAGGTGTTGTTGTTGTGTAGAGGATTTTGTTTGCAATTCTTGTAACCGAATCTAAACTGATTACACACTCAAAATTATGGCACTGGTACAAAATCATTGTATAAATGATGCGAAAAATAAGAAAAGACGAGAAAGAATTATCAAACGGACCTCTTGCTGCAGAGGATGGAAAGGGCTTTTAGACCACAGCTCACAGAAGGAATTGCATTGACGTGCTTGTTCTCTCTCTAGCTTGTAGTTTCTACTAGTCGAGCTACCATTCCTTCCTTTCGAGGGTTGAATGTTTGGTTCTACGTCTTTGCTTGCCTTATGAATGTCAATTTCATCGTTCACTAACTTACTGTTACCTTGATTTTGATCTGTGTCGGTTAAAAATTAGTTAGATCGATCAATTTTTATTAAACAGGAAAGATTAGCAGATTCTTTTACAACTGGATCTGCTTTATCTCTCCCTTTTTTTTATAAAAAAAAAATCATATTATCTCTATCAGTATGAATGATTTTTTTTTTCTGTTGCAACTTCGAATAATTTAATAATCAATAATATAAACTACTAAAACAAAAAAGGGTAATTGAGAAATCTAACACTAATCATGCCCCTTTACTTGTGTATAAATAATTTTATACTTAAAATTTAAGAATATTGCAATAATGATGTAATTTGACTAATTTATTCATTGATTCGCCTAGTAAATCAATGATTTAAAGATCTTCAATTTTATTTTTTAATTATCCTTGAAAGTATTTGAGAAATTTGATGATGTTTTTTTTTTTTGCTTTTTTGTGCGTGTGAGAGAGATGATACGTTGGTTAGCAATACAAATGCTATTAGATTGGATAGAGATCGATTTTCGATGTCGAATTTAAAATTTTTATTCGGATTCAATCGTTCGTTGTTTTTGATCAACAAATTAAGGGATATAGTCTCTTGTGATTTTTTTTTCCGTCATCACGGAGATCGATCTCGATGACAAAAAATATTAGAGATGAATGTAATCTTTTGTTAGAGCGTGTTAGAGAGACATTACTATCTTGTCCGATGGAACTTATTTAAGTGGTGCATTTCAAGTTAATAGACCTTTTTCTTACTATCTTGTCCGATGGAACTTATTTAAGTAGTGCATTTCAAGTTAATAGACCTTTTTCCCCCTAAGATAATTAGGGCGTATTTGTTTACGATTTATTTTGTTTTTTTTTTCTTAAAAGGAGGAAAATAAAAAAAAACATAGGAAAAAAAGGCAAAACGGAACAGTTTTCATTTTTATTTTTAATAATTAATTGCTATCGACTGTACGTCTCATGAAGCAAGAGAAAAGATAAAAAAGAAAAAGAAAAAAAAGAGGGCTTAACAAAAAAATAACCCCATCATTTAGGAAAAATCATCCCTTAAATTTTAGCATTTTAATAAATGCTAATAGATCACCACAACGAAGTGGCCGACATAAGAAATGCTGGGTCAAGATTCTGGTCTGATTCAGCGAATCCAATTGATACTTGACGGCATGTTCTTGGGTAGTATCTTTGTGAGGGATAGGTATATTTTGGATGCAAACTTCAAAAGAAAAAAAAAAATTGACACTGTTACGAAGGTAGTCTGCAAGCAAGCCAAACAAGGGATCTCCAAATAGTTAACAATTCCTTCCTTAGCTTCCTTCCCGTTGGTTTCTTCCCTCAGGGAGGAGAAATGTGCTTCATCTTTCTTGTAGAGCAAGAAAGGGAACTCATTGCCTTGTCTGCATCCTGCAACCCAGCCATTTCCTATAAATTGGCTCTCAGCGACATGCCCCGACATACACAACCTTCCTTCTGTGTAGGCTTCAAAAGCTAGCCAGAAAACCAGGCAGAGGCAGCTTCCATCTTCCACCATGGCAACCACTGCCACCACTGCGCTAAGCTTCAAGAGGGCAGACAGCATCGCCGAGGGCATGCCCGAGGCACTGAAGCAGAGCCGATACCAGATGAAGAAGTGCTTCTCGAGGTACTTGCCATCGTGTACGGTAGCATATCTGTTAGACATAGATCGATGCCCATGTTCTTGATCTTCCATGTGAGGTATCAGGTACGTCTCAAAGGGAAAAAGGCTCATGAAGAACCCACAGTTGATGGAGGAATTGGACAAGTCCATCGATGACAAGGTAGAGAAGACCAAGCTTTTCGAAGGATTTCTGGGTTACATTATTTCTTCAACTCAGGTAACAATCGACAATTCATTGTGTTCTCCACATATAATCTGTGATAGCAGCAGTAACAGTGTTAACCGCCAGGAAGCCGCCGTTCTCCCTCCTCTCGTCGCATTTGCAGTCAGGGTTCAACCGGGAATGTGGGAGTTTTTCAGGGTCCATTCGGAAGATCTGTCAGTTGAAGAAATCACAATCTCTGAATACTTGAAGTACAAAGAAACTATTTTCGATGAGAAATGGTTGGTATTCCTTCTGTAATAAAGAATCAGACAGTTAACTGCCCAATCGAACAGCATCCTATAAATTCAATGGAACCATGGCAGGGCAAAAAATGTGAACTCGCTGGAAGTAGATTTTGGAGCGTTCGACCTATCGACGCCCCTCCTCACCTTGCCATCTTCCATAGGCAATGGCATGCAGTTCATATCGAGATTCATGTCGTCGAGACTCAACGAGCACTCTGAAAGCTTGAATTCGTTGTTGGACTACTTGCTCAAGCTTAATCACCGAGGCCATGTAAGAACAACCAGACGATATAAAATTTTGTCAAAAGGCTTTTAATCTCCTGACTGATAAATGCTTGCAGAAGCTGATGATCAATAAAACTCTAAGCACCGTGAACAAGCTTCAGACAGCACTGCTCCTGGCCGAGGTGTTCGCCAGTGGACTTCCCCAGGACACACCATTCCAAAAGTTCGAACACAGGTGATCTGGATGCTTATTTCTGAAGAAACAATTGTGCAGTTTTGCTAGCAAAGAAAATTAAGACTTGCAAAATATGCAGATTCGAGGAGTGGGGATTGGAGAAAGGATGGGGCGACACGGCAGGAACAGTGAAGGATACCTTGAATTATCTATCAGAGGTTCTTCAAGCACCAGATCCTGTCAATATGGAGAAGTTCTTTGCCAGAGTCCCTTGTATCTTTAACATCGTCATTTTCTCACCCCATGGCTACTTTGGACAAGCAGATGTTCTTGGCTTGCCCGACACCGGCGGACAGGTATGTTCGTTCATGGAGGTAAATCAAAAAATCTGCAGACTTCACCATCTGAGCTAGTGTCTGTTAATGGCGGCTATATGCTGCTATTTTGCATAAGGTCGTCTATATTCTCGATCAAGTCAAGGCTTTCGAGGAGGAACTGCTACAAAGGATCAAGCAGCAAGGATTGTCATTCAAACCTCGGATTCTTGTGGTAATTTAAGTAGCGATGCATTCCAAAATTGTACAATGGCTGACAAAACTTCGGCGAATTGCAGGTGACTAGGCTGATACCAGAAGCAAAGGGCACCAAATGCAACCAAGAGCTGGAGCCGATCCTCAACACCAATCACTCCCACATCCTTCGCGTGCCATTCATGACCGGAGCCGGTGTTCTACGCCAGTGGGTGTCTCGCTTCGACGTCTATCCCTACCTCGAGAGATATGCTCAGGCAAGTCGTCGTTCACCTTTTGGCTCCGGTGAGATTTGTCACGGCAGCAGATAAGAAAAAAGTCGTCGACCATGCGTAGGATGCTGCTGATAAAATAGTCGACATCTTGGAAGGCAAACCAGATCTTATCATTGGAAACTACACTGATGGAAACTTGGTGGCCTCTATCGTGGCGAGCAATCTCGGAGTTACTCAGGTGAGCAATCTCGAATGGTATTAGCATGATCTGATAGATGGTGTTATCTGAAGTCTGAACAAATCGCACCGACCAGGGAACCATTGCGCATGCTCTGGAGAAGACCAAGTACGAAGATTCGGATGTCAAGTGGAAAGAACTGGATGCGAAATACCATTTCTCATGCCAGTTCACAGCCGACATGATCTCGATGAACGCCGCCGATTTTATCATCACGAGCACATATCAAGAAATCGCAGGAAGGTAATCGATTGAGATTCTGGCATAGGGCTTGTGATCGATGCTTTGTGACGCTGGGTAAAAGGGAAATCTTCTTGTGGCTGCAGCAAGGAGAAGGCAGGGCAGTATGAAAGCCACTACGCGTTTACACTTCCAGGGCTTTGCCGATTCGCCACCGGCATCAACGTCTTCAATCCCAAGTTCAACATCGCCTCCCCCGGAGCGGATCAATCTGTCTACTTCCCTTTCACCCAAAAACAGAAGCGTCTGAGTTCGTTTCGTCCGGCGATCGAGGAGCTGTTGTACAGCGAAGCGGACAACGACGAGCACATGTAGTCCTCCAGTTCCATTAGAATTCTCGCATCGCTTTTTGATTATGATGATCTGACAGCGTCTGGAATGGCCGCAGGGGATACCTTGCAGATCGAAATAAGCCCATCGTCTTCTCGATGGCGAGGCTCGACACTGTAAAGAACATAACTGGGCTGGTGGAGTGGTACGGTAAGAACAAGAAGCTGAGGCAGCTCGTCAACCTAGTCGTAGTGGCTGGCTTCTTCGACGCTTCCAAATCGAAGGACAGGGAGGAGATCAGCGAAATCAAGAAGATGCATTCTTTGATCGACAAGTACCAGCTGAAGGGCCAGATGCGATGGATCGCAGCGCAAACCGATCGCGCTCGCAACGGCGAGCTCTACCGGTGCATCGCCGACACCGGAGGAGCCTTCGTGCAGGTTTGCCACCGCGCACTCTGCCTGCTCGTTGAAAGGTCGCGTTCGTAGGAATGGATATGAGTGAGACTTGCCTTCTTCTCCTGCAGCCTGCTTTGTACGAGGCGTTCGGGCTGACGGTCATTGAGGCCATGAACTGCGGCTTGCCGACCTTCGCGACGAATCAGGGAGGGCCGGCGGAGATCATCGTCGACGGCGTTTCGGGATTTCACATCAACCCCACCAACGGAGACGAAGCGAGCCGCAAAATGGCAGATTTTTTCGAGAAGTGCACGAACGACAGGAGCTACTGGAACAAGATCTCCATGGCCGGCCTCCAACGCATATATGAATGGTAACTCGCGTCGTCTTTCCAGCTTTATGCCACCAGTGATCAAACTTTTGCAGATAAAGGAAAAGGAACTGTGATTCGCAGCTACACCTGGAAGATATACGCCACCAAAGTGTTGAACATGGGATCGGTCTATGGATTCTGGAGGCAGCTCAACAAGGAAGAGAAGAATGTCAAACATAAGTACCTGCAGCTGTTCTACAATGTCCATTACGGGAACCTGGTCAGGCTGCAGTCTGAAGTTGATAGTCGATGAGCAGTGAGGAATTTTCCCGGTTTTAATTTGTAGGAGTAATTTCAGGTTAAAGCAGTTCCAGTAGCATCTGATGAAGCACAAAAGACACCACAACCTTTGGCTAAAACTGCATCAAAGCCGGTGCAAAAGAAAGGTCGAAACCTCTTCAGTATTTTTACATGGAAACCCAAGCAAAGCATATAAATTGCAACATCTTGATCACTGACCCAGGCGAGTCGACCAACCCACCATTTCAATATCTTTTGATGTTCCTGTGTCGCTTCTCGTTTGTGTTGGGATACTCACTGAATTCACTCTTTTCAGGATAAGGCGACCCGCTTGTAACAAAGATGACTCCTGGATATACAGTACCAAGGGCAAGATTGTCTAGAAACATCATGATTGTATTATATATTTTTGCATGTGTGCACTTAATACCATCACCTCAAAAGCGACAGTATATGTCATTACAACCACAAATAATAAAATCAAACCGAATGTAAATGATTGGACAAATCATCACTTGGAGACGGGCAAGGAGTATGTCTTATATGTGTACGCATACAATTCTTCCCATAGTTTCAAGTATCAGTCAAGCAAAAGCATATACTTAAACATGATAGTACAAGAAATAAGTGTAACTTCGGCAAAATATATAGAACAGCATAGATAGTAAGTTTAACAATAGAACATGACCCTCTTAACGTTCTCCTTCAAGGCTGGAAGAGGTTTGACAGAAGCAGTACCAGGACCCCTTGTCGCCCGTGGACCAAGGGGTGAAGCTCCACGCCCAGCCACTGCTCCACTTGCCAGAGAGCCACTGTCTGATGTCTCCGGTTCCATGTAAAATCTAGCCCGGAAAGCTGCTAGATGAGCATAATAAGCAGGCGGCACTGTTCAAAAAAACCCATACAAAACTAAGCCATAAGATGTGAAAATTCAGAGAAACATTCTCAAAAAAGTAAAAAACAAAAGGGTGAAATAAATACCTATAGATACAGAACGAGTGCACCTAGCATAGCTGCAAATTTATGAAGCTTCAAGCCTTGGTTTAAAGGGATAGATAAAACTATAATTACCACTAGAAAAATTGAAGTAGAATAATTACGTGTAACAGAGGTTGTTCGTCAGAGTTTGCAGCCCATCTGCTGTGAATTTATTATCGTCCCACAAAACATGGTAATGAGCAGGTCGGCTAGTACCCTTCGAGCAAGCATAGATGGTCAAACCTCATTGTCAAATGGGTTCGCATACTTTTATGCATTAAGTACATCATACAAAAAGGTGATAGTCATAACAAGAGTTATTACTTGAATGCCAGCATGGCTGCACAAGTAGAAGTCAAATTCTGTTGGATGGCAGATCTTAGAATCAACAACAGTACCTGAAATTTGAAGGTAAAAATCTCTATATGAAAACAAACTTTGATTTTGTATGTTGATCAAAGTTAAATGATGCTACAGAATTCAATAATAATAGTGCTATCAAATTAACTAACCGGGTAATATGTTTCCACTCTTATCAACAGAGTGGTAATCTCTGTGATTATTAGCAAACAGTCTAGTATGATGACGTTTTTGGACCACCACAAAAGTCACCGGAGGTTGATAGTTTGCTTCTAGAGAGGCACAGGCCTATACCACAAATGGAGTATAAAAACACAGAAATAAGAACCTCTGTACAAACAAATGAGAAAACATACTTTTCTGATTGCATCCAGTTCATATAGTAAAACTTGATAGAATTGGCCCTCACTCACTCCATCCCTGAAAGATGCCGGGATGTTAATATAGACAGAAGTAATTATATGTCAACTTCCAAAGATTCATACCTGTAAAATATAATCCGTTGAGGCTTTTGTCCAGTAGCCTTTTTGAAGGAAATTAGCAGCTCTCTGGACATGCCACGTGACAGATGTTTGCTCAGCCAAGGACATTAGAAAAGAGAACCGACATTTTAATTAAGTACTGGTTATAGGTTGCATTCATACTTGATCATGCCACCAGTAAGAGTTCCACGCTCAGGATCTTGCCAGACCTTACACAGATCTTCAATTAATTCTTGCCGATGGGCCTGAGCACAGACCAATCCAGCATATTTTGTTACCTCAGGCCAATCTTGAGACGCAACGACCTAAGGAACCAAATTTATTCAAGAAAATGAGAATACTATGAAACAACTATACGTAAAGCAAGAGGAAGAGACAGATTTACTTACAGCTGCAATAGAAGGGCTAGAATCTTCGCCAGGATGAGGATGCGTTACGTCAGCACCAAATATTATAGTTGGCCGATCACTAACAAGGGGAATGCGCCTTGACAAGGCATCCACAAGAACTGTGTTCCTTCCTCCAACCTATGCACCAAGACTTAGAAATACAAACAGGCAAGAAAAACAGATCCACCTTCCACATACTCACCTTTACATTGATCTTGAGAGCAACATTGGCAAGGTACTGTTTACTCTTCTTGAAAACATGCTTTGTCAAACAACATTGTGAAACTAAACCAAGGTCAGTCTCACATATCCGCTTTAGATCACCTGTAATCACAATGAAATATCATCGTACAGTAAGAAAACAAGCAGTAAAAAAATGAAAGCTAAAAGGTTCGACCAAATGATGTTTGGCAATAAGTAATAATATCAAGTTGTGTAGAAACAAGATCAAGTGCAAGACATCATACCATAAAGAGAACCATTATTATCAGGCAATACTACAATCAGCAAATCAAGCTCCTTTCCCTGAGGTTGGAGTATGCTCATTGCTTTATTATAGTAAGCTTTCAGCGCTCTTTCAACATGATCAGGCCGATCACTTAAAGGAGGAAGTACAGGGCCTAGAGAAAATTCCTGCAAAACATTTAGATTAAAAAAAAATCAGTATGGACTTTCCTCCTGATATGCTAATTCGGAATTTAAGTACGATGCAGTAAACAATGCTGTAGTAAAAATGTTGAACATACCATTCCTGATATCTGGCACATCTTGGCAAGCTCATGACAAAATCCCATAGCAGTACTATCTTGCACATTCCTTGCAAAATTGATACATATCCAGCTATTCACTCTCCCGCCATTTACCATTTTCTGCAAATTTTAGAACAAGTAACCAAATGAGCTTAAATCATCCAAATAACAATCTATCCTAATATATCTACATCAGAAAAAAAATATACAAAAATAGCAACACTGAACTAATCAAGCTAGAGAGCATTCTTATCAAATCTTAGATTTCACATTAATTGAGATGATGACATGCCATAATGTTACCATTAGCAAGAGAAAGCAATAACTAGTCTACTTTCTGATTCTCTAAATTGGAAGGTCAATCTACTTATCAAATCCCAATATGGATTATCAGCAGCCAATTAGAAATGAAGGAGAGCCATTAACATTAATCAAAGATCTTAGTTTTCCTACTTACTATTGGGGTAATTAACAAGGAGTTCTAATGAAAGAAACGAACACAAGCTAACTAAATGACCTGAAGAATTAGGGAGAATCAGATACCTGTATAGGAATATACCAAAGCATCTTCCACTTTAAGAGTGAGCATCACTACCTTTGGTAACTCAACAGTACAAAATAAGACAAGAAGTAATGATAATTTTTTGTGTATGATAAATCTATCCATCTATCCTATATACTTTCAAGGAAACAACTCAAGGAATAATTTTTTTTTCACATTCTTCCCTCTCATCTTTTACATGTTTTTTAGATATCCATCTTTTCATTCATCATCCTTCCAAAGAAACAAGATCTAAGAGAGGGCAGAAGAGCACGCAGAGGGTCTATTTCCTCTCCATTTCCACTCATCCAAAATGGTAGATGTGTAGCAAAAAAAAAGGAGGGACGACGCAAAAAATTTCATTGCTTCACAGTTCCTTCAAATTCATTCTGACCAAATTAATGCCAAAATGGATTACCTTCTTCTCCTGACCCTATCCTCCAAATCCTTTTCCCCTCTTCTACCTCCAGCTAAAAATAGCCTAAAAAGATCGAGACTTGAGCATTGGAATATACCTCCAGCTAGGTAGTGAAATTACCTTGGATGTATTTGTTGTCTAGAACATGACAACACCAACCAAGCCTTATCCCACTAAATAGGGGATCGGCTATATGAATTCTTCTATGTCATTGGACTCTATCCCCTACTATATCATTATCTATACTTAAATAAATTTTATCTTTTTTATTATTGTTAACCAAAATCTTTTTTTTTTTGTCTTCCTCTTTCTCATTTGATCTGAGTATTTGTAATAATTTCACATCGCCCGAGTAAAGCAATTATTGATTGTCAAAGTACATATTCATACCACCTTAAATGTGTCTCTTGGAGTTTTCAGTTAATAGATGTAACTCCGACTTTCTCTCTAATACTCTCATTTTTTATTCTGTCCATCCTCATATGTTTATACATCCACCTTAACATCCTCATCTCTGCAACTCCCATCTTTTGCTCACGTACTTGAGTCGTAGTCTAACATTCAACGTCATATAACATAGCAAATCTAACTGTCGTTTTATAAAACTTCTCTTTAAATTTTAGAAGTATTTTATAATCACATAAAACACCCGATGCTTCCCTCTATTTCAACAATCCTACTTGTATTTTATGTAAGACATCACTCTCAATTCCACTATTGTCTTGCAAAAATTATCCTAAATACTTAAAGCTCTCAGTTCCAGACAACTCGTCATCTCTTATCTTAATATTTGTCTTATTACGTCTAATATTACTAAACTTAAATTACATATATTCCGTCTTTACTCTACTAAGCCTAAAACCTTTCATTTCCAGTGTTTTCTGCCAAAATTCTAATTTAGCATTTACTCCTTCAAGTGTCTCGTCTACTAAAACAATATCATCTGCAAACAATATGCACTACGGTACTGTGTCTTGAATGTATCCAGTGAATTCATCCATAATTAGTATAAAACGATAGAGACTTAAAGTTGATCCTTAATGTAACCCTATCTTTATTGAAAATATTTTAGTTAATCCGTCTGAAGTTTTCACTCTAGTCGTTACTTCCTCATATATATCCTTAATTAGTTAAATATATGTTACGCTAACACCTCTCTTTTTTTAAAATTCTCCATATAATTTTTCTTAGGACTCTATCATAAGTTTTTTCTAAGTCAATGAATATCATATATAGATTTTGCTTTTGCTCTCGATACTTTTCAATTAATTACCTGAGAAGATGTATAGCTTCTAGTGTTGACTTTCTAGACATGAACCCCAAATTAATTTTCGAAAACCGTGGTCTCCTTAATTTTTTTTCTATTACTCTTTTTCATAATTTTATGGTACGACTTATTAGTTTAATACTCCTATAATTTGCACAAGTTTATATGTTTCCTTATTCTTAAATAAAGAATTAGAGTACTTATCCTCCATTGATTAGATTATTTTATTTTCAATATCATATTTGTTAGTAATATATGAGAGATGTCCTAAGGCAATCGCCTTATGTATGAACCATTTATATGATAAATGAAGATTCACTATTTGAGTATACATGTTTTATGTATTTGATTGGATCTTAAACTCATTTATCAATGTCCACGATACGATTCACAAAGATGAGAGAATTTGTGATCGATCACAACTAGTGAGTATCTCTACATGTGTAATCGCGATGATCTAATTATCCCTAGTCGATGAATCATGGATTCGACACCATCAATTTCACCGAGACTAGCACGAGGTATACCTCGCGTATCCAAGCACCGATTCTCACCCGGAGACATCGCGATGTCCGAGTTAATCGTGGATGCTAGTTATGGTAACTAGTTCATCGAGCGACCACACCGTAAGACTTCATATACGGTTCTCCGCATATATGATATGTCAACGAAGTTCTTACCGCGCTTTGCTGCGATGTTCTTCGACTACAGATTCAAGTCATCTTGATCATGGAGACTTATGCTTTGACATCTTAAGCAAACATCTCCGAGGAGATGTGGACCCGGGATGATTGGGTATAAGTCGAAGTGATCGAAGGTGTTTGAATAGCCTATAAAGGATTCACCACTCCTTGCGAGGAGATGTATACCCATGGCCTCTCGCTTGGATTGTTACTTAAAGTCTGCCAAAGCATTACATGTTTAGAGTAAAGTACTCTTCGATACACGCGAGTAACTAGAATCCGTAGGACGAGGAAATGATTGGGCTAGGCGACGAATAATAAATGTGGGATCGACACATGTAATTACGCCCCGAACCAAGTGGGTATAAGATGAGTGAAGGGAACGGCACGATTCATTCGAGCATCAAGGGTTTCGTAAATAGTTCGATCAACCGCTGATCTTTTCTTAATCGGGTCATGATGTACTACTAGGTGCTACATGATCGCTCTATAATTAATGGTTAATTATGACGGCCAACATAAATCGAGAACCTATTCGTCACACGCACAACGAGTGTAATCCAAAGGATTTAAACGAGCCGAGAACGGGATTCTCGCATCGAGAGAAACTATGTTCGTCGACTAAACATAAAGCGAGCATGAAATTGTTTCAGTCGCAATGGAAGCGTGGATGGGCCGTGTCTTATGAAGACATAATGGATGGACCAAAATGGTTTGGTTCTAATCCAATGGATGAGAATAAACCAAAGGGTTCGTTTATATTAAACGAACGAACCAAAGGTCGGTTCGGTTCGCTTTAACTTAAAATAAACCATCATGGTTTGGTTTATTTTAACTTATCTTAACGGAGCGGTTAACGGGCTTTATGGATACGATCCATTAACCATTAAGAGAATTAGTTCTATAAAAGTGGGCTTAAGGGATTGTTAAACCCTAACTAATCCAATCATCCAAACCCTAGCCGCCAACACATCGTTGCCGCCACCATAGCCTCCAACCGGCGCCCGTAAGGTCGCCTCTTCCTCCTCACGGCTGTTGAGTCCGCCGCCTAAGAGTTCCTGGCGATCCTCCTTAGGTTTGGCATCAAGGTGAGCACTGGCTTCCTTTGCTGCACGCTATCTTCCTTCCACCAAGCTGTCCAGTTTTTCGACAGCTTTTTCTCCTCCGCCTGAGCGCCGTTGACGACTTTGCAAGGTGCCCGGACACGGCTAACATACCGGATTCGATTCTCCAGAATCCTCTCGAGGTGGAGGGATCTAAGGATCTGCCAAACGGTCGACGAATACCTTCCCTGAGGTCCGAAGCCTTTGAGAACTCCGCTTGATCCGGAATTTGATTCGATCGTGATCATCTCTCGATCACGTCGTCTTCAACACGAGGCTAGTAACCCGTACGAAGACGAAGCTCGTGACTTAGCACTGTCATCCCGAGGAGCTCGGCGTGGATACGGATAGAGACGCATTTTTACGGTGATGTCGCTGATGTCGTTTCGCTACACGCCATACTGGAAGGTATAACGTAGTTTAATTTCCTTTATTGCAATTTTAATTTACTTATGTCTACACTTGTTGTAATAGCATGCGTGTGTTGTGTGTTGTAATAAATAGAGTATTTATTATTTTATTGCTTCTGCGGCTCATGTTTACAAAATACGATCGAACACACACGCCAGCTGCCGTAAAACCCAACAATGGTATCGTGAGCCTGTGTCAGTTTCGACATAATCGTAAAAATGATTTTGCGATAGTCATAATGTATTTCTGGAAGTTTTCTAAATTTTGGAAATTTAGAAGTATTTATGGAAATTTTTCAATTTTGGAAAGTCTAGAAGTATTTATGGAAAACTTCCACTTTTGGAAAGTTGGAAGTATTTATGGAAATTTATATTTTCCATAAATAAAATATTTGATTAGATTCTGGAAATTTGTTTCCTAATTTAATCATGATTTGATTTGGGAAATCAAATCTTAAAATATTTAATTTCCATAAGTAGTTTTAAAGATTTAGGAAATTGGTTTCCTAAATAGATTTTCCTTAATCAAATAATTCCATGAATAAAATATGTGATTAGATTTGAAAATTTGTTTCCTAATTTAATTATGATTTGATTTGGAGAATCAAATCTTAAACATATTTTATTTCCATAAATAGTTATGACATATAAGGAAATATAGACATGACATAATTGTATGCCATGTAATTGCATTAGATGCATAACATTATGCCATGCGTGTCGTGACATGTAGATGTATGCCATGTATGCCATGCCATGTAGATAATAGTTATTTGCATGCAAAGAGGATGAGACATTAAAAACCCTTAATCAATATTAAAGCCTACACCTTCCATTAATATGGTTAGAACCAGAGTTCTGTTTCTTGTTTGGGTTGTTGGACTCTCTCCAAGCCCGGCTCGAACCTGAATATGTTCAAACCATGGAATAGTTTAATACTAATATGGTAAGAGTCAGAGGTCAATCGTTAGCTTTGGTTGTGGACTCTTCCAAGCTAGGCTAATCGTCAACGCGCTTCTAACCATATTAAAACTATGTCCCGATTAATGGGTCGCTTTAACCCGAGCATCTATTGACTCTCTCCAAGGTCGGCGTAAAGGAGGTGAAGTTGGGCGCTATGCATACGATGATACTTGTTAATGTGTTAACAACCCGATGTATGTGTGAACATTCAATTAGTTGATAAAGATATCATGATAGATATACGGATATGCACCCAGATAGATGATACCTACCGCCGAGTTACGAAAGGCTCATTGACTCTCTCCAAGGTCGTTCATAACTACGATGGATATCACCATTCGAGATGGACCTACAATCTCCGGTGATTTTGGGGTTTTTGAAATTAAAACGAATGGGATTTATAAATGTATATCGATGCATTTTAAAATCATCTTTCTATATACGCTCGCTTTTGTATTTCTAAGTTAATATATCGATCATGATGTGTTTGAATTTATGCTCCATTTCGATTCAAATAAATCGACCGGGCCGAACTTCGATCGACTTAGAAACTCGAGAATTGTTCTCAAGAGAAAAGCTCAGTATGTCCTCGGCGCCTCTTCCCGCCTGTTCTAGTGACAATGCAACTCGACCAATTGTTGGCCGCCGTAAACATGTGAATGATTCTCAAATGGTGAGTCATCATGTACGTAGCCGTGATGGAACCTAAGCTACGAAGCAGCATCGAGCATATGGATGCTCATATCGTAGTCCTTCATCTTTGTGAGTCGTTGGATGAGCAAGTGAGATTCAAAGGTTCAAGTCTCCAAGCTCCTCTTCACCTCCGAGATGCAGGAGGTTCATCTGTGGTATCGCCAACAACATGTCAAGACCGTGGAGCCTTCCGAGAAGCATGAGTAGGGGATGTTGTTAGTCGATTCCTCAAGAAAGGTTCTAAGAGAGAGTCAAAGGAACAATGTAAGGGAAGAAGAAAAGGCTAAGAAGGTAACTAGCATAAAAGGAAACTTGCCATCATTATGGCAAGGAGAGCCATTCATGAAGAAAGTGCAAGATTTATCTAGAGTCCAAGAAGAATAAGGCATCTGATGCCCCATCTTCTTCAGATATCTTCTTATTGATCACATTCTATTTCCTCAAACACTTGGGTATTGATATCGGTGTGGCTCACATATATGTAATGACATACATGGGCTAAGGAATGTAAGAAGACTCACAAGGGAGAGTCAAATTTACGGTTGGGAATGGAGCAAAGGTCACGTGACTCGCCATCTGAACGTATTTGTCAAAAAACTCCTCGCAGAAGACTTGTCTTAGAATCGACAATTGCTTTTATATTCCTTCGCTGATAAAGAACATCATTTCTATTTCGTTTAAATAGAAATGGTTTCCATTCGACGCTTAGTAACAATTGTTGTTACATAACTTTGAATGGGGTTCTTTATGGGACTGGAACTTTAAGCAATGGTGTTTATACGTTGGACGTATCCAGTGACATTTGCAATATCGAAGCGAGCAATAAGCGTGCTCGAAAGGATAATCAAATAGACTCCTACATGTGGCATTGTCATCTTGGCCATGTAAACAAGAAACGCATGTCCGAATTACACCGATGTGGAATTCGAATCGCTCAATCGATTCATACGATACATGAATCATGCTTAAAAGGCAAGATGACTAAGTTACCTTTACGGAAAAGGTGAACGAGGAGAGTTGCTAGGCCTAATACATAGTGATGTATATGGACCTATGTCAACTCAATCTTTAGGAGGCTATAGCTACTTCATTACCTTCACCGATGATCACTCACGGTTTGGGTATGTGTTCTTGATGAAACACAAGTCTGAAGCCTTTGAAAGGTTCAAAGAATTCAGAAATGAAGTAGAGAAACAACATGACAAAAGTATTAAAATACTTCGATCGGATCGAGGTGGTGAATACTTAAGTCAAGAGTTTCTTGATTATCTAAGAGACAATGGCATATTGTCTCAATGGACTCCGCCCTATACACCACAGCATAATGGTGTATCTGAGAGGCGAATCGACTTTGTTGACATGGTCAGCCAACGGCGAATCACGCGACCTTCCCAAAAACCTCACGATCTTACTTGAAGATATGGGGTTGTCTGCTTATGTAAGCTTTGTATCGAATATGGATGCTAAGTCTGATAAATGTCTATTTATTGGATACCCTAAGGAAACAAGGGGTTACCAATTCTATCATCCTGTGGAACAAAAGGTGTTTGTTTCAAGGCATGCTGTGTTTCTAGAGAAAGAGTTTCTCTTGCAAGAAAACAGTGGGAGTGTCGTCGAGCTTGAGGAGGCTCGAGAGACTCAAATAGACATTAATGAGATACCTGGTGAAGCCTGACAATAAATGACTTCATAGTGATGAGCATAATTTGGACCGATCAGAACCATCTTCGTAGATCTGGTAGAACACGCAACATTCCTGAGAGATATGGATCTCTCGTAAGCGAATCGAACGACGTGTTACTCATTGATGATGAGGAGCCTACCAGTTATGAAGAAGTGCTGACAAGTTCAGAAAGGGATAAGTGGCTTGGTGCCATGAAGTCGGAAATGGATTCCGTGTATGAAAACCAAGTTTGGAACTTGGTTGACCCACCTGAAGGCATAAAGCCTATAGGGTGCAAGTGGGTTTTCAAGAAGAAAACCGACATGGATGGTAATGTGATTACCTATAAGGCTAGATTGGTGGCGAAAGGATATCGTCAAAAACAAGGTGTTGATTATGACGAAACCTATTCTGTAGCTATCTTAAATCCATTCGACGCTCCCGCCATACGGCCATTATGATTATGCGATATGGCTGATGGATGTGAAAACAGCTTTCCTTAATGGAACCCTGCTCGAGGACGTGTATATGATACAGCCTGAGGGTTTCACATCGGTTGATAAAACCAAGGTATGCAAATTGCGACGGTCCGTTTATGGATTGAAGCAAGCATCCAGGAGCTGGAATATCCGTTTTGATGAGACAATCAAAAAGTTTGATTTCTCACAAAATCCAGACGAACCTTGTGTGTACAAGAAGGTTAGTGGGAGTACAGTCGTGTTCCTAGTATTGTATGTCGATGACATATTACTTATAGGAAACGATGTGTCAATCTTCTGATCGATTAAGGTTTGGTTATCCAAGACATTCTCATGAAAGACAGGGAGAAGCCTATATCCTTGGGATTAAGATCTATAGAGATAGATCGAAGCTGGTTGGTCTTTCGCGATCTACGTATATAGGCCAGCAAAGAGGTTTAGCATGTAATCCAAGAAAGGTTATTATGTGTCCGCCACGTAGCGAGAGGATTTGCATGAGTAAGATTCCCATCATCCATGATAGGATCTATCATCTTTATGTTATATGCGAGGCCGATGTATCGTTATGCTCCGAGTGTCACGAGCAGATACGGTCGATCGAGGAATGGATCATAGGCAATTAAGACGATCCTTAAGTACTTGAGAAGAACCAAGGATGTGTTCCTAATATATGGAGAAGTGCGTGGTGATACGTGGGTATACGAATGCGCTCGCATGCGACGAGGATGATTCCATGTCTCACCGAGTATGTATTCACCGAACGGAGGCGCAATAAGTTGGAAAGGTTCCAAGCTTGACACTATAGCGGATTCGCGCCACTAAGCGAATACGGCAGACTGGAAGCGAAGAAGCGGTTTGGATCAAGTAGTTCATCTCTGAACTTGATGTGGTCTCATCAATGATCCAAACATGTGCTTCGCCGCTATCATCTTATCAGAGAGATCATAAGTAGGAACGAAATACAAATCGAGAAAATTCCCACTGAAAGGAACTTAGCGGATCCTTTGACTAAAGCATTACCTCAAAGTAAGTTTGCTCGAGGGTCGTTGGTGCTTATGGTATTGGATACCGTAGCGATTGGCATTAGGCCAAGTGGGAGTCTGTTAGTAATATATGAGAGATGTCCTAAGGCAATCGCCTTATGTATGAACCATTTATACGATAAATGAAGATTCACTATTCGAGTATACATGTTTTATGTATTCGATCGATCTTAAACTCATTTTGAACGCGTCGATTATACGATTCAGAGAGAGAATTTGTGATTGGATCACAACCAGTGAGTATCTCTACATGTAATCGCGATGTATCTAATTATCCTAGTCGATGAATTGATGGATTCGACACCATCAATTCATCGAGACTAAGACGAGGTATACTCCTTGGTGTATCCAAGCGGTGATCCGATTCTCACCGGTGGAGGCGTTGTGATGTCCGGAGTTAATCGTGGATGCTAGTTATGGTAACTAGTTCATTGGAGTGACCAGTAAGACTTCATATGGTTCTCTGCGTATATAGATATGTCATGAAGTTCTACTTGTGGCTTAAGCGCGATGTTCCTTTCGACTACAGATTCAAGTCATCTTGATCATGGAGACTTACGCTTTGACATCTTAAGCAAACATCTCTAAGGAGATGTGGACCCGGGATGATTGGGTATAAGTCGAAGTGATCGAAGGTGTTTGAATAGCCTATAAAGGATTCACCACTCCTTGCGAGGAGATGTATACCCATGGCCTCTCGTCGGATTGTTACTAAAGTCTTTGGCCAAAGCATTACATGTTTAGAGTAAGGTACTCTTCGATACATGTGGAGTAACTAGAATCCGTAGGACGAGGAAACGACATTGCTAGGTGTGACGTGAACTAGTCGGCTGATAATATACGTCGCCGCAAGTGGGTATAAGATGAGTGAAGGAATGGGCACGATTCATTCGAAGCATCAAGGGTTTGAAATAGTTCGGATCAACCGTTGATCTTTTCGGTTAATAAATCGTGATGATGTACTCACTGGTGCCACTCGTGATGGATTACATAATTAATGGTTAATTATAGGCGCCAACATAAATCGAGAACCTATTCGGTCACACGACAACGAGTGTAATCCAAAGGATTTAAAACGAGCTTGAGAATGGGATTCTCGAGAGAGAAACTATGTTTGGTTGGACCAAACATAAAGCGAGCATGAAATTGTTTGATCCGCAGGAAGGCGTGGATGGGCCGTGTCTTATGAAGACATAATGGATGGACCAAAATGGTTTGGTTCTAATCGATGGATAGAATAAACCAAAGGGTTTGGTTTATATTAAACGAATGAACCAAAGGTTGGTTCGGTTCGTTTTAACTTAAAATAAACCATCATGGTTTGGTTTATTTTAACTTATCTTAATGGAGCGGGTTAACGGGCTTTATGGATATGATCCATTAACCATTAAGAGAATTAGTTCTCTATAAAAGTGGGCTTAAGGGATTGTTAAACCCTAACTAATCCAATCATCCAAACCCTAGCCGCCAACACATTGTTGCCGCAGCACCCATAGCTCCTCCAACCGCGCCCGTAAGGTCGCTCCTTCCTCCTCGCTGCCGAGTCTGCCGGAAGAGTTCGGCGATCCTCCTTAGGTTTGGCATCAAGGTGAGCACTTCTTTGTTGGCGGCGCTATCTCCTCCACCAAGCTGTCCAGTTTTCGGACAGCTTCTTTCCTTCCGCTCGAGCGTCGTTTGGGCGACGGTTAGTGCTCAAACGGCTAACATACCGGGGATTTGATCTCCGGTAATCCTCTGAGGTGGAGGACGAAGGATTCGTCAAACGGTTGACGAATACCTCTCCGGAGAAGCGAGTTTTGAGAACTCGTTTTGGATCCGAATTTGGATTCGGATCGTGATCTCTCGATCACGTCGTCTTCAACACGAGGCTAGTAACCCGTACGAAGACGAAGCTCGTGACTTAGCGAAGTCATCCCGAGGAGCTCGGCGTAGATACGGATAGAGACGATTCTTACGAGGATCGTTCCGGTTGATGTCGTTCCCGCTACACGTCATACGGAAGGTATAACGTAGTTTAATTTCCTTTTATTGCAATTTTAATTTACGGTTATGTCTACACTTGTTGTAATAGCATGCGTGTGTTGTGTGTGTTGTAATAAATAGGAGTATTTATTATTTTTATTGCTTCCGCTGTGCTCATGTTTACGAAACATGATCGAACACACACACGCCGCGGTGCCAGAAACCCAACAATATTAAAATACTTTTATAAACTATTCAATACCTTGTTTCCCTAGGCACTTCCATACCTTTATAGAAATATCATCTGGTCCAACGACTTTTCCATTTTGCATCCCATTTAAAACTTGTTCAACTTCTAAATTTAAATTCTATGATAAAAATTTAAATTTTTATACTCATTTGACCTACTTAAATTACCTAAGTTAAGTTGATAATATAATCCTTCATTAAATAGTTGATGAAAATATCTCTTCCACCGTTCTTTTATTTTCTCTATCATTTATTAATACCCTACTTTAATACATCTTATTCGGTTAAGATCTTTTGTCTTTCTCTCTCACACTTTAGTTATTCTATAAATGTCTTTTTTCCTTTATTTTGTATCCAATTTTTTTATATAACTGTTCAAAAGTTTTATTCTTAGCTTCATTCACTGTTTTCTTAGTCTATTTTTTTACTATTGTATATTTTTTTAAAGTTTTTCTCGTTCTTACAAATATATAATTCTTTATAGGTCGTTCGTTTTTCCTTCACTTTCTTAAATATATTCTATTTCTCATCCTTAACTTCCACCACTTAATTCTAAGAGTCGCGTATATCCAACACTGTTAACTTATGTTGAGCAGTTAAACTTTCTCCAAGGATGACCTTGCAATCTTTACAAATCTTTCTATTCCTCTTCTTAACCATAAGAAAGTCAACTTGTGACTTATTATTTTCACTTTTGAACTTGACCAAGTATTCTTCTCTTTTCTTAAAAAACATATTAGCTAGTATAAAATCATATGCTATCACAAAATCTAATAATTTTACCTTCTTGATGGAATATTTTATAATATTTCATCTAGGTCATCCCAAAATCTTGATTTAATACCTTCATCTAATCTTTCTTGAGGTGCATATATGCTAATTACATTAAGAATTTCTTTCTCCACTACTATCTTAAGAGCTATAATTCTATTCCCCCTTTTTAACTACACTCTTACAACTTCATCCTTTAACGAACTATCTACACCAATACCCACTCCATTTTTTATTTTACGTTCCTGTGTACCATAACTTACAACCTGAGTTCTCTATCATCTTTGTCTTCTCGCCTACTTATTTTGTCACTTGAACACACAAAATACTAATTCTTTTCCTAATCATCGTATCTACTACCTCCATTGTTTTACCAATAAAGGTTCCTATGTTCTATGTTTCAAATCTTAAACTATTAATTTTTCTATAATATTTATTCTTACCCAATCTATGGTATGAGAACTCTTAATTAACACTACATCCAAATTCTCATAGAGATACAACGGTCATTGTCGATACTATTACAGTCAGACCCAGAAACGCAAACTTTTGCATATTTATCACTACACTCGAGTTTTGAAAATGTAACGGTCCTTGCCAAGATGTTACAGTCGAACCCTCCAACGCGTTCCTTTCGAAGAACAACCAAGCATTAGTGGTCCTTGCCAAGACGTCTAGAACTTGAATGAGAATATATATCCTTAAATGTATTAGTCATATATTCTCTTGTAGCTAACTTAACCCAAAAATTTAAGGACATAAGCTTCAGAAAAATTACTTACCTTGCTACATGCAAACAGGAAACAAAACTTCATTGCCAAATATAGTAGATTTCACTAAGAGCAGAATTCTAGAGAAATCATTATTCAGTGCAAGACCTATAAAACCTATAAGCAGATGCATTACCTTGTTCATCATATTCCACTGACCAATTCTTGGTAGGCAATTCTTCTCTTTGCCAGTATCATGATACTTAAGCTGCATGACCAAAAGGTTACAGAACTTCAAAATGTTGGACCATTGTAGGACAACAAGAGCACTTAGTCACTGGAATAATGAAGGAACAAATAACACAATTCATTTGTCATTTAATTACCCATGGGGCAGGCAGAACTCGGGCCTCAACTGATGCAAGTTTCTCACTAATCTTGATCCCAAATTCCCTAGCAAAAGGATCTTCATGATATGCATTGTGGTGAACTGTCTGCACAAATTTTATATTCCAAGTTAAAGCTACACGAACTAAATACACAAATAGATCATGATAAGTTACCTCTAGATATAAAAAAAAACATCTTATTTCATAAAGATAGAGACACAATCTACATAAAAAATATATAAAAAATTAAACCAAGAACAACCTTAGGAATTATTAAAAAACAATAACTCCATTTAAATTCCTGGGTTTTATTGGAACCATGTCAAAATGAATTCAAAATAGATGCATAGTTATTCAAGGTGTGAGGCACCCAAAAGCACATAAATGTTGTACGGCCTGAGGCGCTGGGCGCAAAGTAAGGCACACGCCTTAATTCAAACATATATAGAGAATTTCTACCAAAATATTTCACTAACAAAATTATAGTCCATAAACTATTAAACAACAATGTAAATATAACTTATGACGAAATTGAGGGAGAAAAAAACATACCGTTATGACGAAACAAAAGGAGAAAAGCAAGAAAGTGTAGCGAAATCTAGATCAATGTTGATGTTGTAGGCAAGAAAAGAGAGGGGAGGTTGATGTTGATTTTTTAGAGAAGAGGAAGAGTCTCGTAAAGAGAAATAATCGAAATAGGTTGACAAGAGAGGTTTATGTTCGTTTTCTAGGGGAGAGGAAGAGCCACATAGAAAAATGTGTTGCATGCATGCAACCTAATTAATTTAAAGGGAAATAAAGGTATGAGTTGGACTTTAAATTTTCTGTCGCTTTAATAAGGTGGGGAAAACTGCACCTTAAGCGTTCCTTAAGCTCTCAAGAGGTGCACGCTTAAGCGCGCTTCTTTAAAGTCCTGTGCCTGAATCACTATCCAAGGGCAAATGGTGCGTCTGGCTGCACCTTGCACCTAGGCATAGTCAGGCACACACTTTTCACAACAATAAATAGATGTACATCCCACAACTAAAAATTGATAGAAATAACCAGGAAATTAAATCTATTGAACATGGTATATATAGAAAGTGAATCAGATATGGATAAGCTTCCTAGACCACTAACAGAAGTGATCTATCATCGATCTGTGTACTTCTGTAAAGAGCAGCACAAGTGCCAACCTAAAAAAATGAACAAACCATTCAACAGAAGAGTTCAGAGGCAACCAAGAAAACTTGCAAGATCACCAATCATCAAACATGGTTTCTGTTAAAACATGTCATCCAACATGGCCCTAAAACCTACAGCCCTAATTATTGCTTTCTTCTGAAACAGCAACCATGGAAATAAACTAACATCAAAAGTCCAAGATGAAATACAACCTGCAAGATGTCCAGCTCCCTGTCATAAGGTCGTTGGCATGTCACCTTTAAGAGTGCAGTAATTTGTCTCTCGTTCAACCTCTTAGAGTATCTTTGACCTTCAACAATTTTACAAACCTACAGAGATAAGAAAAGGTCAGCCAGCATTCCCTCCTTACTAATTACAAGCCTACAAACAATTATAGGTCCCGGCAATTATCATGCTTTCCCCATTTCAACAATATTTCAAAAATCTACATGCCAATATGAGCACGGAATTTGTTATTATGGTGTTTAAAAGAAAGCATATGCAACAATAAACATATAATTAGGGTTACATGGATACAACCACTAGAGACAGCAATTTTATGACAGATACTGACCTCCATAGGTAAATAATTTGGCCTCTGCTGATTTCCAACCTGCAAGCACGGCCAATTCGTGTGCTGGATAGTAAAACCATAAGTCTCCTGAAAATATTGTACAACAGACTTCACTGTCCCCTTCTCATCAACTGGGAAACTGTCATGCAGATAGTCCAGGAAAATCAGACAATATTAATACAACTTCTAACAATAATTAGGTGACAGTTTGAATAACCAAAGCAATTCTTACGTTAGCTCTCTAGTTGCCTGTGATGTTAAACCAGATATACGGTATTTTCTGCGCATATTCCCACGGTGAGTGACCTCAACCTTCACACCTCTCAAGGCCTTCTTGATCTGCATGAGCACATAAAATGACCAGCTATAATAAAACCTAGATTACCATCAAGTAATGATGAAACAAATAGACACGTAAAGTCAATGGCTGAGATTGAGAAGAGCAAATTGAAGTTATTGAAAGAATTATTTTATTGTAAAGCAAATCAATTTGACAAATAGAAAAGCTAAAAAACACATTCTTACATATTAAAATGAACTAAACAAGATCAAACTAAACCATGTCAATAAGAAGAAACAAAGGTATGACTTTCATAGATCAGATTATTAACACAACTACAAGTTAAACGGTTATAAAAAATTCTACAAAACAAATCTAATTAACTATTAAATAATAAAAAAAATCAAAACCAAACCTTCACACGATCAGCATCAGAAAGAGGCCTTGATTGGACATCCCTATTAAGAAGCTGGGTAACAAATTCAATAACGGGCAATGGCTCAATGAAGGCTGTGGAGGACATATCTACATTGCAAAGCAAATTTAAAAAACAAGTCCAATCAACAACTCTAAATACATAAATTAACTATGGACAAAGAAATAAATTAGTTGTGGGAAGCAGAATCAGAATATTGAATATGAAAGCTTCATCTTCACAAATTTATAATTAGATCAAGTAATATATTAGTGACAATAGAAAAACAAAGTAACCAATGTGGATAAATTGAAACAATTATAGTATAGTGAAACAATTCAGAATAATCAGAAATTTGATTGGGTATAAATCAACTCTCAGACCCTATTAGGTTGGGGTCAGACCATGCAGCAAGAAGAAAATAAAAGTTGAAAAAAATATATTTGAAATTTAGAGAATCACACTAACAGCAACCCAGTCATATGGAGTCTGAATCAACTAGAATTCAATTGAAGATAAGCAGTCAGAACAAACTAATAAATTGACAAATTTACAGCAAGCCTAGCATTGTTAAGGGTTAATCCAAGTATATTCACACAAGTCAACATCTCACTGGATCTCAATGATTAACTAATATTATGCAAGCTTTAGCCGATAAAATAAGCACTCAATGATAAAGGAAATTGCATTATATGATGCAAAATTTGTGTTTTGACTGAAGCTTCAGCCACAAACCTGCAAGTGCATAATTCTAAATGAATGTGCAGCCTCTTTTAACCATGAGGCAATGTAGCACAGAAAACTTAAAAAAAAAATACTAGTGTAAATATTGATTTTTTATTGTGTGTGGAATATGAAGAGAGAAACTTCACCATAAAAAGATAAATTAATAATTGTGTATGCTATTTTAGTTTAGAAGATTTCATTTATTATTCCCTACTTAATAGGATTGTCAATAAAACATGGAGAAATTAAGCGTTGCATTACAGCAGCACACTGCCTATGATCATGATCAGCTGTGAAAAAGAATGAAAAGAAATGTTAGAAGAAAAAATTGGTGCAAATGAAGTAGCAAAAGTAGAAAACAAAACACAATTAGAATGGGAAATGGAGAGGTGGAATCAGTACCAATATTCAAAGAAAGGCCCATTTGAGTAGGGCGAATGCTCTGGTAAAAACCTCTCCAACTTTCAAGTCCCTCACCAAGCTGTTGTCTTCTTCCCAGATCAGGCGAATAAAAGGACCGTCCAACAGGCAAATATCTGCAAAACATCAACATACAGCCACCATAGAGCTTTGAGTCATAAGTGAAACATTCAAATCATTCAATCCTTCTGATATGACCTGGCAGTAGGCCGTTCACGAAGTACGATATCCAGTACTTGCAATGCTTCTTGAGGAGCATCAGCCTGCCTCCCAGCTAAAAACATCCCAAGGTGATGAAGATCAATGCGAGCAGCTAATTTAATGACAACACGAAATGTTCTCTGGCGCCTAGAAAAGAAAATTGATTATTTGATGGATTACGTTTTCAGTAAAGAAGGAAAATAGACTAAAATAATTATAAACATGCTTATCAATTGGTCTGATAAAACACCTTTCTGTCCCAGAACCATCATCCTCATCCACTAGAATGATCTGAAAATCTCTTAAGGTAAATGGTAAAGGACCAGCCGTATATAGACTCTTCCTTCCATCATAAGCTGGAAGACGTCCTCCCAAATATGATTGCCTATAAAGCTTGACCAACTGTTCCATCACCGCACGATTTACACTACGTGATGATACTTCAGGAGTGATTGATACCTGACATTAAATTTGTGCAATATATAGGTGAAAACTGAGTACATGAAAAAGAGCCTGTACAACACATGTATTAGAGACACACAGAAAACTCACATCGTACTGGTGAAGGTCTTTATCAGGGAGTTCAGCAAAAAAATGGTTAGCCTTAACCACACATCTATCTCCATAGGTACCTCTCCCAGGGCGAACAGGGAATCTCACAGACTTGCTTGAAGAAACAGGCGGACCTATTGGCTGGATTGCTTGACTAGATGAAGATTCACCTTGCACAGAGAGATGTTGAAATGGTTCTGCAAGCTCAGTAGGAGACATCTCCAACTGTCGTGAAGAAGTTGCCTGCACTGGTCCAGGGTGAGTGGGTTGATATGGAGCTTGCGTTGCTTGGTGCAGCTCGGGAACCGGTGGCCTAGAGGAACCTTCAGTAGAGGGGCTGAACATGTGTCCCCCAACCATACCATGACCACCATGCCGTCCTCCATACTGTTGCTGATAGGGCACTCCACCTCTAAACTGAGGTCCACCCCGGCCTTGGTACTGAGATGGTGTAAAAGGTGGCTCTGGATCATGAGGTTGGAGGCGGCTGCCTCGCCCATGGTAATACCCACCACGACCTCGGCCACCTTGTTGTGTCTGCTGAGGACCAGAAGGAACCCAACCTCTACCTCTACCTCTACCAGTGCCCTGCTGTTGCGGAGCGGGACCCCGCTCCGAAGGCTGTTGAGGCCCTGCCCGGTCTGCAGCACCTCTGGTCTCCTGATGTTCTGAGCTCTCACCTGTGCCAGAAGCATCAGTTCTGCGTTTCCTCACCATATTGTGAACTGCAAAAGAATGCAGAAATTAAAATGAGAAAAACAAAGAATAACAGTCAACAACAAATAATTTTATTAATAAGAAGATCTATTCAAAATGAAATATTGAAACTATCATTGTAGTTCCACATTGAAACAATTAACGAGATACAAATTTCACTGAAACAAAGTGTCGTGACTCTCCCACAAACAAAACTTGAATAAACAAAATTTACTACAATAACTGATTTCACTTCGATGACCATAAGCTGGATAACTTGTATACAAATAGGTGGGATTCAAATGTCAATGATAGAAAGAAAAACTAGGATAACTTGAAACCAACTAAACCAACCACCACAATGGATATATACTAAGTATGAGCAATACCACAAAATAATTCCTTATAGCTTCCTTGCTTGTAGATAAAACTAACTAAGAGAGCTAAATCCATGAGGAAAATGCAGAACAGGTATGTTACAAAGTTTACCAAAGTTGACATCGACCAAGAAGAATATAAATGTTACAACCAATAGCCAACACAAATGGAATGAACAGAAGGCCAATATCTGGAGTGACTCCTCACGGCTAAGAGGTAGTCCATAGCTTATAAAGCAAAACCTTTAGTAGCAAAAATGTGAATCCTGAAAAATCAGAGAGTGATTATCTATTCTTTCTTCGGAACGCATTGATTTGTAATTAAAGTAGTACGTCAAGGTTATATTTAATATTTACTAAAGTTACGCAGGACAGAAGACATCTAACCAAGTCGAACTGTCATATTTTCTAATACATGTGCGATCACAACCAAAGCATTCAAAGGGAAACGAGGACTATGGAAAAGCCATTGGATAGACACCATTGAAATAATAAAATTGATCACAGATATCAAACACATCCAATGTACAGTCAGCTAAAGATCAAACATTTAGCAAACAACGAAACGAGCTAGCGCAAGTTATTACGCTCCTAAATAACTTCAAAAACGCAAAATTTCCGCCTGTCCGTGCCAAAAACAAATAACTCGCAGAGTGCAGCGAAAAAGAAGGCCAGAAAACGAAAACTTACAGCAGGTGTCCACACAGCTCAATTGAAAACCAACTCAAAAAAAGTGACTGTCAAAAAACATCCAAAATCTCATTGACACTTGTTTTGAATTTTTTTTTTTCCCTATAACGAACAATAAAATCAACAGACAACCAAAGATCTGCAAGCATCGGCACTGGAACCGCAGATCTACAGTATCGTGCGCTAAAACGCTAACAGAAATTCTATCTTCCTCGCATTCTACACTAGACAACCGAATGAGTAAGCACAATGGCAAACGAACGCACTAAAACCAAACCAGTAAGCCCAAGCAAAATCAGAAGAAAGCAGATGAAAAACAAACAAAAGTAGCGATGAAGCATCTCTCAGAACTAAACTCGCGATGCAGCCAGATTGGAAGTAGCAGCGGAAGGAGACCACACGGAGCCGACTTTAGCAGGGAGTAAGAGGAACGTCGAGAGAAGAGGAGGAAGCGGCTTAACCTTGATCAGAAACTAGAAGACGACGGTGGAAAACCTCCGATCGTCCTCGGAAACCACCTCGTAAAGTGTTCTTTTAACTCGCGGCTTTACCTTTCCAGAACAGGTAGACGCTTCCAGCCCGTGAAAATTGGCAGGTCTCGGGGGCGCCGGGGATCTAAAGCGACACGATGTTCCGGGCCAGCGGAACGGACAAATCGCTGTCCGGAGCGGCCCAATGGACCGGTCTGGACCGGAGAGTGGAGGGAACCGGGTGTCCGTCGGCGGAGGGATAGGGGGGCGGCAACAGGCTGGGCCAGCCCACGTGCTTCCCCGCCACATCCCGGACGACGTATCATTGGCCACGCCGTACGTCCGCCGGGGTGCGAGGACGAGGATCCGCTGCAAGAAGCGGCGCAGCAGGCAGCACCTCGACGTGGCGGCGTTCCCACTGCCCGCCTACGTGTCGAACTTGGAGGGAGTCCGTACCGGGCCGGACTCTTCCATCTCGGATGCTTCTGATGGGCGGAGACGGAGATGGAATCAAAGCGGCGGGATAGATGGGACGCGGCACGTAGCGATGAATATTGATTTTAAAAAAATATTAAAATTAAATTTATATCAATAAAAAGTGATTATGTTCGTTCCGTATTTCTCATCGTCCAGAAATCATAAAAAAATATACTTTTTGATAGTGAAATTTTTTTAAATCTAAATGCGTATTTTAAATTCTATATTGAAAATCAATTTATATTCGTATCTGTATTATTCTAGAAAATGATTCGTACCGAGAGAAAAAAAAAAACCACTGATAAATTTGAAGCTCACATGAATGAAAATAAAAATCATATAAAATTTGAAAATAATTTTTAATTAATTGGAAATTAACAAATCGTTTCATTCCTATCGATCCGTCGTCGCTCGCTGATCATTCCATCGCCTGTCCGTCGTCGCTCGTCAATCGTTGTCGATCGTCGATCATTCGTCGTCGATTGTTGACCAACGACGATCGACGACGATGTCATCGGCGGTCGATCGCCGACGACCGACTACGATGCCGACGGCGATCGTCGACGGCGATCGACTATCGTCGACAGCGGCTAACATCCGACATTCAACGTCCGACGTTCGATGTCCGATGACGATCATCGACAATGGTCGTCGATGACGATCGACGATGCTATCACCCGTCAATGATGATATTCACATAATCTTCGATCTCATTCTCAACTCATAAATTAAATAATATTATTAAAATAACTAAATTTATTTTCATTTAATTTATTATTAAATACATTTTCATTTTTATTTTCGCACTCAAATCAAATATCAAATGCCGCATCAATTTTTCTTAAGATAATTGACATTTATTTGTCCCAAATATAAAGAGGAATATTCCAAATGGAATATCCAGTAGAGACCTAAGTAAATGGTTAATGATGTGCATATCCATGCGAAAGGAATATATTTACTTGCAGTGGGGATGACTTTACCTTTTAAAAGTTTGACGTCTTATAAACATGCATGTTAAGACCGACGCAAGATCTAGCAAGCAATGTCCATTAAGTCTCCAAACTCATCTTATAATATCCTGCACAAGAATAATTTCTAACGGTAAACACTCATGAACATCCATGTCTTAGCAATATGACTGTTGATAGTTTTAACATCTAATTAGAGATTATCTAAATAATAATAATTGAACGATGAAGCTGTAAAAACTGAAAAGAAAATTTACAACCTTCGTCCGAAATCTTCTCGCTTCCTTGTATTGGACGTCGTTTCTGCTTGCGATCTGAGGATCGATCACACTGGAAAGAACCTCCTTCTCCACGAGACAAGATCCGTCAGCACCTTGGTGTTCACTGTTCTCTCTCGGCAACTCTCCGCTCGACCTTTGCGCTTTACCTAATCCACTCTCTTCTTTGACGCAAAGACACCCCCTTATAAAGGGGTGTTTCTTCATAGCACGGCGCGCCATCTGCCAAGATCTCAGCCGGCACACGTTGCACCGCAATGTGTGCACGACGTGGTTTCATCTCCCACTCGTCCAAAGTATGTCACATAGATCATCAAGAGGTATCTAGTCACATAGACCAAATAGAGTCGGAGTTATTAGTCCCAAATGACTAATAGAAATTTCTAGTCACATAGACCAGAATTATGTCGGAGATCATAGTCTCAAAAGACTAATAGAATAGAGATCAATAGTCACTAAGACCATTAGAACAACCAATTTATACTTAGGAAAATGGCTCGTGCGACAACAAGCACACTGAGCAATCCAATGCTATGAAAGTTGTTACACCTTACATAGCTGCTCAAAGAGCGATCAATGCTAAGAAAAGTTGTTACGCCTAACTTAGCTGCTCCACTAATGATGTATAACCATTCTCTGAATGACACATAGTCACTTATCTGATGACCCATTGTCATCCTCCAGGTGGCTCCCAGCCATTTTCCAGGTGGTACTGAACCTTTCTCCCAGTGGTACTTAACTGTTTTCCTGGATATAATGTCTTGCTATTTGCCCAGATTAAATAATCTCCATTTACATCAATATGAACATCTCTAATCCCTCATAATGACCATCAAGTCAAGAGCATGTTCTATATTCTTAATATTCACAAACATTTCCATACATAACAGAAATGGGTCGACCAGTAAATAATTATCAAAGGATGTAAACATATTTAATCTTCCTTTTTAGTGTGAATCCATTCATTTTAATCAGTCGCTTTCCTAGTCATGTTCCATAGACCGAATCATCCATAGTCAATAGGTTTACATGCTAAAGTAGCAAACCCTGATTAAAATTTCAAGCAGACACTTAAATAGTCACAAAGGGCAAACGCTGAGATCAACATATAATCTCAAAAGGGCTCACATAGTAGAGAAGCAGGGATCCATTCTCCTACTACCCTTATTGTAGCCTTAGCACACGTGGTATGAATCACATGCTACGATGTTATTCTCTTTATCAATAAAGAGCGCATGTTTACCTCAACATCGTACAGATTTTGATCTAGATATTCCAAATGTCTAATCCTGAATTCAACCTATGAATTCTAATTTGGCTCATAAACAGGTATTATAAATGTTGGGAACATTTATTTCGATCACTTTTCTTAAATGATCTTATCTTGATACATATATCAAGACGACTCCAACTTATAGGTATGTATCTCATACATATAACTTCCAAAGTTATCCTATAAGTAATAGTCTTACCTCTATTCATACATAACAAACAGAGATGATTGTCCATGTGAGAGGACCAATCACTACCTGTCAACATGCTCACCGAGATCTTATCAGAATGTGACATCACATACACTGAATAAATTATGGCTTGCCTTAAAGAACAATCAAATTACAATATCTGATTGTCATTACAAAATTGTTACATTCTTCGAAGTCCCATAGACTTTACATGCTCATTAAATGACTCTCTAGTCATTGGCTTAGTAAAAGGATCTGCAAGCATAGCTCGAGTAGGGATATACTCAAGAATAACCTTCTTCTTAGCAACAATATCCCTGATAAAGTTGTATTTTATAGAAATATGCTTGTCCTTGCTGTGATATTTGGGATCCTTGGAAAAAGCTATCGCAGCTTGACTGTCACAGCAGACAGTCATTGGACTCCCACTGTCTTCAGCAATCTTCAAATGCTTTAGGAACCTTCTTAACCATACCGCTTCTTGTACAACTGCCGAACATGCCACATATTCAGCTTCCATGGTTGATAAGCTCGCTTTTCTTCTTGCTTCAAGAGATAGCGCCACCATTCAACAAGAACGCATAGCCTGATGTAGATTTTCTATCATCCAGGTCCCCAGCCCAATCTGCATCTGAATATCCCTTCAGGCTCATATCTGATCCTTGATAATAGAGACTATAATCTGTCGTCGCTTTCAGATATCTGAATATCCTTTTTACTGCCTTCCAGTGTCTCGGTCCTGGGTTTGACTGGAAACGGCTGACTAAGCCAATAGCATAGCTGATATCGGAACGAGTACACAACATAGTATACATTAAACTACCAACAACACTGGCATATGGTTTTTTATTCATCTCGGCTATTTCATTTGGAGTTTTGGGACTCATACTCTTGCTCGCAGCCTTTTCACAATAGGTGTCTGTTCACTGTTACAATTGGACATGCTGAAATGTTGTAACATCTTATTTATATAAGACTCTTGAGACAAACCCAAAAGTCTCTTAGATCTATCCCTGATAATCTTTACTCCTAAGATGTATTCAGCTTCTCCCATATCTATTGTGTCAAACTGTGATGAAAATCACTTTTTGACTTCTATCACAAAACCTATGTCATTTCCTGCAATCAGCATATCATCAACATATAACGATAAAATGACATACTTTCCTTTATCATTCTTCAGGAAAACGCAATGATCCTCATTAATCATTTCGAAACCATAAGATAAAACCACTTCGTTAAATCTTATGTTCCATTGTCTTGATGCTTATTTTAGCCCATATATAGATTTCTTCAATCTACATACTTTATTTTCTTGGCCTTCAACAACGAAACCTTCTGGTTGAACCATATAGATTTCTTCATCAAGCTCACCGTTAAGGAAAGCGGTTTTTACATCCATTTGATGTAACTCCAAAGTCATAGTGAGCCACTAAAGCCAAAATGACTCGGATTGACACAAACTTTACTATGGGAGAAAATGTCTTCTCAAAGTCAATACCCTCTAATTGGGTAAATCCTTTTGCAACTAGACGAGCTTTGTATCGGTTAATCGATCCATCAGCTTTCCTCTTTATTTTGAGAATCCATTTATTCCTAATAGCCCTTCGGCCAGGAGAAAGATCGACTAACTCCCAAACATGATTCTTAATCATTGACTCCATTTCTTCAACCATTGCAACTTTCCACCTTTCTCCAGCTCTAGAGTCCAGAGCTTCCTTTACTAACTAAGGTTCCTCATCGTCAACAGGGAGTGTAATCATTGCCTCATTCTCAATATCAAACTTTTTCTTAGGTTTAATCTTACGAACACTTTTCCGTAAGTTGGGTTGTTGAGAAGTCACCCCATGACTAGGCAAAGTACTCCCACTGGGTTGACTAGTTCCAGGTATCCCACTTGACACCTGTCCAATTGATAACAACTCTTCTTCCTCAAATAGAGGAACTGTCTTATCAACTTCACCTCTTGTTGGGAACTCAGTTTCGAGAAAAGTAGCATCTCTTGAATCCAATTCAAAGATTGTTCCATCTGATTGCTCACCTATGAAAACTTAACCTTTTGAAGTATCTGAATATCTTATAAAGATACACTTCTTACCTCGAGGTCCTAGTTTTCCATACTTGTGTGAACTTTCATGAACGTAGGCAGCCGACCCCCAGGGTCTCAGATTTCTCAAATCTGGTTTTCTGCCTGTCCAACGTTCATATGGGGTAGATGGAACTAACTTTGAAGACACTTTGTTAAGTATATAGGTTGCAGCTAACAATGCATCTCCCCAATAGGAGATTGACAAATTAGCCTGCGCCATCATAGACTTAACCATTTCGAGAAGAGTCCTATTTCTTCTCTCAGCAACCTCATTTTGCTGTGGAGTTTCAGGGATCGTTAGCTGTCTAATAATCCCTTTATCATTACATATTGTCTTGAACATATCAGATAAATATTCTCTTCCACGGTCAGTGCCTAAAAGATTTTAGGGTGTGCCAATATTATTTGTGAAGTTTGATAAAATGATCAATTTGGCACAATTAGGGTTTAGAGTGTTAGTGTGTCATTTTGGGTTGTTGGCACACTAGGGAGAAAAATAGAAATATGACAAAATATAATTAATTATATCAAATGACAATTAATATTAAAATTTAGGTATTACTATACCTATATATTTTATATGTCATGCTTTGTTTGTCATATAACATGTCATGACATCATGCTTATTTTTAATCATTCTATATGTCATGTACATGTTTAGGATTAAGGCTTTAAATGTCATGTGTTTTTAGATTTCATCTTATGCCATCATGATTATGAGCATGTGTTTATCTATATCATCTCTAATGCCATAATCACTCATGCATTTAAGATAATTTGATTGAAATTGATTTAAGGACAATGGTATGACTTGGAGTCCCATTTATAAGGGAATCAAGTAGGGTTGCCTTAGAAAAATGTATGAAACCCTAGATTAAATGAATCAAAACCCACATCTCACATCCGATTGACATGTATGTGTATTTATACACCATAGATACATGTGAGATGCTAGGATATGAGTTAAGTTCAAGGTGCATAGTTTTTGCATCTAGATGAACTAAAACTCATCTAATTCTATTTGTGGATCATTGGGAAAGTTTGTGTACAAGTCATGTGCATAGAGCTCAAGGAATATGATCCAAAATAAGGTTTTGAAAACATTTTAAAATCATTTTGAAAAACCTTGGTGAAGTCTATCTTTTGATAGCAATCACCATTGATAAAGTTGATACAAAATAGGGCCAAAACATTGAAAATTTCAATGGTTTTGAGTTTTGTATCAAATTCACTATTTTATGGGTAAAATAATTTTAAAGTATTTTTCACCCATTATATGTGTCATAAGTATTATACGTATGAATTTTCACGATTTTTCGAATTACGTATAATTATTTATGAATTTCCAAAAAATCGAGATCACCGATCGATGCTCGAGCGGTCGATCGTGTAATCACCGATCGTGCTTGAGAAATCGGCCACAGAATGGAGTCAAGACTCGACTGGTCGAGTGAAGGCTCCATCAGTCGACTGATTGTCATGATCAGTCGACTGATGAAGGTTCCGTTGGACTTATCCGGCGTGGATCTAGCCGTTGTCTCACGACAACAGTGGCATCAGTCGACTGATGGTCCCGATCAGTCGACTGATCGACTTTTTCCAGCACAGGTTGAAGCTATATAAGGAGCTCGTGATGGAGGAAAAGATAGCGATTTTCTTGAGCGAAATTGAAGGGGGAAGTTGGTGCTTTCCAGTCCTTCAAAGCTAGTTCAAGGCAATCAAAGATCAAGCAATCCAAAGCTCTTGTAAAGTGTTTTTCCTTTACTTGCATTTGTAATTCATATTGTATTTGCTTGTATTTACTTGTTTATTGTTGTAAACAATTGTAAGAGGTTTCTCCGCCTCCGACTCGTGTTGAGAAGGAGTTATTTCATAGTGGTGTGTGATTGGCATCGCTAGGGTTCGTACGAACCCGATCCGTGGAGTAGGAACCGTGCAGTTCCGAACCACGTTAAATCTTCGTGTCTTTGTGTGTACTTGTCCATTTCGTTATTGTATTATATCTATATTCCGCTGCGCTAACGAAATTGTAGACACGAACGAGAAAGAATTCCATTGACGCTATTCACCCCCCCTCTAGCCGTTCCAAAATATCCCTAATAATATGTAACTCGCTCCCGAGCTACATGGTTGGTTGCTCCCAAATCTATAATCCACAAAGGATAAGAATCAGCTAACAACACAAAACTAGCAACAAAATGCTCAGAAGACAGACTGGAAGTTACCTTTCTTGGCTCGGTACACTCCCGAGCATAGTGACCCTTCTTGTCACAATTAAAGCAAGTTACCTTGCTTTTAGGTTTCTTCCCCGTCTTCTTGTTCTTCTTCTTCTTGATTGGGTCAGTCCCACCTACAGCTGCAACTTCCTTCTTCTTTCCCTTCCCTTTCTTGAACCATCTCTTTTTCTTGGATCCAGATGATCCAGCAGAACCGGCAGCCAAATAGGCTTGGCCAGAAATCCTCGTGGATTCTACTCTCTCCGCCTCAAGTTCTACATGGCGCGAGACATCAGCGAAAGTCTTAATACTCTCGCTGTGAGTAAGGGTCTGCTTCATGGTTTCCCAAGAATCTGGAAGGGATCGAATGAGCTGAACTCGTTGTTCATCCGTCCACGTGGCCGGCGATTAAGTTCCCGATCATATTCGGCATCTCCCTGAGATGTTGAACCATTGTGACATTCAGACGCTTCTTGTAGCTATCGAACTTAATCGTTAGTGCGGTTTGCAAGTTCTCGAGGCCCACTCCATGTACTTGTCCTTAAGGGCAACCTGCATAAAGATGAAAGGATACGACTCATACTCAAAGACTAGGTCATCTATCATTGAACTAATCAAGATGCCCTTAGCAGTGGAGTCTTTCTTCTTCCATGCCTTGTAGGCATCAATATCTCGTCTGTTTTGTGCAGTGGGACCATCTACAGGTTCTACCATGACCTGATTTATAGCCTCTAGAACTTCTTGTTCCTCAAGTACATACTGTATCTTGAGGTGTCAGATCTTGTAGTTATTCCCATTGAGTTTCTCACCCTTATTGAGTTCAGCTATGATGTTTTTAGTTGTCATAACCTAACATAAATAAACACATTATTTAGTTATTCAGTGTATGATTTTATGTATGTAATCTACAAACGGACTCAATGTGAATTCGATTTGGTTTACAAAATCAAGTGACAATCTAATTCCCACTCATCATTTGTATGTTCCAATCGAATCGACTTTGATCAATTACATTACATACATCCCATCTTAACATGATATTATTAAATGAACCTATCATTTAAATTATACTCAATATGAACAAATCAAAGAGTAAAAATATCATGCACATGTAGAGTTAATAGCATAATATGAACATGTCATTAAATTAAACTCATTGTATATCACAACAAATAAATAAAAAGATAACTCTACTAAGAATGTTACATATAACATTCTTCCTACTCATAATCAAAAAATAAAACCTAAACAACTAGATAGATAATCATTACTCCCACTAGACAAACACTAGTGCGAATGATCCAAACATGCCCAATCTTCAATTTGAACTAGGACATCCTCCACTGAGATGCTCTCAAGATGATGCCAGGATGCGTAATCTTCGTAGGACACCTTCAAGCGATCCAAAAGGAAAGATCCCATCGTGGTCCTCTTCCAATCATCCTCTCGGATCATCACAATGCACCTCGCGGCCTCGTGAGCGGCTTAGCATAATCGGGTATAAGAGACGCGCCCCTCATGGCGCCCCGGATCTCATGCGCAATCTCACTCAGGTGTTGTGGCATTGAGCGGACCAGAGCCCAAATTCTGTAATTGTCCAGAATCGGAAACTCCTGCATCTCGAGTCTCTAGAACAATCTATCAAGCCTCCCGATGTGCCACCCGACTCCATGAGCTAAGTCATACTCTATCCCCTGGATAGTCTCTCTCAGCCGATTACGCAATACATCGCGTCTAGTCATAGTGGTAATCATCCGTGTCATCTGAAAAAATTGAAATTAATTAAGTCAGTACAAAACCGACAAACCAGTACATATACCGGCTTAATTCAATTTATATATATAGGCATGGATCTATCCTAATAAATCAAGAATAAATTTCCTTGATTTTATGGAGGACAGTCGACTGACTTAGACCAGTCAAATGATACTCTTACTAATCGACTATCATCTAAGTCTAATCGATTTAGACTGTTTTGACTCGACTTTTTATGTGAAAACCAAAACTCCTTTATTTCTCTCTGAATACCCCAGGCACTCGAGTGAAATGAACGGTTGTTTAATTTTTCACATTATTCCTAGCCATCAACTCTAGTTCATTTTGTCTATCTGTAAGTTATTTATTTCAAGTACTAATTGCTCCAAACAATTACTTGATTATTAAGTTATGAGTCAAGTTGACTAAAGTCAACTTAGTCACACTTATGGTTCCCACCACTTTAAGTGAATACTGACGGATTCGGATCACCACCAAACTGATTACTTATGCTAACCGGTCTTATTGCAGTAAAATCACCCTTTCCAGGGATAAAACCGTCATTTCCAGGGGTTAAACCGCCCTTTTCAAAGTAAAGCGCCTGCCGACTCTCAAAACCGCTACCTTGGCGGTAAATGCTCTGAGCATAAAACCACCTCAGTAGCGGAAAACCGCCTCGGGCGCAGAAATCGCTTCGGCAGCGTGACATACCGGCGGCGTGAACCGCCTGTGGCGCAAACCGCTGCGTCCATACTGCGCGGTGCAAACCGCCCTAGCCAGGTGGTAAATTGCCTTGGCAGCGGCAAACCGCCCTGGCGACAGTGAAACCGCCCTGACAAGGTTGAAAACCACTCTACCAAGTCAAGGCTCAAACTGCCCTGGCAAGGTTAAAACCATTCTGCCAAGGCTGAAACTGCCCTGACAAGGTTAAAACCACTCTGCCAAGGCTTAAAACTTCCCTGGCAAGGTTAAAACCACTCTGCAAAGGCTCAAACTGCCCCGGCAAGGTTAAAACCACTCTGCCAAGGCTGAAACTGCCCTGACAAGGTTAAAACCACTCTGCCAAGACTCAAACTGCCCTGTCATGCGTACAAACCACCCTTCCAGGGTAGTTTCCACCAAGGCAGTTAGCCCAGAGTGGTTCTCCACTCGACAAACCACTCTGGTTTGTCCAGAGTGGTTTTCCACTCGACAAACCACTCTGGAATGACCAGGGTGGTTTGTCCAGAGTGGTTTTCTACTCGTCGCAGAAACAGTAATTTCTGCACTGTTCATCGTCTTCTCCCTCGCGATTTTCGCGATGAAAAGTTTTTTTTTTTCTCAGAAAAAAAAAATTTAAACTCTATTAGATGCTTTCCAACAAGTGCTCTGATACCATTGTTGGTAGTTTTAACATCTAATTAGAGATTATCTAAGTAATAATAATTGAACGATGAAGCTGTAAAAACTGAAAAGAAAACTTACAACCTTCGTCCGAAATCTTCTCGCTTCCTTGTATTGGATGTCGTTTCTGCTTGCGATCTGAGGATCGATTACACTGGAAAGAACCTCCTTCTCCACGAGACAAGATCCGTCAGCGTCTTGATATTCACTGTTCTCTCTCGGCAACTCTCCGCTCGACACAGCCTTTCAGTGTTTTACCCTAATCCACTCCCTCTTCTTTGGACGCAACACACCCCCTTATAAAGGGGGTGTTTCTTGCGCTGCACGAAGTGCACCATCTACACGCACTTCTGCAGCGCCGTGCACACGTTGCACAACGTGTGCACGACGTGATTTCAATGACAAATTAGACATTGTTTTTCTTAATTATAGTTAATTTAATTTTAATATACAGTAGCATTCTTAGAGGAGGGGGAAAAGGTCGAATTGAGAGAGGTGAGTAAAGTGTATTTTATTTTTCATTCTTTTTTATCTTTGCTGATAGTATTTCGAGTAGGAGCGTTAATGTTTAATTATGTTCGATTATATTTTATTTACTTGTTGAGTTTGTTTAAGTTTTTTAATAAAACTTTTAAACTTTTTATCGAGTTCAATTAATAATGTTATTGTCCTTATAAATTATATTAAATATTTATCTAATACATCAAATTTTTTTTTTACTTTTTAATATATTATAAATAATTTAAGTTTATAAATAAATATTAAAAAATTATACAATATAATGGATTCCTGCATAGACTAGATCACATATCAAGGAGAGACTCATGGGGATATTGATGCCTATGAAAAGAGGAGATCGATTGGTTCTTATAACTAGGACTATAAACGAACTAAGTCAAACTAAATTTTATAGTATTCAAATTTATTTGATAAGATAATCAAGTCGAGTCGAGTCAAGTCAAGTCTAAAATTAACTAAGCTATTAAAAAACCTGTTCAAATTTGACTTGGTTTCTTTTTTTTAGAGATTGAGTTTGACTTAAGCTTAAATTGAGCTTGGCTTAAACTTGAATTGAGTTTGATTTGTTTATTGGGTATTAAGCTTCTAATCAAGCTCGATTCAAGCTTGAATCAAACTTGATTTAAACTTGTTTAAGTTTGGTTTATTTAAACGTTATCAAGCTCTTAAGTCAAACTTATTTGTTTATTTTAAACTTTTAATATTTTAATCCTTGTTTATAATGAATATAAATAAGTTCATAAATAATTTTTAAATGAGTTGTTCACAAACATTAACAAGTCAAACATATATATGTTTAAGCTTATTTATTTAATTTATCAAATTGTTTAAACTTATTTATTAATTGACTTTGATACTTATTGAACAAACGTAAATGAGCTTTTATCAAGCTAAACACCAAGTTTGTTCATGAATGCTTGATTCATTTACGACCCTACTTACAACTTATAGTCAACCTTTTGTACTCACCTCAAAAACTAGTATGTAGCAAAATGTGATTATGCTCGTTCCAATACTTCTCACTATCGATTCTTTGATTATGGTGAAGAGAAGAATCATGGGGGGCTATGTTCATAGCCCCCTTTGACTTATTGGTCAGAACAATGAAGACTTTTGAGCTCATGTGAGAATTTTATATCTTATTCTGAGAATCAACTTCTATCTATAGATAGTAACATTTACATTGCTCTAATCAACAGATCGAATTCTGAGAAACTAATGAAATATAGACGTCTCCACAAACTATCAATTAAGCTAAAGAGAATTCTTAACAAAAAAAAAAATAATAGAATTGTCACATTAAAAATCTCTATGATTATCTTTTACACATGAAAAAAAGAGATAAATCAAAAAATATTCATATGGATTTTAATTTCTTTGATTTGTCATTCCATCTTAAAAAAAAATCTCATAAATTCATCGTAACTAAAGATCAAATCGTGAATATTTAAAAATCAAATTGAACACTCTACCGTTGTAATGTAAATCTAGGATTGAACTGAGAACTCTTAACAAAAAAATATAAAACTATCATATTAATGGTCCCTTCAAAAAATATAAAACTGTCATATTAATGGTCTCTTCCGACGGTTCCTATCGATAGAAGAGGTAAATCAGAAATTCAATTAACAAGTAAAGAAGAAAATTCATCGATAGTCCAGAGCGATAAAATCTCTATTCAATTATCTCTGTATATTTACCAACTAAGCTAATCCTTTTTTTTTTTTTTTTACAAGTAGTATCCAAGCTTCGTCCGACTAATCCACTTGGTGAACCGGTCCTGTCCCACGGCCTCTGAAGAGTCTCTATCGGCCCACAAGGGTAAATCAGGATGACGCACCGCCAAATCACCGTGAGAGGTATGTACGCCAATTAGGGTCCACACCCCACACCAACCCAGCTGAAAAACGAGAACCCGCCTCCGAAACCCGCAAGCGAGTGAAAAACGACGAAATTCCCTCCGCGAACTATAGTCGACAGGGATCGAACCATGACTTGTTGCAGGGACTATCCAAGCTCTTACCGACGCGCCGTTGCCCCGAGGGCAAAACTGTGGCGGGTAAACTTTTTAACGTGACTGGCCCCACCGCCGAAGCGACCCCTCATCAGAAACCCCCGAAGAGATTTTTGGAGGCACAGTACCACGAGTTGATAAGAGTCTACCTGGGTCGGACCCAGTATCTCAGTCAACAGGACCTACTGGTCAATCGTTGCTGAGGAGGGCTCGAACCCGGCACCTCCCGCAATATTATATCTCCACGCTAACCACTAGAGCTAAGACGCTTCGATAAAACTGTGGTGGGTAAAATTTTTAACGTGACTGGCCCCACCGCCGAAGCGGCCCCTAATCAAAAACCCCCGAAGGGATTTTTGAAGGCACAGTACCACAAGTTGATAAGAACCTACCTGGGTCGGGCCCAGTATCTCAGTCAACAGGATCTACTGGTCAATTGTTGCTGAGGAGGGCTCGAACACGATACCTCCCGCAACATTATATCTCCACGCTAGCCACTAGAGCTAAGACGCTTCGATAAAACTGTGACGGATAAACTTTTTAACGTGACTGATCTCACCGCCGAAGCAGTCCCTCATCAGAAACCCCCGAAGAGATTTTTGAAGACACAGTACCACGAGTTGATAAAAGTCTATCTGGACCGGGCCAAGTACCGCCGAAGCTAATCCTTGAGACTACGAGAAGAACTCTTGACGCATATATGAATGGTAACTTAAATTGCATCGTCTTTCCAGCTTTATGCCGCAAGTGATCAACTTTTGCAGATGAAGGAAAAGGAAGTGTGATTCGCAGCTACACCTTGAAGATATACGCCACCAAAGTGTTGACACAAGGACAGGATTGTCAGGATAATCAAGATTGCATTATATATTTTTGCATGCGTGCACTTAATACCATCACGTCGGAAAGGACAGTATATATATATCTCATACAATCATAAATAATTAAACCACACCAAATGTAAATGATTGGACAAAGCATCACTTGGAGACGGCCAAGGAGTATGCCTTGTATGTTTACGCATACAATTCTTCCCAAAGTTTCAAGTATCAGCCAAGCAAAAGCATATAGCTTAAATATGATAGTACAAGAAATAAGTAACTTGGGCAAAATATATAGACCAGCTGAGATAGTGAGTTTAGCAAAAGAACATGGTCCACTTAACGTTCTCCTTCAAGGCTGGAAGAGGTTTGACAGCAACAGTACCAGGACCCCTAGTTGCCCGTGGACCACCCGGCGAAGCTTCACGCCCAGCAGCTGCTCCACTTGCCAGAGAGTTACCGTCTGATGTCTCACGTTCCATGTAAAATCTAGCTCGGAAAGCTGCTAGATGAGCATAATAAGCGGGCGGCACTGTTAAAAAAAAAAACCACACACACACACAACTAAGCCATATGATGTGATGTGAAAATTTAAATAAACATTCTAAAAAAAAAAAAAAACGGTAGAATAAATACCTATAGATACAGAACGAGTGCACCTTGCATAGCTGCAAATTTATGAAGCATCAAGACTTGGTCTAAAGGGACAGATAAAACTATAAATACCACTAGAGAAATTGAAGTTGAATAATTACGTGTAACAGAGGTTGTATGTCAGAGTTTGCAGCTCATCTGATGTGAATTTATTATCATCCCACAAAACATGGTAATGGGTAGGTCGGCTAGTACCCTTCAAACAAGCATAGATGGTGAAACCTCATTGTCAAATGGGTTCGCATACTTTTATGCATCAAGTATAACATACAAAAAGGTGATAGTTATGAGAAGAGTTACTTTAATGCCAGCATGGCTGCACAAGTAGAAGTCAAATTCTGTTGGATGGCAGATAGTAGAATCAACAACAGTCCCTGAAATTTGAAGGTATAAATCTCTACGTGAAAACAAATTTTGAACAAAAAACAAAATAAAAAATGTCCTGATAAGTTAAATGATGCCACAAAATTCAATCATAATAGTGCTATCAAATAAACTAACCGGGCAATATGTTCCCACTCTTATCAACAGAGCGGCGATCATTGTGATTCTTAGCAAACAGTTTAGTATGATGACGTTTTTGGACCACCACAAAAGTCACCGGAGGTTGATAGTTTGCTTCTAGAGAGGCACAGGCCTAAACCACAAATCAAGTATGAGTATAAAAAGACTGAAATAAGAACATCTGTATAGACAAATGAGAAAACATACTTTTCTGATCGCATCCAGTTCATATAGTAAAACTTGATAGAATTGGCCCTCACTCACTCCATCCCTGAAAGATGTCAGTATGTTACCATAGACAGAGAAGTAATTATAAGTTAACTTCCAAAGATTCATACCTGTAAAATATAATCCTTTCAGGCTTTAGTCCAGTAGCCTTTTTGAAGGAAATTAGCAGCTCTCTGGATATATCACGTGTCAGATGCTTTGCTCAGCCAAGTACATTAGAAAAGAGAACCAACATTCTAATTAAGTACTGGTTATATGATGTATTCATACTTGATCATGCCACCAGTAAGAGTTCCACGCTCAGGATCTTGCCGGACCTTAAACAAATCTTGAATTAATTCTTGCCGATGAGCCTGAGCACAGACCAATCCAGCATATTTTGTTACCTCAGGCCAATCTTGAGATGCAACGACCTGAGGAACCAAATTTATTCAAGAAAATGAGAATACTATGAAACAACTATACGTAAAGCAAGAGGAAGAGACAGATTTACTTACAGCTGCAATAGAAGGGCTAGAATCTTCCCCAGGATGAGGATGTGTTACGTCAGCACCAAATATTATAGTTGGCCGATCACTGACAAGGGGAATGCGCCTAGACAAGGCATCCACAAGAACTGTGTTCCTTCCTCCAACCTATGCACCAAGACTTAGCAATACAAACAGGCAAGAAAAACAGATCCACCTTCCGCATACTCACCTTTACATTGATCTTGAGAGCCACATTGGCATGGTACTGTTTACTATTCTTGAAAACATGCTTTGCCAAACAACATTGTGAAACTAAACCCAGCTCAGTGTCACATATCCGCTTTAGATCACCTGTAATCACAATGAAATATCGTCATAGAGTAAGAAAACAAGCAGGAAAAAAATGAAAGCTAAAAGGTTCGACCAAATGATGTTTGGCAACAAGCAATAATATCAACTTGTGTAGAAACATGATCAAGTGCAAGACATCATACCATAAAGAGAACCATTATCATCAGGCAATACTGCAATCAGCAAATCAAGCTCCTTTCCCTGAGTTTGGAGTATGTTCATTGCATCATGATAGCTTGCTTTCAGCACTCGTTCAACATGATCAGGCCGAGCACTTAAAGGAGGAAGAACAGGGTCTAGAGAAAATTCCTGCAAAACATTTAGATAAAAAAAAAATCAGTATGGACTTTCCTCCTGATATGCTAATTCGGAATTTGAGTGCGATGTAGTAAACAATGCTGCAGTAAAAATGTTGAACATACCATTCCTGATATCTGGCACATCTTGGCAAGCTCCTGACAAAATCCCATAGCAGTACTATTTTGCACATTCCTTGCAAAATTGATACATATCCAGCTATTCACTCTCCCGCCATTTACCATTTTCTGCAAATTTTAGAACAAGAAAACCAAACGAGCTTAAATCATCCAAATAACAATCTATCCTAATATATCTGCATCAGAAAAAACAAATACAAAAATTGCAACACCGAACTAATCAAGCTAGAGAGCATTCTTACCAAATCTTAGATTTCACTTTAATTGAGATGATGACATGCCATAATGTTACCATCAGCGAGAGAAAGCAATAACTAAGCTACTTTCTGATTCTCTAAATTGGAAGGTCAATCTACTTATCAAATCCCAACATGGATTATCAGCAGCCAATTAGAAATGAAGGAAAGCCATTAGCATGGTAAATTAATCAAAGATCTTAGTTATCCTACTTACTATTGGGGCTAATGGTAAATTAATCAAAGATCTTAGTTATCCTACTTACTATTGGGGTAATTAACAAGGAGTTCTAATGAAAGAAACGAACACATGCTAACTAAATGAACTGAAGAATTAAGGAGAATGAGATACCTGTATGGTTAAACTCATCTCATGAATATGATTGTTAAAATCTGTAAACCAAGAAATGACCAAGTTTGAACAACTTGTGGGAATATACCAAAGCATCTTCCACTTTAAGAATGAGCATCTCTACCTTTTGTCACTCAACGGCACAAAGTAAGACTAGTAATGAAAATTTGTTGAGTATAATAAATCTATCCATCTATCCTATATACTTTCAAGGAAACAACTCAAGGAATATTTTTTTTTTTCACATTCTTCCCTTTCATCTTTTCCATGTTTTTTAGATATCCATCTTTTCATTCATCATCCTTCCAAAGAAACAAGATCTAAAGGAGGGCAGAAGAGAATGCAGAGGGTCTATTTCCTCTCCATTTTCACTCATCCAAAATGGTAGATGTGTAGGGAAAAAAGGAGGGATGACATGAAAAATTTCACTGTTTCATAGTTCCTTCAAATTCATTCTGACCAAGTTACTGCCAAAATGGATTACCTTCTTCTCCTGACCCTCTCCTCCAAAACCTTTTTCCCTCTTCTACCTCCAGCTAAAAATAGCCTAAAAAGACCGAGAGTTGAGAATATTGTGATGTTAAGATTGTTTCTTGGGCTAAATTTGATCTCATTTGTTGAATTTTCATACAAGTACATAAAAGTACTGAATGAATAATATAAGAATTGGAATAGAACATGGCAGTCACCTAGTCATCCTCTAGCAGCTAGTAGTGAAATTACTATTTATGTATTTGTTATCTAAAACATGAATGAGAATAAATATCCTTAAATGTATTAGTCATATATTCTCTTGCAGCAACTTATCCCAAAAAGTTAAGTACATAAGCATCAGAAAAAATAATTAACTTGCTACATACAAAAAGGGAACAAAACTTCATTGCCAAATATAGTAGATTTCACTATACAAGTCAAGAGCAGAATTCTATAGAAATCATTATTCAGTGTAAAACCAAGCTACAAGCAGATGCATTACCTTGTTCTTCATATCCCACTGACCAACTCTTGGTAGGCAATTCTTCTCACTGCCAGTATCATGATACTCAAGCTGCATAACCAAAAGGTTACAGAACTTCAAAATGTTGAACCATTTTAGGACAACAAGAGCACTAAGTCACTGGAATAATGAAGGAACAAATAACACAATTTATTTGTCATTTAATTACCAAAGGGGCAGGCAGAACTCGGGCCTCAACTGATGCAAGTTCCTCACTAATCTTGATCCCAAATTCTTTAGCAAAACGATCTTCATGATATGCATTGTGGCAAACTGTCTGCACAAATTTTATATTACAAGTTAAAGCTACATAAACTAAATAAGCAAATAGATCATGATAAATTAACTCTAGATATAAAAAAACATCTTAGTTCATAAAGATAAAGAAACAATCTACATAAAAATATATAAACAATTAGACCAAGAACAACCTTAGGAATCATTAAAAAACAATAACCCATCCATTTAAATTCCTGGATTTTATTGGAACCATGTCAGAATTAATTCATAATATATGCACAACCCACAACTAAAAATTGATAGAAATAACCAGGAAATTAAATCTATTAAACATGGTGTATATAGAAAGTGAATCAGATATGGATAGGCATCCTAGACCACTAACAGAAATGACCTATCATCGATCTATGCACTTCACTGTAAGGAGCAGCACAAGTGTCATCCGGATAAACTTTCTAAAAAATCCTACCAACCTAAATAAATGAATGAACCATTCAAAATAAGAGTTGAGAGGCAACCAAGAAAACTTGCAAGATCACCAATCATCAAACATGGTTTCTGTTAAAACATGTCATCCAACATGGCCCTGAAACCCAGACCATTGACATTCCTATTCCCTTGATAAACAAGGTTTATCAAGTAATTATTACCTTCTTCTGAAACAGCAACCATGAAAATAAACTAACATCAAAAGTCCAAAATGAAATACAACCTGTAAGATTTCCAGCTCCCTTTCATGAGGCTGTTGGCATGACACCTTTAAGAGTGCAGTAATTTGTCTCTTGTTCAATCTTTCAGAATATCTTTGACCTTCCACAATTTTACAAAGCTACAGAGATAAGAAAAGGTCAGCAGACATTCTCTCCTTATTAATTACAAGCCTACAGACAATTATAGGCCCTGGCAATTATCATGATTTCCCCTTTTCAACAATATTTCATAAATCCACATGCCAATATGAGCACAGAATTTATTATTATGGTGTTTAAAAGAAAGCATATGCAATAATAAACATATAATTAGGGTTACATGGATACAACCACTAGAGACAGCAATTTTATGACAGATACTGACCTCCATAGGTAAATAATTTGGCCTCTGCTGATTTCCAACCTGCAAGCACGGCCAATTCGTGTGCTGGATAGTAAAACCATAAGTTTCCTGAAAATATTGTACAACAGACTTCACTGTCCCCTTCTCATCAACTGGGAAACTGTCATGCAGATAGTCCAGGAAAATCAGGCAATATTAATACAACTTCTAACAATAATTAGGTGACAGTTCGAATAACCAAAGCAATTCTTACGTTAGCTCTCTAGTTGCCTGTGATGTTAAACCAGATATACGGTATTTTCTGCGCATATTCCCACGGTGAGTGACCTCAACCTTCACACCTCTCAAGGCCTTCTTGATCTGCATGAGCACATAAAACCTAGATTACCATCAAGTAATGATGAAACAAATAGACACGTAAAGTCAATGGCTGAGATTGAGAAGAGCAAACTGAAGTTATTGAAAGAATTATTTTATTGTAAAGCAAATCAATTTGACAAATAGAAAAGCTAAAAAAAACATTCTTACAGATTAAAATGAACTAAACAAGATCAAACTAAACCGTGTCAATAGGAAGAAACAAAGGTATGACTTTCATAGATCAGATTTTTAACACAACTACATGTTAAACGGTTATAAAAAATTCTACAAAACAAATCTAATTAACTATTAAATAATAAAAAAAAATCAAAACCAAACCTTCACACGATCAGCATCAGAAAGAGGCCTTGATTGGACATCCCTATTAAGAAGCTGGGTAACAAATTCAATAACGGGCAATGGCTCGATGAAGGCTGTGGAGGACATATCTACATTGCAAAGAAAATTTAAAAAACAAGTCCAATCAACAACTCTAAATACATAAATTAACTATGGACAAAGAAATAAATTAGTTGTGGGAAGCAGAATCAGCATATTGAATATGAAAGCTTCATCTTCACAAATTTATAATTAGATCAAGTAATATATTAGTGACAATAGAAAAACAAAGTAACCAATGTGGATAAATTGAAACAATTATAGTATAGTGAAACAATTCAGAATAATCAGGAATTTGATTGGGTATAAATCAACTCTCAGACCCAAGTAGGTTGGGGTCAGACCATGCAGCAAGAAGAAAATAAAAGTTGAAAAAAATATATTTGAAATTTAGAGAATCACACTAACAGCAACCCAGTCATATGGAGTCTGAATCAACTAGAATTCAATTGAAGATAAGCAGTCAGAACAAACTAATAAATTGACAAATTTACAGCAAGCCTAGCATTGTTAAGGGTTAATCCAAGTATATTCACACAAGTCAACATCTCACTGGATCTCAATGATTAACTAATATTATGCAAGTTTTAGCCGATAAAATAAGCACTCAATGATAAAGGAAATTGCATTATATGATGCAAAATTTGTGTTTTGACTGAAGCTTCAGCCACAAACCTGCAAGTGCATAATTCTAAATGAATGTGTAGCCTCTTTTAACCATGAGGCAAGGTAGCACAGAAAACTTAAAAAAAGAATACTAGTGTAAATATTGATTTTTTATTGTGTGTGGAATATGAAGAGAGAAACTTCACCATAAAAAGATAAATTAATAATTGTGTATGCTATTTTAGTTTAGAAGATTTCATTTATTATTCCCTACTTAATAGGATTGTCACTAAAACATGGAGAAATTAAGCGTTGCATTGCAGCAGCACACTGCCTATGATCATGATCAGCTGTGAAAAAGAATGAAAAGAAATGTTAGAAGAAAAAATTGGTGCAAATGAAGTAGCAAAAGTAGAAAACAAAACACAATTAGAATGGGAAATGGAGAGGTGGAATCAGTACCAATATTCAAAGAAAGGCCCATTTGAGTAGGGCGAATGCTCTGGTAAAAACCTCTCCAACTTTCAAGTCCCTCACCAAGTTGTTGTCTTCTTCCTAGATCAGGCGAATAAAAGGACCGTCCAACAGGCAAATATCTGCAAAACATCAACATACAGCCACCACAGATCTGTGAGTTATAAGTGGAACATTCAAATTATTCAATCCCTCTGATATGACCTGGCAGTAGGTAGTTCACGAAGTACGATATCCAGTGCTTGCAATGCTTCTTGAGGAGCATCAGCTTGCCTCCCAGCTAAAAACATCCTGAGGTGATGAAGATCAATGCGAGCGGCTAATTTAATGACAACATGAAATGTTCTCTGGCGCCTAGAAAAGAAAATTGATTATTTGATGGATTATGTTTTCAGTAAAGAAGAAAAATAGATTAAAATAATTATAAACATGCTTATCAATTGGTCTGATAAAACACCTTTCTGTCCTAGAACCATCATCCTCACCCACTAGAATGATATGAAAATCTCTTAAGGTAAATGGTAAAGGACCAGCAGTATATAGACTCTTCATTCCATCATAAGCTGGAAGACGTCCTCCCAAATATGATTGCCTATAAAGCTCGACCAACTGTTCCATCACCGCACGATTTACACTGCGTGATACTTCAGGAGTGATTGATACCTGATATTAAATTTGTGCAATATACAGGTAAAAACTGAGCACATAAAAAAGAACCAGTACAACACATGTATTACGGACACAAAGAAAACTCACAATATAATGGTGAATGTCTTTGTCAAGTAGTTCGACAAAAAAATGGTTAGCCTTAACCACACATCTATCTCCATAAGTACCTCTCCCAGGACGAACAGGGAATCTCACAGATTTGCTCGAAGAAGCAGGCGGAACTATTGGCTGGATTGCTTGACTAGATGAAGATTCACCTTGCACAGAGAGCTCTTGAAATGGTTTTGCAATCTCAGTAGGAGATATCTCCAACTGTCGGGAAGAAGTTGCCTGCATTGGTCCAAGGTGAGTGGGCTGATACGGAGCTTGTGTTGCTTGGTGCAGCTCGGGAACCGGTGGCCTAGAGGAACCTGCAGCAGTGGGGCCAAACATGCATCCCCCAGCCATACCACGACCACCGTGTCGTCCTCCATACTGTTGCTGATAGGGCACTCCACCTCTAAACTGAGGCCCACCCCGGCCTTGGTACTGAGATGGTGTAAAAGGCAGCTCTGGATCATGAGGTTGGGGGCGGTTGCCTCGCCCCTGGTAATACCCGCCAAGACCTCGGCCACCTTGTTGTGTCTGCTGAGGACCAGAAGCAACCCAACCTCTATCTCTACCATTGTCCCATTGTTGTGGAGCAGGACCCCGTTCTGAAGTCTGTTGAGGTCCTGCCTGCTCTGCAGTACCACTTGTCTCCTGATATTCTGAGCTCTCACCTGCGCCAGAAGCATCAGTTCTGTGTTTCCTCACCATATTTGGAACTGCAAAAGCATGCAGAAATTAAAATGAGTAAAATAAAGAATAACAACAAGTAATTTTACTAGTAAGAAGACCTATAAAAAAATGAAATATTGAAACTATCATTGTAGTTCCACATTGAAACCGTTAACGAAATACAAATTTCGCTGAAACAAAGAGTTGCGACTCTCCTTGAAACAAAATTTTGTTAGTGCCTATAAGATTCATATATCTCTATAGTAGTATAATATTGTCCACTTTGAACTTAAGTGTTCATAGTTTTATTTTTGGACTTTACCCAAAAGGTCTCATATCAATGGAGATATCTTTTTATCTTATAAGTACATGATCTTTTCCATGTCTTATCAATGTGGAACTTGATTGTATTTCTCATACTCCTAACAATCCCCCCTCTAAGGAAGAATCATATTGGGCCTCCCTCAAGTCTATTCCTCCTCGAATGACTTCTTCTGCTTGATGTCCGATCTTTAACCCATCAGGACTTTTTGTCAATTGTCTTGTCCTCCTGACCCAGTTGGACTTTCTATTAGTTGTTTGGTCCTCCTGATTCAACTAGACTTCCTGTCAGTTATCTGATCATCCTAACCCAACTAAACTTCTTGTCTAGTGTCTGATTTTCTTGATCCAGATATAGGAGCTCACTTTCTTCGTTCGATGCATGGTTTGACATAGACCATGACTCTGATACCAATTGTTAGTGCTTATAAGATTCATATATCTCCACAAGTGTATGATATTGTCCATTTTGGATCTAAGTCCTCGTAGTTTTGTTTTTGAACTTTACCCAAAAAGTCTCATACCAATGAAGATATCTTTTTATCTTATAAACACATGATCTTTTTCATGTCTTATCAATATGAGATTTCAATTGTATTCCTCATCTCCCAACAAACTTGAATAAACAAAATTTGCTAAAAGAACCGATTTCACTTCAATGACCACAAGCTGGATAACTTTTATACAAGTAGGTGGAATTCAAATGGCAATGATAGAAAGAAAAACTAGGAAGAACTTGCTGAAACCAACTAAACCAAGCACCACAATAGATACATGCTAAGTATGAGCACTACCACAAAATAATTCCTTATAGCTTCCTTGTTTGTCGATAAAACTAAGAAAGTTAAATCCAAGAGAAAAATACAGAACGAGTATGTTAAGAATTTTACAAAAGTCGACATCATATGGACCAAGAAGAATATAAATGTTACAATCAATTAAGATTTAAAATTTTGACCCATATTGAGGTTTCAATCAGCGATCGAAACGGTACAGTTTTGATACCATATCGTCCATGCTGATACTATTTCAATATTTTTTTATTTTTTAAATATTAATATTTAATTATTTAAAATGTTTATTATTCGTTTGACTTCGATATATTTCGATTTCTTCTCTTAAAATAATTTTTTTATAAAATTTTAAAATTATTATTTTTAATTAATTAAAATTTTTAAAAATAAAAATACCATTTAATTAAAAATAAAAATACCATTTAATTAATTTATAAAAAAAGAATTTAAGATTTAATTTAAATAAATTATAAATTCGAATTAAGAATTTTAATTAAAATACCATTTTTTATTTTTTATTTTTAAATAAAAATAATAAAAGTATAAATTTATATAATTATATAAATTAATTAATAATTTATTTAATTAAATTTTACAGTTTAATTAATTTATATTATATATATAATTTTAATTAATAAGTTATTTAATTATAATTTATATATTAATTAATTTTATAAATTATATTTTTATTAATTCCTAATCTCACAGCGATTTCAATCGCAATTGCTGATCGCGTTCCCTTTGGTTTTGATGGATTCCTTAGTCCTTGTTCTTCCTTGAAAATAACTATTTTCATAGATTGGTAAGACCTATGCTGACAAAGACAACAAATAAGATCTCTATACGTCGGGGCACAATTATGTACGGAAACAGATGAGGCTCGTTGGAAAGAAGAAATAATAGGAAAAGAATCTAGTCTTCTCAGGAAAGAAACTTCTCAGAATCTATTTACACTCAATCTGTTATGCTGCTAAAATTTTCTCCAGCATTTAGTTATTTTCTCCGCCTATTACGTTGCTAAATTTTGCATAAATTGCTTTGTGATGTTCTGTATAATTGTCTAAAAAAAATCAACATTTAGCAAACAAGTAAACGAGCTAGCACAAGTTATTACGCTCCTAAATAACTTCAAATATGCAAAAATGTCTGCCTGTACCCGTGCCAAAAACAAATAACTCGGAGAGGGAAGCCAAAAAGAAGACCGAAAACGAAAGCTTAAGCAGGTGTCCACACAGCTAGATTGAAAACCAACTCAAAAAAGTGAGCTCTCTCTCTCTCTCTCTTCCTCGTAACAAACAATAAAATCAACATAAAACCAATTAACCAAAGATCTGCAAGCATCGGCACTGGAATCGCAGATCTACAGTATCGTGCGCTAAAACGTTAACAGAAATTATATCTTCCTCGCATCCTACACTAGACAACCGGATGAATAAGCACAATGGCAAACGAACGCACTAAAACCAAACCAGTAAGCCCAAGCAAAATCAGAAGAAAACAGATGAAAAACAAACAAAAGTAGCGATGAACCATCTCTCAGAACTAAACTCGCGATGCAGCCAGACTGGAAAAAGCAGCGGAAGGAGACCACACGAAACCGACTTTAGCAGGGAGGAAGAGGGGCGACTTGAGAAGAGGAGGAAGTAGCTTTACCTTGATCAGAAACCAGAAGACGATGGTGGAAAACCGCCAACTCGTGAAACTTAGCAATGTCTCGGGTGCGCTGGGTTTCTAATGCGACACGACGTTCCGGGATATTTATAGAGTTCTTAAATTATCGAATACGAATTTGATTCGATAATGATTCATTGATAAAATTAAAATTTATAAGAATAAATAAAGTTGGATTCGAATTTGATTTCATAATAATTCATAAATAATCGAATAAAATATTATATATTTAATTTCGATTTGAAAGAATTATCAATATATTTTTCAATTTTGAATACGAATCAACTATTTTTCAATTCTTTTTCAAAAAAATAAAATTGCGAACAAATCCGATTAATCGGCTGCACGTGCTTCCCGCCCCCGTGCCGTACGTCCGGTGCGAGGTGAGAACGAGGATCCCCTGCAAGAAGCGATACAGCAAGTAGCTTCTCGACGTGGCGGCGTTGTCGCTATCTACTACGTGTCGAACGTCGAAGGAGTCCGCACGGTTTCCATCTCTATCAGTATATCAGAGCGGACTCTTCTCGCTATGCTTCTGATGGCCGTCCGAGACGGAAATGGACGGGCGAGATGGAATCAATGCGGCGGGGTCGGTGGAATTCGGCACGAAGCAATGAATATCGATTTAACAAAAATATTAAAACTAGCACCTTAGGCACTAAGCCGACTTTTCTTAAGATAATTGGCATTTGTCCCAAATATAAAGAGAGGAATATTCCAAAGGGAATAACCAGTTGAGTCCTAGTTAAGTAAATGGTTAATGATGAGCATATTCATGGGAAAGGAATATATTTGTTTGTAGTGGAGATGATTTTACCTTTTAAAAGTTTGATGCAAACAATGTCCGATTCGGTCTTCACTTCGAAGTAAATGGTGATAGTATAGGCGGTGGAGCATTCCTCCTTTCCTTTGCATTGAAGTAAAATGGCTTTTATATTTGTTTTTTAAGACTAATTTTGGATAGAGAGAGAGTATTTTTTTTTTCACCTCTTTTTTTTTTTATCTTTGCTGATAGGATTTCAAATAGGAGCATTAACTATTAATTCATTGAGTTTGTTTAAGTCTTTTACTAAAATTTTTATCGAGCACCAATTTTTTTTATCGAGTTTAATTAATAATGTTATTGTTCTTATAAATCGAATTAAATATTTATCCAATACGTCAAGTTTATTTTTTTTTTATTTTTAATATATTGTAAATAATTTAAGTTTATAAAAAAAAAATACAATATAATGAATAATTCTATTCATAAATGTTAATAAATCGAGTCTATCAGTTCGAATTTATTTATTTTTATGTATATTTTTTTATTATCTCGCAAAAGATTATAATTGACGGACTAATAGCTCCATCGGTCTGTTCTATGGTCATTGTGAGAGAGATAAATTAAGGAGAGTCTTTGACTTTGACATAATTGATCAGAGTAGAGGAGGGTCATCTGACGCCAAAGAAAAATTTTAGATCCAACCAACGCGTCATCCTCCGTGGGGATTATATATATATTTTTATTATATGTAAAATGTTAGAATTGTCAATCTAGCATCCCCTATCGGTTTGTCCTACGACCATTGTGAGAGTATATATGAGGGAGGTAAATCACAGAGGACCCTATGAGATTTTGACATGGTGTCTAAGACACAGGAAGAGTTATCTGAATCTAGCAAAGGACTTTAGACCTCCTCCGAAATCAATCCATATCACTTCTACAAACACCGTCATACTTTAATCATCATGTCATCCCTTTAATTTATTATCGAACAAACATAAATAAGTAAAATGGCTTTATTAAATTGAAAAATTAAATTTGTGCATTAGTGTTCAATTTATTTATTTAATTAATTTCAAAAAATGTCTTCAAGTTTTTTGTTTCTTAATCTTCTTTGTTACATCCCATCTCGATATATTTATCATATAATAAATTTTACAGGTGTACTACAATGATAAAATACTTTTTTAAAATATAAAAAAATATCAGAATTTAAACTTTAATATAAATAAAAATTTTAAAGGTCTGCATCAATATGTGTAAACTATACTTCAAATTTATTAATAAATAATCATCTTTACAATTAATCAGCAAACTAGATACAATTTCATAAGAATATAACTGCATAAACTTTAATTTTTCATTTCTCAAATTACGAGAATGCAAAATATATATATATATATATATATATATATATATATATATATATATTGCTCACTTAAAGTTCCTCACCGTGCGAATTTATATCAATGAATAAAAGTCAATAAGATATTTGTCCTCCACTGTATTAGTGACGCTGTAATCAAAGATCGATCATGATTTTATTTTTTCATATAATCGTGCGATCGATCTTCAACGACATTTGGAATAAACGATATCACATTTTACATTGGAATATAATATATATTTTATACGGTAATTTATTAAATGACACACCTCAAGTTTCGAATTGCTCAAATACAGTCTCATAATTTTATATTTACCAAAGAAGACACCTCATTCCTTTTTTACCCCTCTCGTTAAATGTAAATATCAAGCTAGTTGAAAAAAAGGTGGTGTTGAAAATTTAAATCCCAGATCCATTGTGTTCATAGGAATATAATTTCCAACACCATCTTTTTTCGGCCAATTGATATTGTATGTGATACTAAAAATTTAAATCCGAGCGTCACTGTGTTCTTGTTTTCCCAGGGCAATTTGATATTGTATATGGTGTTAAGAATTTAAATCTCAGGACCACTGTGTTCTTGAAAATTTAAATTTCATGACCATTTTGTTTCTGAGAATATAATTTTCATCGCCATTTTTTTCTTCTAGACGAGCTTGATATTGTATGTGGTGCTGAAAATTCAAATCTCATGACCACTGTGTTCCTGGGAATATAATTCTCGGCACCGCTCTTTTTTCAACCAGCTTGATATCCACGTTTAGCGGGAGGGGTAAAAAAGAAATAAGATGTATCCTTTGATAAATATGAAACTATGGAACTGTGTTTAGACAATTATAAATTTGAAGTGCGCCTTTGATAAATTATCGTATTTTATAGTATAAAAGATCAAATGAAAAATAAATAAATACGTAGAAAAAAATAAAAATGTCCCTAGTTTTTATACGAGAGTTCTATGAAATTTTAAAAATATTCATCGCTTAAAAATATTAGCGACAACTTCAACAGTTACAGCAAAAAAAAAAAATCATATAAATGCGTCGTGAGGATCGAATACTAAATACGTCGTGACCGAAATGCCGTGCAAGATCCAGTCGATCGACTAACCAATCGCGGTGACGATGACACCGCCAATCACATCCTCGTTTCTCCCTTTCGACCCACAACCTTCGTCGGTCCTGTTCGTCTTGGATTGATGGGGCAATGCGGCGAGAAAGATTTCGACTCCAGAGTCAAATTTGATGGCGTCAAAATTGGCTTCGACTATTCAGTCAACCATCGGGATTCCGTCGAGTTCCCTTGGAGTTGAGTGCAGTTGGTCTGTGGCTGGGAAAGAGGAGCAGTTCGTGGTGATCCTTTTCCCTTTGGTGATTGAATCACATCAGTCTACGGGGATTTATTTGTGCGATCAGGTTTTTGTTTGCTTTTGCGCTTTGTCTTCCGCTGCATGGCCTGTGGCTACGGGGAAAGAGAGAAAATCGCACTCCGGTGCAGAAATACGAAGTCATCAGTATTTTTTGTTTGCTTTTGCACTTTGTCTTCCGGTGCATGGCATGTGGCTTAGGCTTGGCCACGGTCCGAGTCTGGATCGGAACCGTCGGATTCAAGTTGGCAAAATACCAACCTTTGATCGCCCGCGTGGCGATTCTGATCAGGGTTGTGGAAATCGATTCGGTTCGGATCGGATCGGTCGGGTCGTCGAATCCAAGATCCAGATTAATTGTCGTCTTAGTTAAATAAATAAAAATTTAAAGAATAATATAAATAATTAAAATAAAAAAAATCACAATTGAACTTATAAAAACTCTATCAAATATTTCATTATCTAAATAAAAAATATATTACATCTCAAATTTCAACATCTTGGACTTAAATAAAAAACCTATTACAATAAAAAAATCAATTACATTTCAATTTTCATTATATTCAATCAATTTCAGTCGTATTTCCTCCCATCGTAGTTTCGGATATTCCCTCTGTTTCGTCTTGGTCTTCTTCGTCACTTTTAATATGTTGGGTTCGACTTGCAGCTTTTGACCAATCATTGATCGTAAACATTGCATTTCCAAATTTTCTGGCCTTAAGCTAGAACATCTATCGTCCAATATATTTCCTCTAATACTAAAAGCTTGTTCCACTGTAACCGTTGAAACTGGACAAGCTAGAATTTCTTTTGTCATTATAGATAAGATTGAAAATATTTGAGTTCTTTGCGACCACCATTTTAGAATGTTAAAGCTTTCTTCATCTGCATTACTAAAATCAAAAGAAGTTGTAAAATAATTCTCAAGTTTCTGACTGAAACTTGAGGATCCTCGTGGATATTTAGTCTGTTCCCTTAATAACAGTTATGTTTTAGTAAGTTTAGAAGTAATAATACCAGTTGTAGTGGATTGATATGTTTCATGTTCAATAGTTTGTTCTTCATATTTAATGTTATATTGATTATAAATATTATGTAAATGAGTTTTAATATTAAACAAAATCAAAGAAATATTATGAGCAGTTTCGGTAATAGGGCTTAAAGATTCATAATATAACGCTAACATATCTTGCAAACCATCTAATTTAAGTCTAGGATCTAAAACAAAAGCACATAAAAATATTTCAGGAATGTTTAAGAAATATTTTTCTCATTTTTCTTCTATTACATAAATACATTGAGAAAAATAATTATCATTTGATTGAATATGTTCATTAAAAATACATGCAATATTACAACAATGTGTTAAAACTAAATGTGAAGTTGGATAATAAACACCGGATAATTAGTCACTAGCATCACTAAAAACTTTTAAATTTTCACAAATACTAGTGCATATATTCCATTGATTTGAAAACAAATAAATATTACGTGATTGAACATGTTGATGAAAAAATATACATAATAAATCTTTGTATTCAAAAATAGATAACAACAATTTGTAAGTAGAATTCCAACGAGTTAGAATATCACATGTAAACCGTTTAGGCTTCATATCATTTGTTTTGCAAAATTTTCTTCATTGTTTCATAACTTGAGGATGTGTCAATAAATAATGAATTACACTCCTAATTGGTTGAATATGTGATCCTAAATTTTTAAGTTCATCTTGAACACACAAATTTAAAATATGACATATACACCTAATATGAAAAAATCTTCCAACTATTGATGGTTTACATATATCAATAAGCTCACTAATACTAGAGGTATTTGCATTAGCATTATCAAATGAAATTGAAAAAAAAAACTTTAGAAGTTAGACCATATTCTTCTAAAATAACAAAGATAAGTTGTGAAATATTTTGTGTCGTGTGTGTTTCGTTAAAACATCTATATGCTAGCAATTTTTTTGAATGTTTCAATTATTATCAATCCAATGATAAGTAATACTCATATATGAACAATCACTCCAAATATCATAACACAAAGAAACTTTACTGTTTAAACTAGAAAATTCTTTAATAAATTCTTTTTTTTGTTCTAAGACTAATTTTAAAAGTGTGCATTTTAAAATATTTCTTGGGATACGTTTAATAGAAGGATTTGCACTTGTAGAAAGTCAATTTTCAAAAGATAATTTATCACTAAAACTAAAAGAAAGTTGTTCAATCGCACAAAATTTAGCAGTTTATTCTCTCTAAATCTAGATTCGTCAAATTTAAAAAGTTTAGATTCGTTACCCCAACCCGATTGAGAAGAGAATGTCAGAATTTGAGTTCGAGAACGATCGATACCAATTTTCACCGGATGATTTCTCTCCACATGTTGAGTAAGAGTTCCATAACCTCCTTGTTGAAATTTGTAACATTTCGAACAATATTTGTATTTTGCTTGCATATCACCGGAAGAGAGTGTTACTTTATCGAAATATTTGGTGAAGATATCGAATACCGGACGAGACACTCGAGTTGGTCTTGTAGCCGTAGAATCCGTCATCGTACTAGATGTATTGCTCCTACTTTCTTGACTTTGATGATGATGTATTTGATATTCATCACCGGAAATATCAAGATCATAGTCATCGATATCGAATTGAGGTGAATCGCTGCCTTGCTCGAACTCGGACTCGGGTGGTGGTGACATTATGTTCTTTCCATTTCCTTTGGCATCGACCGCACCCTTACGACTTGATCCAGCTCCAGATATTTGTAAAAATATGACTTGAGACTTGAGAGCAAATGAGACAATGAGAATTAGAAATTTTGAGAAGAGAAGTTGTGATTTGATAGAGGGAGTGAGAAAGAATTTATAGGAAAAAAAATTAAAAAAAAAACTTTTGCAACGGCCACCAAATCGTGGATGTCAGATTTTTTTTTTAAAAAATAAACGGTCGACCCGCCGAGTCCGATTCGGGTCGACCCGGCGGGTCGACCGTTGCACAACGGCCACGAAATCGTGGCTGTTCATTTCTGTTAATTTTTTTATCCGGTTCGATTCGGTTTTTTAAAAAATCGTGATCGAATCGCCTATTAGGCGGTCCGATCACAGGTTCAGGTCAAACTCGTTGACCCAGTTAATCGGACCGTTGACTATGGTTCGATTTCCGATCGGGTCCGGGTCTGACCCGAACCTTGACCGGGTCTATTTAAGGGGATTGAGTACGAAGAACTTTTATGTTTAAATTAGGACTCTAATGTAATTTTATATACTTATGAAAGAGAACAATATAGGTAAGTAATATTTTCAGCGTATGTTTTTTTCATAATAATGTTAATCCAATTATTTATTTAATTTTCTATAAGTTTAGTTTTATAAGGAAGCGACTTAAGCGGAATAGTAATATTTATATGAATTTAAATGGACAAGATTAATTTTAATTTAATTATTAATTGATAGAGCATTTAATTGGAAAATATTAACTAGTGAACTATGAATGCTTATCTAAGGTGGCGTTTGGTTGGAAGGTGAGAATAGGAATGAGAATGTGTTTGATAGTAGATAAGAATGAGTTTTGTCATTCCAATAATGTTGTTTGGTTTATAAGTTGAGAATGAGAGCGGTCGGCGACCGGCGACGACCGACGATGACCGGCGACCGACGATCGACGACCAGAGGCAGCCGGCGACCGGAGGCGACCGGCGGCGATCGACGACCGGCAGTGGTCGTGGCCGTGGCAACGGCGTCGACGCGGCGACGGCGATCAACGACCGTCGAGCGAGCGACGGACGACGATAAACAGGAATGAAACCCAAACCCCCATGTGAGTTGAGTTTTGTTGATTCCTAATTATTTAGAATTCATTCTCAAACCCTTGTTCCTAAAATCATTAACCAAACACTCTATATGATTCTCATTTCTATTCCCTCATTCCAAATCCACCAACCAAACGTCACCTAAATTTATTTGGGTATATTTTAAAAAATAAATAAACTAAATGAAACAATATCAAACGAATAGGACTTATATAATAATAGGAAAAAAAATCAAAATTGTCCCATTCAAAATCACAAAAGTATGCACTTTCAAATCTTTTTTTTTTCATTTTTCTTTTTCTTTTTCCTCGTTCATCTCTTTTCCAATTCACGGAATTAATTAATTAAAGTAGATCCATTGTGATATTTTTTTTAATGCTATTATCGAACTTAATTTGAGAGTTGAGTAGAGCTGTTAAATCGATCGATCCACGGAGTGGATTAATTTGTTATAAATTCAATATTTAATGGGGAGAGATGAGTCGACTCATCGTTTCGGTAGATCGAGAAATCACCAACCCAATTCAATCTAAGACGGGTTGCGAATTAGACGGGTCAATCTGCGGGCTAAAAATTTAAAAAAATATATCTAAAATTATTGAGACATTGAGAGTTTGAGATAATGATCGGTAAGTCAGATAGGGTACCATAATTAAAAATAAGCATTTAAAGTAATTAAAATCTTATAATTGAGATTAAATTATCGACCTACAAAGTTGAATACCAATGTTTTTTATTCTTTTTCAATGTTCCAAAATATCCAAATCTTGATAATATGCAAATGTAAATTTTTGCTCCTCCAAATAAAGATTCAATTGAGATTTTCTAGTCCTTATAACTATTTAATTTTAATATGTCATTATTTTCTATATTGATTAGAATATTAATGACAAGATACTATAAAATAATTGGAGTATAAAAAAAAATACTTCATCAAATATTAACTTCTTTTATATTTTGTCGAGGTGTATGTGTAATAAAAGAAGATTGTGATGGTGAAAAACTTGTCTTGTTAATATTAAAATATTGATAAAAAAATTTATATAATTTTATTTTTACATATTCCATCTTTTGATATTTCTCAATCTGTGCCCACGACGGGCCGACCCATCTAGACTCGCAATCTGCGCGAGTCGATCCGTTTAGGTTCGTCAAAATGACGAGTTGATAAAATTTCAATCCAATCCACTTAAATTATTTGACAGGACGGGTCAATTCGACGGATCCAACCCAACTTGACAGCTCCAGAGTTAAGCACGCCAATATATTAGTTAGGATTTAAATAATCCCATAAAATGTTAAACAAGTTTATTACACACATAAACACATCTACTTATTTTTGAGCATGGACTTGGTCAAAAAAAAAAATCGAGCATTCGATTTATTTATATTTTATTTGATCAATATGAAGTAAATATAAAATAAAGATACATTTTTTAAAAGGCATTATTTTATTTTTTATGTTTATTTTTAAAAAGATGCATTAAGGGTATTTTGTAGTTTAAGTTGGAAAACTAAAAACATTTACGTTTTTATAAAAAATAATTGATATAATAATCATTTGAACCAACAGTTTATACTAAACCAAAAGCGACACCGATATATTCTCGAAATGAAGCTTATAACGCCCGTTATTTAACTTCTACCGTTCCCGGGAGGCGGTGGATCCGCCCGCCGTGTTCCGCGATCGGAAGCGGCTGCCGAAGAGCTCTCCGTCGCGCTCCAGCTCCTGATAGAGAGTGGACGGACGAAGGAGAGGTGGAGGGGAAGGAAGCAGAGCGGCGGGCGATGCCTCCACCGAGGCGGCGCCACCACCCTGGCTGGTGCCAAACTCTGGGGGCCTCCGCCCTCTCCATCCTTTCCTTTGCCACCTTGGTCGTACTTATCTTCCTCGCCTTCCTCTCGTACCTCGCTCCGCCCCTTCTCGACCACCGGCCCCTCTCTGATGCACAACTCCGCGGCGTCTCGAATCCACCCTCCCATCTCACGGTGAGCAACCCTCGACATTTGTTCCTCTTCCCTTTTCTCTCCTCTTACTCGTCTTCTAAAAAAGTACGGGAAAAGTTCCTGGTTTCTTCCCGAGGCTCTTATCTCGCTTGTCATTTTAATCGTAGCCCAAAGTTTTTGGGGATGCATCGTCTCGGTTGGGTGCAGCCAGTCCACAAACTTCTCGTATTCCGGTTCAATATACTCTTTCTTCTTATGATTGTTGTTATTCCATCATATTCAAAGGAAATAGTGTGATTTCCCCCTTACATCTCTTTCTTTCTTTCTTTGTTCTTCTCAATTGCTTTACTTAGCTTGTTGGAGGGAGGGTCAAGAATGATCTCTGGAGATCAAAATTTTCCAAGTTCTACGTTGGGTGTAGCAATGCTAGTAATAAGTTTGCAGGTTTGTGAGAATGCATACCAAGCTGCTATTCCAAGTACTTATGTACTGATGAGATGTTAGGCTTTTGGCAATAAAATTCTATTATTCTGTTAGATTATTTTATTTTTGAACAGTTCCTATTGATGCATTGTTTTCTCCTTGAATTTAACAGCGGCGGATGCTGTCACTTATCGTGATAGATACTTGATGATCGGAACTAGTGGTGGTTTAAATCAACAGAGAACAGGAGTGAGTGTGTTATATCCTTTTCTTTATAATCAATTTCTTTGCGATACTTCCCCTTAGTGTCACTTTTCTTAAAGTATGTTTGATTTATAAACTGGTTGTGTTGGTTTAAGGACATAACTGCTAGAAAGCCTCCACATACTTGTATTGGGACAAAATTTCAACAATCATTCTCGTTTATATTCCTCCAGAAAATGGATATCAACTGCACATCTTGTTTGCATAAAAGGTCTTAGTTCTGGTACAACCTAGGAACTATCAAGGTATGTATGTTCTTTAAGACATATATGTTGTTTAAACCGGAAAAAAGTATATTTTAAATTAGACAACAGGAATGCTATTTTCTCACCAGGATTTTGGTTAAGAAAAAATGGCCGGGCATCACATATTTAGTCATTCATTGTACATACTCTTGGTGGATACCAGTTCAATATCTGGATAACTTGATAAATTGCCCTCCTTTTCTATGATTGGTGTTCTCTTTAAAAAAATGCAAATTGCGACTGGATTTAGAATACCGAGGAATTGCTGTATTCTTATGTGCAATTAAGCAATATACTGATTTGGGAATTGGCAATGATTTTGATCTCCTCCCTTAAGACATGAGGCAACCGATATATATATTAGTCTTGAGCTTTAGCATTTGTACTTCCCTATCTGCTCAGTAAGAAAATTTGTTAATTAATTTGGTGTGGTTGAAATAGATGGACAAAACGTCCAAACCAAATTTAATGGTAGTAGACTCTTACAGGCTCTATATAGGGTTGGCAATATTAGATGTGACCTGGTGTGACCCGGTACGAAACACAATTAATAGAGAAGAGAAACTCTGAAAGTGACACAAAATAACCTAATTATATAAGTAGGTTGACATGAATTGAGCCGTTTATTAAAAAATATTAATAACTTTTATATCATATAGCTTAATTCTTTAGAGAGCTTAGTTAATATTACACTTTATAAAATTATTTTAAAAATTTATATTTTATTATTTTATATTTTTTCATTGACCTTAATGGCGCAATATTGTCACTCGTAGTTCTGTATATCGACATGGCTGAGGCATCAACCTCTGGTGTGAAAGTTAATCAAAGTGTCAAATCTAACTTCAAGTTTTAAATGAAGGCCTAGTTGGCAATATTGAGGCAAAATGGGCTATTGCTACATGTCAAGGGTAGTAATTTTTTATTGGAACTCCACAACTGATAATTAGGCTTGCTCTAATACTGATTATCTCAATGTAGCTTGATAAGAGAATTGATCCATCAGCTTGGTGTAGGATTGAACCGCATGACTCCAATAAATATCATCAGGCTCTACTTAGCAATATATCTAGTAAATGATTTCCAGGGGATGTCTAAACAACCGGGCAGTGTTTATATTTAGTTTGTCCTGCTTCATGTCCGACAGATCAGATTAATCTACCTACCTTTAGTGTTACTTTGTTCATTATCTGCTGGAACCAATTTAATGGTAGTGTTTAGAATCTGTGAATGAAGAGTTAAGGGCTTGTGCATATACTTTTTAAGATTTATTGGGGTGGGGAAGGGGTGATGCTAGATTGTGCTTGTGTGTGTATTTCCAAAAGAAGAGGTATTTTTTTGTGCTCGTGTATCCTGGAGTATAGTAATGATGGTTATGTGTTGGATAAATTTGTGATTGATATAGTTACATAGTGAACCCCTGTAGATCTATTAAAGGATGTACTGACTGATGCACATAGGGTGTTTTAAGATCGATGATATCCATTTGTCCTATTGTAGCTGCTTATGCACTTCATGAGCTTATGCAACGAGGGACCTCATGACATCCACTTATGGCTGCAAGAGGATTGAGGATCTTGTAGGGCAAAATTCCTATCTCTTTAAAGTCCATGTCAGGTTCAAGCTAATATTGGTTAGCTTAACTCAGTTTTGTGATATAGACAAACAAAAGCAGGTTATATGTATTACTTTGCTGAATAGGTAAACATTTTAGTTTATTGATTTGATTGTTGATTAAAATTCATTGTTATAAATTGTTTGTTTTGTCTTGCATGTATTTCTTAGATCTATACTATATACAAAATATTCATACAAAATTGTGAATTATATAGGAGATTATGCAAGTTTTGTTTACAATGATTGCTTAGGTTGATTTATTTGATGTATGTAATAATTGTATATCCATAAATTTGTTTGACAAATGATGCTATACATTATTGTCGATGTAACAATTTTTTTCAAAATAAAAAATATCATACTTATGTATATACCATGGCCTTCATTGCTTCTATCAAATCTTGCTGTATTCAATGAGTTCATAGTCAACTTGGTAGAAGAAAAGAGATATTGATGGAAAATATGAATCTTGATCCACATTATGAACATTGTTTTGCTTACTGCAACACACTTGTGACTGTACAAGGAGCTCATAGTCAACTTGGTAGAAGAAAAGAGATATTGATGGAAAATATGAATCTTGATCCACATTATGAACATTGTTTTGCTTACTGCAACACACTTGTGACTGTACAAGGAGCTTTCTTGTAAAAGTTGTCTTCCTGCTTACATTGCTAGTCATCGATGGGATAGCCTTACCAAGGCCCTTTAGATTTAGAGAAAAATATGCCTATCCTAGCCACCTCTTTTGATACCTACCACTGATTTTTTTTTTCCTTTCCCATTCCAAAAACACTCGTCCTAATTTATGAAGTTGATATGTTTTGACAAAAAAACATCTAGATGAACAGAAAAACACTTCAAAAATAGAAAGCAGTTAAATGTTTCATATCTAAATTTAAAAAATGAATGCAATTTGAATTATGGTTGAGGAATACCTGGTCTGCAGATGATTATTTCATTTGATTAATGCATCAGGCAATTAATTTCATTGACAAAATGTTTATTTTATACTATTAAAGTATTCTTCAAGTCCTTTGGTTTACATTAGGTATAAGTTTGATTTCTTAATCATAGAATTATAGAAATGCCTTCATGACAAATACACAGATTAATAGAGGAAGAGAGAGATAAAAGAAGATTTGATTAGTGATGACAAAATAGGATAAAACTTTATTTAAATATAGATGGAGATATAATAGGGAATAGAACTCAATGATGTGGGAGGATCCGTATAATGGACCTCAATTAATAGGGCAAAGGATTAGTTGTTGTTGTTGTATAGTAGACATATTACTTTGGGTAGTTTTCCCTGGGTGGATTATTGGTTGTCCTGTATTTTTTTAAAAGAGCAATATAAAAGAGCTTTTACTCATTTCATACAAGATGAAACAAATTGATTTTTCTAGTACTGGAAGCAACATTTCAGTGATTGTTGAACAAGGAGCATCAGAATTGAGCCCCTTCAGATATATTTTTTTCTGACCTCAACTTGACCTTTTTGTTTAGTACTAATTAAAAATGAGTGAGCTGATACCAAATTGTCGTGGTTGGTGAACTAAGTAGAATGAGCACATGCTAAAATGCAATTTAGTGGGTGATCAAGATGGTACAGCTAAAGAAAATGACCTCTTGAATGGGACTTCTCGAGCATATGGCAGTCCGTTAGGAATTCAGGCCCTCAAAATCATGAGATAAATTATCATCGATTTTGCACTTCAAAGGGATTTTGATAGTGGTCCATTAGGAAAATGAATTTGGGTACAAATTCAAAATGCAATTGGAATTCAATTTGATATATCTAGAAATATGGCTTTGGCATGCTTCAAATTGCTACTCTTAGCCCCTGGCCTATAGTGCAGTGGTAGGACGTCCACATAGATAACTAGGAACCCCTGGGTCGATCCCTAGATACGGCGTATTTGTGGATTTTTTCCCAAATGGGGGTTGGTCCCTTGGGACGCTCAAGTCTGCTGAGGCAATCCACGTTTGCACCCCCCGCTCGATTTACCTCCCTCTTCGGTTAGGGACAACTGAGGGGGGCCGCTAGTGTGGCGGTTTTATTTTATTTTTTTTAAATTGCTACTCTTAATTGTCAAATTGTGTTAGTGTATAATTTATATTTCAGTTTCTGATATGTCATGGATGTCAATTATCAAGTCATATCACATAGGAAATTTTGGTTTTAAATACCTGGGGCATGCGTTGTCACAGTTTTTGCTTTTGTGGTTGTATCAGCTTTCCCTTTGGACTCTTATAACAATGCTGATCAGCTTGATTAAAATGATAGCTAGTGAAATGGTAGTGCAATTATGTATTCTAGGCCCCACTTCTTTGATGGAATGCTAGATCATTTACAGAACTTTGATGTGTCCCAGATAATAGATGCTGTTGTTGCAGCTCGGATCCTGAATGCCACACTCGTTGTTCCAAAACTGGACCAGAGATCTTTCTGGAAGGATGCCAGGTTCTCTTCAAAACCCTCAGTTGACACTTGGAAAGATATATATGAAACTTGCTGCTTGCAAGATTGACTGGAAGCTGCAACTTTTGTTTTTTCTGATATACAGCAATTTTGGTGATATTTTTGATGTTGATTGGTACATCTCATTCCTCTCAAAAGATGTTAAAATCATAAAAGAGCTTCCGAAAAAGGTTGGGAAATATTTCAGGTCTCCATACACTATGCGGGTTCCACGGAAGTGTACTCCAAGATGTTACCAAAACCGGGTCTTACCTGTTCTTATGAAGAAGCATGTAAGTTCCTTTTGTCATGGACTGTATGTATGTATAATATAGTATATCTAATGAGTTTGTGTCGTATGTTTTTCTCAATCAGTTGGGTTCTGGTAATTCCATCTCCAATAAACATTTATTTGAAAATCTTATGGTAATGGTAGTCTATGAACAATCATATTTTAAATGATACTTTTGTAGCATGAGAGATGGTAAATTTATGAGCATTTGTTGTGTTCTGAAGGAAAATTAGTTTAATATTTATAGTCTTCTTGCAGTGAAAGTGTCTGTAAAATGCAGGTTGTCCAGCTTACAAAGTTCGATTACAGACTTGCAAATAAGTTGGAAACAGAGATGCAGAAGCTGAGATGTAGAGTTAATTATCATGCCTTGAGGTTTAGTCATCCAATACAAGAAATGGGTGAGAAGCTGATACAGCGAATGAAGGAAAAAGGAAATCGCTTCATTGCCCTTCACCTAAGGTAAAACTTCAATTCCATATTGCCATTTTGTTTATTTTGATAGAGATTTAGTTTAGAATAGGTATGCATGTGTGTGTGTGTGGATAATTCTGTGATTCAAAAAGCAATAAAAGAGTTATGACTAGAATACTCGGTTGTTTAGCTGCATAGCTTGACCCTGATTGTTTAGTATTGAAATTGATGCTGACCATACCTGCACCAATAATTCATGAAAGCTGTAGGAAACAAACATGTATTTGCATTTCATGTTCTTCATGTAAAAATACTGTTGGTACTTTCGGTGCAATCAAATGGTTCCAAAAATGGAATAGAACAAAATCAAGAAAGGTAGAATGATAAAATGTAACTCTTTTTAGTTTGATTTTCACTGAATTGGAATGATTTCTTGGCTAAATGAATGGAAGTATATTAATATTTTAAAATGCCCTTTTATTTTAAGCACCATAAGGTTAAACAACAAAAAGTGCATTCAATGAGTGAATTGCTTATTGCAAATGTTACAACCTGGAATGATGAATCCAGGAGGGAATGGATCCTAATGATGATTCTGAAAGAAATTAATCCTTCCAAACGTCTAAATAGGGTCAAACACAGAGAGACTCCGGGTCTGTGTATGTTTCCTGTCTTCACAGGGCGTGTTCAATTTTAACAGAACTGTACCTGCTTCCAAATTGGATCAATTTAGTCAAAAACATGTATTCCCATGATATGATCAGCCTACTCAATCCAATTCATTATGATTTTCCCGGAAAATTGTATGCATCTGTTTGCATCAACTGTGCTAGTTAGACTGTCTGCAACCTTACCAACTCTATCCAACTTTTCCAGCCCCGATTTCAAACTTCTATCGCCTTTTCTATTATTGAGATTTGTGCAGTGACATTTCAGTTGGTTTCCATTTCAGATTTGAACCAGATATGCTTGCCTTCTCAGGGTGTTATTATGGTGGAGGAGATAAGGAAATCAGAGAACTTGGTGCAATACGCAAGAGGTGGAAAACTTTACATGTAAGCAAAACAGTATTCCTATTCTCAAGTGAATGTTCCTTGGTAACTAAGTGTGTTACTAACTGTGAGTAGATAAGCAATCCTGACAAGGCGCGGAGGCAAGGAAGATGCCCACTGACACCAGAAGAGGTAGGACTCATGCTGAGGGGGCTAGGCTACGGGAATGATGTTCACATATATGTGGCATCTGGTGAAATATATGGCGGCGATGAATCATTGGCACCTCTGAAAACCCTCTTTCCAAATTTTTATTCAAAAGAGACATTAGCCAGCAAAGAGGAATTGGAACCATTCTCTTCGTTCTCATCGCGTATGGCTGCCCTTGATTTTATTGTATGTGATGGAAGCGATGCTTTTGTGGCAAACAACAATGGCAACATGGCTAGGATATTGGCTGGGAGAAGGTAAACTTTGCTTCTATACGATTGCCTAATTGCAATGTGGGTCAGGTTGACCATCGCTGGATTGATCACTTTGTATATTTTCCAGGAGATTCTTTGGGCACAAGAGGACTATAAGACCAAATGCTAAGAAGTTGTACTCACTGTTTCTAAACCGAGCAAACATGAGCTGGGATGAATTTGCGTCAAAGGTTCGCACTCATCAGAGAGGATTTATGGGAGAGCCAAAGGAGGTTAGACCAGGCAGAGGTGAATTTCATGAAAATCCATCAACTTGTATCTGTGATGCTGCTGAAGCTGCGAAACATGCATCGCTGAATCAGAGCAACCCTGACGATCGACATAGAAAAAACATTACAAGCAAAAATGTAGGGAAGCCTACATCTAGCAATTCGCCTGAAGAACCAGACTGGTCTGAACTTGACTACGGAGAGTATGCACCTTTAGGTAAAAGTTCATCTAATGATACTGTGATGGACTATGATTCATTTGCAAGAACAGAGGATTCTGAGATTGAAGATATTCTGTCTGACTAGTCATGTTTGTCTTTGAACTCTCTGCGATTTTATCGATTATCCAATTCTTCCTGGAATTCTTTTATTTGGTCGACTGGAGTTGGCTCACATCGAGATTACTTTTTCCAATTCATGATTCATTGCACTTGAGTATACTCTTTATCGACAAATTTGATCCCAGTATTGCTGCAAAAGGCGAGTGTCTCTCTACCGTCCATTCCAGTCTGTGGAAGGAAAATAAATCACGGTATCGAATGATCTTTTAAATGGAAGGGTCATTTATCTTTTGAGAGAATGAATTTTAGATGAATCGATCTTTGTCTATTATTGTATCATTTGAGTCCGTGAAGATAATTTGATCCAAGTATGCTCTGGAGCATTGTAGGTTGCCACTCTCACTGGAATTATACTCAAGCATGCTGCTTATAGTGCACTATAATTGATTCATTTGGCAAACATAATTCGTTGCATAGACTCCATTTCTTGCACGTTAACAATTGACTATTTAAATTACTAAATTGATAATCACTTTCTCATCTAAAACGTTTCTTTTAATGCCCTGTATTTAATTGTGTTCTTTTCTAAAATGTGTTTGATATTGCACTAATTAATCACTTCTATGGTGACTTGTGCTATATGTTGCAGTAGAGGATCTTTGCTTTGCAATCATGTCATCATAGTTAATAAATGAATGATTTTAAAAAGAGATAATGCCAGACATTATAATTGTAAAGTTGTTATGATTAAAAACAAACACATACTAGAAAAATGACATTTCCTCGGCAATCAAACGTGTTCACGATCCTTCTGACCAAATTGTTTCATTTGTATTAATAGTGCAATTTCGTGCAAACATCATATTTTGTAACAACTTTGTTTTCCTATTTCTTTTTAGTATGAACCAACTTTCATGTTGAAATATTTAGGGCTCTGTTTCAACACATTCTTTGTTACCTCCAAAAAATATAAAATGACTTTTTTTGTTGCCCTTCTTTGATAAATCTCCCTTCAATCTTCAGTCTTTTCCTAACAATTTCACCAAACACCATTTTAAATCGAATTGTACTAGACATCTCCTCCGTGACACTCCAAAGGCTATGGTAGATCAGTGAACTAGAAATCCAACATGCTAGCTTACATTCTGGTGGAGTCCAAGGCGCTCGAGGAGAGGCCGCCATCGCCTACTGAACACCACATACAGACAGGCTGAAACCAGCTCTTCTGCATCCCCTTCCTGTCCCCAGAGGACATAAGTGACAACTCTGGTTCACCAATGGTGTGAGACCATGCTGTTCTTCCATTCATCTACATGTGCAGTCCTCATCGCAACTAAATAATGGCACCCTTTTGGTGGAGAAACTTAATAGATATTTCCGAACAATTGTATGGACAACTGGAGCAAATGTTACGTTGTTTGAAAATAGGAGTAATTGATTGCTTGTTATCAAGAAAGTTCAACACTAGACACCGCAAAATATATACTTGCAAGGAACAAGAACTTCTTTCAATTTTTAAGTATTGCAGCTCTAGGAGCGAATCATTCAGAGTGTACTGGAAATCTTGTCACTGGCTGGTAATATCTATTAGTGTGCTCTTCGAGTTGGTTGATCTCGGATACATTGATTTCCTATGCAACATTCTTGTTACTTTCTTGTCTTGGTTCATGCTGAATTCACACCAACTGTATCTTCAACAGGGATGGATGGTGATCCATGTGATACTGAATGTATTTACAGCTTACTGTCTTGAAGTAGATACCATGTTCATTCTTTGGTCGGTGTATGTTAGTAACTCTTCTTAGCCCCATAAAAATGCGAAAAAAAAAATCTCAAAACTAATTGCAACTCATTCTTATGCCATTGTACTAGTGAAAAGCTGGCCATCTTGCAAACATCTCATTCTGTTCGAAAGAATTCTCTTAAGATGATCGCCTCGCATTATTTCTGTGTTCTAACTCCAGCCACTTGAGACCAAATAGCATAATCAAGCAATCTATAGCAGGTTCTCCATAAATTTTAGAAAACCAGCAGAAACAATATGAAAATCCCGATTCCATCTTTGTTCCACCTTTTGTGTTTCTATCAATTTCAAGCAATTCTAATACCTTTCATATTTGAGCAATTCCATGCCACTCACCTTGGGAGCTTTAGCATGTCCTTTCATTTATTGCCTAAAATTCCACTGTATTTTTTCTTGGACATTGGTCATCACAAAGATCATTCTATCCTTGAAAAACTTCAATAACTATAAGAAAGCCATTTCTTTAGATTGGTCTCCTGATTATGAACTCCATCAAATGTCTTATGATGATGCCAAAATTGGAGTAGCTGGTTGCACAGATATTTTTATAGTTCGAGCTTCTGTAGATCTGTAGATATGAATGCACTCCTGAAGATCTGCATCACATGTCAGTAGCACCAACTCTGACTCATCATCAAGATACTTGAATTTCACTGAATTTTTAATGCCTATGTTGAACCGCTTTAAAATCTCATCTCTCAATTCTTCGAAGTTCCAGTTAGGATCAAGACGGATCCTAACTTGTTCTGCACCATATGCGGCTTTAACTATCATCCAACTGCTTTTGGGATCAGCTGGAAGTGACAGGCTTCCAGAAGAACAATGCTCACCAGATGATTTATGACTTTGAAATCTAGGACATGACCATGTGCTTTTAGTTGAAAAATGCAAGTCCATCTGGCGCTTTGCCCCTTGATTGTCACTAACCTTTTCCTCAAGGTTATCTTCACCTGCAATCTGAATACAGTGCTTTTTACCATGTGGAGATGAACATAAAATTGAAGTTTGACTACATGACGATGAGTGAGAAGAGGAAGAATGTTGCTGGTTTATTGTTGCATCTATGTCCTGATCAGAATGTGGAGGATCATTTTGAATTGATTTGGAAACTGGAAAGCCTGCCATTGAGTTTTTATTTTGGAATTCTCCTAATGAATTCTTCTCTGATACAGACGTGGTTGTGAAATCTGTATACAGGGAACTGAGTTGGATGGCTTTATCAGTACCGTGAACTGAGTCAATAACAACTTGCAGTTTCCTTAAAGAGTGGTCTACTTTCTTGATTTTCCGGGAAGGCCATCGAGCTAATCCATGCTGTCGGCATATTCTTTTAAGAGTAGTAGGGCACACTGGAACATGTAAAGATAATAGGCATCAAGTATCATCAGTCATTTGGGATTTCGTAATTGGATTACACAGCCTTTTGCAGTGTTATAGTTGAAAGCAAAATAACTAAAGTAGACATTCCAAAAGCATGCATTTGTCCAATTAATGAACATTAAAATACATTAGAATTAGGGAAAATTGGTTAGGGGTAAAAAAAATGAAACCCATTAGCCGGCACCAGTCCTGGACTGAATTAGTTTCTTATTCACAAGGTAAATATGAATCTTAGGCGATACCACCCAATAAGCCTAGGAAACAAAAGGCTCCTGGCACATAAGTTGACAACTTTTTGGATATGCACTTCATATATAGGAATATAGGTTTTGTGGTTATCCATCTCTTCCCTAGTTTCACCCCTTCACAAACCTTTTAACAAAGAAAATATCTAATGTATTTGAAGGGTAGCCTTGGCGCAACGGTAAAATTGCTACTTTATGACCTAGAGGTCATGGGTTCAAGTCCTAAAAATAACCTCTTGCAAAGCAATTAAGGCTGCATACAATAAACCCTTTTCCGGGACCCTATATGGCATAAATTTTGTGCACCGGATTGCTTTTTTTTTTTATTTGAAAAGGGAAATACTTTTGAGAAAATAAAGAACTAAACAAAGAAACATTTGAAAGAAAGAGAAATATAGATGATAATCTAATTCATGATGGGATTTCTACTAAAGAATGAATCATACCTCCAATGCTCTTGGCGGCGTCTTTCAGGCTACCAGCAAAATACTTACGAAGAACTTCCAAACTAACAGTCTTTTGTGCTTTTTTGTGCCTTTTTTCTGTTGTTTTTGTAGCATCAGAACAACTACTGTAAAAATTTAAAGAATCTTCATTATCCCTGTCATTGTTTTCCCATCCTACAGGATGCTGCCTAAGCTTTGAAGATATCTTTTGTGCAGGTGATATCACCTCAGCCTCATCTATGTCATTTATACTATCAAATCTTTCAACTTCATCCTTAAAATAAAAAACAGGGCATGTTTTTTCCTTTAATGATTCTTCTGTACTTATGGACAAAGGTGTTATTTCACTAGACACCTCCATTGTCTGAGCTTCTATTGAAGTGACAGTGACACATTGTTTGCCTGGTTCTCCTTCAGAAGAAGAATTATCCAACAAAAATTCAGAAGGAAGTGCATTATCCAATTGCAATGTAGCCTCATCTGCCAGCTCCTTCGCTGTGACAGCCCTTAAATTTTGGCAAACATGTTGCATAGTCCTTGACAATGAGTCCAGCATCAGTTTCTGTTCTTCAATTAGTATGCAATTGGGGGGAAGAAAGAACTCCAACACAAAATCAGCACTCCCAGTCAGAATACTTCTTAGGCGTATTGCGACTGCACTTTTTAAACCAAATATCTTTGCATGGTGCGCGAGTGGATATTCTGTCTTACTCAAAGCACTAACATCTGGCAAAAAACATGGTTGATTGGTGGTGAAAGCTGTACCAGCTACTCCTTGTCCCTTCAGCAAGTGATGTTCAGAACAGGCCTCATAAAAACTCATCATAGAAGGATCATTCACGTAACATGAAGATCCAACAGTGGAGACACATTTCCTGTAATTTTCATCAGAATGGCGGATGCCTTTTTTACCTTGTTGAATACATGGAACCCATGTTTGAGCTAACGGTAGCATGTGCATCACGGAAATGGTTTTTAACACCTCTCGGATTTCAGATAAAGCAGCTTGGTATGAATTACTAATTACCTGGGGAAAACAAGTGCTTTTACAATCAGTAAAATTCTTGAAGCGTAATGCTCTTGTAGTCTAATGACTCACCATAAGCCGCGGAACAGTCACAACTGCAGAAGAATTAAGGTCTACTTCCTGCAAGTACCAGTAGCCTTTAGCGAAATACCAGAAAGAAATAGATAAATTGTGGCCATAAATAACTTGCGCGAATACATTTTTGGCACTTAAAACCAACTTTAACTTGAAATGAATAACCAGAAAATCATTATAAGTAGATAGCAAGCATGTAGAAATCAGTACATCTGTAAAGAAAATTAGGAAGAAAAAACATATTTATAAGCTTATGACTATTAAAAATTACAAAAAAATTAAAAAAGTCTAACCTGAAGAGCATTGCAAATGTTCTCTAGCTCCAAAGTGTAATTTATCTTCCGGGTTGTCATGACAAGTTCCACTACACCCAAGCAAGACTGACAGCCATGATCAAAAACAGGAAGAGCTGCACTTCCCCGTATATCAAACAGTTGAGCATAATTCACGCGTGGATACTCATAGCTGGTGAAATATCGAACATCTGGTGTCCATTCGGGCAATCTTCCAATAAACACACGTCCAGGCAAACCTAATGCCTCGCCAGAGCTCTCTTCAGCTGAGAACTGGTAGTTTGTGGAGACCTCTCTATAATTCACTAGTTTCTCAGTATTCGAGGTGACTGTGAAAGGTTGACCATAAGTTGTAAGAACCAATCGGTCGCCTCTCTTTATAGGAACCCATAACTGAACTAGGACTTCTCCATCCCTCTGACTCTCCTTGATATGATCAAGTGCCTGCCGGAATTTTTCTTTCACATGGAAATTGGAATCCCTTGTTTGAATCTGCCTACTTGTTCCTAGCTCTGAGCTCGGACTTGCTGATCTTAACTCACCGGTGTGGACCGTACGCATGCATTGCCCAATGGAATTTGGGTCAACGAAATGCAATATATCGACATCTCCATGTAGGGTTTCCTCTCCAGGCCTTCCACTGTTTTCCAGCGAATTTGGGCTGTCATTGTTGACCTCAAAAAGAGGTGAAAAACTCAAAGAATTGAAGGGGCTCATAGAATTAGGAGAATCAGCTGGGAAGCCATCACGAAACTCCAACCAACCATCTCCAGATAACAACTGATCCAACGAATCCAAATCAGCAGCCCCACCTGAGAGACTGTTTCTCGGTGACCTCTCGGGCTGAGGAACTGCTTCCATCACTGGTATCTCTTCAATTCCAATTAGAAAACCCTAGTGAAACCACAGCTGAAAAACTGCACCATGAGAAGATGCATCAAATAAGAGGGCGAAGTGCTTCAAAAATAATACACACATCAAAGAGAATCATTTAACTCACTGTTCCTTTCAGTCAAGTTTGCAGAGGCATCGACAAATCAAACCAAAACTTGGAAAAGGGGGGCAGATGTAGAACAAAAGCTAACCTTTGGCGGATTTACTCCGAAGTGCGGTTTTCTCTCTTTCCCCGTAGCCACAGGCCATGCAGCGGAAGACAAAGCGCAAAAGCAAACAAAAACCTGATCGCACAAATAAATCCCCGTAGACTGATGTGATTCAATCACCAAAGGGAAAAGGATCACCACGAACTGCTCCTCTTTCCCAGCCACAGACCAACTGCACTCAACTCCAAGGGAACTCGACGGAATCCCGATGGTTGACTGAATAGTCGAAGCCAATTTTGACGCCATCAAATTTGACTCTGGAGTTGAAATCTTTCTCGCCGCATTGCCCCATCAATCCAAGACGAACAGGACCGACGAAGGTTGTGGGTCGGAAAGGGAGAAACGAGGATGTGATTGGCGGTGTCATCGTCACCGCGATTGGTTAGTCGATCGACTGGATCCTGCACGGCATTTCGGTCACGACGTATTTAGTATTCGATCCTCACGACGCATTTATATGATTTTTTTTTTTTTGCTGTAACTGTTGAAGTCGTCGTTAATATTTTTAAGCGATGAATATCTTTAAAATTTCATAGAACTCTCATATAAAAACTAGGGACATTTTTATTTTTTTTCTACGTATTTATTTATTTTTCATTTGATCTTTTATAGTATAAAATACGATAATTTATCAAAGACGCACTTCAAATTTATAATTGTCTAAACACAGTTTCATATTTATCAAAGGATACATCTTATTTCTTTTTTACCCCTCCCGCCAAACGTGAATATCAAGCTGGTTGAAAAAAAAGCGGTGCTGAGAATTATATTCCCAGGAATACAGTGGTCCTGAGATTTGAATTTTCAGCACCACATACAATATCAAACTCGTCTAGAAAAAAAAATGACAATGAAAATTATATTCTCAGAAACAAAATGATCATGGAATTTAAATTTTCAAGAACATAGTGGTTCTGAGATTTAAATTCTCAACACCATATACAATATCAAATTGCCCTAGGAAAAATATGGTGTTGAGAATTTTATTCCCAGGAATACAGTGATGCTCGGATTTAAATTTTTAGTATCACGTACAATATCAACTGGCCGAAAAAAGATGTTGTTGAAAATTATATTCCTATGAACACAGTGGATCTGGGATTTAAATTTTCAACACCACCTTTTTTTCGACTAGCTTGATATTTACATTTGATGAGAGAGGTAAAAAAGGAATGAGGTGCGTTCTTTGATAAATATAAAACTATGAGACTGTATTTGAGCAATTCCAAACTTGAGGTGTATCATTTAATAAATTACCGTATAAAATATATATTGTATTCCAATGTAAAATGTGATATCGTTTATTTCAAATGTCGTTGAAGATCGATCGCACGATTATATGAAAAAAATAAATCATGATCGATCTTTGATTACAGCGTCACTAACATAGTGGAGGACAAATATCTTATTGACTTTTATTCATTGATATAAATTGGCACCGTGAGGAACTTTAAGTGAACAATATATATATATATATATATTTTGCATTCTCGTAATTTGAGAAACGAAAAATTAAAGTTGATGCAGTTATATTCTTATGAAATTGTATCTAGTTTGCTGATTAATTGTAAAGATGATTATTTATTAATAAATTTGAAGTATAGTTTACACATATTGATGCAGACCTTTAAAATTTTTATTTATATTAAAGTTTAAATTCTGATATTTTTTATATTTTAAAAAAGTATTTTATCATTGTAGTACACCTGTAAAATTTATTATATGATAAATATATCGAGATGGGATGTAACAAAGAAGATTAAGAAACAAAAAACTTGAAGACATTTTTTGAAATTAATTAAATAAATAAATTGAACACTAATGCACAAATTTAATTTTTCAATTTAATAAAGCCATTTTACGTATTTATGTTTGTTCGATAATAAATTAAAGGGATGACATGGTGATTAAAGTATGACGGTGTTTGTAGGAGTGATATGGATTGATTTCGGAGGAGGTCTAAAGTCCTTTGCTAGATTCAGATAACTCCTCTTGTGTCTTAGACACTACGTCAAGATCTCATAGGATCCTCTGTGATTTACCTCCCTCATATATACTCTCACAATGGTCGTGGGACAAATCGGTAGGGGATGCTAGATTGACAGTTCTAACCTTTTACATATAATAAAAATATATATATAATCCCCACGGAGGATGACGCGTTGGTTGGATCTAAAATTTCTCTTTGGCGTCAGATAACCCTCCTATACTCTGATCAATTATGTCAAAGTCAAAGACTCTCCGTAATTTATCTCTCTCACAATGACCATAGAACAGACCGATGGAGCTATTAGTACGTCAGTTATAATCTTTTGCGAGATAATAAAAAAATATACATAAAAATAAATAAATTCGAACTGATAGACTCGATTTATTAACATTTATGAATAGAATTATTCATTATATTGTATATTTTTTTTTATAAACTTAAATTATTTACAATATATTAAAAATAAAAAAAAAAACTTGACGTATTGGATAAATATTTAATTCGATTTATAAGAACAATAACATTATTAATTAAACTCGATAAAAAAAATTGGTGCTCGATAAAAATTTTAGTAAAAGACTTAAACAAACTCAATGAATTAATAGTTAATGCTCCTATTTGAAATCCTATCAGCAAAGATAAAAAAAAAAAAGAGGTGAAAAAAAAATACTCTCTCCCTATCCAAAATTAGTCTTAAAAAACAAATATAAAAGCCATTTTACTTCAATGCAAAGGAAAGGAGGAATGCTCCACCGCCTATACTATCACCATTTACTTCGAAGTGAAGACCGAATCGGACATTGTTTGCATCAAACTTTTAAAAGGTAAAATCATCTCCACTACAAACAAATATATTCCTTTCCCATGAATATGCTCATCATTAACCATTTACTTAACTAGGACTCAACTGGTTATTCCCTTTGGAATATTCCTCTCTTTATATTTGGGACAAATGCCAATTATCTTAAGAAAAGTCGGCTTAGTGCCTAAGGTGCTAGTTTTAATATTTTTGTTAAATCGATATTCATTGCTTCGTGCCGAATTCCACCGACCCCGCCGCATTGATTCCATCTCGCCCGTCCATTTCCGTCTCGGACGGCCATCAGAAGCATAGCGAGAAGAGTCCGCTCTGATATACTGATAGAGATGGAAACCGTGCGGACTCCTTCGACGTTCGACACGTAGTAGATAGCGACAACGCCGCCACGTCGAGAAGCTACTTGCTGTATCGCTTCTTGCAGGGGATCCTCGTTCTCACCTCGCACCGGACGTACGGCACGGGGGCGGGAAGCACGTGCAGCCGATTAATCGGATTTGTTCGCAATTTTATTTTTTTGAAAAAGAATTGAAAAATAGTTGATTCGTATTCAAAATTGAAAAATATATTGATAATTCTTTCAAATCGAAATTAAATATATAATATTTTATTCGATTATTTATGAATTATTATGAAATCAAATTCGAATCCAACTTTATTTATTCTTATAAATTTTAATTTTATCAATGAATCATTATCGAATCAAATTCGTATTCGATAATTTAAGAACTCTATAAATATCCCGGAACGTCGTGTCGCATTAGAAACCCAGCGCACCCGAGACATTGCTAAGTTTCACGAGTTGGCGGTTTTCCACCATCGTCTTCTGGTTTCTGATCGAGGTAAAGCTACTTCCTCCTCTTCTCTCGTCGCCCCTCTTCCTCCCTGCTAAAGTCGGTTTCGTGTGGTCTCCTTCCGCTGCTTTTTCCAGTCTGGCTGCATCGCGAGTTTAGTTCTGAGAGATGGTTCATCGCTACTTTTGTTTGTTTTTCATCTGTTTTCTTCTGATTTTGCTTGGGCTTACTGGTTTGGTTTTAGTGCGTTCGTTTGCCATTGTGCTTATTCATCCGGTTGTCTAGTGTAGGATGCGAGGAAGATATAATTTCTGTTAACGTTTTAGCGCACGCTACTGTAGATCTGCGATTCCAGTGCCGATGCTTGCAGATCTTTGGTTAATTGGTTGTATGTTGATTTTATTGTTTGTTACGAGGAAGAGAGAGAGAGAGAGAGCTCACTTTTTTGAGTTGGTTTTCAATCTACCTGTGTGGACACCTGCTTAAGCTTTCGTTTTCTGGTCTTCTTTTTGGCTTCGCTCTGCGAGTTATTTGTTTTTGGCACGGACAGGCAGACATTTTTTTTTGCATATTTGAAGTTATTTAGGAGCGTAATAACTTGTGCTACCTCGTTTACTTGTTTGCTAAATGTTGATCTTTAGTTGACTGTACATTGGATGTATTTGATTTTGATCTCTGTGCTCAGATTTATTATGTCAACGATGCCTGTCCAATGGCTTTTCCACAGTTCTTTTTTTTCCCTCGAATGCTTTGGTTGTGGTCGCACATGTATTAGAAAATATAACAGTCCGACTTGGTTAGATGTCTTCTGTCCTGCGTAACTTTATTAAATATTATATAGAACTTTGACTTATGATGTCGTACTACAAGTACACGATTGTAGTAATAAAAATACCATACTGAGTCACATACCGTTTAAATGCAAAAAGTAGATTATTCGGACAAAATCAATAATGAATTTAACAAAGAAAAAAAAAAGTGAACAATCAATTTAGAACAAATTGGGAAATTAGAGTTTGGAGTCTATCCTAAAATTTATGTTTCACCGTAATATCTATTGACATGATAGTTCCATTTTATAATGATATATGTTTTTGAAGGTGGTCTATCATAAAGTAATCAATGACCTCTTTCGAGGATACCGATGCATCTATCCAAACACAACTCCTACTTTCATAGTATTTCATACATAGAAGATTATATTTTGCTAAGGGAATCTGTTATGAGAACCTCACAATCTATCTAGACTTATTACTATTATTTATGAAGTCGATTTAAGATAGATATTTTACACTATGTGATAGTCAATAATACTCTCGAAAGATTTTGAACTACTTTCGTGATAGTCGTATCAGAGAACCATTAGTTGGAAGTCTCTTGTCATTAGAGCACCCATGATCTCTAGACTTCTATCCTTACTCGTGAGTAATTCCTCAAGTTCGGCTTTATGATTTTGGGATTAAGGTTCTCCTTTCAGTTCATTCTATAATCCCTAAATCATATGAATAGGTTATTAACACAAACACAATTAAACAAGGAACATAATAAAGCTAAATTTGGAATAAAATATCGATAGACAAGAAAAGTTAATAACAATTCATGATACAAAGGTTGGAATCCGCCAACCTAGCGACCCCTACCAGTCCGCTCCCGGACCATCGTAAGGGAGGTAAATCACGGTAGACTTTTGACCTTGAGACTAGTAACTAGTGCATAAGTTAATAACAATTCATGACAAATAAATAGAGGGTTATTCCCTCGTCCTAAGATTACAGGAAATTACTTTATAACAAGTGGATAAAATACAAAATAAGAATAAAGAATATTTGACAACCAGAAAAATAATAGAAAAAATAGAAGAACTCGGTATGTCAATGTCGTAGATGACTTCTTCGGCTTGGAGTAGCTCCTTCGATGGCTCTTCAATGATCTCTCAAGTCTCAAACTTTATTCTCTACGTGCCTCCTCGCTTTAGATGAGCCCTAACTGCTCTTTTATACAACCTTAAAATTTAGAAAATCAACGCATGACAGGGTGATCCATGGTCGTGGAAACCACCACGGGTTGACCGTGGATGAGGGTAACAAGGCAACGACGAGGTAGCGACCACTTCGGATAAGTATAATTGTTTTTTTTAGATGTTGGTAGTCAATAGGAATTAGAGGTGATGGAATCACATGGATTGCGATTCGCAATAGCCGATCAACTACACGATCGCGTTGTAGGATTGGGAACGTGATTGCACTGCGAGATCAGAAATGCAATCGCGATTGTGCTGCGGGATTGGAAATGCGATCAACGATTGCGATTGAAATCGCTGCGAGATTAGGAAATTAATAAAAATGTAATTTATAAAATTAATTAATATATAAATTATAATATAATTATAATTAAATAACTTATTAATTAAAATTATATATATATATATATATATATATATATATATATATATATATATATATATATATATATATATATATATATATATATAAAATATAATATAAATTAATTAAACTATAAAATTTAATTAAATAAATTATTAATTAATTTATATAATTATATAAATTTATATTTTTATTATTTTTATTTAAAATAAAAAATGGTATTTTAATTAAAATTCTAAATTCTAAATTCGAATTTATAATTTATTTAAATTAAATCTTAAATTCTTTTTTAAAAATTAATTAAAATTTAAAAAAAATAATTTTAGAATTTTATAAAAAAATATTTTAAGTGTAGAATTGAAATATACTTAACAATAAACAAATGAAGTTAAACGAATAATAAACATTTTAAATAATTAAATATCAATGTTTAAAAAATATTGAAATATTATCAGCATGAACAATATGGTATCGAAACTGTACCGTTCCAATCGCGGATGGAAACCTCAGGTCAAAATTTTAATTAATTGTAACATTTGTATTATTCTTGGTCCATATGATGTTGACTTTTGTAAAATTCTTAACATGCTTGTTCTGCATTTTTCTCATGGATTTAGCTTTCTTAGTTTTATCGACAAACAAGGAAGCTATAAGGAATTATTATGTGGTATTGCTCATACTTAGTATATATCTATTGTGGTGCTTGGTTTAGTTGGTTTCAAGTTCTTCCTAGTTTTTCTTTCTATCATTGCCATTTGAATTCCACCTATTTGTATAAAAGTAATCCAGCTTGTGGTCATTCGAGTTTTGTTTTTGGGAGAGTCACAGCTCTTTGTTTCAGCGAAATTTGTTTTTCGTTAACGGTTTCAATGTGGAACTACAATGATAGTTTCAATATTTCATGTTGAATAGGTATTCTTACTAGTAAAATTACTTGTTGCTGATTGTTATTCTTTGTTTTACTCATTTTAATTTTTGCATTCTTTTGCAGTTCCTAATATGGAGAGACAATGCAGTACTGATGCTTCTGGCACAGGTGAGAGTTCAGAATATCAGGAGGTAAGTGGTACTGCAGAGCGGGCAGGACCTCAACAACCTTCAGAACGGGGTCCTGCTCCACAACAGCAAGGCGCTGGTAGAGATAGAGGTTGGGTTGCTTCTGGTCCTCAGCAGACACAGCAAGGTGACCGAGGTCTTGGTGGGTATTACCAGGGGCGAGGCAGCCGCCCCCAACCTCATGATCTAGAGCAGCCTTTTACACCATCTCAGTACGAAGGCCAGGGTATGGCTGGGGGATGCATGTTTGCCCCCTCTGCTGCAGGTTCCTCTAGGCCACCGGTTCCCGAGCTACACCAAGCAACACAAGCTCCGTATCAGCCCATTCACCCTGGACCAGTGCAGGCAACTTCTGCACGACATTTGGAGATATCTCCTATTGAGATTGCAGAACCATTTCAACAGCTCTATGTGCAAGGTGGAACTCTTACTGGTGGCATGATCAAGTATGAATACATCATATAACCAGTACTTAATTAGAATGTTGGTTCTCTTTTCTAATGTACTTGGCTGAGCAAAGCATCTGACAAGTGATATATCCAGAGAGCTGCTAATTTCCTTCAAAAAGGCTACTGGACTAAAGCCTGAAAGGATTATATTTTACAGGTATGAATCTTTGGAAGTTAACTTATAATTACTTCTCTGTCTATGGTAACATAACGACATCTTTCAGGGATGGAGTGAGTGAGGGCCAATTCGATCAAGTTTTACTATATGAACTGGATGCGATCAGAAAAGTTTGTTTTCTCATTTGTCTATACAGATGTTCTTATTTCAGTCTTTTTATACTCATACTTGATTTGTGGTTTAGGCCTGTGCCTCTCTAGAAGCAAACTATCAACCTCCTGTGACTTTTGTGGTGGTCCAAAAACGTCATCATACTAAACTGTTTGCTAATAATCACAATGATCGCCACTCTGTTGATAATAGTGGAAACATATTGCCCGGTTAGTTTATTTGATAGCACTATTATGATTGAATTTTGTGGCATCATTTAACTTATCAGGACATTTTTGTTTTTGTATTTTGTTCAAAATTTGTTTTCACGTAGAGATTTATACCTTCAAATTTCAGGGACTGTTGTTGATTCTACTATCTGCCATCCAACAGAATTTGACTTCTACTTGTGCAGCCATGCTGGCATTAAAGTAACTCTTCTCATAACTATCACCTTTTTGTATGTTATACTTGATGCATAAAAGTATGCGAACCCATTTGACAATGAGGTTTCACCATCTATGCTTGTTTGAAGGGTACTAGCCGACCTACCCATTACCATGTTTTGTGGGATGATAATAAATTCACAGCAGATGAGCTGCAAACTCTGACATACAACCTCTTTTACACGTAATTATTCAACTTCAATTTCTCTAGTGGTATTTATAGTTTTATCTGTCCCTTTAGACCTAGTCTTGATGCTTCATAAATTTGCAGCTGTGCAAGGTGCACTCGTTCTGTATCTATAGGTATTTATTCTACCGTTTTGGTTTTTTTTTTAGAATGTTTATCTGAATTTTCACATCACATCATATGGCTTAGTTGTGTGTGTGTGTGGTTTTTTTTTTTTAACAGTGTCGCCCGCTTATTATGCTCATCTAGCAGCTTTCCGAGCTACATTTTACATGGAACGTGAGACATCAGACGGTAACTCTCTGGCAAGTGGAGCAGCTGCTGGGCGTGAAGCTCGCCGAGTGGTCCACGGGCAACTAGGGGTCCTGGTACTGCTGCTGTCAAACCTCTTCCAGCCTTGAAGGAGAACGTTAAGAGGACCATGTTCTTTTGCTAAACTCACTATCTCAGCTGGTCTATATATTTTGCCCAAGTTACTTATTTCTTGTACTATCATATTTAAGCTATATGCTTTTGCTTGGCTGATACTCGAAACTTTGGGAAGAATTGTATGCGTAAACATATAAGGCATACTCCTTGCCCGTCTCCAAGTGATGCTTTGTCCAATCATTTACATTTGGTGTGGTTTAATTATTTATGATTGTATGAGATATATATATACTGTCCTTTCCGACGTGATGGTATTAAGTGCACGCATGCAAAAATATATAATGCAATCTTGATTATCCTGACAATCCGGTCCTTGTCACAGTATATCCAGGCAATCCATGGACCGATCCCATGATACAACACTTTGGTGGCGTATATCTTCAAGGTGTTGCTGCGAATCACACTTCCTTTTCCTTCATCTGCAAAAGTTGATCACTTGTGGCATAAAGCTGGAAAGACGATGCAATTAAAGTGACCATTCGTATATGCGTCAAGAGTTCTTCTCGTATTAATTAGCTTAGTTAGTAAATATATAGAGATAATTGAATAGAGATTAATTTTTAAAGATTTTATCGCTTTGGACTATCGATGAATTTTCTTCTTTACTTGTCAATTGAATTTCTAATTTTCCTCTTCTATCGATAGGAACGGTCCGAAGAGACCATTAATATGACAGTTTTATATTTTTTGAAGGGACCATTAATATGACAATTTTATATTTTTTTGTTAAGAGTTCTCTGTTCAATCTTAGATTTACATTACAATGGTAGAGTGTTCAATTTGATTTTTAAATATTCACGATTTGATCTTTAATTATGATGAATTTATTGTAGGAGATCGATCGTGGAAGCGGTTGGCCGGCTAGAGGGGGGTGAATAGCCCTCTTTCGTTCGATGACGTAATTCGTTCGTTCTCGTGTGCTTGTCTACAATTGTCATTAATATACGCAGCGGAATAACAAAAGAAATAATAACAATATACAAGACACGACAATATACGTGGTTCGGAACCGAATGATTCCTACTCCACGGGGTGAGCTCAATGAGCTCGTGTTATGCGCACGACACTAACAACACTCCTTATCGACTACACGTCGGAGGTGGAGAAACCTCTCACAAGCTATTACAACAAGTAATATGAAATACAAGAAGAAATACAAAGACAATACAAAAGAGAACTTTTACACAATTGCTTTGATCGCTTTCTTGTTGCTTGCTTTTGCTTGCTCTTGAAGGTCTGAAATGCAACAGCAATTCCCCTCCAAAGTCACTTCAAAAGCCTTGGCGAAATCCTCCCACTTGAGCTCCATTTATAACCTGCATCAAGCTGATTTCGCACACATCAGTCGACTGATCGTGACCATCAGTCGACTGGTCCTGTAGCCGTTGTCTCACAACGGTCAGATCCACGTTGGTTAAGTTCCAACGGATCACACATCAGTCGACTGATGGCACCCATCGATCGGATCGTCCTCATCGATCAGTCGGGCGAAGCTCGACTCCATTCTCGCGTCTGCAGTGTTATCGATCGCTTCCTTAAGCGATCGATGTTATCAACGATCGCCCTCCAATGGAAGTCGACTGATCAGCCAGACTCTGTTTAGTCGAACACTGGTTGAACATCAAACTGTTTGAGCATCCGACAACCAGTCTTAGCCACTTGGCCAAGTCCACCTTATCCCTCATGGAGTTTCCCACCGAAGCTCTCTTCCCTCGGCCTACGTCCCTCGGATGTGTTGGTGCAATCGGCCCAGGTCACGATTGACCAGGACTCGAGCTTAGCTCGAGAGATGTTTTAATGTTAGACAAAAACATATGACAATGTAATTGTCATGGTAAAGTCCAAGTCATGGGTACTTAGCATGAAAAGTCCAAGCATGAGTCTTGGCAAATGGAAAGTCCAACATGGGTTGGCATTGGAAAGTTCAAGCATGGGTCTTAGCATGGAAAGTCCAACATGGGTTGGCAAGGGAAAGTCCAAGCTTGAGTCTTGGCATTTGAGAAATTCAAGGGGATTGATATTGGCGGCGTAAAGTCCAAGCGGAGTCTTGGCAGCATAAGTCCAATGATTGGCGGCGCAAAGTCCAAGCGGAGTCTTGGCAGCGTAAGTCCAATGTGCCTTGGCGATGTAGATATCGTTAGCATGACATAGCCGAGAGAAGCACCTGGAGGCTAGCGCGATAGATGAACAAGTCATGGATGACTTGGAGGGATCCGAGAGGCGTGAGGCTGATGGAGGTGACTAGAAGGCTTAGGTCTAGGCTAAGGGTGGTCTAGCAAGTATGGGGGAACCATACTTGGGCTAAAACCTTATGTTTGAGGTGTGTCAGTCGACTGGTGTCATGTGACGATCGGTGAGCGATCAACTAGGGTTTGATCATGCGGAAGTGGCCTAGCGATCGCGCGAGGTGGGCGATCGGTGATCACCGTGTGATCGGCCGATGCTCGGTGTTTGACCACGAATCGGAGTCTCACTCGCTCGCGCGGTGATGAGTGGAGGCTTGACCAGTCGACTGATGGTCATGATCAGTCGACTGATGAAGGATCCGTTGGACTTATCCAGCCTGGATCTAGCCGTTGTCTCACGACAACAGTGGCATCAGTCGACTGATGGTCCCGATCAGTCGACTGATCGTCTTTTTCCAGCACAGGTTGAAGCTATAAAAGGAGCTCGTGATGGAGGAAAAAGCAACGGTTTCTTAAGGGCTTTTGGGGCGATTTGCTGTTGCAAATCAGGGTCTCCAAGTTGATATCAAGCAACCAAGTGATCAAGCATTCAAAGAGCATTTATAAAGTATTTTCTTTACTTGTATTGCTTTGTATTTCATTGTATTTGCTTGTATTCATTTAGATTATTGTTGTAATCTATTGTACGAGGTTTCTCCATCTCCGACTTGTGTCGAGAAGGAGTAGTTGTGATTAGTGAGTGCATGTGCATCACTAGAGCTCTTTAGAGCTCGATCCGTGGAGTAGGAACCGTGCGGTTCCGAACCACATTATATCATTATATTTGCGTGTTGTTTATTTCGTTATTGCTTTCATTACTATTCTGCTGCGCGCTAACGAAATTGTAGAGACAAACGCGAACAATTTTCATCTATGACCATCATAAAATGCTATTCACCCCCCCTCTAGTGGCCTCAAATGTTCTACAATTAGTATCAGAGCCCGGGGCTCTTCTACGGACTAACCGCCGGGATCTAAAGAAGCTAGAGGGAAGACGATGGATCTTCAAGAAAGATGGGGCGATGACATAGCGACTCCACCCGCCTTTGACCGCGAAGATTTCGCGTATTGGAAAGGTAAGATGGAATATTTTCTAATATCGAATATAGAAAATTGGTTTGCCGTGATTATAGGTTTTGATGCTCCGAGAGGAGAGAACGGCGAAATCCTCAAAAAGAAGCGATGGATCGAGGAGCAACGGGAAAAATTCAAGACAACCGTCAAGGTAACAAAAATGTTGGTTAATTTGATATCTAACGACATTTTGTCTAGATTAGGAAGCTATAGAAATGCCAAGGAGTTGTGGAACAAGTTGGTCAAGTTCTACGACAATCCCGAATCGGTCCAAGAAGACTTGGAAGAGGAGGAGACCGAAGAGGAAGCTTCATCATTCTCACAAGAAAGTGAGGAGTCAACTTCCGGATCGGAGAAAGAAGAGGTGGAAGAAGTGGAAGAAGTATCCACTTCTAGGATTGAGAAGGAGAGATCCTCAACACTGGAGCAACAAGAAGAACCATCTACATCCGGTAGAGAGGAAGAGCAAGCTCAAGAATCCACTCCGACCACCACAACTAACCTAGGTAACTCAAACACTCTAATTTCAAATAAAATTCATATACTGTGTTTTGAGTGTAGGGAGTATGAGCACTATAAGAGCAAGTGTCCAAAGAAGATTAGGAAAGCTCCACCGACACCAAAAGTCAAGGATGCTGGTTCCCCAACATCTAAAGGCAAGGAGCACATCATATGCTTCAAGTGCAACTCAAAGGGGCATTACCGGAGTCAATGCTCTAGGGGGAAGAAGAAGGGACAAGATGGAGCATCACAAGTAGGGGGAGCCTCTAGGGCAAACCCTAAGGTATATCTAAACAATGCTCCTTCTAATTTAAATGTTAAAAAACATGCTAGGAATTTTAATTCTCTTGCAATTCATTATGAAAAGCATGCTAATAGGAATAAATATTTGTGTTTAGAAGCTAAAAGTGTCCATTTAGGAAATAAGGAGAAATTTGAGACTAATGTCCCTAGAAAAACCATACCTAGGGAATCTATTAGGAAAATGCAAGAGCACCTAGGTTTTAACCCCAAATGGACTAGACATATGCCTAGAAAGAACCATGCCCAAGGTATAAATCAAAATTCTAAAATTGGGCAATTAGAATTAGAGAACCAAGTCTTGAGGTCAAGGCTTGAAAAGATGGAGAAGACCCTCAAAATTATGTAAAATCAAATGCAAGGGTCAATTAGTCAAACTCCTAGGTCAAAAACTCAAAGTCAACACCTAGGACCTAAGAGTCAAAAGTCAACCAAGAGTAAGCAAGGTTTGGGTCACAAACTTAAGCTTAAGGTGGCTTACCATAGTGTTCCATTTGACTATGGAACACAAACTAGGTCTAGGAAGACCAAGATTACTAGGGAAGTTATCCCTAAGAGTAACCAAAGATTGTGCATAGTGGCTAGGGTTTCTAGGAAACCTAGGGTGGTCACTAAGAAGGTTATTAGGGAGGCAATCCCTAAGGTTAACCTAAGCAAGACCAAAATAATCAAGGCTAACAAACTTAGGAGGGTTATTAGGAAGGTATCTAGGGAGGTTATCCCTAAGGAATACCTAATTAACCCTAGGAGCTCAAATCGGTTTTGGGTTCCTAAGAGCGTGATTGATTCACGCTAGATTGGGTTAGAGTGTGTCAACCTTAAATGGATGGGTAGTTAACCTAACCATGGCAAAGGTGACACTTTAGGTTATTTTCAAGGTTATGGTTACCTTGGAAATATATTTGAGCGTTAATCCTAAAAGATGTTAGGATGTGCCAATACTATTTGAGAAGTTTGATAAAATGATCAAATTGGCACAACTTAGGTTTAGAGGGTTGTGTGTCATTTTGGGGTTTTGGCACATTTGGGAGAATTTAGGTTAAAATGGCAAAATGAACTTAATCCCAACAAATGACAATTAATATCAAAATTTAGGTATTACTATACCTATATATTTTATATGTCATGCTTTGATTGTCATATGTCATGTCATGACATCATGTTTATTTTTAATCATTCTATATGTCATGTTCATGTTTAGGATTTAGGTTAAATGTCATGTGTTTTTAGATTTCATATTATGTCATGACATCATGATTATGAGCATATGCTTATTTATATCATCAATAATGTCATAATCATTCATGTATTTGATTAAAATTGAGTTAAGGACAATAGCATGACTTGGAGTCCCATTTATAAGAGAATCAAGTAGAGTTGTCTTAGAAAAATACATGAAACCCTAGTTTAGGGAGAACAAAACCCTCATCTCACATCACATTTACATGTATGTATATTTATACACCCTAGATACATGTGAGATGATAGGATATGAGTTGAGTTCAAGGTGCATAGTTTTTGCATCTAGATGGACTATAACTTATCTAATTTCATTAGTGGATCATTGGAAAAGTTTGTGTACAAGTCATGTACATTAGCCCAAGGAATATGATCTAATATAGGTTTTTAAAAATACTTTAAAATCAATTTAGAAAACCTTTGTGAAGTCTATCTTTTGATAGCAATCACCATTGATGAGATTAATACAAAGTGAGCTAAAACATTGAAGTTTTTCTTCACTTTTGAATTTTGTATCAATTTCGATATTTTATGGGTAAAATAATTTTCAAATATTTTTCACCCATTGTATTGACTATAAGTAATATACGTATCAAATTTCATAATTTTTCGATATACGTAAAAATTACTTATGATTTTCTAAAATTCATTTCTGATAATTAAAAATCGGATTTTTAAGTTATCAGTCGACTGCTCATAGTGGCAGTCGACTGATGTGGGTGTCAGTCGACTGATTTCTGAATCACTCGATTGCTTGTCTGATTTCGGGATAAACAAGCTTGTTTAACCCAATTTCAGCTATGGTTAAGGTCCCTAATCGCTCCTAGCCCTAGGATATACTTTATGAAGCATTATAAAGGGTGAAAATCCATTGGATATGGATTTGGAAAGTTATTTAGGGTTTGTATCAAATTTAAGATGGGGGAGTTCATGTTTGAACTTTTAACCTTATTTTTTATGGTTTAGAGTTCCTATTGGCTTAGGGACTTCCCAAGGACATTATTGGTGCAATGGTCAAGGGGGAGCAAGCCTTTAGGGGGAGTTATCCATTATGGGATGATGGATGTGTTTCTCCTCTTGAAGGGGGAGAAGTTATTGGAAAAGTATCATCAATTGGAAAAATTGATGGGTTTTTGAGAGACCCAATTTGAAAATTGGGAGAGTGGATAGGATTGTCTCTCTTGAGTGATATGAGACTTATTACTAGGAAGATGGTAGGCATCCTAGGTATTTTTGGACCAAGGGGAGATTGTAAGATCTCATTGGGACATGAGACATTGACCTCCTTGGAGAGATAATCTTTTTGATATTAGTCAAAAAGGGGAAGAATATTTTGGAGAAAGTGAGATTACCAATTTGGGATAATTGGTAAAGAGTTTTTGAGTTAGATGTTCTAACTCAATGGTTTGTTTGGTTTTTGTCAAACATCAAAAAGGGAGAGATTGTTGGTGCAATCGGCCCAGGTCACGATTGACCAGGACTCGAGCTTAGCTCGAGAGATGTTTTGATGTTAGACAAAAACATATGACAATGTAATTGTCATGGTAAAGTCCAAGTCATGGGTATTTGGCATAAAAAGTCATGGGTACTTGGCAAATGGAAAGTCCAACATTGGTTGGCAATGGAAAGTCCAAGCATGGGTCTTGGCATGGAAAGTCCAACATGGGTTGGCAAGGGAAAGTCCAAGCTTGAGTCTTGCCATTTGAGAAGTCCAAGGGGATTGATATTGGCGGCGTAAAGTCCAAGCGGAGTCTTGACAGCATAAGTCCAATGATTGGCGGCGTAAAGTCCAAGCGGAGTCTTGGCGGTATAAGTCCAATGTGCCTTGACGGTGTAGACACCGTTAGCATGACATAGCCGAGGGAAGCACCTGGAGGCTAGCGTGATGGATGAACAAGTCATGGATGACTTGGAGGGATCCGAGAGACGTGAGACTGATGGAGGTGGCTAGAAGGCTTAGGTCTAGGCTAAGGGTGGTCTAGCAAGTATGGGGGAACCATACTTGGGCTAAAACCTCATGTTTGAGGTGTGTCGGTCCGATCGGTGTCATGTGGCCGACCGGATCGAGTCAACTAGGGTTTGATCAGGGAAGTGGCCTAGGACCGCCGAGGTGGGCAATGATCGATGAGCCGATCGGATCGATCGTGTGATCACCGACCGATGCTCGATGTTTCGCCACGAGAATGGAGTCTCACTCATCACGTCGGCCATCAAGTGGAGGCTTGACTAGTCGACTGATGGTCATGATCAGTCGACTGATGAAGGATCCGTTGGACTTATCCAGCCTGGATCTAGCCGTTGTCTCATGACAACAGTGACATAGTCGACTGATGGTCCCGATCAGTCGACTGATCGTCTTTTTCCAGCACAGGTTGAAGTTATAAAAGGAGCTCATGATGGAGGAAAAAGCAACGGTTTCTTGAGGGCTTTTGGGGCGATTTGCTGTTGCAAATCAGCGTCTCCAAGTTGATATCAAGCAACCAAGTGATCAAGCATTCAAAGAGCATTTGTAAAGTGTTTTCTTTACTTGTATTACTTTGTATTTCATTGTATTTGCTTGTATTCATTTAGATTATTGTTGTAATCTATTGTACGAGGTTTCTCCGTCTCCGACTTGTGTCGAGAAGGAGTAGTTGTGATTAGTGAGTGCATGTGCATCACTAGAGCTCTTTAGAGCTCGATCCGTGGAGTAAGAACCGTGCAATTTTGAACCACATTATATCATTGTGTTTGAGTGTTGTTTATTTCGTTATTGCTTTCATTACTATTCCTCTGCGCGCTAACGAAATTGTAGAGACGAACGCGAACGATTTTCATCTACGACCATCACAAAACGCTATTCACCCCCCCTCTAGCGGCCTCAAATCTTTTACAGGATGCGCCAAGCGCACGGCTTCGCAACGCCATCCTTCGTATCTCATGCCCTCGAAGTATGCTTTCCTTTGGTCTCACTCCATTTGCTCCCCGTCCGGCGGTCCCTCGGATGCACTAAGCGCACGGCTTCGCAATGTCATCCTTCACCGACTCAAGGACCCCCGAGCCTAGTGAACTTACCAAGTCCTCAAGACTTCCCACATGCACCAAGCGCATGACTTCGCAATGCATTTCTCACCAAGCACCAAGCGCACGACTTCACAATGCTTTGGACTTTTCCACACCAAGCTCCATGCTTAGATTTTCCATGCCAACTTCATGTTGGACTTTCCCATGACAATCTCATGTCATGAGTTTTGTCTATCATCAAAATACTATCAAGGTACTTGCTCGAGTCAAACTCGAGTCAACCTGGGCCGATTGCATTAATATTTATAAGATTTTTTTAAGATGGAATGACAAATCAAAGAAATTAAAATCCACATGAATATTTTTTGATTTATCTCTTTTTTTCACGTGTAAAAGATAATCATAGAGATTTTTAATGTGACCCTTCTATTTTTTTGTTGTTGTTGTTAAGAGTTCTCTTTAGCTTAATTGATAGTTCATGGAGACCTCTATATTTCATTTTGTTGATTAGAGCAATGTAAATGTTACTATCTATAGATAGAAGTTGATTCTCAGTATAAGATATAAAATTCTCATATGAGCTTAGAAGTCTTCATTGTTCTGACCAACCGGTCAAAGGGGGCTATGAACATAGCCCCCCATGATTCTCTTCACAATCATCGAAGAATCAACAGTGAGAAATATTGGAACGAGCATAATCACATTTTGCTACATACTAGTTTTTGAGGTGAGTACAAAAGGTTGACTACAAGTTGTAAGTAGGGTCGTAAATGAACCAAGCGTTCATGAACAAGCTTGGTGTTCAGCTTGATAAAAGTTCGTTTACGTTTGTTCAATAAATATCAAAGTCAATTAATAAACAAGTTTGAACAACTTGATAAATTAAATAAATAAGCTTGAACATATATGTGTTTGACTTGTTAATGTTTGTGAACAAACTCATTTAAAAATTATTTATGAACTTATTTATATTCATTTATAAACAAGGATTAAAATATTAAAAGTTTAAAATAAATAAATAAGTTTGACTTAAGAGCTTGATAACATTTAAATAAACCAAATTTAAACAAGTTTAAATCAAGTTTGATTCAACCTTGAATCGAGCTTGATTAGAAGCTTGATACCCAATAAACAAATCAAACTCAATTCAAGTTTAAGTCAAGCTCAATTTAAGCTTAAGTCAAACTCAATCTCTAAAAAAAAGAAACCAAGTCAAACTTGAACAAGTTTTTTTAATAGCTTAGTTAATTTTAAACTTGGCTTGACTTAACTTGATTATCTTATCAAATAAATTTGAATACTATAAAATTTAATTTGACTTAGCTCGTTTATAATCCTAGTTATAAGAGCCAATCGGTCTCCTCTTTTCATAGGCATCAATATCCCCATGAGTCTCTCCTTGATATGTGATCTAGTCTCCGTAGGAATCCATTATATTGTATAATTTTTTAATATTTATTTATAAACTTAAAGTATTTATAATATATTAAAAAGTAAAAAATAAAATTCATGTATTAGATAAATATTTAATATAATTTATAAGGACAATAACATTATTAATTGAACTCGATAAAAAGTTTTATTAAAAAACTTAAACAAACTCAACAAGTAAATAAAATATAATCGAACATAATTAAACATTAACGCTCCTCCTATTCGAAATACTATCAGCAAAGATAAAAAAGAATGAAAAATAAAATACACTTTACTCACCTCTCTCAATTCAACCTTTTCCTCCTCCTCTAAGAATGCTACTGTATATTAAAATTAAATTAACTATGATTAAGAAAAACAATGTCTAATTTGTCATATTGCTAATTATAAGACATGGATGTTCATGAGTGTTTACCGTTAGAAATTATTCTTGTGCAGGATATTATAAGATGAGTTTGGAGACTTAATGGACATTGCTTGCTAGATCTTGCGTCGGCCTTACATGCATGTTTATAAGACGTCAAACTTTTAAAAGGTAAAATCATCCCCACTACAAGTAAATATATTCCTTTCGCATGGATATGCGCATCATTAACCATTTACTTAGGTCTCTACTGGATATTCCATTTGGAATATTCCTCTTTATATTTGGGACAAATAAATGTCAATTATCTTAAGAAAAATTGATGCGGCATCTCATTTGAGTGCGAGAATAAAAATAAAAATGTGTTTGATAGTAAATTAAATGAAAATAAATTTAGTTATTTTAATAATATTATTTAATTTATAAGTTGAGAATGAGGACGAAGATGATGTGAATATCATCGTCGACGGGTGATGGTACCATCGATCGTCATCGATGACCGCTGTCGATGATCGTCGTTGTCAGTCGCTGTCAGCGATCGTCACCGGACGTCGAACGTTGAATATCGGACGCCAGCGCCGTCGATGGTAGTCGATCGCCATCGACGATCGTCATCGACATTGCAGTCTGTCGTCGGCGATCGACCGCCGACGACACTGTCGACGATCGACGACGAACGATCGACGGTTGACGACGAACGATCGACGGTCGACGACGATTGACGAATGACGATGGACGAGTGACAAACGGGCGATGGAACGATCAGCGAGCGACGACGGATCGATAGGAATGAAACCAATTTGTTAATTTCCAATTAATTAAAATTATTCTTATTTTCATTTTCATTCCTGTCGCTTCATACTTATCAGCCAAGCACCACCTCAGTGATGTGGTTTTTTTTTTCCTTTCGGTACGATTCATTTTCTAGAATAATACAGATGCGAATATAAATTGATTTTCAATATAGAATTTAAAATAAGCATTTAGATTTAAAAAATTTTCACTATCAAAAAGTATAATTTTTTTATGATTTGAGAAATACGGAACGAACATAATCACTTTTTATTGATATAAATTTAATTTTAATATTTTTTAAAAATCAATATTCATCGCTACGTGCCGCGTCCCATCTATCCCGCCGCTTTGATTCCATCTCTGTCTCCGCCCATCAGAAGCATCCGAGATGGAAGAGTCCGGCCCTGTACGGACTCCCTCCAAGTTCGACACGTAGGCGGGCAGTGGGAACGCCGCCACGTCGAGGCGCTGCCTGCTGCGCCGCTTCTTGCAGCGGATCCTCATCCTCGCATCCCGGCGGACGCACGGCGTGGCCAATGATACGTCGTCCGGGATGTGGCGGGGAAGCGCGTGGGCTGGCCCAGCCTGTTGCCGCCCCCCAATCCCTCCGCCGACGGACACCCGGCCTTAAAAGAAAATAAACTCATTTGTTTTATGAAAGAAATGCTTTTAATATATTTTTTTCTCTAAAGATTTATTTTAAAATTTTAAACAGTTTTCCGAGATCTATTCAGTTTTTTATTCTAAAATAAAAACATATCTTTACCAAAAAAAATTACAATTAGATAACTAAATCCTCCTGTTAATAAAGATAGGACACGACCATGCCACATCTCCGTAGTTTTTGAAAGATTTTTCTGAAAATTTTTTGAGTTAATTCTTACTTTAATTATAGGATAACTATAGTAATTATAGTAATTAGTAAGATAAATTTCGCTTGAGCCTCCTAAGATGTCCTAATTAAAATCTCTATAAATAGATTCTTTAATAATCTTTGTAGATATGAATTTCTTTTAGATTTTCCTTGGTAGTCGTCTCTCTCTTCTTCTCTTGTCTCCACCGATTGGTTAGTACCAATCGAAGACAAAGATTTGCTATTTTAGTAGTTGTCTTAAGTGATCCCGAAATGGATATTGATAGAGTCAAGACCCGTTGGTCTTACTTGTGATTTCGACATATTCGAAATAATCTCAAAGATATAACTTCTTTTTTTTTTGTGTTTATATGTGATTATGTCAAAGTAAATTTTTCTGGCTACTTCGTCTGAGATATAATAAAAATTATTTTATTCGCTTTATTCTGCTGCGCATGATCTCGATCAATTCGATTATATATAATTTTTTTATCGATCACCTGTACAATTGGATTTGACCGACAATCCAATGTTACAAGAGATTCAAGGGTTGTTAGCATGCTATGCATATGTAGTATATGAGAATCGAATTCTTATTGCAGGGATGATGTTGTTCTATTGTTATCAATGATATAAAAGATTGAAATTTATCAACCTAGCGGCCCCTATTAGTCTGCCCCCAGACCATCATAAGAGAGGTAAATCACGGTAGATTTTTAGCCCTTAAGACTAATAACTAACACATGAAGGGACATCATCCTCACATTTACGAGGAATTGATCCGTTGTCTTATGATATAATAATTATATGTGTTAGTTACTAGGACTTTCCCGTAGAATTGTTATCAATGAACTTTGTTCGAGAGGTAAAAAAAAAATTATATATATATATATATATAAAATCTATCTTGAGTGCACACTATAAGCGTCCAAAAGATTATGTAATTTAAAAAAATATATATTTGTCACTGGAATAAATTCAGAAAAGTGCAATTAAACAATTTAGCATCATCAATTATTGCAACACCGTTTGAAAACATATTTTTACATGCAAATATTACAGAGTTCTAGAGAAAAATCATTCGTATGGCAATACACATGCTTCAATGTACAGCTTGGATTGCGCTGTCTTTATACTGGGAGAATAGACGTCTCTTTCATCCAATTTTTTTTTCTCGAACTACTTTTTTTTTTTCAATTTTTTATTTTTTTTACATTGTCGAAATATTTCTTTCTTTTCTTTTTTTTTCAAGCCTTTTTGTTAGAAGAAATCAGCGTAGTTTATTCAGTTGATTTATTGTTCTGTGCATTTCTGTTTGTGCTTCGAGTTCGTTGAGCTCAGAAATTGAGTATGGTGGCGTAGGAGGGAGAGCAAAGCTCCACCATCCATGGACTCCTCAACTGAGTCAAGAACGGGTCCTGCAGCCACTCCAGTCCGTTGGGCTTCGGCACCTCCAGCTCCGGCAGACTCGGCTTCCGACTCGCCGGCGTGGAAGCTGCGTCCACCTCCTCCTCTTCGTCCACCAGCACCACCGGCGAGGCCACCACCGCCACTGCCTCTTCCGCCGCCTCCCTGCTTCCCATCACGATCACGTCTTCCAGGAACTCCATAGACTTCAGCTGGAAGCTCTCGTCGATTGACCAATCCGGCCAGGACTCGGTTACCGACTCGCAATTGTGCGACGGCGACAGTACCGTCGGCGCCACCTCCATCGCCGCCGCCCGCTGCTCCAGCTCCTTCATCGACGTCGCCTTCCTATATATCTTGCACAAAACTATGTCCTCCTGATCATCACATTCACAAACCAAGTTGGAGAGATCGATCAGCCCACACACTCATGATTAAGCCCCCTCCCGACGGTCAGTACCGTTAACGTGCCAAACCTTGGGCGGCGGATTGACGGAGTTGTTGGCCGTCGGGTCGGGGAGTCGGTACTCGTTCATGACCCAGTCAGTCTTGGTGCCGCGAGGCGCCCGACCCTCGTAGTAGACCAGCGTCTTCTTGAGTCCGATGAGCCGCTTCGGGTCGGCAGCGCTGCGGACCGGCCGGTCACTCCCGGTGGCCTTCCAAAACCCCCTCTCCGTCGTCCTGCTCGGCCGGCCGCCGCCGTTGGCCTGCTTCCGGTCTCTCGGCACGTAGAAGTACCATTCCTTCTCCCCTATCTTGGCCAACCCTGCGCGCATGCATCCGATCCACAAATTAATCCTCTCTCATTCTCTCGACCTCGACGATCGATGTACTAATCGAAGAATTTTCAATTACCGGGGAGCTCCCAAGGATCATAGCGATAGAGATGAATGGTGGTGATGATCTCGAGCTGGAGTTTCTTGCCCTGCACCACGCCCTTCAAGTAGAAGTCCAGCAGCTCCTCTTCTGTGGGATGGAATCGGAAGCCCGGAAGATGGAGCTCCATGGCTAGCTAGCTAGCTACCTAGCTGCTGACTTCGATCGATCGATCGATCGATCGACACTGATGCTATGCTCTGCCTCCTCCTCGATGCTTCATCGGCGTTCGCTCATATACTCGACTGCCTCACGCGTACGGAAAGCGACGGGATGGAATTTTGCGAATCTAAATAAAGTAGAATTGTTAATAACAAGGTCGCGAATTGGACTGGCGATAGCGATCCAGCATTCCAGTTTTTACCTGATGCGAAATCGATCGAGTGAGTTGGTGTCTTTTCTGCTGGCCATGGCTTCCTTCGGGGCGATTGGAAATGCTACCGGTTGCTGTCTAAAGCGAAACATATGGTATAAAAACAGGGCCGCCGACTAGATTTTGCTAATAATTAAGTGGGTTTGACCGTTAAGTTCTATGGTTTATTTGTTTAATTAATCGGATAACAAATAATGTAGGGATTAAGCCTGCTCCCTGGTCATATTAATAATCTCTAGCTCGTGTTGGAGGGATTGTTGGAGACTCAACGTGTACTTATTTAAAATAAATATAAATTTTTATGGAGCGTTTAGTTCGTAGAATTTTTTTTATTTTTTTATTTTTATTTTTTTTTTCTCTAGAAAATAGAAAACGATTTTTTTTATATATTTTTTAGTTTTTCAAAAAAAACACTTTTTTATTTTCTGAAAACGAAAATGAAAATAAAAAAATGATTTTTGTTTGTGTTTTTTAATTTTTCAAAAAATACTATTTTATTTTTAAAAAAATAAAAATGAAAAACTTCAAGCAAATATATTTTTTCATTTTCTTAGAAAATGAAAATAAAAAATAAAAAAAATTCTGCGAATCAAATACTCCCTTACGTTCTTCTACATCACTATTTGTTCTAAGTAATCCTTTCTAGCGCATCAAATGAAGGAATGCAGCTGGATCACATATTTTGTGGGAGTTTTGATATCTTGAGCGTCTGTTTTTGTACACTCCATGTGTGACGAAGGAAAATGCATAGTAATCTCGCCCGATGCTCACTCGAATTCGTCGACGGAAAGTCGATTTCCGACCGAATCACGGTCGGATTCTGACCGGATTCCGGCCGGCCGCCGACGAATTGGAGCGAATGGCGGGCGAAGTGCGCAAAAGAGAAAACACTGTATATTTTTTATTTACTGTGCAATTATGATCGATCGGACGACGAAAAAATCGTTATGCACGAGTCACACAGGAAACGATGCTCAGAATATCAAACTCATATTTTGTGGTACGCGTTTTAAGATGTTCATGGGGGCAAATTTGCTGTATCAACTTAGCATAACGTTCACCCGACTTCTACAATACATTGTAAAAGGAGATCGATCATGATACCGAGTGGATTCGGAGGCATATAAGAAATCCCAAGGAGTTGACTTTTACTCGTTGCAATTTTACGATGTTCTTGATGCTATTGAGCCAAAATTAGAAATTTTAATTACTTTGAATAATGAAACATATAAAAAAAAATTAAGATTATCCTTGAAACGTGCTTTTAATGTCAGATCTATATTCCAAACTTCCTAACCTTCTTTGATGTTCTCTCACAATTAAACTCTAGACACATCATATATATTAGACTAAATATAATTATTTCATAGAATAATTAAATTCTTACAGTAGTTGAGTCGATCAAATCATATCATATTCAAAAATATCATGATAATTTCTTTTTTTTTTTTTAATCATGGATAAAAACTTGATAATTACTCGTCCTCGATCAAGTATCTTACCGTGCATACAATACATATGCATGCAAATATTAGTTCGACCTATTTCATTTTCTACTACAATTTTGATAAATTATAACTCTTAAAATTTATTGAATTTCACTCGAGCCACTAAAAAGAACTGATTGGATCCAATTAGATCGACCTCTAATAAATTAATTTTGACTCGATCAATTCTTAACCAATCAAAATAATTTATTGATCTCATTCTATCCACTCTGAATCCAATTAAAATTACTAAAATTTAGAATAAATATAGCCTCCGATTGATTAATCGATCTAACATATTTTGTATGCACGATAACATGAATGGAGCTTGAGGCTTATTCGGGCACACGATAATACCTCTAAAAGCGAGGATGCTCATTTTCATGGCGAGGGTATGTTTATTTTGTCTACTTCAGCCCTACCCATCTCACCCTTCAAATTAGAATATTGGGTTTTGAAATTGTAACATCTAGTTCGAGTACGACGAGTATATTGATCAAGTATGAACGGAGATGATACGTTGATAAGTACGATATAGAATATATACAAAGAGCGAGATTCAATCTTCGTATCAGCGAACTGTTTAATTAATGTCCGTGCTTAGAACTGTCAAGTTGGATTGGGCCCGTCGGATTGACTCATCCCGTCAAATAATTTAAGCGGATTTGATTGAAATTTTATCAACTCATCATTTTGACGGGCCTAAATAGATGAACCCATGGGAGTCATGGGTCTAGACCGATCGACCCACAGTGGGCTCGAGTTGGCCCACTGAGCGTCGCCTCCTGTGCGCGATGATTTTTTCACCCTCTGATCAATCGCAATTGCACAGTAAATAAAAAATACACAGTATTTTTTCTGCCATGATGTCACTCGTTCACAGCTCGGATTCCGACTACGATCCGACTGACACCGGAGTCCGACTGGATCGTGACCGTTTTCGACCGCGATTCTATTGAAATCCGGTCATGATCCGGTCGGAATCCGGCCTTCCGTCGGCGAATTTGAGTGGACGTCGGGCGTGATTCCGGTATATTTTTCATTCGTCGTGCACAAATGCACAATAACAGACGCTTAGGATACCAAAATATATACTGACCAAACATCACCTTCCTAGATTCATCCAAGATATCGTTGCCGTATTGAGTGAGATTTCATAGCATTACAAATCTATCAGTCGCTCTCGTTGACTGCGCCTAACATGATCTGGAGTCATGAACATGAACAGCCGCTCATCACGGGTAGCTAAATCCCAAGTACAGTTCGCTGTGTGATAATTATTTACTTCCTCTGGACTTTATACTCGCCTTCTGCTTTTGAAGAACTAAAAGACTTCACGGTCAGTCATACACCCTGTTTTACTTCCTAAACATGTATAATGACAGAGTAATCTGTTTCTACAAGAGTTCAGAAACAATGAAGGTGTAGAACATTTTCCGACAGTTTGTGCAAACTATGAAGGAGATATAGAATTAGAGACTGAAGATTTTAGCACTTCTTCCACTTGCAATCTGGTCACGGAGACTTGCAGTTGCAGAGCTGATGAGCGACTCGTTTCTTGTGAGTGCATGTCGAGTTGGGTCATGTCATACTGATCGATACCTATCAGTTCAGTTGATCGTTGGCTGCTCTCCGAGTCGGAGTAAGGAACCACTATCCACAGGTTTCACAATACCTTTGGCAAAATTCAAGTGGTGTCTGCTTAATAATCCATCTCTGACATTTCATGTGTATATAAAGAAATGAAGTTTCTCCTGTATTGGAACTTCATAATTTACATATATATATATATATATATAAACTTACTGCTGCTTTAAGAGGATCCTGAGAGCTGGTAAGACTGGTTATGTCATTGTGATGCAACCTTCAACACAGCAGCATTCAGCTGCACGAAGAGATGATTTCTAAGACTGAAGCCAGAGAATGCATTGCATACAAGTTGCAAGACGGAAATTTGCAGTGCAAATAAGATAGGAGTATTTAGAATTTATCTTCTGAACTCACTCAAGTGGCTAAAGAAAGCACATCAATTGATGATTTAATATGGAGATAGAGATCCTACTGTTTACCGAGTATCTCTATCTCCATAGAATCTATAGTCTAAGCTCTACGTTGTAACTATTTAAGTGGCTGTGATGCTTTCTGATGAAGATTTAAAAAAAAAAAAAATTACTCCTGAAATGCACAAGAAAATAAAATAAAATCTTTAGAATGTTCAAAAGACAGATGATCCTCTGAACTCAATCCATTCTAATTAAATAAAACGTAGATTAACTTTATTATATCCCGTTCCATATTATTTCAGAAACAGTGTCATTAAATAGTTGGTTATAGAGTAGCACATAATTTAACCTCCAAATGTACAGAGCTAAGGAAAATACATGACCAAATATCCATCAGGCACTAGACTATAGTAGTGCTAGCATAAAATATGAATTAAAAAAAAAAAGGAGAGAAGAATTTTAATTTATAAAAATAAAGCAAAATCTGTGCTACTCTAGTGCAAAGGGACTACCTTGGCCTTTCTAACAAAAATAAGCAATTCAGCATGCTTCTGTCAGTGACTACATCAGATTCTAAACAATCATGTGCTTATCCAGATTTCACGTCTATGTCGTAAGACCTTGAGAGTTCATACTCCATTTCATCTGCTATCATGCTGTCTAATTAGAACAGATAACTGCAGTAAATCACAACTCAATTTCTCATAGGACCAATATTGTTAAAGACACTGTTTCTTCACACCGACAGCATAGCAAGGTTGATGAACCGATTAGCTTATGGACCAAGCAGAGGCAAAGGTGATCCACGTTTGCACATACATAATTATCTCTTTCCCTGAGTATCAGTTGCTTGTTACTATGCAGTGCTAACTGATAATCATAATGAAAATTATCTGGGAGCTCAGTAGTAAGTGAAGTTGAAGCTACAGTGGCTAAGCAAATGCTCCTGTATTGTGCTGTTCCAAGCTCATTGTGATGCAGAAATGACAGCAGTAACGGTGGCAACAAATGCTTGCATTTAATTAATCAGAGAAGCATGAAAAGTACAGACTGCAGTGAAGAGGTGGAGCAGAGTTTGTGGTATGTGTTACTTTGCATAAGTTGTTGTACAATTACATAATGATTGAAAAGGTGATTTGGACCAGTGGTAGACTGCTACTAGAATTCCTTAAGAGTAGATCCAACACAGATATGGATCTAAGTTTTTGGCACAGTTGTTTCTCAATTTTTTACACATTCAATGGGGATGTCGATATCAAACTTGGAGGATCAATGTCAGAATATCAATGAGGATGTTGATATCAAACTCAAAGGATCGGTGTTGGAATATCAGGTGTCTGACATACACATGGAGATTCGAATATTTCGGAACTAGCAGCAAATTACCTAGTCTACTTTCAAATACCAAAACTTAAACCAACTATCATCATATAACATCCTACTTTCCAGTATAGCGGTTCGCAAACCATTTTCCTGTTGTTTGGTCCTTCCATTGTGGTTATTCAAAACTACTCGGACCTTGCAGGCTACACTATCTAGAGTGATATGTTCACGACATGGATCCCATACATGATTGTGAATCATTGAAATCTCCATCCACGAAGGCCACGCCAAGTTTTCTGTCAATGTTTTATGATAGCTCAGAAGTTCATTTCAGATCCATTTTGCCTTTGCTCACTCTGAGTTTTTTCGAAATGACTTTGAGAAAGCACTGCAAACAATGGATACATATGAAGTGGAGCTGGTTCATAGCCTTGATCCAATTTCTGAAGGTGGAAGAGCAAATATTTTACCAAGCATCTGATGGTATATACCAGAGACAAACCTTGAATCTTATGACAGCACGATGGCTCACATTTATCCATGGATGGTAATCTCACAAGGTCAATTGGTTGTGTAGATGATCAATCAAAGTGATGCAATATCCTGCAACTCTCTTGCCTCCCCTCAGCAAATCTGTGTCTCTTCAGTTTGTTTGTAAAGTACCTCATATGCTTTCGTGATATTAGCAGAAAAATCTTTTACAGCTTCAAAGATATGCCTCAAATTGGACTGGAGACTAGTCACAGTTGATTTATGATGCACATGTTCAGTTGTTGCCAAATTATCACCGGAAATTGTCATTAATTTTTTTCTCTGCTTAAGAAGTTCTTCTTCTTCATTTTCCATTGACCTTAGCTTGTCATCCATGTTTTTGTTTATCAACAATCTCTGCTGCAGCAAAACTTTGTTCTCTTTCCAAATATTAAGAACAGTATCAACAAAATCCTGTGCCGCTTCAACGACAGCTTTTTCAGATACTATTTCTATGCTGGAAGACCAATAGTTGCAAATGACAAATATAGGAGGTGCACCTAATCTTCCAGGAGAAAAAGGAACCACTCCATCATCTGTAACCTCTGGTTCATAATCGATACCTTTCTTCAGCCATTCATTCAAAGCACTGACATAGCTCTTTTGAGCGCTAACCCAAGCAGAGAAATTGGCAATCCATTCTGCCATCGCCGGTTCTAATTGTTTTACTGTGTCTGGACGAGTATTATCAGAAAGTTTTCCTCCAGACACAATAGAGTCCATGTTTTTTGCCACTGATATTGCTTGATACTGAATACGATGGCATTCTGATATAACTTTCCACATCTCCTTAAACCTGGAAGGTTAAACTGATAATAAGAATTTGTTGCATTAATAAGAAAGGAAAAAAACTAAAATAAGCTATAATTGAATTTTGTAATGAATCCACTGTAATACAGCATAATCAACCCTATTACATGCAACATTAAACCAATGATAGAGATTATCTCACCTCAATGATTCATATACAATCTCATACTAGATTAGTGATTGGAAATTTTTATATAGTATAATATGATAATGATGAAAAATATTTTCATAGCTTCCTCTAGTCTCTAGAAGCTCAATGGAACAGATACATATATATTAGATTTATTTCAATGAGATATAAGACAGCAAAAGGAAAAGTCAACTGATATTATTAATGGTAAATTTTTACAAGACCTACACTGAAATTGTTGATTGCACCCGACCAAGCATAGAGACGATAAACTTTGCAAGTCCTGATACTAATTTCACCTGACTGCGACAGTTGTACAATTACCAGAGGTGATTGTTTCATATCCTAATAAAGTTAAATTAGAAAATGAAACAAACCCATGAAGAAGCCACCATCAATAGGATAAAATTTAATCCATAGTTGAGAAGAAAAATGGTCATTTAATGAGCTGCAAGATCCGATAATGTATTCCACATACTTGGACATGGCGATATGATGAACCGCTAACAAAAGAAAAGAAATTAATCAAACTGAAAGAAAGTTTGAGCAACAATAGAACTTTTATTTCAAAATTTTCAAATTTAATTAAAAAGTTCAGGATATCAAAAAGGTCACCTAATGTGGAGACGCACTTCCTACACAAATCTTGCTACTAATTGACTAACTTGTCCATCCACCAGTCATATTTGAACATCTCTCTATCATCTTAATCTACTATGCACATTTCTATATATTTGAACAATCATATTTGCTCCTAGATAATATAATTTTTGTTCTTCACGCTTCGCATTCCATCTTACCATGATCGTCTCTATTAAATTTACTTTTTGTTTTGTTAGCTAATTATCCTACACTACCATATAGTGTGCCAAGTATAAGTAAAGGTAATTGATTGGTCAATTTTATCCAGTAACGAACTGCCCAACGACACATAAAAAGATAGTATAATAGAGGCCAAAACACTAAGATATATATGTGAGTTTACCATAAAAGATAAAGAAAAATTAATATCTGGGAATAATTAGATATAATTCTAATATATAATAAGAGAAAATAGATTAAAATGATTGAACATGCTCATAGATTGTTAATAAATTTGCTAATTAAAGAATCATTATAGGGTGATATTGAGAAAAAAAAGAATACAAGTACTGAACATACAAATGTATAACTTTAAGACAAGTGTTACTATATCTTTTAAACTCCAACAACTTTGTATCCAAAGGGAAGGATACCAGATATATGATGAGCTGCATTGTGTGAAAATAGTAAAACTACCAAAGCTTCCGACATATTAGCTCGTATCAGAAACTGTATGCTTTCTCTATTTTATTTGTAGCAGGAGTATCTATTCCACAACAAATATTTCCAAACCAGTAGGATAAAGGTGAATGAATAAAGATTATCACATACCCACTAATTAGTCCTTTAACTAGTAGCCATAATTCTTCATCCCTTAACTGACTTATTTTACTTGAAACTGTGTCCACAACCTGAATGGCTACTCTTATCTTTGTAGATAGCTTCCTGATGGCAGTTTCGACTGCCTCAAGCCTTTCAGCTTCTGCACCCCTTTCACTCAAGTGCCTCGAGTATTGGAGTTTTCTTTCATATAGCACCCTCATCTCTTCTTCAACCTGCACATAAGTTCATAAAAGTCGAGTCAAACATTTCTCTTTCCTAATTGAGTAAAAGAAAATATATGTTCATGGAATAAATGTTTCCAAAAAAACTAGACAAATATTCAGTATAATACTTGGAAGAGACAAAAACTACAAGTAAAGCTTCCATGAAAGATCTGTAATTTCATTCTGCAATATCTTTGTGTGGTATGCAGGAATTCTCCAGCAGTACGCATGCAATTCTCAGCAAAATATTTTTGGAAGCTGCTACATTATAAGGATTAGATCAGATTATTTGTCCAAATTACATTTTGTATGAATATGACACAATGAGCAAGAATGAATATACGGCTACTTAGGCATATAAACCTATTCATCAGAAAATAGATGAATTCAAACTCTGTGGTGTTGTAATGGATAGATTCAAGAGACAGGTCATCTAGACATGTTTTCTATTTCAGAATTATGACTGACGTATTGCAAGTATAATAACTATGATGACATCAATAATCAAAAGCGGATTCAGGATTAGACTGCAAATGTCAGTTACATGTTATTGCTAAAAGTTGAGCAAAAATGTCCTTGAGGAAGGAAGGTCACCGTTGAAAGAAAAAAGGAGGAAATTCTCATTAAGATGTTTGACCAATGGAATAAAGCTATGATTCAAGGATTGCTTAGGAAGGAAAATGAACAAATAATCAAGTGCTATAACTGTTATAAAATTTCTGTAACAGCCCTAGAATCGGCATTTTTAGTTCTCTCAAATTAATAGCTGCCTAGTTTCACATGTTATTTGCTTGTGGCCACTACCTCCAAATAAAACAAGAAGGATCAAGATCAGATGAATACTAGACCCAAAAAGGATGATCTTTGCACTAACCATGACTTCCTCAAGAAGCTTTTGTTCCCAATTGTAGAGCTTCAGCAATGTTGATGAAAGACTGTAGTCTTCTTCATATGAAAGATCTTCTCTGGTAGAAGTTGAAAGTAGAGAAAATCCACATATCATCCCGGTAGAAACTGTTTCAAAAAAATAAAAAATAAAGAGAGAGAGAGAGAGAGAGAACAGGTATCAATGAAACTATTTCACAAACCAATAGGATATATCGAGAAACAAAATGTAAGATAATCGTAAACACGTTCCACCTTTATATGCAGAATTCTTGTGCTGATACTGAATCTTTCCCACTTCAAGAATCTTGGACAACTGAACAACCGATTGGGAAGCCCTATCAAACTGAATCTTTATCTCCTGCACGATGTCAGAATCATTTTGATAATTCTTAGAAACCATGAAATCTGCATTGTGCCGCTCTGCTGGTTCAGTCACCACATGAACCTCCTGCTCCGAGCTACTCCTTGCCTCCTCCATTGACTTCGACTTTCTATGGGAATCTTCCTCACCGCTTCCGATCATACCTTCTTTTGATCCCGTAGCAGCCTTAGCATAGTGCTCTTCATCTGCAGCGGCTGATGTGGATGCTACGAACTTTGGATCGCCGTAAGCTTCCTTGACCACTTCCTGATCTTCGTCTTCCAGATCAGGGATTCCTTCCTCCTCTCTCAACTCATTTGAGCTTCGGCTTGAGGCATATGGAGCATAATAATTATCATACGACTCGAACGGGTTTAGAAAGTCCCATGTTGAAGCCTTGGGCGACGGAGGTGGCGGAGGTTCCCTAGGAGTAGGATTCTCACCTGCTCCCATGGCAGGTTGCGGAATGTTTGGAGGCGGTGAGGAGGATCCAAAGATACCGCCACCGTGGTTGACGTATGATGGATAAGAAGGATAGGAAGGGTAAAAGTTGGAATTTTGAGGGGGATACGGGTAGTCAGAGTAAGCCGCGGGCGCAGGTTCATCAACAATGCCGAAGCGTATCGGCTCGGGACTCGGAGGTTGTTGTTCATAGGTGACCGACGACTCTGCGGGGCGGTTTCGTGCATAGTGGAGGTTGGCGTAGGTCTGCCCAGCGGGCGGAGAGCCACCTTCAGGGAGGTGGTGAATCGGAGAAGCACCATCCGAGTGAAGGCCCAAATCATCGTCCGAATCAGAATCTGAGGAGTGAAACTGAATGTGTGAGCCAGAATGGGAACGGTAGTGGCCACGGACAGCAGCAGAGGGGAGTGTCACTGCCGCCGGAAGAGGCGACGGGGTGAGCAGCGGGAGGGGGTCACCCTTCCGCTGGCCGGGGAGGGGGAGTACAGGGGAAGCAGGCGGGAGTGACCCATTTAGCAACTCACGGAGAGCGGTGCTGACGGATGCGAGGGATCGGACATAAGCGGAGTGTGCGTCGGCGAGATCATACCGACAGCGAATGACGTCGGCAAGGAGCTGCGAACGCCGGCGGCAGAGCGTCACCGCGGCCTCCTCTTCGAGCTTGGAGCCTCCGCAGCCCATCCCACCCGAAAACCCCCCCAAATTTCCACTCTCAAGGCGACACGAGCAGCAACGATCACACCGCCCGCACTTCTCCGGAGGAGCAACCGCCGGATCCGGCGGCGACCGGAGGGATTAGAGGTGCGGCGATCGGCGAAAAGAATGGCGGATTCCGTCGCAATACAACAAGAAGCATGATATCATCCACCGCGCCGTAGAATCGTAGCAAAAGCGAGCAGCATTCGGCTTCCTCATGTTCTTCTTTTTAAAATCAGAAAAAAAAAAAGGAAAAAAAGAAATAACTAACGAAGAATATATAACACGGTCCTTTTTTTTTCTTTTTCTTTTACCATCTAATTCCACATATATTTACAGATCATTAAATAATCTCTATATAGATATACTCAATCAATTACTAAAATAAATTAAAAAAAATCACGATCTGCAGTTAAATCCGATGACATAATTATATTTATATTGTCTTTATAAAATAGGATTGACGTCCAAGATGTATATATTCCTCTGAGAAAGCAAATTCACGATAAATTGTATATCTAAGTTTTTTCGAAATTTAAAATTGAATTTATCCTAATAAAAAATCAAATCGTATTAACCTGTAAAATATCATTCCATTTTATTGTTATACTGTATCTCTAAGCCATGAGTCTATTTTTTTGAAAAAAAAAATATGAATCCATCATAGTTATCCCATAGCTGCCCTAACTATTAGAGGAAAGTAAATCATGATCTCAATTGGATGATCCTACTCTTCTGGAAGCAAAGATGATTATTTTAGTCCCTAGCACCCCCCCTCCCAATCGCCGCCCACGACATTGTGGGGGAGCTTAATCGTGGTCGGTCTATGGTCGTACGAATGTCTAGCACGATGAAGGGCTTGGTATCCTGATTGATATTTTCACCTAACAACGAAGATCAACTCATGTCCATCTGAAAGCAAATCTACATTGGGATGGCTATTTCGCTTTGCCAATAGAGATGACGATCCTACTCTTTTTTGAACAAAAGATGATGTGCTCATCTTAGACGTATGTTCCTCCTCATCAGTTTCACAGTTAAATGAATGGACATAAATTACAAGAGACATTTTTGTCCAATTAATACGATGGAAAAATAGATAACTCGAAAAGTTTTGTAACTTTCGGAGAGTAATCTTTATTCTTTAGAGCGATTGTATTATTTGTGTTAGCTATTTGGTATTCTCGTTAACACAATCCTACTCTTCTATTGGTGCAAAAGATAATTCATTTGTTCTCATCATACCCATTAGTCAATCCTACAGTTAACAGAAAAAAATAAATCATAAAAAATATATTATTGGATTCAGGACTTATACCATGGGATGATAAATATTCTAAAAGATTTATAATTCTCGATTAATCTATTACTCTTCTATCTCGAGAGGAGAGAGAAAAGAAAAAGAATCGTAATTATTCGGCAGGAAGATATCTGACATGGCAGTAACGGAATAATAAAATTCCCACTGTGCGTGTTCCGAAGGCGAAGACCGGAGACCGAAGACTGGAGAGGAAAGAGGGGCAACGGACCGGACACGTAATTTTGACGGCGGGTCGCCGCCGTATCTAGGCGTTTTCTATGCGCCTCCTTTTGCTCCCGCACTTTTTTTTTTTGTTTTTCTTATTAACTGATATGCCGAAAGTGCCCTTCCGTTCCACCAATTATTTCTTCGGTTTGTTCGCTAGCTCGCCGTCTGATTCCGAGTCAAGATTCCGAGTCGGATCGGCGAGTCCAACTCGGTGGGCGACTCGTTGTATGTTGTCCTTAAATTTTACTAAATAAAACAATCAACTTATCTTTCATATCAATATTTTACTTACGGTTCACTATAAAATTATCCTCGGATCGATGGTGTCGTCGCGGACCGAAGAATGTTTGAATCGATTAGAGTTCAAAAAAGACTTCGACCTAAGAAAATAATTAAAAGAAAAATAAGAAGAGAAAAAATGACACCGAAAATTAAAACCGAAATGATCTCTTGATCATTCTCTCAAATAGACTTTTATATAAATCTAAAAATGGATGAAATAATCGTCGCAATTCTTATTTGGAAATATCTATATATTTCAATTACTAACCTCCTTTAATAGCATAGTTAGTTGTTATAATTATTTAGGTGAAATATCACAGTCATCGCGTTTAATATTTATAACCATCCGACCTAAAAAGATGTAATATCGTTTATCTTATGTACTATGAGTCAAGAGTATTAAATCAAGTCTAAGTCGAAGTCAAATTAATTTCGCAAGTTGTCTTTTGGCTGACGTGGACCACACCGCGAGAGCATTAAATGATTAACATGTTCAGTCAATTTTCGAAAACTATAAAAAAATTCGAAATATTTATTTTTCTATCATATTAATTTTTAATTAGAAAAAATATATCTCATAGCCTTGCTCTAAGAATATTAATAAAAATGGATACGAGTAGGTCGAAGTCAAATTAATCTGGCAAATTATCTTTTGGTCGACGTGGACCACGGCAGTAGTACTCTCTCTTTGTATCAGTCTCATAATTCATCACCAAACAGCCAAATAGTTAGATTCCCGCAAGGTACAGCCAACATTTTGCATCAGCAGCTGTACGTTTTGCCTATCTCGTTCCTGCATGTGAAACTCACATGACGTGTTTCTTGTGTTAATGACATTGCATCGGGAGAAATAACAAATGGTCGATGGGTACTGAGAAAAATCTTAAGAGGATTAAAATTTTAATTTTAAATAGGATAAATATTTTAGAGGTGAATTTTTTTTACTTATGTATAAATTATATTTTAATTTATTTATTAGATAATTAAATTATTAAAAAAACCATCTATTTTTTTACTTTTATATATATATATATATATATATATATATATATATATATATATATATATATATATATATATATATATATATATATATATATACATCGATAATCTTTGCACATCGTGTGCACAACAGCTTTTCTACTGTCGGATCAAACAAAATTGCACTGTAATTAATAAAGAATGTATAGTATTTTCATTGTCCATGACTTCTTCTTTGATGAGCACTATAGCTCAACTTCTGAATTCGTCGGAGTCATTGTCGTTGTCGTCTGAACGATCGGACCGCGATCAAATTCCGATCGAATTGCGATCGGACTTCGAGTCCGACCAGATTACGGTCAGAATTCCCGCTCAAATTTCAATCGAACCGTGATCAGATTGCAGTTAGAATCTGACTGAATTAATGTCGCCAGTACTGCGGTCGTAATTCGATCAGATTTCAATTAGAATCTGACCACGGATCGGTCGAAATCCTACCGCAGTTTGATCGGAATCTGAGCTCAAAGTCCAATCGAACTGTGGCCAAATTGCAATCGAAGTCCATTTGTGGTCGATGGCATGTGCAAATTCGATCGGATTCTAATAGCAATCCGGTCGGAATCTAGCTCGATTGTGACCCCCATCGATCGTAGCGTTGGCAACCACAATTCGATCGAATTCCAATCGTAATCCAATATGAATCTAACTGCGGTTCGACCAGATTTTGACATCGACCATATTGTAGTTGAATTTCGATCAGATCGCGATCGGAATCCGATCGTTCGATCGCTATGCTAAGTGGTGAGGGTGGTGTTCTTCTTCGATGAGAAAAAACACTTTACATTCTCTACTACTATACTTATTTGGACGACGAAGTTACCATGTACATTCTCATTGTCGCTCACGAATTGGACAACATAAGAATAAAGAAACAAATGAGAGATGTAATCATTATTATTTTTTATTTGCATCTGATTTTGAATTTTCGATCGGATTAATTTTGAAAGTATCGATTTGATTCTATATAAATTTTTCATCGATCATAAAAAAAAATTCGAAAAGTATTCATGATCCGATGATGAAGTCTGACATCTGAGTCACGTCGTCCATATAAAATTATTCAATATAAAAATTATACTCTATCTATGAAAATAAACTTACGATACAGACCATTTAATTTAGAATTGTCAAATATAAATATTTTTCTATATTGATATGTCTCGGTAACAAAATAATATATATTTATCTATTAAATATCTCTTCATCTTATCATTGCATCGCGTATATAGTCGTCATTTAGCAGGTATGTTTGTTGGTTGGTTGTCAAAATAAATTCAAATCACGAGCTGTTAAAAAAAATATAAAATCATCACATTAGTATCTATTATGAATGGGATAAATCAGAATCCCAATAAAATTTCAATTGACAAATATAAAAAAAAAAGAAAGATGGTTCATAATTCAAAATTATGATTTCCTTTAGAATTAACTCATTTCCACTGTACATAATTTTTTTTACATTTACTAATTGAGTGGGCTAAATCATGAGCTGGCAAGGTACATTCAAATGAATGTGCAGTACTTGTTTCCATTAATTTTACACAAAAAGTGGGTATCTTTTATTAAGTTAAAGAGCAACATTCATTGAGATCTTAAATACACTTATTTAAGTTTCTAATATAGTCATATCAAGATTTGAAATGACAAAAGATTGATTTTTGAAAGTGATTATCAGGCTACCGATGACTCCGTATTTTTACGTTAGTCATCTGATATTTAATTTACCTTCCTCCATACGTAAAGATAACGATAGGAGCCGCTAATGTGACGGTTCCATATTTTTTTAAATACACTTATTTAAAAAGAGCGAAATCTCTCTTTTGAATCCTCTCAACTATTTCACAATTAAAAAAAAATCACAATCAATTTATGATCTTATCAATATATATAAATATGATGAAGGACAGATTAATATTTTCGTTCAGCAATAAAAATTAATCTTTATTTATTTCTGTAATTTTGTACCAGGCTAACTATCCAACCTTACCAGTAAAAGTGAGATCTTAAATACACGCACATATATAGATCTAAACATTCAGTTACAATTGAATTCAACAAATTAAATAAATCAAAATCGAATTAATTATTTTTTTTAGCTAAAATCGAATCAATTAAAATCCAATCAACCGAATCGACATAAAAAAAAATATTAATTCAGTAATTAATCGAACTAAAATTAATGATAATTTATCGAACTGTATACCAGACAATTTTGAATTTACTATGTTTCATTAATAAATTTTAATATATGTGTCATTAATTACGCATTTCTTTAAATCATTAATGCAAAAGACGATATCGTAGGCTCATAGTGACTTTTATAGCTGGTTCTATAGTTAAATGAAAATAGATAGATTATGATTGATCTTTAATTGTACCGATCATCAATTATTGATTGTTAGGATCTTTTTAAATTTAATTAATTTAATTCGTTTAATTGAATTTTAAATTTTATAATAATAAATAAATAAATCAATCAGAAATAATAATAATATTTTTTTTCATCGACTGAGCAGATGTTTTTAAAAAATAAGTTATCTGCGTGTTCAAACTGGCGCATGCATTAAGGGCCTCTACCAGCAAAAAAAAAAAGTAATTACTCTTGTGATCTATTTACTTGGAAGAAATAAAATAGAAATTGTGAAGAAAAAAAAATCGTTTTTCGTTTATTTTTAAAAAAGTTATTATTTATTTAATTTCATCCATTGGATTTTTTTAATTATATTTTATTTCATTCGTTTTATTGTTCATCTTAAATTTGTTCCCATCGATAAAATTTACTTTTGTGGCTCATCTTCGTTCGTCATGGATTGTCAACCATCCATTATATATCATCGTCCATCGTAGTCGTCGTCGTCAGTCATTGACCATGACCATCATTAACTGTTGTCCGTTGTTGGCTGTCCGCTATCAACTGTCGTTCGTCGATCGTCGCATATCCATCATTATCCATCGGTCATTGTCGTCCGTTGCCATTGTCAGCCACCCTCAATCTTTGCCATTATATCGTCCCTAGCTCTTTTTCATCAAAATTTCTTCACTTTTCCTCCTCTTTCTCTAATAATTTTGGTTCTTAATTAGTGAATTCATTTCCTTTCGCGATCTAACTTTCGAAGCAAACGGAGGATTAATCGATCCGTTTTCTCAAATTTTTTGGCACCGAGCCGCTGAAACAACAATAATTACAACTGTGACATAGAATTATATTGCCATGCAGGATGAAAACAAAAAAAAAAAATGAAACCGTCACATTAATAGTCTTCCACCGTTGTCCCTACATATGGAAGAGGGTAAATCAGATATCAGATATCTAATGCAAAAATATAGAGTCATCGATAATCTAATCATCACCTCCAAAAATCGACTCTTATCTTTTCAAATTTTAATACTGACTTCTAGCGTAGAAGTCAACCGTATGCAATGCTTCACCATCCCGGCGCCACTCGTATGCGGTGCATGTTACCTTGTGTGAGTTTGGTAAAAAGCCTCTATTATATTCCTCTATGTGGAAGGTCATATTTTCCATATGATCTTTGTCTTTTAATTATAACGAGCAGGAAACGACCACTTTGTTACTGGAGCAAAGCGATATATATATATAAATAACAACGTACGAACGCTGGCAGATGAAAAGTGAGAAAGCCACATTTCCCCGAGAGAGGAAAAATTGCAATTAACAATGACTCAGTGGAGATGGTTGAGAATTGGCTCTTTCTTTTGGCCGGTAATTAAGAAGAAGACAAGGACAAGTCATTTCTTCTTTTCTGCTAACGTTAAAATCATCAATTTAATTATCTTTATCGATATATCTCATAATTATGATGAAAAAAATAAATTATGAAAAATATGATGATCAAAATATATAATTATCATCTGAATCTATATAAAAACTTTAAATCTTTTTTAAAATCAATTCATATCATTTTTATAAACACCGTCACAATTCTCACGTCATCCTCGTTTGTCGTGCACGCTTGGTGGCGTTTGATTCGTAGATTTTTATTTTATTTTATTTTTTAAGAAAACAAAAAAAATGTGAAAAATAATGTTTTATTGACGTTTTTCATTTTTATTTTTTTTAAAACAAAGGAACGATTTTTAGAAAATTGAAAAATTAAAAAAAATCATCTTTTATTTTCTGAAAAAAAAGAAAATAAATAAAAAAAAAATTCTCCAATTTCGATGGAGGACTTTTTGTATTTAATGTCATTTTTGACCTTTAATATTATATAAAAATAAATAAATAATCTTTCATCGACCATCGAATATTCATGAACACTTAAGCTGCGTTTAGTATACCGTAATCTATTTTGTAATGTAATCCAGATTACATTACAAGATAGATTCCTTTGTTTGTTATTGTCTTAAAATTGTAATGTAATGTAATCTAGATTATAAAAGGCCTCAAAGTTTTGTAATCTGAATTACAAAGCAAAACCTATGTAATTCAGATTACATTACAAGCTTAAATCTCATTTGTATGCATGCAAATGTAATTTATTGCATGCATGCAAATGTAATTTATTGCATGCAAATGAGATTTAGGTTGTGTTTGACGACTGGCGGCGGTCGACCGGCGATTAGCGATCGGTACGGCGGCGGTTAGCGATCGGGTGGCCAACCGACGACAATCGACGGATCGGCTTCGATCGATCGACGGATGACCCGATAATCGTCGGTCGATCAGTCATTGGTGACCGATCGATCGCCGATTGGCCGTCGTCGTTGTCTATGTCATCGCCGTCGATTCATTCATATCATCTTTGTAATGGACACCAAGCAAAAGAATGTAATGACCTTTGTAATCCAAGATTACATATAATTTTTATCCAAACATAGTAATGTAATCAAGATTATATTGTATTCCATTACAACTTAGATTACATTATAACTTGGATTACATTACGTCCTACCAAACTCAGCCTTAACATTCATGAATACCTATAAATAGTATAATTCAATATTTAAATTCTAAAAAATAGAACAATAAATAATGAAAATATTTAGAGATGAATTATATAAAATTATATATTAAAATAATAATTAGATATTTTTTTGAATATTTTAATTATAAAAAAATTTGAAGGAAGGACAAATATTTTTTAAGAAAAAATTAAGGCCTGGGATAAAATTTCACTTTTTTTGAGTTAAAAAAGTGTAAAATCATATTTATATGATTCTGTATTACACAAACATTATCGGCGGCTTCCATTCTCCTGTGTGCACGTGGCGACAGCAAGTTACATCATTTCAATATCATACTTTTAGCATAAAAATAAAAACTATAGAATCTATTAATTTTACTCAGAATATAATTGTGTACATTATAATTATTTATTAACTTTTATTCTTATACTCTTTCATTTACAATGTAAAGAAATTTATCAATAAATTTCAGAAGAATGTCTTTATAATTAATATTTAATTTAAAATTAGCATGTTTGGAAACCATTTGCAACATAGGAGTAACTAATGCCGTCACTATTTAAATCCCAATTGACTAACATATATTTATTAATCAAAATTACCATAAAAATTGATTAACATGTTTAAATAATTTTTATGAAGTCGATGAAAAAAATAATATAAAAAGATTCTAAGTACAATAATTTTCAGCAAGGTAAATCGATTTTATTTTACTATATATTGTAATATTTATGGCGTAACTACAGTATAAATTGTCACGGCTATTTCGGAGTATTTCTGATAAAAATAAAAATAATGATAAAATATCTTTCTAACTTTTTAAATGTGAAGGGTGGACTATGTTAACAATTATAATAATTAGAGGTGTTTTTTTTATATAAAAAAAAATCCCCTTAACAGGAGATGTACGTTGATTACTGTGATACCAAACTCTGACACCCACGCAAATCATCGTGAGAGCTCGAGCATGCAGACAAATTTATCCTTCTCTTTTGCTTCCGGCGAAGACTGCCATGCAGTGCGCTTTCAGCACGTCATTTGAATTGAATGTCACTTACGGGGACCCAAGTCCGTAGGTAGAAAAGGATAATTTTTAAATAGAAAAAAAAATAATTTTTAAAATTTTTATCATTTTAAATTAGGGATCGATTTTCACTTTTATATTTATTATTTGAGATTCTGATTTACCTCTTCTTTATCACTAAAGACAATCAGAGAAAGTCACTGATAAAATGGTTTTATATTTTTTAAAACAATTTTCAATTTAGCTCACACAGTTAATTCAGTGAAAAATAAAAAAAAAATTATATTGAATTATCGACTATCTCTTTATTTTGTATTTAAATTTTAAAATTTTCTTCGCCTTTTATTTGGATAATTCGTATAATTAGTAGAAGATTATGTAGATTTTTTTTTATCTTTTCTTCTTGCTAGTTTTGAAAATATTATAATTAATCTTTTTCGTATTGATCGTGAAAGGAACTATTGACAAGGACCCATAGGATGAAGATATATATCATCTTGTCCCCACGGGGATGGTGCGATGGTAAGGTAGTGTGGTTACTTTGGAATATGAGTGGGGTCGATTCCGGAGGGGGTCTAAAATCCCCTGTTCGATTTGATTTCCACGCTGCCTGCGTGTCGAGGACATAGTCCCTCACGATTCATTTACCTCCCTCTAAACTAGGGCGATGGAAGCTAGTTATTCTCAACTTTTGAAAGATATATATCATCTTGTACTATCATAGAATAAATTTAAATTTATCCTTGATATTAATGTGATAAATATATAAATATTTATCACATTAAATTTCAAAATCAATTATCAACCAATACAAAAAAATTCGCTGAATTTTTAATTTCCTCCCTATGAAAAAAAATCATCTTTATAATTTATCATCCTTGTTAAATCGAAAAATCAATTATAAAAAAAATTGACGCATTTAATATTTTTAAATTTGATCTCACGTAGGCCAAGTATCTCTAAAAATAAGCAAATCAAACACACACAACGACAACAATCAATTCTATCATACTGAGTGAGTTTGACTATATGGATCCTAGCTTATACGTCATTAGATTTTATCTCCTATTATATTATCATATATATTTAAATAAATTTTATTTTATTATTGCTAACTAATTTTTTTTTGTCTTCTTCTTTCTCATTTGATATGTATATTTGTCATCGTTTTAAATCGTCTAATCAGAATATTTATTGATCGTCTAAGTACATGTTAGTATTATATTAATTAAACGTATCTCTCGGAGTTTTTCTTCGAGAGATGCAACTCCGACTTTTTCTTTAATGTTTTCATTTCTTATTTTGTTCATCCTCGTATGTCCGTACATTCACTTTAATATTTTTATCTCTGCAATTTTCATCTTTTTATTCACGTGATGAATAGATAGACATGAAGAAAAAAAAAATAAAAAAAATAAAAACTAAAAGAAAATCTACTCTAATTTCTCTCGATCAGTCCAAAATAATAATAATAATAAGGAACGAAGAACGGCCGACAGCGTTGCATGGCTTATCGCCGTCCCAATCGCCACCGTCCTCGCTTCACATGCCATCCTCTCCCATTTTGGTAGGCTCCTTGTTAATTTCAGCTCCGACTGCTTTCGCTGTCAAAGACTCCATGTCCTTTCCACTTGTATGGTCAAATAATTTGAAGGGGAAGGACAACAATAATAACGTACGTATATTTTTATCTTCGGTACCCTGCCAATTAAAAACTCCATGCATGCCCCTTTCTTAATTCCACCTCGATGGTCGAATAAATTTCGAAGCGGAAGGACGAGAGGAACATTATCTTCGGTACGATGCGATGATATATAAATTAAATCTGTACTTTAAAAAATATATATTCATTTAGTAGAGATTTTATTAGAAATATAAAATTAATTATAATCGATCAGTAAATTAAAACTACAACTCAGCCAATATATATAATTATGGATGGGATATGGAATAGATGGATAAAAGGCCTAGCTCAGCGCCCACTCGTCGTCCCCAAATTTGGGCTCGATTTATGCATGGAAGAGCTATAATTAATTATATGAGATGCACGTTTTAAGTGATTAATATAATTAGTCTTATTATCAACTCTGTCTACCCTCGTTGGGCCGGAATTCCCATATATCCTCATGGATGATCAGGATTAGTATTGCAGTTGTCAAGTGGATTCCATTTCGAATTTTCAATTTAAAAGTTTAATTTAAGTTAAAATATATCAAGACTACAAATCAGATGTCAAAATCTATCATCCTTATAATTAATTGGACTTAAAACTTGGATATTTAATATTAATCAAAACTTTTTTTTTTCAATCCTCAAAGATTGATCATTATTTCTTGAGATAATTCTATGGTCAGTTCTCATAGGATGGTTCATTTTCCTTCCTGAACATTACAATATTACTTTCTAAAGAAACAAGATTATTAGGCATGATAGGAAAAATAAATAATTGTATCTTCCTATATATATATATATATATTCCAATTGTTCTGGATACTATGTTTTATTTTTATTTCATGTGTCTTTTACAAAATGAAGGGGAAAAAATGTTTCTGTTATTGCGAATTTACAACGAGGGAGTGAGAATATTCAGCAGTGAAACTCGCGTGTTCATCAAGCTTCTGAACACTCTGTCGCTGATCCCCGTCTCCATTAACCCTCCCATGAACTCCTCTGCCGCCTTCAGCCTCTTCAACGCCACAACCTCCGCCTCCGCCTCCGCCTCTGCATGTGCTCCCCTCGTCCGCAGTTTCCTCAGCACTGTCCCCACCACCGACGATGATCCCAACAATCCCGTCGATGCCGCCGCCGTCGAGGCCTCCGCCGACACAGCCACCACCGCGGCGAAGACAAACGCCGAGGCTGTCGCAGTCTCCGTCATGGCCTCTCTCAGAACTCTCGCGATGTCCACCTCTCCCGACGACATCCACGTCGGCGGTGTGGCACCCTTGCCGGCGAGGTCCCGGACGGCGGCGGCGAGGCGGGCGAGGTCCTTCTCCACGCGGCGGCGCGCCCTGAGGGCGGAGGCGAGCCGGCGGGCGTCCCGGCGGCGGATGGCCGAGCTGACCTCCGAGTGCAGCTGCTTTAGGGCTAGGACGGCGGAGCGGAAGGAGCCGTGGGCGTCGGCGAGGCGGAGGAAGTCGTCGAGGATGCGGTCGGCCCAGGCGGGGGCGGAAGGTCGGCGGAGGGGATCGCGAGCGAGGGGGAGGTGGAGGAGGTCGTCGAGCGCGGCGTGGAGGCGGGCGACGTCGAGGAGGACGGCGGCCGCACGCTCTCCGGGCGCTCGTTCGCCGCTGGGCGAGAGTCGGAGGACAGAGATGAGGTGGTGGAGATGGGAAATTGCGGGGTGGGAGGGAAAGGGGACGCTGGAGGAGCGAGCGTGGCGGGGCCTACTGGCGGCTTCTTCGTCGTCGTCGTCCTCCTCCTCGGAGGCAAAGGAGAGGGAGCGACGGAAGGCGGCGACCATCTCAAAAAAAAAAAACTCCCTTTTTTGCTTTTTCTTGTCTTTTTGTGATGTTTGATGCGATGCGAAGAAAGAATAGAGAAGGGTTAGTTTATAAAGGAGAAGGACGTAATATTTTTCTATAATAATAATAATAATAATAGTAATAATAATAATAAACTGGTGCACGAGTCGAGGTAGGGTGACAGAGACAGAAAGCGAATCAAAAGACAACTGTAACGATGGCTTGACGTGCCAATTGAATGCGAAACTTAACGTAAATGAAATTAAACGGTTACGACAATTAATTAGGACGTTGATCTACATGAATCAACTTCATGAATACAGCAGGAATTCATCTGTCAAGGACCACAGCGATATGATGAGTGAGAAACGTATACAGTTTGCGGTGCATTGTCAACAGGTAAGGCCAACCTGTCCCTTCGATCCTGCCGTATAGAAATCTTTTTATTTTAATCATTCACTATTTAAATCTAAGCTACACTTTCCAGGTAAGTGAATTTATTTTTCTTTTTGTCGTTTTGCTGCTGTTGTTGTTTAAAGAGGAGTCGTCGAAATTCTGGAAGAATGGATGGATCATGGAGCCTTCCCTTCGTAGGAGACGGGTCGATTATGCACGCGTTGAAACTCGAAAGCGAATGAAATGTTTTTTAATTGGATGCAAGGAGACTGGAGCCAACGGACTTGAAGCCTATCGATGGGGCGGAAGCTAGCAGGTTTAGTTATTTAACAATAGAGCAAAGAAAGATTCTCCAAAACGTCGTTCTTGTGCACTGCGGCTGCGCCGCTGCTTGCACACTTTGGGACAGCGTTTATATAAACTATTCGAGCCACTGCCTCGTGGATTTTTATTGTTATTGCTTTTTTTTTTTTACGTCCTAAGCCGGAAGCAGGCATGTTTAACGGATTGGATCAATCCGGAATTGAATCAGAACCAATTCGTTATATTCGGGCGGGCATTGAATGAAGCGGTTTAATCGAATCGAGCTATTCAATTCGATTCGGTTCGATTCAGCCGGTTGAATCGGTTCTTTGTTATTAATTTAAAGGTAAAAATTCTTAGTATGCTAACATCTCTACAAGATTATTTTGCGATAGAAAAAAAGAATAGAATTATCAACACGTTAAATGAATTTGGAAGCTCAAATTTGAGGAAGGTGGTCTGGAACCATTTCGGAATCGATCCGGAACCGTTTCGGAACCGGTTCGAAATCGATTCAGAATCGAAACCGGTTCAGATCGGTTCCAACGTTGACGGATCGAACCGTCGAATCCCCTAAGAACCTGAATCGATAAGCATGTGAGAATGTTGTCCGGTGTTAGCATATCACGGTTCAAGGGATCGCAGGCTGTCGTGAAAGGTCTTGACGGAGTTGTACCTGTGTTAGAGAGGCTCAAAGCGAATAATATATATATATATATATATTTTTGTCAGGATAAACAATTGTAATATTTAATTTGTAAATAATAATATATATTAAATATATAAATAAATAAATAAAAATATATTATGTCAGTAAAAAAAATAAATAAATATTTGAAATAATTACTTCGAAGATAAATTTTTTTATAAAATATTGAATTATACAGATTTAATAAATATTTTTTTTGTCTTAAACAATTAGACGATGCAACTGTTATTAGTACACTCAACACTCTTTTTTCATTTATTAAATGACATCTCATGACAAACAACTCCAAATACAATTTATCACCGTTAATGTTTGAATGTCCATCGTGACTCAAAAATTATTGAAGCTCTATACAATATTTCATCAAGCTAATTAAAGACTCATTCTTTTAACTTCTCCAAATTTAATAAAAATCCAAAAATATTTTAATGCTGTTTAAATTGTTTGAACTGAATTTAAGAGAAGATCACAATATCAATATTCATATTTTCAGATTGAATAAACTTACTCATAGTATTTATTGCTCGTAACAAATTATACCAAATTATCATTTCAAACAAGAACTCAAAAACTCTCAAGATTATTAGCACTAAGGTCTCTGCATCACTCTTTATTTTAGAATCTTCAGCAACTTCTATTAAGTCAAGTAAAACATCTCTTATATGTACAATTTATTCTTTTATGGCTTTTACGCTTTTAATATGATTTTCTCAATGAGTATGTGACAATGACTTAACGGTTAAACCGGACAACTTATCTTTAAAAAATTTTCATCTCTTTATAGAGGAAGAAAATAATAAGTAGATGTCTTGCACCACTCTAAAGAAGAATTTGATTTTAGGATAACATTCCACCATATCAACTAAGGTCAAATTAAGATTGATAATCATATGGTGTGTAAAAAGCTCTGTGATTTATTTCAAGTAATTTTTTTTTACACTTTTGTATATTCTCCTCATGTTAGATCCATTGTCATACCCTTTTCCTCTTATGTCATCAATGTTAAGCCCAACTTTAGTTAACACATTCAAAAGTTCACTTGATAACCCAATAACTGATGTGTCATATGTAGGGATCTTTTGCGAAAAGTAAGCACATAACGCAGCGGAAATTGGATCCCTCCAGAGATCCATGTGTATACATAGTATCGTGATCGTCCTTATAACTACATCTAGTTGAGAGATTACTCTTGATGCATAACCCTTCGCAATTCCGACAATAACCTTTTGCAATGGGTCTCAGCGTGATCAGGATAGTCACGCCTGTTGGATCGAGAAACGTCGCTAGAGGGGGGGGGTGAATAACGAGCATAAAACTTTTCGACTTTTTGTTCGTTCGATTAAAACTATGAGTAATGTAGCGGAAAAATAAATAAGACAAATTTATTTTTACTTGGTTCACAACCCAGCGATTGCTACTCCAAGGCCCCGCGATCATTGACCGCGTACGAAGGGGCAATCCACTATAAAGTCTCCTTCTTGTTGGAGGTAGGAGACAACGATCACAAAAACAAAAGCTCGAGGATGAGATAACAAACCTATCTCACATCGTTACGATTAAAATCAAGAATACAATAAATAAAACAAATTTGCTATTGCCGATGAAGAAGTTGTTAGTTTGGTGTTGCATCGGCGTTATGACGACATTACGACGTTAGAACTTTGACGTTGCAGGAGTACTTTGAGAGCAAGACGGGATGATCTAGGGTTCGAGTCCTCCTCTCCTTTTATAGATTTGTGCCTTGGAATAAGTCTAGATCAAGATCCTCAACTTGTAGTTCTTATCATGAGGTGATACCTTATCTTATTGCGAAGTGGCGGCGTCAAATGTTGTCCTTTTGACCTTGCATATTTGGCTGATTCATTGCTATCAGTCGACTACTGGAGCATCAGTTGACTTTCAATAATCAACAGTCGATTGTCAATTTGGTTACTTCCCTGCAATAAGAGATTAGCACGAAATATGGTAAATATGACAGTTTCTTATCGTCTGATCTCGACCTAAATCTTCCACTGGAAGTCTTAGTCGGATTGTCGCCTACGGTCGTCCCCGTACAGAGGACATTACCATACCATTTCTCTTCACACTCGTGCTTATATCTAGTCCTTTATGACCGGTCGCTTTGCTTCCAGTCTTTACCTGGGTTATTCGGCTCTACGAAGTTCTCCCAGTGTCGCCCGACCACCACGACTTAGCTTAACCATTTCCTGCACACTTAATTCAGCTTATGAGATAACACTATGACCTTAACTTTGGATCTTTGTCATAATCAAAATCTAGGTTCGATTATCTGGTGCCCATGCACCAACAATCTTCCTCTTTTTTATCTATGACAAACCAACACAAAATTAAGGGAAAATTAAAGCATAAAATAAGCGAAGTAAATGATAAACGCCTTTTTAAAAACTCCCCCTTAACTTTCGCTCTTCTCTCCCTTTTTCCATAAATAAAAAAAATATCGGGGTATTTATATAAAATAGGGGTTTAAAAATAATATTGTATAAGCATGGGTCTAGATAAATCAACTATGAGTCCAAACATACATCTCTACTTAGTTAAGTAGTTTGGTTCGAGGTATATCCCTCTGCACCAACAATTTAATAAGTTTTTGAAACATACTTTTGATTTTCAAAATACTTATAAGTTTATTTTCAAAAAGAACTTCAAAGGTTTGTAATATAACCCTTAGGGTTAGTTTGCTCTCCCCCTTAGTCAAATATGTGAAGTATAAGATATTTAAGGGGCGCTAAATTTTGGCCTAGAGAGTTGTATACTTAGTATTGGCCAATAGAAATTATAATTATTCGTTAAGTGTAATAGTTGGGAAAATAAATAGCATTTTAAAAAGGTTATCGTTTGTGTATATTATGATTATTCTTTAACATCTCACCCATTCTATGTGTCTAAAAAATGTATTCACCTTATATGTTTTGTGAGATAATTTTAACTTGATTAAAGTTAGATAAAATTGGGTTAGATTCGAATTTAACCCTTAGTTTGTCAAGTAAACTTTTCAAGAAATTGACTTTCAGGTCGTGACGAGGCATAGGAGCCTTCTTTGATCGGAACAATGACCACTTCCTTAGACAAAGTTAAATTCAAGAAATTGATTACTTGAGTCACTTAAGATTACTTCCTGGTTTAACTAATTTAGGATATGATGAGGTAGCTTCAGTTAGTTCAACTCAACCAAGTGCATCAAGTTAGATATGCCTTATCTAGCTCGAATACATGAGACATTATTTTCCTAACGTACTATCATCTTGTCGCGTCCTAATACTATGTTATCAAAGTTGACTAACTATTTGTCCTATCTAACCATTCTAAAAAGTAAAATAAAATAACTAATCATGCAATGATTTTGCTAAGGAAGCGGGTATACTATTTTAGTGTTAGCTCCCCCTGGACCATTGAACCAATATAGTCTATCCACAAAGTGGAATTCATCCTGAGGAATCCAATATTTATTGGTCCTTATATTCGAGTTCAATAAAATCTTTGGGACCCATACTTGTACTCATTGATGACTACGATTTACGATAGACATATAAGATCTATTCGTAGTCTTTGAACTAAACCCGAGTCCGACTTTGTTATACACGACTCTTTGGGTTCCAAGAAGTCGATTAAGATTCTTAGATCCCAACATGAATCTTTCCAACCTAGCCTCGAGATCTTGAACTCATCCTTTCAAGAGAGAATTCTCCTCCTCAAGCTTTTCAACTTGAGTTGAATTTCCCTCTTGAACTTGACTAGTTGAAGAGGTTAAATTAGCCTCTTATTTAAGGATTTCAACCTCCTCGAGCAACGTCTTGACTCTAGACTCGGATTTAGTTAATTTTCTATTTAACAACTTAATTGCATGATATAAGTTGGCTATTAATGAACGACTTACCTTGATTTTTTCTTTTGACCTGGCTTTGAGTTTCTTCTCGAAGTCGTCCTCGGAGTCAGAGTCAGAGTTGAATTCATATTCGGCTTTAGACCCTGACTCGGACTTTACCGGTCTTGCCATGAATGCTATGCCGACACTTTCTTCTTCGTCATCCCAAGTTGCTTGAAAGGTCTTCTTTGATCCCTTTTGCTTTGGTTTCATTTTTGATTTGAAGTGCCCCTTCTTCTTATTTTTCGACTGCTCCCTTTCTTTTCATATTATCCTCCACACCATGTTTACTATCTCAACCTCTTTTTTCGATTCAGACTCGGATTTGGATCCTTCTTCTTGCTTGGGAGATGACTTGCTCTTATCCTTTCTTCTCTAACCTACAAGCAAAGCAATACCTCTCTCGGCCCGGACCGCGTTAGTTTATTCGTGAAGTTCAAATTCAGAGAAAAATTCGTCTAGCCTAATTTTTGATAGATCCTTAGAAACCTTGTAGGCATCAACCACAGATGGCCACAAGGTGGTCCTAGGGAAGGCGTTGAGTGCGTACTTTATTAGGTCTCAATTGTTGACGGCTTGCCCTATCAAGTGAACACCGTTGACGATGTCTTGGATCCATGCATGTAGTTGGGTGGCGGTATCATGAACCTGTATTTTTAGATTATACAATTTATTTAACAATAAATCCCTTTTACATACCTTAGTATCGTCGGTTCCTTCGTGAAGCTCGATGAGCTTATTCCAAAGATCCTTCACAGTTCACACTGATAAAGTGGCCGACACGGTTGAGCTCCTCCTTGAACAAGCCGCACTGCAACATTTGAGTCACTTTTGCATCGGCTTTGATTTGTCTTTTAGTTATGTTGGTCCACTTATCGAAGTCCAAGGGCTCGCCTCCACCATTGGTGGGTAGAGCAAAGCTGGTTTGGATGATTATCCAAGTCTCGACTTGTGTTTTTAGAAAACACTCCATCCGATCTTTATAGTAACAAAAATCATCTCTATTAAAGAACGAAGATCGGGTGATGTTATACCCCTTAATGTGGGTCATTAATTATCTTGCAAAATACACAACCAAAAGAAGAGTATCAAGACTTCGTCTTGGATTAGTAGTGCGGGAGAAGAAAGCCTAAAAAAAATCACGAATCAAAAAATACGAAAAGAAAGCCAAAAAAGTGATGGATTTGTGGTTTCACCAAATCTTAGTGCCCCCACTCTGATATCAATTGTTGGATCGAGAAGCGTCGCTAGAGGGGGGGAGTGAATAGCGAGCGTAAAACTTTTTGACTTTTCGTTCATTCGATTAAAACTATGAGTAATGCAACGGAAAAATAAATAAGAGAAATTTATTTTTACTTGGTTTACAACCCAACAGTTGCTACTCCAAGGCCCCGCGATCCTTGATCGCGTACAAAGGGGCAATCCACTATAGAGTCTCCTCCTCGTTGGAGGTAGGAGACAACGATCACAAAAACGAAAGCTTGAGGATGAGACAACAAACCTACCTCGTCTCGTTATGATTAAAATCACGAATACAATAAATAAGATAAACTTGCTGCTGCCGATGAAGAAGTTATAAGCTTGGTGTTGCATCAGCATTATGACGGTGTTATGACGTTAGAGCTTTGGCATTGCAGGAGCACTTTGAGAGCAAGACGGGATGATCTAGGGTTCAAGTCTTCCCCTCCTTTTATAGACTTATGCCTTGGAATAAGTCTAGATCTAGATCCTTAACTTGTGATTCTTATCACGAGGTGACATCTTATCTTATCGCGAAGTGGCAGCGTCAAATGTTATACTTTTTGACCTTGTGTATTTGGCTGATTCGTCGCCATTAGTTGACTGTTGGAGCATCAGTGACTGCCAGTAACCAGCAGTCGACTACCAGCTTGGTCACTTTCCTGCAATAAGAGATTAACACGAAATATGATAAATATGATGGTTCCTTACCGTTCGATCTCGACCTAGGCCTTCCACTGGAAGTCTCAATTGGATCGCTGCCTACGGTCGTCCCCGTACAGAGGACACGACCTTATCATCTCTATTCGCACTTGTGCTTACCTTTGGTCCTTTATGACCTGTCGCTTTGCTTCCAGTCGTTACCTGGGTTCTTCGACTTCACGAAGTTCTCCCAGTGTCGTTCGACAACCATGGATTAACTTAACCATTTCCTGCACACTTAATTCAGCTCATGAGATAACAATATGACCTTAACATTAGATCTTTGCTATAATCAAAACCTAGGTTCGATTATCTGGTGCTCCTGTACCAACAACGCCTCTATGGTATCCACACGAATACTCTTTTAGAGAATTGGTTGTGCTAGCAACCATCCAAAAGACTTTCGGCCAAAAGAGGAAGGAATAGAGATGTTCGACCAAGAAGATAAGAATAAAAAGAAGTCTCTCTCTCAAGAAAATGAAAAGAAAACCTTTTAAAGATGTTTCTTCCAATCTTTTGGTTTTCCCACTTCAATGCATGATTAATTTATATTAATTATACACGATAAGAGGTTTTTTTCAACCTTTAATTTTTCCTCTTCAATGTATGATTAATTCACATTAATCATGCATGATGAATCCATATCATTCATCTTCTTCAAATTAATTTGAGTCCAACTCAAATTAAACCAATTTGAGTTTAACTCAAATTCGGCCAACTTATTTGAGTCTAATTCAAATCCATCCCTTTCAATGAGTCTAACTCAATGATTCTTATTCAATAGCCTAATGATTTATTTAGTCAAACTAAAATGAACTCATCTCCAAAATAACATGTTCTTTATGTGTGACCCAATAAGTTCTCGTAACGTTGATAATATCTTAAAACCCCTTTTAGAAACATAAGGAATGTGTTACATCTAACAATACATTATTACTATCTAAGTGACGAGAATGTCGAGATCCGACATAATCTGTCTGTGATTATTATCTTGTATGACTCAATCCTTCTATTCTTGATATCTAGATTGATCAATGTGGCATAGATTGTATCATCCTTTTATCAAACTTTGTGTTTCTTGATCTCTAAGTAGACTACTTCAATCAAATGAGTTCAATATCTCATATTGACTTATTTAAGCATGATCATGTATTTTAGTAGTCTTACTTTATCAAGGGACCCCACAGATATCACTTCTGTCATATGGAAGGGATAAATCCTATCTACATCACTCACATCCCTCCGCATAAATTATTGCATACTCAGTGATCGACTTTATAGTGTTAATTCCTATAAGATTCATATATCTCTATAATGATATGATATTGTCCACTTTGGACCTAAACTCTCATGGTTTTATTTTTGGGCTTTACCCAAAAGACCTCATACCAATGGAGATATCTTTTTATCTTATAAGCACATGATATTTTTCATGTCTTATCAATGTGGAACTTTGAGTGTATTCCCCATACTCCCAACAATCTCCCCTCAAACGAAAGACCACATTGAACCCCCCTCAAACCTATCCCTCCTCGAAGGACTTTCTTTGCTTGATGTCTGATCTTTAACCCACTAGGACTTTCTTCCAACTGTCTGATCCTCCTGACCCAGTTGGACCTCCTGCCGGTTGTCCAATCCTTTTGACCCAATTGGACTTCCTGCATGGTGTCTGGTTCTCTAGATCCGGATATGGGAGCTTCACCCTTCATTTGAGGTTCATGGCTTGACATTTACCATGACTATGATACCAATTGTTAGTGCTTATAAGATCCATATATCTCCACAATAGTATGATATTGTTCATTTTGGGCTTAAGCTCTTATGATTTTATTTTTGGGCTTTACCTAAAAGGTCTCATCCCAATAGAGATATCTTTTTATCTTATAAGCACATGATCTTTTTTCTACGTCTTACCAATGTGAAACTTTGATTGTATTCCTCATACTCCCAACATATAGTCCACCTTGTTATAGGTGACGTTTGTCGATACCAAAGTATACACCTCCTTATGTAGGGAACCATAGTGATTTCAAGTCTAAGGACTATTCATATCAATAGTCACTGCGCTCATATGACAATCTATGAAACATTCTCATGTTCTCATGGAGGGTCAGTTTAGTACATATTCTCTAATATATATCTATGTGTTAACTCGATATCATATATCCATGACTTGTGAGATTAAGTCATCAGTTGTACATGCTAGTCTCAACGTATTAGTATTATTCTTACTTGACTAGGAATAGTTACGAGTAGTGTTATATATATATATATATATATATATATATAAAGTCATCAACTTGATATACCATAGACTAGAACCAACTACCATAGGATATTATTATATTTATTCGAATGACACATCAATGAAGTAAATACAATAACCATAAACTCTGTCTTTATTATGAAATATGATACAAAAGTTTCCTTACTAATCATCTCATAATTGACACTTAGGGCTAATACTAACATCATCCACCTTTAAAAACTCAACCCAATATTCTTCTACTTTGGTATGTCTGTCGAATCATCTGAGCATCGTAGCACTAGAGACATTTGTTCTTGATGACTCACATCTAGAGTATAATCAAGTATTACTGAAAAATATTTTCTATGTTTAACTTTTACAATGATTGTAATTTTTACTTTATTTGTCAAAGTCTCTGTCAATTCATTCTAAATCTTGGGATTAAAATATGTATATTAAGATTCTCTTACTTCACAATGTTGAACATGCTTCTCCATCACTGAATCAAATTCGACAACCATTTATATTATTTGCAAAAATAGTCCATTATTCTCAACATAATTAAGTATCATCTCCTCAAAAAACCAAAGTATTTTTGCAAGTGTTTTCACAATAGAAATTATTCTTGTTAACACTTGTCTCTAATATTGTCTTTCTTTGTTGATTTAAAGTTGCATATTATAATCAATTATTTGATTTTTTTTAGCTCTTTTCTAATTCAACCCAACTAATCATACAATCCATATGGTCTCTATTAGCTTCATGATGTTTAAGAATTCTATGCATATTATGTTAGTCTTTGTATCTATCATTACCCAAATTATCAGTTCTACTCATCATTTGTTCAGTCTTGAACAACTTGCAATAGAAGTAAAATATTCTATCCAATAAAATAGAATATACAAGTTATCTTTTATCTAATGTTTGTCTATTTGTCATTATCCATATATAATGCGATGAATTAAAATGTATGTTATTGCTATATTTAGGAAACAAAAAATTTATCTATTGGATCGTAAAAGCGTCGCTAGAGGGGGGAGGATGAATAGCGAGCGTAAAACCTTTTATCTTTTCATTCGTTGGATTAAAACTATGAGTAATGCAACGGAAAAATAAATAAGACAAATTTATTTTTACTTGATTCACAATCCAGCGGTTGCTACTCCAAGGCCCCGCGATCCTTGACCGCATATGAAGGGGCAATTCACTATAGAGTCTCTTCCTCGTTGGAGGTAGGAGACAACGATCACAAAAATGAAAGCTCGAGGATGAGACAACAAACTTACCTCACCTCGTTACGATTAAAATCACGAATACAATAAATAAAACAACCTAGCTGTTGCTGACGAAGAGATTGTGAGCTTGGCATTGCGTCGGCGTTATGATGACGTTACGACGTTGGAGCTTTAACATTGTGGGAGAACTTTAAGAGTAATTTTGATGATCTTGGGTTTGAGTCCTCCTCTCCTTTTATAGACTTGTGTCTTGGAATAAATCTAGATTCAACTCCTCAACGTGTGGATCTTATCATGAGGTGACACCTTATCTTATCGCGAAGTAGCGACGTCAAACATTATTCTTTTTGACCTTGTCTATTTGGTTGATTCGTCGCCATCAGCCGACTGATGTGCAGCAATCGACTATCAATAGTCAGCAGTCGACTGTCAGTCTGGTCACTTCCCTGTAATAAAAGGTTAGTACGGAATATAATAAATATGACGATTCCTTACCATCCGATCTGGACCTAGACTTTACACTGGAAGTCTTAGTCGGATCACCGCCTACGATCGTCCCCGAACAGAGGAAACGACCCATGCACTCTTCACACTCGTGCTCACCTTTGGTTCTTTATGACCTGTCGCTTTGCTTCCGGTCTTCACCTGGGTTCTTTGACTTCCATGAAGTTCTCCCAGTGTCGCCCGACCATCAAGATTTCTCGACTCGAGATTCTTCGAGTATTGCTGACCTTCGGCTTAGCTAAACCATTTCCTGCACACTTAATTCAGCTCATGAGATAACAATATGACCTTAACTTTGAATCTTTGTCATAATCAAAATCTATGTTTGATTATCTGGTGCCCCTGCACCAACATTGTCCCCTCAAGACGGTCCGTTGGCTAGAGCAGCGTAGATGCTGCTATGAGTGAGCATGGGTCGAATCTCGACATGAAGCTTAAAACCCTCACCCGGGGTTCAGAAGCCATGCGTTGTTTCTGTTCAATGGGTCAAGGGACATAGCCCCCCTGATTTACCTCCCTTCACTATTACCAAGGGACTGACAGTGAGGAGCGTTGGGGCGAGTGTAATCACCTTATGCTACAAAGGGAAAAAAATATCTACCATTTTTGGATCAATTTCTATTAAGCAATCTCTCAATTTTTGTATGATGTTATTTAAATTTCTAGGATCTTCCAAATTCATAGTCGAATTTAATTTTTCAAGTTGAGAGTTTTCTTCTAAATTCTCATTCGACTCAATCAAATGCCTAACCAATTCTTCATCTTCATAATAACATTGTTTTTCAATCACTAAATTATCTTCTAATTCTTCTCTTTTTATTCGGCTATTTTTTTAAAAATATTTATTAATATTATCGACTTGACTTTAATTAATATTTCCTTCATTTATTTTATTTTTCTCTTTTGAGCTTCAGACATATATTTACGAGACATTTTAAATGCTCTTTTATTATACCTATAAGTTATTAAAAATGAAATTAATTCAAAGTTTCTCATTTAACCATATACATATTTAAAAAATATCTACCTTATTATTTAAATCATAACACAACCTATGTATTTTTTTTTAAAAAAAATAGTGTGTATATGAATTCATCTAAATAGATCAATAATTAAATTAAAATGACAATTGAATATTTTTCGTCTTGATTATAAAATATAAATTGACTAAGAAAATTTGATATATTATTGTGAAATATGTATTTTTATTTAAATAATTTGTTTAAATATGATATTAAATTCAATAGGAAATTATTTGTATTATATCATATTTTAGTGAGTTAAATTCTCTACCAACTCCATCTACATATTAGGTGATATTCAAAGTTATTTTTGGGATCTTTATAATAAATTTATTTATATATAAACCCATTCATCATCACTGTATTCTGTATTGTATTTGTTATTTTGAGCAGACTGTAGCTTTCTTCAAGGACATAAAACCATTTCATAATGGTTGGACGACTAGGCCTTTGTAAAATCAATATATCAATTTTTGTACTCAATCCTGTGTAATAAATGATTGAAAGTTGAATCTTGATTAGTGCATTTGAATGTGATAATATAGATCGATAGTTTGTTCTTGGTTGAGTCTTGTTACATATAGAAATAATAGAGAATAACTATTCAGTATCAACAAAATTGAAGTGGATAATGACGAGGTAAGGTTAAGGTAGTCTTTGATTTGAGTATTTTTATTTTTTTATTTTTTGAGATATGAGAAAATGTATTTAGTTGGTAATTTTCAAGTTTATTTTCTAAAAAATAGATATTATTTGATTAGAAAATGAAGAATGTTTAAAAATCATTTTCTAAGAAAATGAAAAATGTGGAAAACGCAAAATTACACTTCAACTCAAACGCTCCTTGAGATTTTCTCGAGAACAAGACACTAAATAATTAGGAAAATTTTAATATAATTCCAAATCAATATAGTATATATAGTTCAAGATTGCTAAATTATATACGGTAGAATTGTTTGAAAGAGCAAAGATTAATTCTTGAGCGTTGCAAAGTTTTTTAGAGTGTCTATTTTTCCATCGTACTAAGTCTTGATTACACAAAAATATTCTACGTGATTTACCTCTCTTTATTTAGCTGTGAGACCGACGATGAAAGACATCTGAAGTGAACGCATCATCTTTTTTTATCTCAAAGATTGCTAAATTATAGTTCACACGATAAGACTAAGTGATTAGCATGGACAATAGAATTGTCTCAAAAAGTAATGGTCAATCGGAGACTGTAAAATTTTTCAAAGTATTTATCCTTCCATTGTGCTAGTTCTTAGTTGACAAAAATATCTCTCACGATTCATCTCTTTTTATCTAGCTGTGAGACCGATGTGAGAAACGTTTGAGATGAGCGCATTATATTTTCCTCAAAATGATTAAATTATATTATTTAGATGCAAAATTTATTCTCAAGAATTAAGATTAAAAATATCGATTTTTTATCACCAATGTAAATTTTACCAAGATCATATTTTTTTCACGAGTCAAAATGATTCTTAAAGCAAATTAGCAAAAATAACTCTATCTTAAATCATCAACTTTAATGCGAAGCAATACGACTACGACACTAGCAACCGTGGTGCGACGATAAGCGATGACGACGACAATGATGACATTGACAATGACAACGATGGCAAAGAATTGATACAGATATGAATTAGAATTAAAAAAAAAGTTAAAAATAAGAGAAAAAATTAAAGATGTCGACTGAGGAACAAGTCTAAGGTTTGCGATGCCTTTTATTTTTTTTGTAATATTATAAAAAATCATCACAATATTTTAAATATTACAATTAAATCTTTTAAAAAAAATTTCATAAAAAAATTAAAGATTACCATAAAAGATGATTCGCTAGTTTCAATGTCTCTGTTAATCAATTTTACAATCAATATGAAGGAGATAAATTATAAAAAATTATATTATGTAAGTCATTAGAAAATTTTTGAATCTCGATAAAAATTTTAAATCTCAAATTGAATTCTTAACGTTGTAAAAGTTTTCGGTAACTATCTATTCCGTGGGCACAAAAAATAAAAAAAATAAAAAATAAAGATGCCCCTGGAAGAAAAGTAGAGTAAGGCACTTAAATTTTTTTGGATAATATTAAAAAAACCCACTATTTTAAAATTTATGATTAATTCTTTTAATTTTGTTTCCAATACCAAATCTAAGAACGGCGAATTTATAATTTTTATTTATTTATTTTTAACTCCTAGCACTGCTAAAAATCAAGTATAAGAAAATGTTAAAGATAATGTGTTCCAATTCTTATAATATTTTTTTTGATAATTTATTAAACAACGCTGCTAAAGTTAGGAATTGTTCAAAAAATATCTCATATTTTTATATTTATCAAATAATATATTTAATTTCCTTTTTACCCTTCAGAAATAACACACTTAATTTCCGAATATGGTGCTGAGAATTCAAATTCCAGCACCACTATGGTGCTGGGATTTGAATTCTGATCTGATGATGATGAATCCCAAAGACCATATTTGTGGTGTTGAGATTTCTGATTCTGATATTCTTGTGGTGATGAAATTGCAAATTCCAGTACTACTGAGAAATTAAGTGTGTTATTTTTGAAGGGTAAAAAAAAATTAAGTGTGCTATTTGGTAAATATAAAAGTATGTGATGCTTTTTGGATAATTCTAAACTTCAGAAACGCTGTTTGGTAAATCGCCGTTTTTTTTAACAATTCCATTGCATGAATATATTTTATTATTATTATTATTTGTATTTGGTCCGGACTCCGGATCACTCAAACCGACCCGGTTCACGAAAGGACAAGTCTCGAATTATTTATTGACGCCGGCAGCGACAGCAGGAAAAGCGTCTTCCACAAGACTAAACAGACCAACAAAGGGCCTTCGTCCCATTCGTCTTCGGTCCAACCACTCGTGGTTGTTGGTTCCCTCCGCAGATCCATCGCCCAAATCGTAGAATGCCGCGACTCCAGGAGAGAGCTCCTTCCTTCGCTTGATGCGCGTGTGTTGTCTTCCCGTCATCTCGTTCCAATCCCAAGGTATCAAACGCTGCTATACTTTCTCATCTGCTCGTAGGTTGCGGATTCCTTTGTTTTGATCCGCCCTTCGTTTTTTTTTTTGGAATTTAGATTCGATCTGTTGTTTTCATTCAGACAATGTACTTTTGGATAGTGAAACTGTGAAACTCGGTTCTCTGGTGTGCGCTGGATCTCTTTCTAGGTGTAAGATTGTCAAGAGGAAGGAGGATCGGCGTCTTGTTGGATAGAAAATGGGGTACATTGGGCACCATGGCGTAGCAACGCTGCATAGATATAAATACAGCGGCGTGGATAACTCGCTAGTTGCCAAATATGTGTTGCAGCCGTTTTGGAGTCGCTGCGTCGCTCTTTTCCCTCTCTGGATGCCGTAAGTTCCGCCGACGGCGTATGACTCGAACTGTTTTATTATTATTATTATTATTATTTTTGGGTTGAATAATGATCATAGCACCACTTTTTAATTATTTGTTTTGTTAAGTCTTTGTATGCTTACGTAACCATGTAGCATGTTTCGAAAGATTGAGGTGTCCATGTTCATTTGCATAAGTTCAACGTTGGTATTGACTGTTGACGCGTTGTAATTCACTTCTGTCAATCTGAAGGACCTTCTGCAGAAAATATTCTTCCACAGATAAATTTGTCATGCCAAGTTTTTATATGCAAGCATTGGCAACACTATGGGCCGAAGAGTCCTGATTTGTCCGATGATTCAATAAATTAATACATTATTATATTGAGCTATTTCATTTAAGTCTTCATCTAGATGCTTGTGAGATTTAAGAGTAAGATTACTGCCTGCAGTTTATCAGAATAGACGATTAATACACTGCAAGCACATGATATATATATACAATACATAATAAGTGGGATCTTATTGCCGGAAACAATTAAAGTTGATGTGTCAAACCCCAATATTGGGGGACACATTAATGAATTTTATCTTGATTAATTTCTCCAATATTTACTTTTTTCAAGTAACATTTTGTGGCTTTGGTGCCAGAGTTTTGAGTTGAATACAAAAGAAATAATAGTTGAGGGAAGACCTAAACAACCTCTAGCATCCAATTAATTGCTGAAATAACTGCTTATGCCCATTGGAGATAGGGTGGAAGGACTAAATATGGGTGAATTGGGAAGTACACTTCCCTTTGACTCTATATTAGCAAGAGAATGGGTGCATCTATTAGTACAGTTGGTACTTAGGAGCTCTCATGCATGGAGGGTTAGCACGCACGGACACATGCGCGCACGCCCACACACACACACGGTGGTATACTGGTAAGGTGGATTTCTGAGGCCTTGTTTACTAGAAATTGACTAATGTTTGCTGGTCCATTAGATACATATCAATTTGTTTCGTGAATCAGTGATTTGATAAAACCAAAATACCAAAGTTTCTTTCCTGGATTATCTATATCAAAGTTATGGTCATTTTAGGTTTTTTGACATGACGTCATATAAATAAATTGTTAAGGAAATGATGTCTGCATTACTGCAGATATGTAATAATTCTCTAATTCTTAGTGAACAATGCAATGAGTGTAGTGGGAAAAAAGTGAACATGTATTTTTCACTATCTAGATGATTTCACAAGCATGTACAGATAAATATTTTTAATTCTTTAGCTTAATTCAACACTACCCTCCATATATAAAAGTTTTAAAGCACTCATGCACAAATCCTTATGAATACACACATACATTCCTCCGTACATTCTTTTAACAGTTTTTTGATATGATATTTCATGTTGTATCTTATGTTGCATCCATCAGATTTTCCACAATTTATTTCTTTACCCTCATATGTTTGATACTTTTGTAGGCCAAACCTGGTAAGAACCTTGGAAATGTGGCTCCTTTTATGCATTTCTTTTAAATCGAACTCATCCTGCTGGAGCAGTGATCTCTTTATGTGCTTCCAGATTACCCTCACAGGACTTATGTTCTTAGTTATATCAGCACTTCTTGGCTATGTAAGTTAATGACCATTTCTTTTGATCCTTTCTATTGGTAATTTTCTAAATTTAATGTGTTTAAGTTTTAAACCTTATTTTTAAAAAGGTGTTCTAGACTTGGATGTTGGATCTTCATGATGTTTTCATTTCATTTTTCTGTCTGTATTACTTATTTAGGTTGGCTAATCCTAATCCATGATTTTGAAGTTTTTATTTGCCAAAGTTTGCTACCATCTCCTGTTATGATTTGATTTATTTGAGAACCATAAATGTTGGATCGAAAGCGTCGCTAGAGGGGGGTGAATAGCGAGCGTGAAACTTTCTTCTCGACGTTAAAATAAAAGCAAGCATAGCGGAAATAAAGACAATAAAATAAGTAGATAATTTGTTTTTACTTGGTTCACAACCCAATGGTTGCTACTCTAAGGCCCCGCGATCCTTGACCACGTACGAAGGGACAATCCACTATAGAGTCTCCTCCTCGTTGGAGGTAGGAGACAACGATCACAAAATCGAAAGCTCGAGGATGAGGCAACAAACCTACCTCCCCTCATTACGATTAAAACCACGAATACAATAAATAAAAATAATATTTGCTGCCGACAAAGAGATTCTAAACTTGCCGTTGCGTCGATGTTATGACGACGTTACGACGTTAGAGCTTTGGCGTTGTGGGAGCACTTTGAGAGCAAGACGGATCATCTTTGGGTTGGAGCCCTCCCCTCCTTTTATAGATTTGTGCCTTGGAATAAGTCTAGATGTAGATCCTCAACTTTTAGAACTTATCACGAGGTGACACCTTATCTTATCGCGAAGTGGCAGCGTCAAATGTTATCCTGTTTGACCTAGCACAAAAGGCTGATTCGTCGCCATCAGTCGACTGATGTGCAGCAGTCGACTGCTAATAGCCAACAGTCGACTGCTAGCCTGGCCACTTCCCTGCAGTAAGAGGTTAGCATGGAAAATAGTAAATGCGACGGTTTCTTATCGTCCGATCTCGACCTAGACCTTCCACTGAAAGTCTTAGTCGGATCGCCGCCTACGGTCATCCCCGTACAGAGGACACGACCTTACCATCTCTCTTCGCACTCATGCTTACCTCTGGTCCTTTATGACCTGTCACTTTGCTTCGGTCTTCCACCTAGGTTCTTCGACTCCCATGAAGTTTTCCTGGTGTCGCTCGACCACCACGATTTCCCGACTCGGGATTCTCCGGGTGTCACTGACCTTCGGCTTAGCTTAAGCATTTCCTCTACACTTAATTCAGCTCATGAGATAACAATATGACCTTAACTTTGGATCTTTGCCATAATCAAAATCTAGGTTCGATTATCTGGTGCCCCTACACCAACAGTAAATTCTATATCATTTTATGTTTGGTATGCTAGGCTATCTTTTATGACCCACCAGTCCCATATTTTTTCTGATAGGGTCGTATACATAGCATAATGAGTGTAGGTCTTATTTACAGTTTTTTACCACTGGAGGATGATCTCTGTTTTGGTTTTACCATTTTCCTTGTTTGCATTCTTTTATTGTTGTGCTAAATAAAAAGCTCCTATTCTTTCATGTTTACTGCTATGTAGTTAACTGCAAGATGTATTTACTATTCACTTTGCTTACTATATTTTGTATCTCTTTCGTGTTTCTTTTACAGATTTATTCACCTCGTCTTGATACTGCTCCACCAAGATGGGTTCACCTTGCTCATGGATTGCTTCTATTCTTATATCAGGTTTGTTCAAATACTGTGCTAACTTCTGAAAGTTGCTTTACTAGATTTTGAAAATAGAACAAGTATTTTGAGGGGAGCTTTCCTCCAAGTAAAGAATGGGGGTTGGAATTGGGAATTTCTTGTATTAATAAAATGGACATAGATTCATGGGATTATTTTTTCACTTAATCAGTTAAATGGATTGTTATCATGTATACCATAGTTCTTCCAACCTGACCATTCACTTTTCTTCCATTGATTATCTAGCAGTTACTTGTTCTAGATGAAAAGATCTATTATGCTTAATGATTCAAACTTCAAAGAGGTAATTTTAATGCCCAAAGCTTGCATTGGCAATGGTGCGGACCTAGTAATTTCTGAACAGTGATTGTGTTTCTTCCAGCTGAAGTATAGGTTAAATGCTGAAAAACATGATAATGCACACTTCTAGGACACAAACCTCTTATGAGGTCAACAAATGGAATGAATTAGACTCTTACTGATTATCAGATCTATATCATCTAAACCATTTCCTTTAGGTGGTACATATGCTCCTCAATCATAAATACCAGCTTGTTATTCTATGTTCAATTCTATAACCTCTTAAGGATTTAATTGTGTTTCAATGAGTAAATATGCTAACAGATTATTATAACTAAATGATCCTTTTGTATTGTACTCTTTCTCTTAAGGTCTTAGTAAGTAAATATGCTAACAGATTATTAAAACTAGATGATCTTTTTCTATTGCACTTTTTCTTTTAAGGACTTAGTCAGTAAATATGCTAACAAATTATTAGGACTAAATGATCTTTTGTATTGATTTTTTTCTAACACAGTACAGGTGTATATCTTTGTGTGTTTTGTGCTCTTGTAAAAGATTGAACTTGAGATCATGTCACATTTCAATTATCACAATAGAACTTTATTGGCTCAGTACTAGCACAACTAAAACTTGCCCACTTTGCAATTTCATAACTTATATAGTCTGGAGATGCTCTGGATCACAATATAGTATCAAGGGGACCCTTTCTTGGAGCATTTTAAAGATATGAATTCCTAAAACATCTTCTAGTGGTTATGCCATGGAAACTTGATAAATTGGTTAATGATACTCATGGTAAATGTGACATGTGACAAGGATAATTCAATTTACCAACAAATTATGTACTTTTGTGGATCAGTAAATAACTTATGTCCTTAGATACTCTGACATTTGGATGCTTAGGAGTGTCCATTTGGACGTGTTTGATAAAGGTATGCTTTCAGCCTTATTTAAGTAATATTATCGTAAGGATTGGTATTATCATCTATTTAATGAAAAAGATACATTGAGAGATAAAGCAAAATACAGAGTGAGTGACCTGATACCATTATGATCTTCGTTAACTAGAGAACATCAAAACTAAATTTAGCAAACCATTCCTTAAGAGGTTGTTTCAACCCGTGTAGTGATTTTCAGTTTGTACTCGAGGTCATACTCTACTTGAGCAACAAACACAAGGGGTTGCTTCATGTGTACTTATGTGTTTTTGAGATCCAGTCAATAAAAACATAGCTGCTAAGGCGAGGATGTGTAATCTTAGCCATATGATAAAAAGTGTCAATATAGTCATTGCTATAGATTTTGGTGTTTCGATTTTTTCCCTACTAATCATGGCTTTTGTCTATCTACTAAACTTGTTACATATTTTAATATTGAGTACCCTTTCACATTCATTTGTAAATTTGCTAGAGTGGTAGTGAAACTAGTTCCTAAATGTTGTTAGAGAGAAAAGTTAGGCTTTATTTGGTTAGTGAAAATTTTCTATTTCAGTTTATAGTTTTCAGAAAATAAAAGCCATTAAAAATTTAAAAAAAATACTACAAAATATTTTTAAAATGTTTATTTTATTTAGCTTTTCATCTTTTAAATTTTATTTTCTTAGAAGTGACTTGTTTTCTTTTTAAAAATTCCCAACTAAACAAGGCCTTAATATCTCATCTACTGTGGAGTGTCCCCTAGATTAATCGGTTAATACCTCTGAACTAGTAATTTGAGTTGGAGATGAAATAAAAATAGAATATTAGGGTGACAAGGAATTATAAGAGATATAGTGAGAGTGGATGCAAGTTAGTGAGATTAGAGCTCATTTTAGAGTAATGGGAAGGTCTAGATAGAGATAGCAGGTAATTTTAGTAGTAGTAGTCTCAAGGTTTAGCTGTGTCATGTTCAAATTGTGGCCTTCTACTATGGATTCATAGTGATTAAATCAAAGGATATCAAGATTGAACCCTACATAGGAACAAGAAGAGGCCCTAAGGTAGGGCGTCCAGCTCGGCTCTCAAGTACCCATGGTTCGAACTCCAATCATGGCGTATTTATAGAATTTTTCTCCAAACGAGATGACAAACTAAGGACGATGCAACTGTTGAGACTGTCCACGCAAGTACTTCCTGATTTATCCTGGTAGTCGTTAGAGCATATCTCGCCTAGAGGTTATTTAATGCACCATCAGAGATCCGTGAGGCAGGGTCGACCATTCCCAGGATTAGTCAGGCCGAAAGCCTAGATACTTGGTGCTAGTCACAAAAAAAAAAAAGAGACCTTAAGGTTTGGAAGGTAGGATCACAAGATCCAATATTGTTCTAGAACTGCATTTGCCATTTATAATTATCATATGTAAATATGTATTAACTTTCAATATATTGATTTAAATATTTTAAAGACTAATATTCTAATATCATAAAGCATAAATAAAACCATGTAGTTAGTAAATATATGAAAATACAATGTGATTCTTGTGCCATGTTTACATAATAGTAGCAACTTCTAATATCAATTTTTAAAATGTCTAGTTGAATGGATATATATTCTATCTAGTCATGATTGGTATCAAGATCCTATGTAGGAATTGTAAGTTGACATAAGATTATTTCATAGTTTTATAAGATCCCACTATCGATTTGGATCATTTAAGACATTTTGGATCCTAAGGCTGTAAGATTGAGAACTCAATATTGACTATCACAATATCTCTAGTTTTGTTTTTTTTTTAATTTTTTAGAGGAAGATTGTGAAATAACTTTGCCCATGATTAGTTAACCCTGTCATGGCCAGTTCCAAATTTGGATAAAGGAGGAGGGTTGTGTTAGGTTGCTAGTCAGTGTTAAACTAAGATAAATATTCAATGCTTGGATCCATTAAACTATTATATTAATGCTAGGTTGTTCCTCGGAAGGAACGCACTGCAAGTTCCGATTGTAACGTCTCGGCAAGGACCGCTATGTCAAACAAGAAATAGGAAGACTAAAAAAGACTTGGTTAGCTCCAATAAAACAAGATAAAATTTATTTAAGTATAGATAATGATATAGCAAGGGATAGAGCCTAATGACGTAGAAGGATTCATATAGCTAGCCCCACCTAATGGGATAAGGGTTGGTTATTATTGTTGTTGAAGATGGTGAAATGAACAATGGGGCACGAACAAGAATAATGCTTGTTATAGACTCAAACATAATAGGTGAGGTGGAGAAAAAAGTGAGCATGCTCATAGAAGTTCATATATGTGGAAGTAAAATTGAAATAACAATGATAGCCCTTATGCAAATAAGAGTAACTAAGAAAGACAAATCAAGTGTATGACTCAAGTGAATAATATGGAAATTGGGATTTATTTGTTGCAGCTTGTGAGATGGAAGGCTATTCACTCTAAGGGGAATTCGGATTTAGCTCGTACAATTCTTATGATCATGTTATTGTGATAACCATATTGCTATCTACATTTTCAATAATCCACCTGTTCGTGAGCAAGATATGTTGAAGCTAGCTGAGTATATTTAAAGCCAATTGCCACTTCATACATTGTGGACCTCCACTTCTTTTTTTAGTTCTTAAGATGAAACGTGTTGCTTTCTTCATTAAACCACCTAGTCTTGCATGTTTTTTCTAGTTTAGGTTCCAAGCTGGGAATTATTGATATCTATTCTCCATCTTGATGTAATGTGTTGCAATAGTTAATATACTAATAGTCTTATACGAGCCATTTTATTTTATTTTGTTATATCAAGTACCTAACAGTGCTGCTTTTTGATAACATTATGTCCTTCTTGACTTCAATTTGATAAATTAAATAGGATGTTTAACTCTTACATTGTCTCTTGGACAATGTGTGTTGCTAAACACATTTTTCTTAAAGGCTACCTGATAAGTTATTTTGTCATGTCCTTATGGAAGATCTGCAACTGAGAGGTCCATGAGGTGAAGTTAGGTACTTTGTGCAGCTAAATAATATCTGCAGATTAATATAGCGGGCCATTGTTCATCCCAAAACTCACTTGATTTTGTTGTGTATAAGCTGAAATAATGCATTCAGTGACCTCTGCCATTTTCCTAGTGCAGAGCGAACACCCAAGATCTTATCCTTGCACAAACACTTTGTTTATCTGAATCTAAAATTTAGTAAATAATTTATATCATCTTATCAATCAGATGAGTTTTACTCTTCTGTAGAGCTTAATGGAAGGATGAGAATCCTTATCGTTCAAATGAATAAACCTTCCCTTGGTATATCACCGTAATGGTATGTAGTAAAAGCTAATAGTGGTGGAAATTAGTAATATTGCCAATATTTTACTTCTATCAACTCGATGTTATTAGATTATTCTGAATTTTCATTTCCTCATTGTTGGGCCATTAAAGGGGATGGATGAAAGCTAAAAAGGATCATGCAGTTGAAAGAACCTTTATGAGAGAAATGCTGATTATATACACATTTTCTACTTCATATAATTCCTCGATCTTCTACACTAAGCTTTCCTATGTGTAATTAACTTGGATTTCAGACAAACTTTTGTACATGTTTAAAATTGAAGGTTATATATATTATATATGGAATTAAATACATCTTGCTAACTCTATATATGCATTAATCATGTCATCATAGACTTTTGATGCTGTTGACGGTAAACAAGCAAGGCGGACCAATTCATCAAGTCCACTGGGAGAACTTTTTGATCATGGTAGATTCATGGCTAATAGTGTTTTCCCTACTAATGCACATTTTATGCGTACTGATACTTTAAGTGATGATTATTTCAGGTTGTGATGCACTGACATGTGCTGTATGTCATTCTTCTTGTCTTCTCCTGTTGATTAGTTTTCTGATGTTTAGTTCCATGATGTATTCTTTTTCATATCAGTTTGAAGCCTTAGCTTTTGGGAGCACCGCAATGTGTGGTGGAACTACTTTTTGGTTTTGGGTTATTGCAGCTGTACCTTTTTATTTCGCAACATGGGAGCAGTATGTGCTTTGTTTGCCGTTCCATTTTCTTGCATCTCATTGTTTGTTTTGACTGTTATGTTCAGTGTTCACCTTGTGTACTGCAAGCTTGCTAATCTTCGTAGATGTTTTCTAGACATTCATTATACATTCTGGCATCATTTCATGCTCAACCAATAACCAATATGTTTTTTTATAATTGAAGATGTAACTATGCTTATTGCAATTTGCAAGTACATTTTATTTTCTTACACTAGAGAAATGATTCATCTTAGTATCATTCTGAAATGATGAAGGCAAAGCACTGCAATAGGAAACAAGGCAATGACAATTGGTACCACCTTTTGCATGATAGGGTATTTGTATAGTGTGAAAATGTTTCTGGTCTAAGACGTTTAAAATCTCATTACATAGAACCATAAATAACAGCAATCGACATGAATCCATGTGCAAATGCTTGGTTGATCCTTTTCCAGGTATCCTAAATTGCACATGTTACTGCTGATAATAAAGTAATGTACAATATTAATGAAACAAAACAATATTTATATCGTTTATTTAGTACATCAATGCATATCAACCAATAAAACATCAAGCTTATTATTCTAGCACATGAAATGCTTTTACCTCTTAGTTTCAATTCTTGATAGAGCCTTTGTTTGGAGTTCTCCAATTGCTCCATGGAACATTTCTTCCATTATTCATCAATATTTAGAGTTCTCATCACTTTGTCACCCAACATTTAACTTTTATCTTTTGATTATGTTGTAACTGGTGGAGATTGATTTGTATGGCTCACAGATAGTTATGTTGACACAAATTACAGTATATACATCTTCATGATGTTATTTTAATCACTTTTTTTGTGCTGCTTTACTTGCGCCTCATATTTAGTATTTCGTCTTTTTTGTATTTATTCCTAGAATTCTTATAATAATTTAGTACAACATATTTCTATAGGACAAAAAACAGGAAAATAATTTTAAAAAGTCACTTTTCAGATAAAAAGTCAACAACCTATATTGGTATGTACTTAATAGTGATATGAACCCAATAGACCTATGTCTTATATAAGACATACTGCTTGGTACTCAGTAGTAACAAGCAAACCAAGTCAAACTTAGGTTGTCCATCTACTTGTAAATTTTGTTCCACTAGGCACTAGACCTTCTCCCGGGACCTTGCATAGTGGGAACTTTGTGTACCAGATTGTCCTTTTATGCGCTATTTATGAGTTATGACATTCGAAGGAAATCTCTTAACTAAATTTTATGCTTCGTATTCAAATACTAATGCTGGGAGCAAGAAAGGCGTCCAAATTTTCTACATTCCTGCTGTTGTGATTTTTATAACCCTGAACAATTATTCCATCTAATTTATAGAAGGAAATAGACCCAACCATCAGTTCATCAAATCATTCGGTATACAATGGTTTTGTCAGTTGGAACTTGTATGCCCTACTGTGTTTGCCTTTTTGTTCTTTGTTACTAAACCTGTACTTCTCTTGTGTCAAATTTCTTTAATACGTTATATTTGCATTATTGAAAGCCATCCATTTATGTTACAGCTTCTTTACAAATACACTTATTCTTCCAATATTCAACGGACCTACAGAAGGCCTCATGTTGATATATGTCTGTCACTGGCTTACATTTTTTTTGGGTACGTTTTGAATAAAATCTGTTTTGTTTCTGCACTTAAAAAATGAATGCTTTATCAAGTTCTGCTGAAAAATAGTTATCTCTATACAATGACCTTTATTAGGAGCTGAATGGTGGGCACAGGATTTCAGAAAATCTATCCCTCTCATGGATTGGGTGCCATTTGATAACAGTAAGTCGAACAAATTTTAGCAAAGCATTTCTTAATCAGGGTAGGTTTGAGCTGATATTTTTGAAATAACACCATTAGATTATTCACAAATTCCATCTCTGTGAAAAATCCTATAGTTATTCATCCTTAAGAATATAATATACAGAGTTATGTCTACCATTCTTTGTATTATCTGCGGCATGCAAGGGTACTTAAGATTTTAAATTCCAGATATCCCTTTTGATTTATTGTACTTCAATTTATAAATCTTTGCATTGTTACTTTTCAATGATTGTTTTATATGTTTACTTTTTAATTTATTTAAGAATAAGTAATTATATTTACTTTTAGTTATTTTGCGAATGAGAAATTGGTTTACCATGGACCATGATATTAGAATGGTCTAATTTTACTAAATCGATCCGATTAAATCTTACAAATTCATAGTAGATCAAGTTCTAAGAGTTGACTATATACATAGATATTTGCGTGCAATGATTAACAAAAGGGTAGTCCGGTACATAAAGCTCCCACCAATGCATGCATTGATTACATCAATCACAATCAAGCAAGCATTAATCTCAAAAAGCTCTCATCTTGTCCTCTCTTCTAACCTTATATCTCTCTTCCAAGAAGACCTCTAACTTTGAAAGAATACTATTCTATCCTCTTGTGATACTTAAAAAATATCATAATTAGAAACATGTATTTTGTATTGGTCAAATTTTACTATATCGATCCAATTAAGAAGTCTTACAATTCCACAAGAGACTGAATTATAAGAGTTGACTTAATTCATATCTGCGTGTAATGTTTGCTTCAATAGCAAAAAAAGCAAAGTATTGATCTCAAAATAGTCCCCTCTTCTCACGTTGTCCATTTTTCCAAGAAGATAGCTAACTCTAAGAACACTACTCTATTCTCACCTGTAGTTCTACTAATTCTTAGATCGCCTATCTTCTTAGAATTCCTAGAGTTCTACTAATGAGGATAGGTATCATTCTTAGATCACCTATCTTGAAAGACAGGATAAAAAGAGAAAAATAAAAAAGCAGAACTATTTTGAGATTAATACTTGATTATTATCGATAAAAAATTTACATATAGATAGCCAACTCTTTAATTTTGCTCCCCTATGATTTCGGTCTACATGAATATTTACTTGAATTACTTGATTAATTTAGATCAGTTACAAATAATATTTCTAATCCCTTGATCCATGATAGATCAGTTTCACATTAATTCTAATTATAATTATTCAAATATAATTACAATTAAAGACAACTATTCATTCTTATTTACTGGTGGCAAATACGCATATAATAGACTGATGTTCGGCCAATCATCATTGACTTGTGTTAAGTTTCTGAATTGTATGGCATACTGTGCATTTGTTAGAAAATTATGATATACTGATTCAACTAAAAGGAAGTGTAGTTTAAAGATTAAACTAATATCAACAAAAAAAATGTATCGTCCATAACTAGTAATATGATTTTCCGTATTACAGCTAGTTACAGTAATTCATAGCCTTGAATTATACATTTAGTATTTACTACTGATGTGGAGCCTTGTTGACGTGGCAATAACATAAAAACACATTGATGCTCTACAAATCATCACTTAGCTGTGTCCAGTGGCTGGATCTGGTGAGGCATACTGTCACATTTTTAAGAAAAATATGATGATATGTGAAAGCTTATCAGAATAGAAGAGAAAAATATGGAAAGAAGTGGATGCTTGTCCATCTCCTTCCTAAAATTTTCAACTAAAAGGAATTATAGTTTCAACTAATATTAACCAGAAAAAAATTGTATGGTTCACAGCTAGTAAAATGGTTCTTCTTTTGGATAAAAATTCAACTGACATTGGATGGTTGCGCTAGTATGATCAGGATATGTACTATTCAGTGTGATTACAATTCCACGAGTTCAGATTCCATCTTCCTACATAAATATTTGCTAATAATTCTTTATATATGTTTCTTCTTTATGCATTATGTGTAACTATGAACTATTTTAAGATGGCAAAATGGATGAAAATACCTGCAGCTTCAGAAATATTTGCTTTGAACATTTTATTCCAATCTATTGAATGACAATTATCATTGTTCGCTGCTTACCTGACATTTGTTTGTGTCCTTCAATTCATTGTTGGTGCACTCAAATGCTTCATGCTGTTATCTACAATTTCACCTGCCAAATAATAGTGTTTTCTTTGTTACAGAGATTTCTACGTATGGAGTTGTATTGTTCATTATGATTGTTTTTGCTGTAATTCCGACTACTAGCTCCAAGTAAGTGAGAGTTGTGTTCATTATGATTTCTTTTGCTGTAATTCTGGCTATTAGCTCCAAGGAAGTGCCTTTGATGATATGACTATTCATCAGATGACATATTTTGTAACTCTATATTAATCTGGGATATAGTGCTTATAGATTCTAACAAGAATATAATCTGCATTTTATTTGTTTTGTGATTTTTTAATTTTGTAAAGAAAAATATCTTACTAATACAAGGTTGATATGCTATATATGCTTGGAATATACTTATTTTTAGGATTATAAGATTTATAATTTGATACTCTATGATAACTTATACTTCACAAAATTTATAATCTGATTTTTGTAGTTATCTAATTTATGCAACCAGTTTCCTGATTGTATCTTTGTCCTTGTTATAGCCATAGAATTGGCTCACAGTTCTGTTTTTTTCCTGTGGCTTCCTTGAATTGGTTTTTAAATTGGGCAATACTGAGGAACAGAGTCCACCCTATATAGTTAGGACTATCAAAAATGAGAGAGCTATATAGAGAATCATGCACGAAGTCCAAGAAACATAGCTTAAAATGCTCAACAATACCATAGGTTTGTCAATCTCAAAAATTATGAAAAAAACATACAAATATCATGTATATCTCAATGCTCGTGCCCACATCTCATAATCAACATAAGATGGGCGGAACACTTGCTGACCCAGAGGGCCTCTTCAGCATGACTGACTGTCACTAAGGCCACATCCTATTTTGGCATTGGCACTCCTAACCAGCATGCATTCACATCTCTAAGGTGGTGTTTTCTTATTAGGTGCTGATGATCCTAACTGGTGACATGCCATAATATCCCTGTAGTAATGTGATATGTAGTTAAGGAACAATAGTACTAGGGTAAATGTTTTGCATATTACATATTAGAACAACGAACATGTAAAAGAACTCTCTCTAAACACGTCATCAAATAAGGATAACATGCATCATTGGATGTGGATGGAAATTTAAGTTTGCATCATCAATATAACCAACTCTGAGCATGTATTAATATAAACAATAGGCATGCCAGATAAAGTTAGCATGCGATAGTCACACAAAAGATTCTATGTATATATGAAGCAACACAAGTAGAGGAACGGAAAGGTAAATATAGCCTTCATTGAGTTAGAGTTCAATGAGAGCCTTATCAAACCCAAGGTTAAGCCTTAGATCATGGTGTTTAGGTTCTTGAACAAAGAGGTTATCACTTTGCTCTCAGCTTACTTACATCTCTCAAGTTTTGGTGCAAAACCTACCCACTTTATGCTTTTAACTGTATAATAGGCACAATAGCTTAACTAGCACCTTGTGTTTTACATAAACCTTTCACATGTCTTACAATAAAGCCGCCAAAGAAGGTGGACATAACAACATGATACTCCGGTTCACTAGTAATCAGTTGGATTAAGACCAAAGAAATAAGAAAAAGGGATCAGATTTATAGGTACAATATGCTTTATTAAAAACTAGGCTATAACAGACAAACAAACAAAAAAAATCTGTATGTAATTTTTCTAGTCAAGTCACCGAAATCCTGATTATGACTGGAAGCATTTAAGTTTTTCAGAGTTTATTCACATTAATTTTAACTCAAGTTTTGTAAAACCTTTCTTTCATCTTGAAAAGGTTCCCTTAGGCCTAAGTTATTCGACTTACTAGTACCTGTTTATTTTGTGGTTAAAAAGAAACTTTTATTAATTTAAATTATTAGTGTATTATATGGTTGAAGGGGGGAGCCTTAGCGCAACGGTAAAGTTGTTGCTGTGTAACTAGAGGTCACGAGTTTGAGTCCTGAAAACAACCTCGTGCAAAAACAAAGTAAAGCTGCATACAATAGAACTTTCTCTAGGACCCCACATTGACAGAAGTTTCGTGCACCGGGTTGCTCTTTTTTTTAGTGTATTATATGGTTGCTAAGATTGCTTTCCTTTTGCTGTTTTATTTTTTTGGGATCAGATTTCATTATTAATTGTTTACGTTGTGCAGCATTAGTAATGTCAACAAAGTTGTTCGAGCAAAAAAAGGAAGCATGCTGTTAGCACTAGCAATGGTATGTTTATAGGCAGTCTCCTTTCACTTTCTGAGCTATTGAAATTTCTGAGGTTCTTTAATGAATTTTCTATCTTATCAGGTCTATCCTTTTGGTGTGCTAATGGCAGGAGTTCTTGTCTGGTTGGATACATTAGATCTTGTAGTTAACTTTAGTTTGCAAGTTTCATCACTTCAAAATTTTGTTTATATCAGATTTTTGAAGTTGTATGCAGGTCGTACTTGTCGCCTTCAGATGTTATGCGTGAGCATCCACATTTGCTTATAGTTGGAACTGGATTTGCTTTTGGTTTTCTTGTGGTATGATACCTCATGATTTATGTAAAAGAATTTGTTATATTTAAATATTTGTGTGATTTTGCTTCCTGTACAAATAACTATAATGAAATTAGGTTAATGCTAGGCATGTACGCTTGCATATCTAGTTTGTAATCAAACAGCAGTTAGCTTCTTGTTCTCTAATTATTTCATGATAGTTCTATGAACCGTAATTAAAACTTAAAGGGAAGTTCTACAAAACGGCGATTAGACCTGCTATGTTATATGGAGCTGAATGTTGGGCTACGACTCGAGCACATGAGCAAAAGATGAGAGTTGCAGAGATGAGGATGTTAAGGTGGATGTGCGGACATACGAGGATGGACAGGATAAGAAATGAGAGCATTAGAGAAAAAGTTGGTGTTGCATCTATTGAAGAAAAGCTTCGAGAGACACGTTTAAGGTGGTATGGACATGTACTTAGACGGCCAATAAATGCTCCAGTTAGGCGATGTGAAATGATGCCAAATAGACACATCAAACGAGGAAGAGGAAGATCAAAAAAGACTTGGTTAACAACAATAAAACAAGATAAAATTTATTTAAATATTGATGATGATATAGTAGGGGACAGAGTTCAATGGCGTAAAAGGATCCATATAGCCGACCCCACCTAGTGGGATAAGACTTTGTTGTTGTTGTTGTAGTTCTATGAACCGTAATATTGTTATGATCTCCTTCCTAGTAAATTTAATGCACATCGCATGCATAAAACAACTTACATATCTCCCAATTATCAAAGTTTATCGTACCAATTCTGAGTTTATCTGGCCATTTCGATAATTTCTCCTCCCAATGTATTGGTTGTACTTTTTTTCCGTGCAACAAAAGAAAAAAGTTGTATTTTTTTCTCTTATGATCCAAAGAAATAGCTCCATATGATCTTTAGCATATTGGGGTAAGCAGTTAGTAATAAGCTGTGTTAAGACCTAGCACTGCATCAGTCTTGCTTTTTGTAGTAGAAGAATGATAACCACGTTTTTTTTTCCTAAATATGAGAATATTGACAGGGGAGGATGATTCTTGCACACCTATGTGATGAACCCAAGGGTTTGAAAACTGGAATGTGCATGGTACGTACCTATCTCTAAGTTCATTGTTTCTGCATATTTTTTTCGTATCATAGTTGTCTGCTAGTATCCAAGCTCCAAATTTTTTTTAGCTTTTGGATTTCTGAATTCTGAGTGGATGAAGTTTGGAAATATTTTGCTCACTGACTTTCTTGTCAACAGTCTCTGCTGTTTCTTCCTCTTGCTATTGCAAATGCTCTAACCGCCAAGCTCAATGATGGGTATGCTTTGATTCTTGCATAACAGGAATATATAATGGTTGTGAAACCTTCAATAATCTTGAGGAGCCGATTATTTCATTATGCGAGACTTTTTCTTCCTTGTGCAGAGAACCTCTAGTAGATGAGTACATTGTCCTCCTTGTGTATTGCTTGTTCACAGGTAATTTGCTTTTTCTATATTCAGATTTAGAAAACAAATCTATAATGTGTTCTTTTCATGGGAATACCTATTTTATTTCCTATGAATTTCCATAGAATAAATATATTTCTATTTTTTATTTCAAAAATGAAATTGGAATTTACTAATTCCAATGGAATATAGATTCCTTAATTTTTCCTTTTTAGTTATTGCTTACTCTATTGGAAGCAATAACTCTTTCTCCTTTATCCATTCTCCAAAGATGCTTAGGTAGCGTTTGGTTTGTTGTTTTCTATTTTCATTTTCTGAGAAAATGAGAAAACGTTGTTTGGATGGTATTTTCCTTGTTTGTTTTCTAGAAAATGAGATATTATTTGATTGGAAAATAGAAAACGTTTAAAAGTCGTTTTTTAGGAAAAGAGAAAATGCAGAAAACGTGGAAATGCGGCATGAACCAAATATTTTTTCTTTATTCCATTTTCCTAAGAATGTATTATCAGCAAGCAAAGTTGAGCAGTTGGGATGACTCAATTGGTCGGGCCAACGAATGAGCCATATTGATTGTACAGGGTAGTCAAGTAAGCTGGGGTGGTTGAGTAAGCTGGTTCAGACTGAATGCTTGATAGGCTAGTTGGGCTCATATGATTGGCTGGGGTTGGTAGGCTAGATTGCTCAACTGGATGAGCCAGTTGGGCTAGGTGGGTTGACTGCATTAAACAAATGAGTTGAATTAGGCTACATGGTCAGATGCATCATGGTTGATGATTTGGATACACTGGTTGGTTGGGCATGCTAGATGCATTGGTTGAGTGGCACACCAGTTGAGGTGAGCGGATTAGACAAAGCTAACTGAATGGATAAAATGAACTAAGCTAGTTGAGTGGGTTGAACACTGAGCAAATGCTCAGATTGGGCGAGTTAGGCAACTATAGGAGATTAAATGTGTCGGATCCGTTGGATCGAGCAATCCAAGCATCTCAGATGGGCTATGTAGATTTGCTGAGCTAACTTGGGTTAAACCAGGATTAATCAGGCCTTGTAAGCTAGACAGATTGAATGAACCGAGGTACTTTGGCTGGTTGGTTTCTTCGGTCAAGCGAGATAATGCAAGCTAAATGAGTTGAATAAAACATATTGGGGCAAATGTAGCGTCAGAATTCAAAAAAATCCTTCTATTTGATTTGATGAACTAAGAAACAGATATTCCTATTTCATTTATTGTCAATTTCATTTTTCTTAGAATAGTTTATTCGCTCGTTAGCAATTTCACACGGAATCAAATGCACCATTAATGTGCTCTTGGAAGTCAGAAATATTTTGGGTTCTTTTGGTCCAATTGCATCTTTTTTTGTCCGTTTCTTACTATAACAAAACTAGAAAGGTTACCTATGGCAATGGCGCGGTGGTAAGGCACGAGGCTCCCCTCTGCGCATCCAGGGGTCGATTCCGCCCTGGCAGCGCGCGCTGTGCGAGTGGCGGTGCACGATGCCCCCTCGTCCCAGTGCGGTCGGCTTCCTGGGCAACATGGGTTCAAACGTGTTGGACCACCCGTCTCTTGATTTACCCTCGTCGATCGGTGGAGACTTTAGTTGAAGGCTTTGGAGCGGGGCCGATCGACCCTGAGGATTAGTGGGCGCAAGTCCGATACCTCAGGTGAAAAAAAAAAAACAATTGTTAATATTTAACATTTAGATAATATGACAAGTTGTTGCTTCCTCGTAAAATTTCTACCCACATTCTGTACGGCCATATTTTTTCTTATTGTCTATTTTTCTAGCTTGCCTTTTTGTCCTTTGAACCTTTTTTTTTATTTAACAATAGTGGGACTCTACCTGCATTTTGCCACGTCCGTTATCCATGAGATAACCACAGCTCTGGGCATTTTCTGCTTCAGGTGAGAAAAATTCCTTTCAGTTACTATACTGTTGTCTTTTAGAACCAACAGCAACTTTTTGAAGGCGGGTACCCTGCCCTTGTTTTAACAACAGGATAACCAGGAAAGAAGCCTGAGAAAGGCTCTTCATTTGCTGTTCTTTGTGTGCCACTCTATTGTCGGACTATTGGCATTGACAAGGCAGCAAACATTTTGAAATCCATTTGTTGTGATATATTAATTTTACGTTGTATTAAATCTATTCGTGTGGGAAATCCATTCTTGTGAAAGAAAACGATATTAGCAGTTGAAGATGAGAAACTGTTGGAATTATACATTTACGTGCCCAATATGTGAAATTGATCATCCATGTTTATGTTGGCAGAATGGAACTAATATAATTTTAAAACAAATTACAATTGGTTTACCATTTATTAGGAATTGATTCTAACCCCAAATCCAATGTGACGCCATGAAGTGGAGGGGGGTGAAATTTGGAATAATTGAGCTTGGGACCAATGGGTATTTTTGGAACTGGAGCCAATTCAACCAGGGTCGATATGCGTACATGTGGCTCTTGAAGGTTAGGATGCGATGAAGGATTGGGGTGGATGATGGAGCTCGAGGGTAAATGACTTGATTAATGGAATGGCAGAGTTAAGTGACGTTGGAAATTTTTGATGGCCTAAAGTGAGGCTAGAAAATGGCCAAGCTGCAAAAAATTTCGTTGTCTAAATTGGCCCTAAATCCTCAAATGTTTGGTCTTTAGGACTGAGCGCCAGCTGATTCATGTCCTGTGGCTCTCAGTCATTAGCAGATTCAACAAGTTTATATTATATGGGTTGGATGTAGTAGGTCTTTCATCTACTGGACCATACTGAGATGGTCCCATCATTGTATCTTTTGGTGAGTTAAAGGAAGAGGACACCACTGATGATGCTAGAATTTGCCCATTCTTCTTCTGCGTAGGATAATTCATATCATAATCACCTTCATTAATATGAGCGACTTATTCATCACAAAAATTAGAGTCAGCGAACAAATATTCATATTTATCACTATCATCATCACTTCCATCAGCTTTCGCGAATGGATTGGTACATTCTGCATTATCTTGCAAGGTCATAATTTGTTCCCAGCCAATCCAGTTCTTCCATAAATCAAGAAGTTAATACTTTATTTATCAAATGTAACTTCTGTGGTGCAGTGACAACGCAAAGGGCTAGAAGGCATTGCATTGAATGCAAACTCACAACATGCACCATATGCTCAGATTACTACCTGAAGATAGAAATGCAGACCATGCAACCGCTTCCCTACAAGTATGAGGAAAACAATTTGATTTCTAAATTAATTGGCTACATAGACTATTTGCAGGCAGAAGTTCGGAGACTGCAAGCAGAACTGGATAGAGTTCTGAGAAGAAACCAAGAGCCTAAGACAACATTAACTGAAGAATTAGTTGAAGAATTACAACAATTAACCCTCCGGGATCTTCAGAAGGGAAAAGAGCAATTAAGGGGGGGGGTTTGATTTGTAGGGAAAATAGAAACAGAAAATGATTATTTTCGTTTTCCAGAAAACACTCCTTTATTTTCTGGAAAATGGAGATGGAAAACGCGAACTAAATGAGTTTTTTCATTTTCGCAGAAAATAAAAATTGAAAACGGAGAAGAAAATAGATACCAAACGCCCCCTAAGTTTCTTAGAAGAAGTCTCCGTTTTCAAAACAACAAGTAGTCAATATCATCCAAGAAGGACTCTGAACCGTTTATACAACATGATGGTTGAATTTGAGATGCCAAATATTTCACCATTCCAGGTAAATGCTATCCTGAATACCGGTGCCACAACTTGTTGCATTGACAAAAGATCTGTGCCAGCTCAAGCTTTGGAGAAGAATTCCTACACTGTCATCATTAATGGAGTAAATTCAAAACAGATAGCTAATTGGAAGCTAAAAGGCGGACAAATAAAGATGGGTGAAAATAAATTTAGAGTTTCATTTATTTATTCATTTGAAATGTCTTTGGGAGAAGGAATTCAAATGGTCTTGAGTGGAAATTTCATTAGAGGAATGCAAGGAGGGGTGCATATAGAAGGTAACACTGTCACCTTTTATAAAAATATTACTACTATTGCTACAAATCCAACAGCGGCATCAGCAATAGAAGAACTACAATTGAAAGAATTAGAATACCTAGAGATTCAAGAGAAGGTATTCTTTACTGCAACTCCCTCAAATACTTTTATATTATAAAAACATGACCTCTTGCTAAGCAGGTTAAAAGAGCAAGGATTCATAGGGGATGATCCATTACAACACTGGTCAAAGAATGAGATTTTCTGCAAAATAAATATCATTAATCCAGATATTACTATTCAGGATAAACCATTATCCCATGTCACCCCTGCCATGAAGACAACATTCCAGAAGCATATTGATATACTCCTAGGACTAAAGGTCATTCATCCTAGCAAGAGTAGACATAGAACAATGGCAATGATTGTTCAATCCGGAACTAGTATTGATCCAATCACAGAAAAGGAGATAAAAGGAAAAGAGTGTATGATATTCAATTACCGAACACTTAATGATAATACTTATAAGGATCAATACAGTCTACCAGGTATTAATACCATCCTCAAGAAGGTAGGCAACTCGAAAATTTATTCCAAATTTGACTTAAAGTCCGGATTTCATCAAGTTGTTATGGATCCTTTATCAATTGAATGGATGACATTTATATGCCCTTCTAGTCTCTATGAATGGCTGACAATGCCATTCGGATTAAAGAATGCACCAGTAATTTTCCAACACAAGATGGATCAGTGTTTTAAAGGCTGAAAGTAATCCAATTCTAGGTTAAGGTGAGGGTTCGCATACCACTACTCTTCGTCTGAGCAATTATTACTTTAATTTGTTATTTTGAAAGAATTTGTTCCTTGAAAATTAACCACAAAGATGAAAGGTGGAAACTCGACATGCATCCTTGGTCCAGTTTATTCGCAAGACTAGTAAGTGTGTAAGACGGTAAGCCTGAAGTCTTTAATTTTGGGGATATTTTCAAAATAAATTCTAGAAAAAGAAGCAATTTAGAAGACAGGAAGTTAGTAAGTCCTAGTTTTGTGATAAGGCGACCAAACCTATTAATTGATTGCAAAAGACTGCAGTACTTATAAGTCTCTTGATGAGTCAAGTTCGTCAGGTGAGCATGAAAAAATTTTATGGGTTTCTAAGCTGTAAGCAAGATTTGGATTGATAAAACTTCCTAATGAATGAAAAATTTGAGCAGAATATAAGAGAATGATATGAGAAAACCCGAACCCCAAACCTAGAATATCTTAACCTTGCTGAAAACCCAAAACCGTCAACTAGTGATCTAGCCAACAACCTTGAAATTGTCCATAACAAAATCTCTCTTCTTTCAAAAGTAGCACTAAAACACTTCTACTCCTTAAAAGAAGAAAACGAGGTGTTGAAGAAAGAGGTAGTTCAGCTAAGAACAGCTGTGAGCTCTTTAGAAAAAGAAATTCTATCAAACCAACCTTTGTCCAAGAAAGAAGTAAGAATATTCATATCTGAAGCCTTAAATCAACCTAAGGTAATCGAAAAGGAGGCATTAAAGGTAGCATAGGATTTAAAGAAAAGGATCAAAGAAGTTGAGGTAATCCTACAAGAAGTAAAGAATTTAATTAGTGGACGAGTGAAACTTGGGATAAACAGTCAGATAACCTAGCTTATATTAAGGCACTAAAAGCTACCGAGAATATTGAAGCACCTGCTCAGAAATTTTTTGTACCATCCCAATCAAAATCGGCCTTTGATTTTCAAAAGGTGTTAATAAAGCAAAATAACACCTTACTATCTCTTATAATTGAAATTCATAATTAGTTGCAGGACCTCCAAAATCAAGTCAAAAGTCTTAAGCAAACTCCAAGTTCATCAACCTCTACACCAAAGGAACTTGAGGGTGCTATTGACGACCTAACAAAAAGAATTTCCGGCCTGAATCTGGAAACTGAAACACTAATCCCAAAGAAGAAAGGTTCTATTTTAATATTCAGAAATCCCTCTGATAATGGAAAGGAGAAAATGGATGAGGTAACAAGAGGGAAGCAAATTACAGAAGGAATCAAATATCTTGATGAGACAGAAGAAGCCACTACAGAATTGGCAGCAGCCCAACGCCACTTATTGTTAACACAATATGAAGACATATTACAGGATGTGGGTAAAAACATTCTAACCCCACAGGAGCATCAGAAGAGAAGAATGCTTGATGAAATAGAAGAACAGACAGTACAAAATTTGTACCATTCACTCAAAGAATTGGAAATGATTGAGCAAACGAAGGAAGCTGATTTCACAAGTCGACGTTACCGCGAAGGTGGATATCAAAATTATTTCCTCACAGCACTACCGACGCTAAAGGAGATAAGAAGGGGTCTATGGAAGGTATCAAATACTTTAAATCCCATCATGGGAAAAATTAAAGCAACCCCCCACTAGCCGAAAGCAGTGGTGAGCCCATAAAATCCAAACAAGATTGAGCCCCAGGGAGCCGTCTTACCTTCGCTTGTCTCCATGAATAGAGATTTTTTCATAAAGCGGACCCAATTTAGAACTTAGGTTTGGAATATAAGTCCTAGCATAATTAAGAATACCAAGCCAGAACCTCAAACCTTTCTTTTCTTTCAGACTTTCTTCTTTGAATTCTGCTATCTTCTTGATTATATGAGGTTGCAATTTCAATTTGCCTTCTCCTATTTCTGCTCCCAGAAATTCAATTTTTGAAACTGCCAATTTGCATTTAGTAGGAGATAGAACTAATCCGTGCTTCACACAGATATCCAACATTACTTCCAGATGTTTAATGTGCTCCTTTTCTGAGTTAGAGAAAATAAGAATGTCATCAATATAGACGGAAATGAAATCTTCCGTACCTTTAAAACACTGATCCATCTTGCGTTGGAAAATTGCTGGCGCATTCTTTAATCCGAATGGCATTGCCAACCATTCATAGAGACAAGAAGGGCATATAAATGTCGTCCGTTCAATTGATGAAGGATCCATAACAACTTGATGAAATCTGGACTTTAAGTCAAATTTAGAATAAATTTTCGAGTTGCCTACCTTCTTGAGGATGGTATTAATACCTGGTAGACTGTATTGATCCTTATAAGTATTATCATTAAGCGTTCGGTAATTGAATACCATACACTCTTTTCCTTTTATCTCCTTTTCTGTGATTGGATCAATACTAGTTCCGGATTGAACAATCATTGCCATTGTTCTATGTCTACTCTTGCTAGGACGAATGACCTTTAGTCCTAGGAGTATATCAACATGCTTCTGGAATGCTGTCTTCATGACAAGGGTGACATGGGATAATGGTTTATCCTGGATAGTAATATCTGGATTAATGATATCTATTTTGCAGAAAATCCCATTCTTTGACCAGTGTTGTAATGGATCATCCCCTATGAATCCTTGCTCTTTTAACCTGCTTAGCAAGAGGCCATGTTTTTGTAATATAAAAGTATTTGAGGGAGTTGCAGTAAAGAATACCTTCTCTTGAATCTCTAGGTATTCTAATTCTTCCAACTGTAGTTCTTCTATTGCTGATGCCGCTGTTGGATTTGTAGCAATAGTAGTAATATTTTTATAAAAGGTGACAGTGTTACCTTCTATACGTACCCCTCCTTGCATTCCTCTAATGAAATTTCCACCCAAGACCATTTGAATTCCTTCTCCCAAAGACATTTCAAATGAATAAGTAAATGGAACTCTGAATTTATTTTCACCTATTTTCATTTGTCCGCCTTTTAGCTTCCAATTAGCTGTCTGTTTTGAATTTACTCCATTAATGATGACAGTATAGGAATTCGTCTCTAAAGCTTGAGCTGGCATAGATTTTTTGTCGATGCAATAAGTTGTGGCACCAGTATCCAGGATAGCATTTACCTGGAATGGTGAAATATCTGGTATCTCAAATTCAACCGTCATGTTGTATAAACGGTTCAGAGTCCTTCTTGGATGATATTGACTGCTTGTTGTTTTGAAAATGGAGACTTCTTCTAAATCTTCGGTGCTGGGTACTTGAAGGGATGTAGGAGTAGTAACTGCCGGTGGCCTGGTACTTGTAGAAATTCTTGCTCCTGTTAGCGCCATCACCTCTCTTTTTCTTTTTGAAGTATATCAGAGGGATTTCTGAATATTAAAATAGAACCTTTCTTCTTTGGGATTAGTGTTTCAGTTCCCAGATTCAGGCCATAAATTTTTTTTGTTAGGTCGTCAATAGCACCCTCAAGTTCCTTTGGTGTAGAGGTTGATGAACTTGGAGTTTGCTTGAGACTTTTGACCTGATTTTGGAGGTCCTGCAACTGATTATGAATTTCAATTATAAGAGATAGTAAGCTATTATTTTGCTTTATTAACACCTTTTGAAAATCAAAGGCCGATTTTGATTGGGATGGTACCAATCATACTTATTGATGACATTCTTGTTTTCTCTAACTCAGAAAAAGAGCACATTAAGCATCTGGAAGTAATGTTGGATATCTGTGTGAAGCACGGATTAGTTCTATCTCCTACTAAATGCAAATTGGCAGTTTCAAAAATTGAATTTCTTGGAGCAGAAATAGGAGAAGGCAAATTGAAATTGCAACCTCATATAATCAATAAGATAGCAGAATTCAAAGAAGAAAGTCTAAAAGAAAAGAAAGGTTTGAGGTCCTAGCTTGGTATTCTTAATTATGCTAGGACTTATATTCCAAACCTAAGTTCTAAATTGGGTTCGCTTTATGAAAAAACCTCTATTCATGGAGACAAGCGAATGAAGCCCTCTGATTAGGCTTTAGTTAAAGAAATCAAAGCCCAAATCCAGCAGTTACCAGATTTGGAACTCCCACCCGAACAAGCATACATCATACTTGAAACTAATGGTTGTATGACAGGATGGGGTGGAGTATGTAAATGGAAAAAGTCCTAGTACGACCCAAGGAGTACAGAGAAAGTCTGTGCTTATGCCCATGACAAATTTCCCGTGGTAAAATCAGTTATAGATGCAGAAATATTTGTTGCCATGGAAACTATAAGTACTCTAAAAATCCATTATTTGGATAAAGAGGAAATTACTCTGAGAACAGACTGTCAGGCGATAATTAATTTTTATAACAAGATTGTTAGAAATAAGTCATCTCGAGTCTGATGGATCGCCTTCACTGACTTTATCACCGGGTCAGGTATTAAAATTAACTTTGAACACATTGATACTAAATTAAATGTCTTTGCAGATTCACTATCAAGATTGTACTTTAGTTCTTTTGTCCGACCAGATTTTTGAGTCTACCACATTGGTGGTTATAGATTCCCACCGAGATATAACATCATTGTAAAACCCAATATTATCAGGTAGAACTAGCATTGCACCTGTTGTTTGATGGGCCGAGGGAAGTATTCATTGCTCATTGTTGTATGCTTTTCTGAATTTCCTAATTCTTGCACCCATAAAATCAATATTTTTATATGGGTTGGATGTAGTAGGTCTTTCATCTACTGGACCATACTAAGGTGGTCCATCATTGTATCTTCTAGTGGGTTAAAGGAAGAGGACACCACTGATGATGTCAGAATTTGCCCATTCTTCTTTTGCATAGGATAATCCATATCATAATCACCTTCATTAATATGAGTGACCTGTTCATCACAAAAATTAGAGTCAGTGGAACGGATCAGAGCCATCAAGCTTTAAGAGAATCAGGGTTCTTCCATATCCACATGGGCCTTGTTATGATAAGAGTCTACACCCTACACAGAAGAAACCCAGGTGTTATGGTATTAGTGGTCTTACGAGACACCAGATGGCGAGGAGATAGATCTATCATTGCTACGATGGAGATGGATCTGACAAGAGGAACGCAAATGGTCTACGTAATTCATGATGTAATGATGAATCTTGAAGATTTTGCCAATCATATTGAGATATCTGTTTAAACTCACGAGTATCAGAACTGACAAGGAGGATCTAGTAATATTTTGATTACTAGAATGATGGTTGGTAGATTAACTAATACCAGCTTTACTAATTTCACTTATAATGTTCAGAATGTTGCAGATTACCTTGCCAATAGAGGTGTCACTGCATTACCTGGCATAAGGTTTACCACAGATGAACTGCAACAGCAACGCTGGATATAGCGACCAACACAACGAAGAAACCCTATGACTCCAACTAGGGTTGATACAAGGACACTACTAGATGGTAGTGTTTCTTTGCAATTCCAAGGCTATACACCCATTGCAGAGCCCAGAGCAATCACTACAGATAGTGAAGATGTTGAGGCATGCTACTTGTAATTTTTCTTCACCAGGACACATATATCTATACTCATACCATATTGTTTTCTCAGATGGAGTCCTCAACGTCACCAGAAAATCACCGTCCGATCTTTTAATTCAAAGATTAGATTATAATATATAATGGAGGTGCTCACAGATAAATTGAGTTGTGTAGGATAATGGAGGTGCTCACCACTCCCTAAAAGGAGAATATATATCTTATGATCATTTGTCAAGATTGTTATTCGAAATCTTTAGCCAGAACATCACATGTTAAGAGTATGATACTTTTGAATATATGTTTGAGTAATTTGAATCCACAATATAAAGAAGTAATACTTGGACTAGATGTGACGTAGTCAGTTTAGTTGGGACAAATATATACTATATCATGAACCAAGTGGATATACGATGAGTGAAAGAAATGAGACACAATTCACTGTTGCTGCCAAAAGGTTCATAAGCAATTTTAAAATCAACCATTAATTTTTCGATTAATTGGAGATCATGATGTACTACTAGGTGTTACTCATAAGAAATGAGTGACACCTAGTAGTACATCATGATTGCTCCATAATTAATGGTTAATTATGGACGACCAATATAAATCAAGAACCTATAAAATCACGCACATTACGAATTTTTCTGAAAGATTTAAAACGAGTTTGAAAATTGAATTTTCAGATTGAGAGAGACTGTCTGATTGGACCCAAATATAGAAAATATTTTGTTAGAATGAAAACGAAAATAGGTCATATTTTATGAACGGGTTGAATCAGTTTTAGTTTAATTCGTAATGTGACTAAAATTGATTTGATTTAAATTAAAAGTGATTTGGTTATTGAATCAAGTGATTTAGTTATGAACCAAACGTAAGACTATTGGTATAAACTTCGAATTAATAGATATGAGTTCGAAACTTTCTCCTCTAACTCGATAAGAAATATATATATTGGATGAAATATTTAGGACATGAGAATTAATTCCTTCCTCTCCTCTCCTCTTCCCGCCCAAAATCAGAAAAATCTGACTAAAATTTTCAGCCGACCAAAAAGCTGCTGTTGCTGCTCCTTTTGGTCACAGGCAACCACCTCCGGCCCCTCCCAACTCCACACTTCCTCCTCCAGTGTGTACCCTCCCAACAACACCTGTTGCCGCTGTCCAATAGCTCCTAATAGCATCGTTTTGCCACTAGATCATTGAACAAATAAAAGAAGGTATTGCTCCAAGAACCATACCTGATTCTCTAATTGAAAAACTGCAGGGGTTGACTCTTGGACCGAAAGAGAAATTAAAAGAGGGAAGAGGCACTCTTAAAATATTCAAAGATCCCTACGAAATTTTTAAAAGGGAACAAGAGAAACTGAAGTCTTGTGAAAGCAGATTTTTGTTTTGTCGGATACAAATTGAGCTCTTGATCTCTTAGTCGGATCGAGTTGTCAGGTACGTACCTTCGGCTAATACCGAAACGGAGATACAACTCGTGACTTCGAAAAGTCGTTTCAACGAAAACTCGACGTGGATACAAATAGAAATGACGTTTGACAATGTCTTTTTGATTGATGTCTTTTCCACTTCGCATCATCCGTCAAATATAATTGCTTATTGAAGTTAAAATTTTATTTTACAGATATATCTAATATATTATATCTTGCATGTGTGTGATACATGTGATATAATAAATTAAAAATTTATTTTAGTTGCACACATTTTGTGAAATGTATTATGCATCAACTGGAGATGCATCAAGTATATTTCAATTTCATAAAAGAATTCCAATGTTCTCGCATATAGCTCTTGTCCATGTTTTTAGAGGTCTTATAAAGTCTTTTAATGTTTTTTTTTCCTTCAGAAAAGCTAGAAATTAAATTGAAAGGGTGGTCTCCCGTCTCTTCTAGCAAGATGGCAATGGCTCTCCTACTTTACCAATTGCATTCAAGATATAAGTCTCCCGTGATTCACTCTCTCAATTCCTGAGATCGGAGTGAAAAGGCCGTTAGACTGACGGTTCCGGCACAAAAGATGACAATGGCCCTCGGCTTCAATCTCTCTACCTGAGTTTTCTCCTCTTTGTTAACCTTTTCTTGTTGTGGTTCTCACCTTCATTATCTCTAGCAGAGGTTTTCTCCCTCTTAATCGTAGCCCTCCTTTACGCTACAAACATCTGAAAGACTTCTTCGAACATCCACCACAGGCCATGATAGCAATCAACCCAATACAAATTTTAAATAGACACGCTATTATATTGTTCACGAGTTTGTTCACAAACTTAAAAAGAGAAGCTCTGAACGATTCAGCCGAACAATGTGTTTTGTTGTGCGGTATGATGAATGAAAGTCATATAGACAGCTGCTGATAAGAAGATTGTTCAGAACTTCTAAACAACAAATTACTTAATAAACTGGAAGAAAGTAAAGCAAATTGGTACAAGGAAAACAGGATGAGTTAACAGCAAAAAATTTGATTAGAAAAACCGTGTTTGGCTAAGCATTAGTCCTGTAAGTTACATTCCCCGTCACAGTGTACTGATGGTAGGGTATAGTTCCAGTCAAAACCAAAGCTCAGGTACAGTTTAAAATTTCAAATATTGCAAAAGTGCCAATAATTAAAAATAAAAACATAAAAGTGATAAGAAAAAAGTTTAAAAAAATTTCCTCAAAATATGCAAACCGAAAAGAAGGGCCTCAGATTTATCACTGTACATTTCTAACGGTACTAACCCTATCAATGCCAACAGATTGCCGGCGAATAGATCATTCATATAGATGGATTCACGGACCAGAACAAGATTGAGCGGCCAAGCATAATGTGAAATTTCTAACGATGAGATCAAGCATGCGTAGACTTGCAAACTAGAAATTTCAATGGCCGCGCCTGAGAACTGAAAGAAACCCACCAGTAGACTTTTGTTTGCAGTGATTATTGGATTCTTCTCCAACCTGTTCAACAATTAAGACTAATTAACCCTAATGTTTTAAAAGTTCAGAAAATCATTTTTCTTCAGTGATGAACCTCTTTAGCAATAAGCTCTAGTATCTCCAATATTTCTGAAAAATCAGGCCTATCAACGGGATTTTGTTTCCAACACCTCTCCAGCAGCTCAGCAAGCTTTGGATGAGCATCTTTTGGGATGGTAGGCCTTAAACCCTACAAATAAATAATAAGTATGTTATATTAAACAAGAACTATATATCAACCAGTTTGTATCAAATTTGTCCATGATGATGGGAATACTATAAAGATACAAGTGAAATGGAAACCATGTTCATCTTACAACTTGTAAAAATACTTAAAAAAGTTTTTTTTTTTTTTTTTGAGATACAGATTTTCCCCCCCAAAATCAGCGTCTGCTTTTAGCATGTCTATGTCATTGGTTCTAACTTAATATAATGCAAAAGCATAGAGATCTTTAGTAGGATAGTGAAATCGTAGCCAAGGTGCTCTATATTATATATGGTTCCTCTAGTTTAGAAGTGTAATAATGGGTATTAATGAACTTATTGTTTCCTGTGTATAGATTTTTATTGAAAGTTATTATCCTTGCACAATTAAACTGGAGGTATACCTTTTGAACCACACCGACTGCTGCTTGTAGTGGTGTTAAATATTCATAAGGAAGCTGGATAGGGGAAAAAAAAGAACAATAAACTTGTTATAAAGTTTAAATTGTGTAGAAAATAATAAAAGTTCATGCTGCAAATGCCATTTACCTTAGCTGTAAGCAGTTCCCACAAGACTATTCCAAAGCTAAAAACATCAGCTTTGTGATCATAGGGCTTGTGTTCTATCACCTAAATTTAGAGTAAGGTGAATTTCTTCGATATACTACATGTAAGAAACACAGATCAAATATCATGAAGCAACATAATACTATAGAAGAGCTCTCTAAGATTACCAATAAGTTATACACCACCAAGATACTTTATACAAATAAAGTAATTTAAACATGCACGCACTCACACACATGCATGCACGCACAGACACCAGAAAAGCAAACATTCATCAACCTACTTAAACAGTAAATGGTACATGAGACATATATGTGCCAAGCGATTGAAAAAGAGCTAATTGCTAATTGATGTGCTTCTATTTTATAAGTTCTGTTTAACTTGCTAGTGAATAGAAGGATGAGATCCAAATAGAAAATCCCAAATAATGGGGACTCATGCAGTTTGTTATTGCTGTTTAATTATATGTTGTCCAGCAAATTGTAAGTGCAATGTTGGAATTAAATTAAATTGCATTCAAAATTCTTATTTCTTCATGCAATTTTGTAATTAAATTGAATTGCATACGAAAATTCTTATTTCTTCATACTGCTTCAGTTTCTTTATGAAATTCCCACAAGTATATTTAATTCTGCCATTTAAATGCAAGAATTGGTTAATGGACAAGAATGTGGTGCTGACAAGTAGAGATCTGGTTTAACAAGTTCGATTTTAAAATAGAGAAATAGAAATCTGCAGCTATTGGCCCAACAGTAGCCAAGGCCTTTACAGCTAAGTTAGATAGCACGTTCTAGTAGGTCAATAGTGAACATATCAGTATTACTCTATCATTTACAACCCTGACTACCAAATAAATCCATGCTTATTTGGAATATAGCATAAATGTGTTTTTTCTCCCTTCAAAGCCATGTGAGCATTTTCACCCATCTGTTACCTAAGTTATCAAACTTTTATCTGATTTATTTTAAATCTAATTTAGATTAGAGGGCTTAAATTAATATTGGAGGACAAGTTACAAGTTATTAAATCATAGTTGTAAACCTAAAAACATGGAAGATCGATTGGATTTAAATTGGGATGGGCTAATCTGAAACATAGTCTACTCTAATTTATAAGAGAGAGGTTGACGAGTGTTGTTTGTGTACATCATTGAAGAGCAAAGAGACGAGTGAGAGATAGCGTGAAGCATGAGAGAAGGGCCACAAAAGTCTGCTTTCGAGTCATCATGTTTCCAATGTTGAGACCATATGAGTTTTGGAGGATTTCAAAACGTTTAGTTGATTGCTGAGGGTGAGAAGAGAAGAAGAATAGAAATGGAAGGAATAGAGGAGGAACTTTGTTCTTCTGACCAATTGACAACAAGGTCAATCGAACACCAACCAAGTGATTGACTGGTTCATCGATTTGGTGATAAAATCACCCATCTGATTGACTAAGTCCAAGTGTTCCATGCAATCTGAGGATTAAGATCAAGAAGCTTGGGCCTTTTGTGTGTATGCAACCATAGGATTGTGAGAGACATGGAGCTTGAGCTCATCCTTTTGAACAAAGTATACACCACAAAGGAGAAGGCTTGGTTCTTATGGAGCATTACGGGCAAGAGAGTAGTTTTTAAGACAACTTCTGTTCTGAACAAATGGAGACGGAGTTGTGGTCTACAGAAATAGAGAGTAGTTTTCCCCCTAACATGAGTGTTAGAATGATGCAAATAAAAATAGACCGCTTAAAAATAAAATGGTCCAATAAGATAAACTGGTTCAGCATCTAAACCTCAATTTCCTTTTATTTCTAATTGGTTGGCGATATAATTTTATTTACTATTTCCAGCATACACAGTTTAGTTTGCACAAGTCCTATAAGACCATACTATTGTGAAGTCTATAAAGGTCCTAAGCACATTTTTCTATTTGTTCACTAAAAAAGACAGCTATGTTTTAATTTCCTCTTATCCCACATGCTATTGTCGACTAAGGCTTGTAATTTGCTTATAAATTCTATGTTGATTTTTTGTTTAACTTAATTATGTCTAATGTCCATGTTTATCGTATTCTTTGTGATGATCAACAAGAATGAATTATGCTTTATGAGTTAGATCTTACATTAATGGAATTTTTATACTTAAAGAGTGATCGATGATGTAGAGAATGCATGTTAGCAAGGGTATCTTATTAATTAGAGTATTCAGGACAGAGGTAAGGGTGAAAATAACTTTCGACCATTACGCTTCTCCCAAACTTGAGTTTCCCAAGATTGAAGGAATACACAGCTTGAGACTTGAGAGAGGTAATGTGTAATGAGAAATAGAGATGATCGAGAATTGAGATACATGATTTCTGTTATACTAGAAATACAGTAGGAGAGTTCTTAGATGATTAGAAACTTACATCAAAGGGAAGAATGATGTGAGGAGTATTTCAGTGATAGTCAAATATACTTTAGTGAAAGTGCCAAATGTAACTTGAGGCTGAAACTGAGTTTTAGTTTGAGACAAATTTAGAGGAATTAGTATGGCTTTAAGTTGCTGTCTTAGCACAATGGTGAAGTGGTTGCCTTGTGATCTAGAGGTCACAAGTTCAAGTTCTAAAAACAGCCTCTTGCAAAGCAGAATAAGGTTATGTACAATAGACGCTTTCCTAGGACTCCTCATGGTGGAAGCTTCGTACACTGAGTTTCCCTTTAATATGGCTTTAAGTGGCAAGTTATGTACATGGGTTGAAAAAAAAAACCGAGATGCATCAAATAAAAGTGGAGTTGGTCATATGGCATAAAATTTAGCAAACAAATCTTTCATATGTAACCTACCAACATTCCCATAATTATTCCTATTATGTTTCCCACCGTTTTGAAGTGTTGGAGGTTTACAACACACCTAGCAGTGAAACTCACAAGCGCCATGTTCATATGAAAATTCTTTTGCAAGAGTAAATGAGGTAATTATTTATGTTTTTTGACATTATGTTTGAGTACATTTGAGTTATATGGGTGTTGATTCAGATCTTTGTTTACAATTCAAGATATCAATTATTTGAAACAATGAGTCAAGATTTTTTGCAATTTTAGTTATTTCGGTTTGAGAAATATGAAGTGTTAATTAAGATTTTGTTGGAAATTTAGCTAACGTCTTGCTGGAATGTCTAGGAATTTTCTACTGGGTATAATTTCCTGAAACCTCGACAAAGTGTTCTAAACTCATATAATCATCTTCTGCAAAAGCTTGGGATTTTTTTTAGAAGCACTTGAGCTGTGACAATTCAGTAAAGTTGTTAATTATGTTGATATTTTGACATGTTCTTGATGCTTATGGTTTTACTCGAGGTTTAAAATGTTGTTCCGTTGCCTGAGCATCAGTGATTGGTGAGAAAAGTTCATTTTGATCCCTATGGCATGTACTTGAGATTTTAACATACAATTTGGCTCATCTGTGCATGACAATTCCCAATCACAAAACTTTGTACAGATAACTCATAATTTTTCTTTTTTAACATGCTCTTGGGCGACAATAAAAAAGATCACTGGGTAAATAGTATAAATCAAATCCTTACGCCTTTCCCTCTCAAAAAAGAAAGAAAAGACTGTAGCATTGAATTCTATGAAAAATGGCTCATAGAATCCAATTCAAGGGTGATTAACTGATATTGGTAAAATTGCCAACCAAACGCTTTGGATGGTTGACACTTGAATGAAGTAAGACTCAACCAATGATAGTTTAAATATCTAAGGGCGTACAACCAGGGCAATCTAAGCTTAACACGTTACCTAGGGAGAATGAAGGTGTTGCAACATAGCATAGCTTGATATACCTGAAGGCCTATAAAAGGAGGTCTCAAACCATTTTTGGAGCGGTTGAGATTGTGTGCTAGGCAATGAAGTATTCTCCAACTCGAACATGCTTTGACCTCACTCCGGCAATTTTATCAGCTTTTTCTCCACTTTCAGTCCATAAACCCTGAAAGCTTCTTCAGCCCAAAACCCTGCTACAGTTCATCCCCTACACAAAAAATTCTCCAGTCGTACATAAGCACTTAATCCTAACTGAGCAAAACTAGCTTCAGCCAAACCATTTGCAATTCAGGTGAGTTGAAGATACATCAGCATCTCAGCGATCACAACTGAACTGAATCCAATTTGAGTAAACCCAACTCTAATTAGCCTCGTTTAGACCAAACTCCACTCAACTTGAACTCCTCTATCCTTGTTCCCATGGAAGTCAAAGCTAGATGACCATAGCTAGCAGACTTCTAAAATCTATTGCAACGTCACTGTAACAGTAGGGAATAATTTATTTATTTCCATGTTAGGTCATTCCCGGGCCTTTAAAAGAGACCACAATCCATTGTCTTTAATTATCTTCGGTTTAATAAAAATTGGTTGTCTTTATGAATTTTTTTGTGTTTTCTTGCCTGGGGTTATATAATTGACTGCATCATGTATACACAGAAAAGAAGATGGAAAAATGAAAAAAAATCTAATATTTCAGTAAGATTGATTCTAGATAATACCTCAGGTGCCATCCAACGGTAAGTTCCCGTTTCAGCAGTCATAACTCCAGACTCAGCTTTAACACGTGCAACACCAAAATCTGCAACCTTAACAACCTGCCAAATGAATTAGTAAATGAGTTCTGAAAAAAGCAGGTAACTTAGCAGTTTCCCACAGGCAAATCAGATTTATCGTTGATGTTCCACTCATTTAAATTAAAGAAACTATATATACTGAGATAATGTAAGCAACTGTACATATTAAGTTGACTTCAAAAGAAACTAGCCTGCTACATACAAATTATGGAACAAAGAACACAAATGATTAAAGCAATTCCCAGCAACATTTGCAAATATCACCTGGCTTCCAATGAAGAAGTTAACTAGAATTTGGAATGTAAATGAACTAAGACTGCGTTTAGTAGGACGTAATCTGTCTTGTAATGTAATCCAGATTACATTACAAGATTGATTACTTTGTTTGTTGCCGTTTTAAAGTTGTAATGTAATGTAATCTGGATTACAAAAGTCACTAAAATCTTGTAATCTGGATTACAAGATAAAACATATGTAATCCTATTACATTACAAGCCGTAATCTGAAAAGTATTGGATGCTCAACAATCGAAGTCGATCGATCGTTGCACCGTTACCACGACGTCGATCGCCACCGCCGTCGATTGTCGATCGGGCGATTGGCGGCCGATGATCGACGGTGGCATCGACGGCCGATTAATCGACGGTCGGCCGGCCGCGATTCGATCGGCTCGCCGACGGTTGATCATCGATGGCCGGGATCGCCGATATTACCTTTGTAATCCAAGATTACATACAATTTTTATCCAGACATAGTAATGTAATCAAGATTACATTGCATTCCATTACGACTTGGATTACATTACGTCCTACCAAACGCAGCCTAAATGTTTGTGAATAAGCATGGTGTTAGGTCTGATAAAACTTGTTTATGTTCGTAATAGTCAAAGAATATATTAAACAAACAAGTTTGAACACTAATGAATTCAGTTCGTTAATGTTCATGAGCAATTTATGAATAAATTTATTAATTAACTTGTGTAAATTCTAATTACAAATTTATTTCTTATTTTTTTTATTTAAATAGTAATTTATAAAGTTTTACAAAAAAGGATAACACAGTGCGTGAAGCTCCCGCTAATGCAGGATCTCAAAGAAAAGTCTACATACGCAGTCTTATTCTGCATTGCAAGAGACTATTTTCGTGACTCGAATCTTTGAACACTAAGTCACACAGTAGCAACTTGTGTTAGATCAAAATTAACATTTATAAAATTTCACAATCTTAAATTATTCTCATAGTATGTTAAAAATAAGGAAATAATATAAGTTTCATATATTAGATAAACATTTATCTAAATTACAAGGACAACAACGCTATTAGTTGAGCACGATAAAAAGCTCAAGCTTAGATAGAGCACGATAAAAAGCTCAAGCTTAGATAGAGCACGATAAGATTTTAATAAACAAGTTTGGACGGATTTGATAAGAAAATAAACTTTGAACATAGTTAAGCTCGGTTTAGTTTGGCTCTTTTACACCCCTAACTAGAATGACCGGAGTAGTCAAATGATAAATTTACCCTTTAAACAAATCAGTAAAGAGGTATTCCCATAGGTGAGCTAAGTTAAGATCAAGCATGTCGAATGGAGTGCTAAATCAACATCACCAACCTCATGAAATAAAGCTCGTGGTGCATAATTAGGAAAAAAAAGTTCAATAATTTATTTTACAAAAGATGTATCTTTCCACTTTGTTACTTGAATTTATATGCCTCCCCTACACCAATGACCATAAGACATGACCTTGTAATGGTAGGAGGTATAAAACACCAAGATGCCCATGACCATGTGTTCCCACATTTAGAAAAACGTTATCAAAGCACAATTGGTGATTTGAGTTTTGGGTTTGCATCATTTCAAATTTTTGTAGTTTGTTTTTGGATTTGTGTTACCACATTTAGAAAAACGTTATCAAACCACTTTTTGGATTGGTGATTTGGATTTGTGAAGCTGTCTTTAAATATGGTTAGCATGTATCTCTGAGCAATAAGTTAGGGAGTCCTAAAGTGTCGTCTAGTAGATCTGAACCAAGTTTTAATTATTTCCTGCTCTTTTTCTTCATTTCAGATCATGACTATGGTGTGAGGACAATCTTTAGAGTAGTTGATTAAGCAATAAGGTTAGTCAAAAACTAATCCAGAGAAGCCATAACTTTGGCACGCCTACTAGACAGATCCCAGCTAGCATGACCAAAATATTTCAGCTTACAAAGTTAACCAAGGAGTAATTGGTGTACTACTGATTTGTGGGAGGCTGGTGTGTGCCCTTAAGATTTACAAAAATACTCCTATATGGATGCGGAGAAGACCCAGTTAGCTACTTATTTGTTCTAAGGACAGACTTTTGAGCCTGAACTCATTTTGTGGAGGTATTTTAAGGAGGCATTTAAAGCAAGTGTTACTTGAAGGCCTTCAGCAACAAAGTCTAACTATCATCTCAGTGCTATCTAGAGGGAGGAAAGTTTTCTTCTTATTTACGATTAGCATGGAGGCTTCTGACACAAAGTAGCTGCTATCCACAATTTCAGTCAGCGTTCTCTTAGGTTTTCCCAGATGACTTGCCGAGTCTTCCTTCAATGCATCAGGCTGACTTCTCTATTGAACTATAGCATTGCATATTTCCGATATCTAAGGCTCCATAACTTATTGTGCAAAAGATTGAAAGCGCCAACCTAGTGGCCCCCACCAGCCTATCCCAGGACCATCGTGAGAGGGGTAAATCGCGGGTGGTCTATGACCTTGACGTGTATGACAGGCACAATGGAGGGTATTGCCCGGGGAAAATATTTTCACCCTGCGGGCTGCGGAATTCGACCCATGCTCATTGTACAAGTGCCGCACTGCGCTTACCATCACGCCATCTCCGTGGGGACTAAGGCTCCATAACCTATGATGCCAAAGGAATTAGAGGTGATGACAGTTTAGTTGCATGAATTGTTTGATAAGGATTTCATCTAACCAAGCATGTCACCTAGAGGTGCTATGGTTCTCTTTGTTTAAAAGAATGACGGAACTTTGAGACTTTGTATTCATTATAAGCAACCGAAATGCGGTGACTGTAAAAATTATCCTATTCTGTGCAAATAATTTTTTTTTAATCTTGAAATGCACTAGCATTTGCTCCAAAATTGCTTTGAGTTAAGGGTATCACCAACTTGAGACCAGAGATTCAAACATTCAGAGGCCAACTTTCAAAACTCATTATGGACATGAATTTCTAGTGATGTTTTTCTAATTCATTAATGCCCCAACAATTCTTATGGATATGGATCTGAAGTATAGAGTGTTCCCAGACTACTAGGATCAGTTAATGATCGTCTTCATCGATGATATCTAGTTTACTCAAAATAGGCAGAACATGAGAAGCAAATGCATGTATTGTCTATGTATTGGTAGAGACTTTATTGAGAGAATGTACGCAAAGTTGAACAAGTGTATTATGGTTATCATCAGTGAGTTTTCTTAGGCATATTGTTTATAAAGAAGGCATTTTTGTCAACCTGTAGAAGATAAAGCAATGAAGAGTGCAAGTGCCCTAAGTCCATGCTAGAGGTTCGTAGTTTTCTTGGTTTAGCTAGTTACTATCATCTCTTCATAAAGGATTTCTCCATGATTGCAGGACCATTGACTTAATTGACTAGAAAAGGAATTAAATTTGTTTATGGCAAGGCTTGTGAAGCCAGTTTTCAAGAGGTTAAGCAGATGTTAGTTAGTGTTTCTTTCCTTGCTATCCCACATGATGAAGGCAGATTTGTCCTCTACACAGGTGAATCAAACCAAGGGTTAGGAGTAGGATTGAGAGTGGTAGCCTATGCATCTAGACAACTGAAAAACCACAAAGTTGGGTCTGTTAAGTAAATAGGTTACTTCTCTCATCTAAAGCGGTTGGGACAAATGATACGCAAGACACCTAGATCTGTACCCATATTGGATAATCATATCCAAATCAAAGATCTGAATCCAAGTTAGAACATCAAATTGTCCAATCATCCAAATGTATGCCATATTTCAATTTAAGAACTGTTGTAGAAAGGTTGATGACAAGGATTCTAATGAAGAATGATGTTTCTGGAATCACTTACACATGCATATGATAACTACACAGATACAAAGTAGGGAACCATAACCAGATTGGCTACAGAAACTTAAGAGAACCAATCCAAAGCAACCAACAGACAATTATTAAGAATATCACTTGCCTCGTTCTCATCCATCAAAAGATTGGCAGCCTTTAGGTCCCGGTGTATAATGTTATTTTGGTGCAAGTAGTTCATTCCCTTGGATACATCAATTGCTACTCGGAGTAAAGTTGGGAGTTTGAACAATCCTTTGTGTTTATGAAGATAGTCATATACACTTCCCCTTGACATAAATTCTGGAACAAAGTACAGAAATGATGAGGAAAAATCTTGAAAGAAATGATACGGTATCTATATCTTGAAAATGAAAAGAAAAGCCCATACATAATCAATCTTTGCAAATCTTAGTACCTGTAACAATACATAAGGTAGGAGGTCTAGTACAAGCTCCAAAAAACTGCAGCACATTCTTGTGCCTAACCTTTCTGTAAAACCAAGAGAAATAAGAATATGTATGCAGAGGTTAGAAAGCAAGCGGTAATGTGGAGGGAGATTATTTGATTAGATATTTATGATACATTAGAACAACAGCAATATCTAAATAAAATTTACAGAAGGGTAAATAAAACTATGTGAGAAAATGACAAAAGGACCATGTTAGAGAACTGTCTCATGGAAGAAACAAAGATGACCATGATGAATAAAAATCAAATTGCAAATTATGACTGCAAAAGATTGTGAACTGCACTGCGACCATGACCGATTGACTTCTATGATGTGACTTTACAAGGTATGACTTGATGAAGACAACAGGACTAATCAAGATTTTATCCATTTCTGCAAATGGACTGTTTTATTCGAAACAATCATTAAATTTTTCTTTTTTTAAAGTATCACAGAGCTACTCATTCTTTAGTTGCTTTTAACGAACGCCAGATGTTACCTTGCTAAATGGTGCACAACCAAAGGCACATGATTATCTATGCTGCTAGATGATGGAGAAAGAGTGAGAGCGAGATCTTTAGTGCAAATCTAGGTATCTATTACACCATATGTTATGTATGCTCAGAACTTTAAGTAAACTTCTCAACAAAGAGAGGGGTAAAAATTAAAAAGAAGCACAAGTATTTGCTTAAAGATAAACAAAGGAAGTCATTGAAGTGTTATGGTTGCAAAATGTTGTCTACCAGCAATCAATATTGTATAGATAAGAATAGTAGAATATGTGCTAATAGAATCAAGCAAAACATGGAAAATCATGTTTAAGGTGTTGCTTTGTACACTAGGACATGAGAGACAATCATATCATGTCTGAGGCCCCTGCCTATGAATTCTAATAGAGCAATATCCATTCAAGCCAGTGGATACAGGAAAACTTATAGCACTTATCACCAAAAGATATAAGTGAATTTTACAAACCGCATTATAAATACTTCCTGAGCAAAATCTCGCTGCATTTCAACATTTAGAAGCTCAGGCTTTAGTGCTTTAATTGCCACATCCTGGCTATGGTACATTCCATGATAACTGAAAATGCATCACAACAATAAATAAGCGGACAAAAATAAACATTAGATTGCTCTCTACTATTTTTTTAGTCGACTAGTGAAACTTACAGGTCGCCATACGACCCAGATGCTACTTTATTCCCAAACCTCAGATGCTGAAAATCAATTTCCCAAACATCAGTTCCATCTGTTGGTATAAGAACATGGTCTAGCAGAGAATTCTCTCCAGGTTGTGGATTCTCAATTTGAGGAGACAACAAATGAGACTTTGACCAAGTATGTCTCTGCATACCCCAAGCTTAACTGTCACAATCTTACAAAACAAATGTATAAAAGACATCATGATTGATAAATGCTAGACAATTTATGGGAAAGATCAAGAAATACAGTGACATCTACATCAAATTGAATAGAATATATATTAAATCACATATCCAAAATTTCAAATACCGCCAATGTTGGTTCCAGATAGAGACGAAAAACCCTAAGTGCATGTCAAAAATCATATGGATCTTAAACATATTTGTTGTGAGAAAAATTGTCACCCATAATGGCCTATTTATTAAATTAGATACAGAAAAAAAAAACTTCATAGTGGGATAAGAACCATATAAACAAAGCTTCCTGTTAAGATAAGATTCATGAAAATTTCCTAAAATAGTTGGGAATTGGAATACATGTTAAGCTGATGCTGCTGTCTATTTTATTACACTGCTAAAAGATGGCATTTGGTCTATTTGTTATGGTAAACTTACAACATATTACAGAAGTCTACCAGCTCTTGTGGGTTGGCTTGGACCTCAGTTGAGGAATGGGCTCAGAGGTACCCAAGTTGAGAGGAATCAGGAATCTATTTGACTTGTGGTAAGGTTGGAAGGAACCAACATAAATTGAGTTCATTTTGCAAAAAGGAAGTGGCATGTGTCAAAGTGAAGTTCAACTTGAGAATTGGCCGTGTTGTTTTGGCTCAGGCCTGAAAGAAGGATTATAGGCAAATGAAATTAGCCAAGGTAATGGTGGTTCTGAACAGTTGTGAACCAAACTGAGGAAGAAAGCTTGAAGTGAAATAAAGTGGGGATGGAGGATACCCAAGTTAGAGTTAATTCCCTGACTTCTTACCGATTCTTAGGAAGACCCGAATGATTAGTGTTGTTCCCCTTTACAGGCCTTGATTTGAGTTCCTATTAAATGATGCCCTACCAATCTACACTAAATTGATGGATAATCCAACTAATATCTGTTGCAACTTCTCCTAGCCTAGGTGTGTGCCACTCCCAAGCTAGAACAGCATTATTCTCCTGGAACACTGCATTTACCCTGTGATGTTGACCATCCAGAGATAAGATTAGTGAGGTTTTTAATCACATTAGTTACTTCCCCTCAGATCAAGTTCTAAGAAACATTTTTATGGAAGTCGAGGCGACATCCTCTTACACCCTTTCAATCTCCTTGAATAGATGCTGTTTGGTTCTTCATCATCAAAGGTGACATTGGATAAGTGTCTAATTAAAGGTTTAGCCCAACACCAAGCAACACCTTATCTATATAAAGCCCCCTAGCCATTAGTTTTTTTTTACTCTACTCATTTACTACTCCAGCAAACTCTGAATAGCTCCCTGCTCAGCAGTTCTCTGTTTTCCAACAAGGAAATCTCTCTTTAATTTCAAGTCCCTTTTTAACTGCACTCAATCCAGCTGATCTTGGTCCTTTTGCTCTTGGGACCTGCACCTCAATCTCAGTTCAAAACCACCCAAACTGCCCACTTCAACACAATCACTAACCCAACCTCTTCAGTTTCCATTTCCCCTAACCAACTGAACCTTTTTCCAATTAATTCCAATGGAACATCCCAGAGAGGTTGCCCCTCTACACTTCCACATGCTCAGTTCGAATCGATCAAAAGGTTGTGAACAAGAATGATCAAAAGGTTGTGAACAAGAATTTCATGTTAAAAGACTCACTGAAAATCCAAATTAATAAACAAAGAAAAATTACACATAAGGTTCTCGAGAGGAAAATGAATTACGGAAAGGAAGTTACCCCCATCTTGAGAATTTCCTTCTGCAACGAATCCCTCAGTTGCTCTGTTTCCTGCAAATTGAAGAGCAAGTAAGCAAGCTCCTCCAACGATTAAAACAGAAACATATATTATACATAACAATACCTAGTGCATACCCACAAAATATCAAGGTTTCAAAAAGTGTGTGCTAATGGTACATATGCAGTAAGCAAAAGCATATGCAAAGGCATATATGGATTAAGATATCAAAAAAACTTATAACGACAAAGATTACTTCTATAATATAGTATATGATCAACACATCTAATTCAGATGTCTATATAGAAAAATATATATATGTCAACCAAGGTTTAAAATCTAGTATCATGCCAGAAGAGTTTTGATCTTTATGTAGATGATATGGTTTCAGAATCATACTGTGTTGTGGCAGTATGGTTTTGACATTTATTTAATTGAATTATAACAATTACATTAATTTTACTAAATATAAGTTGTAACTTTTAATTAACTATTTTATATAATTAATTAGATTGCTAATACATACTATTTTATTTGTATTTGTGGATTAATTTGATCACATTAATACTCAAAGTTAAAAATGCTGGTAATGAATTAAATTTTAATTTTTTAACTTTAGCAACTTGCAAATTATATATGTCTTTCGTTATACTCTCCTTCCTCTCACTTTGTCCGTGTTCTTTCCTCACTCCTCTCCTAATTCCTTTCTTCCTCTGCTCTCAATGTCATCAGATTATGTGTGTGCACCCTTCACCCTAGACTGAAATCCCCGACAAGCTTTAGTCTCTTTCTCCTTGTTGTCCAGGAGCTCTTCTCTCTCCCTTAGTCTTTCTTTTGGTCACTCTCCCCCTATTGTCTCTCTGTTTCTAGGCACATAGCCACCTTTTAAGGCCAGCATGAGCCATCACAGCTAGCAGGACCTTGTAGACATCTCACGCAACCTCACCAACATTGTAAAAAACCCTTGACAACCTTTGCCATCACTGTAAGTGGCGGTATCAATGTCGGCCAGTGGATAGAATAATAATTCATACAATACAACAAACACATGAATTATAATGATCAAAATTAGTCCAAAACTAGATAATTTATATAACATACACACAATTACAATTAAAATGTTTGTCACTTGCAAAATAAGCATTTAAATTAAGAATAACGAGTTACAAGTTATTACATAGGTTTTAAGTCAACTTAGTTCGGCCTAAATCAATCCAAATGAAACAAATATGAGTTTTTTTCAATCGCATATGCAAGTTGCAGATGACATATCAGTAACTATAAGGTTCCGTTTAATTTCATCTAGACTGATATGAATTTGAGCAAACACTTTTTTAAACCATGGCTCCAATTGTATGCAAGAAGATACAATAAAGACAGTACATTTATTACGGCAACCAGAATTGCTTCCACAGAATAACACAGCATAATGAATGAGACTCCTCTTCAATACTCTTAGTTATGGAGGTGTTAAGGTCCAGCACAACAGATGGGAAATACTCGCCTTAGGTCAAGCTGCAGTTTCCAGCATCTAAGTAGCCAACGTGGATCACGCACCAGGTGTGCACACAGCATGCTATGCACTTTGTGCAGATACCATCAATTGAGACACCACCAAGTAGGATCAGTCCCAACAAGTGGTACTAAAGTGAAGTTGATTCTATAGGATAAAATGGCAAAGCACTCGTCATATATTGGAAACTTTTTAATGTCAAGGTTCAACTAACAGAAGTCATTTTTCTCTATATCAGAAATCCATAATTATTTCTAGAGAAGAGATCTTTAAGTACGTCATTAAATTCAAAAACTGACTGGCAATAAAAACTTGTTCCTTTAATTATAAAATTAATTTTGACTAAAAGTTCCCTTGCACACTTCATGTATCAGGCAACTAGTAAGATCCATCAGATTTTCTAATTTTGAAAGGGTCTGATTAATCAAACTTACCATGAGTATTTCATAATTATTTCGATCCCCTCCATAAAGCTACGTAGCCTAAGGGTGAAATTACCTCTGTAAACGATGTCTACAGTATATCAACAGCTTTGTAAATATCTAGCCCTCGTATCAATCAAATAGTAAGATCCATCTTCCTACTAATGTTTAAAATCTCGGCCCGTACCAAACAATACAGTCGAAATTTACCATTCCATTCGGCACCGATACAAAGTCGCAGTAGAGTCGCAACAATCACAAGGATCTTCACAGGGTTGCGGTGACCTCTACGGGGATTGCGGCACCTCCGCGACCCCATGGAGATCACATCTTTTCCTTTTTTTTATTTGTTTAATATTTAAATTAAAAATTTTATTTTTAATTAATATATTTTATATTAAAAAAGTAACGAAATGTATCGGCACGACACGATACAGTACTGAAACCGTATCAATCCGGTCACAAACTAAAACCTCGACACGGGTTGGGGTTGATATTTCAAACATTGCTTTCTACTTCTGAAAGGTTCTGATCAATAAACTTGCTATGTCTATTTCATAATTTATTCAATCCAATCCATAGAGCTATGTAGTCTAAGAATTAAATTATATCTAAAAATGATGTCTACAATATATCTACAACTTTGTAAATCTCTTGTACTTTAAAGTTGCTGAACATGTTCAATTTCAGGGTAGCTAAGAAAAGAATTGCTTAGTATCATAAATCAAATAGAAACCAAAATCATCATATTAGGAGTTATTTACACAAATCTCATGACTTCGCCTACCCACTGAATACTGGGGACAATCATGCAGAAAGGACATTAGTCTACTTCAAGAAGAATGAACGGCATAAGCACAATGCATTTTACAGTGATTTGATGTCAGATAGTTAAACAACATTCCAACAAGCTACATGAGGTACCTCGTAAGGCCAACCTTCAACAACGAATACATCCAATGAGTAACCATCGTTTGTTGAGAACGCATGTGCTTCTTGAATATTAAGGCAAAGCTCAGCAAGTAAAGAAGTCAGCTGAAATTTAAAAAAAATTATAACATAGTACTTCACAACACATGCAAAGTGAAGGGAAAGATTAATTCACATAAAAAATTGGCACACATTTAGTAGCTATTAAGCAATGAAAAAACGAATGATAGATATTAAATGAAGATGCCATGTGGAACTGTAATGCATGCAACTTAAAATCACAAATCTGAAACATGGATTTTAATAATGGCTCTCTTTTTTTTCTGTTATCTGTTCTCACAAATTGTAGGTTCTAGCAACCCATCAGAACCTCTGAGAAGATTGAACATATAAACAACAATGAATTTCTCCTGACTCAAGGAGCTATTTAACTGACATTAACAATACTCAGTAGAGGAAAAATAATAATGATATTAGATCTAGACAAGACTTTAATACTAGACTAATACCTTACAAATGAATGTTAAAAGCAGAGCTCAATCGCAAACAAACAAACAAACAAAAAAAATCAAACCTAGCATTTGAAGAGATTGGAAAAAAAGGAATAAAGGACTGAAATATCATTTCAGAAATAAAATAATCAAGCTATAAGTAGAAAAGAATTCATTTCACGTGTACATTATACTACAATTTCAGTTTTACAAATAAATACTGAAGTGTTCTGCTCAAGCATCAGAAATATAAGTAGCATTTAGTAACTAATTATGGAGAAGAATGCCAATCTAACGGCTGCCGGCACATCCTTGTTTAGATGCTAAGGATGGTAGCATAGATCAATTTCATAAAATTACAGCTTCAGGATAATATTTTACAAAACAAAATTTTGGTAGCTTATTCCACAAACAACAGTAATGAGAGAAGAAGATGCAAGGTTTGAAATATCATTCCGAGTCGGATTTCAGTCCCGGCCAGAATGAAACAGTATGTGTCGGATGTGCCGACATCCGGTGCCAGTGGCACCATTGAGGAAGAGTATGGAGTCGACAGGAATAGAGGAGGCAAGCAGCAATAGCAGTAGAAGAAAAAGATGAAGGCGCAGGATCATGGCTCATGGAAGAGGTCAAAGAAGAAACGATCATGGGCCTTACAGATCATGGAAGAAGAAGAAAAAGGTGTGGTGGCAAGCTCGTGGAAGAACCAACAACAATGAACGAAGAATCAAAAGTAGGGTTTAGCTGGGAGCCTTACCTTAGGATTTGTCCTAAGTGCAATGAGATATAGGATGACGAGGAAGATGCAACAGGAATGATTCACAACGCAGAAGACACTCCAAATTTGCCCTAGCCAGTCGCATAAAAGATGATGGTGAGGAAGATTCAGCAGGGAACCTAGCCGCATCAAGTGGCATTTGTGACTCCCGAGTGACACTGCTACAAGTGAATCCCTAGCAAACTAGTCATGGTTTTGTCACGTGTTTCATCATTTTAGTCATCATCCTCGTCATGCGCAGAGGAAAGAAAAAGAAATGTTGTGTGAGGAAGTGTCTCCAGTGTTATCGCATGTCAGTCGATGGTTCGCATGTGCCAATCAGCATAGAATGGTATTTTAAACAAGATGTTGATATTTGCATATCAGAAACTAAGCAACATTCAATATGCATACATGCACAAAAAAATAAAATAAAATGACGTCATACAGAACCAATCATTGGTAAGCACCTGATACCAGGTACATGACACATAGCAAGAAGCAATGTTTAAAATTTTGTTGTTTCAAGCTAGAATTTTGGTGTTTGGTCGGGAACAAGACAATTGTTAGCAAGTGGAATCAATGAAAAAATTCATCACGACATAGGTAGCCCTCCCTTCTACATACATATGTGCAGATTGTTTGGTCTTGCATACAATTCCTTTTTTATATTTAGTCCTCCATAATGACATATAATACCTTGACACATCTAGAGAAAGTTATCTTCCTACAGTGTTTTCTATATACTTCCTCCCAGTGGCAAAGATTTTCCATCTGCAACTTGTAGATTTTCATCCTCCTTTGACCCAAATCCATCTTTGTGTGTCACCGTGTCTTCACTTCTGCTTTTGCAAATCTTCCATCCATCCTAATCACATTTGTCTACTCCTCCAAACCAAAGTAAGGCACTTCCTTCTTGTAAATGATTCTTCATCAAACTGAGAGTTTGTTATTCCTCAGTTCCTTTGATCAATTCTTCATATCAACAATTCTTCTTCCTTGACTGATGTCGTTGCGCTATCTTCAGTCCACAAAGATGTTAGCTTTTCAATGGCGCTATCTTATTCTACAACCCCTCCAAGGCTCTCAGTCTCTATGACCAACATGGGAAAGTTAAACGGTAGATAAAATGTTTCACTTTTCTCAAATGTTGGTTTATGATTTAAGCACAATTAGAGCACCTGAGAACCAAAGATGAAAATAATCATATATCAAAAAGAATAAAGTGCCTACTTCCCATCCAACTTTTGAACTTCTGTTAGATTGTTTTGATTTTTGGTTTAGGCACAGCTTAATCTTGCAACGATAGGATGTTTTAGGGATAGTAAAGACCATCATAGTGATCATAGCGGAGGTAGAGCACAAGATTGTCAAATGCAATCACTAGGGAAAAATAGAACATGTAAAGGAGATATTTTACAAAATATGAGTTTCCTTTAGGTCATCCGATACACACCTGCTAATACGACAGTATGAGGAAACATCATAAAATGGTCTTCTTGGCAGAAAACCCCCGGCATCAGGCTGACTATCACCCTAGCCTAGCCTAAGACCACCTAGGCACATGGAGGTTGTTCCACTATTCGTCATCTATTTCTTAATAACAACCTAGATTCTAAATTTAGGAGGCCCTGAGCATATATTTGGTAATATTATTGTTCCTTTTGCCAATGGTCCCTCTCATCATTGAAGGTGGTCTAAGTCATGTTTCTTCTAAAAATTGAGTTTCGTGAAATTTGTAACTTTCATTGATGGCCCTATACCTTTTAGACTAGCACTTGCATGAAGTGGAAAAACAGGAAATTGCAGATTAGGTATAGCCAAAGGATAACCATGTGCATCAATACTAGAGAATAACATGATTTGTTCACAATGATCAAACACATCTCTGTTTTTCCAACTTTCGTGCTAAGAACATAATCTAATGTTTCATCGAGATATTAAGCCACGCCCAATTTGCAGCTAAGGTAATTCTTGTTCATATTTCAATGTGTTCCTACCATATTTTACTGCAAAATGACTCACACAATCAACTTAACCACTACAAAACTACAACAAATGATCATGAAGTGAGCCTATTACACTAGTATCATAGCTTTGTTATCCAACCAAACCATTCCACGATCAATGTTCTCCACTCCAATTTTGACCTTATTGCATCCAGAAATACAGGTACACTACCCCATTGTCACCAAAACACTAAACTAGTTAGCTTTTCTCTTCTCTTTTGCTTTAATTAAACTTCTCAGGTTGTCTTAGAGGTTATATTGGTTCAAATTAGGGACACACTAATAGGTTGTACATGAGAATTAATTCTTCCACCTGCAGGCAAGTTTATTACCACTCGCAAATGGGGATTCACTGTTAAAACATCCCTTAATGATTTAGTTGATAGGCTTAAAGCTCAATGAATTGCAAAAGAATAAACACAGTTTTTAACCATATGACAAATACAATGGGTGCCAAGACACATGTGAGTTTATTTGATTCAAACAACCAATGGCTAAGCTGCATACAAATCTTATTGAATTAATGTGGTTTGATTGTGATGACCAAGCTGTCATGCAAATTGCTTCGAACTCAATTTTCCACTAAAAACACATCATCATAGATAACTAATTTGTCAAGGAGAATATGCTATATAAGGAGATTTTTATATCTTTTTCTTATGCCAAGGATCATGGGGGAGAGTTGCTAAATCAAGCTTATAAATGATCCTAAAGGTCATATTTGTAATAAGATGAATTTTGTAACATAATGAAACTACATGATGAAGTATGCCGAGGACATTTGTAATATTGTAAATATATGAGGGTAATGTCTAAATACTAATAATTTACACGTGTAGGAGCTAATACAGGTATAATGAATATTTATCCCACTATTCCTTAGTCATGATTGGAAAAACTTATTTCATGCATTAGCATGTTCAACAAATAATAACAAAATAGGTGTTTAACAAATATAACAAACAAAAAAAATATCAAAAGGAGCATTCCTCATATGTGGAAATATGTATTAAGAGAACATGAGTTGCAGAACTGATTGGAGAAGTACATAGTACCAAACTTAAAAGCTTGGGTTTGTCATGAGTGGAAAAAGTGATTTCATGCATTGGCCTGCAACCAAACAAATTTGTATTTCAATGCCAAAAATATGAGATACATTTTTAAGAACATAGTAAAATCACATGCCAAGATTATAATTCTGATACCAAATTATTAACTTCAATGAAAGTTTTCATACTATAGAACAAATTAAAATGAGGATAACTAGCAATCATACAGAACAGCTATGCAAACATCCACTTCAATCAAACTCTCAACATGTTTTTTAGCTTCTTAGAACATAACATTGAAGAGAATTATATGGACAACAAACAAAATTCATATGCAGATGTAATTTCTAGACCACCACCCAATTGTGTAGATATCCACAGAATGAGATATCATACTGTCCTCCAAGATACAATTAATCTCTTGTATTTAGAAGCTACTAACAGAGACAAAACATAGTATATAGATCTTATTTATCTTATTCAAAATACTTCAATAAATTTTCAAGTTGCTAACCCTGGCTAATTTTTCCTAATTTAACGGCTGACATTATAAAGACAGGACAGATCAGGTCTTCCAGCATGACAAGAACCCTATTCACTGAATCTTAAGGAGTGCTCTTTTATTTTTTGGAAAACGAAAATGGAAACAGAAAATGTTTTTTTTGTATTTTTCAGTTTTCCAAAAAATGCTCCTTTATTTTCCAGAAAACGGAGATGGAAAGCGTCAACCAAATGCGTTTTCTCGTTTTCTCAGAAAATAAAAACGGAAAATGAAAAATTTTCCGCCTACCAAACACCCCCTTAGATTCTTAGGTCATCAATTCCAGATTCAGAGAGATGATCGACCAGGCTAGTTTTTTGTCATGTTGCATAATTTAACTGTGAAAGAATGAACAAGTATGTCATTTCCAGCTCAACCACCCTCCACTTTTGACTATTCACAACTAAAGATTGTCTTCTGTCATTTCTATATATAGATCCACTATTTTTCTACCAGGTAATAAATTCTACGTTGTTTTTTATCCATAAATGTAAAATTAAACAATAACTTATTTATAGGGTATTTGCAAGCAAGTTCATAGTTTTTACAACTAGGGGTCGTCTTCCATCATTTTTATATATGTTCATTTTCCAGACTCCACCTCCACAAGTTTTTAGATATGTTTTATGTCAGTTAACATGAGTGAGATTTACCATTACACTCACCAATTAGTAGACGAAACAAGTTTGAGGTCATGGCATAGCTACAATGATGGGCAAAGGTTGCACAAGGGCTTCTGCCAGGTCAGTGAGGTAACGCAAGCATTCTGAAATATCAGTGAGGATCTATGCGATAATTCTACAACATCACAAAGTGTTCGGCAAGGTCACATGAGGTTCTAAGCTTTCACCTATATCTGCAAGGGTTCCACGATGTCATGAAGTGTTCCGGAGGTCGTGCGAGAAGTCTGAGTTTCCCTTGTGTTTGTGAGGTTCTAAACTTCTACCTATTTCCACGAAGGAATGAGCAAAAGTTTATGGCATGATGCGTCAATGTGTCCTCACAACCAAAAAACTTAGGCTGCGTTTGGTTAATGCATTTTCCATTTTTATTTTCCATGGAAAATGAAAAAACGCAGAAAACGCATTTGGTTAGAAGTTTTCTATCTCTGTTTTTTGAAAAATGAAGTTATATATGGTTAGAAAATGAAAAACGATTTCCCTTTTCTTGGAAAAGGAAAAAGGTGGTGTTTACCAAACACCGCCTTATCTTTCTGATGCAAAAGCAACCATGTGTTCGTCCTATGACAAAAGCAGCCTCATGGAAATGAAGCATGTTGGCAAATGTAAATTAGGCTCAGTGTCCAAAATAAAGAGTCTTCCGGAGAAAACTTAACTATCCAAGATAAATTAGTAGAAATGGATATGCGTCTCAAGCATAGTATTAATAGAAGGAATATATGACTCAGAATTAAATGGTGGAAATTAAAGGGTGAAAAACAGAACATATTTAAGGAGAAAATAAAAGTACAAGTATTATGTGAAATATACGGTGATCCTAATACAATATGGGATAAGATGGTATCAAAGTTGAAAATAATAACCAAGAGTGTACTCGGTAAATCAAAGGGTATGCACCACCAAGTAATAAATTTTAGTGGTGGAATGAAAAAGTACAGGAGAAAATGAAGAAAAAACAAACAACCTATAAAAAATTATATATTTGTAAGAATAAAGAAAACTTAAAAAAAATATGCAAGCCAAGAAAGAGACTAAGAAAACAGTAAATGAAGTTAAAAATGAAATTTTTGAACAGTTATATCGAAAATTAGATACAAAAGAAGGGAAAAGAAACATTTATAAAATAGCTAACATGAGAGATGTTGGTGCAATCGACCGACGTCACGATTGACTAGACTCGAGTAATATTTTAATGTTTGACAATGAGTTTACCATTGTTTGACAATGATTTGGGGAGATTATTGGTGCAATGGACTCATGTCACGATTGACCAGATTCGAGTTTAACTCGAACAGTATTTTGATAGTTGACAAGAGTTGACCATGTGATGGAGAAGTCCAAGTGGGATACTTGATAATTGAAAAGTCCAAGTCTTGTGTACTTGACATGAGAAGTCCAAGTCTTGGGTACTTGGCATGGAAAGTCCAAGTCATGGGTACTTGTGGATACTTGGCATGAAAAGTCCAAGTCATGGGTACTTGGCAATGGAAAGTCCAAGTGGGACACTTGGCAATTCGAAAGTCCAAGTCATGGGTACTTAGCATGGAAAGTCCAAGTAATGGGTACTTGACAATTGGAAAGTCCAAACATGGGTTTTGGCATTTGGAAAGTCCAACATGGAGTTGGCAAGGAAAATCCAAATGTGTGATATTGGCGGCGTAAAGTCCAAGCAGTAGTCTTGGCGGCATAAGTCCAATGTTTAGCGGCGTAAAATTCAAGCGGTAGTCTTGGCGGCATAAGTCCAATGTTTAGTGGCGTAAAGTTCAAGCGGTAGTCTTGGCGGCATAAATCCAATGTTTGGCGGCGTTAAAGTCCAAGCGTGTGTCTTGGCAGTGTAAGCCCAAATATACCTTAGCGGTGTAGACTCGGTTAGCATGACAATAGCCGATGGAAGCACCTGAAGGCTAGCGTATGGATGAATAAGTCATGGATGACTTTGAGGGATCCGATAGGCGTGAAATTTACAAAGGTGGTTAGAAAGCTTAAGTCTAGGCTAAAGGTGGTCTAGTAAGTATGAGAAGATCATACTTGGGATAAATCTCATGATTGAGATTTAGCAGTCGACTGGGGTTATGGACCAGTCGATTTGTCAAGTGTTTTGACACTTGACAGCTGAGTCGACTCTGAGCAATCGACTCGGATTATGACCAGTCGACTGACGTTCGACTGCGGCTGCGTGGCCTTGGCAGTCGACTGCTAGTTTTGGGTAGTTAACTGGCCTTGAGCAATCGACTGCCATGGAGGGCAGTCGATTGTTGATCGAGGACATGGACACAAAAAGCTCGGTAGACGATTGAGCAGTCGGCTATGGGCTTGGCTACGATTGCCAGTGTATCCGTTGGCTACAATGATAACGTGGATCAAGTCCATTGTGAGATAACGACACTGTAGGCAGTCGACTTTGAGGCCTTTTGGCAGTTGACCACTAGGCGAGGAATCAGCCTGATGTAGGCATAAAAGGAGCAATTCGTGGAGGATTTCGGTCATGGTTTCTTGAGGAGTTCTTGAGGCGATTTGGAGGCGAAGTGCTTGTGCATTTCAGGGTCCTTCAAGTTCATTCAAGCAATTAACAAGCAAAGCATTCAAAGCAATCTTTTGTAAAGCTTCTTTTACTTATATTTTGTTATTGTCTTTGAATTTGCTTGTATTATTTTGTATTACTATTGTAATCGATTGAAAGGGATTTTTCTCCGCCTCCGACTTGTTGTCGAGAAGGAGAGGTTTTATTAGTGGTTGTTTGCATCATTGGAGCTCATTCGAGCTCGACCTGTGGAGTAGGAACCCTAAGGTTTCAAACCACGTTATATCTTGTCTTATGCGTATGATTGTGTTTGTACATTTCGTTTATGTTTTATTCTATATTCTGCTGCGCATACTAATGAATTGTAGAAACGATCACGAGTGAATTCCAAACGACGCAAAACCACAATGGAGTAGGAATCAGCCATGATACATGTTGTTTGCAAATGATATTGTTTTAGTAGATAAGACATGTGAAGGAGTGAATGTTAAACTATATTTTAGTGGGAAATACTAGAAGTGAAAAGTTTTAGGCTTAGTAGAGTAAAGACAAAATATATAAAATCTATATTTAGCAATATTAAACGTAATGAAATAGGTGTTAAGATAGAAGATGACAAATTGTCTAGAGCTGAGAGCTTTAAGTATTTAGGATCATTGTTGTAAGACGATTAAGGGATTAAGAGATATGTCTTATATATAATACAAGCAGAATAGTTGAAATGAAGAAGAGCATTAGGTGTTTTATGTGATCGTAAAATACCTCTAAAACTTAAAGGAAAATTCTAAAAAATGACAGTTAGACCTGCTATGTCATATAGCGTTGAATGTTGAACTATAACTGGAGCACATGAGTAGAAGATGATAACTGCATAAATGAGAATGTTAAGGTGGATGTGTGGACATACGAGGATGAACAAAATAAGAAACAAAAACATTAAAGAGAAAGTTGGATGCATCTATTGAAAAAAAACTTCGAGAGATACATTTAAGGTGGTACGGATATGTACTTAGACGATTAATAAATGCTCCAGTTAGATGATGTGAAACGATAACAAATACACACATCAAATGATGAAGAGGAAGATCAAAAAAGGCTTAATTAGTGATAATAAAACAAGATAAAATTCATTTAAGTATAGATGATGATATAGTAGAGGATAGAGTCCAATGGCACAGAAGGATCGATATAGTCAATTTCACCTAGTGGAATAAGACTTGATTGTTGTTGCCAAAATAAAGAGTTTCTCTTCTCTGATTCCTCTCCTCCTCCTCTATTCTTCTAGCATATCAGGAAATCAGACACGACACTAACACCACCTCCTTTTGGTTGGGACCTAAAAACCAACTCAAAATGAGATTTCAAAGCTTGCAACTTTGATTTAAAAATGCATCTAAACAAGTTGAGTACCTTTCAAGAGAAAAAAAAAGTTTCAAATTAGAGGATGGATCTAGAATAGAAGGTGCTACTGAGTAAGTAGCAAAATTTCATGGTTGTTGTCTATTGTAGATGATTAATGGTGTAGGTCTCACAATCTTGCATGAGAAGGTAATGGTAAAACAAAAGTGTTGAATTAGAATCAACCAAATTACAGACTCAAACTCAGTACAAGAGGATTCTAAAAAAGAATAGAATGGATTACTTTATAAAATGATTGATCTTAGCATATTTCCCAAGGGCTACATCTAAGTTCCTCCTCCCCCCCCCCCCCCCCACCACAAATCAAGTACCTCCTCTTTTTCCATATGCAAATACCCTTGGTGTGTGATTTAGGGAAAAACAAACAGTTTGCATAATTGGGAAAAAAGAGAAACTTAGGTGCACTTGTAGACAAACCTAACAAACTTAGTTCAACCAATTGGAAAATCTGTCATAAAACATCCTTTATATAATAAGATTAACATTTTTATTGTTAATTTTGATGGTTAAAATTATCATTTTTACGGGAAAAAAAAAAAGCTGCAGATCTGTGAAAAATGAAAGGTATATATATAGAAATTATTTTGAAATGGGTTAAAAGTGCGATTAAGGGGCTTTTTGCATTTGATGGGTATTTTTAACTTTTTCTACATAGAAGCACCTAGATGAGTGTTTTTTTAACTAAAAAAATATGCTTTTCTAAGTTGAAAAAAAAAACCCTGAAATATCCTTCTTTCTTAAGACGCCTACAAAACCTCTAATGTTTTTCTTTTTACTAAAAAGAGTTAATTTGTGTAAAAACACTTTGATTCTACCCCAAGTAGTCCCTTCTACCTATGTTTATGATTCGTCAATGTTAATATTTAGAATTAGATCTCTAACAGTGACAATACATGGGCAATAACTTCCCATTACTTGCAACTACCTGAAACAGCTGGTACAATAATGATTTTAAAGTGCAATCAAATGTTAATGACAGGAATATTGTATAAAATTTCAATGCTCTCATTTGGTTTTCTTTACAGGAAATACCAGAATAAAAGCCTGAATTAAGAGTTTGAATAAATAAATTTATAAAAAAGACAACTAGAGCAAAACCTGGGCAAATGTGAAGAGTTGTTGACACTAGTGCCATCTTGAGCATCTTGTCTGGTGGCTTCAAGAGCAAGAGCTTCCAGATTAGGGGAAGAACCAAAAGCAGGAGGAGGATGAACACTGAGAGAAAAACAAGTGTAGAATAACATTATTTTGAAGACAGAAATAGGTACAAGAAAAATAAGGGGGAATTGAAGCTTAGTTAATAAAGTTAGAAAACAAGTTCATAGGGCTAGAGACAATTTCACCTGATGGAAAACATTGAAACAAAAATTATACCTATGCCTGGAGTAAGAGGAAGTTGATTGACCATCTTCTATTTTTGGTGCATTAGAATCTGAATTAACAGCTTCATTTTGATCAGGAATAGGAGAAACCTAGAGAAGCAATTGATCAAGTTAAACAATTATTAATAAACCACCAATAGTTTGAAGGAGGAACTACTTAGAGCAGAATATTTGAAGAGGTCTATTATCATGTGGAAGTTTGAGAAGGCAATGTTGTTAATCTATATTAAGGTGTATGATAAAATTATGCATAACTAAGGTTCAATTAACTTTACACCAAAGTGAATCATATTTTCCTATGTCCTTGTTGAAATATAGAGCAAATAGCTGCACATTTTTTCTTAATTGTAAAAAAAACAACTAATTGAACACAATAAAAAAAAAATCACTCCATATTAATTTAACTTCCCAATCAAACAGTAAAAAAACGTATTAAACATTTCACCAGCAAACTGTCACAGATTCTTAAAAGAAATAGGAATTCCAATTTCATTATGTATAATGCATTAATTACATGTATTTTTTGAATTTTAAGACAAATTCTTAAATTAAAAATAAAATTGATGGAGATCCATGGGAAGTGGGAACCATACAAGTCAAGCTTGAAAAAGAGATAATGATTCCCCTCCTGAAAACAATATTGACAACCATGTATAATATTCTTGTACATAATAAGACCATGTTAGGTGAAATCAAATATCAGAAAAAAAAGCTCCACAGAAAATCCACAAGTGTGACAACTTTACCAAAAAATAAACTAGCAAACATATAATACATACGAGTATGTGAAACTTGAAAGCATGTGGCTACTTTGTCAAAGAAAACCCCAAAAAATACTCATATTAATTCTTCTTTATGTAGTGATATCTGTATAAAACTCAGCTACTACTTACATAGGGTGAAATGATAATGTTTCCAACCTCCAAAAAGTGTTTTCGGAAATCTTAGATATAACAATGTTAGTTCATGTCAACACTTTCCTAAGCAGGAATGACAAATTAGTCAAATAAAACCTGTCTCCAGCCTCACATTGCAACATGCAAGCTGTACATGAAGGTTACACCTTTTTTTTCCTAACATGAGAGCCGTTAATTGCAGCAAATAAATCTAAAGGCTTAAGAAAACACTTATTATGATATTTGGAATGCATGACACTGGATTCATCCTCTGTCTGGTACTGATGCAAAATTTGACACTCATAAAAAGTAGGTGTCGAAGATATTGCCTGCACCAAGCGCACAGCAAAAACAGGCCTGTTTGAGGGCTCTTCAGCAAGTTCCAGCAACCTTTTATGAGTCAACACATCTTCTGCTCTCTCGACGTTTACATCCAAGGCATAGCTGGGACAAAGAAAAAGACAAAGATTAAGAAAAAAACCATTGGCCTCGTATTTTGCTAAAGCCAACTAATGTTCATTAATAACATCAGCTGACAGCAATACTATTCCTAGATACGTATCCGCGTTGACAGCAGCAACAGCTACTAAAACTCAATAAGGAATCAAGCAGAGAATAACAGAGTCGAGAACCTTAAAACACTCGCAAGAAATCGAATCAAGAGAAATCTTCTAGAACCCAGATCGGCCATAAAAATAGAGAGAATGTCATGTAGTTAACGACTTATTCAAACCAAAGAAGGGATGGGAGACGGATCGACCGTGCTGGAAGACGATTGAAGTGGTTCCACAACTCATCCTCAAAGGACGGCGACTGCAAATCCGGTCGGCCCGCTTCCCTCAGGCGGCAAAGAACCTTGTTATACACGTCCAACTTATGTCGTTGCTGCTGCCTCCGTGGACGGGCATGAGAAGAATCCACCTCGGCCCGGCTTCCGCAGCTCTCGGCATCCTCTTCCATCGCCATTCAACAATCCAAACCCCAAACACGCCTAGAAAACCGGTAAAGAAGAAAAAGGAGCTCGATTTTAGGGCGGTGAAAGCGCTGTTTCAGGCGATGAACGGATCGAAGCGCTGATTTGGATCGCGATCGCCCATGGGATTACGTGGGGCGAGGCGAGCATGCAAGCAAGGGAGAAATGACCGGCTTGAAAAGGCAACAGGAGGCGAGCAACGGAAGCGGAGAAACAGAGGCGAGAGCTGTGGCAGCGAAGGGATAAATATACAATCTTATCCTTAGCCATCTGCCACGTCGAATTCCAAAATGCCACAGCTCCCCTTTTGCAAAATTTTAAAACATTTTTCCGTAATTTCCAAAATGCCCCTAATCCTAATTTTTTTTCAACGCCCACGAATCTTTAGTGAATTTAAAATAATGTTAATTTTTAAAAATATTATAATATGAAAGATTTTTTATCGGACGTGGACTTTGGATCAGCAGGTTGTTAGCCTAGTGGCTCGACTATTTTCGAAGATGATGATTTTATCCTTCAATTATCACACTGAATAAATCAAGGATTCGAGTCCACCAACAGGAGCTTATACTTAGTCCGTCTATGAAGAATTCGACATAGGATTTTCAAAGAGCAATGTCTAAGATAGAAATCAAACTGTCCCATCTTAACCATCACGTCACACTCTCAGGATTGACTAACATAATCTTTTTAATGATTATTAATGGCGGATTCTACTAGCATCTTAAAGAACTCTTAATTTAAGGTGAATTAATCCATCGCCACTCTATTTATTTGGATTAAAATTAGAGAAAATCTCATGTCTCCTTCATCACGTTGCATCATATTTAATCTTTCACTATTACTTAAAATGTGTTGTGCTGCAGATTACATATCTATCCTCGGTTGGTGGTCTATTTTTATTTGTTAGAGGAGATATATCATTTGTGAATATTATGGTGAATAATTTAGAGTAGTTTAATGATATGATGGATATGCATGTGAATCCCTAACTAAAATGAATGAACAAGTCAATAATGCTTTGGTGCAACTCTTAGACACTTTGTCATTCAAATATTTGTATTCCATTAGCATCAACGAAGCTCAAGATTTCATATGACAACACACTAATAGATGCTTTCAATGGTAAAATCAACTCCTAACCACAACGTACATTTTCATATATGAGGCAAACTATAGTCTGTAACATAGGGATATCCTCTCACTATCGCATGTCATTATTGATAGAATATATGCATTGCATAAAGGGTTCGTATTCGCAGCTAATCACCTTCCAATATCTTGAACAGACATTTGCATGTCGAAGGAGGAAGGAGATTATGAACTTCATGACCTAAAAGCATGAAACAAAACTATATTGTCAAAAGTCTTATGGTATATCTGGGATTGTTGGAAGAACAATTAAAGTTTCAGAATGAAAAAATATGAAAAAGATCATGGACATATATGATAAAAAGATATCTTCATTAGTATGAGTCCTTTTAGATAAAATTTAAAAATAAAATTATGAGAACTTAGGCCTAAAGTAGATAATATCATACAATTATAGAAATATGTAAATATTATTTGTACCAATATCTAGGACAAGCAAGATTCAGAGCCGGTCCTGCCTGTTGAAAGGTTCTGGGCGGAAAAAAATTTTTGTGCCCTAAAAAGTAACATGCACTTTTTTATAGTATAATTCATCCGTACAAATAGAATAAATCATAGAACAAATGATTAAAATACAAAATATGAATTTTGATAAAATTCTAATATAAAAGTTTGTGGAAATAGTGACGAAATTAAAATTTCGTCACTAAATTTCTATCAAACATTTTGAGAACAACAAATAAGTCTATTTTTTAAAAAAAAAATACATGGATCAAAAACAATATATTCAACAATTCTATCACAAAATACACACACATACTTTAAATCTCTTATATTAAATCCAACTAAAAAAAATAGTACATTTATACAATGACTCATTAAAAATTTAGAGTAACATAGCAAAAAGGTGTCCGTCAAACAAGCAACAACATACAAAATTTCACTATTTGAAAGCACATAAATTAGTAGGCAACAACTCTCGTCTCATTTCCTCACTCTTTCTAGTTACATATTGCGAAAGAGATAATTGACATTGTTGCATTTCTCACAAGTCCAACTACCCTGAGGGACATTGGATTGTTCCTTGTCAATGCCACGGTTAGGAGCCTAAAATACAACCAGTACAAATTCACAACAGTTAAGTTATATAATAGAACCATAACAAAAAAATAACACCAATTCAAGTTGAAAGCGGAACAAAAAGAAAATACTTACCAGAGCAGGTCTAGAAGCTCCACATTTCTTCAAGTTACAGGTTGTTCTGAATGCGAAGTTAACATTTTCATATTTTGGACATACCCAATCTCCCTCTGCTAACCCATCAGGGCATACAGATTCAAATATTATCAAACATAACCAGTGAAAAAATTAAGAAAAAATATACACATTATCATGCCAAAAGTGCTACAAATGGGTGTTATAATACTTGATGAAAATTCAAGTGATATGAAGTGCACACAATGCAACTCTCTATATTCAAGTAATGTCGACAACTAATTTGTCATTTTCCTCAGTAACATGGGCTTTCCAGGAATAGAAAAGAAAGATGTATTATAGAAGAATATCTAATATGCTAAATGAATATAGGTTTCAAGACAGCTTATATAAAATTAGATTGACTTAAACACAACTGTAGATAATATTGTCAAAATATAGATACGGTAAATGCAATTCTCTTTTGTACAATATATGGTTTAAGAAATGACAACTTAGCAACATGCACAATAGAAAAAGAAAGTAAAATAACCTCCATGGCGTTTCCTCGAAGCACTATTATCTAAATGCTCTCCATTTGTTGGACCTGAAAGTTGAAAGTTGTAGGAGTAAAAAAAACAATAACATAAGGTTATGCAATAGCCCTAAAAACAACAACATAACTAGGGTAGTCACTTCACAAAATAAAAATGTTACTTGAATCCAGGGAGTCTCAAGCATGATGAACACAACAAAATAAATTAACCTCTCAATCAACACCTAATTTGGTGCTTGTAAACATATCATATTCCATCACTAAATCAGTCATTAATCTATTTTTTGTAGTGAATGAATTGTTGCTAAGGTTTTAGATAGCATACATATCTACATGTTGTGTTGCCTCTTGTCTCCATCATCCATCATAGAATTTCTTTGGGTACAAAACATAATAAAATCACAAATCATGTTTTTACTAGATTCTTTCTTTTAAACTGTATTTGTTGTTTCTTTGGTTTAGACCACACTCAACATCAACAGATGATAAAATGAAACATGTTAAGATGATATAGACATTTTCAAAGTCAACCCATAAATTCTATAGTTGGATGAGTTTAATGAATTACATAGAAGATGAAAGGGTAGAGGGAGATCAAAATAAACAATAGAAAATGTAACACAAAATGAATTAAATGATTTGAATAATTCTAGTGTTAGAACCTCATATACTGCCAACTCGGAGATAAGATTTATATAGTGGACCCTAAATAGTTGGGACAAAAAAATAATAACCATGCTCACCATTGTTCAAGTTGGTCTTCTTCGGTATTAGATTCCTTGGAAAAAAATTACCATCAGATAGGCACCATAATATTTAGATTTTTTAGCATGAGCTGTTGTCCACCAAATTTTTTAAAGTTATTCTTATTTTGTGACTATTTATTAGGGTCTTCCCAAATAAAGATCCTAGTAAGTTTTATACACCTAAAAAAAACAAAGGTAGCTCATTTAAAGTGACTTCGATATGCACTTTTAAAGACAAAAATCATCAATAATATCATCATATTCAATGTTTTCCAAAATATTCTTTTTAATACATAAAATTGCTAATCCATTTAGTCTATCTTGAGTCATTGTGGTCTGTAAATAAATTTTTATTAATTTTAATTTTGAAAAACTTCTTTCGGCAGATGCCACTGTTACAAGTATTGTCAATAATATCCTATAAGCAATCATCACATTTGAAAACATATCCATTATTTTTAAAAACTCTAATATTTGAATGGAAGACCATTTTTTATTTGTTTCGTAAGATTCACTTGGTAACATTACTTGTAAAACTTATAGTTCTGAAAACATATATTTTGCATCAATATCAGAAGTGTTACCATTTCTTAAAGTATTTTCAAGATTCACACAAGAACTCATTAATTCATTATCATCTAATAAAACTAATTTTGCAACATCATATAAGAATCTAAATATAGATTCAAAATATTGCAACTGTTCAAATTTACTTTTCAATTGTCCAAGAGCAATATCAACTAGTAAGATAAAATAATCTATTCGAAAAGATTCTACGGGTGATTGATTTTCCCTTTCAGTATTAGCAATTTCATCAAAATATCTTTTTCTACAAATTTTATGTTTTGTAGGAAATACATGCTCAATTTCCATATCAGATGCTATTTTTTTGCATCAACCATAGCAGAAGCAAACCCATTTTCTCTATATTTTTCAAAAAAGGAAACAAGGTTAGACAACTGTTTTATAGCAATATCAAGATGCATATCCTCTGACTGTAATTTTTTGCTAACTAAGTTAATTTTATGCAAAATATCATGTCAAATAATAAGACTTAATATAAATTCAAAACTTGAAAGTTCACCGGATGCTAAAGTTTCAGCATCACTACTTAATTTGTTGTCTTCACTTATTTCTACTAATTTGAACAAATCTTCTCTAATTTGGGAAGTTTGAGATAGTATTGCTTTGACTGTTTCAAGATGGCTTTTCCATCTTGTAGTTGACAATGATTTTAAAGTTAATCCATCAATATATTTAAGTAAAATATTCCATCTTTTTGTTGAATTAGAGAACACTGTATGCATACATTGACATGCTCCAAAAAATGATTTTGCTTTAGCACAAGAATTTGTCATGTCACAAACCACCAAGTTAAGAGAATGAAAACCACATGACATGTAAAATGACATAGGATTAATACCAAGCAATCTCCTTTGTATACCTTGATTTTTGCCTTTCATATTAGATCCATTATCATAATCTTGCCCTCTTACATTATTAATATTAAGTTCTAAAGATTGTAAAATAACTTGCAATTCATTGAAAAGACCTAAACCAGTTATATCTCCTACATTTAAAAATTCTAAGAAGTACTCTTCTATTTTAATTGGAGTATTTGAAACATCTACACATCTTAATATGAGAGTCATTTGTTCTTTGTAACTTGCATCCGGTGTACAATCAAGAATTATTGAAAAATATTTTGCCTCTTTTACTTTTTTAATTATTACATTCTTGACTTTGGAGGCTAAAATAGATATTAACTCGTTTTGAATTTTATGACTAAGATAATGATAATGAATCTTTTTATCTTGAATGAGTCGAAAATGCTCTTGCATTATTGGATCAAAATCTGCAATCATTTCTAGTATACCCAAAAAATTACCATTATCAAATTCATAAATTTTGTCATGTGTACCATGAAATGCTCAATTATGTATAGCAAGAGACTTGACAACAAACTATTCTTAGCATAACATGTTTCCAATGTTTTGTGTCCTTTTTAATCTATTCTTGCATTTCCTTGTCAATTGTCAATGTTTTCTTTAATCTCATTTGTAGTTCAACAAAAACTCTCAAATTAGTGAGATGTTCAATACTATTTTCATGTTGTTTAAGCTTCTCAGATAAATGTTTCCAGTCATTAACTCATTCTCTTGCTAAATTACTTTTGGTGTGTATTATTTTAAACAACTTACAACAAATACAAAATACTTTGTCTAACTCCTTCGAATACACTAACCATTTTCAATCACGAGTCTCACCATTTGGTAACATTTGAACATAGTAAGTATTAGAAATGTGTCGAGATTCTTTATCTAAAGAAAACTTAATAATATCTTCTCTTTTAGGACCTCTTTCCACAAGTAAATCTCTCATTTTTATATCAAAATTATCCTAAACTCTTGGATCAAATATGTTCAAATCATATTTAGGTGTCGAATATTGATAATGATTTGTATGCTCATCATCACAATAATTATCAATATATCTAGTTTTGTTAATTTCAATTTCATCCAAATCATTAAAATCTGTATTCTCTTCGTTCTCATTTTCTACAAATTTCTCTTTCTCATCACTTTCGTTTCTCATAAATTCTTCATTTTCATCAAATTTGTTTTCAACAAAATCTTTATTTACATTTGATTCATTAGTTAAAAATTGAACTAAACTTTCCGTTGTGTCATGTGATTCTTTACTAAAATATTTATTCAATGAACCTCTTAAACTTTGAGTTATCTCTTCTTCTTTTTTCTTTTTTTGTCATGCCCCGAGAGTATGCCGTGCCGAAAAGCAAGCGGACGGCATCTCCCCTGTACGTGGTAATATTTCGGGTTAATACAAGACCCATAGGCCCACCACAATAACATAATAAGCAGATATAAATATACCAAACACAGCGGAAACATAAACCACATTACCCACAACAATCATACTAACATACAAACTGAAAACACACAGGTGTACACTGTTGGTGCAATCGGCCCAGGTCTCGATTGACCAGGACTCGAGTTTAACTCGAGTGATGTTTTGATGTTCGACAAAAACATATGACAATGTAATTGTTATGGGAAAGTCCAAGTCTTGAGTACTTGGCATGGGAAGTCCAAGTGGGACACTTGGCATTTGTAAAGTCCAAGCATGGGTCTTGGCAATGGAAAGTCCAACATGAGTTGGCATGGGAAGTCCAAGTGGGACACTTGGCATGTGTAAAGTCCAAAGCATGAGTCTTGGCAATGGAAAGTCCAACATGAGTTGGCAAGGGAAGTCCAAGTGGGACACTTGGCATTTGGAAAGTCCAAGCATGGGTCTTGACAATGGAAAGTTCAAGCATGGGTCTTGGCAAGGTAAAGTCCAAGTCTTGAGTACTTAGCATGGAAAGTCCAACATGGGTTGGCAAGGGAAAGTCCAAGCTTGAGTCTTGGCATTTGAAAAGTCCAAGGGGTTTGATATTGGCGGCGTAAAGTCCAAGCGGGAGTCTTGGCAGCATAAGTCCAAACGGGAGTCTTGGCAGCATAAGTCCAATGGTTGGCGGCGTAAAGTCCAAGCGGAGTCTTGACAGCGTAAGTCCAATGTGCCTTGGCGGTGTAGACACCGTTAGCATGACATAGCCGATGGAAGCACCTGAAGGTTAGCGCCATGGATGAACAAGTCATGGATGACTTGGAGGGATCCGAGAGGCGTGAGGCTGATGGAGGTGGCTAGAAGGCTTAGGTCTAGGCTAAGGGTGGTCTAGCAAGTATGGGGGAACCATACTTGGGCTAAAACCTCATGTTTGAGGTGTGTCAGTCGACTGGTGTCATGTGGCAGTCGACTGAACCGATTCAACTAGGGTTTGACTATGGGAAGTGGCCTAGCAGTCGACTGTCAGAGGTGGGCAGTCGACTGATGGCTCAAGCAGTCGACTGATCGTGTGATCAGTCAACTGGTGCTCGAGAAATCGGCCACAGAATGGAGTCGAGACTCGATTGGTCGAGTGAGGACTCCATCAGTCGACTGATGGGTATGATCAGTCGACTGATGGTAGATCCGTTGGACTTATCCAACATGAATCTAGCCGTTGTCTCACGACAACAGTGGCATCAGTCGACTGATGGTCCCAATCAGTCGACTGATCGACTTTTTCCAGCACAGGTTGAAGCTTTATAAGGAGGTCGTGATGGAGGAAATTGGCATGGTTCTTTGAAGCTTTACAAATACTGCTGTAATTCAGGGTCTTGAAGTGCTACTGGATCAACCTAGCGATCAAGCATTCAAGAGCATTTATAAAGTGTTTTTCTTTACTAGTCTTGCTTTGTATTTCATTGTATTTGCTTGTAGCTTTTAATTATTGTTGTAATCATCTTGTACGAGGTTTCTCCGCCTCCGGATTGTTCCGAGAATGAGTGTTTATTATAGTGGTGTGTGATTGACATCGCTAGGGTTCGTACGAACCCGATCCGTGGAGTAGGAATCGTTCGTTTCCGAACCACGTTAAACAATTGTGTTTGCGTGTTAATTGTTTCGTTATTGCTTTCATTACTATTCCGCTGCGTACTAACGAAATTGTAGAGACGAACACGCGATCGAATTCCATCACGCGCCGCTAGTCCACAGTACTAAACCATATATAAAACATCGACACAAAATAAAGTCCACGACATAAAGACGAAGTCCATACATAAACCAAAGTCCATGATATAAACAAAATCCTCGGGAGACTCGGAAAAACGGAGATGGGATGGATCACCGGCGCAGCTCCAAGCCATCACAAAGACTTCTACCTGTTACCTGGGCGACAGAAAAACCCAGGGTCCGTGGTGGTGAGTAAAACTCAGCAGGTAATAGAAAAACATGTATATATCCATATCACATGTAATTCAATAGAAAAATCTACAGGTATATCAGGTAACACTAGCATGATAACATATCCATGTATATACCTTCTAACCAAAGGCTAATATAAAATGCAAACATATCTGAAGGTCTACTACACTACACCTATCCAACCTGAGCACATATCCATAATATATACATATACAGGAAGTCTGCTCTAAACCATATAACGACATAAATACAGGTCAAAGAATGCAATAGACAATCCAACAACTATACAGGTATCCTACACAACCATATAAGCGATGCGGGTAGCATGTATGAAGATGATATACAACCAAATGCTATATATACATATATATATATATATATATATATATATATATATATATATATATATATATATATATATATATACTAATCACAATCATCCATATATATATATATATATACATGCATATATGTATATATATGGCAATATGTAAAAATGTCATAAGTCGGCAAAGCAGCATGCATGGTCATGTCGGCTCATGCTAAAGCTACCACGACCCTAGTGTGGCCTCGGTGGCTCGAGCATGACAACTGTCCCAACTCAACACCAACCACTACTCTCGAGTGGCCGAGTGGGCAGTATGATCGAGTAGCATATAAGCGTGAAGAGCAAGCTACACGATAGAGGTCGCTGTTGTTGGCCACTCTGACAGTCACTACCCATGAGTGGCCGAGTGCCACACACGCAGGACTACGACACGCAAATCCCACTACCACCGTCTATAGTGGTAGAGTGTGGCACCACAATGCTCTATCCTCACACCGGTTACTCCTTCTATGAGTAACCGTGGAGGCAGGATGACTGACGACCCTCTCAACCATAAGGGAGACCACGTCGCCAGCATGCATGCAAATGACATGAATGCTCTGTCACAAATAGACATTCATCACAGACTCTCTATTTACAGAGAGTCGTACTAATTAGATCAATGCACTCTCTATCATGTAGAGAGTCGTACTCAGCTGATTATAATAAGCTAGGACCACCGGTCCGTAGCGACACACCAAATACAATTCACCTGACCATTTACACAGTACATGGTCAGTAGTAAACATGCAACCTAAGGGTATTAGTATTAACCCTACGTTTAAAACATTACCTACCCACAGATGACCTCTTTGCCCAATTTACAATCAGGTTGTCATCCGGACTTTACTATTTGCACTTAACTAAATAATTTCTAGGTTATTTACATCACCTATATATATAACTCCTAATCATGATAAAATGGAACATGATAGCAGCAATGGAGTTAACAACCAAAGGTAAGGTATCAAGCGCAAGAGTAAATAAGAACAGAGTCAAGGTAACATGATCATATAAGATGATCATTCATCTAAATCTGCATGCATTTAAAACTACCTGACCAGGGTAGGAATTACCCACCTGCTGTAATGCTCGTAATAATGAAGTCCTCACGGCCGCGGACCTATCTTGTATCCACGTCCTGCAAATATCATCAATTACATTTTAGTGCAAGCAGACTACAAAATACGAATTAATTACTATATCGTTCTTATAGTCGCATCCTTTTTATCGAATACGATTTAGAAGAAATCCCCCAAACTATCCAAGGTTGATTCACTATAACTAACCTTCACATTAGACCCTCAATCACATCATAAGTCACCTTATTTCCTAAATTCAATTACCCAACCATATATCTGATAATTCCCAGTCAACACTTCACAAACCAATCCCACAACCATCTCCACGGAAAGGAATTCCATCTCATAGCCCCCCTCCACAGAATATGCAACCCAAACAAAACTATCATAGCCAACCTAATTTACAATAGCCAAGAAAAGGAGGTTGTTTGAGTTTTACCTGCACTTGGGACTCCACCGATAATAACACGCCTTGATGCTCTGTTCACCCGACAAGAATAACCACTGCCCACAAACGGATCGAGCTCAAATGAAAGGGAAATGTACCCAAATTAAAGCTGTAATACCACTTACCTATCTTAGAACTCCACCGGAAGAAATGTCCACAGAACCGGCAGCCAACCCTTCCTAAGTTCCACCGTCCGTCGGAAACAAACCACTGCCCAAATTAAGTTTCGAGCTTAGCCATGGCAAATCCACAGAACATCTTACTCTCATTCAAGGTAAGGAGAACCAAAATCGATGCTTACCTTTCCCTGACCACAACCGGCAGTGGACGGCTTGGTTCGCCGGAAAACCTAATGACAAAGTCACTGCACTAATCGCCCCCAATTTGTGAGTGATAGGAGAGATCGATCGTGGTCGCTTCGGAGAAGAAGGGAACGCAAGAGGCAGAGATTATCATGAGTGGGAGAAAGTCGCAGATGGATTACTGAGAGGAGCGACTGCATTTACGCGGGCGGCTAGGAAACAGTCTGGAGATGGAGGATTCTGCGGTGGGGAAGAGGAACGGAAGGCGATCGCGAAGAAATCCGTTTGGATCGGGATTTAAGGGAAGAAGTGGGTCGGGTTGGTTTGTTTAACGGGTTAGATCCAATGACCCTATAAGATGTAAACCTAGCTTCATTTAAACCCCTTTAAGATTGTTAAATCTTCCTTCGTAATTTGCCTTAGAAATCTCCGTTTAAGTCCAAGAAAATTTCTAAAAATTTCTGGAAAATTCCTTAGGGCATCCTCCTAATTACCCAATAATTTTTTTCCTGTGGTGTTTTACATTCTCCCCCACTTATAAAAATTTAGTCTCCAAATTTCATACTTAAATGCAAAAATTAGATCAAGTATATTCCAAAATAACCACATACCTCAGGTAAACATATGAGGGTATGGAGCTCGAATAATATCTTCCAGCTCCCATGTAGCCTCCTCATCCATATGATGTTGTCATCCCACCTTTACGAGTCAGATGGTTTTGTTCCGCAACTGTCACTCCTTGCGACCAAGAATCTGCACTGGAATCTCCTCATAAGTCGCATTCACCTGGAGTGGTATCGGAACCTCTTTCAGAATATGGTCAGATCACGGCACGTATTTCCTCAACATAGAAACATGAAATATGTTGTGAACACCCGCAAGTGTCAGAGGTAAAGCCAACCGATAAGCTACACCTTCAATTCGCTCCAATATCTCAAATGGACCAATGTAGCGTGGAACTAATTTTCCTTTTAATCCAAACCTCTTGACTCCTTTGGTGGGTGACACTCGTAGGAAAACATGGTCCCCGACTGAGAATTCCAGAGGCCTTCGTCTCCGGTCTGCATAACTCTTCTGCCGGTCCTATGCCTCTGATAATCCTCATCTGATGACTCATACCAACTTCGCATCATGCTGGATACTCTGAGGCTCCAATAACTGTCGTTCCCCAACTTCCTCCCATAACACTGGACATCTGCAAGGTCTACCGTATGAGGCCTCGAAAGGAGTCATCTGAATAGAGGAGTGGTAGCTGTTGTTATAAGCAAATTCCACTAAAGGAATGTTATCCTCCCAACTGCCACCGAAATCCATGACACAATATCGCAGTAGATCCTCTAGAGTCTGAATGGTACGCTCAGACTATCTATCTGTCTGCGGATGAAAGGTGGTACTGTTAAATACTGAAATTTAAAATACTAAATTAAATGGCAAAATAATTAAGGAAATAATCTTGGAAATTTTTCGGGATTTTTAGGAAATTTTAGAATTTTTTTAAGAATTTTTCTGGAATTAAATGAGGCTTGTACGAGATATTTACGGGGATAAAATAAATAGGCTTTTGGAGGGCCTATTTGAAATATCAATTTTGGAGGGGTTAATAAATTTTATTAACCTAAAACCTAGGTTTTCGATTTTCCCCTTTTCTTTTTCCCCGTTCGCCCGACACCCTCTTTGCGGTTTCCTTCTTCTCCGTGTCGCGGCCCTCCGCATCTCCGACCGATCGCAGCCGCGACGCCGTAGTCTCTCTCGCAAGCGCCGATCGCTTTCTTTCGCGACGAGTCGATCTTCCATCCGCCGTCCGAGGCTTGAGGTGGCACGCCGCGCGCCGCTCACCGATCGTCGGACGCCGAGCCTTACATCGCCGCCGCTTCTCCTTCGCGCCCGCGACCTCCTCCGAGCCCCGAGACGCGATGGCGGACACGGCGCGGCCGCGGCCCAATCGTCGGGGTGATACCTCGCCATCACCGTAGCCTTCTCTCGGTGGCTTGGGCAAGTGGCGTGGCTAGAGCGGGAGGAGAGGCGTCGGAGTGAAGGGGTTGTTTCACTTGGCAGAGCTTGCTTTTGCCTTTGACGGGATTTTAGAGCTATCGTGGATCGTCTTCCTTGGTTGAGCTCGATGCAGAATGGCGATTGATCCGAAGCGGTGAATAATGGATAGGAGGAGGAATTGCGTCGGTGGTCGCGAGCGAGCAAGGGCAACGACCAATTTTTCCAGATGGACAAAGGAAGTGGGAAGGAGGAATTTTAGGTGGAACTTTCTAGATCTCTTTATCTATAATTGCTAGATTATGGATGTATGATATATGGAGTGGGTGTGAATTAGGTTGGCCGATTAGCCTGTCGGTTGTGAAGTGGAGTGTGGGTTGGTGTGAAAGGATTGCCGATGGATTGGTATTGGTAGGAGCTTGGTAAGCTTGATCTATCTTCTCTTTTATTAACAAGATAAATTGATAGATTATGGGATGTTGGTGTGAGGTTTTGATTGGAGTGTTAAAACGACTATGCATAGATGTGTATGATGGGTTCTTGATTTGATTGTGAGGTTGATCGGTTACGTAATTATTTATGGAGGATCGATTAGGTTAAATGGAATAACTAGGTCAATCTAGTTGACCGGATTTTATTAAGCATTTGGGTTAATTGGTTTAAGTCCGAGATCGGCTTAGATTCGATTTGTGATGGATTGCATTTTGTGCTTAACAATAGTTATCTTTGTATCAGAGGTTTGATCACGAGGCAGGTCCTCAGTCGTGACGATTTGGTTCTTTTTGCGGATATATATTCAGGCGGGTACTTTGACTTATCTTTTAGATATAGTCAAGTTGATATGTTAGTTAGTATAACATGCAATACTTTTCATGTTTATATGCCTAGTATGTTTTTGTGCCTACTAGATACATGCATTTGATCAGTATGTTTATATCTTCCTGTTTTACTTGGATCATTATATTTGGATTATGGATATGTACATATTGATTGTACATATTATTCGGATAGGTATTTTGAGTAGGATTTACATGCTTTAGTATCATGCACCATCTTGCATGATTGCATCGGGACGGTTCCATTATTGTTGAGCCCATGCTAGTTACATGGCTCGCGCCACTCATGGGTTAGTGGTACATCGGGAGGTGTGTGCGGTTTGCTCTGTCGAGCTCACCGACCGCCATGGGTAGCGACGAGGCAGCGTGGTAGCGGCAGATCCCTCCTCCGCCTATGACACTGTGAGATGAGAGCTTAGCTCCCACTATGTTTGGGGCAGAGGATAGGTGTACTCAAAGATCCTCGCCCACTCGGCCGCCAGAGCAGCGATGATGGGAGAGTGCACACTTGTCATAGCCCTACCCACTCGGCTTCACCATCGCGTGTGAGGCGGTCAAGGCGTCGGGGTGACTATGTCATTTGCACGACATGCATTTTGACGGATTGCATTTGTATTGTGTTCTTTGCATTATTGTATTGATGCCTTGGATGTTGCATATGATTGACATGCATCTGAGATTCATATTCTTATATGGTGATGACTTTATCTCTTATAGTAGGGCACATGCTCCTATATCGTAGGAGACTCGGTGAGTCTGATCCTTTTGCATTTATTACTTGATTACCATATATATGAGAATGTACTGGCATGACTAGTATTGTTAGCTATACCTTACGTTGAATATCTACTATACACGCAGACAACATTGAACTCACCCCGTTGATTTATTTTTATTTCAGGATGAAGCTGTCAGGAGAGTCCAGTTGCCAAACCCCCTCGTCGTCGAAGTGGATAGGTTTTTATTGGTCTTATGGTTTTGGATTTTGTATAGAAGATATGTTTAGGTCCTGATGTTTTGGTTATGTACTCGTGGATTTGTGGTGTCCTTGTAGACCTTTGTTCGGATTTTATTCCGGTTGGTTTTGGTTGGGTTATTCCTGCTCAGATGGCAGAAGGGGTAAGTCTAGTTAGTGTAGACTTATATTTACCTTGATTTGTTGGCCTGAGGCCTATTTGATTATCTGCGTGTGATGTTTGGATTCCGGTCGTGTTGACCGATGTATAGTGGCCGTGTAGGCCTTGTATAAAAATTGGTATTGTCACCGTCTGGGAGATCTTTGCCGGATTTTTCTGAGACTCCTCGGCGAGATCGAGTCGAAGTTCTGTGCCCATAGCTTGCTGCAGACTCTGCCAGAATCGCGAAGTAAATAGCGGATCTCTATTAGATATGATACTCAATGGTACGTCTTGCAATCTGATAATCTCCCGGCAATACAAGTCCGCTAGATGATCCAATGAGTCCGTCCCATGAATCGGAAGGAGGTGAACTGATTTGGTCAACCGATCTACGATCACCCAAATCGCATCATGTGTTTTATGAGTTCTGGGTAATCCCGTAACGAAGTCCATTGTGATATGCTCCCACTTCCATTCCGGGATCGAAATTTCCTGAAGTAACCCAACAGGTTTCTGATGTTCAGCCTTCACTTGTTGGCATACTAGACATCGTGCAACAAAGTCTGCAATATCTCGTTTCATACTGTTCCACCAGTATAAGCGCTTCAAATCCCGGTATATCCGAGTACCACCAGGATGTATAACAAATCTCGACTGATGTGCTTCCTGTAGCAATTCTTCCTTAACTGGGTGCGTGTCTGGAACACATAATTGTCCACGGAAACAAAGTACTCCATTCTCGTCACTCGAGAAATCCGTCTGACGTTCTGAGTCTATCGTGCTGCACAAGAACTGCAGATGTTGGTCACTAACTTGTGCTTCCTTGATCCTCTCAGCAATGACAGACTGGGCAATCATAGATACTAATACTCCCCGGGATGTTTGACCGTGTTCCGACAATCCTAACTCTGAGAACTATCGAACTAGATCAGTAACTGCTGTCAGATGACTGGCCAGAACTCCACGAGACTTCCTGCTCAGCGCATCTGCTACCACATTAGCTTTTCCCGGATGATACTGGATGGTGCAGTCGTAATCCTTCAGATATTCCATCCACCGTCTCTGTCTCAGATTCAGCTCTTTCTGTGTGAACAGATACTTCAGACTTTTATGGTCTGTGTAGATCTCAAAGGTAATCTCATACAAGTAGTGCCTCCATATCTTCAATGCGAAAATGATGGAGGCTAACTCCAGATCGTGCCCTGGGTAATTTCTTTCGTGATCTTTTAGTTGACGGGAGGCATAAGATACCATGCGGTTGGACTGCATCAGAACTGCACCCAACCCTTGGATAGAAGCATCCGTATAGAGAACCATCCCATCAACACCAGAAGGAATTACTAAGACTGGTACAGAAACTAGTCGTCGCTTAAGCTCCTGGAAGCTAGTTTCACAGGCCTCTGACCAGGTGAATTTGACCCCTTTCCGAGTCAGGAGAGTGAGTGGCATGACAATACTCGAGAATCCCTCCACGAATCTCCGATAATACTCGGCCAGACCAAGGAAACTACGGACCTCCTGAACTGATTTTGGTTGTTCCCAATTGTTAATTGCCTCAATCTTCTAGGGATCTACAGAAATACCTCTGTTGGACACTACATGTCCAAGAAAACCCACTGATGATAACCAGAACGCACACTTGCTAAACTTGGCATACAACTGCTCCCGTCGCAACATCTCCAATACTATCCGTAGATGTTGTTCATGCTCCTCCTCGGATCGAGAATAAATCAATATATCATCGATGAACACTATCACGAACTGATCTATATACCTCAGGAATACCCGGTTCATTAAATCCATAAATGCAGCTGGGGCATTCGTGAGACCAAAAGGCATCACTAGAAACTCGTAATGTTCATAACGGGCGCAGAAAGTTATTTTTTGAATATCCTCATCTCTTATCCGAAGCTGATGATATCCTGAGCGCAGATCAATTTTAGAATACACACATGTATCCTTAAGCTGATTGAACAAATCTTCTATCCTCGGTAGTGGATATTTGTTCTTAACTGTGACTGCATTCAGTTGTTGATAGTCAATATATAACCATAATGATCCATCCTTCTTTTTGACAAAGAGTACCGGAGCTCCCCATGGTGAAACATTAGGGCAGATGAATCCATTATCCAGCAACTCCTGCAGTTGAACTTTAAGTTCATTCAGTTCTTTTGGCACCATCCGATAAGGAGGTTTCGATATAGGCGCGGTTCCTAGAATCACCTCTATCGCAAATTCCACTTGCCTAGGAGGTGGCAAGCCTGAAAGTTCATCTGGAAATACGTTTGGATACTCTCGGACTACTAGCACATCAGAGAGGGGTGGTAGTCCTTCGTTCACAACTTTGACTAGAGATAGCAAATAACCCTGACAACCCTGGGTCAATAACTTTTGAGCCTATAAAGCCAATATAATGGATAGTTCGTCGTCTCTAGTGCCAATAAATTCCCAAGCTGGTTGATCCAGTGGTCGAAATATCACCACCCTTGCTCTACAATCCACTGTAACATAATAAGCGGCCAACCAGTCCATACCAGAATAATATCGAACTCTATCATTTCCAACACCTGGAGGTCCACTGTAAGGATATGCCCGTCAAAATCTAATGGGCAACCTTTGATTTCTTGGTGGCTAGTCAGCACCTCTTCTGACGACAAGGATACTGCTAACCCACAAGAATAAACCATTGGGATCCTTCTGACTTTACCCAGAAATATTCTAGATATAAATGAATGGGAACTACCGATATCAATCAAAGTATCAGCGTATATAGAATAAACTGAAACCATATCCTATATGACTGATCCCTCAGCCCGCTGGGCCTCATCTCTGGTGATGGCAAAAACTCATCCAGTCTCGATATTTGTCGGTTGCATCCCTGACGAAGAAGTAGTGTGCCTCCACTCGGCCGAAGTCGACTGAGGTGCCGAGATCGAGTCACCGTGCATAAGATAACCCTGAGAGTTGGCTGGTAACATCGGCGATGCAGATACCCCTGGATAGTAGATTATTGGAGATGTAGGATACTGGATAGCCATCGACATCACCGAAGGGGCACCCCCCTATATCTAATACAACTGCGCTCGCGAGGTAGCCTCGACCATAAGATCGCGTCGCGTGCCGCCCTGTTTTTCTTCCCTTGTTAGAGATATCAGGAAACTCCAGCTGCGCTCTCAATGTACACTCTCGACTAGTATGTCCAGGTTGCTTGCAATAGTAGCAAACATGCTGCTCCAAAGGGCACTCTGGAGCTCTATGACTTCCAGATCCGCATCTATAACATCCATTTATGTTCTGACTCTTACGGTTCTTCTGGGAACCTCCAGCCTGTTCAGAAGCTGGGTGCTTCCCTTTTTGCGCCCTAGACGATCCCTCTGTAGTACCTCGAGTATTGCCCTTCTGCTCCTGCTTCTTCTGAGTTTTGTTTCTGCTGCTTACTCTGGGACATCTGCTTCTCTATATCTTTTTCCTTGGAGATCTGTTGGGAAGTCATTTCAATATAAATGGCCCGGTCTAGTGCCTCCCTGTACGAGGCAATAGAAGATCCTGACATCCTCACTCGAATATAAGCTGCTAGGCCCTGTGTGAACTGGAACATCCAATCTGCATCCTGGGCTATCAGGTGAGGGCAGAACTCTGAAAGTCTGGTAAACTCTGCGTTATACTCCATGACGGAACGATCACCTTGCTTCAGACTCAGGAATTCCTGACGATGTGCCGTAGCAAACGCGGAAGGAAAGTACTGTCTCCAGAAAGCATCTCTAAAGACGACCCAAGTAATCCCTCGCTCCCCAAGTAGAGTCTTCTGCATTTTCCACCAAGTAATGGCCTGATCTCTAAGGTGATACGCAGCAAGGCCCACCTTCTCATCGTCCGTACAGTCCATATACTCGAAAGTGTCCTCCAAATTCTCCAGCCACGCACGTGCGATCTGTTGGTGCAATCGGCCCAGGTCACGATTGACCAGGACTCGAGTTTGACTCGAGTGATGTTTTGATGTTTCGACAAAAACATATGACAATGTAATTGTCATGGGAAAGTCCAAGTGGAACACTTGGCATTTGGTAAAGTCCAAGTCTTGAGTACTTGGCATGAAAAGTCCAAGTGGGACACTTGGCACATGAAAAGTCCAAGCATGAGTCTTGACAATGTAAAAGTCCAAGCATGGGTCTTGGCAATGTAAAGTCCAACATGGGTTGGCAAGGAAAGTCCAAGCATGGTCTTGGCATGAAAAGTCCAACATGGGTTGGCAAGGAAAGTCCAAGCATGGTCTTGGCATGGAAAGTCCAACATGGGTTGGCAAGGGAAAGTCCAAGCTTGAGTCTTGGCATTTGAGAAGTCCAAGAGTTTGATATTGGCAGCGTAAAGTCCAAGCGGGAGTCTTGGCAGCATAAGACCAATGGTTGGCAGTGTAAAGTCCAAGCGGAGTCTTGGCGGCGTAAGTCCAATGTGCCTTGGCGGTGTAGACACCGTTAGCATGACATAGCCGAGGGAAGCACCTGGAGGCTAGCGCGATGGATGAACAAGTCATGGATGACTTGGAGGGATCCGAGAGGCGTGAGGCTGATGGAGGTGGCTAGAAGGCTTAGTTCTAGGCTAAGGGTGGTCTAGCAAGTATGGGGGCACCATACTTTGGGTTAAAACCTCATCTTTGAGATTGGCAGTCGACTGGCATTATGGTTGGTTCGACTGCCGTGAGTCGACTTGAGTTCGACTGTCGTTTAAGAGCTGGAATCGCTCGCACGGATCGTCATCGGGGCGATCGAGCCCGATGTCTCTGGCGATCATCGGCCGATCGCTAGTTCAGCGTAGATTGCATGCCTGAGAATGCTCCGTGGCCATTGGCGGTCGACTACGCGGGCTGATCGCTAATGTTGGCGTGATCGCTAAGAGATCCGTTGGAGTTTTTCCAGCGTGGATCGAGCCGTTGTCTCACGACAACAGTGGCATCAGTCGACTGGTGACTTATGGCAGTCGACTGATGGGCGAAAATCCAGGTCGCGCGCAAGGATAAAAGGAGCTCGACGGGAGGGTTTTTGCAACCGATTTTCTTGGACGTTTTGAAGCGATTTGCTGCTGCAAATCAGGGCTTTCAAGTGCTAGTCCAAGGCAATCAACAAGCAAGCTTCTAAAGAGTTTTTGTAAAGTGTTCTTTACTTCTCTTGTTGTATTTCTTCTTATATTTGTTTGTTGTATTTAGATTATTGTTGTAATCTTATTGTAAGAGGTTTCTCCACCTCCGACTTGTGTCGAGAAGGGGGATTTGTGATTAGTGAGTGCGTGTGCATCACTAGGGCTCTTTAGAGCTCGATCCGTGGAGTAGGAACCGTTCGGTTCCGAACCACGTTATATCGTGCGTGTTGTGATTGTATCTTGTGTTTGTATTTGTTATTGTGTATTCCGCTGCGTACTAACAAGATTGTAAACAAGCAACGCGAACGAATTCCATCTTCCTACGGGCACATCGCTATTCACCCCCCCCTCTAGCGGCGTCAAATCCCCAACACGATCCATGGATCAGACTCCCCTCGGAATAAGGTAAATTTGTCCTTGGTCGAACGTGCTAATACGAGTATCCGTGCTTTATCATTGAGCCAACTGAAATCTATAGGTGCTGGCCTAGTCAGTGGTATATCCAGATTCTGAGCCTCTGTACCACCAATAGGGGATTGCTGAGGTTGTGCTTCAGTAGCTGACTCAGTCGTAATCGTATCTTATCCCACCACTCTGGCTGATCGCCTGGATGGACGACCTCGACCACAAGTCTGCACAGGTGTCATAGTTCTGACTGTATACACCTATTGAACAAGTCTAGATAAGTATCTAACTAAAGTATAAGTTATCAGGAATACTTACTTCGTGTTGTCCGGAGCTTATGTCGCTGTCAATCCCATCTCACAAAACTAAATCCGAAAAAAATATACCGACTCCCGAGGATCCAAGACTCAAAAATAAAATTATTGTATGGCATCGCAGAACTTTCGGCTATGATACCAATAAAGTTGTCACGCCCCGAGAGTATGTCGTGCAGAAAAATAAACGGACGACATCTCCCCTGTACGTGACAACATTTCGAGTTAATACAAGGTCCGTAGGCCCACAACAATAACATAATAAGCAGATATAAATATACCAAACATAGCGGAAACATAAACCACATTATCCACAACAATCATACTGATATACAAACTGAAAACACACAAGTGTACACCACCTGACAAGTCCACAGTACTAAACCATATATAAAACATCGACACAAAACAAAGTCCACGACATAAAGACGAAGTCCATACATAAATCAAAGTCCATGACATAAACAAAATCCTCGGGAGACTTGGAAAAACGGAGATGGGATGGATTGTCGGTGCAGCTCCAAGCCGTCACGAAGACTTCTACCTGTTACCTGGGCGACAGAAAAACCCAGGGTCCGTGGTGGTGAGTAAAACTCAGCAGGTAATAGAAAAACATGTATATATCCATATCACATATAATTCGATAGAAAAATCTACAGGTATATCAGGTAACGCTAGCATGATAACATATCCATGTATATACCTTCTAACCAAAGGCCAATATAAAATGCAAACATACCTGAAAGTCTGTTACGCTACACCTATCCAACTTGAGCACATATCCACAATATATACATATACAGGAAGTCTGCTCTAAACCATATAACGACATAAATACATGTCAAATAATGCAATAGACAGTCCAACAACTATACAGGTATCCTACACAACCGTATAAGCGATGCGGGTAGCATGTATGAAGATGATGTACAACCAAATACAACAAGTATAGTACAATCAAATGCAACATCACAATAAGCATATATATATAGACTGCATCTATATATATATACTAATCACAATCATCCATATATATATATATAGCAATATGCAAAAATGTCATAAGTCAGCAATGCAGCATGCATGGTCATGTTGGCTCACCCTAAAGCTATCACGACCCCAGTGTGGCCTCGGTGGCTCGAGCATGATAACTGTCCCAACTCAACACCAACCACTACTCTCGAGTGGCCGAGTGGGCAGTATGATCGAGTAGCATATAAGCGTGAAGAGCAAGCTACACGATGGGGGTCCCTGCTGTTGGCCACTCCGACAGTCACTTCCCATGAGTGATCGAGTGTCACACATGTAGGACTATGACACACAAATCCCACTATCACCGTCTATAGTGGTAGAGTGCGGCATCACAATGCTTTGCCCTCACACCGATTACTCCTCCTATGAGTAAACGTGGAGACATGATGACTGACGACCCTCTCAACCATAAGGGAGACCACGTCGCCAGCATGCATGCAAATGACATGAATGCTCTGTCACAAATAGACATCCATCGCAGACTCTCTATTTACAGAGAGTCGTACTAATCAGATCAACGCACTCTCTATCATGTAAAGAGTCGTACTCAACTGATTATAATAAGCTAGGACCCCCAGTCCTTAGCGACACACCAAATACAATTCACCTGACCATTTATATAGTACATGGTCGGTAGTAAACATGCAACCTAAGGGTATTAGTATTAACCCTACGTTCAAAACATTACCTACCCACAAATGACCTCTTTGCCCAATTTACAATCAAGTTGTCATTCGGACTTTACTATTTGCACTTAACTAAACAATTTCTAGGTTACTTACATCACCTATATATATAACTCATAATCATGATAAAATGGAACATGATAGCAACAATGGAGTTAACAGCCAAAGGTAAGGTATCAAGCGTAAGAGTAAATAAGAACAGAGTCAAGGTAACATGATCATATAAGATGATCATTCATCTAAATCTGCATGCATTTAAAACTACCTGACCAGGGTAGGAATTACCCACATGTTGTAATGCTCGTAATAATGAAGTCCTCATGGCCGCGGACCTATCTCGTATTCACGTCCTACAAATATCATCAATTACATTTTAGTGCAAGCAAACTATAAAATACGAATTAATTACTATATCGTTCTTATAGTCGCATCCTTTTTATCGAATACGATTTAGGAGAAATCCCCCAAACTATCCAAGGTTGATTCACTATAACTAACCTTCACATTAAACCCTCAATCACATCATAAGTTACCTTATTTCCTAAATTCAATTACCCAACCATATATCTGATAATTCCCAGTCAACACTTCACAAACCAATCCCACAATCATCTCCACCGAAAGGAATTCCATCTCATAGCCCCCCTCCACAGAATATGCAACCCATACAAAACTATCATAGCCAACCTAATTTACAACAGCCAAGAAAAGGAGGTTGTTTGAGTTTTACCTGCACTTGGGACTCCACCGACAATAACACGCCTTGATGCTCTGTTCACCCGACAAGAACAACCACTGCCCACAAACGGATCGAGCTCAAATGAAAGGGAAATGTACCCAGATTAAAGCTGTAATACCACTAACCTATCTTAGAACTCCACCGGCAGAAATGTCCACAAAATCAGCAGCCAACACTTCCCAAGTTCCACCGCCAGCCGGAAACAAACCACTGCCCAAATCAAGTTTCGAGCTTAGCCACGGCAAATCCACAGAACATCTTACTCTCGTTCAAGGTAAGGAGAACCAAAATCGGTGCTTAACTTTCCCTAACCACAACCGGCAGTGGACGGCTTGGTTTGCCAGAAAACCTAATGACAAAGTCGCTGCACTAATCACCCCCAGTTCGTGAGCGATAGGAGAGATCGATCGTGGTCACTTCAGAGAAGAAGGGAACGCAAGAGGCAGAGATTATCACGAGTGGGAGCAAGCCGCAGATGGATTACTGAGAGGAGCAGCAGCATTTATGCGGGCGGCTAGGAAACGGTCGGGAGATGGAGGATTCTGCGGTGGGGAAGAGGAACGGAAGGCGATCGCGAAGAAATCCGTTCGGATCGGGATTTAAGGGAAGAAGTGGGTCGGGTTGGTTTGTTTAACGGGTTGGATCCAATAACCCTATAAGATGTAAACCTAGCTTCAATTAAACCCCTTTAAGATCGTTAAATCTTCCTTCACAATTTGCCTTAAAAATCTCCATTTAAGTCCAGGAAAATTTTAAAAAATTCCTGGAAAATTCCTTAGGGCATCCTCCTAATTACCCAACAATTTTTTTTTCCTGTGGTATTTTACATTTTTGATATCCAGATAGTTGTTTCATAATGATAGATAAGTATGAACAATAATCAATAAACAAAGAACAATAAAATCTTATATGAAGAATTTTTCTTCAATTCAAAATCCACTTATATAAGACCTTACACAAATATCCTGTAAATTTATAAAAAAAAACACACAATTCAATTGTTTAGGATCTTATTCGTGCAATTAAAGACACAAGTACATCAACTTTAGTCTGAACTTCTACAAATCTATAACATAGACCATAAATTTTAGCCAAAATGCTTCAGTCATAATGCAAGACTGGTATTATAGTAGAGATGTCATATATATGGAACTATGAAAACACTGACAGAACAACACATATGAGAAATGTCCACTTCTAATTGGTACTAAATCAGATAAATAAGGGACATAGTCATTAGTCATCACCTTTCAACTAGGAATAAATTAAAAGGAAAAGAATATATGTTAGCGTAGTGCGTGATAAAGTAAAACTTAAATAATCATGTGAAGATAAAAAATTAGTCCATATAACAACTATGTCGACTGCTTAGGAAAATAGATATTATGATAACTAAGTTGCCTTAGTAAGCAACACTAAATTATTTATCATCATTACATTACCAGGAATGATATCCATAGATTAATGGGTAGTCAAAAAGATACTTGGTTGTCTATTTTATCTTAATGTCTTGTCATCTCTTTTACTTTAATAACTATTGAAAATTGCATATAATCAATTTGCTAGCAGACATATAAACAACAACAAATATATTATGAGAAAGATGGTTATTGATTTAATAAAACATCCCAAGTTGATATTTTTCTTAGGATAAAATATGACAAAGAAAAGTCACCATGAAGTATAATGGAATTAAATGACACAGAAAACATTTGCAATGAAAATCAGCAATATTGCACACTTGCACTAATGCATAGAGGCATAGAATTAGAGCAGATCTTTTCTTAGGATAAAAATGAAAAATAATAAATTGATAATGAATTATGATGATTGTCTGATTGATGATCTAGGTCATAGAAGAGTTCTCAACAATAGATACAGTTAAAACTTAAAATCATAAAAATATTTGATTGGAGTGAAATAACTGAAGATAAAATTCTACAGTATTCTGAAGAATAAGATAATGATCCATAGAAGTGAATGTACCATTTTGCAAAAATTACCTGATCGAAATGGAAATGTTGTTGGTTGCGGGCAGGACAACGGAGCTTCGGCTTGGCGACTCTGCTCGAAAGTGAGCGAGATGGGCGGAGAGGATGTCTGGATGTGGCACGATTTGCACGAATAGGAAGGTTTGGGGCTTGGGGCCTGGGGGACGCCGGACAACCTCTTGACGAACTAGCGATAGGCCAATAGCGACGGAGTAGCGACGTCAGTGTGCTTCCTCGATGCGGCTCCAAAGTAGCGACGAAACGAGTCCTACTTCCTTTCTACGTTAGGGACGAAGCGAGCTCTACCTTTTGCAAGATGGGAAGTCAAGAAGTCGTGCACGCAGAGTCGAGAAGTCGCACGCAAGAAAAGAGAAAGGGATAGTGAGAAAATAGGTTCGCCGTTGGCTTTTAGGGTTTTAATTTCTTTTTTGGCAATATTACAAAAAAACTCTAAAATATTTTAAAAATCACATTTAAACCCTTTAAAATTTTTTTGCCCTATAAAATTCCTGGGCCCCAAAATCGCTTAGACTTAGGCCCTAGTGGAGCCCTGTAGCCTGTTCGGCTATTCATTATTAATTAAGTGAATTCAACAAACATATCTAAGGCATATAGATACATGGACTTGACAAGTAATGTGTACTAATTCACTATTGATTAAAAAGATTTTGTACATCAAATATGAGATACAGAGAATAGAGAGATAAATAAAAGAAGCATCTAGTAGACTTACAATTTAATTCACTCAAGTAAATAATAGAGTTGATAGAGCTTATGAGTACTTTAAGAGGTTAGGGACTAGACAACCATAGGTCAACATTGTATGAAAATCGTACATCTAATCTAGTCATGCCTTTATAATTTGGGTACTAGTTTATGGTTGGTTGATTACTAGAGAACACTTATCATTTATAGAGGATAAAATTACCTTTTGTATCCATGCAAATAAGATATAAAAGTATCTATTCTTCATATGTCTCATCATAAACTTGTTATGGAGGAAAGTCGAAAGTTGGTTTCATATATATACAGTAGAAGAAGACAGAAAATATTTAGAGTCTTTGAATAGTAATACCAAGGCACTCAAATTTGGCACCTGAATTTAGACAAAGGAAAGACATCTAGCTACGATATGTATGATTCATTATATATCGATGGAAGGAACAAAGTTTTTTTGAGAGAGTAAAGATGAATGTGAAACATATTGATGAGAAAATTCAAATATATATATATATATATATATATAGAACTTTGAATATTTGTTTAGATTTGTCCCTCTATCAAATATGATAGAATATTTAAGGTGAACATTGTATATTCCTTTTTTAGTTGATATAAAAATATTTATCAATAAAAAAAATAATCTAAAGAGTTTAGTTGAAATTTTAATAAGGATTGTCAAAGAAAGGCTAAAGCATAGAATTTTATTTAAGATCATGCCATGCATTTATAATTTGGCTACTAGTTTATGGTTGGTTGACTACTAAAGAACAATTATCATTTATAGAGGATAAAATTACCTTTTGTATCTATGCAAATAAGATATAAAAGTATCTATTCTTCAGATGTCTCATCGTAAACTTGTTATGGAGGAAAGTCGAAAGTTGGTTTCATATATATACAGTAGAAGAAGACTACCTAATAGAAAATATTTAGAGTCTTTGAATAGTAATACCAAGGCACTCAAATTTGGCACCTGAATTTAGACAAAGGAAAGACATCTAGCTACGATATGTATGATTCATTATATATCGATGGAAGGAACAAAGTTTTTTTGAGAGAGTAAAGATGAATGTGAAACGTATTGATGAGAAAATTCAAATATATATATATATAACTTTGAATTTTTGTTTAGATTTGTCCCTCTATCAAATATGATAGAATATTTAAGGTGAACATTGTATATCCCTTTTTTAGTTGATATAAAAATATTTATCAATAAAAAAATTAATCTAAAGAGTTTAGTTGAAATTTTAATAAAGATTCTCAAAGAAAGGCTAAAGCATAGAATTTTATTTAAGATCATGTCATGCCTTTATAATTTGGGTACTAGTTTATGGTTGGTTGACTACTAGAGAACACTTATCATTATAGAGGATAAAATTACCTTTTGTATCCATGCAAATAAGATATAAAAGTATCTATTCTTCAGATGTCTCATCATAAACTTGTTATGGAGGAAAGTCGAAAGTTGATTTCATATACGGTAGAAGAAGACTGCCTATAAGAAAATATTTAGAGTCTTCGAATAGTAATACCAAGGCACTCAAATTTGACACTTGAATTTAGACAAAGAAAAGACATCTAGCTACGATATGTATGATTCATTATATATCGATGGTAGGAACAAAGTTTTTTTGAGAGAGTGAAGATGAATGTGAAATGTACTGATGAGAAAATTCAAATATATATATATATATATATATATAACTTTGAATATTTGTTTAGATTTGTCCCTCTATCAAATATGATAGAATATTTAAGGTGAACATTGTATATCCCTTTTTTAGTTGATATAAAAATATTTATCAATAAAAAAATTAACCTAAAGAGTTTAGTTGAAATTTTAATAAAGATTGTCAAAGAAAGGCTAAAGCATAGAATTTTAATTAAGATCACATTTTAAATATGATTTATAAATCACAAAGATATTCATCAGCTTACATTATATACTATATCTTGAGTATTTATAATTCTTTACATTCTTTTACTTTTTAATAAGTATAAAATCATATTTATCTAAAATATAATTTTACATTCATTATATTTCAAATTTATATGCAGGGTTTATTTTTTTTTTTAAATATTATTGGAATTGTTAATGTCGCTAATTAAAGAGAGAGGTGAATAGCGATTTTGAATTTGTCATTTATAGTGCTTCTCAACAAGAATTAGTATACAACATAAATAAAATAACACAAATCGATTCTTACGTGATCATGATCAAATTTATAATATAAACTTACTTAGATATTGAACATTTACACATAAAAACTGAATTCATTGCGATGAATAAGTTCAACTCTATAAAATGGAATTTGATAAATCCTTTCTTACTAAGAGTCATTACATTATATATATAATGTGGAGATATGTATGAGATATGGATATATCAATACTTTCATTCTTGTTTGAGCCGGATGATGAAAAATTATCATGTCTGATTCATTTAGAGGATGTATCCATAAGAATTCATTTATCCTAATAACAAAGAAACTTGACTTAAATGATCATGTATTAAGAACTAAATTGGCTAAAGGGATAGGACATAATTACTATGGAGAATACACGTGACCCAATGATCTTTTATATATTTCCCTAGTAGTAATTCTAGGTACTATTGCATGTAATATAGGTCTAGTGGTTCTAGAACTGTCAATGATTGGTGAACCAATGATTCCGTTTGCAACCCTTTGGAAGTATTTCTATTTCATGGCTTATCCCTAGTAATACTCTGTAATATTTTTTCCTTCTCGAATATTTTCTAAAGGCAAGAAAACTTTTACAACACTTATTTTTATAAACAATACAAGTAAATTACAAAATATACAAAGGAAATAGAAAGAAATCAAAACATGTTTACACAAATGAATTTGACTTTAATTGTTGTTTGTTGCTTTTAATTGTTTCTTAAGGTCTAGAAACAACAACACTTTCCTACAAACCCCCAAGTACCGACATGAAAATCCTCCATAATATCCACTCTTATAGGTTTCAAGTCATGGCTAGAAATTGTCCAACAATTGACTGTTAATGTCCAACGGTCGATTGCTTCACTATTAATTTAAATGTTACATATACATAATGACTCTTTCTAACTTAATTTTGATCATCAGTAAATTGCTCATTGTCATTTACTGCCTAAACAGTCAAGCCTCATAGTCGAGTATTAAACCCTCAACTTTCAAATTTTTTATTCACTCAAACAATAACATCAATCGAGTGCATCTCTCAATTGATAAAGCAGCCAATTACTAATACCAACAATCGATTACTCATACTTAAAATCTTCATAAACCTTTTAAACCTCCAATCTCGAGATTTATGATTCATCAACAAATTGTTATACTCTCCATTTCAACTTTTCTAAGCTTAACCTCAACCTATCGAGACTTTCTTATTTTAGCATTTAATTATCCTTGACTTGTCATGAGTTCACTCGCCTACCATTTGGTCAACTTTAACCTATCAAGATTTTACTATTATCAAATATTCTATCTTCCTTAACTTATTTTGACTTCTTTTCTTATGTTAAATATTCGATCAATATTGACTTATAGAACTTTACTATTGTCAAATATTTGATCCATATTGATTTATCTGGGATTCCCTTCTCATGTCTAACATTCAATCCTTCTTAAGCTCTTAGGGCTTTTGTCCACTTACCTAACATTCGGTCTTTGTGATCTATTAGGATCGGACTTTCATTATATGTCAAATATCTGATCATCTATGATCTACTTAGACTTCATTCATTTTATATCAAATATTCGATCCTTCATAATTCACTTGAGTTTCATTTATCATCTTATATAAAATATTTGGTTTTCCATGACTTACTTGATTTTTTTTATTCAATCAATGATCTCTGTTTCTAATAATCTCCTTTTTTTACTTGTTGTCTTGCTAAAAATCAAATCGAGTTTAGTCATCCTTGACCAATAATCTTTTCCTTTAGAATATTATTCGACTATCAATGCATATTGCTCAAATATTAAAACTCAACTCGAACTTGATCAATCATTATCAAAGGTTGATTGTGCCAACAAGTATGATTTGTTATTGGTATTAATTATCTTTTAGTATTATATTTACGCATTTAATTATTTCATTAGTGATAGTTCTAACATTTACATAATTTTTAAGAATTCAAGCGGTCAAAAACATATTTTATGCGCTTTTGATCATACATCTCACAAAGAATCTATTATCAATATTTTGATAAATATAATCCTATAATACATTAATTAGTGAACCATAAAAAATTATTTGCAAATGGTCAGATATAATAATTTTATGACGGAGATGATCGATCTTAGCTTGTTCTATAGAAATTTTTTATCAATCATCAACGTAAAATATAAAGCGCTCGTATGGACAAACTTAACCGCTGCAACGTTCTTTATTTGTCATTCTATTTTAAAGAAAATCTTATAACATTTTTACCTAAACACATAATATGGCTTCATGACTTAAATATGTGTTTTTTTGTTATCATATATATTTACAGTATTTCTTATTAATCTTTGAAATTAATTAGTATATTTTCTAATTATATGTAGTAAAAATAAAAATAAAAGTTTGTAATCTATTTTGTCAAAATATCTAAAAATATACTTTTACACTATTAAAAATTATATGCAAATATAAAGTATGTAATTAGTTAAGTGTTGAAGATAGATAAATATATATGATAATGGAAAAAAAAATGATACTCTCGGGCTGCATGATCATTTTTTTTTTGTAAGCAAAACATTGATCTACAAATTCGTTGTATTAAAAAGTTTTAAATATTCATAAATATCTTTTTATCAAATTTACCCATTGAAATGGAATTTTTTTTATTATTTATATGGATTTCAATTAAAAAATTTCACTTAAGTCTCTGTGGTCGATTACCTTTGAATAAATATAGAAAACTTTGAATTAAGAAATTAAAGCGCGCACATTATATTTTTAATGACAAGCAGTCCATATCGTAGCCATTTTCAAATTCTAAAATCGACTAATTTTTAAAAATTATTCAAAATTTTACTAAAATTATAAAATAAATACCAGAAAAAAATATTAAATATTATTAACAATAATATAATATTAATGATTAATAATAATGTTGGGCAAACTTAGTCTAGGTCTCTGCCATTTTTGATAGATGGATCGAAGAATGAAAATAATTTGAAATGGAAAAGAGAAAAAAAATAAGAGAAAAAAAAAAAGTTGCTCACAGTTTTAGTGAGGCGAGGTTTCCTCGTGTGAGAGGGCGATCATTGTGGACGATATTCTTGCACCATCAACGCATGAGATGATTATCTCGTCTAAAATTTCTTCAATAGTCAATGCACAAGATGATAATTCTATTCGAGATCGTCTCGCACGAGATTGCAATCTGCAACGGACGTTGCAAGCTCATGTCAATAAATTTTTGTCAATTAGGAAAATTTTCAAAAAGAAACAAAAAAAAATATAAGTAAAAAAAGAAAATTAATTCAGTGAAGAATGAAATTTTAAACCTATTTATTCATTAAGTAAATAAAAGAAAAAAAAAAGGAGAGATAATTTCTCTTCTTTTGAAGTAAACAACAGAAAAAATGTTCATGAGTGATTTTTTTTTCATAATTTTTATTTTTATTTTCTTTCAGGTAAACAGGGATCCATGGGATACTGATTTGATCCCGTGGGGAGCTAAGCATGGCCCATTTTAGGGCCACGTTAGCCTGGGTACATGGGCCACGGCTTGGACGAGCCAAACTCGTCAGGGCCTGGCTCATTGGTTTATGGGTCCCGCCGGACATAAACCACAGCAAATCGTGTCTGACTCTACAACAAGCTACCTAACATATTCGACCACCCTCTGCCAGTAATTCCCCACCCGAAAGCGAGACAATCTATTTTCACGGATGGATATAAATTTAGAATATTCATGAGTATTTTTATTATCTATTATTCGATCGGATGTGTATTATAATTTAATTTTTAAATTTTAAAAGATCCAATGATAAATTATATAGTATATACATAATTTATCCGTAAATATTTGTGAAGATCCATAATATATACCATATATATTATAGTTTAATCCTTGAATTTTAATATATTGAATTTTAAGACATCGTCCGGATGAATAATAAATATATACTATAATTCAATTCAATATCTGAGTTACATTTTCTGTAAAAGATTTTTGCTAAATCTAATATAAATAATATGCAAAGCTGTCCTTCCGTGCTCATTTTTTTCTTGCTTAAACATGCCTTCCGCTCTCTAAAATTTCACTGTCAATTCAGGGTAAATATAAAAAAAAAAAATTTAAACGAGGGAGAATTAATTTTGAAGATTTTATTTTTTATATTTATTATTTGAAATTTTGATTTATCCTTTTCATTGATAAAAATAATACGAAGGAACATTAATAATTAATAATAAGACGATTTCATTTATATAGGGATGATCTGTTGCGCGATATCTATTGTGCGCTCGTGCACTACACGTTGACTCATGCACGGTGTCGGTGTTGCCGTTGCACTGTTCGGCCACCATCGATCGTCGGATCCGGCATGATCGATACGTAACTCGCCGTCGGTTCGACGGGGCTCGGCTTCCGGTCGGTTAGCGCTTGAAATTTGATGCAAAACCGTCGAAAAAGACCAAATCACGCGGTCCACAATGGCGCGTCCACTGTCGACCGTGATCGGGGCGGATTTCGACTGAATTGCGATCGAAATCCGGCACTGGACATGTCGGCGTCGGATGTCGGTCCGTCCGTCGTCGGATTCTGATCGCAATTCGACCGGAATCCGGTCCGATCGCGGTCGAAATCGCCCGCCTGATTCTGACGATCGATTTCAGCCACGATACAAGCTGTCGATAGAGCCAGTCCTGTTTTTAAAGTTTACACTTAGAGCCCTGAGCAAAATCTAGAAATTGAGGTCCATTTTCTATTGAAAATTTTAAAAATTGAGCCCTCTTTATGGAAATTTTTTTTTTGAACCCTGGATGAGGGTCCTCTGACCCTCCCCATGAGGCTCTATCGATCGACTAGAATCAAGGTCGGCCGAGTATACCAGACGGATCGACGCCATCGGCCGTCGGCCCATTCAGCCGATTCGGCATGATTCGATTACCGACAAGATAATCAAGGCCGACCGAATATATCGGACGGACCGATGTCGACTGTCGGTCCGTTCAACGTTGGATTCCGACCATGATTCGGCCGGAATCTGGCCCGATCGCGGCCGACAGTGGCAGCGCCACTGCCGATCGCGTGTTTCGGTCTTTTCTGGCCGATTTGCGTTGGATTTCGGACGCTAATCGATCGAAATCCAAATTCCGTTGGACCACCGACGAGTTGTGCATCGATCGCGTTTGATCCGACGATCGACGATGACCGAATGGTATGGCGGGAATATCAGCACCGCACGTGAGATGGACGAGCACGTGAAGTAATGGATCATTTCTATTTATATATATATATATATATATAAATCCACTGTCCATCATCGGCATTGCTATGCCTCCAAAAGATGGCTCGGTGTCAGGCGCTCGGTCGTCCAAAGCGTACGGCGCTCACAAGCCGAAGGATTCTAGGCCTGTCAGCGACCGGTCCATTCCTGGCCTGACGTAGTCGTCTTTCTCCACCTTAACCGACGGGTTATTACAGTCCCTCCTCCGTACAAACTTATACCTTTGCACATGTTCTCGTATGGAAACCAATGGTTATCATGCAACCAACAGTATCAGAAAGGTTGTTGGCCTGAGAGGAAGCTAGGACCACCCCTCTGCGAGAACACTGGGCCATGATTTTACGTGCGGATTAGCGTCCTGAAAGATCTTTGAACCAGAACAGTTGGGATGCAACGTAAAGAAATAAACCAAACCTGCATCATTTTCCTTTTTTCCTGCAGTAAAAATATTATCGGGAGCTGGCTGGTACCATCGCCATGTGATGGGTAAGGAACAGGCTGTGTCACAATTTTGTCTTTTCCTTAGCGAAAAGAAAGATGGAGCCGAAAGAGAAAAGAAAATATATACATATGGAATAAGTATTAAGTAGCTGACAACTTCTCTCAAATCTTTGGATGGCAAGAATCTTGACTTCTGATGAAAAGGAGAAAATTTTAACAGAAGAAAAAAAAGCTAGCGACGAGCCTATTAAAGATATATTATAGATCTTATCTTAAAAAAAGAAAAGAAGAAGATATATTATAGATAATATATAGAAACCTGGAATTAAGGTTATCCACGTGTTCAGGTGTTAACTTAATTATAGTGCTATAGTAGGATGTCATCTTTGATTATTATATACATGCAGGAAATGGTCGGAAGCCCAACATATTTCACAATAGAGACGAATATTAAAAATTCAATAAGATTTCCATGATCTTAAGTAACACATTGAAGCAGATGATGTTCATCTGTAAACTCATGAGCTGCCAGAGTCTAGTTAAGCAGATGATGTTCTCATGAGCATCTTCCTCCATATCCTGCATTTTTTAAGAGTTCTTGCTTGATGTCTTCAGCGCTGTTAACTGTCCTCTGATCGGTCTCCTACAAGCTCAACCCGATCGCCATGCGAAATCAAGGATCAATAGGATAGAAGCTTAGCTTAATGTATCGACGACATAATGCAAAGGTATATACCTCGGAGCAAGACGCCTGCATTCCGAAGTCATTGAAGCAGCTCAAAACACACTGTTGGATCTCCAGTCCAAGCACTTCCAGGGTGCTCAGCGTCGACAGCAGGAGGCCTGGCTTGGCGGCGCAACAGATTCCAATCCGTGTATCGTTGGGTCTTCTTTCCACCTCGAACTAGAAGATTATTAGTTCATAGGACGATCCATCGGCATTAAAGCCAAAAGGAGGCAGTTTTACCGAGACTTCTTTGGAGTTTAAGATGCTCAGTAGATTGGCTTGCTCCGGAGTGAGATCCATCTCTTCTTGCAAGCGCTTGAGCTTATCCAGCAGCTCTCTCACGTAATCGATGGTGTCCCCGAGAATGGAGGTTCTGTCCATCTGGTGAATAGCGTACATTCGCCTCTCGTGGGCATTTAATCGAACAATCGAAGGGCGTCTGGGTAAAATAAAACTAAGAAAAAGTACTCCACCTTGCTAATCTTAGGGACGATCGATCTGAGCATCGAGAGCCGGTCATTGAGCCTCTTCCTCCTCCGCCGCTCCGCCATTAAATTCTTCGACGGCACACCTTCGAGCTTCTTCTTCCTCGCCTTCCTCTGCCCGAACTCCGACGGCAGCACCTCCAACTTGCACGCGCTCTTGCCGAGCTGATCGGCGCCGTCGAGCGTCGACCGGACGGACGAGGAGTGCTGGATCTCCGGCGCGCCGGAATACGCAGCCTCGGTCGGGCAGTAGACGTCACTGAAGAAGCCATACTGACAGCCGCCGTCCACCGACACACCGGCAGCACGAGGCGGGAGGGGCTCGGCGGCGTTCTGAGGGAAGCAGTCGAAGGCGGTGGTGTCGGCTTGCGCAGGCGCGAAGAAGGGGCCTTCCCATGCATCGCTCCGGAAGGAGAGCAGCTCGTCCAAGAAGCTCTGCTCGTCTAGCTCCATGTCCTTCTCACTAGTCACATCCCAACTGCTGCATCTGTGGATTATATAAAGAGAGAAGGACCAGGCCGAAGGAGGCGGACAATTATTCCTCACAATAAATGCTCATCTCTCTTTATCCAACAGCCAACGTAGCCTTGGCACCGCGATGGATTGGAAGCTCATATTTGAATGTATCTGATTTTCCTCTCTCTCTCTCTCTCTCTCTCTGGTCTGGTCGAGCCTCTTCCCTGCGAATTTGCAGTCTGATTACGACCGATTCAGGTAATTATGAATGTTTCTGGCATACGACGAAGTGACAGTGCCAGCCATTTTACTGCCGAAGAATCTTATTAATAATAATATTATTATTGACAATTTAGGCATCTGAAAATTGGAAGGTATAAATATGAAATAAAATTTTTAAAAAATTGCAGTGCGTTTTCTACGGTCATTTAAAAGAGCGGTTTGTGTCCTACCGATGCGGTCCAGCGATAAAATGGATAATATTTTATATATTAATATGATTCGATTTTTTTATTGAAATAATTTTAATTTTGAATTTTTGAAAAATTTAGGAAGACGATCTGAGAGTCTGGATTGAAAATTTATTTTCACAGGCAAAATATATCTCGGATGTTAAATTTATTTTATAGGGACGATATAATTATATTACTGGACTTTACTGTTAAATAATGAAAAGTTTCACGATTTATTTTGTTGATCAATAATGTATATTTCATCTAATAATTATTTAATATTCGATCAAAGATTTACAGAATCGAATCAGTTATTATAAAAATTAATCAAGCAGAATACTTGATATTAGTGCTAATAAAAAAAATAAAAGAATCAGCAACAAAAAAGTATGATATTTAAAAAATAATAATTTAATTTAAATTTTTATTGAAATATATTTGATGATAAATATAAAAAATATATTTGATATTTTTAAGTCAAATAATAGGAGATAAGAATTTATTTTCATAGATTACAATTTTGATGTTAGATAGTCTTGAAACGATGGCACGATAGTAGAAGATTGAACTTCACTATCATATCTTGATTTTTTTTGTGTTGATATCATGTATCTAAGTATTTGGTCTGACTAATTCTAAAATAGATGGTTTGATCTCATAGAAATTTTTCATCGCCCATTTGAATAAATCGGAGAGCGTTCGCAACGATTAATCCAACGGTACAATATCCATAAATTATTATCTTATTTGAAAGAAAATTCTTACAAATGCATTATAATTGGAGATCGATCCTTAATGTCTAATTTTACACCGTTTGGTATTTACTGTTAAATCGTAGCTCTAGAGACTTGAATATTTTTTTTTTATAAATTATCAATCTAGCGGTCTTCATCGATCTGTCTTACAGTCATTATGAGAGAAGTAAATTACGGAGAATCATATGAACTTTGACGTGGTGGTCGAGATGCGTGAAAGTTATTTGAATCCAGAAAAAAAATTTAGATCTCCTTTAGAATCGATCCATGTTACTTCTGTAAGTACTATCTTAACCACCACGTCATCCAAATAAGAATTACTTAAATATTTTTCAAATTTACTCACGGTGATAAATAAAAAAAAAATTATTATAGGGTCAAAAACTTACGAACGTGCTAATAAAAAAAATGATTCAATTTTTTAATCGAACGAGAAATCGAGTTTGAACCGAAAATAGATCCGAAAAAGATTCCATATGTAAAGGAATATTTTAAGTCTTTCATTTTGGTAAAATGTATCTTTTAGTAAATATAAAAAATATGACAGTTAATTTGATAAATTTTACTTGATTGATATCTATCCAAATTAACTCGAACAATTTAATATCTATCAAAATAAAGAGGTTAGGATTACGAGAGATCCCTTCGTACCATCGTTAACTGTGCATTTAGAAGTATATCTGAAACTCGAACGGTAATTGAATTTCGGGGTTGTCAATACGTACAGAGAGGCATTATCGCCCAGAGTATCACTCTTTTTCTTTCTTTATTTTTTTTTCGATAATTGAAAATGTCTAAAAAAATACCTCATACTTTTATATTTATCAAATAACGCACTTAATATCTTTTTTTTTATCAAAATAAGCATTTAATTTAATTTAGAAGAGCATGGTCTTTGAAATTCACTGATTATTAGTCTTGAATTTAAATTCCAACACCACAAGCGCTTTGGGATTTGAATTCAAAGACTGTAGTGAATGGTCTTTGAAATTCAAATTCAAGCCATGAGTGATCTTTGAAATTGCAGTATTCTTGTGATCTTGAGAATTGAATCCGTATTTCTGGTCTTTGAAATTAAATTTGTAGCGAGTTGGATTATCTACATCAAAAATTAATCTTGCTCAATTTTAGTTCTTTGAAAATTAAGTTTTGAAGGTAAAAAATTAAATGTGTTATTTGATAAATATAAGTATGAGTGTTTTTGATTTGATAAATTTTCAAATTCACCTCTGATTATTTTTCATATTTTTTTGTTTTGATTTCTTCGCAAGTTAAATGTAATTTACTTTCGTTCAGGAAATAACTAAATATATAGTTTTTCCTTTTATGCATTTTTGTAATACTATGTTATTTCTATATATTACATTATATAATTCAGATCTCTGTGAGAATTCAAATTCGAAAAATTTCAAAGAAATAGTCTCGAGAGAAGACTATCTATTTTCAAGATTAATCGAATATTTGAATTATAAAAAAAAACTTAACTTACATTTATTTTTTTTATTTCTAATGTGCATTTTAAGTGTATATAAATATGATAGAGTTCATATAAAAAAAAATAAAATCATCACATTAACGATTTCTTTCGATTGTCTTTATCGATAAAGGAACTAAATTAGAAATCTAAGTGATAAATATAAAAAAGAAGATTGATCAATAATTCAAAGTCATAATCTCCTTGAAAATTAATCCATCCATTTAAAAATTATCTTTTTATACTTACTTCATTTACTCTGATGATGATAGAGTATCCATTCCAGTGGATCAGAGGCCTCTTGATTAAGGTAAATTCTACACCTATAAATAGAGAGTAGAGATTGCTAATTTGATGGATTGGATATCTATAACAAGATGAATTTGATGGCGAGACATAGAAAAAAACTCGGAGAATTTGGGTAAAAATCTAGAAAGGTGCACTTTAATTAAGGTGGAAAGTATGGATCGTATTAAAAGACTTAAAAGTGATTATGAGAAGGAAAGGAGGTCACAGAAGGTGGCTGCCGGTGACACTGCAGGCTTCTCCCCTCCCCAAAATTACTTCGCTCGCCGTGTCCATTCCGAGCAGTAACTAAAAGCTACGCTTCGTTTTCTCGGTAAACGCCGGTCGTCCTTCTCGGTGCCTAGTTAAGAGAGCTACAGAAGCGGACGAAGGGAAGCTGAGTACTGGGAAGGGCAACGGACAAGCACAAGAAGACGATCCCCCGTCAGGCACTGCCTGCGTCCGAGTGTCCGACACTTGCATGTGAATAACACGTGCCTCGATGACCTTATAAATTTCTAATAAAATATTAAGTAATTCTTAAATTAGATATAGGAATATGTCAGAAAAAAAAATTTACGGTGCAAAAGTTAAGGCTCACGATGTCATCGTACCGTTATTGTAAGATGGATTTAACGTCCAAGATGAACTCCGTTGACATCAAAAAAAAATTTTAAATTTTCTTTCGAAATCGATTCGTATTCATTTCGTAAATGTCATTTTATTCTAATCAATGCACTATCTCCGTGAAAATGAATTTCTAACTATATGAAACCGAAACCGAGTTAAGTAGCTATAGTACAACGTTGAATGTTAGGTTAAAGCTAACATAACAAATTTCATTAGCCTCGTCCTCTGCCTTTTGCGACCCATGGATGGACACTGCTCAATGCGTTGACGGATTTTTCTGTTTTCTTTTTCTTTATAAATCAAGCGTTTCGATTTTGTCCAATTAATTTTGAGAATAAATTATTTTAATATATATATATATTTTGATATTTTAGTATTAAATTATACCCACTTCTCGTGTGTTGGAGGAATTATTTTTATTCTACATTTGTCAGTATCTCCTGCGTATTAATTTTTACGGATCCTTGTTATATTTTATAAATTTTGTGAATGCTTTTGTTGCTGTGCATCATTAATGCTGTGGATCTGTGTGACTGTGCAAATTAAAAGTAAATTCCTGTAGTTTATTTTTATATTCAGATTTTTTGTACCTTCTTCGTATATATCCACGTAAATTATTAAAAATGGTATTAATGTTATGGTCAATTTTTTTATCATAATACCTTTAGATTTCAACTTTGTCTCGTAAAATAAAATTAACCAAGTTAGATAGAAGTTAGATAGACTTAAATATCAAGTTAAATAGACTTAAATAGACTCTCTTTTTTTTTTTTTTTTTTTTAGGTTTTCTTTGTGAGCCTCACCTCCCTAAATCTTCTACCAAGTCCCGGTATCTAGACTCTTCTGGGTCTTACTAGCACAGGTCTTACAAGTAGTTTAGGAGAGTTATCTCTTCAGGAAAGAGAATAAAGACTATGAAGAATAACTTAAAGAGACATGATATATTTAAAAGAAATTGGAAGGACATTAAGAACATTACAAGACTCTGAAAAGGACATTACAAGACTCTGGAAATTGACATACAGGAAAAGAAAAATAAACACACACTAAAAATAAGCACACAATAGAACTTACAATATAATGTTAGAGAAACCGGACTTTGGATCTCTCCTGACACTTACAAACTAAGATAAGAAGGTAGTCTTCGAAGAGGGATATTCGAATAGGACTGGGGATATTATGGGATTTGATAATAAGAATACGTAATCTGGTGAAAGAAACAGAGCTCTATCTTTTGCTAGGAGGAACTGGAGTCCTAATATGAGTTGAAGGTCTGGATGATTTAGGGGTCTTACCCAGATATGTGGTATGGGTATAGCACTGCTATATTGACCGCAATTGTTGTAAACTTTGATATGTGCATTTTTTATAAATGTGTGGCAGACTAGGTGTTGTCCATCAAATTGGGTGCTAACCATTAGTTCTGATGTATATTTAATCACGTCCTTAGGGATTATATTTTGTATTGCTTTCAGGTCCAGTGTTGAACTTGTAGCTCCGGTGTCTAATAGGGCTTGAATTTTTATTTCATGTCCTTGTATGTTTAGAACACATTGGATTCTTAAATCAATAGATTTTCCGGTGTTACACATGCTTGGTGTTTCTGAAGACCGTATTTGTTTACTGGTTGTGGTTGGAGCTCTTATGTTTGTCTGTTAAATTCAAATCCTTCAAAATCTCTCTGTTGTATAGTCTGCCTAAGTAATTCTATTTCATTTTCTAGGATGTTTATCCTGGTTTCTAATACTGATATTCTAGTTTCTAACAAAGTAGTTTTCATTGTACTCTTTCTAGTTGAGGATTCGGGTATGCTTATATGGTGTTGTTCAAATAAGCAGTAGTTGCACAGCTGTTGTCTACAGATTCTACAAGTTCCTCTCTTGTCTAAAGAGGGAAAATATCCACAGACAGAGCATGGTATGTGATCTGCTCCAGATTTTAAGTCCCAAATGTGAGTGCACGTTGAGTGGATTGGGGTCTGTCTGAACATGTAATTATTCTCAAATTTTTGTAACTGATCCCATTCTATTTCATCTGTTTCAAAATTTGTTTGGTGCCTATTCTGGTCTGTTTCTAAAAATGAATTTACCAACGAATAATCTGCTGTTTGTGGGATTTCCTCTAGGTCAGCTACCGTGACTACTGAATATATTGATGATGTATCAGATACGTCTGTCTGTACCTCTACTAGATCTTCATTAGTGCAGGCTACTAGTGTGGCTTCTCTCGTAAATAGGTTTTTTCTGTTAGGACATGCTGATGATAGATGTCCTTGTTGGTTGCAGGCATAGCATGTTATTAGATTTGAGTATGTTTTCTTGGGGTTAAATTTTCTGACGTGTTTTTCTTTGTTTAGATATGGCTTTCTGGCTTTACTCCTTCTTAGGTAATAAGTTTGTTTGGGTTTCTTCTTTGGTTTTGGGTTTATTCGTTCTCTTTATGGGTTATTTCCGTATTGTTGTGGGGTATAAATTTGTTTACAGAACCCATATTGTTGATTTTTTAATTGTTTTTGTATTTGGATGTAGGTACATTTTTCCTTGAGTTTGTTTATTATGTGTTGTATTCTAACTCCTATGTTGTTGTATTCTTCTGGCACTTGCATTTCTGTCCATGATTTGTGTATTTCTTTACCTAGTTCTCCTGGTAACTTGCTAAAAAGTCTTTCTCCTACGTCTATATTGTAATAGTTTCCTGATATAGAGGCTAGGTGTAAGAAGTCATTACAGAATTTTTTTATCATTGACCAATCGAAAAGTTGTATTTGTTCTAAATCTCTCATTGCTTCTTTTTGTCGAATATCTAGGCCTGTGTTAGCATCTCTTGCTGTAAGAATTCTGTGGATTGCATAACAGAAATTTATTATGTTATTTCCTCTGCTTGCTAGTTTTACTACTTCTTCTGGGAATTTCTTTTTATAAGCCTCCCAAGATGATCTGGCTGTTTCTCCTAGATAATTTTCTCCTATTCTTAACATGGCTTCTCCAGATTCTACATCAATTTCATGTTTTGCCAAGTAGTCTCTTTGTACAGACACCATCCATTATTCTAGATAAGTGTCATATAATTGTGGGTCACATTCAGTTATGTTTAGCAATACTGATCATGTTCTAAAGAAGGTTTGTTCTGTTGGCCTTCTTTTTCCTAATGTTCTTAATAGTGGATTGTTATTGGTATATGGAGGAGTTGCTCTCCTAGGGGGATGTCCTTGTCCGTAATCTAGAGTACCCATTGTGCTTTTTGGATATGTATGGATTCTAGACGTGGCCGTTGATTCGGTATTCATAAAGTTCATTTGTTCATGTACCGATTTTTCTAGGACTAAAATATTTCCTTCTTCATCTATTGTCAATATTTCATTTGCTTTTAGTATGCCTTTATTTTTTTCTTGTATTTCTAACTGTTTTATTTCTCTTAATGTCGTATTGTTCTTGTCACTAGGCTGGTACACATATCCTCCTAAGTCATCAAATATGCCTCTTGTTTCTCTATTCATTAAGTTAGTTTCTTGTCTTTTCTTTACCTTATCTAGGTGTTTTTTTCCTAGTATTTTAAGCATTTCGGGATAGCTCACTTCTCTGTTCATCATGTTTGTTTCAAGTTCATGTTCATCTTCTCCATCTTCTGTTTGCTAAGTATCCTGAATCGATACTTAATTCTCCTCGTCTGTTTTTATACATTATAGACTGTGTAGGTTTGGTGATTGGGTTTTCTTCTTCTAGTTTTAGGTTCCATTCTAGACTAGCCAGTTCTTCTGAACTATATTCTCTAGGTTTCAGGAAGTTTGTTCCCTTAGAACTAAGGGCTTCCAACATTCCATTTATTTGGATTTTGAAATGGTTATTCATGTAGTTCACGATTTCAAAATCCAAATAAATAGAATGTTGGAAGCCCTTAGTTCTAAGGGAACAAACTTCCTGAAACCTAGAGAATATAGTTCAGAAGAACTGGCTAGTCTAGAATGGAACCTAAAACTAGAAGAAGAAAACCCAATCACCAAACCTACACAGTCTATAATGTATAAAAAGCAACGATATCGATACATCATCAATATATTCACCTAGAGGAAATCCATAATGGTAAATTCATTTTTAGAAACAGACCAGAATAGACACCAAACAAATTTTGAAACAGATGAAATAGAATGGGATCAGTTACAAAAATTTGAGAATAATTACATGTTCAGACAGACCCCAATCCACTCAACGTGCACTCACATTTGGGACTTAAAATCTGGAACAAATCACATACCATGCTCTGTCTGTGGATATTTTCCCTCTTTAGACAAGAGAGGAACTTGTAGAATCTGTAGACAACAGCTGTGCAACTACTGCTTATTTGAACAACACCATATAAGCATACCCGAATCCTCAACTAGAAAGAGTACAATGAAAACTACTTTATTAGAAACTAGAATATCAGTATTAGAAACCAGGATAAACATCCTAGAAAATGAAATAGAATTACTTAGGCAGACTATACAACAGAGAGATTTTGAAGGATTTGAAGATGAACAGACAAACATAGTAGCCCAACCACAACCACCAGAAATAAATATGGTCTTTGTAAAAACACCAAGCATGTGTAACACCGGAAAATCTGTTGATTTAAGAATCCAATGTGTTCTAAATATACAAGGACATGAAATAAAAATTCAAGCCCTATTAGACACCGGAGCTACAAGTTCAACACTGGACCTGAAAGCAATACAAAATATAATCCCTAAGGACGTGATTAAATATACATCAGAACCAATGGTTAGCACCCAATTTGATGGACAACACCTAGCCTGCCACACATTTATAAAAAATGCACATATCAAAGTTTACAACAATTGCGGTCAATATAGCAGTGTTATACCCATACCACATATCTGGGTAAGACCCCTAAATCATCCAGACCTTCAACTCATATTAGGACTCCAGTTCCTCCTAGCAAAAGATAGAGCTCTGTTTCTTTCACCAGATTATGTATTATTATTATCAAATCCCATAATATCCCCAGTCCTATCCGAATATCCCTCTTCCTATAGAGCTCTAGAAAGAAAGTGCAAATGCTCCGAAAACAGCAAGCAAGGATGTAGTTGTAAAACAAAAACCCAAGACACAAGCCTAGAAGAGCGTGACGAATTTGAATCAGATAGTGACTTAGAACTAGAGAAAGATTCTGACATAGAGGAACCACAGTTAATCGATACAACATACATACTGAAACAAATCAATACTTCTGATGACCTGGAAGCAATAGTATCCAAATTAGAAAAAATAGAAATAATAGGAGAAAACCCTACAAAATATTGGGAAAAAAACAAAACATTATGTGAGCTAAACATAATTAACCCTGATGTAACAATCAAAGCACAAGAACTCAAGTACACAAATTGGGAAACAGAAGAATGTAAGCTACATATAAAGCAAATGCTTAAAATGAACATCATAAGGAGATCCACATCTAGACATAGAAGCCCCCGCTTTCATAGTGAACAAAAGTTCAGAACAGAAAAGAGGACAATCTAGGATGATTTTTAATTACAAAAGATTAAACGATAATTGCCATGATGATGGATATAAAATACCGGACAAAGAAGTCCTCATAAACAAAATACAAAATTCAGAATGGTACTCGAAATTCGACATGAAATCAGGATTCTGGCAAGTTAAAATGCACCCAGACTCAATAGAATGGACGACATTCTCTTGCCCAGAAGGGCATTTTGAATGGTTGGTCATGCCATTTGGAATAAAAGTTGCACCCCAAATATTCCAGCGTAAGATGGACGAAATATTTAAGGATACAAAAGATTTTACGTGTGTCTATATAGGCGGCGTCGTTTTCTCAAAGTGCAAACAGGAGCATATGGCCCACCTCCACATGGTATTTACCCTTATAGAAACCAACGGTTTAATCATATCAAAAAAGAAACTACAACTTGCAACTAGACATATAGAATTCCTAGGAGCAGAGATAGGAAAAGGGACGATATCACTCCAACCACACATATCAACAAAGATATTAAACTTCCCGGATAAAATAGAAAATACCAAAGACCTCAGGGCTTTTTTAGGACTACTAAATTATGCAAGGCAATATATCAAAGATATTGGGAAAAATGGACCACTCTATAACAAAACAAGTTCCAAGGGACAAAGACATTTTAACCAACAAGACATCGAGTTAGTCAGAATCATAAAAGAAAAAGTTAAAAACTTGCCCACACTTTCCTTACCCTTAGATACAGATTATCTAATCTTAGAAACAGACGGTTGTGAGATCGGATGGGGAGGTGTGTTACTCAGAAAACCAAACAAATATGAAAACAAAACCCAAGAGAGTTTGTGCAGATATGCATCGGGAAAATTCCATGAGAAAGGACACCTGACATCATTAGACTATGAAATCAAGGCCATTTATTGTCTCGAAGCCTTTTATCTATTCATATGTGACAAAAAGGAAATAACTATAAGAACAGATTGTGAAGCTATAGTAAAATATCACGAGCAGAGTAAGACAAAAAAGCGAACCCTCTCCGCAAAAAGATGGATAAAATTTGCCAACACAATTATCAACAAAGGCATAAAAATTCAATGGGAACATATTAAGGGAACTAATAATTCTCTTGCAGATACATTATCAAGGTTACTAACATGATGAAAATGCAGATGGAAAGACAAAATCCCAGAACAATGGTCACACCCAAGACATGGGGACAAAACAGGACAACAACAAAAATCGGACCTCAAGAATTAAGAGTATACTCTCGAGTGGAGGAACAATTTAGAACAGAACATAGGCCATACATGGAGCCAATGCAAAAGACAATAATAGACAACATATGGAACATACTCACAGTTCCCGGAATAGCCTCGTACAAAATCGGAGTAATAAATGCACTCATTTATTATTTCCAACATATTAAAGACATGCACAACACAACAAGACAGACAGGAAAATATGTCTATTATGGTATCATGACAGGTCCTCATGCCGGGCTATACACATGGGAAGAAGCTGAAGCACTCCTACTAGGCGATGCTCAGGGAGAAGAACTCGGAGGGTTTGACTCCTTAGAAGTTGCTCTCCAAGAAATCAGAAAGGCAGTAGGGCCAACCTATTTCCTGAGCTCTTCAATAAAAAATAAACACCTCATGAAGGCAACCCCCCAACAAACATATGCAGAAACAGTCTCTGACAAAGGCAAATCAATAAAACCAGTCACAAGACCCATTGCTAAGAAGCAGCCCAACCAGATAGACATGCGAGTTCAATGACCTTCCCACGCACCTAGCTGCGTACATGAGACAAACGGCTGAAGAAGCAGAGTGGCGAACCTTTGCCCTACTACAAGAAGCACTACAATGGGCACAGGTTGATCCTCAACCAGGCATTACCATCCTTTTCGAAGCAGAATACAATTTTAAAATACGATGCCAAAATAAATTCAAAGACTGCATAACATACTTAAAAACACGCCATCAAGAAAGCCAGCATAGACCTTAGTACCTATCACATTCAAAAATTCAGGGGAATAGAAATAAATCCCTTCATACTGCTAGACCATGGGATCCTCAATGAGCTCTGGGTACAAGCTGACCACATTACAGAAGCCTTTCCTTTCAAATTAGGAAATGTCATTCGAACTCTCATCGAATTAGAAACTTTCGAAAGCTATGTCGCATTACATTGAAAGTTCTCCACCGGAATGGTTAAACCACGAGAATAGAACCCGACATGTCATAAAACTCCGATCCAGGGAAATCATCTATAAGTCCGATCCTATTGAAACCATCTTCCCAAGTGATCCTGACGAACATTGGGGAGCCTCTGTTCCCCTCCCCGAACAAGCCAAACACTGGAGAGCTTCTCTCCAAGGAACCAACTGGCTCTGGGATGATGCCAGAGACAATTATGACTTTGTGCTAGTAGCTGAAACTTTCACTGAAAAAATATACTGGCCGTCACAGTTTGGAACTCATTTCCTTCCATTCAAATACACATCACAACATCCTGAATTGGTTGAACATTACAGACAGAGACAACTCAAATGGATGCTTAAAAAATCCACCCAAATTACAGCTAAACAATATAGAGAACAAATGGTAGAACAACAACGAAGAATCAGAACCCCACCAGCACCAGAAACAACCGGCCCAAGCTCTACCTCCTCACAAGAAAGAAATATCGACAACATGATGGAAAATTGATTCCTTCGTACATCAGGCAGAAGCTTTACAGCTCAAAAGAAATCATTCGTACAAAGTCACCTGCCAAAAGAAAAACAAACAGTTAACTTTACAGCATTACAAGCACTACAAGAAAACTTAGCCCCGAAGCAACAAGAGCCAGCAACAAGAGCCAGCAGCAAGAGCTATAAGAAGAGAAGCCTTCCAACTTCTGAAGGCATCCCTCTTCGAAGACTACCTTCTTATCTTAGTTTGTAAGTGTCAGCAGAGATCCAAAGTCCGATTTCTCTAGCATTATATTGTAAGTTCTATTGTGTGCTTATTTTTAGTGTGTGTTTATTTTCCTTTTCCTGTATGTCAATTTCCAGAGTCTTGTAATGTCCTTTTCAGAGTCTTGTAATGTTCTTAATGTCCTTGCAATTTCTTTCAAATATATCATATCTTTTTAAGTTGTTCTTCATAGTCCTTGTTCTCTTTTCTGAAGAGATAACTCTCCTAAACTACTTGTAAGACCTGTGCTGGTAAGACCCAGAAGAGTCTAGATACTGAGGCTTGGTAGAAGATTTAGGGAGGTGAGGCTCACGAAGAAAACCTAAAAAAAAAAAAAAAATCTATTTAAGTCTATTTAACGATTTATTTTACAGTTATTATAAAAAAATAAATCATCAAGATTCTATGAACTTTAATGTAATAATTAAGACATATAAAAGTCATATGAATTTTAAAAAAAAATCTTAAATCTTTTCCAAAATCAAATTATATCATTTTTATAAACACTATCGTATTTTAATCATTAGATCATTTTAAAATCACAAAAACACCTCTCGGATGGTCGCACCGTGCGTTTATAATGATTTCCAAGTCTACCATTAATCAACGTAACAGTTGGCCCATCAAATGTCCATAGGCCTTAACCATTTGATACCGGATTTAAAGAGGATAACTTGACGATACTTTTCTATGTAATCAGATTCAAGATTCACATCAGACCATATTATATATTCAGGATGCCCGATGATTAGAGTCTATTCTTTGTCTTGTCATTCCTCTTAATCCAAAGACTATTAAGCCTAGATGTATATACTGGTGTTTCAAGGTTGTTAATTGTCTTCCTGACTGATTAGTTATTAAATCTAAATGTTGTTCCTCACCGTCTGGGAGATGTAAAGCTTCTGTTCTTCGTTGCCTGTATATAGAAGTTGCTGATGTGAAATATGAAAATCTATTTCTTTCGTATAGGAGTCGCGGTTGTAACATAAGAGTTGTCGAATTAGTCCATTCCGTTAAATATTTTAAGTGAATTGAATTGAAATTTTATCAACCCTTTATTTTGATAGATCTAAACGGATTAATTCGGATGAATTATAGATCTAGACAGATTGATCCATGGTGGATTCAGATTAGTCCACGGATTAAAAAATATCAAAAGAAGATGTAATATATGAAAATAAAATTATATAAATTTTTTTTATCAATATTCTAATACAAAGCAAATTTTTCACAATTAATCTCATTTTCTATCACACATACATCTTAACAAATGATAGAAGAAATTAAAGAAAAGAACAAAAGAATTTTTTTTGATGTAAGTGCTCTAATATTTTTTTCCCGTTGTACTCTAATTATTTTATATTATCTTATCATTACTATTCTAATTAATATAAAAAAATGATGATATATTAAAGTCAAAGAATCAAAATTTAAATTTACATATTATTAAGATTTTCAAAAGCATCGGTACTAGACTCGGCAAATCAGATAATGGATCGGATTCGTGTCTTGACACGATCTAGACACGATCCGAAAACATTAATCTATATTCAATCCGTTTTATTTTTCGTGTTAATGACTTCAATCCGAATACGAACCACTTAGTTTTGGATAGACACGACACAATCCGTTAGACACGAAAAAATGTATGTAAAACGGATTGCAAGGCACGATCCATAATTATACGAAAATACAATAACTTAAACAAAATATAAAATAGATTACTAGACATGATCTCAACCCAATAGACGCGAAAAGACCCATAAGTACACGATAATGTAATAATTTAAACAAAAGAGTTTACAAAAAATTAACAATCCTCACAATCCACACTATCTAATTGGGATTACAAGTACATTACATTATAGAATTATCATAAAAACACAAAATGAATTTCAAAGATTGTCATCATCATTCAAATTTGTAGAATTATATAAATGTCATCCATCTCCTTTCTCTTTCATGCCTAGATTTTTTAAGTATAATAAAAAAGTAAACGAGTCTTACCGATCTAACGGATCCAAAAGACAAGACACTAATTCGACATGCAATTTTTACGTGTCTAACGGATAGACACAAAATAGACACGAATTCAAAAATGCACGATCCAAATACGAAAAAAGCGGATCGTGTTTGTGTCGTATTTTCGTGTCGTGTCCAGATTTGTCAGGTCTTATCGATACTCAACTTTATCGATCGATGATTAAATCTCAATTATAAAATTGTAGTTACTTCAAATACTAACTTTCTTATCATAATACCCATTCACCTTACCAATTATTGCCTAAGCTCTCAACGCCTCAATAATTTTTTATTTTTTATAGTCTACAGACTGACCCACCTAATTCACAATCCACCTAATTCACAATCCATCTTGACTGATCGACCAATCCCTCCCCACTAAATATTGGATTGACTACAAATTGATCAGCTCTACCATAGATCGATTCGTTTGATAGCTCTTCGGATAATGTTGAACTATTCGCATTGATTCATCTATGTTTTCCAAATTTATTTTAATGACCGACAAAAAATTTCAATGGAATCAAATCGACAAACCTCAAGATTAGGCGAATCGCAAAACTTAGACACTTGAATTGACAAAAAAAAAAGAAAAGAAAAAAAGAAACTGGGGAAGGCAATTGAAATGCCTATGAGAAGACTAGGTAGCAATAAGCCAAGGCCTACAGAAATCCTCAGTGTAATCACATATTAATCCTACTTTACATGGCAGGATACCAAACATTCATTTGATATCGAATTCAACCATGTCCAAGAGTTTCTATGCAAGTAATCTTCTCGGCCATCTCATGCACCACCTCCCCCTTCTCATGCATCAACAGATCATACAGGCTAACTGAATCCTTTGAGAATTGCATTAGCGATTCGAAGATGCTCGCCAACCCGATCTTGAACCCGTTGATCGTGATTTCATGGGTCTTGCGCAAGCAATCTCGATGTTTTGCTTTCTCAGCTTCCAATTTTTTCCTGAACATGTCTAGCAGCTCTTTCTTCGCAGACAAGCACTCGACCCGCTGTCGCAGATCAGAATCAGCTTCATTTTCAGACAGGCTGAATTCCACAACCTTGCTTTCTTCTTTTTGCAGGGCATGAACCCTGCGGTCGAGCTCTTTGGTGAGCCTATCGACTTTTCTCTTCTGTTGCTGTTCCTCCCCCTGCTTGATCCATAAGCCCCGCACAGTTCTAATGAAGCTTCTCATGCCAGAGGATACAGGTTGGTCAGGCAGCTTCCTCAGTGAGGCTAACCATTCATGACATATAATAACCAAAGGAGGTGTTCCAGCTCTGTAGGAAGGAAATAAGGATCTAGTTCGGGAATAGCATTCGACATCAGATGCAAGAAACTTTGACAACCAACCATGAATAGCTTCGACATACGCTTTCTGTGCTGCAACATAACCTATAAAGCATGACCTCCAGTTGCGAAGCTCAGCCTCCAGAGTAACAGTCGCAAGGCGATGCGTATTGTTAGTGAATTTTCCATATGCCGGGCATATGAATGTGCTCACTTCGAACATGATATGTTTCTGAGTTTCATGCGACTCCGACATCGTCTTCCACATCCGGGACATACTGCAGAAGAAGAAAATGGTGCCGTTACTAATTAAGATCCATAAATTCAAGATATATATATATATATAATTCTTCTTACCCTTGTAGAAGCTCTACGATTTGTGGTTGTAGTTCTTCATCCCTTAATTTCTCTAACCTCTGTGATATCGATTGAGAAGCTCGTAATGCAACACATAGTCCTGCATGTAGATCTCTTGCAATAGCTCTATTTTTGTCCACTGAGCTTGATTTTGATCCTTTGGCTTCTTGGTTCCTTAGTTGCATGCATTTCTTCAAGTAAGTTTGCCAAACCTGGTCCCCAGCCTATAAACCAAGACCCAATGCATCAAGAAAAACATAGATAGAGAGAATTTTTCTCAGACATCATCGTAAGGGAATTATATCATAGACATCCATAGGTTGTTGATCTTTTTGCGAAAATTGAATCAAAAGCTACATATATCTTTGGACTTTTCATGCTACAAAGGACGAGTTTGATTTGCTCGGTATAACCCCTTTCTTTTTGATGAAACAACTCGACTAGCCTAATGTTGTGACATCAGAGACCAGAGAAGGTTTTAGTCGAACAGGAGAATTGTAAGCTCGCAAAAAGTATATATAGGCAGTGATAGAATCCAGAGAATTCCAAGCACGCACAATGTACCTTCACTTCTTCGTACAGCTTTTTCTCCCAAGCATACAACCTTCCTAGAGTCTGTGAATGACTTCCAGACTCCATTCCAACATAGTCGTCCAAAAGTTCGCTCGTAGTTTCTGCCCAAGATGTGTCGTTGGAGCTCGAAGAAACTGGACTTCTATGGGAGGACGAGAACGATGCAGACCGATGCCATGTAATAGCTCGAATAACTTTCGACGAGTTCTCTAGATCAAAGATACATATGATGCACACAGGCAATCAGTAAAGTTTGACATATGATATTTCAAAGGAAACTGACCCCCTCAAGCCCGTATGTCAAGAGTCAAGACAGACATGTGAAATCCTTAGTATTATTCATTCGAGAATGACAACGAAGACTGATGATAAATAAAATGGTAGAGCTACAGACTCTACCTTTGTGTTCCATCTTTTACCACAGTGGACACGGAAGAGAGAACTGCCCCAGGGAAAAGAAGCGCATAGTAGAGTAGAGCGTGTGAAAATTTTACCCGACCTGTTGTCTCCTCGTGCCCTGGTTGGCGTTGAACAAAGTTGCACTCCAACATCCTTAAGACGTCCTTCCCTGAATGGTACGCCTTGATGAAGTAGTCCTCGATTTCTCTCAGCGCATGCAGTAGATCTCTGCCCTCTCCTGCCTTCTCGGACAAAGCCAACTCCTCTTCTTTGTTTGCGACGACCTCCGCCGCTGGGTTGCCGCCGTAGTCGGGCACGCTTTCCGCAGCCAAAGTCTCAACTTTTAACTCCTCTTCGTCTTCATATTCATCTGCTTCCTCGAGATCCGGAATGCCTTCTTGCTCTCTCACCGCCCTCAAATACTCATCTGAGCTCCGGTCGAGTGGTCGGGCTGCAACTGACGGTTCCGCTGCCCGTCGGACCTCATCGAACGGGCCAAAGAAGTCCCAACCGAACACCTCCGGTGGCGGAGACGGAGGCATTGGCCCTGTCGCGGAGAAGAAGTAACCGCAGCTCGTTTCCCCGTCCCTCTTATTCTCTTCTTCCACCTCCTTCTCCACTGACTCGGCCGCCTCTGTGGCCTTCGAGCTCGCGGGCGGAGGAGAGGCGTGGCAGGGCAAAGACTCGATCTTTGGCTCCGTCGGCGTCTGGCGGAGGTAGGCGCATGGAGGGGAGGAAATGGCAGGGGGTGCAGAGGCGGAGGAGTCGGGGAGGGTGATGAGTAAGGGAGTTGGGGCGGACATGCGGGAGACGAAAATGTCGATTGCGGCGGCTACAGCGTTGAGGGAGTGGACGTAGGCGGCGTGAGCAGCGGCGAGTTCGTAGCGGCAGTTAACCGCCGCTCTGATGAGGCGCTTCCTCTCGCGGCAGAGCGCCACCGGGCCCTCCTCCTCGCCGCTGAACCCAAGCCTAGACGCCGCACATCCCCCCATTTGGTGGTTCCTTAGGCGATAAAAATGGGGCTATGGAAGGATTTAGACGAGTTTATGGCTTGCGTTGAAGGCTTGAAGCCGAAGCGCAGGGTGGGAGGAGGAGCTTTGAGCCAGCATTAACTGAGCACAGAGAGAGAGAGAGAGAGAGTAAAAGTCAAGGTGCGAAGAGGAAGGAGGAGGGGGAAATTGGCGTTACTTTGTCAGTTAGTATACAGCTTGAAACAGTAAGAGGGTTATAAAGATTACATCATAATGTAGGCCCGTCCGGGATCCGGTTCGACCCGGGTCAGTTTGGGCTGTGCCCAACACAGTCCAATATAGATCGGATCGATTTAATTAAATATGAACTGGACTGCATCGGGCTAATCCAGGCCGACCTAGTCCAAGAGCCATCCAGGGGAAGGTGGTTCGGTCCGTGCCCCGTGTGCCGACTACTTGGACTAGCAAATAGATTTGGCCACGGTCCGGATCCGAATCGAAATTGTTGGGTCCAGATTGACAAATTATCGACATGTCGGCTCGCTCGTGGCGGGTCTGGTCGGGTTAATGGAACCGTCGGTTCGATCAGATCGGTCCGATCGATTAATCAATAAAAATTTAAAGAATGATGTAAATAATTAAAATAAAAAAAATTGCACAATTTAACTTATAAAAACTCCATCGAGATATTTTAGACATATTTTGGACAAAGAAATTATTTTGGGGTATTTTTCATGTTAACAAAATGAAGAATCGAGAATTATCGAGACGTATCAAAACAACATAGCCGTGCTATCAGAGACATATCCGTGTCAGAACTTTCAGACCTCAATACACCCCGGGTGTGTTAGCTGACACACCCATGTTCCTTAACACACCCGGGTGTGTTAGTCGACACGCCCACGTCTCATGTCCGACACGTCTATGTTCCTCAACACACCCCGAGTGTGTTAGCCGACACACCCATATTCCTCAACACACCCCAGGCGTGTCGACTAACACACCTATGTCTCATGTTCGACACGCTCATGTCCTCCATTGGCACGGGCGTATCGCTCTATTTCCCATTCAATTTTTTTTTAAAAAAAAATCGACGGTTTGATTTTAAAAAAAAACGTGACTATACCACCTAATAGGCGGTCCGATCACGGGTCCGGATCAAACCTGTTGACCCGGTTAACCGGACCATTGACCACGGTTCGATTTCGGATTGGATCTGGGTCCAATCCAGACTTTAGCCGGGTCTACTAGCAAATTGAGCCCTAATTATGCTTATGCTCTCATTTTGTTATCAGTGTGAACTGTTTTAAAATGTTGTTAGTGTTGGTGCAGTGGGCACCAAAGTCGAACCGGTATTTTGATTATGGCAAAAGGCTCAATAGTTAAGGGTATATTTGTTATCTTACGAGCTCAATTAAGTGTGCAGAAATGCTAAAGTTGAGCGGAAGGTCTGCTGCGACACCGGTGGGAACCGAGGTGGTCGACGCCAGAGGATTCGGAGGAAGCCGAGGTACGGGTGAAGGCAAGCGAGGCTACAAGGTAAGCTCGTGAAAGCGAAGCAAGGGCGTTAAGCGTAGATCAGGCCAATACCTCCAATGGAAGGTCTAGGTCGAGATCGGTTAGTTAGAACCATCGTACTTTATATTTTAAGCTAACTTGTATCTGCATCCAAAACCCTTTGACCGATGCGTCAGCTCGAATTTCAAGGGGGTGAATTTGGACTTGACTCGTGTTTTGGTACAAAGGGTGATGTGGCATCAAGGTGGACATCCAAACCATCACCAAGCTTGGACCCCCAAAATTAGGTGATGTGGCATCAAGGTGGACATCCAAACCATCATCAAGTTGGACGCCCAAAATGAGGTGAGTTGGCACAAGATGGTTGGCAAACCACCATCAGCTTGGGCCCAAAATGAGGAGAGTTGGCACAAGATGGTTGGCTCCCATGATGTGGCACAAGTTGGATGGCTCCAACAAGTTGGCGTGAAGGCCTCCTTGAGGTGGCACAAGGTGGTTGGATGAGCACCTCATCCTTGAGTTGTGGCACAAGGTGGTTGGATGAAGCACCTCATCCTTGAGTTGGCGCAAAGGATGTGGATGAGCAAGACTTGGGGATAAGAACCTCACCTTGGACACTACCTATGTCTAAATTCATAGATCAATATCCATAAATAGACATGTTCACGCCAAGCAAAAATGATAAGAAATCAAGAGCTCTCAACACGCCGTCGTAACGCCGCTACTACTACTCACATTTGCTACGACGAAGTGCCGCCGACAACGAAAGCTACATCTTCTACTTATAAGAGTTGTCGGTATATTTATTTAAGTTCTACTTCTTTAAATTGTCTTTGTGCTTTAATCGTAACAAGGAAAGGAAGTGTCCTTTGCCTTGATTTCTTTGTGATCGTTGCTCCTACTTCCAGCGAGGAGAGTGGTTTAGTGAATTGCCCTCGTCGTGATCAAGGATCACTAGGGCCGTGGATTAGCAATCGAAAGATTGTGAACCACGTAAAAATATCTTGTCTACTTTATATTTCCGCTGTGCACTCTCTACTTGCTTTTTACTTATTGCAAAAGTTTTTTTAACGACACCGTATCGCTATTCACCCCCCCCTCTAGCGACACTTTCGATCCAACAATTGGTATCAGAGCCGGGGGCGCTAAGATTCGGTGAAACCACCAATCTAGCTTTGTTTTTCTTTTTTTTACAGATTTTTTATTTATTTATTTCTGTTTTCGTATAATTATTTCACTTGCTTATCTTCTCCTACATTTAGAATTGCATTAGAGGCTTTAGGATCCGGATAAGGTTGTCCTTCGGGTTAGATCCCGAGTAAGGTTGTCCTCCGGAACTTCAACGACATTCGCATTTGATTGTTTATTTCTTTTGCAAGTTACATTTTATATATATTTTTTTACTTCCCACTACTAATCCAAGGCGAAGTCTTGGAATATTCTTTCGTGTGTGTTTTGCAAGATTCTTTTAAATCGTTCTTCTTCTTGTTTTTAAATGGCCCATCTCGAAGGGTTTAGCACCGCCCGACCCGTTTACAGCGGTAATGACTTTCGTTATTGGAAGGAATCGGATGGAATGCTTTCTTAAAACCCAAATCGAGATGTGGATCGTAATCGAGCAGTTTCGATCAATGGTCAAATTCCATGAAAAACAAGTAGAAGCCGATGCCAAGGCAACTCAAATCTTGCAATGTGGGTCAAAGGAAGAGCTCAACCGCGTCGGCCCCTTCATTAGTGCAAAGGACTTATGGACCAAGCTAGTGGAACTACACGAAGGCACCGACGACACGAAGGTATGTAAAAGAGATTTACTTTTAAATAAATTGTATAACTTGAAAATGCAGGAAAACGAGACCGCAACTCAACTACATGCTCGTATCCAAGACATCGTCAACCAACTCCATGCCATCGGACAAAAGGTCGAGAATCGCGACATTATCGTATTCTCTTAACTCGCTTTCCTAGGACCACCTTGTGGGCATCCATGGTCGATGCCTACAAGGTCTCCAAGGACCTTTCTAAAATTAGGTTAGACGAATTGTTTAACTTGAATTACATGAGCAAACTAACTGGTCCAGCCGAGAAGAGTATTGCGTTAGTTGCAGTGTTCCAAGAAGAAGAAGCCCGCAAGCCACCCCAAGGAAGAAGACGAGTCCGAATCGGAAGTAGACTCGAATAGAATCCGAACTAGTCAATCTAGTTCTAAGATGATCAAGAGACAAAAACGACCAACAACTCAAGGTAAGCCTAAACCTAATTCAAATACTTCTAATTTTAGATGCTATGAGTGCAACAGTTCGGCCACATCAAGTCCGAGTGCCCAAAGCTAAAGAATAACGATCAAAGACCAAGAAAGCGCTAAACGCTACTTGGGAGGAGTTGTCGGAGGAAGAAGGCGATATCCAAGCTCTAATGGCCAAGCCGACCGAGCACGACTCGAATCAAGAAGAGTCCGAGTCCGAATCCGGCGATGAGCTTCCATTCAAGACAAGCCACGGATCCGTATCCGGTTCAAAAGAATCATTAAGGGTAAGTCGGTCGTTACTTAATACTTTGTATGGTGCAATTAAATTTTTAAATAAGAAACTAGCTAAGTCCGAGTCCAAGGTCGAGACCCTAATTGAGGAGGTTAACCTCTCAAACATGAGGTCTCCTAACCTCTTCGACTACTCGTATTCAAGAGGAGGACTCAACTCAAGTTGAAAAGCTTGAAGTTGAGAACTCGCTTTGAAAACACAAGTCGAAGACCTTAGGAACACGTTGGAAAGGTTCACTTTGGGATCCAAGGGACTTGACCTCTTACTTGGATCACAAAGGGCCGTGTACAACAAGGCGGACTCGGTTTGACTCAAATACAACCAATAAGTCATATATGTCTATAGTAAACCAACATAAGAAAAATGTCCAAGCATGGGTCCCTAAGATCACTTTGATTTCAACTTTAGGATCTAACATGTATTGGGTTCCCAAGGACCAAATTCACTATGTGAATAGACCCACTCGATTCAATGGTCCAGGGGGAGCCAATACAAAATGTATTTTTGTTAAGTCTTAGAAATTGCATGCTTAGTTTTTCCTTTATTTTTAGAATGGTTAGATAGGACTCATAATCAACTAAAATCCTATTTAAAAAGATTGAGCCTCGGGGAGCCTCTTTTCAAAAATAACTAGTTAGACCAAGATGTAGTCTCAAGTAAGTCGAGTTATCAATTTCTTGAAATTAGCTTTGTCTAAGGAAGTGGTCGTTGTTCCGATCAAAGAAGGCCTCTGTGCCTCGCCACGACCTGAAAGCTAATCTCTTGAAAAGATTACTTGATGAGCTTAGACTAAATCCGAATCTAACCTAATGTTGGTTAATTTAAATTCATTAAAATTAATCAAGTAAAATTGAAAGTCATCTCACAATAACACATAGGAATAACATGTTTTGATCATGTAGATATTGGTGAGATGATTTAGGTTTAAAAACTTACAAACAACCCTTTAGTAATTCCAATATCCGATCCAACTACCTTATATGTAGGATCAATGGATGTTGGACAGTGGTTGCTCCCGACACATGACCGGGGATCAACTCGATTTTCGGGTTACGATTCAAACGATAAGGATCGGTAGAGAAGAATAACGGCAAGCTCAAAATCATCGGATCTGTGATATTGAGCTCAACTCTAACTTTACAATTCAAAATGTCTTATTAGTAGAAAACTTTCAATATAATTTACTTAGTGTAAGCCAATTGTGTGATAACAATTATAAGGTCATATTTCTAGAAAATGAATGCGTAATCAAGATAAATGCAACATCTAAAATAATACTTAAAGGAACTAGGAATAGCAACATCTACACAATAAATTTACCCAACTCCTCAACCAAGTGTCTTATGACACGCAAGAGGAATCTTGGTTATGGCACAAGACTCGGACACTGCACCCAAGACTCGTCCCACAAGATGAGTCGAGTGGCTTGGTTATAGGTTTGCCTAAACTAAACAACTTGGATAATAAAATATGTAATGCTTGTCAACAAGGTAAACAATCTAGGACACAACATCAATTAACTAATCAAGAACGAACCAAAAGTGTTCTTGAGCTCCTACACATGGATCTATTTGATTCACATGGAGCTAAGTCACTCAATGGTAGTCAATTTTGCTTAGTCATAATTGACGACTATTCTAGATTTACTTGGGTTAGGTTTATCAAACATAAAAATGATACCCTAGACCAACTAATCAATCTTTGTAGGTTAATCGAAAATCAAAAGAACCTTAAGATTAAAAGACTTAGAAGCGTTTATCATGGTGGTGAATTGAAAACCACAGTTTACTGATTGTGAACCTAAAGCGGATACCACCATGAGTTTTCATGTCCTAGAACCCCACAACAAAATGGGTTAGTCGAGCGGAAAAATAGAACCCTACAAGAAGCCGCTAGACAATGTTAAACGAGTATAACCTACCCGATAGATTTTGCAGAGGCCGTTAGTACGGGCTTGCTATGTCCAAAATAGGATCCTTATGGTAAAGAGGCACCAAAAGTCCTCAGACGAGATTTATCACGATAAAATACCAACATCAAATACTTTAGGGTATTTGGATGCAAGGTACATATCTTAAACACTAAGGATTACCTAGGAAATTCAAATCCAAAACCTCATCGAACCTTTCTAGGATACTCAACCACCAAGTAGAGCTTATAGGGTATACAATCACGACACTCTTAGAGTCGAAGAAACCATTAATATAGTTTTCGACGAAGGACATGAACCCGCTCAATCCTTAACAAAACCAACTAGCAAATCAACTTATAGCAAACCCGACTGATCTTGAACTTGAATCTCCCCTAACCCAAGTCATCCTATCGACCAAGTGATAGATGACCCTAACCCAAGTCATCCTATCAATCAAGTTATAGGTGATCCAAATTTAGGGTTCGAACTAGAGCTTCATACAAACATTAGTCAAATCTCAATTTCAAAATCGAACCCAAAACTATTGAACAAGCACTTCTTGATCCCGACGGATTATTGCTATGCAAGAAGAGCTAGCTCAATTCACTAGAAATGAAGTCCGGAATTAGTACCACCACCTAAAGAAAAATCAATTATTGGAACAAGGTGGGTATTTCAAATAAACTTGATGATAAAGGTGAAGTAGTTAGAAATAAAGCTAGGTTAGTCAAAAGGGTTTAGTCAAGTCGAAGGTTTAGATTACGATGAGACCTACGCCCCGTAGCAAGACTAGAGTCCATCCGAATGTTGTTAGCATATGCCGCACATCGAGGTTTTAAATTGTTTCAAATGGATGTCAAGTCGCATTTTTGAATGGATACATTAAGGAAGAAGTTTACGCTACCAACCTCCTGATTCGAAAATCTAGATAAACCTGACCATGTCCTTAGACTTAAGAAAGCCCTATATGGACTCAAACAAGCCCCAAGAGCTTGGTACGAAAGGCTTTCGATCTATCTTAAGTCCAAAGGATTCAACCAAGGTTTAGTCGACCCAACCTTATTCGTAAAAACCGTAGGAAAAGAAATCTTTATAGCCCAAATCTATGTAGATGATATAATTTTTGGAACTACCAACTCGATTCTCGCTAAACTAATTCATCTCACTTATGGAAAGTGAATTTGAAATGAATTTAGTAGGAGAGTTAAGTTTCTTCTTAGGTTTACAAATTAAACAAACTAAAGATGGAATATATTTACATCAACAAAAATATACTAAGGACTTAATAAATCGATTTGGAATGCAAGATGCTAAAATAATTAATACACCTATAGCAACTAATGTTAATATAAACGAAGATGTAGAAGGAAAACCCGCTGACCTAAAAATACTATAGGAGCGCAATAGGGAAGTCTCTATACTTAACCGCGAGCCGACCCGACATTTTATTCGCGGTAAGTATGTGCGCAAGGTTACAAACCTGTGCCAAGGAGTCTCACCTAACCCTAGTCAAGCGTATCCTTAGATATCTAAAGGGCACGCTAAACGTAGGTATTTGGTACCCTAGATCTACCGAGTTTAATCTAATCGGCTACTCGACTCGACTATGCGGTAGTAAACTCGATAGAAAGAGCACGAGTGGTTGTTGTCAAATCCTCGGCTCGAGTCTAGTGAGTTAGTGCGAGGAGGCGACATTGCGTTGCCTTATCTACCACCGGGCGAATACGTTGCGATGGGTGAGTGCGTCTCTCACTCACTGTGGATGAAGCACACTCTCCAAGACTTTAGCTTAATCTTTAACAACATTAAAACCTACATAGATAACATCAGTTCAATTAACTTAACTAAAAATCCAATATGTCATTCTAGGACAAAACATATAGAAGTTAAACACCACTTCATTAGGGAACATGTAACTAATGGAACTATACAACTAGAGTATGTTGAGTCCAAATCAAACCTAGCGGACATCTTCACCAAACCACTACCCGAAGCCGAATTTAGTTTATTAAGACGAAAGTTAGGTATGTGCGTAATAGAGTAGGATTTAAATTTTTCTATATATGTACTCTATTTTTGCTTCTTTTATGAAATTAGCCTAAGTCTTACCTTAGAAATCATATACCTATAGATTTAAGGAGCTAACACATCTCACAACACATAGGACTAATGTGTTTGTGTACTTAGCCACGAGCAGGCGTGAGATGTTAGGACCTTACTCACGGTTCCGGATGTAGATTGATTGCATCGATATGAACCATGGAGTATAATTATTTAAAATTAATCAACTCCTTCAAGACTTATTGATCATTCTATATCAATCAAGTCCAACCGAGTTACATTTTAGATGAACATATTTTCAAGCTTATTATTATTTAAAAAAAAAATATATATATATATATATATATATATATATATATATATATATTGGGAACTTGATTGGACTTACAAACCCTAAAATATATTTACAAACTTTTTGAGTTTTGGCCAGAGGGGGAGAAAGTCACAAAAGTAACCAAAATTAACCAAAATTAAAGGGAAGAAAGTAAACAAAATTATTACCTTTTATATTAAGTAATTCCGATTACTTAAGCAACTATTAAGGGAGTAAAAATTATTTTTCAAGAACTCACCTTCGGTCAAGGGGGAGGTTACCTCAAAGGGGAGAACTTGAAACAATAATATTTCTCATTCATATTTAATCATTATGCTAGCTCATTCATATTTAATCATTATGCTAGCTCATTCATATTTAATCTTTATGCTAGCTCATTCATGCTTAATCATTATGCTAGCTTAATTTTTCCTTAACTTTTGTGTCGGTTTGCCATGAATCAAAGGGAGATTGTTGGTGCGTGGGCACCAAAGTCGAACCGTATTTTGATTATGGCAAAAGGCTCAATAGTTAAGGGTATATTTGTTATCTTACGAGCTCAATTAAGTGTGCGAAATGCTAAAGTTGAGCGGAAGGTTCGACACCGGTGGGAACCGAGGTGGTCGGGCAACGCCAGAGGGATTCGGAGGAAGCCGAGGTACTCGGGTGAAGACCGGGCGAGGCTACAAGGTAAGCTCGTGTGAAAGCGGCAAGGGCGTTAGCGCGATCCGACCCAATACCTCCAATGGAAGGTCTAGGTCGAGATCGTTGGTTAGAACCATCGTACTTTATATTTTAAGCTAACATCGCGGTCAAAACCCTTTGACGATCGTCTACTACATCATTAACTGGTCTAGTTCCACCTCGAGAAGAGCTCGAATTTCAAGGGGTGAATTTGGACTTGACTCGTGTTTTGGTACAAAGGGTGATGTGACATCAAGGTGGACATCCAAACCATCACCAAGCTTGGACCCCAAAATTAGGTGATGTGGCATCAATGTGGACATCCAAACCATCATCAATATGGAAGCCCAAAATGAGGTGAGTTGGCACAAGATGGTTGGCAAACCACCATCAAGCTTGGACGCCCAAAATGAGGAGAGTTGGCACAAGATGGTTGGCTCCCATGATGTGGCACAAGTTGGATGGCTCCAACAAGTTGGCGTGAAGGCCTCCTTGAGGTGGCACAAGGTGGTTGGATGAGCACCTCATCCTTGAGTTGTGGCACAAGGTGGTTGGATGAAGCACCTCATCCTTGAGTTGGCGCAAAGGATGTGGATGAGCAAGACTTGGGGGATAAGAACCTCACCTTGGACACTACCTATGTCTAAATTCATAGATCAATATCCATAAATAGACATGTTCACGCCAAGCAAAAATGATAAGAAATCAAGAGCTCTCAACACGCCGTCGTAACGCCGCTACTACTACTCACATTTGCTACGACGAAGTGCCGCCGACAACGAAAGCTACATCTTCTACTTATAAGAGTTGTCGGTATATTTATTTAAGTTCTACTTCTTTAAATTGTCTTTGTGCTTTAATCGTAACAAGGAAAGGGGGAGTGTCCCTTTGCCTTGATTTCTTTTTGTGATCGTTGCTCCTACTTCCAACGAGGAGGAGTGGTTTTAGTGAATTGCCCTCCGTACGTGATCAAGGATCACTAGGGCCGTGGATTAGCAATCGAAAGATTGTGAACCACGTAAAAATATCTTGTCTACTTTATATTTCCGCTGTGCACTCTCTACTTGCTTTTTACTTATTGCAAAAGTTTTTTTTAACGACACCGTATCGCTATTCACCCCCCCCTCTAGCGACACTTTCGATCCAACAGTTAGAAAAGAAAGATTTTTTTTTTATAATTCAAATATTTAGATTTTTATTCTTTAATTCGATATCATAAAAATTTTCTGTCAATAATCAAAATAAATTTGAAAAACACATGTGAATTTTCGATCTAACCGTACAAGTGATTTAGATTCTCCAGAATTCAAGTTCGAAAATTTCAAAAAACAATCACAAGATAAGATAGAATCCTCGCGGTATGAAAATTTATTGTATCGTTTATCATCGCACTGTACTTAATTTTAGGGTGCGTGTGTTTCGAAATTATTCTTCGTATAGTTATTCATTTAAAATTATCAATAAAAATTTTATATGATTTAAGATTTGAACGATTATCAAATTATGATGGATGTTCGATACTTCATATCATATCAACAAAAAGTTATGCATAGGAAATTTAAAAACTTTTAAGAAATTTGATTTTTTCTTGATTCTCTTAATTATGATTTTTTTTTAAAAAAACCCTCTAATTTTTACCATTTAGGAAAAAAATATCTTTATCAATTTATTAAATTGGCCGGCGACCATCGATCGACCACCGATGGCCGTCGTCGTCGACCGTCGCTGTCGACCATCTCCGTCGTCGTCGGTCGTTGCTGTCGTCGGTCGATCGTCGTCGCCGTCATCGATCGATCACTGTCGTCAATCGTTGGTCACCGATCGACCGTCACCGCCAATCGCCCATTGCTGCTGCGTCTAGCGACCTACCTACGGCTGACCGACAGTTGGCTTGCAACTGACCAGCAGTCGACCTGTGGCCGATCGACGATCGATGGTCGATCGACCACCGTCAACCCATCGAATGGATAATATAGTAAAATGTTAAATTATGTGATACTTTAAAACGTCCAAACAAATAAGTTTTGGTTGTATTATTTTAGATTGAACCAAATAATATTTGATAATATTTTATTCTCTATAACTTTAGTAATATAATTATCTAATAATTATATTATCAAGATTATATATTATAATTTGAATCAAATGCATCCTAAATCCTAAATTAAGGAGCGATTATATTAGATAAATTTAGGAGTAAATTATATATATATATATATATATATATAATGAAAATTTAACTAAAATTATTCTTATAATAATTTTTATCAAAATCATAATATAATTAATTTTTAGTAAATTTTAAATCTAGATGAATAAATATGCTCTATGACATTATTAATCCTCATTCATGTTTTTAAAATGATGATTTTAAAATTGTTATATAATAATTTCTAGTCGAAATTATTATAATGTTATTTTCACTTATTTTTTTTATAATTTAATGATTACAAGAAGCTATTGGGATTGGTACACGCTTTTAATATGACAATGACTTCATAAGCAATTCAGACAAAACGATTATATGATAATTTACTAATAAATTTTAAGTGCGGATTTAAATCAGGCCAAGCATAGGTTCTAATCAGATCATGCCTAACTCGGTCTGTGAGTCGTGAGATAATCGTTCAGCTCGAGCTCATTTGTCGTACGAACTCGCATGACCCAGCTCATCTTTGGATGTGTCATGGACATAATGCAAGCTACATTGAGCTCATTAACTGTTTAGGTCGAGTATAACTCGAACCATCTTGAAATATATTGCATTGGTGACTATCTCTCTACATAGCAAAAGTCAATTTTGTTTGTTTTTCACCTCTCTCACCATCGGTCATTGATGATAAAAAAAGATAAATAATGAAAATTATAATTCTTGACCCGTGCTAGAACAATGGAGGATTTTTAAATCTGAATAAGAATTTTAAATTTTATATTGAAAAATCAATTAATGTTTATCTATAATAATATTTATATTGTTCTAATCAATAAGTTGTCTTGAGAGGATTGTATTGGTCACACATGCTAATCATGTTGTGGCATCCTTGCCACAACAATAATCTAATTAAGCCAAGCTAAATTGCAATTAAGAAAGACCGAATTTTAAAATGATAAAATATAACTGAAACATTAGATGAATTAAAAAAATCACTCGTTTATAGAGTATATTAGTTTTTCAAAGTTAATAATATTTTTTTTATCCTATATCCATGTAACTTTAAATATTACAAATAATTTAGGTAATTATTAAAATAGGCTCAAAAGTTTGTTTTTTTCTAAACTAGTCTTAGCCTTGCTTAAAATAAAATGATTGATTATAGGTGATACAACAAAAATATATCATTATTTGTTTGCAAAAAGATGATTCACTCCTCTCAAATGTTTCTATCAATATATTTTATAATCATTATAAAATAGATAAATCAATGATTACTGAACAACCATCTGAGTGGGAGAATGAATTTTCTCTATGAGAATAAATCCTCGGGGAATCGACTCTTATTCAATTATTTATAAATCTATCACTCGTTGGCCAACTCAACTCACAATCTTACTTTGCATGGAAGATTATTATCGAAGTTTATATTAAAATTAAATAAATTAATCAGATTTATTTACTTTGATAGCCTTGTTGTGACATGTAATTGAGAAATTCTCAAGTTGATTAAGTCCTAAGCAAGTAAAGTATGTTACCAGAGCCCAAACAGGATGTGCATGGTCGAGTCGTCCAAGTGCAAAGTGTTGAATAAGCTTGAGTGGGACGTTGTTGTTCAAGCACGGGTAACGTCCCCGATTGGGCCGCCCCGTGATTAACCCCTTCGCGCATCCTCCTTGGGACGGGAGGCCGGAGGCTCCTAGGTTGGGAGTTCCAACCTTTTGCAGTTGAGTGGGACGTTGTTGTTCAAGCATCGAGTGCTAGGAAGAGAAGCTAAGTGGTCGGGCACCGAGTCTAAGTACTTGAGTAACGATGTCGATTACTCAAGAGCGAAGGCCTATTGGTTAGGGTATGAGATCGAATGCCTAGATATCGACTACCGATAGCATAGAAGTTGGAAGAACAATTGTCGAGGCTAGTGTTTAATATGATTTCTTTAAAACAAATTTTGTCCCCTCCAATGATGCTTTGAAATTATGATGACATCTATTTTGTAGGATACAACAATAGATCATGATCACAACTAAATATGGATTGGTTGCAACAAACTAAGCTTATATTCGAATGCTATCATGGAAAGAACTACCTAGAGAAATGCACATAAGAGAAAAGGAAAAATGAGGGGAGAACAAAGTGAATGGATTTATGCTTCTGTGTCTATGTCTATCTCTTATGCTCAAGATCGCAACCTCCTTACATAGGAGTTCTACTCCTTGACAATATTAAAGGTCATTTGTTGTTTTTATCTACCCAACTCGAGACATCAGTTGTCGACGATCAATGGTCGATCGTTTCTATCCGAGTAGTTATAAATTCAACATTAACTTTCAACTGTTTCAAGCTCTATAATTTATGCATCAGTTATGCACTTGAGCAAATTAAAAAATTAATTTGGATGACAAAACATGAATTATTTTACTTCATAATTTTTGACTTAATTGATTCGATATTCGATGTGTTCAAGTCACACTTGCATATAAGTAATTTAGATACATCTCCTGTAAAGATTTTAATGACAAAGAGCTTTTATAGGGTTGGTATCATTCACATACTCTGTGCACATTTGTGTGGTACCGTTGACTGTTGACAGCCACATGGGCCACATTCCTCAATCGCTTATGCACACGCACAATGCGGGGCATATAGGGTAACAACGACTAATTCAACATCCTTCTTGTTTCAGTATTACCCGATGAAATTGTTAAACATATTAATCAACCCCTAATTAGTAAGCAGTTTGATGGCCAAAAATTGACCTTTAAAAAATATATCAAACTGCATGGTGGAGCAGCAAAGCGAAAAGACATGGTGGAGCGGCAAAGCAAAAAGGCATTCTACAGAAGAATAAAGTTCGATCATCTACTGAGACAACATTCAACGATGAATTTTGAAAAAATCTATGAGGCAATCCTCTGCATAGGAGTTTGTCCGATGAATGGAGTAAGACTTCGACGTTGAATAATATTTTAGGGATGACGCGACTATGGAGTCCGGACTGGACTGCTGAGTTGTAAGTGCTTTCCTAGTTTACCTTGGTGGTTGGTGGAGATCCATTAGGGCTACAGTCTCTCCCGACTCAATTGGCATCCCAGTAGGAATCGTGGGACTGGACTGACTGTTGGTGCAATCGGCCCAGGTTGACTCAAGTTTGACTCGAGCAGTATTTTGATGATAGACAAAACTTATGACATGGGATTATCATAGGAAAGTTCAACATGAAGTTGACATAGAAAATCCAAGCTTGGGGCTTGGTGTTGGAAAGTCCAAAGCATTGCGAAGTCATGCGCTTGGTGCTTGGTGAGAAATGTATTGCGAAGTCGTACTCTTGGTGCATCCGAGAGACCGCCAGACGGAGAGCGAATGGAGTGAGGCCCAAGGGAAGCATACTTCGAGGGCAAGAGACGTGAAGGATGGCGTTGCGAAGCCGTGCGCTTGGCGCATCCGAGGGACGTAGGCCGAGGGAAGAGAGCTTCGGTGGGGAACTCCATGAGGGATGAGGTGGACTTGGCCAAGTGGTTAAGACTGAGTGTCGGATGCTCAAATAACTTGATGTTTGAGGTTTTACTCGGCATCAGTCAACTGACATAGGTGTCAGTCGACTGCTCTAAGTCGACTAGGGTTCGTGTTCGACTGAACAGGGTCTGACTGATCAGTCGACTGCCGAGGGATGACAGTCGACTGACAATACCATCATTCGACTGATGAGGGAGATCAGTCAACTGATCAGGGTATTTTCAGCCACAGAATGGTTTCCAATCAAGTGCTCGCGCCAACACTCGACTGATGGGATAATCAGTCGACTGATGGGTATCATCAGTCGACTAATGGGTGATCCGTTGGAACTTGAACGACGTGGATCTGGCCATTGTGAGACAATGGCTACAGGACCAGTCGACTGATGGGCACGAAATCAGCTTGATGCAGGTTATAAATGGAGCTCAAGAGGGAAGATTTCACCAAGACTTTAAGGGTGACATTGGAGGGGAATTGCTGTTGCATTCCAGACCTTCAAGAGCCAACCAAAGCAAGCAACAAACAAGCGATCAAAAGCAATCGGTGAAAAGTGTTCTTTGTATTGTATTTGTATTCTTGTTTGTATTTCATATTACTTGTTGTAATAGCTTGTACGAGGTTTCTCCACCTCCAACGTGTTATCGAGGAGTGATTTAGTTAGTGTCGTGCATATAACTAGAGTTCGGTGAGCTCGCCCTTGGAGTAGGAACCATTCGGTTCCGAACCACGTATATCTTGTGTATTGCGTGTGATTGTATTGTTGTTATTATTTTTATTGTTTCCACTGTATATTAACGACAATTGTAGACGAGCACGTACGACGAACGATCGTATTCCACCATACGACGATTGAGGGCTATTCACCCCCTCTAATCGGCCACCACCAACGTCCCTACACTGACCACCCCTATAGATTAGTTAGGCTGAAAGCTCGGATACTCTGGTGGCAACCAAAAAGAAATACATTTAAAATTTTACTCAAATTGTGAAACCTTTAGTCCTCCTCTTATTTTACTCCACTTATGGGAACCATTAAATCATACTAACATACAACTTATCCTTGGATGTAATTTTTTTATTACACTCGACTGCATATTAAGGACTATATTATTTTCCTATCCAGACCCATTATTGCCCCAATCATTTCGAATACCCATCAGAGTTTCACCTTCGAAGCGTGGTGGACTCCCCGCTTCTATGATTGACTTGCCCTATAAATACATCAATGACAATACCTGTGATATCCTAAGACAATGTAAACATGCAAATAATAATTGTGTCATTCATTACCAGGGAAACGAATAATACTTGGTTGTTTAAGCTCGAATGAGGTACAAGATGACTTAGAGTCTATTTGGGAGGAGATGAGGGAAGGGTAAATAAGGGGAAGGAAAACATTAAACCTTGTTTGGAAAAGAGTGAGGGAAGGAAGGGAAGCCCTTCCTTGCTCATAAAAAAGAATGTTTTCTTAAACCCTGATTTGGGATGTAAGTTTTCCCCCTCCTTTCTCCTCTCTTCCTCTTCCATTAATGAATCTTCCCTCATCCCATCCAAATAGACTTAGAGAACCTTTTACAACAAGACTTAGGGGACCTCCCTACAATAAACTTTCATATATACTAAGTCTCTTAAAAACTCCAGAAGATTTAGAAACACTATCTCAAAGCTAGAAAAACTAGAAATATTAAGAGAAAACCCTATAAAATATTGGGAGTTGGATAAAACATATTGCAAGTTGGATGTAATTAACCCAAACATAACAATAAAAGTACAAGATTTTAAATATTCAAATTGGGAGATTGAAAAATGTAGATGTACATTAAGCAATTGTTAGACTTAAAACTAATACGAAGATCCACCTAAGAGCCCTGTATTCATAGTAAACAAGAGTTCAACCCAAAAGAGAGGATAATCAAAAATGATATTCAACTATAGGAGATATAATGATAACTGTCATGATGATAGATAAGATCCTAGATAAAGAGCAATTAATTAACAAAATACCGAATTCACACTGGTACTCTAAATTACTCTAGATTTTGACAAATAAAAATACACCTAGACTCTATCGCGTGGACTGCATTTACTTGTCCATAAGGTATTTCGAATGGTTAGTCATACCATTTGGAATAAAGGTGGTGCCACAAGTATTTCAAAAAAAAAATGGATACAATATTTAAGGATGCAGAAAAATTCACATGTATGTACATTGATGACATATTAATATTATAAAAAAAAACAAAATAGAACACTATGCGCATATGCACATGATTTTTATTTTGTTTGAAAAATATGACTTGATAATATCTAGAAAGAAAATGAAATTAATAACGAAACATATAGAATTCCTGGGAGTTGAAATTATACAAGGTAAAATCTTACTTCAACACCACACACTCATAAAAATACTAGATTTTTTAGATAAAATAGAAGAACCAAAGAAGCTTAGAGCATTCTTAGGACCTTTAAATTACTCCATACTCTATTTAAAAGACATAGAAAAATTTAAGTGGGCCATTATATAATAAAACATCTCTTAAAGGATGGAGGTATTTTAATCAATAAGATATAAAATTAGTTGAAAAGATTAAAGAAATTGTAAGAACACTTCCTACATTGACTCTTCCCCCTAGACAATGACTATTTTGTAATAGAAATAGATGGTTATGAAACAGGATTGAGAGGTCCACTATTTAAAAAACTTTCAAGATATATCCCTAAGTCAATAGAATACCTCTGTAGATATGTCTCAGGAAAATACAAAGAGAAAGTTCATTTGATATCATTGGATTTCAAAATCTTAAACAATTTGAGTCTAACTCAAGTCTTGGCTATATGCTCAATTGTTCTTTTAGTCCAACTCAAAGAAATCATCTTTAAAATAGAATGTCATTTGTGTATGACCCAAATAGGCCCTTGTAACGTTGTCAATGTATCTAAAACCATTTTAGATATATAAGCAATGAGCGGCATCCTTTCCGGCTACCCAAGTTACAAGAAAGTCGAGATCCGACAACCTTTCCGTGACCATTATCATGTATGACGGTGTCCTTCTATCTTTGATATCTTAGATCGATCAACGAGGCATAGATCGTGTCATCCCCTTATCGATCTTTATGATTCTTGATCCCCAAGTAGACTCACTCAAACAAATGAGCTCAATATCTCATATTGACTCATTTGAGCATGACCATGTATTTCGTAGTCATACTCTATCAAGAGGCCAAAGATATCACTCTCGTCATATGAGAGGGATAGATCCCATCTATATCACTCATATCTCTCCGTATACTTCGTTACATACCCAGTGATCGTCGTTATAGTGCACACTATTACGGTGTGACGTTAGATGATACCAAAGTACATAACTCCTTATGTAGGGAATCGTAGTGACTTCGGATCTAAGGACTATTCATACCAATAGTCACATGAGAAAGTATATGACGCTCATACAACCATCCATGACACTTTCTCATGGCGGGTCAATTCAGTACATATATTCTCCAATATATATACTCATGTGTCAATGTGATATCACATATCCATGACTTGTGAGATCAAGTCATCCATTGACCTACATATTAATCCCAATGTATCAATATATCCCTTTGTCTATTAATATAATATTTGACTAGGAATGTTTAAGAATAGTGTTCTCTACAGCTTCTCATAATCAATTCTACCAATTGGTATACTATAGATTAGAACCTACTATTCAAGGGCATTATTATATTTATTTACTGACACACACATAAAGTAAATATAATAATCAATATTTACCTGTTATTAATGAAATATGATACATAGGATCCCTAATCATTCATCTCATGATTGACACTAAGGGCTGACACTAACACACGGCTGGTTCCAAGTGCATATGATGCGGTTCTTTCTTGGATATCGCCTACCACGGTTGGTTCCAAGTGCATATGATGCGGCTCTTCCCTTGGATATCGCCTATCACAGCTGGTTCTAAGTATACCCTATTCGACTCTTGGATATCTCCTATCATGACTGGTTCCAAGTATATGTTATTCAGACTTCTCTTGGATATCGCTTACCACGACTAGTTCCAAGTATTTCTCATTTGAACTTCTCTTGGATATCGTCTATCACGGCTGGTTCCAAATACTTCTCATTCAAATTTCTCTTAGATATCGCCTATCACGGCTGATTCCAAGTACTTCTCATTTGGATTTCTCTTGGATATCGCCTATCACGACTGATTCCAATTATTACTCATTCAGACTTCCCTTGGATGTCGCTCATCATAGCTGGTTCCAACCGCTGGTTCTGTTAAATACGAAAAATTTAAAATACTAAATTAAATGGCCAAAAAATTAAGAAAAATAATCCTAGAAATTTTTAAGGAATTTTAGGAATTTTTTCGGAATTTTTCTGGATTTAAAGGAGTTCTTATGATATGCCATGGGGATAAAATACCTAGGCTTTGATAGGGCCTATTAAGGATATCTATTGTTGGGGATTAATGGGTTTGATTAACCGTATGCTTAAATACCTAAACCTAGGTTTCTATCTCCTAATTTCTTTGGTTTCCTTCGCAGTCGCGGTTCCCACCTCCCCATTTCCCGATCCAGTTTTTTTTTCTTCTTCTCCTCTCTTCTATCCCCCGCGCGTCGCCCACGCCAGAGCTCGCCCCGCCGCCATTTGCCTCCTTCCGCTCCAGATCGCGCTCCTCCGCGCCTGTTGCTCCTCGTGACGCCGTCGCTAGGCAATCAACGTCGACTACAGACGATGCTGCCCCGTGCGCGACGACAGCTGGCCACTCCTGCGCGCGAGCACAGCGACATATCTTCGTCATCGCTTTCCCCGTTGTCGACGCTGCTCATTTGCAACGCCGATCGGCCTCCCCAGACATGACTTGCCCTTTTCTCCTCGCGGCAGACGACGACGACAGAACCCTTCGACGCCCCGTGGATGAGCCGATGACACGTATGTGTGGCTGCAACTTGCATTGACAACTCCCTCGCGTTCTTCTTCCTCACGACAGAGATTTCGTCGCGACCTCCAAGCTTTCTCGGCCCCTTATCTCCCTGCTCCTTCGTTTCCTCCGCAATCCAGCGACTGTCAACGCTCTTGGTGGGAGATTCGATCGGTTGTTGTCAAAACTAGGTAATGGCTTATCTCCTCTTACCTTGGACAAGCAGTAATTTTCTCTTTGTTGAGCTTGATCGATGAATTTGGCAATGGTATGGTGCCGGTGAACAGGGATTCCAGAGGGAGCTAGGGCAGTGGTGTTGGTGTTAGGTTTTTCTGGCGGACTGTGGAATTGGGAAGGAGGCTGCCGATGGAGTTTTCTAGGACTGGTAAGCTGGATTTACTGTTCTCTTTATCTATAATTGCTAGATTGTGGATGTGTGTCAAGGTAGTGTGATTTGAGGGTTCCTGTTTAGGAATTGTCGGCTATGTTGAATGGAGGGTGTAGGCAAGGATTGTTAAGGGTTGTTAATGGGCTTTGATGAAGTGGATAAAAATGGATTTGCGATGGGGATGTTAATTAGGGAGTTAGATCCCTAATTTGGTATAACGATAGGTTATGAAGGGGCTATGAACGACTGTGAATGGCTGTGGATGAGTGTGTTCATGTAGCATTTGATTTAATCATTGTCGTGTGCTTGGATTTGATGGTAATTATGTTATATGCAGGTTTCGGTCACGAGGCAGGTCCATGGACTGAAGGTTTCACTTTTCGAGCATTATATCAGGTGGGTATTTTGACTTATCTTTTTGATATAGTCATGTTGATATGCTAGTTAGTTATAGCTTGCAATAATTTTCATGTTTATCTGCCTTGTCTGTTTTTGTGCCTACTTGATACATGCATTGATCAGTTTATGGTTATACCTTCCCTGTTTTACTTGGATCATTGATATATACCTATTGGTTGTGCATATTATTCGGATATGTATTTTAGTTGGTATTACATGTTTTAGTATCATGCACCATCTTGCATGATTGCATGCTGGCTGGACGATGTTCCTTTATAGTTGAGCTCGCAACCAGTTATATGGTCTGCACACGCTGCCACTCATGGGTTAGTAGTACATCAGGAGGGTGTGTGCAGTTGCTCAGTTAGGCTCCGCTGGTCCGCTCATTGGTAGCGATGAGGCAGCGTGGTAGCGGACAGGGATCCCTCCTCTGGTCTATAACACCAGGAGATGAGAGCATTGCTCCCCCACTCTGTTTGAGGCAGAAGGATAGATGTACTCCGACAGTATCCTGTCCACTCGGTCACTCAGGAGCAGTGATGGCAGAGTGCACAGTTTTCATAGCCCTACCCACTCAGCTTCACCATCGTGTGTGAGGCGACTGACTGGCGTCAGGGGTGACCATGTCATTTGCATCACATGCATTTTGCATGGATAGCATTTGTATTGTGTTTGCTACCTTGGATGTTGCATATGATTGACATGCATACAAGATACATTTTGTATTTGGTCTGACGATCTTATTTCTGCTAGTGTAGCTCGTACTCCTATATCAGGATAGGAGATTCAGGTATGTATAGTATTTCCTCAGCTTTTCCTTGCATTTTTGCTATTATTGATCAGGAGACTATACTGACATGACTATTATTATTAGATATAGCTTACTATGCATGTCGACTTGATATCTGCTGAGTTCGTTGAACTTACCCCGTTGCTTTACATCTATTTTAGGTTGAAACTTCCAGCAGAGTCCAGCTTCCAATCTCCCTCGTCGAATTGGTCTTACTTTGGGTCTTATGGTTATGGTTCATTGACATTGATTAGAGGACATGTGTAGGACTGGTGTTTTGGACTTTTATTCGGACTTGTATTTGATATGTTTTGGTTGTGCGTTCCTACTCAGATGGTAGAAGGGGTAAGTCTAGATATAGTAGACTGTTGCTATTTACCTGGATTGATGGCCTGAGGCCTATTTATGACCTGCTGTGTAGTTTTTGTTCCGGTCGTGTTGACCGATATATAGTGGTCGTATAGGCCTTGTATGTAAGTTTCATATTGTCACCCGTATAGGGGAGATGCTGTCGGATTTTCGTCTGACGAGGACTCTCCCGGGGCATGACAGGTTCACTTAGATTCGGCACATTGTTTCTAAGTGGCTATCAGGGTATGATCAACCAAATCTTCTAACATCAAAGCGTAGTGAAGGTACTTTGGAGTTTCTTGTTATTATTCGTAGTCAGTGGTGTTAAATTCTTAAGAAGACAAGAGGTCAAACTTAGCTCAAATGACTTACATTAATTTCAAAGAAATTACATGGTTAGGACAATCGCGTACGGTTACAAAAGTCTACTGTTAAATTAAAAGTTAAAGACTAAATTATTTAGAGAGGCCACTGAGTACCAAGTCTGGGGTCTCGTCAAGGAGACGCTGTAAGTCCAGGAACTCGGTAGCAACCCATTTGGGTATGTATCCGACCTCCTTGACATGCCGAATAGCCCACTCATAGCCTATCTCTAGGAGGTCGTCGACAGTGTGACATCCTAGGATGTCAGAAAACTCTTCCGAGGTGAGGAAGGTTTTTTTACGCTTCTCCTAGCGACCTTCCTCGCCCGAGCGATAAGAGACTAGTTCAACCTTGGCCTTCTCAATTCAGTCTACTAGCTCGTCCCACCGTTTGACCTCAAACTTTGCCTGAGCCACTCTGATATGCTCAACTTGCAGTAGTCTAACCTCAATTTCTTCAACACGGGCTTTAAGGTCGTCCGCTTCAGTAGCTTTAGCCCGCAGCTCCTCCGCTTCAGCTGCCTGGACCCTTAGGCGCTCCAGCTCCTGCGCCTGGTTCCTGAGGTCGTCCTCGTAGTGGAGGGCTTTAGATCGGAACACGGTTGCATCAGACTGAGCTAGTCTGAGCTCTGTTTCCTTGTCCCGAAGTTGGGTGGGGAGGGCCGCTACTTGAACCCGCATCCCTTGGAAGGTCGCTGTCAGGGGGGCAGTCGGGACATCATCTCCAGGTGGCAGCCCCAAAACTGCAAAGGAAAATAAAGTTAGTAAAATAACCGAACTAGTAAAACATTTAAAAAGTGCTTACCTTGGTCAAGTGGGTGTTCATCTTGAGATGGACTTGATCAAGGCCCCGGGATTTCTCGGAAGCCCGAGCAAAGCTGCGCTCTGCCTCGACCTTGAATGTCCAGAGACCTCAGGGAGAGGGCTTGGATTGTGCGGTCGTGAGGATGATGAATCGACTGAGGAGAGGAGCCTCGGGATACTCTTCTAAGGGGGGCGCCGGGATATCAGACCCGCGCCACTCGGCTCCTCGCCACTCGGCCCCTTGCTGCTCGGTCCAGTCGAAACACGAAGGCTTGGGCTGGGAGAGGATTGTCGAGAAGGGCTCCTCTTCGCGGAGGAGAGCACCACACGACTCCTTTTTACGCTGACGGCGCTGCTCCTCCGACTCCTTGAAGCTTATCACCTCGGCCACCATGGAGGGTCGAGGTGGTGGGGGTTCGTCTGAGCCGGCCTCTTCAGGTGTCTCGGCAGGAGCATCTACAGGAGGGATCATCTGCGCCCTTTTCCACTTAAGTTTCTTGTTAATCAAGGCGCGAAACATGACTTCAATTGTCATAGACAAGTAAAGAAGTTAGCAGTTAGAAATAAAATAAAAAATAAAATAAGGTAAGACTTTTTTATATAATGAGCCGCTCAGCTCGGCCTCTATTGGACTTAGACAAGAATGATATAGAAGTCCCTCCTCTAGTAGGATATTAACGTCGAAGCACAGACCAGAGAGTACTTCGACAATTTCTTTGTAGGTGGAGGATTTTTTGAAGCTGCGTAAGGAGGAGGTGGGAAGTAGCTCGAGCTGCCAACTACTCGGCCAAAGAAAGGGAGTCTCGGGTTTAAGAAACAAATAGCGGGTTTTCCAATGCTTACGGGAGGTAATAAGGTTTGTTAAAAATCTAGTCTCGGGCCGAGCTGTAAAGAATAACACTTCTGCCTCTTTCCGTTTCGAGATGAAACAGGAGTGGAAGGCCTCGGCAGATAAAGGAAGATGCTAGAAGAGAAAAATGAGGATGAAACCATTGATGAGGCTGAAGGAATTGGGAGCTAGCTGCTGCAAAGAAATACTGAAGTAATCAACCAGCTCGGCATAGAAGGGGTAGATAGGAATGCGGAGATTGGCTGCTAGCTGGTCGTGGAAAAAACGGTAAAGCTAGGAGGAGGCTTGTGGGGGCGCTAGTCGGGTTGAGGAGCTCTAAGCCTATACGAGGGGGAAATGTGGAAGGCAGACCTAATTTCACGACCCACCTCAGGAGTGACGACGCTGCGAGTCCTAAGGAACCACATATCAGTGGTTTCGCCCATCGGAAAACAAAAAGGAGGACAAAGAAGGAGAACTTACAAGAACAGAAAGCTCGCCGGAAAGGAAGAGAGAGGAAGACCCACTGAAGAAGAAAGGGTTGGAGACGTTGCGCGTAAGATCGCGAAACCTAGGTTTTAAAAGGCACTTATAGACGAGCCGCGTCGGTTCGTCTCTCAAGGACCTTTCCTCGGGATCCTATAGACATGTGACATGGCGGAGGAAACCCTAGGAAAGCGAGACAATCATATCATATCTTCACATTAATGGGTCATCTCTAAAAGCAAGATCTTCGTTATTCCCGAGGAGCATATCCGAGGCTCCACCTCTTATACCTCATTAAGTTGAGAGAGAGAAATCATAAAACCGGTCCAGTCAGTCAGGCGTCGCCTATCCTTCGACTAGACTTTAGGGGGGATGACTATGATACCAGGCGAAACTACCTTGTCACTATCCGTATAAATATAAGTAACCGACGGGTCCAAGGTCACCATATCCCGATCTCTCCAACAGGCATGCCAGTTCGATGCATTTGAGCCGAATAAGGAGATCAACTTGATCGTATCATATTCTAGATGCCCTGCGTCTTAGTCAGAACTCCTCAGCTCGAACGTATCATATTCCAGACGTCCCGCGTCTCGGCCATGTTATATTCCAGATGCTCCGTGTCTCGGTTATTATTACGCATCTCGACTGCATGACATTCTAGTCGCTCGGCGTCTCGACTATTATCCTGCATCACGACAGTTGCACACTATTGTGGATGTATGGTTTCCTAAGGCACGATCTATCTTATCTAGTCAGAGGACGTAGCGGGTACTCTTGTTCATATGACCAGCGAGACAGTCCTTATCAGCATTTCCCTCCGACCAGGAAACAGAGACCCATACTAATTTTCATAAATCTATCCACCGCATTAATGAGGAATTGTCTCCCATCAACCACATGATGAGTATTAATCACAGTCCACGCGTCTGTGATATTTATGAGGATAATGACCCCTATTACTCCTTGAAGCAAATATAAATACATCATGAAGTCATACCGCCATACCGGTCGTACTGTTTGACAGGAAAATTCTTTCCTATATATAACCCTCCTAGAGAAGGAGACCATAGATTCGCATCTTCTTAACTAATTCTCTCCACTGTTTTCACCTCTTTTCATACTAATCCCTGCCTTAAGCGTCGGAGGGGCGTTGTCGAGATCTCTCTCGGCGGCCTTAACTGCTTCTGTCTTACAGGATACGTCATTCGACCACTTCACATCATTCGTCTCGGTTCACAGGCGAGACACCGCCCCTGCTCAGCTCGACTTTTCCTCCACGTCATCTTCTCTTTCGTCTGAGTTGTTGGAGTATTGAGAATACAATCAAAGTCCCACATTGGTAAGACATAAAAAAGATCATGTGCTTATAAGATGAAAAGATTTCTCCATTAGTATGAGGCATTTTGGGTAAAGTCCAAAAATAAAACCATGAGGATTTAGGCCCAAAGTGGACAATATCATATCATTGTGAAGATATGTGGATCTTATAGACACTAACAATTGGTATCAGAGTCATGGTTCATGTCAAGTCATGAACCTCGAACGAAGGATGTTGAGCTTCCATGTCCGGATCTGAAGTCAAGGGTTGAGCAAGCTGGCGGGAAGTCAATGGGTCGGAGGACCAGCATAGCATTGGTGAAGTCCTAGTGGATTGAGGATCAACAACAAGCAGAGGATGTCCTTCGAAGACGGATAGACTTGAGGGGGGGTCAATGTGGTCCTTCGTTTAAGGGGGGGATTGTTGGAGTATTGGGAATACAATCAAAGTCCCACATTGGTAAGACATGGAAAAGATCATGTGCTTATAAGATGAAAAGATATTTCCATTAGTATGAGGCCTTTTGGGTAAAGTCCAAAAATAAAACCATGAGGTTTTAGGCCTAAAGTGGACAATATCATACCATTATGGAGATATGTGGATCTTATAAGCACTAACATGAGTCATCGGTCCTTTGCCTCGTTCGTCACTGGGTATCTCCTCATCTATGTATTAATGAAGATATCTTCTCATCTTATAAGTATGTGATTTTTTTCATGTCTTATTAATATTGGACTTTTATTGTATTTTCAATACTCTCAATGCAAGACCATGAATGCTTTGGATTAGTCCACTATAATATTTAGATCTATTTTTTCAACATTCCACTAGAAAAATTATCATTTAAAATTAGAATCAATATTTTTGTTACGTTAGAATACAAAGACAGACTCGTTGTTTATATTCGGACACCTCACATTTGAACACTATTACTGATTTAATTATCCATATAGGAGTATTAGTAGGGAAAAAAATAGACATCCAACAAGTAGTCACTACTTAATATTATAAAAAAGATAACGTCAACCGGATTTTATTATCATGCATATCTGCCGATGGATACGGAATTTCTAAATATTCACGGAATAACAATGCTCTACATATTCGTGCAAAATGGATATCCTGATTCTATATAAATCAATTTCTATATCACTCATTCCTCGGTGTGGGACTAAACTCACGCATGGAAATTCATTTTCTATCCATCTTTTTCATTTTTTATTCATAATTTTCAACGTTAACATGGTAGCTACGAAAGTGGAAGTGCCGTTGGATGTGCACAGTGCGAATGATTTGCACATTAGAGCAAATGTCAAATGATACAAGAGCTATCAGGCAAAGTGAGGGCTGCCTTCGGCAGGGGCAGCTGGCTCCCGCTCATTATTCAATTTTTTTTTTTTAATTTTCTAAAGAAAAAAATTCAATTTTTATTAAAAATAAATTTTTTATTTATAAAAGAGTTCAATTTTTCTGATTTCGCTCAGAGCTATAAAACACAGACCAACTCCAAACTCGTCTTTCATGCTTAAGTTACTAAATACAATTAGTACATTACCTAGTATTCATCTCGTTCGACATTAACTATAATTATTTTTATTAATGTCAATTGCTCGATCATTACTTGAACATTAATAACTCTAGAAAATGATAATTGCTGGGGCACATCAACTTGTGACAAATAACCACGTTGCTAATTAGTGATTGAAAAAAAAAGTCTAATAATAATAATAATAATGCATTTTTTTTATTCTTTAGAAATTAAATTTCAAAGTATACTAATATGTTGTGCTATATCTAGAATACTTTTTTATGCTAATATGTTGTGTTAGAAATAACGTGTATTATAATTGTTTGTGATTTGTTTTAGAATTTTTTTTATAGTGTTATTTTTTTTTTTTACATTCATTAAAAATTTTGTCAAAAAACGTAGTTGACTATTAAAACATATCACATAATTTTTTTAATATATATAGAAACATCATAAAATAAAATAAAAAAACTCAATTACGTTTTAAACGATTTATCAAAAATAGATTTAATTCCTCGGTTAAATTTTAATTGATTATTAAATTACACCATATAATTTTTTTTAAAATAGACACGTCATTCGTAGAATGACAATTATATTGTAGCATTATTCTTTTAAATTTTAAATTGAATATTTACTCTGTAAAATTTTAAATATGAAAGAAATTATTTATTGATCTTATCCTTTTTTTTTTTATTTATTCTAATGAATAATATTAATACACAGTGCGATAATAAAATTATATCAACAAGTAAAGATTAATTTTCGAAGGCTATAAATCTTTCAGAGTATTTGTCCTTCTACTGTATTAATTCTGAATTGAATAATATATTTTTTATAATTTATTTCTTTCGTATTGATTATGAAATCAATAGAGATATTGAGACGAATAAATTATTTTTCGGACCCATAAATAAATAAATAAATAGCATTAATAAATCTTCAAATTTAATAGCATCGAAAATTTAAACATCTATATTATAAGAAAATATTATGCAATTGCTTAGATTATATAAATAATCTACGAATAATTATCCAATCAATTCATACAATATAATTATCCTTTTAAAATCTACGAATCACATTTGTATCATTTAGGTGGTGTTTGGTTAGAAGATGGAAATAGAAATGAGAATGAGTTTGATAGTAGACTGAAATGAGAATGAGTTTTGTTATTTCAATAATATTATTTAATTTATAAGTTGGGAATGAGAGTGATCGACGGTGGTCGATGACCGATGATTGACTGACGGCGATGGTCGATCACCGACGGCGACGATCGACGATCGACGGGCGACCGATAGCACTCGGTCGGTGGCGATCGACGGCGATCGATGACGACGACAAGCCATGCAAGCATAATCGGTATGTGATGATCGGTGGCGTGGCGATGACGGTGATCGGCGACCGGCGACGACCGACGACGATTGACGACCGGTGGCGATCGACGACGATCGATGGCGACGGACGACCGACGATCGTCGAGCGAGCAACGGACGACAATGAACGGAAATGAAATCCAAACTCACTATGTGAGATGGATTTTATTGATTCTCAATTATTTAGAATTGATTCCAAACCCTTCTTTTAAAATTATTAACCCCTTATAGTTATACTTTTCTGATAAAAGTTTTCGTAGAGAATGAATTAATTTGTATAATTAAAAAAAAAAGTAGTAAATGCTAATAATGCTGCACGGCTCGGGTAGAGCGTAGATGTAATTATAGTCTACTGTCACAATTGTTGTCGTGCGAGGTGGGCGAGAGCTGCCTGGATTCCCGGGCCCTCGATTTGACTGCTCACTCATACCGAGCGTCATGCTAAGCCACATCCATGCCTTTCCCATCTCTCGCTGCTCTCGTCTTCCGCGCCCACACACCTGCTTGCCCTCCGGCCCCTCGCCTGGGACAGTTTAATGGCCAACGGCAGAACCACAGGAATGGGGACATCGCCCTTCGCCTTCCCTTAAAAAAAAAAAACTTATAAAATGAGCAGAGCAGCAGATGTTGCAGCCTCGCACAGGATGACAGGAAACGGTGGGCGATTGCATTCGTTCGGTCGGGCATAGTCCTCGATACGGAGGACAAAGATTGAATTTGGTCAGGACAGAATCTGAAGCAGATGATGGATTACGGGCCCGATCTAATCTCGGCCCAAAAAGACTCAGTCCAGGAGCTCCATTGAAAATTGTCTTATTTTTTTTATTGGTATTGGAATATCTAAATTTTCGATCGGATTAATCTTTGAGAGTGATCGGTCCTGCCTCATGGATAGGGTTGTAAACAAATCAAGCGTTCATAAACAAGCTTAGTATTCGACTCGGTAAGAACTCGTTTACATTCGTTCAATATGCATCAAAGTTAATTAATAAATAAGTTTAAACATATATATGTTCGACTTTTTAATATTCGTGAAAAGTATTCGTGAAAATTAATAAGTCGATTTATGATTATACTCTTTTAAAAATTATTTTTGAATTTATTTATATTCATTTATAAATCAAGATTAAATTAGTAAAATTTTAAATAAACAAACAAGTCAAATTTAAACCAGCTTGATTAAAACCTTGATACTCATTAAATAAGCGAAGCTTAATTCAAGCTCAAGTCAAACTCAAGCTAAAAAAAAAATGTCAAGCCAAGCTTAAACAGATTTTTTTAATAGCTTGGTTAATTTTAGGCTTGACTCGGCTCGGCTTGGTTATCTTATCAAATAAGTCTGAACACTATAAAGCTTGACTTGACTCAGCTCGTTTACAACCCTAAGTCTGAACACTATAAAGCTTGGCTTGGCTTGACTCGTTTACAACTCTACTCATGGACCTTCGAAATGTCTCGTCAACAGCTGAGGCAGATAAAATCGGAGCTCAAGTGACCTTCATCGACCACCAAAGATAAATCAAAAAAGTGCTCGTAGTTTTTTCACAATTCAATCTGGACTTTACAATCACGACATCCCTAAACGACGATCCAATGCTGAAGTCGTACTTCATCTACCGGATAAACTCCTAATCCCAAGGTGTTCGAATGAATTTTTCCTAAATTCATCGTCGAACGATGTCGCAATAGAGAATCGAATTATATTCTTCTATGGAATATCTCTCCGTTTTTACCCCAGGGCAATTGTCTTCTTCCTGCAAATATTGGAACTGTCAACCTAGCGATTCCCACCGATTTGTCTCATGACTATTGTGATGGAGGTAAATCACGAAGGATCTTATGAGTTTTATCGTGGTGGTCAAGAAACGTGGGAGTATGAATCCAGAAAAAAAATTTAGATTTTTTTCGAAATCGATCTTTATTTTATTCGCAAGCTCCATCGTATCTTAGACACCATATATCTCCACGACGAGGACGACAATTGTCTTCTTTTTCTCATTCGTCGGGTTGTCGATCTAACAAGATCTACTGGCCTAGTAAGCTCTATCAAATTGAACAGCGATCGATCCGAATGATAACTGATCTAAGTATCAACCGATCAGATATAAAGAAGCATCCGGTGACCGACAGTCCATGAAAATCTACTCGATCAATTTGACCGTTGAAATCCTGTGTAATCGGCCGGTCTGCTTGTTAAAGCCCAACCAGAAGAATCCAGTATATCTTCTTCTGATCTCAGACAGATCTATTCTGTTAATATTAAAATATTAATACCAATACGGCAAATATGGTCTGATAGATAGCTTATGTAGCTTTACAAACGATCTGCTCGTCCTCGCAGGATGACGTTGGCGATGCGTCCGTAGTACATGACTACGGAGCGTACTTACGGCAGCAGGACTTAAAGACCGACCGAACAGAGACGGTCGTGGAGTCCTGCGATGGCCTGGTGTCCCAATCATGGTTGGCTATCAAATCTTCAAGATTGTGTCGCAGGCATCGAATAAAGTGGAAAACTAAACCCGCCTTGGAGTTTCCCATCCCACCTGGGCTTAAGGGGTTGGTGGGTCTCCTCCTTGGCGGAGCTTGGGCTTGGGCTGAGGAGATTAAGACTGTGAGTTAAATCAAATTTTATAATGTTTAAATTTATTCGATAAAATAATTAAATCGAATTAATTTTTTTTTTAATTTAAGTTTGTTTTAAATTTGAATTGAATATCGAATTTCTAATTAAATTTGATTTATTTAAATATTATTAAACTCTTAAATCAAATTTATTTATTTATTTAACATTTTACTATTTTAATTTTGATTTATAAATGAGTATAAATAAATTTAAAATTAATTTTTCAATTTATTAATTCTTGAACACTATTCACGAACGACGAATCAACATCGACAATATCCGAAAGGTTCATATACAAAGTTTCATCTTGCAATCGTCAGACAAGCACTAGTTGATCGTTCAGGTTCGCACACGAAGTCATCTCCTCGATCGCTTCCCTCCGGCGATGGGTTTAGTGGCAGCGTAGAGATCTGCGACCGTGCGATACTGCTTCATCCTTTGCCGCAAGCCGACCTCTTCCTCCTCCCCCTCGGCCTCCAAAAAGATACCATCGGTGTTGACGGATAGCGGCCAGGAGGAGGTGGAAGAGCAGGAGTAGGAAATGACAAGGGAGTCGTTGCTGCTGCTGCTGATCTCCACGAGATGCTCCGTTGCACCGAGCTCGATGGAGGTGAAGACGTCAGAATCGATCGGATGGGGCAAGGGATCCCATTTCTTCTTATATCTCTGTTGGAATTAATGCACTTATAAAAAAAAAGACAATTCTCAAAAACTTAAATAAATGATTTTGTAATTCTCTACAAAAGTTGAGAATTTGTCCAACTATCAGTCCCCTGTCATCCGTCTTAGGGCACTGACGAAAGAGAGGTAAATCGTAGGGGGACAAAGTCTCTTGACATGATGACAATGATTTTATAATTCTCAAGAACATTGGATGTGACATCCTTGGTCAAGTATTACTATTTATAAGTAGTTGGAAATCAATTGCATTTAAAATTTATATATAACTCTCTTTTTTAGCAACTCACTTCGGCAATTAATTTTTTTTCTTATCATATTCTCTTCTAACAAAGTGGTATCATAGCAGATTAAATATCCGTTTAGGAGTCTTCTATCAGTTCGAAGATGACATCCACTTCAATGCAAAATTCTATGAGTTCATATTCAAGTATTCCAATATTCGGAGGAGAAAATTATGATTTCTGGAAGGTGAAAATGAAGATTTTACTTCTGTCCCAAGGCTTATGGAATATTGTTGCTAATGGTTTTGTAGAACCTGAAGCAAGGATTCAACTTTCGACAGTAAATATTGAGAAGCTTGAAGCAGACTACATGGTAGATGCTAAAGCTCTTTCAAAAATTCAAAATGGAGTCACGACAACTATCTTTTGAAGAATTATGAGAGTTACTTCAACAAAAAAATACTTGGGATATTCTAGAACGAGAATTTCAAGGTGATACCAAAACAAAAGTTATCAAACTTCAAACTTTTCGTAGAGAATTTGAAAATCTAAAGAGTAAGGAATCTGAGTTTATTAAAGAGTATTTTTTTTAAAGTAATTGAAGTAGTTAATCATATGAGAATTCTTGGAGAAGACATTGCTGATTAGAAGGTAATCCAAAAAATTCTTTTTAGCTTGTCAGAAAATTTTTAACATATTATTATTGCCATTGAAGAATCTAAGAATCTCACCACTCTTGCAGTCGAAGAATTGATGGGATCTTTAGAGTTTCATGAGCAAAGAACGATGATGTGTAATGAGCAACCTTTGAAGAGTGCTTTTTTGACAAAGTTAAATTTTAGAAATCAAAGTTCCTTCAAAAAGGACAATTTCAAAGATAATAAAAAAAATGGCAAAGAAAAATTCCAGAATGGAGAGTCTAATGGAAGGGAAGTCAACGAGAGTAAAAAGGAGTCAACATATAATACTTCCAAGCCCTCTTGCAGGATCTGCAAAAGACATGGTCATACTTCTTCAAATTGTTGGCATCATGGAAAGCCTCAATGTCATAATTGCAAGAAGTTCGGCCATATTGAAAAAGATTACAGGTTTAAACAGGTCACTCAAGATAAAAAAGGAAAATAATGATGAAAAAGATCATTTATTTTATGCTTCCCAATCAGCTCTTGAAGACAAAGAGAACACATGACTTCTTGATAGTCATTACAACAATCACATGTCAAGTATTGAAAATATTTTTCTTAATCTTGATTCTACAATTATTTTTAAGGTGAAACTAGGAAATGGTGTTATGGTTGAGTCAAAAGGCAAAGGTAGAATTTTAGTTGAAACATAAAGGGGTACAAAATATATCAATGATCTACTGTTTGTGCTCAAACTCAATCAAAATTTATTGAGTGTGGGGCAACTAGTTGAACATGGTTATCGTCTCCATTTCGAAGATGATGGATGGACTATATTTGATATATATATAAAAAAAAGAAAAACATCATGTGATTTCTTATGTGAAAAAGAAGAGCAATAGAAATTTCTCTATTAATCTTCAAATTGAAGTTGTTATGGCAATGCAAGGAGAAGTTAAATGCAAGGAGAAGTTAAATAAGACACTTGGCTATGACATAAAAGGTTTTGTCATTGAAACTTTAATGGTTTGAAGCTTCTCAAGCAGAAAAATATGGTAAAGGGACTAACAAAAATTGAATCTATAATAGATATTTGTGAAGAGTGCATCATGGGCAAGCAACATCGGAATTCATTTCCTCAACAAAGTTCTTGGCTAGCAAAAGCAACCTTGGAGTTGATTCACACTGATATTTGTGACAAAATGCAAACACCATCCTTAGGCCAACGAAGGTATTTCCTCCTATTTATTGATGATTTCTCAAGAATGACTTGGGTTTATTTTTTTGAAGGAAAATATTGGAAACTTTTCTTGTATTTAAGAGATTTAAGGCCTTTGTTGAAAAACAAAGTGGTTATTACATTAAAATCATACGAAGTGATAGAGGAAGAGAATATACCTTTCAAGAATTTGAAATTTTTTGCAAAGATGAAGGAATTTGGAAGCAATTGACCAAAGGATATAATCCGCAACAAAATAGCATCGTTGAAAGGAAAAACAGAACCATTGTAGAAATGGCGATATCCATGCTAAATGAGAAGTTCTTACAAAGAGTTTTTGGACAGAAGTTGTATATTCAACGGTATATATTCTCAATAGAATTCCAACAAAGGTGATCAAGAATAAAACTCCATTTGAAGCTTGGAGTGGAGTTAAACCATCGGTAAGACATTTAAGAATTTTTGGTTGTATATGTTATGCTCACATTCCTTCTGAAAAAAGAACTAAGTTCGAGAGAAAAAAAGCCAGAAATGTGTGTTTTTCGAATACAATTTCAACACAAAAGGTTATCGATTATATGATGTGGAAGCTAATCAATTAATTGTGAGCAGAGATATTAATTTTGATGAAAATGCAACTTGGAATTGGAAGGAGAAAAAGAAGCTTGAACAAACACAAATGCAAAATTTTATATTTTCTCCATCAACTCCAGCAAGAAGAAGTACAGAAGGTTCTTCTTTGGAAAATTTTGAAACAAGAATAAGTACTGAATCTGAAAATAAGTTCATCAAATTCTAGTCCAAGTTCTTTTTATTCTTCAGAAACTTCCTCGAAACGAACTCGACGATTAAGTGAAATATATGAATCATGCAATTTTTCTGAAGTTTAACCTGTTAGTGCATATAAGAATCATATATCTCCATAATAACATGATATTATCCACTTTGGACCTAAATCTTCATGGTTTTATTTTTGAGATTCACCCAAAAGGTCTCATGTCAATGAAGATATATTTTTATTTTATAAGCACATGATCATTTTCATATCTTACCAATGTGTGACTTTGATTGTATTTCTCATACTCCCAACAATTCCCCCCCACCCCCTCCTCAAATGGAGGACCATATTGAGCCCCCTTAAGTTTATCCGTTCTCGAAGGACTTTCTCTGCTCGATGTTCAATCCTCAATCCATCAGGACTTTCTGCCAACTGTCTGATCCTTCTGACCTAGCTGGACTTCATGTCAATTGTCTAAACCTTCTGGCCCAACTGAACTTTCTGTCAGTTGTTCGATCCTCTCGACCCAACTGGTGTCTGGTTCTCTTGATTCGGACATGTGAGTTTCACTTCCTTCAGGTTCATAGCTTGACATTTATCATGACTCTGATACTAATTTGTAGTGCCTATAAGATTCATATATCTCCATAATGGTATGATATTGTCTACTTTGGGCCTAAGTTCTTATGATTTTATTTTTAGATTTTACCCAAAAGGTCATATGCCAATGAAGATATCTTTTTATCTTATAAGCACATGATCTTTTTCATGTCTTACCAATGTAAGACTTTAATTGTATTCCTCATACTCCCAATAGAACCAGAAAACTTTGAAAATGCCAATAAATATGAATTTTGGAGAGAAGACATGCGTGATGGAGTCGCTATGATTGAGAAAAATCAAACATGACATCTTATTGATTATCCAAAAGATCGAGAAATAATCAGAGTCAAATGGATCTTCAAAACAAAAGTTAATCAAGATGGAAGCATCAAAAAATACAAGGCAAGACTTGTGGCTAGAGGTTTTTGTCAAAAACCAAGAATTGATTTCTATGAAACATTTGCTCCAGTGGTAAAGTTGGAAACTATTCAGACATTGATTGCTCTTGTTGCACAAAAGAGATGGAAAATTTATCAACTTGATGTCATGTCAACTTTTTTGAATGGTGTTTTAAAAGACGAAGTATATGTGAAGCAACCGCAATGTTTCATTGTGAAAGGGAAAGAAAATAAAGTCTACAAATTAAAAAATGGCTCTTTATGGGCTAAAGCAAGCTCCTCAAACCTGATATGCTGAGATTGATAAATATTTTACTATGAAAGGATTTCACAGAAATCAAAATAAACATACACTCTATGTCTTAAGAAGGGAAGATGCAATTCTTATCGTTTCAATATATGTTGATGACTTAATCTTCACAAGCAATGATGAAAATATGATTCTTCATTTCGAAAGGGACATGATGAGCACTTATGAGATGACTGATTTAGGACTATTATATTATGTTTTAAGAATTGAATTATCTCAAATGAAAAATGGATTTATGTTCTTAAGAATTTAATTTGTTCAGATGTAAAGTCGTTGACACTCCACTAATTGTGAATGAGAAGTTAAAAAAAAAAGATGGAGTTCCAAAGGTTGATGCTGCAACATATAGAAGTTTTATTGGAAGTCTTTTATATTTAACGTCTATTAGATCAGATATAATGTTTACAGTAAGTTTACTATCCAGATTCATGCAGGTGCCCAGCCAAATTCATTAAGGAGTGGCAAAAAGAGTTTTGAAATATTTGCAAGGTACTATATATTGACTATGGAATTTCATACAAGATGGTCGAAAATTCAAGATTAAATAATTATTCTGATAGTGATTGGGTTGGTTGTCTTGATGATATGAAAAACACTTCAGGGTATATTTTTTTCACTTGGTTTTGAAGTATGTTCATGGGCTTCAAAGAAATAAAAAGTTGTAGCTCAGTCCACTGCTGAAGCAAAATATATTGTTTCTGCCAAAACAACATCTCAAGCTATATGGTTTCAAAGAATTTTTTGCGATATGGAAGAAAAACGAGAAAATATCATCTTATATTATGATAAGAAGTCAGCCATTGCTATTGGCAAAAATCCAATCAATCATCATCGCACAAAGCATATTGCAATCAAGTATCATTTTATTAGAGAATCAATTCTGAATGGAGAAATTCAATTATAATATTGCAACACTAAGAATAATTGACTGATATTTTGACCAAGACTCTTCTTAAAGAAAATTTTTGTTTTGTCATATAAGAAATTGGAGTCATAAAAAAGGCACATTAAGGGGGAGTGTTGGAATTAATGCACTTATAAAAAATGACAATTCTCAACAACATAAATGATTTTGTAATTCTCAAGAGGAGATTGGATGTGGCATCCTAGAAGATTGTTCAAATATAAATATTTAAGAGTCTTTGGGAATCAATTGCATTTAGAATTTAATTAATGTAATGAAATTATGAGTATATATAACTCTCTTTTTTATACTAATAATAGAACTCTGCTTAGTAACTTAGTTCTTCAATTAAATCTTTTTTAAATATCGCTAAACTTGATTAATTTTTTTCTCACTTTAGATTGACCTTTTTAATTTAATTATAGGCTAAACTAAAAGCTTTGGGAGAGAAAAAAATGAATAGTTAAGTTTTCAAGTATGGATTTCATCTCTGTTATTGCTTAATTATTTTTAAATAGTTAAGTTTTTTAATTTAATTAATGTTCAACTTTTTATTTTCGTAGGGATGATGTATTAATTAGTACAGTGTAAATTTATATCAGTGAATAAGAATTGATCTTTATTATTGGATGAAAATATTAATCGGAGTATCTCGTTCTTGACCGTACTAATCAATCGCATGACAATCAATGATTATCCCGATTTATCTCTCTCTCAAGTCTCATCGCCGTGGAACCGATGAAAGAGACACTCGGGTGTGAATTAATACATCTTGCATCGGCTTAATGTTCAACTTTGTCCAACTTCATTTTTTTTTCTTTATTTTGGTGGGACAAGGAATCATTTACATAGAAGAGCAAAAGTTACTTTGTAGTTAGCTAACGATGAAGTGCCCTTTTTTCTCTTTTGGAAAAAAAAAGGTTTTACTAAAGAAGAAAATATATCATTAATAGAGTAATATTCTTTGAATACAGTGTTGATCCTAGTAGGATTTTGGATTTTAGAGTTTGAAGTTCATTTATTTACATATATATATATATATATAGTCTATTATCATTAACATGGATGAATTATCAATGAATTTAAATTCATTATATATTCGAAATAGAGTTTTCAATCCGTGGAATAGAAAATGATTTTTTTATATTTTTTAATTTTTCAGAAAATGCTCTTTTATTTTTTAAAAAAATGAAGGTGAAAAATACCAACTAAATATCATTTTTTATATTTTCTTATTTTCTCAGAAAAATAATTTTTTTTTATAAATCAAATACTATCTTAGATTTCTCTAGAAGAGTGTCTCTCAATTCAAATATATATTTATTATGTTTTTTATGCTTGTATTTTTTTTTTAAATTTTGTTTGTGTATGATTATTATGATACGAAGGTTGGAATCCGTCAATCTAGCGGCCTCTACCAGTCTACTCTCGGACCATCGTAAGAGAGGTAAATCACGGTAGGTCTTTGACCCTTGAGATTAGTAACTAGAATATGGAGGGATGACACCCTCGCATTTGCGAGGGATTGACCTGTTGTCCTATGATGCAACGTCTGCATGCGCTAGCCACTAGGCTCTTCCTGCGGAGGCAAAACTGTGATGGGTAAACTTTTTAACGTGACTAGTCCCACCGTCGAAACGACCCCTCATCAGAAACCCCCGAAGAAATTTTTGGAGGCACAATACCACAATGTTAATAAGAGCATACCTGGCCGATCAAGTATCTCAATCAACAATTTATTTGTCGCTGAGAAGGACTCGAACCCGGTACCTCCCGCAACATACATCTCCATGCTTACCACTTGGGATAAGACACTTCGACAAAACTGTGATGGATCAACTTTTTAACGTGACTGACCCCACCGCCGAAACGATCCCTCATCAGAAACCCCCCAAGGGATTTTTGGAGGCACAGTACCACGATATTGATAAGAGCATACCTGACCGATCCAATATCTCAGTCAATAATTTATTTGTCGCTGAGGAGGACTTGAACCCGGTACCTCCCGCAACATATGTCTCCATGCTTACCATTTAGGATAAGACACTTCTACAATAGGATACCAAATCAGAGGTTGCTTGCGAGGTTGTACATGGCCACAAGTGAGGCAGCTCATGGTCGTAAATTCACTCTTAACCGAGGGCAAGTTCGCTCATGGCTGTGAGAAATTCAAGCAAGGCCATTGGTCTAATTAGGGCGGTAAATAAGTCAATCATATCCAAATCAAATTTTATAATATTTAAATTTATTTGATAAGATAATTAAGTCGAGCCAAGTTAAATCTAAAATTAACCAAACTAATAAAAAATCTATTCAAGTTTGACTTAATTTTTTTTTTAGAGATTTAGCTTGACTTGTTTATTTGATATCAAACTTTTAATCGAGTTTGATTTAAACTTGTTTAAATTTGATTTATTTAAACGTTATCGAGTTCTTAAGTTAAGTTTGTTTGTTTATTTTAAACTTTTAATATTTTAATATTTATTTATAAAGGATTATAAATAATCTCATAAATAATTTTTAAATAAATTTTTTTCATGAACACTGTTCGCGAACATTGTTCATGAACGCTGTTCACAAATATTGTTCATGAACATTAATAAATCGAACTCATATGTGTTTAAGCTTATTTATTTAATTTATTAAATTGTTCAAGTTTATTTATTTATTGACTTTAATGCATATTGAACAAACGTAAACAAGCTCTTATCGAGCCGAACACCAAATTTGTTCATGAACGCGCACTTGATTCGTTTACAACCCAAGGTCTTATTGGATATTGAGTCTTAAAAGACCAATATGGTTTACGGTTTTGAAAAGGAAAATCGAGGTGACATTAATCGATGAAAGTCTAAATTTACTTCAAAATCAAAATCTACATTTCAAGTAGATGAATCTAGACTATTAATTTGCTTAAAACTAATTATGGGTGAATGAGAAATTAATTGTTAAAGTCATCCTAAAATGTTATTAAAGGAAGTAGGGGGAGCAATAGTCCCATATTGAAAATTTCAGAGAGGATTTACTTTCTTATATGTGTTGCTGTGTTAATTGAGTTAACTCAAATAAGCACTGATACTTTCATCCAATGGGCGAGTAGGTGCTCGCATTTGCAAGCCCGCCACGCATGCACGCGCGCAATGGGCGCTTTGTTGGCGCACTTTGTACTTCGCACGTATGCGTCCTCATGAGGAGCTTAAATTTATGCTCCAGGTGACGTGGCAATGCCTACGTGACACTCGGGTGATGTGTCATGCATACATGACACTCGGTTGGGCAGAGAGAGGTGACTGACTGCTGACTAAGCAATCGGATGACCACCGTTGGAACGAAGAGGGTGATGGATCTCAAGTGACGCAATCTGGAGCATTGATCGCGAAGAATCACGATTGAACCGTTGGTGATTAAGATTGATCTGGAGCGTCAGATTGATTGGATCGCTGGATCCAGATCTGGCAGCTGAGATTAAAGGATGATCTGAAAGGTTACAATCCTCCAGATCTAGTGGCTGAGATTAAAAGGTTTGTCGAAGGGTTACAACCCTCTAGATCCTATGGCTCGGATAAAACTCACCAAAGGGTACTTCACCTCTTCACCTAGTATAAATAGAATCCCTAGATGATGGAATAGGATCACTCAAAACTCACTCAATCCTTGCATTCATTCCATCCTCTGCATTCGGAGTCCGAAAAACCTACGAGAAGGTTTGCCGGTCTCGAAATTTGTAGTGCTACTATTTCGAGACATCGTCGTTGTACGAATTGTTGTTATCCATAAGCACCTGAGCGGAGCAATATCGTTTTACGGAGATAGTGTTAAATACTAGCCTCGACGAGCTTATATCAGATTGCATCCTCCCCGACGACAATACTCATCACCGACAACAATCGTAAAACGATATTCGGTGTAATTTGATATGATCGTGATCAATGACGTTCCGACTACCATTTCACCCGGAGTCACGACCTCCATTCCACCCGAAGAGAAGCCGAAGAAATTCAACGGAGCTAATTTCAAAAGATGGCAACAGAAGATGTTTTATCTGACGACGCTAAACCACGAAAGGTTTTTCAGTGAAGACCCGCCAACTGCTATGGAAGGAGATTCCAATAGTAAGGTTGCTTACGATGCGTGGTCGCACGGAGATTTCCTGTGCTGTAATTATGTTCTCAATGCATTGGACAACATGTTGTATAACGTGTATAGTTTGATAGAGATGGCGAAATCTCTGTGGGAATTACTAGAGAAGAAATACAAAACCGAAAATGTCGATTTGAAGAAATTCATCGTCGACCAGTTTCTAGATTTCAAAATGGTGGACTCCAAGAGTGTGACATCTCAAGTCCAAGATATGCAACTGATATTGCATGATCTGGATGTCGAAGGCATGAAACTGTTAGTAATATATGAGAGATGTTCTAAGACAATCGCCTTATGTATGAACCATTTATATGATAAATGAAGATTCACTATTTGAGTATACATGGTTTCATGTATTTGATTGGATCTTAAACTCATTTACTGAATATCCGCGATACGACTCACAGCATGAGAGAATTTGTGATTGGATCACAATTAGTGAGTATCTCTACATGTGTAATTGTGATGTATCGGAATTATCCCTAGTCGATGAACTGATGGATTTGGACACCATCAATTCTGTCGAGACTAGCACGAGGTATACTCCTTGGTGTATCCAAGCAGCTGATTCTCACTGGCTGGAGACATTGTGATGTCCGGAGTTAATCGTGGATGCTAGTTATGGTAACTAGTTCATTGGAGTGACCAACCGTAAGACTTCATATGGTTCTCTGCATATATAGATATGTCAATGAAGTTCTTACTGTAGCTTAAGTGCGATGTTCCTTTGACTTGCGGTATTCAAGTCATCTTGATCATAAATACTTATGCTTTGACATCTTAAGCAAGCATCTCTGAAGAGATGTGAACCCGGGATGATTGGGTATAAGTCGAAGTGATCGAAGGTGTTTGAATAGCCTATAAAGGATTCACCACTCCTTGCGAGGAGATGTATACCCATGGCCTCTCGTTGGATTGTTACTAAAGTCTTTGGCCAAAGCATTACATGTTTAGAGTAAGGTACTCTTCGATACATGTGTAGTAACTAGAATCCGTAGGACGAGGAAATGATACTTGGGCTAGGTGTGACGTAGTCAGCCTAGTAGGGACTGACACTATAGACCATGTCCTGAACCAAGTGGGTATAAGATGAGTGAAGGGAAGGGAATGAGGCACGATTCATTCAAGCTGCTGAAGGGTTTCAGAAATAGTTCTGGATCAACCGTTGATCTTTTCGATTAATTGGGGATTATGATGTACTACTAGGTGCCACTCATGATCGTTCTATAATTAATGGTTAATTATAGACGGCCAACATAAACCGAGAACCTATTTGGTCACACGAACAACGAGCGTAATCCGAAGGATTTAAAACGAGTTTGAGAATGAGATTCTCAGACCGAGAGAAACTAAGTTTGGTTGGACCAAACAAGAAGCGAGCATGAAATCGTTTCAGTCGCAATGGAAGCGTGGATGGGCCGTGTCTTATGAAGACATAATGGATGAACCAAAATGGTTTGGTTCTAATCCAATGGAGGAGAATAAACCAAAGGGTTTGGTTTATTTTAAACGAATGAACCAAAGTTTGTTCGGTTCGTTTTAACTTAAAATAAACCATCATGGTTTGATTTATTTTAACTTATATTAATGGAGCGGGTTAACGGGCCTTATGGTTATGATCTAATAACCATTAAGAGAATTAGTTCTCTATAAAAGAGGGCTTAAGGGTTTGTTAAGCTCTAATCAAAAAGCCCTAACCTAGAGTTGCCGCCCACCTCCTCCTTTTTGAAGAAGTCGGCGCCAACCCTAGTGCCGCCGCCCACCTCCTCCAAATGGCGACCAGTTGCTGCCATCTTCTCCACTTGCCGGCGTCGAGCTGCTGCCAGAGGAGCTCCGGTGATCTCCCTTGGGTTCGGTAATAAGGTGAGCTTCCACCTTTCCTTTTTGGCCGACCCCTACTCCTCCACCAAAGCTGTCCAGTTTTCTGGACAGCTTGTTTCCCTCTCGTCGGAGCGTCGTTTGGACGACGTTTGGATCTCCGACAGCGGTAGCCTTGCCAGGGATTCAATCTCTGGTAATCCTCATAGGTGGAGGACGAAGGATTCGTCAAACGGTTGACGAATACCTCTCCGGAGAAGCGAGTTTTGAGGACTCGGTTTTGGATCCGAATTTGGATTCGGATCGTGATCTTCTCTCGATCACATCGTATTCAACACGAGGCTAGTAACCCGTACGAAGACGAGGCTCGTGACTTAGTAAAGTCATCCCGAAGATACTCGGCGTGGATACGGATAGAGACGATTCTAGTGAGGATCGTTCCGGTTGATGTCTTTCCCGCTACACGTGATACGTAAGGTATACATAGTTAAGTTTCCTTTTATTGCAAAATTTGAATTTACGGTTATATCTACACATGTTGTACTATGCATGCGTGTGATGTGTGTGTTGTAATAAATGTAGATTTATTATTTTTATTTCTTCCGCTGTGTACATGTTTACGAAACATGTTCGAACACACACTCGCCACGGTGCCGGAAGCAGTGGTGGATCGATACTAGAGCAACACGTCATATCTGTTCTGATAAGGCGATGTTCTCCAAGTATACTCCGATAAGTGAAAGAAAGCTCTATATGGGCAATTCCGCAACATCGCCGATTGTCGGACTTGGAAAAGTTGTTCTGAAGATGACATCGGGGAAGGAGCTAACGCTTATTGATGTGCTCCATGTTCCCGACATCAAGAAGAACCTAGTTTCTGGATCGACACTTGTTAAAGCCGGGTTCAGACTAGTGTTCCAATCAAATAATTTTGTACTTACGAAGAATGGTGTATTCGTAGGTAAAGGGTACTTAGAACAGAGTCTGTTCAAGATGGTTGTAATGACTGTACACCGTGAATTTGATGGTAATAAAATAAAAGCTTCCAGCTATATTGTCGAGTGTTTTAATTTAAGACATGATCGACTTGGACATGTTAATAATAATACTCTGAAACGTCTAGTCAAATTAAATTTATTACCAAATGTCGATGTTGACAAAACACACAAATATGAAGTGTGCGTGGAAGCAAAAATGACGAGACTACCTTTTCATTCGGTGGAAAGGTCAACGACTCCTCTAGAGTTAATACATAGTGATCTATGTGACTTAAAATTCATGCAAACTAGAGGAGGTAAAAAATATTTTATTACTTTTATCGATGACTGCACGTGGTTCTATTATGTCTTTCTTTTAAGAAGTGAAGACTAAGCCTTAGAGGCATTCAAAACCTATAAAACAGAAGTTGAGAATCAACTTGATAAATGAATTAAAATAATTCATAGAAATAGAGGTGGAGAATATGGTACACCATTTGATGAGTATTGTTCAGAATCTAGCATTATCCATCAAACAACGGCGCCTTACTCACCTCAATCGAATGGTGTTGCCGAACGTAAAAATCGGACACTAAAGGAAATGATGAATGCCTTGTTGATAAATTCAGGCTTGTCTCAGAACTTGTGGGGGGAAGCCATATTATCGGCAAATCACATTCTCAATAAAATCTCTCACAATAAAAATGATAAAACACCATATGAACTATGGAAAGGTCTCAAGCCATCGTACAAATACTTGAAAGTGTGGGGTTCTTGGCAAAGGTCGAAGTACCTAAGCCAAAGAAAATAAAGATCGAACCTAAAATGTTAGATGCAATATTTGTCGGATATGCCCAAAACAGTAGTGCATATTGTTTCATAGTTCACAAGTCAGACATTTCTGATATTCATGTGGGAACAACCATAGAAATTCGGAATGCGATATTCTTTGAAAATGTATTCCCAAATAAAAGGGGAAACATTCAAAGTGATAGCAACGGAAGTTCTAACAACAATGACATCTCTAAACTTAATTGTCGTAAAAGGACTATTGACTATCAAAATGAAGAGCCACGTCGGAGCAAACGGGCTAGAGTTGAGAAATCGTTCGGGCCGGATTTTATGACTTTTATGTCAGAAACAGATCCAAGAATATTGAGTGAAGCTCTCTTTAGTCCCGACGCCCCATTATGGAAAGAAGCAGTCAATAGTGAAATCAAGTTCATCATGAATAGTCATACTTGGGAATTAGTGGACCTTCCTTCTGGTGCTAAACCATTAGGCTATAAGTGGATACTAAAATGCAAGTATAAAGTTGATGGATCTATTGACAAGTATAAGGCTAGACTTGTAGCCAAAGGGTACAAACAAAAGGAATACCTTGATTACTTCGACACCTACTCATCGGTGACAAGGATTACGTCTATACGAGTACTGATAGTCATCGCAGCATTGTATGACCTTGAAATACATCAAATGGATGTTAAGGTTGCATTCTTAAATGATGAGTTGGAAGAAGAAATCTATATAGAGCAACCCGAGGGGTTCGTAGTTCTAGGAAAAGAGGAAAAGGTGTATCGACTTGTTAAGTCGTTATACATACTAAAACAAGCGCCTAAACAATGGCACGAGAAATTTGACAAAATAATGCTGTCAAACGAGTTCAAAAAAATGAATGTGACAAATGCATTTATGTCAAAAATACACCTAAATGTTATGTAATCGTCTGTCTATACGTAGACGATATGCTTATAATGGGTAGTAACCATGAGATAATCATGAGTACAAAGAAAATATTGACTAAGAATTTCAATATGAAAGATATGGGTCAAGAAGATGTTATATTGGGAATTAAAATTCTCAGGACATCTGAGGGGATAGTTTTGACACAATCCCACTATGTAGAATCGGTGTTGAAGAAGTTTAATGCGTATGATTTCTCTACAGTAAAAACATCTATGGATCTAAGTCAACACTTAGCGAAAAACCAAGGTGAGCCCATATCACAATTAGAATATTCTCGGATAATAGACATCTTGATGTATCTCACAAATTGCACATGTCCGGATATTGCCTGTGTGGTCAACAAACTAAGTCGTTTTACAAGTAATCCAAATGACACCCATTGGAAAGCACTGATGTAAGTTCTTAGATATTTGAAATATACTATGAACTATGGATTACATTTCGGAAAATATCCTGCTGTCTTAGAGGGATATTGTGATGCTAATTAGATATCAGATACAAAAGATTCCAAATCCACTAGTGGATATGTATTCACAATTAGTGGATGAGCGATATCTTGGAAATCCACTAAGCAGACGTGCATTGCTCGGTCAATTATGGAATCTGAGTTTATAGCACTAGACAAAGCGGCTGAAGAAGCCGAATGACTACGGAATTTCTTGGAAGATATTCCGAGTTGGACAAAACCTGTGTCTGTCGTACTTATACATTGTGATAGTCAATCGACGATTTGAAAGGCACAGAGTAGTATGTATAATGGTAAGTCACAACATATACATCGTAGACATAATACCATTAGACAGTTGATCTCGAATGGAGTGATTGCAATCGACTATGTCAAGTCTAAAGATAATTTAGCAGATCCTCTTACGAAGGGGCTAAATCGAGATCAAGTATACTTCTCATCGAGAGGAATGAGATTAAAAATCTACAACTAAAACGACTATAGCGGTAACCCAACCTTGTTGACTGGAGATCTTAAGATCTTGGTTCAATGGGACAACGAAGTTACAGAAGTTGTATTACATCACACGAGATATATTATCTCTATCCCAATCCTAGAATGAATATGTGTTGTCCTACCACATGTAGTGAGGTTAAGCTTATGCTTTTAATGACTTCTATACCTTTATAAGGTGGAGTATGGTAGGATACTCTTGATAGAAGTGTCACCTATGTGAGTGTGAAGACAGACCGCTTCAATGAAACATTCATGAATCCAAGATGGTGTCCATGGCCAAAACGGAACCAACCATGAGAACCAAAAGTAGGTGAGATAAGTCGTTGTGTGAGTGTTATTGTCTTAGTATATGCAAACAGCTGAGCAGTTCAAGACATCACGTTCACTTCGTAGCCTAGTATGCTCGATAATATTCCACTACAGAAGGTTCAAAGCCACAAGCTACCTCTCCCGATGCATTGACTTATCGATTGGACTCTCATAAAGTGTCAACATGCATACACGCATTAATTTTTATTCATGTAGGGAATGTTGGATATTGGGTCTTAAAAGACCAATATGGTTTACGATTTTGAAAAGGAAAATCGATGTGTCATCAATCGATGAAAGTCTAAATTGACTTCAAAATCGAAATCTACATTTCAAGTAGATGAATCTAGACTATTAATTTGCTCAAAACCGATTATAGATGAATGAGAATTAATTGTTAAAGTCAACCTAAAATATTATTAAAGGAAGTAGGGGGAGCAATAGTCCCACGTTAGAAATTCCAGAGAGGATTTACTTCCTTATATATGTTGCTGTGTTAATTGAGTTAACTCAAATAAGCACAGATACTCTCATCCAATGGGCGAGTAAGTGCTCGCACCTGCAAACCCACCACGCGCGCAATGGGCGCTTTATTGGCGCACTTTGCACTTCGCATGTATGTGTCGTCGTGAGGAGCTTAAATTTATACTTCATGTGACGTGGCAATGCCTATGTGGCACTCGGGTGATGTGTCATGCATATATGACACTCGGTTGGGCAGAGAGAGGTGACTGACTGCTGACTAAGCAATCGAATGGCCACCGTTGGAACGAAGAGGGTGATGGATCGCAAGTGACGCGATCTGGAGCGTTGATCGCGAAGAATCACGATCGAACCGTTGGTGATTAAGGTTGATCTGGAGCGTCAGATTGACTGGATCGCTGGATCTAGATCTGGCGGCTGAGATCAAAGGATAATCTGAAAGGTTACAATCCTCCAGATCTAGTGGCCGAGATTAAAAAGTTTGTTGAAAGGTTACAACCCTCTAGATCCTATGGCTCAGATAAAACTCACCAAAGGGTATTTCACCTCTTCACCTAATATAAATAGGATCCGTAGATGATGGAATAGGATCACTCAAAACTCACTCAATCCTTGCATCCATTCCATCCTCTGCATTCGGAGTCCGAAAAACCTACGAGAAAGTTCACCGATCTCGAAATTTGTAGTGCTACTATTTCGAGACATCGTTGTTGTATGAATTGTTGTTATCTGTAAACACCTAAGCGGAGCAATATCGTTTACGAAGATAGTGTTAAACACTAATTTCGACGAGCTTATATCATATTGTATTCTCCCTGACGACAATACTTATCACCAACAACAGGTCTAATGTTAGGCCGTCAAAATTTAAAAATGATAATTTTGATTCATCTAACGTTAAACGGATAAAAGAAACATTAAAAGATAATTCATATATGGTATTTTGATCCGTTCATTCATTATTTTATAATAGATATGATAATAAAAAATGGGATGATTTTCTATTCAATCAGATTTCGAAATTTATGCCAGACATTTTATAAGTTCACAATATTTGAACTCCTAATGATATCAGGCCGTCAAAATTAATTTATATTTTTCGAATTTATTTTGATGGCCGATAAAAAATTATTATGAAATTGAAATCGATCGCTTTCGAAATTAATTAGATCACAAAATTTGGATATCTAAATAATAAAAAAATAAAGTAGTAGAGTTATCAAGGCAGATAAATCACTTGGAGGCTACCACCGTGGATATGAAAAGCTCTACCAAAAATAAATTTTTGCAATGGAAACAACATACACATCAAAAGTGGTTTTATGATAATTAACTTTGTTAAGGAAATTTGGTACAAAGTTTAGTCTTGAGAGCTAATTTATATTTCGGCAATTTATCAAACACAGCTGCTAAAGTTTCGAAATGTCCAAAACGTGCACTATACTTTCAGAATTATCAAATCGCGCGCATAATTTCCAAAATATCCCTCCCGCCAAACAAATTACAATTTAATGCAGAGAGAGATTTGCATCCATCCAAGCCACAACTGGAAATCCCAAACCATCCAAACGTCACTTCCAGCCGCGTGGGAGCGTCAGGCTCATGCTGTTGATGAGCACCACACGTAGGTTTCCTCCGTAAACCAACTGAGCAACACCATTTTTGATGAAACCCTAATAGTTATCAACGACATCACTGCTCCCACGAATATATCAACACTTAATTCAGAAGTTGGCGCAGCTCACTCACCAGCCGCTTCACATAGTATTATCATGTATGTATGTGTTTTTATTCTTGAGACTGCTATGAGGTTAATAAATGCATTGTAGGTGGTTGTATAGCCAAGTTTGTCACACACTTATAAATATAATGTAGGCATATCATACCAAAGTAGACCAATGCACCCATAATTGCGATGCAGGAGATTCATAACCGAGTTTTATCGCCACCTAAACAAATTCCACCTAATTTAAAAGGTGATGCTTCCAATTAAATCCCGCGATTACTGAAGTTCCCTGATTGATATTCCCAGCACTAGGAGATTCAATTTGTCTGAGAGAGTAGGTGGTGCTGGCAATGAAATTCCCAGCACCACCGTATCTAAAAGTTTAAAATCGACACCATGAAGAGTAGGTGGTCTTGTGATGAAATTCATTCATTGAGTCTGGATAAAAAGTGATGCTGAGAATTTAAATCCCAGTAACATCGTGGTGTTGGGCTTCAAATTCTCAGCACCATTAAAGTTCAACAAATTCGGGATAAAATCTGGTGCTGGAAATTTAAATCTTGTCACCACCGTGGTGTTGAGATTAAAACTCCCAGCACCATGGGGAATGAACTTGTCGAGATAAATTGTGGTGCTGGTAATTTATATTCCAGCACCACCATAGTAATGAGATTCAAACTCCCAGTAACACCTTGGTGCTGGGAATCTAATTCACTAGATCAGGGAGATATAAGTTGTCGACATTAAGGGTGGTGCTGGGATTTGAAACCTCAGCAACACTGTGGTCCTGCAAATAAGACCCCCAGCACCATTGACATTGGACTGGTGGAGATAAATAGTGGTGCTGGAAATTTATATCCCAGCACCACCGTGGTAATGGGATTAAAACCCCCAGTAACACCATGGTGCTGGGAATGTAATTTCCAGCACCATGTACATATAAGTTGTCGGAATTGTTGGTGGTGCTGGGAAATAAAACCCCAGCAACATAGTGGTTCTGCGTTTAAAAATCTCAGCACCAGGGATTTTGTGATTTTGTGATGAGATTTGTACTTTGTTAAATATTTCAACCACTTCGACTTTATTATTTTTTGATGGGATTTGTACGTGGTGCTGGGAATTCACTTACTAGCACCACCGTGTTCCTGGGATTAAGATTCCCGGCACCACCTTATTTCTCGGCCAGGTCCCAAATGGACATGGTCCTGGGAATTAAATTTCCAGGACCACTGTGTTCCTGGGAATTAATTATCAGCACCACATTTTAATGAGCCGCGCCAAGTGGCAGCGAAACCGAGGTAGGAGGATCAGACGGAAATTTGCTCGATGCAACGACATGTGAAGCTGTTAGGTCTTTCTGTCGATGTAAAGAATTCAGAATTTGGACTCCTGTAGGTCCATCAATGGGTTTCGGTCAAAACCCATTGATGGACCTAGTCACCTCAACTTCGGTCCAAACCAACTCTAGTGGCTTTGGGACTTGCCCCTCTGTGTATCATGTCCAAAATTTCTGATTTTCAAGGCAGGATTAATTTCCAGCACCACATTTGTTCTTGGCCAGTTTGAAACTTTATGTGGTGCTGAGAATTCACTTACCAGCACCACCGTGTTCCTGGAATTAAGATTCCCAGCACCACCTTATTTCTCAGCCAGGTCCCAAATGGACGTGGTCCTGAAAATTAAATTTCCAGGACCACTGTGTTCCTGGGAATTAATTCCCGACCACATTTTGAATCAGCCCGTGCCAAGTGGCACGGCCAAACCGAGGTAGGAGGATCGGGCGAAGTTTGCTCGACGCGCGACATGTGAAGCCGTTAGGTCTTTCTGTCGATGTAAAGAATTCGAAATTTAGACTCCTGTAGGTCCATTAATGAGTTTTGGTCAAAACTCATTGATGGCCCTAGTCACCTCAACTTCGGTCCAAACCAACTCCAGTGGCTTTGGGACTTGCCCCTCTGTGTATCGTGTCCAAAATTTCTGATTTTCAAGGCGTGATTAATTCCCGGACCACATTTGTTCTCGCCGGATTCAGCATGCGTGGCCGAGAATTCACTTACCAAAGACCACCGTGTTCTGAGATTAAGATTCCCAGACCACCTTATTTATCGGCCAGTCCCGAATGGAGCGTGGTCCCGGGAATTAAAATTTCGGGACCACCGTGTTCTGGGAATTATTTTCCAAAGCCTACATTTTGAATCGTGCCCCATGCCAAGTGGCAGGTCAAATCGAGGTAGGAGGATCGCGGAAGTTTGCTCGACGCAACGACATGGCCGTTAGGTCTTTTCGTCGATGTAAAGAATTCGAATTTGGACTCTGTAGGTCCATCAACGGGTTTCGGTCAAAACCCATCGATGGCCCTAGTCACCTCAACTTCGGTCCAAACCAACTCCGGTGGCTTTGGGACTTTCCTCTGTATTATGTCCAAAATTTCGATTTTCAAGGCGGGATTAATTCCCGGCCACATTTGTTCTCGGCGATTCAGCTGTGCGTGGTCTTTGGGAATTCACTTACCAAGACCACCGTGTTCTGGGATTAAGATTCCCAGACCTTATTTCTATTTCGGCAGTCCCAATGGACGTGGTCTGGGAATTAAATTTCAGACCACTATGTTCTGAGAATTAATTCTCGCACTACATTTTAAATCAGCCCCATGCTAAGTGTGGCGCGGGGCAGTAAAGGAGGTAGGAGGATCAGACGGAAGTTTGCTCGACGCAACGACATATGAAGTCGTTAGGTCTTTCTGTCGATGTAAAGAATTCGGAATTTGGACTCCTGTAGGTCCATCAATGAGTTTCGGTCAAAACTCATTGATGACCCTAGTCACCTCAACTTCGGTCCAAACCAACTCCAGTGGCTTTGGGACTTGATCCTCTGTGTATCGTGTCCAAAATTTCTATTTTTTAAAGGCAGAATTAGGTTTACACAATTATCAATCGAGCCCGTGCCAAGTGACCGGCCCGAGGTAGGAGGATCAGAAGGAAGTTTCCTCGACGCAACAACATGTGAAGTCGTTCGGTCTTTCAGTCGATGTAAAGATTTCGGAATTTGGACTTCTGTAAGTCCATCAATGGGTTTCGGCCAAAATCCATTGATGACCCTACACAGGACCACTGTGTTCCTGGGATTAAAATTGCCAGCACCACCTTATTTTCGGGTGTTTGAAAGTGTACGTGGTACTGGGAATTGAAATCTCAGGACCATTGTGTGTTCCCCGGCCAGTTCTAAATTGTACGTGGTCCTGGGAAGGACTACTGTGTGTTCCCCGGCCAGTTCTAAATTGTACGTGGTCCTGAAAATTGAAATCCCAAGACCACCTTATTCCTAAGCCATTTCGAAATTGTACGTGGTCCTGGGAAATAAATTCCCAGGACCACTGTGTTTCTGGGATTATAATTACCAAGCACCGTATTCCTTGCGATAAATTATCGTGGTCACAGAATTAAAATCCCAGACTATTGTGTTCACAGAATTTAATTCACCACCTAATTTCTAGCGATTCGAAATTGTACGTGGTGATGGGACTTTATTTTCCAGCACCACTGTGTTCTTGGGAGTTAAATTCCCAAAGACCATCGTATTCTGGGCGATTCGAAATATGCGTGGTCACAGAATTAAAATCCGAGACCATCGAGTTCTGGGATTTTAATTCCCAGACCACCTTATTTCTCACCCGATTCGAATTGTACATAGTGCGGGACTTTAATTCCATCACCACACTGTTCTGGGAGTTAAATTCCCCACCATCGTATTTCTCGGTCGTTGAAATTATGCATTAGTCTTTGTGAAGTATTCAACAATATATTATATAACATTTATTAAAGCTCAAACACAAACAATAAATATATTTACAGTCACTGTTGATCTATGGAAAGCAGTACCATTTACAAATTAGAAAAATTCATTAATTATAACAATGCATTGTCATACTGTCACCTGAACTTTTCTAAAATTACATCAGGAAGAACTCATCCCTTAAAATTGAGACAGAGACATCTATTCTGAATTGTTCATATCGCTTGTTTGAAGTTCATCTTCTCACCATAAAGCAGACATCTCATGTATTGCATCACAAAGAAGGCACAATCATTGCTGTAAACATGCAAAGAAAAATTTTATATTTCAATTCAAAAGTATAATTTTCACGTTCAGTATTTTCCTTTTAGTACCTTACCACTTGTTGGGGATAATCAGTTGTAACAGAAACCCAGCTGTCGATGGGGTAATAGGCTTGTAAACATGGATGAATTGCTGCAAGCTCCTTAGGTGAATATCCTTTAAATTGGGATACCTATAATTACACGATGACTAAGTTAACATAACTATTCATTAACAGATAACTAAGTTAAATTGATGGAATATCCATATTTAAAATATTTAACTACTCACCACTGCTTCAAAATCAGCTTTTGATCTTCCACCATATGAAATGGAGTTGTAATAATTGAAACTCATTGCTTTTGTGTCGATACACAACAGGTGAAAGTGAGTTTGATCAGTATTTAGAGGTATAAAAATATATCTAACCTCTCCATCATTCATGTCCGTGTTTATGATTTGCGTTGTGGCAGTCTTCCACGACAATCTTAATGCTGACTGAAATTGCGTGTAGAGTAAAAAATATTTAAACAGTTAGTATAACATCAAATGTCGTGAAAATATAAAATAATTTAACTCCCTTACAATGAACACGAATGAGCAATACACAGACTTGTTATATGACATACATGAAGAGGAAGCTCCCCTAAAAAGAATTGAGCAAAATGTATCAATAACCTCCCCATCTGTGAAAACAAATCCATTAACTCCAGAGTATAAAGAATTCAGAGTTAATGAAAAAGGACCTTTCTCCCAAACATAACCTATTATCGGCCTACAAAAAAATTTAATCGTAAATAAATATTTGAACTTTATAATATTGTAATAAAATTTTTGAATGTAATGGTGGATGTAACTACCATACTTTATTTTTTCTAAACTTTTTAACAAGTAGGTCACATCAGCATCTTGTTTCTGGTTTTTTGCCGTCTTACAATTTTTCTTGACATACTATAATACAAAAATAATATTAGTTATTTAAATAAAATAACACAAACTAATTTTGGGAAGTATTCTGACTAACCACAATGGCTTCCATTCTCATTTGGTTGAGTTTATCAATTATTGTTTCATCCCTGTCAAGATCTTTTTCATCTTCTTCCAAAATACAGATAGTATCCCTCACTTGCAATTCATCCATACCAATTTTTTGTTTGCCTTTCTTGTCAAATACTTCTGCTTCTTTTACAGCTTTATCAGGTTGTCCTTCTAATAACTCAACATCATAAATTTCTGTCTTTTTTCTTTTGCTTTGAGGTACCAATTTTTTCCCACGATGGACTATCAACGGGAGTATCCCTGTAATCATAGCGGGTTCTATCTCGCCGTCTTGTTCTGCTGGCAATTGGTTCCGGTTGAGGTTGAGAGTCAACTTCGGGCTTATTTGGTTCAGCCTCCATACCTTCTCTTCCTATAATTTCCATTAGTTCTTTTACCCTTTCAGTTAGTGTCATGTTTTCCATTCTTAACTCTTTGAGTTGTCTCTGATAAACTAAACACTCATGACATTCACTAGCTGGGAATTTTTCTTGTATAATTTGTGATGATGATGTCTCTATTGGATGAGGAGTATTTTCAATATAATAGTAAACCTTATCAAGCAATATATTTTCACTACGGGTACATACTAAATCAACAATGACCTATCAAAAAATCAACAATTATTTAGATAACGAAAATGAAAAAAAGCTAAGTTGTGGTCTTCTATTTACCTGTTCAGGGGAGACTTACTCCAATAAATTCCTGACCTTGCTAATATGTGAAGGAGTTGTCCTCCACTTATTTATTCGTGGGCCTTCGGTATTGTATGGTCTCTGGATTGGGACATGTTCCAGAAACCAGGCCTGCTCATATCGAAAGTGTTACATACTTACGTAAATATAAAAGAAAAAATTATTTAGTAAGAAAGAACTTACATCCAAAAGGCCGGCAAATCCCTTTAGGTAAGGAATTCGCCTCTTCTGCGCAACTGTATTAGTATATGAACATATATCTCCAATAGTAGACAATTGTGGAGCCATAAATTGATGGATGGCTTCGACCCAATTGAAACTACCTATGTTGTCAAAATCATCTACAATATCTACAAGACCTATGGGGACCTTATATGTAGTAGTACAAAACAACACACAAGCAAATATATACAATACATACAACTTACAAAATACCAAAAGATCTTCATCTACTTCTACTCTAGTAGAAAAGGTTTTAAGCAAAAACTCTAACCTCGATCTAGTTGGTTCTTTTTTGGAGAATTGAGAATTGAAAAGAGTACCTGATGCATTAGTTGAATTCATAGGAACATAAGCCCCTCTATCTGCAATACCGAGCAAAAGGGACACATCTCTTCTGGTGAAAGCAACTGGCACAGTTGAAAACTTAAAGTTTTGACTTGTCGAATCCCAACTTTGAAATATATTGACCAATATGCTACGGATTTGTAGAATGTCATGTATATTCAAAAAAACAGCAAATGAGGTTTGTTTAATGATCTCTCTGTGCCTTTCATGTAAACAAACTGACGGACGTTGTTTTCCTTTAGCACTTGGACCTCCAAAAAATTCAATAAAGTGGCCTAAAACGCTGGTCCATTGCAGTTTCTTCGCACACTCATTATTTCCCTATCAATTTGAAAATACAGAATTTATTCCTTTATTTTGTCATTGTAAAAAACAAATTTCAGATTTGGCAATTCTTTGCAATAATGCTGTTAAAAAAACTTTAGGGCTCTATTTATCTAATTCATATACAGATTGAAGAGATTGTCCATTTGTATTTTAATGTTTGAAATCATTCCAAAACCATAACGGAAAAATCATTTTAAACATATGGCATACTTCATATTGGACAAAAGCAAGGAATGCGACACATACCTTGGCCGGTGAAGGAGAGGTTGAACCGGATGCTTGACTCATTCTGCAACACAGAATGGTAGAAAAATAACCAATGAGATGTACGCCTTTCAACGGAAACCCTAAAACCGAGTAAGAAATGGGTAAAACTCTAGTTAAATGAGAGGACGACACCATATTACCTCGAAGCGTCTCGACGAAATTCCAAGAACTCGGAAGCTAACAGAATGAAGCTGGAGGAAAAATAGAGTCTAAGCTTTTCCAAGTTTTTGTGCGCTCGAAGATTTTCCGGAAGCTGAAGACACGAAGACGCTAATGTGGTGACTTGTTTGGACGAAACATTTCGATGGCTCGGGATTTGGAAATGTGGCTCGGATGCATGCGGGATCTCTGCATTAAAAACGCTGTTTGGCGGGAGGGGTATTTTGGGAATTATGCGCGCGATTTGATAATTCTGAAAGTATAGTGCGCGTTTTGGACATTTCGAAACTTTAGCAGCTGTGTTTGGTAAATTGTCGTTTATATTTCGAATCCTTGTAACTTGATAATTAGATATTTTTGTCTCCATGGGGATGGCGCGATGGTAAGGCAGGAGGTTGCTTGCAGAATGGGCAGAGATCGATTCCGGATGAGGGGTCTAAATCCCCCCTGATTTCAAATGACCCCCCCTCTGTCTTGCCACCGTCGAGGGACCTCATGATTTACCTCCTCTCCGCCCACAGGATGGATGGATGAAATTTATTATTAGTTCTCCTTAAAAAGTATTCTCATATTTTTATTGGCAATTAAAGCCTAAACCTTAGACTAACTTAATGTGTTCAAAGTTGACTGATTAAGGAGAATTACGTATATATGATCAAGCTAATTGATTGACTATATTTATGACCTTAGTTAGTTGATCAAATTGGAACAATGTTCAATCAATTGAGAATTGTATCGTATTATCATTAGGTTAATTTTCAATGATTAAATTATATGACCTTCGATAAAAGTATTATTTTCAAACTTTTGGAGGTCAACAATTATATCACATTGTATAGGAGATGTTTGTTTTGAAAAGGGCCTCAACTATTAACTCATTGAGACCGAGTGCCCAAACTATTATTTTCACCATAAATGCTCTTTATATTGAGCCCACTAAACTATAAAAAAAATCACTTTAAAGTTAGTTTTAAGGAATCAAACTTAATATTAATATCATGTATGAATTAATTAATCGTCAAGTACCAAAAAAACAAAATTAATCAAGAAATACATGGTCGCCCCACAGTTTTAATGGCATTCCTCAGGAACACACAGGCGACTGGTATTCCTTTGCAGAAGAATTATTGTCGTGCACAGGCTGCTAATCCACAAACTCCAGCCCTTTAACTAATGTTCTGGTTTACCTTTGCAGCTTTCCTCTCAATAGAGACAGACACAGATAAATTCGATTCCACAGGCATGAAATGAAAAATTCGAAAAGGCTGCAGCTCTCTGGCACTACGAGGAGCATGGAACAGCTAGCTATCGTCTCATCGTCTTCGTCGTCGTCGTCCTGTGAACAAAAACTCTTAATTAATGAATAGGTTAGGATTAGGTGAATTGCCACTACTCCAGATTGGTTTGTCTTTCTCCAATATTCCAATGCTCGGGCAGTGGACAATTAATAAGGCGAATCACGGAGTCTGAGTAGTACTAGGAAAAGCTATCCGGCCGGCCGTCTAAACATCACGAAGATGGTTGGAGTTATAAACAGGCGAATAATGAAGAAACTGAACACGAGCAGGATTTGACGATGCACCTTTTCCACCGTCCCACCGAAGGCCATGAATGAAAAGAAACCGGAAAGAGGGTGAAAGAAGTAGCAGCCATGTGACTCGAGACGATTCTGACAGGGAATTCCACTCGCCAGGCAGCTCTTTGTCACAGAGCAGTAATGGGTTCCTTACCGAGTTGGGTACTGATTTATTGTGGTGGTCAATCAGAAGCCCCACCAGCAGCTCAGTTCTTATGTATGGGTCGTTCTAGCTCGGTTGATGGATTGCACGTATGAATTTTAAAGCCATCGAATTCACGAATTCGATATGCTAGCTAGAAATCGTTTGAGGTAGGAGTATCGAATAGCGTTGCATATATGGTTCGCATATGTGTTTGAGATTCCCACCAAACGCACCTTCAAGTGCGTAAGGCATGGTGCAGGTTGGGCGGTGTGTTGTTTTTGTTGGACACATGCACACAACAGTTCACGTTGTTTGTCGCAGGCAAAGTGATCGATGATCGCCAAACCTTTTGATGTCTAGATCCCACATCTGATCCCGATGCTAGTGGAGTGTCGACACCCACATCTGATCCAATAATAGATTCTATGGCAGCGATAGATCGACTGCTACGCCACTTTGAAAGTTGGAAAGCCTGCATGGGGTGTGTGACGATCCATGCCATCTTGTCAGTTCCAGAGCCACTAGGTTACCGTCTTACAAAGCAATAAGAATGTGCATGATCAACGATCAATCTAATCAGTGTGACCTGTTGGGTGTTGTAGATAGGATAGGAGAAGATTGCACAACTAAAACTACATGGTTGAGCATTTAAATCTATATAATAGTATTATTAAAAGGAAAAGAGAACCAAAAAACTAAAAAGGGCTACATTTGCTTGTGTTTTGTTGGAGGAGAATTGCAAGGCAGGGAAAGGTTGGACTTGTTTGATTGAGATTGTGGAGAAGAAGAGTTCAAAGTAGACCGAGTGCAATTCAGTTTGGAGTGTTGAGTAATCAATAGTTTAGATTGATTTATACTCTAAATCTTTCATCCTTGTTTTTGTTGCTGGAGTAAACTCGCCCCTTGTCCCTTGGATGAGTATCATTTTGACTAGAAGATGCAAGTCGTTTATTTATATTTCGATTGCCCACTTTGAACAAAGGTGCATGGAATAACTATGATGAATTGGTAATTAATGTTAAGGATTGGGGAAGGTTCTAGCTATATCGCATATTAATCCACACTGACACTGCATGAGTAACCCACTGCAGAAATTAATCCAAAGGAACTTGATTTAAAGACACTACAAGCTGCTTGCTTTTGATATAAATTAAAGAGTGGATTGGATGCAACGGATCGGAGTAACAATAAGGAACAAGACGAAGTTGCAGTGTCGCTCCACAAAGTTTTAGAGGCTGCGGGTGCTCCGGAAGGATCCCAAGGCCTTGACGGCCGCCGCTCTCAGCACGTAATGGTGGTACACGGCCGCCGCAAGTGCTCCGACGAAAGGACCGACCCAGAAGATCCACTGCATAAGTCAACCGAGCCAAAAGAAATTAAGCAGGTCGATCACTTCGCCGGAAAATGGAAGCTTTTACAGGTAACTAATTAAGGGAAGGAACTGACGTGATCATGCCATGGCTTGCTATGGTTGTAGATGACGGCGGCGCCGAAACTCCTCGCGGGGTTGATGCCGGTGCCGGTGATGGGAATCGTCGCCAAATGAACCATAAACACTGCAAAACCAATGGGCAGGGGAGCCAGGACCTATCACAGACGCAAATGTGAGTTAATCAAGATCCAGAGCTGTTTGGAGAAGATGAGGTGTGTATATATATATACCGGAACGTGGGAATCGCGCGCGCTGCGCTTGGGGTCGGTGGCGGAGAAGACGGTGTAGACGAGGACGAAGGTGCCGATGATCTCGGCCCCGAGCGCGGTTCCCCTCGAGTAGCCCGAGGCTACCGAGTTCGCCCCGCCGCCGAACTGGTTGAACTGATGCTTCATGATGCCCTTCACGATCCCCACGCCGCAGATGGCGCCCAGGCACTGCGCCACCATGTAAAGCACCGCGCGCACCAGCGACACCTTCCGTGCCAGGAACAGCCCAAGCGTCACCGCCGGGTTGATGTGCCCACCTGAGCTCCACCATCCAGAGCTCAATTAGAAACAACGATGACACCGAAAAAAAAAACGAAAAAGAAAAATCGATCCTAATCGACGCGCGCGCGCGCACCTGAGATGCCAGCGGTGCAGTAGACAAGGATAAAGATCATGCCACCGAAGGCCCAAGCGATGCCCAGCGTCCCGACGCCGCCGCACTCGTCTCCCTGAGACTGGACTCGGTACCCGATGACGGTGGCCACCGAAACGTAGAGGAAGAGCAGGGTAGCGACGAATTCGGCGATGAGCGCCCTGTAGAAGGACCAGAGCCTGAGCTCCTCGAAATCAAACAGGGGAGCAGGAGGCGGGTCATGGTAGTCCTTCACCGGCGGGTGCTCCGCCTCCCCAACCACCTCCTTCGACATGTCTTATCTCTTCCCCCGCCTCTAAGCTCTTCCCAGCAGAAGCAGAGAGCTCTGTCTTGGCCCGCAGTTGGAAGAGGCGGCGAGCGAAGCGGTGGCAATTTATAAGGAAGGTGTGTTAGTGGCCAGTGGGTGTTCGTCTCGACAACTAATCCATGTGAGGAAGGAGGCCATCATGGCGATCCATATCCTTCTCCACCCATGGCCATTCTTGTCGTCCATGAATTGCCATTGTATGCTTGCTCGGGTAAAGCGGACTAGAAAGGCTGTCATCCAACTCAGCGAGCAGCAGGCTGCAGGCACCCACGGCGACGTGTATGCGCCCGCGATTGTCATCGCAAAGAAACGACGGCTGAACCGGGCGGTCCGACTCGGTATAATGACCATGATGTCAATGAGTGCGTTATTTCCCCCACTTGGCCGTAAACCAGCTGAGAAGTGAGAACCAAGCGATGAGGCGGTCAGTTGGTTTGGGGCGGGACCCAATTCGATGACGTGCCGGCCGCGCACTGGAAGGGAGGCTCCTGTCGGGGCCCACCGAGCCGTTGGAATTTATCTATCGCGGCGACTTCGCCTCCTCCTCCTTCATTTTTTTTATTTTTTATAAAATGATGATGGCGTCATCCACCCACCGCGTCCTTTCTGGCCCCGCATGGAGTTCTCGGTGGAACCTGTGGATCGGCTACGTGGCGGAAACCGATTGGTATCGACGGACCACAGGAGCAGTGAATGACGTGGATCACCAATGCCCGGAACCCACTAATTGTCATATCCTTGGAAGATTTGGAAAGATAAATAAATAAAAGTCTCTTCGCGGAATTCCCCCCCTCGATTAAGTGCCCATTTTATAATAGAAATATCAGAATTCAATAACATCAAATATTGACCGTAGTCAATTCTTCAATTAAGAATGTTAAATTATAGAAAATTTTATTTTGACATAATAATTTAATTACAAGGAGAAGATTTTAAATTCAACCAGATATTATGTATCCGTTGAAAATTAATTTTAAATGATAAATATTTATGTAATTGTCAACCGTATCAATTTGTGAATTTAGAATTCAGTAAATTACATACCATCTTGCATTGAAAAAGTGCATTTTACTAAAGTTACGTGCAATTTTACAAAATATTTTGGCATGAGTTAGAATATTACAGAAACGGCTGCATTCTCATTATCAAATCTAAAATTTTTATTGGGATTCGCAAATTCTATATTATTTTTGTTCGACATTTTATCTTTTCCAGAGAAAATATAAGAGAAAATCCAAAAATAATTCGCACTTATTTGTTAAGTCAATTACTTTCGAAGTGTCCTTAGTGAAGACGAACTTTTTCTTATCAAAATCGTCGAGCTTCTGGCAAATGAGGTTAGGACAAACTGAGTCAGAAATCTTCTTGTTGTAAGTCGCTGAATTGAGAGGCTGCTGGAGAGATATTGCCGAGTCGAGTTGAGAGGCATCTTCCACGAAAGAATGGCTTGGGTCCAGTTGCTAAGTTGATAGTCTACTCGTGTCAGGTCATCGGATCGAAAATTGCTCGTAAGGTACTGTCGAGCTGAATTAGAAGACTTCATCTGTCAATGTTCGAAACGGTTCGGAAGATATTGTCAAGCTGAACTGGAAGACTTTAGCTTGGGAGATGTTATCGAACTGAACTAGACAACTTTATCCATCAAGTTATCAAGTTAGGAGACAGAAGTTGTGAACACTAAGTGAGGAAACCACCGAGGTATGTGTTCCCAAAGTTTCCTAAAAACAAATTCGTCCTCCTCTAGCAGAGTGTTTGCGAGATTTGATAGGACATCTATTTTCCAGGATACAACGACAAAATTGCAAACTCAAATAAGCACAAGTAGTCTGCGACGAATTGAATATACACCTAAAGGTTATCACTATGAGATTGGAAACAAAGAACAAGAGTTCTCTATTTTTCGAGTTCGCAATCATACATTTTTTTATAGAGGAGATCTATATATTAACGGTGGAATCGAAAAGTCAATCATAATATCGCCTTGATTCGTTTAATTTACGTGAATCGAAAGGTCAGTTATAATATTGTCTCGATTCAATTAATCTACTATTAATTTATTAATTTCTGACCATTTATGTTAGAGTTTAAATGTGAATTTTTTATGATTAGATGCGAAAGATGATAGAACGCCTTCTCTATCTTTTCGTTTTATCATTCAATGAATTTGGAAGGATGACAAAATATCTTCTCCGTTCTTCCTTCACATTTTTATTCAAATTTCAATAATCTTAACCAACGGCTCAGGGATATTATCTTTTCGTCCTTTATATTTTTCGTATTGACTTTGATATCGATTCACCAGCACACGGGAGTGGACGAACCCGCTGCAACATTACAAAATATCTAAAATGTCAAACAATATCGAAGCACGGAACTACTTGAGCTACGCCAAATTGAACTGAAGCATTGAACAATTTCTATTAGTAAGAGTCGAATCATTTTTCTATCATCCAAATTGAAGACGTTGTTTATTTGTTTTGACTTGCCTGGATCAAAGTGCAATAAAAGTCAACGCACGATTCTTTGATTAAATTTTTTCTGACGACTCTAAACTTGTAAAATTTATAGTATTATTATATTTTTAGTACTTCCATGCGATTGTCCCGAATGAGTTTATATAAATCGAAAATCAACGATTAAATTTACTGTTGAAATCGATATCAAAATAATAGCGATAACAAATGGCAATTTGAGTTCATAGTTATTGTCCTCATTTCAAAATCATTGTTAGAGATACTCAAATCTCAAATCCGATGGTGAAGAAATGAGAGGCATTGCAATAAACAGTTACGCCTTACCTCTTTCGATATATATATATATATATATATATATATATATAAGCATCATTTTCCTATTCGACTCATGCGCGACAAAGAAATATACAATAACTATATGGCCAACGCCGTCGAAAAATTGTATTCCGATCATAATTCGGTCAGAATCCGATGGTGATCCGACGATGATTCAATCAGACTCTGGTACTGGTCGGATCGTGATCGGAATCCGATCGGATATCGATCGGTCGACGATGAATTGACATCCATAGCGGTGAAATTTCACGCGGAAAAAATACTATGCATTTTTCATTATTATGCAATCACAATTTGATCAAATGTTGGAGCCGTTGTCGCACAACATAAGAAGCGCAACAGATCAAAATTATATATATAAAGAAAAATGATTTACTGTACACTTATCTTGTGCAACCCACATGCGACGGCTTCTAGCTGTTCGATTTATCGTGATTACCCAATAACAAGAAATGCACATTGCTTCCGTCAGTGATCTTCTTCTTCACCCACAAATTTCTTTTTTTGATGGGCATTGCATTCATCCCCTGAATCCGTCGAGACTATCGATATCGTCCTCACCGTCGACAACAGACCCATGGCCACAACCGAACCACGATCGCTTGCAATCAGATTAGAATTCGGTCCGATTGCGATCGCGACATCACAATTGATCGATCGTGATCATCCCATATTCCAATTGTGATCCAGTCGTGGTCTGCGCAGACTTCGACTCCGATTAGACCGTGGTTAGACTTCAGTGTTGATCGGATTTCAATCGGATTGCAATCGGAATTCAACCACTCGATAACGATGTCAAGCTGGAAACGACAACAACGACTTCGATGGTAACACTGTGCATTTTTTATTTACTGTGCATAGTCGGGGCACACACAAGTGTATAGAAATCGTCGTTCTGATATCTTGAACATCGATCCGTGTATGACATGTTCTCCATCGTTAAATCCATTGCGATTGCAGAATAAATAGAAAATGCACAGTACTTTCGCCCGCGACTTCTTTTTTCAAGGAGTATTATAATCCAACCCTTGAATCCGTCGAGATCGTCGCCGCCATCATCCGATCAATCGACCCCGACGATTGATAATAAGTATTAGATCATTTCATCAAATTTAATACTACAAATTCCTGTGTCTCTTAAGTTTTTTTTTTAGCTAAACGGCGCTTAATGACTTGAATAGCTTAGATTTATATAAAATTAGGCATCATTAAACTCATGGTGATCTCTAAATTTGTCCATATATCTCTAAATGATTCAAAATTATAAAAAGGGTTTGATAAATTTAAAGGTCCGTATCCTTCGTGTTCAATGGACACCGTAAACTCATACTAATTCTCCAAATTTGTCTATATAAAAAAAAAAAAAATTAAAAAATCATCAAACGCTCAGCGCCATCATACTTTGAACGACGAGATAAAAAAAAATAAAAAATAAAAAATGCATTGATGCATAAGCTGACTAGATGCCGGCAATTCTATCCATGCAGCCCTATCTCTGCCTTATTTGCTAATTAAAATAAACATCAATTAATGATTTAATGAACTCATAGCTAGTATTATTTTACAAACATGCATAATGTGCTAATTATAAATAAATAAATAAGATATATGTGCTTATTTTCTATGACGTGTATGATTTGAATGCCTACTTGTTCAATGGCTGGCATGTCTTATCAGAATAATTAGAACTAATCGTCAAAATGGTTTGGTTGGGGACAATAATTAAACGAGGACAATTGGCTTCGTACAATAACAGAGGCGCAGCCTCCGGGAAATGCAGTCCACGGCATGCATGCTTAACGAATTCATTCAATTCTAAATGGAATCGGAATCAATTCGTTAAATTCGAAATCGAAATTATTTCGAATGAATTGATTTTAAAATCGGTTCCGGTTCAATTCAATTTCAATCGATTTTGAAATTGATTCGAAATTATTTCGAAATCGATTCATAATCGATTTTAATTTTGATGTAGATTCAATTCCAGTTGCTAATTTAAAGATGAAAATTCTTAGTATGTTAACATGTGTATGAAATTATTTTACAAAAGATGAAAAATTTTAATATGCTAACATATGAACGAGATTATTTTATGATAAAAAAAAATAGATCATCAGTACGTTAAATGAATTTGAAAGTTCAAGTTCGAAGGTGATTCAGAACTATTTCGGAGTCAATTCAGAATCCGTCCGGATTGAATTGGTTCCAAAATTAAAAATTTAGAATCGGGACCGATTCGGAATTGATTTTGAATTGATTTGGAACGATTCCGACGTCGACAAATCCATAACCGATTAGAATCGAACCGAAACCGAAACCGAAAAACATGCCTAGTCCACACCTAATATTTTTATTTTATTTTTATTAGCATAAGTTTTAGAATCTCGAAATCTCCATTGGCTATAGAAAAACTCTTGTGATATCTTCACCTATTATCAATGGTACATTCAAAAAGTGTTGGAAATTCGACTGTAAACGATTTTTATAGTCATATAATTTTTGTAAAATTGTTTTTTATCTATGAAAATAAATTCTTAGTCCATGCCATTTGATTCACTCAAACATAATTTTTTTTTTGTTACATTCATAGCTAAATATATCCTAATAAAAATCAAATTATGTCATTCTATAGCTCTCCTCATCGTGGCATTTTATGGTCTTTGGACAAAAGGAATAGTCGCATAGTATAATTGAAGATATCCTCCACGTGGAGCGGATAGGGGGGTTTGCCTCGAGCATGTTCGCATATTTAATTACACCCCTCCTTATTCTATTATTCTCCAAGAATACCTCAATTTTCAGAACAATTTATCTTATCAACACGCACTCGATTTTTTTTTTTAAAATATGCACCTAGCTTTTCATATTTTTTGAGATTTCATGGTTAGATAGATGTTTGCTCGACCACGTGGCACGATTTAATTGTGAGAGTCTCGTAGTCGTAATTTTATGTCCAACTAGCTTGCCATCCGACTTGATTGATCAAGATTTTATAGGTAGATAATTGTTTGATTAGGTTGTTTTCATTTGGAACTAGTTTAGTTTTCGATGCAAAAATAATAATAACGTTCACTCCGAACATCTTTTAATATCAATTTCATAGTCGTACTAAAGGAGATATATTACGGGATCAATTTATAGTCGGTCACTATGTGACCATTCAAACGAAAGGAATTATCTACATTAGTGTGCATCCATCAGAAATTGATCTTTATTTTTTTTTATATAGATTTACTATTTGATGACCATCATAGAACAACATTCGTAAGAGCGGACTAGTTTAGTCTTGGAATGATTTTATGGTCACCTAATTGAGTGATCTTCTAGCCACTAAATGATCATGAATTGACGGCAAAGTCCCAGAAAGATCTAGTGGTGAGTTAAGAATCGGACATCAAACAAAGGAAGTCATTCGAGAATGAATGAATTTATAGAGGGATTCAATATGGTCCTTCGTTTAAGGGAGAATTATTGAGAGTACAATTAAAATCTTATATTAAAAAAGACATGAAATAATTATGACCTTATAAGATGAAAAAATATCTCTATTGATATAAGGCCTTGACAAAGTTGATTTTTCTTTTGCCTAAAGCATTACAATCATATAGCCATTGTGAATGGTTGTTGATTGCCTAACTTGTACCACACTAAGTTTTAGCAATGCATAATGATGTCGTAGTCATTTGTGTTATCGCGGTCCATTTGTATTTTGTTGGAAAAGTCCAACGTTTGGACTTACATATGTTGAAATTAAATATGTGTAGCTATCTTTCGGTAGTCTAATTAAAGTGATCTACTAAGATTTAAAGTTTGGACTGAAATAAGATATTAAATTATCATGGAATTGATGTGTAGATACCATAAAGTAATTTTCAATTTGTTGAGGGACCAAATTGAAAATAAAGCATTTATTTTATTAAATAGGGTTATGTCCCCAAACTACGGTTTTATTCGATGTTTTCTGTATTCTCTCTATAGAACGATAAAAAAAGAGTGAGAATCGAACGTTTGGAAGATCATACCAAGTGATTCAGATTAAAGTTATGGATTCAGGTACGCTTCTGTGGTTTTGTTTCATCCTTCCGATTCTCGATTTATCATGCTAGAGATATATAATTTTGTGATTTTGAATCTCCACAATTTGTATCAAAGCCTATCTATGCATGATACTCTGAGAATTGGAAAGAATTTTCTTTTTTTCTTCATTCATGTGAAATTAGGGTTTCAATTTTTTTTTAAATTTTGATGAAATTTATGGATCATCTAGTTGAAGCTTTTACCAGGCGCAAACCTTCCCGTTTTGATCTTTGGTGTGGCTGGTATTAAGAGTTTTTTATGCTTTTTGCCAGATTTCTTCACTATGAATTCTAAGATACCCCATGTTTTAGGTGTTATCGAATCAACTTATTGAAGAATTTTTTTTTTTTAAGATTTTACTAAAAGCTCTTTATAAAAGGTTTATATTCAGTTGATTAAACCCATTTACAAGCGTGTGTCCAAAATCTTATTGTATTCCATTATATTTTTAAAATGCTTTGCATACACATGTAGCAATTTTCGAACACAATTTTTGTGTATTGCGATTCACAAAGTTAAGTGTCGATAAATAAATAAATTTATGCTTTTTATTCCAGTTTTATATGATTTTGATATTTATATATATCATATATGTACAAGAGCATGTTTCAATCATTCTAGTTCAATTTGTTTGGCACATCTCATGTTCCTATATGATTTGTCTGATATTCAAAATGAATTTATTTAAACAAGAAGTCGCTAAAGTGACCTCTCTTGCGTAGATTTATTCATTAAGAATATTAAGATGGTTGTATATGTATAAGTTCATGCGGATATTAGCTGACCCAAAGGAAGGTTAATGTTTGACCCGAAATACATATACACCTGTGATGGTAAATACGTGACAATTATCAGGTTATCCATGTGAGCAATATGTCGGCTCAAAGGAAGGCTATTGCTTGACAGGACTTATTGTCAGTATTTAATTACTGCATAGAGGTGACTACTTACAAGTTGATATTACTGTCCGAATACTTAATATTAATGTTGTGCTAGGTGTCTCGAGATGTTGCTACCTCATTTGAATTTAATGATTGTTTATTCGGTTATAATGTGAGCGTGACAATTATTTGGTTATGTTCTTTGTACAATTATGATGTCTGCTACTTCTATTTCTGCCAACACCAACAATATACCCATGCTTAATGGGTCTAACTTTAAGGATTAGAAAGAAAACATTTCGATCATTTTGGGTTGCATGGATCTAGACTATGTGCTAAGGGTTGAGCAAGCCCCTTCTCTTACGGATGCAAGTTCTCTTGATGAAAGGAGGAACTTTGAGAAGTGGGATAGCTCGAATTGCGTAAGTCTGATGATCATTAAGCGCGACATTCCGAAAGTCTTTTGAGGCACAACTTCTGATGAAATCACTAAGGCTAGTGAATACCTTGCTGAGATTGAAAAGCGTTTTGTCAAAAACAATAAGGTAGAGACAAGTATGCTTCTAGAGAGCTTGATCTCCATGAAGTATAAGGGCAAGGGAAACATAAGGGAGTATATCATGCAGATGTCTCATGTTGCTTCAAAATTAAGGGCACTAAAGCTTGAGGTGTCTGAGGATTTACTCGTGCATTTAGTACTGATATCACTTTCCACACAGTTCAGTCAATTTAAGGTCAATTATAACTGTCAAAGGGAGAAGTAGACTCTTAATGAGCTCATTTCATACTGTGTGCAAAAGGAAGAAAGGTTGAAGCAAGAAAGGACTGAGTTTGCTCAACTGGCCAGTGTCACAAGGATAAGGGCAAGGATAGGAAAAGAAAAGATGTTGAGAAAGTTGCTAAGGATAAAGGTCCAACACAAAAGAAACAAGAAGATAATGATAATAAGGGATGTTTCTTTTGTGACAAACCTGAACATATGAAGAAGGATTGTACTAAGTATCATGCTTGGCGTGCAAAGAAAGGTACATTTCTCACTTTGGTCTGTTCTAAAGTTAATTTAGCTTCAGTGCCTAGAAACATGTGGTGGTTAGATTTTGGTGCTACTATTCACATAAGTGTTTCGATGCGGGGATGCCTGAGCTACCGAAAGTCAAATGATGGTGAAAGATACATCTTTGTGGGTGATAGAAAGTCGATAGAAGTTGAGATGATAGGGCATTTTAGATTGTTATTAAGGACCAGTTTGTTTCTTGATTTGAAAGACACTTTTGTTGTACCGTCTTTTAGACGAAATTTGATTTCTATTTCCACTTTGGACAAATATGTTTTTTCTTGTTCATTTGGAAATTGTCAATTTAGTCTTTCAATTAATTCCAGTATTGTGGGCACTAGTTCATTAAGTGCATTTGACAATCTATATTTGCTTGACACTATTGCTTCGTATAATGAATCCTTGCATGTTGACTCAAGAGGTACTAAGTGTAAATTAAATAAGAAAAATTAGCTAAATTATGGCACAAGCATTTAGGTCATATCTCAAAAATTAAAATTGAGAGACTTGTGTCAGACGGTATTTTAAATACACTTGATTTTTCAGAACTTGATGTTTGTGTTGAGTGTATAAAAGGAAAACATACCAAAATAAAAAGATTAGGTACTAATAGAACTACAAACGTCTTACAATTGATACATACAGACATTTGTGGGTCATTCCCTATGGCTTCATGGAATGACCAACAATACTTTGTGTCATTCATAGATGATTACTCACGATATGAGTACCTATATCTAATTCATGAAAAATCAAAGGCACTGGACATGTTCAAGGCATTTAAGGCTGAGGTTGAAAATCAACTCAGCAACAGAATTAAAAGTATCAGATCTAATCGTGGTGGTGAGTACTACGGTAGATATGACGATTCAGGAGAACAACATCCAAGTCCTTTTGCTATCTTCCTAAAGGAATGTGGAATCATCCCACAGTACACTATGCCAGGAACGCCTAGTATGAACGGTGTAGCCGAAAGACGAAATAGAACTGTGAGGAGTATGATTAGTCATTCTTCCTTACCAGAATCACTCTGGGGAGAAGCACTAAAGACTGCAACTTATATTCTCAACAAGGTACCTGTTAGGGCAATCAACCCATGTGATGTGGTTTTGATATGTGTGGTAAAAGGTTTAAGTTAGGATTGTTATGGATTTGATATGTGCAATGAAGTCATGCAAGACTTAGTAATTCGCACGTTGATGTAGCATTGGCAAGATTCACCATCTCATGACTCGGTCCTTGAGTCGACGAAAGATGCATTACGGAAGCCGTGCGCTTGGTGCATCTGAGGGACCGCCGAACGAGGAGCATTGGAATGAAGCCGAAGGAAATAGACTTTAGGGCGAGATGTGAAGGATGACGATGCGAAGCCGTGCGCTTGGCGCATCCGAGGGACATGGCCGGACGAAGAGAACTTCAAAGGCGAGGGACTCCAAGGAAAAATGAGAGTGAGTGATTGTAACCCGGGACAGGGTAGCTCTTAGGTGAACTTGGCCAATTGGCTAAGTGTTGGATGAGTTTTTCCAATATTAGTCGACTGCCATGATATGACAATCGACTGCTCCAAGTCGAATGGTTCGACTGGTGTTCGATCGAGAATTCGACCAGAGCCGATCGCTAAGGGAAGGCAATGATCGCACGCCATAGTCGATCGCCAAGAGATGGCAATGATCGATGAAGATCAGCACAGAACCTTCCATAGTCGATCGATCGGCTTATGCAGATCGACCAACCGATGGAAACCATTAGTTGGCTGATAGAGTTACCGTTGGATGATGACAATGGCATTTAGAAGTTGTTGTAGTCGACCGTTAGAGGGACAGTCGACTGATGACATACATCAGTCGACTGTCGCCTGACCAACGAGAAGAATACCACTCTCTCTATAAAAAGAGAGGGTGAGAACCTTGAGGGAGCCAATGCTTCTACTCTAAAGTTCTCTCAAAGTGCCCAAACGATTTTACTCTTCTTTCTTGCTATTATCTCAATCATATTGTAAAGAGGGAGTGATCTTGTAAGAAAAGGTTTACCTCCACCTTACTTGGTGCCAAGGAGAGAATAGTGAAGGTTTAGACGTGATTCTCCTGGAACGAATCGGTTCGTGGATTAGCAACAAGATCATGAACCACATTACATCGGTTTGTTAGCATTGCCTCTTGTATTGTCTTTTATTATTCCGTTGTGCTAATCATATTCGTAGGCAATCAACGAACGATCTCCACTGTACACGAGAAAGACTATTTATCCCCCTCTAGCCGGCCACCAACATTCCAACAAGTGGTATGAGAGTGAGGAGATTGTCACCGGACTCACCGCCACTACAATCAACTACAATGGTCGGCTCCAACATTCATCCACCCAAATTTGAAAGCAAATTCTCTTGGTAGAAGAAGAGAATGGAGGTATTCTTTGAAACCGATTTCGATATTATGCTTATAATGGAAAACGGTTTTGAGATGCCTAGGGATGAAGAGGGTCAGCCGATAGAATGATCGAGATGGACAAAGAAGCTAAGAGAGGAGTACTTGACGAATTCAAAGACCAAGCACCATTTATACAATGTGCTCCCTCAACAAGAAGTAAACTGGATAGGAGAATGTTCTAGCGCTAAAGAGACATGGGAGAAGCTTATAGAACTTCATGAAGGCACATCCGAGGTCAAGCTAGTAAGAAGAGATGTCCTCCGCTCCCAGCTCAATAATATCAAACTCGATAATGGGGAGAAGGTAACATCTTTACATTCTCGGTTTAAAAAAATTATTAACGGTTTATCTAGTATATGGGAGAAGCTCTCCAATAGGGACATGATCATGAAGGCAATTGATGTCTTTCCCCGATCATCAAAGTGGAGTTCCATGGTGGACTCATTTTATATCTTAAAGAATCTAGAGGTAAGTACTCTAGATGAAAATTTCTCCACTATGGAATTACATGAGTCCAAGCTTGAAGGAATAGTAGAAGATCAAATCAAGCCGACAAGGGGAGTTGCATTAATGACCAACAAGGGGAAGAAGAAGGAGACGCCACCTTCATCATCGGATGAAGACTTATCCTCCTCCTCCATGGATAGTGTTGGGTTTTTTCGAGCCGCAAAAACCGCTTTTGGCATTGCGGAAACCTCGAAAGCCCCGGCCATGGATCCGTGCGAAGATGTATTAAAACTAAAACATGTATGTGCTTATATAAAACCCTAGATCTATATGATAAGGATGTTACCCTCGTAGCGACACCTTTCGCTTATCCCGCTCGTCCAAAAGTTTCGCCGGAACTCAAGAGCGTCAAGTGCACACTCCTCTATTGGTATCCACACAAGCAAAAGGTGGAGAAAAGCAATCTTGAGTGTGCTCACTCCTTAGATGCTCGGTAAGATGAGGAAGGAGAGAGGGAGAGCTTGAGAGGAAGAGCACCAAGGAAGAAGAAGATGGAGTTACCCAAAATCAATTCACTTTAGATCTAGAAGTGGCTGGCCACATTATAGCTTGGGAGGTTACATGCATGCATGTAACTCCAATGGCTCTTGGTCTCCCTCATGAGGTGGCACCAATTGATAAGTCAATGATGATGTGGAGCATCATTATTGGCCGGCCATGCCAAGTCATCATCACAATATGACATTTGGTCAAGTCAAACTTGACCTTTCATCTTCCCTCTCAAGTCAAGTCAAACTTGACCTCTAATTTCCCATGGTTGATCAAATCTAACCACTTGACTCAAGTCAATTTAATTTAATGAATCTCTATTCATTAATTTAAATTGATTTGATGAATCAAATCTAAATTAGATTCATTCAACACTTGAATCAAATCGAGTCCAACTCAATTAGTCTAATTAGGATTACTCTTAATCCAATTTGGTTCATCCCATGAACCTAATCCTCATGGTTCATCATATGAACCTAATCTCCATCTAATTTCTCTTAGTGTGTGACCCTATAGGTTCTTGTAACGTTGGCAATGCCCCTAAATCAATTTAGGAACATAAGCAATGAGCGGTATCTAGCAACACATCATTGCTACCCAAGTTACAAGAATGTTGAGCTCCAACATCACCTTTGTGACTACTAATTGTGACTCTCACAATATGTGACAATGTCCCTCTATCCTTGACATCTAGATTGACCAATTGAGGTATAGACCGTGTCATCCTCGGTACAATCTATATCTTGAACTCCAAGTAGACTCACTCTAATCAAATGAGCTCAATATCTCATATTGACTCATTTGGGCATGGTCATGCACTTCGTGGTCTCACTCTATCAAGAATATCGATGTCACCCCCGTCATATAGGAGGGATAGATCCCATCTACATCACTCACATCCCTCCGCATAATTTGTTACATACCCGATGTCGCCTTTATAGTCCACCCATTTACGGGTGGCGTTTGGAAACCAAAGTATGCAACTCCTTATGTAGGGAACCATGGTGACTTCAGGTCTAAGGACTAATAGTCATACTAATAGCCACATGAGAAAGTATATGACACTCATATAATGATCCATGATACTTTCTCATGGCGGGTCATTCAGTATACATTCTCCAATGCATACTCATGTGTCAACTTGATATCTCATATCCATGACTTGTAAGATCAAGTCATCATATTGACTTACATGCTAGTCTCTACGCATTAACATTGTCCTTGAATGTTAATACTTGACTAGGAATGATTAAGAGTAGTGTTCTCTATATCATCTCATTATCGATTCAACCAATCGATTGATATAGATAAGAACCTACTACTCAAGGACATTATTATATTTAGTTATTTGGCACAAATACAAGTAAATATAATAACCATGCCTTTATAAATAGGAATATGATACAATAAAGTTCATACAACAATCATCACATGATTGACTTTAGAGCTTTCACTAACAATCTCCCACTAGCACTAGTGTCAATCACCGTAGTATCTAATACCCAATGACCTAGTGTGGCCATCATGTTTTTTTTGTGCCAAAGCCTTGATCAAGGGATCTGCGATGTTAGCCTCTGTGGGTACTCTGCAAATCTTTACATCTCTATCGATAATCTCTCGAATGAGATAGAAGCGCCGTAGTATGTGTTTGGTCCGCTGGTGTGAGCGAGGTTCTTTAGCCTGTGCAATTGCTCCATTGTTGTCACAATAGAGTTCTATGGGATCTGCTATGCTAGGAACCACCCCAAGCTCAGTAATGAACTTGCGGATCCAAACTGCCTCCTTTGCTGCCTCAGATGCAGTGATATACTCGGCTTCTGTTGTAGAATCAGCAACTGTGTCCTGCTTCAAACTCTTCCAGCTCACAGCGCCACCATTCAAGCAAAACACGAACCCTGACTGCGATCTATAATCATCCTGGTCAGTTTGAAAGCTGGCATCGCTGTAACCCTTTACAGCTAGCTCCTCATCACCTCTAAATATCAAGAAATATTCTTTAGTCCTTCTCAAGTACTTAAGAATATTCTTGACTGCTATCCAGTGATGCTCACCTGGATCTGACTGGTATCTACTCGTCATGCTCAAAGCATACGAGACATCAGGACGAGTACACAGCATGACGTACATGATAGATCCTATAGCAGATGCGTAAGGGATCTTATCTATGCGGTCTCTCTCCTCTCTAGAAGAGGGACTTTGAGTCTTCGAAAGACTCATACCATGTGACATCGACAGAAGTCCCTTCTTGGATTTCTGCATGGCAAACCGTAGTAATACCGTGTCAATGTATGTACTCTGACTTAGGCCAAACAATCTCTTAGATCTATCTCTATAGATCTTGATGCCTAGAATACAGGCTGCTTCACCTAAGTCCTTCATTGAGAAGCACGTCCCCGGCCAAGTCTTCATAGACTGTAGCGAAGGGATGTTATTCCCAATGAGCAGTATGTCATCCACATACAATACAAGAAAGACAACTGTATTCTCATTAACCCTTTTGTAGACACAGGGTTCATCTTCATTCTTAATGAAACCAAACTGTTTAATCGCATCATCGAATCGAAGATTCCATCTCCGAGAGGCTTACTTTAGCCCATAAATGGACCTTTGCAGCTTGCATACTTTTCCAGTATGCTGTGGATCTTCAAAACCCTCAGGTTGTGTCATGTACATATCCTCGAGTAAGTTTCCATTCAGAAATGCGATTTTGACATTCATCTACCAGATCTCATAATCATGGTATGCTGCAATAGCAAGCAAGATCCGAATGGACTTAAACATTGCCACTGGAGAAAAGGTTTCATCATAGTCAATACCATGAATCTGCTTGAAACCTTTAGCCACCAATCAACCCTTATAGGTAAGCGTAAGTCCATCCATGTCAGTCTTTCTCCTAAAGACCGACTTACACCCTATGGGTTTGACCCCTTCAGATGGATCAACCAAAGTCCATACTTGGTTGGTGTACATGGATTCCATCTCGGATCTCATGGTCTCTAGCCATTTCTCAGAATCTGGGCTCATCACAGCTTTCTGATAGGAGGTAGGCTCATTCTCAATGAGCATTACGTCATCATGGTCAGACAAGAGAAATGAGTATCTCTCAGGCTGATGACGTACCCTATTAGATCTGCGAAGAGGTAGGTCTACCTGAACAGGTGGTTGTTCCACAACTCCTTGTGCAACAACCTCATCACCCACAACACTTTGTGGTTCATGTTCAACCTCCATCAAGGCCTCAGTGCTATGGTCATTATCTTGAATTTCTTCAAGATCGAACGTACTCCCACTAGTTTTTCTAGAAACAAAATCCCTTTCTAGAAAAACTTCAGTCTTTATCACAAACACTTTGTGCTGACTGAAAATGTAGAAGTAATATCCCTTTGTGTCCTTGGGATATCCAACAAAATAACACCTATCGGATTTGGGTCCCAGTTTGTCTGAGACTTGACGTCGAACGTAAGTCTCACAACCCCAAATCCTTATGAAAGACATCTTGGGATTTCTTCCTGTCCATATCGCATATGGTGTCTTTATCACAGCCTTAGATGGTACACGGTTAAGGGTAAAAACTACTGTGTCTAGAGCATATCCCCAAAAGGATATAGGAAGATCTGTGTGACTCATCATAGAACATACCATATCTAATAGAGTATGATTCCTCCTTTCGAATACACCATTCCACTGTGGTGTTCCAGGAGGAGTGAGTTGGGATAGAATCCCATACTCAGCTAGATAGTCACGAAACTCATGGCTAAGGTATTCACCACCTCGATCTGATCGAAGTATCTTAATACTCTTGTCAAGTTGGTTTTGTACTTCATTCTTAAATTCTTTGAACTTTTCAAAAGATTTTGATTTATGTGTCATAAGATACACATAACCATATCTACCGAAGTCATCAGTAAATGTAATGAAGTACCTGTAACCACCTCTAGCAGCAACATTGAAAGGACCACATACATCACTATGTATAAGTCCTAACAAATCTGTTGCTCTTTCGCTATGTCCACTAAAGGGAGTCTTGGTCATCTTGCCTAAAAGGCAAGACTCGAATGTCTCATATTATTCAAAATCAAATGAGTCTAGCAGCCCATCCTTATGGAGCTGAGATAAGCGACTCTCATTTATGTGACCTAAGCGACAATGCCAGAGATAGGTTTGGTTCAACTCATTTGACTTGAACCTTTTGGTACTTATGTTATAGATAGGGCTCTCTAAGTCTAGAAAGTAGAGTCCGTTCATTAGAGGTGCACTACAATAGAACATATCATTTAAATAAACTGAACAACATTTGTTCTTTATTATAAATGTAAATCCTTTCTTGTCGAACAAGCGAAATTATGTTCTTAGTCGAAGCAGTACATAACAACATTCATCTAATTCTAGTACAAGCCCGGAGGGCGAGAGATAGATCATAAGTTCCTCACAAATGACAAAGAACAACCCTTGCTCCATTGCCTACTCGTAGGTCCACCTCGCCCTTTGTCAATGTCCTGCTATTTCTCAGCACCTGCACATTGGTACAAATGTGAGATGCACATCCGGTATCTAATACCCATGATGAAGAAATAGATAGATTGACTTCTATAACATTTATACCTGAAGTAGAAGTCTCACTTCTCTTCTTCTTAAGATCTTCCAGTAAGCTTTGCGATTCGCTTCCAGTGTCCAACTTCCTTGCAGTGGAAGCAAGCCCCTTCCTTGGCTACCCCTCCTTTGGGTTTAAGTTCTTTGCCTTTGCCCTTGGCTTGAGACTTTCTCTTACCTTTAGGCTTACCCTTGCCTTTCTTTTTGTGCACCATTAAAATGGTGTCAGATTTTTCCTTCTTAAGGTTAAGCTCAACAGTTCTCAACATGCTGAGCATCTCAGGCAGTAGCTTATCAATTTCATTCATGTTGTAATTCATGACAAATTGATTGTAGGCTTGTGGCAAAGATTGCAAGATCAGGTCAGTGGCCAGCTCTTGGCCAAGTGGGAATCCCAACCTTTATAGGTTTTCTACGTACCCAATCATCTTGAGTACATATGGACCTACGGGAGTCCCATCTTGCATTTTGGATCCAAACAATGCCTTAGAGACTTCATATCTCTCATGTCTTGCTTGTCCTTGATATAGTTGACGAAGATGTCCAACCATATCATAAACATTCATGAACTCGTGTTGCTTCTGAAGCTCAGAGTTCATGGTCGCAAGCATTAGACATGACACATATAATGCATCATCTTAATGCTTCTTGTAAGCATCTTTGTCACTCATGAGGCGATGGCGGGAGGTGCCTCGGAATGAATGCTCGGGGCGTCAACTTCCTTTCTTGGGTGAGAACAATTCTCGAGTTCTATGCGATCCAGAAATTTGCTCCATTGAGCTTGTCCTTCTCAAGGACAATGCAGAGAGAGAGTATTCGTGTTTGTCGACATAGTAATCTACAACATACAATGTAGAATTAATATCATATTCCTTTTATCATTTAATTAGGCCTTTAATCAAATGATGCTCCCACTGAATTATAGAAATTTTTGTAGAATCGAGTTATGGATGTGGTCAAACCACATTACTAGATTCATACAAACTAGCTATAATTCTTGCGGGACAAGATCCACATCATACTAAGCCTTGAGTTAGCTTTGGCTAAATCGCCCAAGACTTAGTACGATCGGTGGGTAACACATTACCGATTACATCTCTATGCAACTCTTGTTTATAGGATCAAGACCCACATTTATAAAAGATCTTGAGTTAGCTTTGGCTAAATCGCCTAAGATTTAGTGTAAATGCAATCTTATCCTATCTTTCAAACGATTGGAATATGCCTATAGTTCTACTCGATCCAATTGAGTTAACTAGTTTTGCTCAATCTAATTGAGTTTACTCTAACCCAAGCGTGATAGGCGGGACCAAGATTGTCCCTCCGCACCCTACCAAGATAATATGCGTTGCTCTGCTTTGGCAGATTCAACAACAATAAATGATCGAGGTAGTGATGGGTATCAAGGCTCGGTAGACATTTTCGAGTTGATTCGATTATGATCTAATCTAATCGTAATGTGTATCATATATGCATTGAGGCCTTTATTATCCTATATTAGTATGCATCACATACATACATACATTATTCTAGCATGCATCATATACATACAAGCATTATTCTATTAGCATGCATCACATACATACAAGCAAAATCAAATATATATATATATATATATATATATATATATATATATATATATATATATATATATATATATATATAACTGTGATGTAGTCATGGCCCTACTACGATCTTCTCAAGCCAATGAGAGGATCGGACGGTCAACCTAAGGCTAGCGGCTTCTCCAAGTGCTTCCTTTGACCGCCATGTGTCGTCGGCACCCTTCTCGTAACTTCGTCTACAAGTGGACTTTCCACCGCTCCATTTTGTACATTACAAATATGAAACTCGAGTTACATTCGAGTCTAAAACTATTTACAACTAGAATTTCAAAAGAAGAGGTACGACGTGTAGGTCGCATACACTATACAACACGCACAACCACAAAAACGGCACGCAGGCCGTATTATGAATTACAACACATAATCCAATCAAATTGGGGTCATTGGGCCATGACAATCACAGAATTATACATAATTCTAAATTATGTATTTTTACAGAAAATTTCTATAATTTTTCCTATTTTCTTTTTCAATTTTATGAGTCACCTCTCCGTAACAGTCCCGCTAAGCGGTTTCCGGGTGCGACCGCGGGACAAAGCCCCTTTCGGGGATAGGGGCAGCGCCCCTACTCACAAAATAAACCTTGCGAGTGTCCCTACTACGATCTTACAGCGACTTAAGTCGCTGTCCCAAAAACCTAAAGCGAGAACTCGTCGTTTCGGAGAGTTTTTCTCGACGGTTGAAGCTTACAAGTGTCCCAACACTTGTTGCTTCGACTCTTTGAGAAAAATACCCAAAAATTCTATAAAAATAGGAAATTTACAGAAACATAAAATTCTGTAATTTTTATATCTAATATAAAAACTACAAAAACGAAACACATACATGCTTCGCACGTGGCTCTGATACCACTATTGGGTTTTTTCGAGCCGCAAAAACCGCTTTTTGCGTTGCGAAAACCTCGGAAGCCCCGGCCACGGATACGTGCGAAGATGTATTAAAACTAAAACATGTATGCGCTTATATAAAACCCTAGATCTATCTTAGATCTATATGATAAGGATGTTACCCTCGTAGCGACGTCCTTCGCTTATCCCGTTCATCTAAAAGCTTCGCCGGAACTCAAGAGCGTCAAGTGCACACTCCTCTACTGGTATCCACACAAGCAAAAGGTGGAGAAAAGCAATCTTGAGTGTGCTAGCACTCCTTAGATGCTCGGCAAGATGAGGAAGGAGAGAGGGAGAGCTTGAGAGGAAGAGCACCAAGGAAGAAGATGATGTAAGGAAGAAGAAGATGGAGTTACCCAAAATCAATTCACTTTAGATCTAGAAGTGGCTGGCCACATTATAGCTTGGGAGGTTACATGCATGCATGTAACTCCAATGACTCTTGGTCTCCCTCATGAGGTGGCACCAATTGATAAGTCAATGATGATGTGGAGTATCATCATTGGCCGACCATGCCAAGTCATCATCATGACATGACATTTGGTCAAGTCAAACTTGACCTTTTATCTTCCCTCTCAAGTCAAGTCAAACTTGACCTCTAATCTCCCATGGTTGATCAAATCTAATCACTTGACTCAAGTCAATTTAATTTAATGAATCTCTATTCATTAATTTAAATTGATTTGATGAATCAAATCTAAATTAGACTCATTCGACACTTGAATCAAATCGAGTCCAACTCAATTAGTCTAATTAGGATTACTCTTAATCCAATTTGGTTCATCCCATGAACCTAATCCTCATGGTTCATCATATGAACCTAATCTCCATATAATTGCTCTTAGTGTGTGACCATATAATTGCACTTCGTGGTCTCACTCTATCAAGAATATCAATGTCACCCCCGTCATATAGGAGGGATAGATACCATCTACATCACTCACATCCCTTCGCATAATTTGTTACATACCCAGTAATCGCCTTTATAGTCCACCCATTTACGGGTGACGTTTGACGAAGCCAAAGTATGCAACTCCTTATGTAGGGAACCATGGTGACTTCAGGTCTAAGGACTAATAGTCATACTAATAGCCACATGAGAAAGTATATGACACTCATATAACGATCCATGACGGGTCATTCAGTATACATTCTCCAATGCATACTCATGTGTCAACTTGATATATCATATCCATGACTTGTGAGATCAAGTCATCATGTTGACCTACATGCTAGTCTCTACGCATTAACATTGTCCCTGAATGTTAATACTTGACTAGGAATGATTAAGAATAGTGTTCTCTATATCATCTCATTATCGATTCAACCAATCGATTGATATAGATAAGAACCTACTACTCAAAGACATTATTATATTTAGTTATTTGGCACCAATATAAGTAAATATAATAACCATGCCTTTATAAATAGGAATATAATACAATAAAGTCCATACAACAATCATCACATGATTGACTCTAGGGCTTTCACTAACAGATAGCAATGAGGAGACCTACATGGTAAGGAAGGTAAGACGTGCACTTAAAAATTTTAAATTTAAGAAATCTAATGATAGGGAAAGAAGACCAAGGAGAAAAATCATATGCTATAATTGCCAAGGAGAGGGACACATAAGGGATGATTGTCCCCTCTTAAACAAAAGCAAGGAGAAAAGGAGAAGGAAAGAAGAAAAGAAGAAGGGGAGCAAGAAAAAGGAAGAAGAGAAGAAAGCCAAGGAAAAAGGGAAGGCTAAGGCACACAAGGCTACATGGGATGATCCATCATCCTCATCGGAAGAAGAAGAAGCCTTTACAAGCCTTGCCTTAATGACAATAGAAGATTTGGACACCTCCTCCTCTGAGGAAGAAGAAAGAAGTTCAAGTGAGGAGGAGAGCTCAAGTGAATGGGGAGCTTCATCTTCATCCTCATCATCGGAAGAGGATTTGATAAGTGAGGTAACGAATCTCCCTCCTAAAAAAATTATGTCTATGATTTCTAGTTTAACTAAGGAGTTATTTAGGGCTAAGAAAAAGAAGAAATGCATGCTTGATCAAATTAAGTCCCTAGAAGAAAATCTAGAAAAAGCATGTTTAAATATTAATGATAATGTTTCTTCTAGTTTTGATAATACATGCTCACATGATGACTATATGCCTTTTAATATTAATAATACATGTATTGAAGAAAATAAGACTCTAAGGGAAAAGGTAGATTTCCTAACTAAGGCCTTAGAAAAATTTACAATTGGCTCCAATACCCTAAACATGATTATAGGGAGCCAAAGGGCAAGTTTCAATAAGAAAGGTCTAGGATATAAGGGGATCAAGAATAAAAAGGCCTACCATTGCCTAATTGTTAGGGGTCAAGCTAAAAATAAAATGGTAGCTAGAAAATAGATCCCTAAAGAGTTTTTAGTGAACCCTATAGGAAAGAACTTATATTGGGTTTCCAAATCCATCCTCAAGGGTTAGAAGAACCCTAAGATAGTCAACCATAGTGGACTTAACTTATATCATATTAAATGGTTGATCTAGGAGGATTTAGATGACAATTTTTTATTTATAGTGTTGGGTGATGATAATGTGATCATAATATGAAATCTTAATCATATTTGATCGTGATATGTAATAATTGAAAATATTTGATCATGATTGATAATATGTGTTTTTATGATCACATTGGGTGTTTTAGGATATAGATATTTAACCTTGATAGAATTGCATGAAATTTATGGTTAAGTACAAATACCTTTAGAAACATCTCACATCCCACTATAAGGTTAACTTAATTGAGAACATAACAATGAGTGAGATGATAGAATGATACAAATGGTCCACTAATGCTTATGACATTTAGATGGGTCATTAAGTGTATCAATAGAGCAATCATAGACCAACTATAGGGAAAGTAAATGTTTAATCAATGGACATATTGCCCATAGATCATAGTTGGATATTTTAAATGATTGAAAAACATTTTATGTTTCATAAACAGTGAGTTCATGTTTTGAAAAGTTTCAAGGCAAAACTAGGCTTCAAAGATGATACAAACTTTAGACTTTCTGTAACTTTTGAGTTTTTGCCTAATTTCCAAAAATAAAATGAATTTTCATGAAAAAATATTTTTCACTGATAAAGGAACTCACTAGAAATATGTTCTTCAAATTTCATGATTTTTCGAATTTCTTAAAAATTTTAATGTATTTCTGAAATTGGATTTCGAAAATCAGAATTCATGTGCCATGAATGATTATTGATTTATCTACGATTATCAGGTTTTGAGTTTGGTTTTCATTATTTTCTTTCCCTAGACTTGATGCTATGGTTGTATAATATTTGTATAATATTTTTTTGATGGTGTCAAAGGGGGAGAAATTGAGGGTTTAAGTTAATCATGCTAAGGGGGAAATTTAGCATGTCTTAAGGGGGAGTTGCATGTTTAAGGGGGAGTTTTGATACTCATGTTATTTACATACTTTCTTGCCTTATGTTTTGCGTTTATGTTTTACCTAACTTAAACGGATTTCCACACATCAAAAAGGGGGAGATTGTTAGGGAAATCAACCTATGTGATGTGGTTTTGATGTGTGTGGCAAAGAGTTTAAGCTAGGATTGTTTTAGATTTGATATGTGCGTTGAAGTCATGCAGGACTTAGTAATTCGCACATGGATGTAGCATTGGTAAGATTCACCATCTCATGACTCGGTTCTTGAGTCGATGAAAGATGCATTGTGAAAGCCGTGCACTTAGTGCATCCGAAGGACCGTCGAACGAGGAGCATTGGAATGAAGCCGAAGGAAGTAGACTTCAGGGCGAGACACGAAGGATGACGCTGCGAAGCCGTACGCTTGGCGCATCCGAGGGACATGGCCAAACGAAGAGAACTTCAAAGGCGAGGGACTCCAAGGGAAAATAATAGTGAACGATTGTAACTCGGGACGGGGTAGTTCTTAGGTGAACTTGACCAATTGGCTAAGTGTCGGATGAGTTTTCTCGACATCAGTTGACTGCCATGATATGACAGTCGACTGATCCAAGTCGAATGGTTCGACTGGTGTTTGATTGAAGGCGTTTTAAGCTGAGCCATCGCTAAGGGAAGGCGATGATCGTCACGCATCACCGATCGCGCCAAGAGACGACAGTCGATTGATGAAGATGAGGCATGAGCACAGAACCTCCCGTAGTAAACTGATCAGTCGGCTACGCAGGCATCAGTTGACTGATGGAGACCATCAGTCGACTGATAGGGTTACCTTTGGACGGTGACGTTGACATTCAGAAGCCGTTGGAGTCAACCGTTAGAGGGGCAGTCGACCAACGGGAAGAATACCACTCTCTTTATAAAAAGAGAGGGTGAGAGTCTTGGGGGAGCCAATGCTTCTACTCTAAAGTTCCCCCAAAGTGCCCAAATGATTTTACTCCTCTTTCTTTCTATTATCTCAATCATATTGTAAAGAGAGAGTGATCTTGTAAGAAAAGATTTACCTCCACCTTGTTTGGTGCCAAGGAGAGAATAGTGAAGGTTTAGGTGTGATTCACCTGGAACGAATTGGTCCGTGGATTAACGGTAAAGTCGTGAACCACGTTACATCGGTTTGTTAGCATTGCCTCTTGTATTGTCTTTTATTATTCCGCTGTGCTAATCATATTCGTAGGCAATCAATGAAAGATCTCCATCGTACACGAGAAAGGCTATTCACCCCCCTCTAGCCGGCCACCAACGTTCCAACAGTACCAACTAAAGTAGTTGCCAAAACACCTTTTGAGCTTTGGACTGGGCGAAAGCCTAGTTTAAAGCACTTTCACATTTGGGGGTGTCTAACTGAGGCTAGGCCTTATAGGCCAAATGAATAGAAACTTGACTCCAAAATAGTGAACAGCTACTTTATTGGTTATTCTGAAAAATCCAGGGGCTTCAAGTTTTATGATCCCACTAAAAGGTCTATTTTTGAGACGGAAAATACAATATTATTTGAGGATGCTGAGTTTGGGGGTAGAAATAAGGTTAGAGATATTATCTTTTAGGAGGAGTCGGTTTCAACGCCGACTACTGCCCTTGATAATGTGTAGATTTTCATTCCTATCATTGATCAAGAAACAGATCTGGTGCCTCAACAGGATAATGTACATGAAAATATTGAACAACTCCCCATTCAGGATGACCAAACTCAACAACCTCAAGAACTAATGTCATTAAGGAAATCCATGAGAGTGAGGAGAAATGTTATTTCGGATGATTATGTAGTATTTTTTCAAGAAAATGAGGAAAACAATAGTTTGATAGAAGATGATCCTATTGACTTATATCAAGCCATGCATGGTACAAACTCTCAAAAGTGGATTGAAGCTATGAACGAAGAGTATAAATCAATGCAAGACAATCAAGTTTGGGATCTTGTCTCATTACCTGTAGGTGCGAAGCCCATTGATTGTAAATGGATATTTAAAACCAAGAGGGACTCAAAGGGTAATGTGGAAAGATATAAGGCTCGTCTTGTAGCTAAAGGTTTTATTCAACGTGAAGACATTGATTTTAAAGAGACTTTCTCTCTGGTTTCTACGAAAGACTCTTTTAGGATACTAATGACTTTAGTTGCACATTTTGACCTTAAGTTACATCCGATGGATGTAAAGACAACGTTTCTCAATGGAGACATTGATGAGACAATTTATATGGTGCAACCAAACAACTTTGTGTCTGGAGATCCAAAGACTATGGTTTGCAAATTAAAGAAATCTATCTATGGGCTCAAGCAAGCTTCCCGTCAGTGGCACTACAAATTTCACCAAGAAGTTGTCTCGTTCGATTTTGAGACAAATTTTGTTGATGATTGTGTGTATCACAAGTTCAATGGGAGTAAATGTATATTTTTGGTGTTGTGTCAATGACATGATGCTTGCCACCAATGATTCAGGGTTGTTGCACGACACTAAGAGCTTTCTTTCAAATAGATTTGAAATGAAAGATCTTGGAGAAACCTCTTTTCTTCTGGGAATCAAGATACACCGGGATCGTACTCAGGGCATTCTTGGATTATCACAAAAGGGCTATATAGAAAAAGTGTTGCAAAGGTTTGACATGTAGAATTGCAAACCAGGAGATTCCCCTGTGGCTAAGGGAGACAAGTTCAGTCTCAGTCAGTGCCCTAAAAATCATCTTGAGGTTAAGGAAATGCAGAAGATTTCATATGCTTCGGCTATTGGAAGTCTGATGTATGCTCAAATTTGCACAAGACCTAATATAGCGTTTATTTTTGGTATGTTGGGCAGATATTTAAGTAACCCTGGTATAGCTCACTGGAAAGCAGCCAAACGGGTTATGAGGTACCTACAGAGGACTAAGGATTATATGCTCACATATAGGAAATCAGATCAGTTGGAGATCATAAGGTATTCTGATTCTGATTTCACTGGATGCCAAGATAGTAGAAGATCCACCTCGAGCTACATTTTTTGTTGTCTGGGGGAGTTGTTAATTTCATGGAGAAGTGCTAAGTAGACACTAGTAGCACCTTCTACCATGGTAGCAGAATTTGTAGCATGTTATAAGACATCCAATCACGGAATATGACTGCGAAACTTTGTCATTGGGTTGCGCATAGTTGGAGGTATTGAAAGACCACTAAAGTTATATTGTGACAATAACTCAGCAGTGCTATATTCTAATTAAAACAGGAGTTCTACTAAGTCAAAGCACATTGATATAAAGTTCCTAGTTGTGAAGGAAAGAATACAGAGTGGACAGATTGCGATAAAGCATATAGGGACAAACTCAATGATAGTGGATCCGCTGACTAAAGGGTTACCACCCAACGTCTTTCATGAGCATACTGCTCATATGGGTGTTGTATTGTTTCAGGATTCTTTGGTTTAGTGGGAGTCTGTATATGATTTTTTTATTTCTCTATACTATATTATAAACACATTCATTATGTAATTTGGATATTTCTGTACAGATATAAGGTATTCAATTTTATTCCACCTTGTTATATATGGTTGTGGTTGATCTCACTAAGGAATAAGATTGGACCAGTTGGAAATAGGCATGTACAGATCACATTGCATGCAATTTCCATGCTATGCATCCATGATTGATCTATATCATTTGGTTGTATTGGTATATGTAATTATTGATAGGTTTAGTCACACTTAAAGCGATGAAAATCTCTTTAGTCCTATATCAGTACAATTAATGAATGAGATTATTTAAGGGATATCCTTATTTGTGACAGCAAAATTTGATCTCATAAGGTAATACATATTTATCTAGTGATATTTGTAGTCCAAGTGGGAGATTGTTGGAAAAGTCCAACGTTTGGACTTACATATGTTGAAATTAAATATGTGTAGCTGTCTTTCGGTAGTCCAATTAAAGTGATCTACTAAGATTTAAAGTTTGGACTGAATAGGATATTAAATTATCATGGAATTGATGTGTAGATACCATAAAGTAATTTTTAATTTGTTGAAGGGCCAAATTGAAAATAAAGCATTTATTTTATTAAATAGGGTTATGGTCCCCAAACAACGATTCTATTCGATGCATTCTGTATTCTTTCTACAGAACGATAAGAAAAGAGTGTTAACCGAACGTTTGGAAGATCATACCAGATGATTCAGATTAAAATTATGGATTCAGGTACGCTTCCGTGGTTTTGTTTCATCCTTCCGATTCTCAATTTATCATGCTAGTGATATGTAATTTTGTGATTTTTAATCTCCACATATTTCGCATGGCATTTTTCTTCTATTATATAAGAGTAAGCTACAGTAATGAAAGGTATGATCTTTCTTCGTATTTAAGTCACTTTCTTCATTTCCTTTGTTCCTTCACTCGCGCGCGTAACCGCGAGACTCATTTTTTTTAGCTTTGAGCTGACTTGATCATCGGACGGATCACACTGACCACGTCAATGCATGTTGACAAGTGTTGACATGCAGGTCGATTAGCCATTCAAATCGTGGAAGTCGTTGTGTTGTGTATGTTGGGTTTTCCGGCACCGCGACGTGTGTGTGTTCGATCATGTTTCGTAAACATGAACACAGCGGAAGCAATAAAAATAATAAATACTCTTATTTATTACAACACACACAACACACGCATGCATATTACAACAAGTGTAGACATAACCGTAAATTTAAATTTGCAATAAAAGGAAATTTATCTACGTTATACCTTTTGTATGACGTGTAGCGGGAACGGCATCAACCGGAACGATCCTCGCTAGAATCGTCTCTATCCGTATCCACGCCGAGTTCCTCGGGATGACTTCGCTAAGACACGAGCTTCGTCTTCGTACGGGTTACTAGCCTCGTGTTGAAGACGACGCGATCGAGAGATGATCACGATCCGAATCCAAATTCGGATCCAAAATGAGTCCTCAAAACTCGCTTCTCCGGAGAGGTATTCGTCAACCGATTGACGAATCCTTCATCCTCCACCTCAGAGGATTACCGGAGATCGAATCCCCGGTAAGTTATCCGCTGTCGGATCTCTAAACGTCGTCCAAACGACGCTCCGACGAGAGGAGAAGAAGCTGTCCAGAAAACTGGACAGCTTGGTGGAGGAGTAGGCGCCGGCCAAAACAAGGAAGCCAAGTGCTCACCTTTTCACCGAGGCCTAGGAAGATCACCGGAGGGTCGCCGGAGGATCACCGGCTGAAGCTTGGTCGCCGGTAAGGAGCTGGATGCCGGCACAAGGGGCTGGGCGGCCAAGGAGCTTGGGCGGCACAACTAGGTTGGGCGGCAACTCCAACTAGGGTTTTAGATTAGGGCTTAATTATCCATTAAGCCCTCTTTTATAGAGAACTAATTCTCTTGATGGTTATTGGATCATAACCATTAGGCCCGTTAACTCGGTCCATTAAGATAAGTTAAAATAAACCAAACCATGATGGTTTATTTTAAGTTAAAACGAACCGAACCAACTTTTGGTTCATTCGTTTAAAATAAACCAAACCCTTTGGTTTATTCTCATCCATTGGATTAGAACCAAACCATTTTGGTCCATCCATTACGTCTTCATAAGACTCGGCCCATCCACGCTTCCATTGCGACTGAAACGATTTCATGCTCGCTTTATGTTTGGTCCAACCAAACCTAGTTTCTCTCGGTCTGAGAATCTCATTCTCAAGCTCGTTTTAAATCCTTTGGATTACGCTCGTTGTGCGTGTGACCAAATAGGTTCTCGATTTATGTTGGCCGTCTATAATTAACCATTAATTATAGAACGATCATGAGTGGCACCTAGTAGTACATCATGATCCCCAATTAACCGAAAAGATCAACGGTTGATCCAGAACTATTTCTGAAACCCTTGGCTCGAATAATACCATTCCCTTCACTCATCTTATACCCACTTGGTTCAGAACATGGTCTATTGTGTCAGTCCCCACTAGGATGACTACGTCACACCTAGCCCAAGTATTATTTTCTCGTCCTACGGATTCTAGTTACTCCACATGTATCGAAGAGTACCTTACTCTAAACATGTAATGCTTTGGCCAAAGACTTTAGTAACAATCAGACGAGAGGCCATGGGTATACATCTCCTCGCAAGGAGTGGTGAATCCTTTATAGGCTATTCAAACACCTTAGATCACTTCGACTTATACCCAATCATCCCGGGTCCACATCTCCTTAGAGATGTTTGCTTAAGATGTCAAAGCATAAGTCTCCATGATCAAGATGACTTGAATACCGCAAGTCAAAGGAACATCGCACTTAAGCCACAGTAAGAACTTCATTGACATATCTATATATGCAGAGAACCATATGAAGTCTTACGGCTGGTCACTCCAATGAACTAGTTACCATAACTAGCATCCACGATTAACTCCGGACATCACTATGTCTCCAGCCAGTGAGAATCAGCTGCTTGGATACACGAGTATACCTCGTGCTAGTCTCGTGAATTGATGGTGTCCAAATCCATCAATTCATCGACTAGGGATAATTCCGATACATCACAATTACACATGTAGAGATACTCACTAGTTGTGATCCAATCACAAATTCTCTCATGTTGTGAATCGTATCGTGGATATTCAGTAAATGAGTTTAAGATCCAATCAAATACATAAAACATGTATACTCAAATAGTGAATCTTCATTTATCATATAAATGGTTCATACATAAGGCGATTGTCTTAGGACATCTCTCATATATTACTAACAGACTCCCACTTGGCCTAATGCCAATCGCTACGGTATCCAATACCATAAGCTCGAACATGACCCTCGAACTTATTTTGAGGTAATGCCTTAGTCAAGGGATCCGCTAAGTTCCTTTCAGTGGGAATTTTCTCGATTTGTATTTCGTTCCTACGGATGATCTCTCTGATAAGATGATAGCGGCGAAGCACATGTTTGGATCGTTGATGAGACCTTGGCTCTTTCGCCTGTGCAATTGCTCCATTGTTGTCGCGATGAGACCCAGATTGCTTCAACAATGGCGGAATCACACCAAGTTCATGAGCGAACTTTTGATCCAAACCGCTTCCTTTCTTTGCCAGAAGCCTGCAATGTATTGCCTCGGTGGTAGAATCCGCTCTGATCTCTTGTTTGGAACTTTTCCAACTCACTGCGCCCCATTCAAGGTGAACACGTATCCGGTGAGACACGAATCATCCTTGTCTGTCGGAAGGCGCATCCGTATACCCGCGTATCACCATGTCCCCTTCTCCATATATTAGGAACACATCCTTAGTTCTTCTCAAGTACTTAAGGATCGTCTTAACAGACGCCTAATGATCCATTCCTGGATCGGACTGGTATCTGCTCGTGACACTCAGAGCATACGATACATCGGACCTCATACATAACATAGCATACATGATAGATCCTATTGCGGATGCATAGGGAATCCCACTCATGCAAATCCTCTCGTCTTTTGTGCGCGGACACATAGACTTTGAAAGGTGTACCCCATGCCTGATGGGTAGGAAACCTTTCTTGGATTCCGACATGCTAAACCTCTTTAGCACTCGGTCTATATATGTAGACTGCGAAAGACCAAGCAACTGTTTCAATCTATCTCTATAGATCTTAATCCCGAGGATGTAGGTTGTTTCTCCTAGGTCTTTCATGGAGAATGTCTTGGATAACCAAACCTTCACTGACTGTAAGATTGAAACATCGTTTCCTATAAGTAGTATGTCATCGACATACAATACTAGGAATACGACTGCACTCCCACTAACCTTCTTGTACACATAAGGTTCGTCTGGATTTTGTGAGAAATCAAACTTTTTGATTGTCTCATCAAAACGGATATTCCAGCTCCTGGATGCTTGCTTCAATCCATAAATGGATCGTCGCAATTTGCATACCTTGGTTTTATCAACCGATGTGAAACCCTCAGGCTGTATCATATACACGTCCTCGAGCAGGTTTCTATTAAGGAAAGTTGTTTTAACATCCATCTGCCATATCTCATAATCATAATGAGCCGCTATGGCCAGGAGCATCCGAATGGATTTAAGCATAGCTACAGGCGAATAGGTTTCGTCATAATCAACACCTTATTTTTGACGATATCCTTTCGCCACTAATCTAGCCTTATAGGTAATCACATTACCATCCATGTCGGTTTTCTTCTTGAAAACCCACTTGCACCCTATAGGCTTTATCCCTTCAGGTGGGTCAACCAAGTTCCAAACTTGGTTTTCATACATGGAATCCATTTCCGACTTCATGGCACCAAGCCACTTATCCCTTTACGAACTTGTCGGCACTTCTTCATAGGTAGGCTCCTCATCATCAATGAGTAACACGTCGTTCGATTCACTTACGAAATCCATATCTCTCGGGAATATTGCGTGTTCTACGGATCTAGATGTGGTGTTACAATAGTCGTAGATTGCTCATCACTATGAGTTGTCGGCTGTTGTGCTTCACCAGGTATCTCATCAATGTCTATTTGAGTCTCTCGAGCCTCCTCAAGCTCGACGACACTCCCACTGTTTTCTTGCAAGAGAAACTCTTTCTCTAGAAACACAACATGCCTTGAAACAAACACCTTTTGTTCCACAGGATGATAGAATTGGTAACCCCTTGTTTCCTTAGGGTATCCAATAAATAGACATTTATCAGACTTAGCATCCAATTTGTCTGATACAGTCCGCTTCACATAAGCATGACAACCCCATATCTTCAATTAAGATACATGAGTTTTCTTACTATTCCATATCTCATATGGAGTAGTTGAGACTACCTTGGTAGGCATTCTGTTTAACAAGTAAACAGCTGTCTGAAGTGCATAGCCCCAAAAGGACTTGGGAAGAGTCGCATGATTCATCATTGACCTAACCATGTCCAACAAGGTCCGGTTACGCCTCTCAGATACACCATTATGCTGTGGTGTATATGGCGGAGTCCATTGAGACAATATGCCATTGTCTCTTAGATAATCAAGAAACTCTTGACTTAAGTATTCACCACCTCGATCTGATCGAAGTATTTTAATACTCTTGTCATGTTGTTTCTCTACTTCATTTCTGAATTCTTTGAACCTTTCAAAGGCTTCAGACTTGTGTTTCATCAAGAACACATACCCAAACCGTGAGTGATCATCGGTGAAGGTAATGAAGTAATTATAGCCTCCTAAAGCTTGAGTTGACATAGGTCCACATACATCAGTATGTATTAGACCTAATAACTCTCCCACTCGTTCACCCTTTCCAGTAAAAGATAACTTAGTCATCTTGCCTTTTAAGCATGATTCGCATGTATCGTATGAATTCAATTCAAACGATTCCAGAATTCCACATCGGTGTAATTCGGACATGCGTTTCTTGCTTATATGGCCAAGACGACAATGCCACATATAGGAGTCTATTTGATTATCCTTTCGAGCATGCTTGTTGCTCGCTTCGATATTGCAAATGTCACTGGATACGTCCAACATATAAACACCATTGCTTAAAGTTTCAGTCTCATAAAGAACCTCATTCAAAGTTATGTAACAACAATTGTTACTAAACGTCAAATGAAAATCATTTCTATTTAAACAAGAAATAGAAATGATGTTCTTTATCAACGAAGGAATATAAAAGTAATTGTCCAGTTCTAAGACAAGTCCTGCAGGGAGTTTCAACAAATACGTTCCGATGGCGAGTGCAGCAACCTTTGCTCCATTCCCAACACGTAAATTTGACTCTCCCTTGAAGAGTCTTCTTCTATTCCTTAGCTCATGTATGTCATTACATATATGTGAGGCACACCCAGTATCAAATACCCAAGTGTCTGAGGAAATAGAATGACAATCAATAAGGAAGATTTCTGAGGAAGATAGGGCATCCGATGCCTTATCCTTCTTCATGGACTCAAGATAAATCTTGCACTTTCTTCGCAAATGGCTCTCCTTGCCATAATGATGGCAAGTTTCCTTTTGTGCTAGTTCTACATTCTTAGCCTTTCTCTTCTTTCCCTTCTGTTGTTCCTTTGATTCCCTCTTAGAACCTTTCTTCGAGGAATCAACTAACAACACCGTCCCCTGCTCATGCTTCTCAGAAGGCTCCACAGTCTTCAGCATGTTGAGCAGTACCACAGATGAACCTTCTTGCATCTCAGAGGTGAAGAGGAGCTTGGAGACTTCGAACCTTTCGAATCTCACTTGCTTATTAAACAACTCATAAAGATGAAGGACTACGATATGAGCATTCATATGCTCATGCTGCTTTCGTAGCTTGGGTTCCATCGCGGCCAGCATGATGCAACTCATTTGTTCAGAATCACTCACATATTTCTGATAGGCCAACAATTGGTCCAGAGTTGCATTGTCACTAGGATGGGCGGGAAGAGGCGCTTCGAGGACATACGCAAGCTTTTCCACCTTGAGAACAATTCTCAAGTTTCTAAGCTAGTCCAAGAAGTTCGGCCCAGTCAATTTATTTGAATCCAAAATGGAACGCAAATTCAAACACATCATGATCAATATATTAACTTAGAAATACAAAACGAGCATATATGAGAAAGATGATTTTAAAAATGCATCAATATACATTTATAAATCCCATTCATTTTTCGAATTTCAAAAACCCCAAAATCACTTCGGGAGATCGTAGGTCCATCTCCGAATGGGCTGATATCCATCATAGTTATGAACAACCTTGGAGAGAGTCCAACAAGCCATTCAAAACTACGACGGTTGGTATCAACTATACCGATTGCATATCACGTATATGCAACTATCACAATGTGCTATCAACTAATTGAATTTTCACACATACATCGGGTTGTTAACACATTAACAAGTATGCATCATATGCATAGCACCCAACTTCACCTCCCTTTACATCGACCTTGGAGAGAGTCCAACAAGCCGATGCTCCAGGTTAAAGCCAACCCATTAATCGGAAATAGTTTTAATATGGTTAGAGCGCATTCAACCAATTAGCCCAGCTTGGAGAGAGTCCAACAACCAAAGCTAACGATTGACCTCTGACTCTTACCATATTAGTATTAAACTATTCCATGGTTTGAACATGTTCGAGTTCGAGCCGGGCTTGGAGAGAGTCCAACAACCCAAACAAGAAACGGAACTCTGGTTCTAACCATATTAATGGAAGGTGTAGGCTTTAATATTGTTTAAGGGTTTTTATGTCTCATCCTCTTTGCATGCAAATAACTATTATCTACATGGCATGACATACATGGCATACATCTACATGTCACGACACGCATGACATAATGTTATGCATCTAATGCAATTACATGACATACAATTATGTCATGTATATATTTCTTTATATGTCATAACTATTTATGGAAATAAAATATGATTAAGATTTGATTCTCCAAATCAAATCATAATTAAATTAGGAAACAAATTTCCAAATCTAATCACATATTTTATTCATGAAATTATTTGATTAAGGAAAATCTATTTAGGAAACCAATTTTCTAAATCATTAAAACTACTTATGGAAATAAAATATTTTAAGATTTGATTTCCCAAATCAAATCATGATTAAATTAGGAAACAAATTTCCAGAATCTAATCAAATATTTTATTTATGGAAAATATCAATTTCCATAAATACTTCCAACTTTTCAAAAGTGGAAGATTTCCATAAATACTTCTAGACTTTCCAAAATTGAAAAATTTCCATAAATACTTCTAAATTTCCAAATTAGAAAATTTCCAGAAATACATTATGACTATCGCAAAAACCATTTTTACGATTATGTCGAAACACAACCTGGGCTATGATACCACTGTTGGGTTATGGGCACCGAGGCGTGTGTGTGTTCGATCACGTTTCGTAAACATGAACACAGCGGAAGCAATAAAAATAATAAATCTACATTTATTACAACACACACACAACACACGCATGCATATTACAACAAGTGTAGACATAACCGTAAATTTAAATTTGCAATAAAAGGAAATTTATCTACGTTATACCTTTCGTATGACGTGTAGCGGGAACGACATCAACCGGAACGATCCTCGCTAGAATCGTCTCTATCCGTATCCACGCCGAGTTCCTCGGGATGACTTCGCTAAGCCACGAGCTTCGTCTTCGTACGGGTTACTAGCCTCGTGTTGAAGACGACGTGATCGAGAGATGATCACGATCCGAATCCAAATTCGGATCCTAAATGAGTCCTCAAACTCGCTTCTCGGAGAGGTATTCACAACCGTCGATTAATCCTTCTCCTCCACCTCAGAGGATTATCGAGATCGAATCCCCGTAGTTATCCGCTGTCGAGAGCTCTAACCGTCGTCCAAAGCGACGCTCGGCGAGAGAGAGAAGCTGTCCAAAACTGGACAGCTTGGTGGAGGAGTAGCGCCCGGCCAAAACAAGGAAGCCAAGTGCTCACCTTTTCACCGAGGCCTAGGAAGATCACCGGAGGGTCGCCGAGGATCACCGGCCGAAGCTTGGTCGCCAGAAGGAGGATGCCGGCAGGGGCCGGGTGGCCAAGGAGCTTAGGCGGCACACCTAGTTTTGGATTAGGGCTTAATTATCCATTAAGCCCTCTTTTATAGAAAACTAATTCTCTTAATGGTTATTGGATCATAACCATTAGGCCCGTTAACCCGCTCCATTAAGATAAGTTAAAATAAACCAAACCATGATGGTTTATTTTAAGTTAAAACGAACCGAACCAACTTTTGGTTCATTCGTTTAAAATAAACCAAACCCTTTGGTTTATTCTCATCCATTGGATTAGAACCAAACCATTTTGGTCCATCCATTACGTCTTCATAAGACTCGGCCCATCCACGCTTCCATTGCGACTGAAACGATTTCATACTCGCTTTATGTTTGGTTCAACCAAACCTAGTTTCTCTCGGTCTGAGAATCTCATTCTCAAGCTCGTTTTAAATCCTTTGGATTACGCTCGTTGTGCGTGTGACCAAATAGGTTCTCGGTTTATGTTGGCCGTCTATAATTAACCATTAATTATAGAACGATCATGAGTGGCACCTAGTAGTACATCATGATCCCCAATTAACCGAAAGATCAAGCGGTTGATCGAGAACTATTTTACGAAACCCTTGGCTCGAATGAATCGTGCCCCATTCCCTTCACTCATCTTATACCCACTTGGTTCAGGACATGGTCTATTATGTCAGTCCCCACTAGGCTGACTACGTCACACCTAGCCCAAGTATCATTTCCTCGTCCTACAGATTCTAGTTACTCCACATGTATCGAAGAGTACCTTACTCTAAACATGTAATGCTTTGGCCAAAGACTTTAGTAACAATCCGACGAGAGGCAATGGGTATACATCTCCTCGCAAGGAGTGGTGAATCCTTTATAGGCTATTCAAACACCTTCAATCACTTCGACTTATACCCAATCATCCCGGGTCCACATCTCCTTAGAGATGTTTGCTTAAGATGTCAAAGCATAAGTCTCCATGATCAAGATGACTTGAATACCACAAGTCAAAGGAACATCGCACTTAAGCCACGAAGAACTTCATTGACATATCTATATATGCAGAGAACCATATGAAGTCTTTACGGTGGTCACTCCAATGAACTAGTTACCATAACTAGCATCCACGATTAACTCCGGACATCACTATGTCTCGGCCCGGTGAGAATCACCGCTTGGATACACCAAGGAGTATACCTCGTGCTAGTCTCGCGAATTGATGGTGTCCAAATCCATCAATTCATCGACTAGGATAATTCCGATACATCACAATTACATGTAGAGATACTCACTAGTTGTGATCCAATCACAAATTCTCTCATCGTGAATCGATCGTGGACATTCAGTAAATGAGTTTAAGATCCAATCAAATACATAAAACATGTATACTCAAATAGTGAATCTTCATTTATCATATAAATGGTTCATACATAAGGCGATTGCCTTAGGACATCTCTCATATATTACTAACAGTGTAGCTGTGCATGTTGAGCCCAATAAATTCACATATCTCTATAATTGTTTGATATTATCTATTTTAACCTAAACACTCATGAATTTATTTTAGGACTTTACTCAAAATATCTCATATAAATTGAGATATATTTTTATCTTATAAGTCCATAATATTTTCGATGTCTTTTCAATGTGAAACTTTGATTATACTCTCAATAATCCCTCCTCAAACGAAAGACCACATCAGACCCCCTCAAGTCCATCCATTCTCGAATAACTTCATCTGCTTGATATTTGATCTTCAACCCACTAAGTCTTCTTGTCAATTGTTCAGTCATCCTACCCCAGTTAAACTTTGTACTTGGTATTTGGCCTACCAAGTCTTCATATCAATTGTCCGATCCTTTTGATCAAATTAGACTTGTTATTCGATATCTGAACCATCAAGTCTTCTTACCAATTGTCCGGTCCTCCTGACCCAACTAGACTTCATGTATGGTATATGACCCACTAAGTGTTCCTATTAGTTGTTTGGTCCTCTTGATCTGATTGGACTTCCTGGCTAATATCTGGCCCACTGGATCTTCCTATTAGTTATTCGATCTCCTAATCCAACTGGACTTTCTGTTTAATATTTAGTTCTCTTGATCCGAATATGGGAGCCCCCACTTTGTTCAAGGTTACTATTCCACCCACATAGTTTGACTTGGACTATGATTTTGATATCAATTGTTAGATCCGATTAACATGATATTATTAACTCGTATTGATTTGTTTTTATATTTTATTTAAAAGGGGTTATGCCAGTAAAAGTATTTTTTATTTTTTAAATTTATGATTTTTTAAATTTATTTTTTTTAATATAGGACTTCGATTATACTCTCAGCAAGAGAGAGATTGACTTTTTGTTGCAAAGAGGAAAAGAGACGAGAGGGAGAACCTAAACCATCATGCTATTTAATATAATAAATAAAATTAAACTAAGATGTAAATGAATAAATTTAGAAATACATTTGTTCAAATTGTTAATATTTACAAACAAAACTTATAAATTGTTAGTAAATAATATTCATATACTATAAATGAATAAATTAAAAAATATATCTGTTCAAATTGTTAGTATTTTTTAACGAAGCTTATAAATTATTCGCAAATAATGTTCATATACTATAAAAAGTTCGTGAACTGTTTCAATCAATAAAATTTTTATCAATGTGATAAATAAATAAATAAGTTCTCAAAATTAAATTTATTGACCAACTAAATATATTTAAAAATATAAAAAATTTTAAACAATCGAATGTTTGAATTGAAAATCTGATAGACGAAACAAAACAAGGCAGGAAGGTTTATGGGCCACGTTCCCGATGGAAAAATGAAGGATGGGCCAGCCTTTGGGCTCTGTTGTATGGATACTATTTAACAGCGGAGGTGAAAAAAGAGATCTATTTATATGTACAGGCTATTTTATTTCAAGTTTTTAGATAGTTTAACAGTTCAATTTTAATATCTTATTTATTATATTTTTAAACATTTTAATTATTTTTATATGAATGTAAAGGTCAGTCTTTATTACTGTATATTTCCATAATATTAAAAATTTCAGATTATTCCGTATGAATTAATTGATTAATAGTGATAAAAATGAAAAAACCTCTCATATAAAAATATAATTTGATTTTTTATTGAGATAATATTCCATGATAAATTTAAAAAAAATTATAGGAGTCGTTCTTTGTGCAAGAGTTTGCTTGACGAATAGAGTAAAATTTTAATGTTGGACAATCTTTTAGGAATGATACAATTGCAAGTTTGGACCAACGGCGGAGCCATATTCAAGGTTACTCAGACTTTAGCCCGAATAAAAAAAATTGACTTAGGATAGAGAATTTTTTTTTTTCAATTTAGCCCCGATGAAAAAATTAATCAACTGATTAATTCAAGATTAGTCCGGGGCTTAGCCCAGAGCGGGCTCCGCTATTGATTCTGACTAAATCGTCAAGTTGTGAGTATTTTTCTGATATGTCTGAGTGGTTTGTGGAGATCCAGGGCCGTAACTTTCAAGAGGCCAATGAGGCAACCGCCTCATGGCCCGACCCAACTTAGAAAGGGGCACATAGAAAAAAAATT